>CM060371.1:38227852-40699957 GCA_030545235.1 Helianthus tuberosus | reverse complement strand
GAGGTACCGTTAGTGATTTGTCCGCTAAGCATTTCTTGAGATTACATACATGAAATACATCATGTATTCCTGCCATTTCCTTTGGCAGTTGTAGCTGATAAGCTACTGGTCCTATTCTTTTGATAATATCAAAAGGTCCAACATACCTGGGGCTTAGCTTCCCTCTCTTAACGAATCTGACTACTCCTTTCCATGGAGAAACTTTTAACAATACCTTATCTCCAACTTGAAATTCCAACGGTTTTTGCCGGTTATCAGCATAACTCTTTTGACTATCGCGTGTTGCTTTTAGTGTTTCCTTGACTTGAATAATCTTGTCCATTGTTTCTTGTACTATCTCTGGTCTATATAGTTGCTTTTCTCCAATTTCTGCCCAATAGACTGGAGTTCGGCACTTTCGTCCATAAAGTGCTTCAAATGGTGCAGCATTGATACTGGTATGATAGCTGTTATTGTAGTAAAATTCTATCAATGGTAAATGGTTATCCCAATTTCCTCCGAAATCAATTACACAAGCTCTAAGCATATCTTCCATTGTCTGAATTGTCCTTTGGCTTTGTCCGTTCGTTTGAGGATGATAAGTTGTGCTTAGTTTTAACCTGGTTCCTATTGCTTTTTGGAAACTTGTCCAAAAATGAGAAGTAAAACGGCTATCTCTATCAGAAACAATAGATAAAGGAATTCCATGTAATGAAACTATTTCATTTACATATAACTTGGCTAATTGTTCCATACTGAAAGTTTCCTTCATAGGTAAGAAATGAGCAGATTTGGTTAATCTGTCTACAATCACCCAGATTGCATCATTACCTTTTCGTGTCTTGGGTAATTTAGTAACAAAGTCCATTGTTATCAATTCTCATTTCCATATTGGCATTTCTAGTTGCTGCAATAAACCTGATGTTCAGCTTTAACCTGTGAACAGGTTAAACATTTAGCAACATAGGTTGCTATATCCTTTTTCATTCCTATCCACCAGAAATTCTTTCTTAAATCTTAATACATTTTATCATTACCAGGATGTATTGTATACTTAGACTTATGGGCTTCTTCTAAAATTTTGTGGTGATGAAACAATGGTTAACCGAGGTGGTTAACACACTGATCTCGTCAAGTAGGGTTAATCCCTTCTTTCCGAGGACTGCTGGCTGGATCGTCTGCTGGTTGATCTCCTGCACAAGGAAACAAACCGTGACTCGTAACAAGGAGGATGGGGTGGGGGTGCTTCTTGTTACCACTCTCCGGCGTGAGAATCAGTAATTTGCTTGGGAAGCAAAGTGTAATAGTAGTAGTAGTGAGAGAGTTGTAAAGAGATACCTCAAACCTGGTTTGGGATGGGTATTTATAGCCGAGGAGTGAATGAGGGTAGTTGAGTAGCTAGTCTGACATCGCACAGCCTCCTGTAGGTGTGTCAGGCCTGTCGATTATGGTGGTGATGCCACGTCCTGCTGTGGTGTCGGACTGTTGCATACATGTGGGCTGACAGGTGACTGTTTTCAGTGCCACTTGCACTGTGGTGTCAGACCCACTTGCCTTGTAGGCAGGATGCAGTGCCGGGCTGCATCGCTGCTTGCGGTAACTGATGTTGTTCCCCCGTTTTTGTTCTGGCCAAGATGTATGCGGGATGCGGTGCCGTGCCGCATCGCCGCTTGGTGACTGTTACTGTTGTCCAGATCCCTTATCGTGACGAAAATGTTCCTAGGATGCGGTGCCAGGCCGCATCGCTATTCGTAACATCCGTTCTCGTACTTAAGGTAAGTCTTCTCATCAATGGACAGATTGGTTTCAACCGCTGTGTTCGCGCGTGCCCGCACGGACACAAATAAGTTCTTGCTGGTGGGGGTTTTTTATAAGGGTAATGGTCACTCGCGGTCATGCTGACGCGAGATCTGGGACCATACCCCTTCAAGTCCCCCCAGTCTAGTGTTTCATCTTTATGCAAGTTGCATGTGGGAGGAATACTGGACTATGGTGTCTAGAAGGTAGAATATGGGCCATGCGGATGGCTCCTTCTTCATGTAAATCAGTCCGGTAGAGTCGTGTGACGTCTCTTCCATACCAGTGAGCAAGTTCCGTCTGATGCGGAATTCTCAGCCAATGGATTTGATCTGGTAATATGTTCTCTGATGTCATCAGCCACCTGTTGGTGTTTCGAACCAACCTTTGAGACGGTGACTGAAGATGTTAGCAGGGTTCGAACCAACCTTTGAGATGGTGACGGAAGATGTACGTGATCGCCACTCTAGTTGTAACCTCTGCGTCAGCTGATGCAATGTTTGTAAGTACTTTGCTCAAGCTCTGTGTTTATTAACTGGACATTCAACGATGATCCCTGCTTTGTGGGGTGTTCGTGTTCTTCCAGTTTAACTCTCAAGTAACCGCACGTCTTTCATGGTTTAGCTCTCTAGTAACCGCACGTCCTTGCGGTTTAGCTCTCAAGTAACCGCACGTCCTTTGTGATTACCTTGTTGCTACACATCGTTGGCCATGTGTGGTCGAGCTACGTGGGGTACTTGCGTCATTGTTGCCCGTGTTTGGTCGAACAATGTGAATCTGGACTATGGGCAAATAAACATGGTCATAGGCATGGTAGTGCCTACCATTGTTTATTCTATGCGGTCCATAGGTGGGTAAACAGAGTCATAAGCAGACTTGTTACCACTGTTCCTTAGCTACTTTCCTTCACGCTTTGGTGGAAAGTAATTTTCCTTTAAGTAGTGTTGCCGAAGGAGATCACCTTAGATACTTGGGAATCCGGGTGAAACTCGTCCGCATTCGTTCTGTAACCACTTTTCTTCACGCTTAGTTGGAAAGCAGTTTTCCTGGAAGTAGCTTTGATCAACCGCATGGCGGTTTAGTCGTGGCTCTTCCGTAGCTACCGTCTGCGTACTTTTATTTCGCCGCAGCAACTCGTGAGCGTCTGCGGTTTGCAGCAAAGAACTCGCTTCTAAAGAGCTTGAAGTTTATATGTGGCTCTTGAAGGATCAGGAGTCAGGGTTGCTGATGTGCGGTTGCTCAGCATACTTTATCCTAAGGAGAAGCTGTTTACGTCCCCTCTGTGGTTGTGAACCGGACACGAGGGATTTGAAACTTGAAGAAGCTTGCATGGAATGCGGTTTGCCACATCCTGAGAAGCGGTTTCACAGTCCAAAGAACCAGGCTGGTTCTGAGTATCTGACACACCTGTACGGGCTCGTGTGTGTCATCTCTGCATATTCCATGTGTGCTCGTAGGTATATGCGGATATTGGTTATACCCCTTTACATAATGTAGAGATATTTATTTTTGCCTTTTTTGAGGGGTATGTAAAAAACGTCATGCGGTATGGGTTATGGTGCGGTAAACCAGAGGAACTGCATGTCGCTTATGTTTGGATATTGTTGTCGCTTTTGTGCTGCATACGTGGCTGACCGCACGTGTGAGTTGGTGAAAGTTGGTAGGATTTTCTTGCATGTGCTGAAATGAAAAGACGTTTGCACTGCCCGAGGTAATAAATGCACTGTAGCAGGGAGTGTAAAAGTCTCTTTTTATCAGGCGCATGGGCGGCCACTCGCGCGTGGTAACCGTCAGCGGAAACGTCGCTGAACACGTGGCGTCGCATAATTCGCCCTTTTTGAACGTGATGAGTCGGTTACTGCATCGCATTAATTGCGATGCGTATATAAGGGGAACCCGTTTATGGTTTCCCCTCACTTGTTCAAAATTTCAAAAATTTTCGGCTAGAGAAAGAGTGCTTTCTTCATCTTCTCCGATAAACTTGTCTGAAATTCCGGTGAGGTTTCTGAGTTTCTTGTGATCTCATTCAGCTATCTTCCTCATTACATTCCCTGATGGCTGAACCATCCAATCCACACCATGCTGAGGGTGAAAAGCCTGATCCCTCTTCGTCGGTCGTGGCGGAAGAGGAAGAAGAAGGTGGTAGTGCCCCCGGCGGGGGCCTACCAGTGCTGAAGTGGTAGAAGGTTCTGTTTGACAACCTGATGACCAGCATCCAGATGCCCCAGGAGTATGGGGCTGTCCTCCCACAGGAAGGTGAAACCGGTGCCGACGCTCCAGCCGGTTACGTCACCATGTGGGCTGATTTCTTCATTGATGGTAACCTTCGTTTACCATTGACTGTGTTCGTTGCTGAGGTTTTGGAGTATTACAAACTCCATATCTCCCAGATGAGTCCGTTCGGGATGATTCGTATTAGAAATTTTGAGTACACTTTTCGTGCTCTTGGTCTGGAAATGTCCGTTGAAAACTTCCGGCGGTTTTATCAGTTGACCGTTAATACTGGGTTTTTTTCTTTTGGCCAACGGTATGGGAGCCCTAAGCTGATGACCCCACCCAAGGGTATCACAAAGTGGAAGACAAAGTTCTTTTATGTTAAGGCAGCCGCGATCGTTGCCAGGATGACCTTTCGCAATGTGAACGATACGATCCCTGCGGAGGATATTGATCTTCCTAGTGCGAAGACGGTGGAGTGGTTCCCAAGGTTGAAGACTATTGAGCATAAGAAGCTGGACAACTCGCAGTTGTGGGTGCTGCGGATGATGTTGACCAGGCCTGATAGGAAGGCAAGGCCCGTTGTGCGGGAAAAGAGTGGTGGTAAGTGTTCTTACTCTTGTGCGGTTTCCTTACTTCCTTGTTTGTTACTGATTTGTGAGTGCACTATCAGAGGATGCTGCGCTGTGGAGGATATTTGATCCGAACTTCACAGGCAAGGTTGAGATTCTTCGGTGTGCGGAAGGTGAAGGTTTTAACTTGACCATCGTCAATAACTTCCGCGTTCCTGATCGGGAGGGGCTGAAGGCACCCCTACCACAAGGCAAAGGTATAGTTTGCAATTTTCTTGTTTTTTAAAGAAGTTCACCTTGCTGATTTGCTTGTTTTGATGCTTTAAACGCAGGTACTCTTGGGGCCTTGGGGGAATTTGAGGTGAAAGGTGCCCCCAAGAAGCATGCGGAGAAAAAGCATGTGGAGAAAGTTGTGCGGGGTCGCGGCAAGAAAAAGCCTGAGGCTGCTGTTGTTCCTCCTTTGGTGCCGCAAGCGGCAGGTATCTCTCGTTCTCGTTTCCGCAGATATACCGATTACGTGGTAGTGTCTGACACCCTTGATAGTTTGGGTGATCCAGGTGGTGGTGCGGCGGCAGGTGGATCCTCTGCGGGTTCCAAACCTGCTGATGAGAAGAAGAAGAGAAAGATAGATGATAAGGCTATTGGTGCCGGTGAGAAGAAGCGTCCGAGGATACAGACCAAACGGACAACTGCTGTTTCTCAGGCGAAGCCTACGGTTATGTTTGGTAAGTGATTCATAACTTTTACAAGTGTTTTGTTATTGTAACTTGTATTTGATGGTTATTGTTGCTTTCTCTGCAGAACCGCAAGATGAAGGGTTCTCTTTGTTGGATGCTCCTCATTCCTCCCCGCGTGACACGGCTGCGGATGCGGGGGTTCATAAAGATTTTACCAGAAGCCCTTCCATGGAAGTGGTGAATGAGCCTTCTACACGGGCAGAGGATACTGGGAAGGGACCCGCGGCCCAAATCTTTGATACGGTGGATTCTCATGATAATCTGATCTCCCCGCAAGATACCGATGATCTGAACCTGAAGTTTGCGGATGCTGAAAAGAAAAAATCTCCTGCTATCGAGAAGGCTTCTGGATCCGCTTATGGGGGTGCGGGTTTTAAAGGGCCTCCTATTCAGCCTGAAGAGTCTGAACTGGAGTTCTACTACCGCACTTACACTGAAGACCGGGCTGTGAACTATCACCGTCCCCCTTGGAATGTTATGCAAGGGGATGATATTTCCGCTGATCCCTCCGCGTGTAGGGAGATTTTGGGTGGTTTGGGCACCCCGTTTGAAGTTAACCGGGCCCGCGGTTTGCCACATGAGCTCCAGATCAATCAACTCTCCTCCATGCTTGTGGGGAGTTCCATAATGGCGAATGCCATTATCGAATACTACAAGGTGCTGGGGCGCAAGGAGGAGGGAACTGCTCGCTTGCGGGCTGAGGCTGAAGAGTTGGTTAAGGCTGCTCGTGAGGGTGCGGAGCAGCTCAAAAGGGATAAGGCTGCCTTTGAGCAGTATAAGCAGACTGAGGAGTGGGCTGCAACTGCTGGCCTTAAACAGGTGCGTACTCTCGCCAAACTGCTTTCTGATGAGCGCAAAAGTCGGAAAGAAACACTTTCTAATGAGCGTAAGACTTGGAAAGAATCTTGGGCCAAACAGAATGAAACGTTTTTTCGTGTTCGTCAGGAGCTGAAAAATGTCAAGGCAGCGAACGCTGCTTTGGGCAAGGAGAAAGCTGCTTTGGTCAAGGAGAAAACCGCAGCTGAGGCGGCGGCCAAAGAGGCTGAGGAGGCGGCCAAAGAGGCCAAGGAGGCGGGGGCCCGTACTTCCAAGGCTCTTGAAGAGGCCAATGCTGACCGCACCAATTTAAACAAGACTCTTAAGGACCTCCAGGTATGAGTTTCTTTTGCTCTTGAATTTGTATATATATTCCACAAGTATGATTGATTATCTTTATATACTTGTTCTCTTTGTTGTTGAAAGGCTGAAGTGCAGAAGCGCGTGACCATTCTTGCGGAGGTCACTGCCCGTGCGACCGAAGCTGAAGCGCGGGCTAGGGATGCTGCCGAGGCTTGGGATAGCCTTGTTTCTTCATTTGATAAGCTCCAGGCCGATCGCGAATGGATGCGTGATCATGGCATTGGGCATGTAAGTATCCAGTGCCTTTGCTTTTGTTTAGATTTGCCTGTGATAACCTTATTGCTTGTGCTTTGCAGATTGTTAGGGCTATCCTCGACGCACCTGAGAACGCAGCTGGTGTAGAGCAGATTAGGCTGCGTGCGCGGGAGGATGGTTTTAAAGCTGGCTACAACCGTTGCATCAGTCATATCAGCGTTTTAGCCCAAGGCAAATATACCGATGAAAGGTCCGGGTTCCATGGCGTGGATACTGAAGCGCGTCTTGATGCCGCTCTTGCAGCGTACAACGACATGTCCATTTCCGCCCTCGAGGAACTTGATAAATGCTTGGATGCGGAAGACTACATGGACCGCTTGCGGTTGTTATATGCTGATGAGGAAGAGGAGGAAGAGACCGCTGGTGATGGCAAGGGTGGTGAGGAGTCCAGCGGTACAAAGAAAGACTAGGGTGGCCTGCGTGCCCTTTTTTTTTCTTTCTCGATGTAAATGTTAGGAACCTTATGTAAATCTCTTGTGCACCGCGTAGGTGTAGAAATTTTTTGAATATAAAGAACCGTTTTGTTCAAGTTGTACAAGTGTTTTTACTACTTGCATGTTTGAACTTGTATGAGTTAATGTTATTGTGAATAACACTAAGTCTGGATTTGCCTTTTGCATATCTAGGTGATATGCAAGTATGAAGAACTCTACCCGCTGTAAAGCGCGGTTAAGTATACTCTATACCTTTGTTGTATGAGCATTAGTAAATTCCTGTTTTTATCCCGTTAGGGTTTGGGAATTGTGTAGGCTTTGTGAAAACCGTATGTGCGTATCCAGCTGGATAGACATTTAACGTTTTGCCTTTGCTGGCCTATTACAATATTTGTGTGTCGTTACCACTTTGTGTGGGTATCGCGAATGAAGATTTTGCCAATCTGTTTTTGCAGATACCGCAAAGTGGAACACGCATTTGTAATAGAAGGAAATAAACAATATTGCATTCAATCGTTCATTTATTTATTTGCAAATGGCCTGCGGCTCGATAGGTTACATGGAAAATGTAAAACATGGCTTACATGTAACAGCGTCGAAGCTGTTGTGCATTCCATGTGCGTGTGATAGGTTCGCCCTCTAACGTTTGCAGTTTATACGCGCCTTTGCCCAGGACCTCTTGGATGAGGTAGGGTCCTTCCCACTTGGGGGCAAGTTTCCCTGGGCGTTCCGCGTTAGATGCTTCATTGTCACGAAGGACATAGTCTCCCGGGTTGAAGGTACAAATGCGGACGCGTGCATTGTAGTACTTTTTAAGTTTGGTTTTGTACTTAGCCTCGTTTATTGCTGCATTTTCGCGCCTTTCTTCTAGGAGGTCCAAGTCAACCCTGCGTTCCTCACTGTTGTCTATTTTGTCGATAGCCAACATTCGGGGTGAGGGGAGACCTACTTCAGCGGGGATCACCGCTTCAGTGCCATAGACCAGGCTGAAGGGTGTCTCACCGTGACTTGTCTTTGGGCTTGTCCTGTGAGCCCATAGGATACTAGGGAGTTCATCGACCCAGCCTCGTCTGGCTGTTCCCAACCATGCCTTGATGCCTTCGACTAAACTTTTATTGATACTCTCTACTTGGCCATTCCCTTGCGGATGCGCCACTGAGGAGAATATGTGTTCAATGTGTTGTTCCTTTAGCCATTTTTGAAAGTCGTCGGCAGCGAAGTTGGTGCCATTGTCGGTAACTATGCACATCGGTAGACCGAAACGACAGATGATATGTTCCCAGATGAATTCCTTGTTATCATAGCGGTGGTTGAGGCTAGCGGTTTTGCCTCTACCCATTTTGTAAAGTAATCAACAGCCACTATGATAAATTTCACCACACCTGGTGCGTCTGGAAATGGTCCCACCACATCGATTGCCCATTTTTGAAATGGCCATGCAGTGGTGATGGGAATCAGGTTGTTCTTGGGTCGCAAGGTTTTGGGAGCATGCCGCTGACAATTGACACACTTGCGCAAGACTTTGACCGCATCTAGATGTATACCTGGCCAGTAGTATCCGGCGTTCATAATTTTGGCCACTACCATGCGTGGGCCTGCGTATATGCCACATATTCCCTCGTGTATGTCTCTAATAAGGTACGTGGCGTCTTGGGGGTCGACGCATCGTAGGAGTGGTCCCAGGTATAATTTACGGTATAACATATCGTCTCCCATTTGATAATGATACGCTTTGTGTTGCAACTTACGTGCCTCTGTCTTGCTTTCGGGAGTAACACCTGATAGCAAGTATGCAATGATTGGCGTCATCCAGGATGTTGCACCGTACTGGATGACGTTGACTTGGCGCAGGGGTACTGAGGGATTTTGCAGAATCTCGATGCGTACTTCCTTTGCCAGGTGTTGGAAACTGGTGGATGCGACTTTTGACAGTGCATCCACGGGTTTGTTTTCACTCCTGTTGATATGGCGTATATTGAAAGAAGTGAACTTTGATTTCAGTTGCAAGGCTTGTTCGAGGTAGAGGATCATGATATCCCTTTTGCGGCATAGTCGCCGCGAATCTGCCCTACAACTAACAGTGAGTCGACGTGTGCTTCCAAATGGTGGACGCCGAGTTTGACTGCCAGACGTAGCCCTGCCAGTAGAGCCTCATACTCTGCCTCGTTGTTTGTGCTTTTGAAATCGAGGCGGATTGCATAGGTAAGCTCTTGGCCATCGGGGCTGACGAGTCGCAGACCCGCACCTGCACCATCCTCGTTGGATGCACCATCGGTATATAGTGCCCAGGTTTCTGAGGAGGATGGTGGTGGTGTAGGATTTTGCTCTTCCTCGCATTCTTGAATGCGATTTGCCAGTACCTCGGCAACGAAATCAGCTAGAACTTGGCCTTTGATTGCGGGGCGCGACTTATAATTCAGCGTGTGCGCGCCCAACTCAATTGCCCATTTTGCTAATCTCCCAGAGATGTCGGGTTTGGATAGGATCGGGCCGATCCTATAGTTGGTTAACACTGTGATGACGTGGTTTGCGAAATAACGTCGTAACCGTCTTGATGCGTGCACTAGTGCCAGTACCAACTTCTCCATGATGGAGTATTGATGCGTGTAAAATGCAACATATAAATTACATCAAATGAGGCATAAAACTAACCCTTTTTAAGTACTAATGTTGGAAAAAGAGTGTTTTTGTCTTCCTTTTGTATTTTTAGGATTAAATGAGCTCAAATTCACAAAAGAAGAAAAAAGACAGCTAAATCCAACATAAATACAAGAAAAGGAACATAAGTGGACTGCCCGACCCCTCAACGGCATCTTCCCAAGCAAAATAGAGAAGGCAGAAGACTGAACACGCCCCGTGCTCAGCCTACACGGGGTCGTGCCCAAGAAGCAGCAGAAAAGACAAACCTATAGAAGCTTCTATTGCCCACCATGGGGCCGTGTCCAGTGAACACGGGGGCGTGGTGAAAGTACAGCAGGCGCATTAATTGTAATTGCGAATTACAATTAATGAAGAGAGAGAGTGTCAGACAGGCACGGGGGCGTGTCCAGCGGACACGGGGCCGTGCCCAGCCTTCTGTTCAGCCTATAAATAGGAGTGCTTGGTTTCATTTCAACTCATCCCTTGGCACACCACCTCTCTCACACTTCATCCACCACCCACCACCATCACAACACCATCATCCACCACCATCATCCATTGTCCATCATAGAGTGTGTGAGTCGTCTCGGGATCCAAGATTGATCGTAAGAGTTCTTGACAATCAAGGCCATGTTTGCCTAAGTCTCTTACATCACTTGGTGAAGACAAAGTGTTTAGTATAATACTTTTTATTTCTAATCTTTTGCACTTTTTATTTGGTTTTGTATTAATGACTTTAATAACTAGTTACTTATGTTGAAAGTGATCTTTCCTTATCGTTTGTCCGTGGTGTCTTGGCATTATTTTACTGTCTATATAAAATAAAAGATTTTCACCATTCATATCTCCACGGTCTATATGGAGGTATGTTGGCTACCTGGTCGGGGGTTAAGGGAACGGTTTGGTAAAGGTCTTGCCATTGTTCAGCGTTTAGAGGTCCTGCAATGGACCTGGGTCAAATTTAGTAGGACCTCCTTCAATGCTTCACGGTATTGGATGGCGGGGGTCCAAACTCTTTGATCCCCTCATAAGTTAACTACTATTAATACTATAACCCGGCTATTTAGGACTGTATCCCTGCTGACTCAGACTACTTAGTCGAGGGTAACGTCACCTCCAAAAGAGGGGCCTACCATAATTTGCATTAATAACTTAATTAATTATCTTCCAATAATCCACCCTTTTAGGATTGTATCCTTGCTGACTCAAACTACTGGGGTGAGGGTAACGTCACCTTCAAAAGAGGGGCCTATTACAATAACTAAGATAATCTCTTAAATATGTGCAAAAGTGCGGAAATAATCAAAGGTTATACTAGATACGAGTCGGAACCAAGTGATTCATCTTGTCTATCTGTTTTTTTTTATTTTTATTTTCAGCATTTTAGTTAGTTTTTATTTTTTCTTAGTTTAAAACATTTTTCTAAACTTTTTATTTTGATTAGACGTTGAGGATAAACCGGTACTAAAAGCTCTTGTGTCCTTGGACGACCTCGGTATCTTGCCAACACTATACTACGCTCACGATGGGTGCACTTGCCCATATGTGTGTTTAGTGTTAGTAAAATATCGTGTTTTATAAATTTAAAACTTGGCTAAAAATAAGTGTTAAAGGGGCTTAAAATATACACCTAATATATATAACACTTCACACGCATCAAGTTTTTGGCGCCGTTGCCGGGGACACAAGGATTTTAAGAAAGCTTAAAATCGACGGCCTAATCAGTTTTTCAAAACCTTTTTAACGCGCGCACATTTTTCTGCATTTTAGTTTAGTTTTGCATTTACAGTAACCTGTACATGGGGCCGTGTTCACTGAACACGGGGCCGTGTCCAGCATTTTCATAAAAACACCCAGTAACAGTAGCTTGAACATGGGCCGTGCTCATTGAACACGCCCCGTGCCCAACGAAATCAGTAAATTTAATCAAAACGCCCAGATACAGATCCTGAACATGGGGCCGTGCTCACTGAACACGGGGCCGTGTCCAGCCTCTGTTTCCGCTTTTATTTTTGTTTTCTGATCTCGAGACCTGGTTGTGGTCTGCTGAGTGATTCTTATGGATCAATACTCAGGAGGTTACAACTACACCTATGAGGGGGATGATTATAGGGGTAATTATTGCACTAATTGTCGTAACACACGCTCGGTTCAAAATAATCACTCATATCAACCATCCAATTCATACACCTACTATGAGGAGCCCAGGTACGAACCATCAACTTCATACACATCATATGAAGACCAAAGGTATGAACCTCCTCCCTCATACTCATATTTTGATGAACCAAGGTATGAGCCTTCTTACTCATACTTTGAGGAACCAAGATATAAGCCACCACCTTCGTATACTTACTATGAGGAACCATGGCGTGAACAACCCACCTCATATGAGTATTATGGAGAACAAAATTATGAACCTTATCCATCATATGCTTACAATGAAGAACAATGGTGCGAACCATCGACTTCATATGGGTATTATGAGGAACAAAGGGTCGAACAACCGGATTCAAGCTTAGAGAATTCCGATTCTTTTTCTATAACCGAAGTGACCGATAGGATATTAGAACACATTAGAGTTATCGATCGATGTATAAAAGAAGCTCGCGCAAGGGAAGAGGAGTCCCGCGCAAAAGAAGAATTAAAAAAGGAAGAGATAACCGAAAGTGTAAAAATGGAAGAACAAATAAGTGAAAAACCGACACATGAGTTAAACAACGAAAAAGGTGAGTCCAACAACGTTAAAATTCAAGAAGAGTCTAATTTTGAAAAAATTAATCTCTTGTCACCTTCTTTTGAAAATCATTGTTTAGTACACCCTCATGCTAAGTTTTTAAAAGAGTTAAGCACTAACACTAAAATTGACGAAACGGTAAGTGTTAAGTTAACTAATGATCAAACCTCACTAATAAAAGAAGACCCATTTGAAATTAACATTACACCGGTTCCATGTTTCTTTCAAAATTCGTTTATTAGTAATGTCACAATCGATAAAGATCTTTGTGTTAACGTAATGCCTAACTAGATTTTCGAAAAATTAAGTATTAGTGATTTTTCTCCACTTCAAATACCCATTTTTCTATCCAATCGGAAAGTAATAAAATCAATCGGTATAGTTGAAGATGTATTGATTCAAACGAATCAAATGGTAATCCCAACCGACTTTGTCATACTTGATGACGCTCCTCTAGTGTTGGGACGACCATTTGTAAAAACTCACGAAGCTTTGAAAAACCGGAAGTTCAAAAATCTATCTCTTCAATTAGGGGCATTTAAAAGAAGTGTCGATCTCGAACGGTCAATGAAATATCCTTTCGGCAATAATGATCCCCTAATTGAAGATGAAGATGAACCACCCGATACAAGTGAAGAGATTGACCACTTTGTTGAGGAAGAGGTCGCCATAGAACAAACTTTTAAAGTTCTTGATCGAAATGAGCAACCAAATAAGGAGTCTCCCAAAGACCCACCACTTGAGCTCAAAGAACTTCCAAAAGGTTTGGAATATGCTTTTCTTGACAAAGATGGTAATTTACCTGTAATTATTTCGTCTAAATTAGATAACTTAGAAAAAGAAAAATTAATTAATCTTTTGAAAAAACACAAAAACGCAATAGCTTGGAAACTTGTAGATATAAAAGGAATTAGTCCTTCCATGTGCACACACAAAATTTTGATGAACGATGACTACAAATCAGTAATACAACCACAACGTCGAGTAAATCCAAATGTTCAAGAAGTGGTTAAAAGCGAAGTCATCAAATTACTTGACGCCAGACTTATCTATCCTATCTCCGATAGCCCTTGGGTAAGTCCTGTCCAAGTAGTTCCAAAGAAAGGAGGTATGACGGTAATAACTAACGAAAAGAATGAACTAATACCAACGAGAACCGTCACAGGATGGAGAGTATGTATAGATTATAGACGATTAAATGAAGCAACAAGAAAGGATCACTTTCCTTTACCCTTCATTGATCAAATGTTAGAAAGATTATCCGGTCATAAATTTTACTGTTTCTTGGATGGTTTTTCAGGTTACTTTCAAATCCCGATAGCACCCGAAGACCAAGAAAAGACAACTTTCACATGTCCCTATGGAACTTTTGCTTATCGACGCATGCCGTTTGGTCTATATAATGCCCCCGCAACATTTCAACGTTGCATGGTAGCCATTTTCCACGACATGATAGAAAAGACAATGGAAGTCTTTATGGACGACTTTTCTATCTTTGGGGATTCATATGACCAATGCCTCGATAACCTTGAACGAATGCTATCCCGATGTGAGGAAACTAACCTCGCCCTTAATTGGGAAAAATGCCATTTCATGGTAACGGAGGGAATAGTACTCGGTCACAATACCTCAAGCGAAGGAATGGAGGTGGATCGAGCCAAAATAGATACCATTTCTAGATTACCACCTCCATCCTCCGTACGAGCTATCAGAAGTTTCCTAGGGCATGCCGGATTCTATAGGCGGTTTATCAAAGACTTTTCTATAATTTCTAGACCTCTAACAAAATTACTTGAAAAAGATGCTCATTTCATCTTTGACAATGATTGCAATCAAGCATTTCTCACCTTAAAAGAAATGTTAGTCAATGCACCTATCATGATAGCGCCTGATTGGAAATTTCCTTTCGAAATCATGTGTGATGCTAGTGACTTTGCAGTTGGAGCTGTCTTGGGACAAAGAAAAGAAAAGCATTTCCACCCAATTTATTATGCTAGTAAAACACTTAATGATGCACAAGAAAATTACACAACAACTGAAAAAGAGTTACTAGCTGTGGTGTTTGCTTTTGATAAATTCCGTTCTTATCTTGTTCTTTCTAAAACTATAGGTTATACAGATCATGCAGCCATCCGATATCTCTTCAAAAAGCAAGATGCAAAACCACGTTTGATTCGGTGGATTCTACTCCTCCAAGAATTTGACATTGAAATCAAGGACAAAAGAGGAGCAGAAAACACCGTTGCAGATCATCTTTCGCGCTTAGAAGACCCAGCTTTGGAAGCAACCAGGGACGAGCAAATCAACGAAAAATTCCCAACTGAGTCCCTGGAAATGGTGGAATACAAGGAAGAACCAGGGTACGCCGACTATGCTAACTACCTAGCTAGCGGTATAGTCGCAAAAGGATGGCCACATCATCAAAGAAAAAAAATTATTTGCCAATGTGAAACACTACTTTTGGGAAGATCCATATCTTTTCAAAATGTGTGCCGACCAACTCGTCTGACGATGCGTACATGGTAGTGAAGCACGAAGAATTCTCCGCCATTGTCATGAAGGTCCATACGGAGGACATCATGGTGCTGCTAGTACCGCACGAAAGGTATTCGATTCAGGATTTTATTGGCCAACCATTTACAAAGACGCCCAAAGTCTTGTAAAAACATGTGATGCTTGCCAAAGAACATGTAATATTTCTTTCAAAAACGAAATGCCACAAAATGGCATTCTTGTTTGTGAAATTTTTGATGTGTGGGGACTCGACTTTATGGGACCTTTCCCACCATCGAAAGGAAACAAATATATACTTGTGGCAGTAGATTACTTGTCTAAATGGGCCGAGGCCGAGGCACTTCCAACAAATGATGGAAGAGTCGTGGTAAGATTTCTGAAAAAATTATTCTCTCGTTTTGGCACACCTAAAGCTTTAATAAGTGATAGAGGTACCCATTTTTGCAACCATCAACTTGAAATTTTTTTAACAAGATATGGGGTCTATCATCGGGTCTCAACAGCATATCACCCTCAAACAAACGGACAAGCCGAAGTGACTAATAGAGGTTTAAAACGAATACTTGAAAAAACTGTAGGGTTAAATAAAAAGGAATGGGCTGATAAATTAGATGATGCTTTATGGGCTTTTCGAACTGCTTATAAAACAACAATAGGTACAACCCCATATAAGCTAGTTTATGGAAAAAGTTGTCACTTACCAGTAGAAATTGCACACAAAGCCTACTGGGCAATCAAAAATGTAAACTTAGATTTAGAATTTGCTGGTAAAAATCGATTTTGCCAATTAAATGAATTAGACGAGCTTAGGAATTATGCATACTCAAACTCTGAAATTTATAAGGAAAGAATGAAAAATTTGCATGACAAACATATTAAATGTAACATCCGTGCTTGTAATCATTGTGAACAGTTCTATTATCAATAAAACAATGTTATTTGATCCCAATGTTTGTTTGGTTGTGTTTTACATTTTTCATGTTTTGACTTTTATGTAATTTCAAACTCTATATCGCTTTCTGGAGAGTTATACGCAAATTAGTGCGTAAACGTAATCAGTTTAATGCGACAAATACTCCGGAACATCAACATATACTTAACATACCTTAAATAACCTTTACATAACTTAGAAACAAGTTTTGAAGGCTTTGGTAAGGCAAAAACAAAGTTAATTCGCTTACAGGGACTAAACTTGACAAACTACGAAAGTATGCCAATTTGAACTGTAACAAACATTCTGGAACATGACCATAAGTTAAACACACCTTAAATATCCTTTACATAGCTTAGAAATAGGCTTTAAGGGGTTCGGTGCGCTAAAATAAACTTTTGGGTCATTCAGGGACTAAAAGTGTCAAAAAGTGCACAAGTTTGCACTTTTGCGCATAACTCAAGTTCTGAATACATCTGGACATCCAAAAATTTATGTAAGCACTAAAATATTTTATTTTAGTGTTTGTCATAAGAAAAATCCATTCGTCACGCCATTTGGATCGTTTTTCGCGCTTATGCGCATTCCGTCGTAATTAACCGAACAACGCAATCGTACGGCCAAACGAACCAACATCCGACATATTTTTGAGCATGTTTCATGCCCACAATGTTTAGGCATCCTTGTGGAGCCTTGAAAATGATTTAACGAGCCTTAAACATGTCGAAAATGGCCTTAATACGCAACGGGGACTGAAAGGTGAGCATTTGAAAGTGTTTGCTGATCAGGGGACCCCTAGCGTGACACCTAGCCCCCCTAGCGTCACGCTAGGCCCCTTCTGATCAGCAAAGGTCATTTAAACACAAGATTAACATCCCCTAGCATCCCCCAAAGGTCAAGTGCCACATGTTAAACTCTTATGGTGGCCAAAATTAGTAACCACAACATTTCAACAAGTGTAGGGATGTGATCATTCCCTCTTCTCCAAGAAACGATCCTAATGGTGGACCGAAATCTATAAATACCCATCACATTTCACTTCATTTCTCACAAGAATCTGATCATTTGTGCTCTAAGTTGAAACCTTTGTTTCATACCTGAGCTATTTTGATCTAGATTAGCATTCGGGGACCCTTCGTAAGTGTTCCTTCGTTCTTTTATTGCTTTTCGAGTCCGAAAGTCAAACTTTGTTTGACTTTCTACATTGACCAGTTTATGGTCGATGCGAAGTTCGTTTGAACTTCATAACGTGAGCGTGATCACGATGGTTATAGTCCCTAACGACTATACCTACTGATTACCACGTTATCTAGGCTCAGTGACGAGCCGTAGTTTCGGGCAGAATACGTATTCTTGCGTATTTTGTAACCAAACTACTCTTAGGTATCACAACCGTTTGTTGTGATACCAAACCTGTTTTCTAAACTTAGTTAAGCATGTTTTAACATGCTTAGCTCGTCACTTTTAGTTTAGTGCTTATATAGGGTCGTAAGGTAAGCGATCTAATCAATCGCTTATACTTTCGAACCCGACCCGTTTGGTCGATCATTAGGATCCGAACAAACACATTAGGTGACCATAGTGTATAGGGAATAACCTTCCGAGGTTATACCTTATGGTCACTTCGTTTAAGTAGTTGTATGATAGGTAGTTTATATGCCTTAGGTAAATTACCAAAATACCCCTTTGATGCCGAAATTCGTTTTAATCATATGTAACATAACTTTTGACATCTAAACTGATTTGACAACCATATTAGACATGTTAAGGCATATATTACTTGTCATAGGACTAGTTAGGCGGTCCGAACGCGTTTCACGCGAACGACGCGTTAAAGTAGCATAAGCTACCTAAACGGGTCGTAATGGGTCACAAGCACTTAGGTTAGGTTTCATTTAGTATGTAGGTTTTGTTAAACCATGCTACATGAGTTCCCATACTCATTTGGTTTACGAGCCCTCATTCTATCCGATCTTCCGATTTAGGTCCGGTTTATTAATGTAGTTACCTATATTAGGTGCCGTTTGATATTCCGTGATCTCTAGCATTGCTTGGTGGTTATCTTAGGACTTCTGAGCAATCTCAAGTGAGTACATAGACCCCTCTTTTACTGTTTTCCAAACTGTTTTGGGGTGGAACACATGTGCCTACTTGTTACTTTCATGCTTTCCTGTTTTCACATCATATACCGTCTATGTTTGTTAGTACATTATAGTACATGATTTCGTTACATTTCATGCTATGTATGTCCATTGTGTGCATACTTAGTGCATTGTTTTACATTACATTTCTGCCATGTATGTTGACTGATAACATGCTAGCACATTGATTTACATGACTTTTCTGCTTTGTATGTTAACTTAGCATACTTAGTACATTGTTTTCATATGACATGTATACAACTGCTATAACATTTGGTTTGCACAAACGGGTCTTTATTACGTTCATTAACATTTGCTACGCCGCTCGGTAGTAAGTAGTGGTACCATAGGACTTGACAAATCCCATTCCTGACATCCCGGGTTTGTTTGGATGTAAGGAATGACTGAATCCGAATACAATTCTTTTGATAACCTTGACTGAAAGGGTTATCCGACTGTCTCAAGGCTTCAATGTATGCGTTAACTTACCACATAAATGTTTGTATCAATGTAACATGCATAACTTTACAAAACATAACTTTTTGATATATTCAAATTACTTTGTTTTGTACATTTCTACATTTGGACTATTTGACAATACCTTACTTACAAGACATAACATTTGTTACACATTACTTGACTACTTTTGGACTATCAACATTTGACATGGTTTATACAAGGACTTTTGACAATTGGTTTAAACATAGACATTATACATTGTTGGTTGGTTAAGTGACTTAAGTAACGAAATGTGAGTAATATGATACAAGCATGGTGGATACGCCGCTGGTACTTCCTATATATAAGTGTTTGTATTGTATTACATATCATAGCGTTATTTAAATCATTCATTTTGGACTTATACATTTTACACAAGTAACATGTTTTTACAAGACTTTGTTTTACAATACGGTTTATTTTATACAACTCATTTTACATGGTTATTCATTTAACCATACATTATTCTTTTACTTATACATATCAGCTGAACTTATTGTTTTTCAAGCGATTTACAAAACAAATCAAATTACAAGGTTCATGACTAAACATTTTCTTAAACTTAAGTCATGAATCTTATTTTCACAAACCTATGTATCTCACAGGCATTTTTATGCTGACGTACCTATTTTCACATGTGTTTTCAGGAGCTTTTCTGTAGGATGAAGATCGTGACACTAGGGCGGACCTGTGCCTTAGAGACTTAAAATGATGAAAGACTTAGTTTAATTATGTTATAAACTCTTTAATTTCTGTTTAAGACGATGAAACTCTTATGTTAATAAATAAAATACAACTTTGAACACCATGGTTATGAAACAATTAATTCTGTTACAACACTCCCCGACGTTTTCCGCCACGTCTTGTATGCTATACGTGGTTGGGGTGTGACATTAAACCTAATGAATTTCGGGTAGGAGATCTAGTTCTTTTGTTTAATTCACGACTTCGATTGTTTCCTGGTAGATTAAAGTCTAGGTGGTCAGGACCTTTTTCCGTCACCCATATTTTCCCACACGGTGCAGTAGAAATTAAATCTAGAAATGGGCCTCCATTCAAAGTCAATGGGCAACGGCTGAAACTTTATCAAGGATTCATTGAGGATGAAGAGGAAGAGATCTCGTTTCAAATAGTGGAAGGATGAAACCAACATCATACCTGGTAAGTTACGAGCAATTGGGACGACATCGAAAGCGGTAAGTTTTCTAACCAAGGCTTATGGGAAACAAGGGCACTCACATGAGCACTAAAAAAAAAAAAAAAACCCTTGCTCGGCACGAGGCCGTGTCCGCGCTGCAGTCGGGATATATCCCCTATTTCAAAACAGTTTCTTCATCCCACACGCCCCGTTTCCCCGAAAAAGCTCTGGTTCCAGGCGATTTTTCGAAAAATTTCGACGTTTCCTATCACTCTAACAACATCAAGATAGCAAAGTTCACAAGGTTCAATGCAAGTGAGCTCGATGCCAGGGCAAGATACGAAATACTTCAAACAAGACCCGAAGAGCACCCCAGGCGAGCATGCACGGACCTGTTAACCTTGGTAAACCAGCTGGACCGATTCAACAACATCGTTACGGGACCACTAGCTGTTGCATTGAACACTAGGCTTCGGTCGGTGCATCAATGCACCATGGAGTTCTACAGTACTTTTACCTTCACTTCAAGGTGTGACCCATTCGACAATGAAGGGGTTGCATTTCGGTGTGGCAGGACAAAGTACTCGATCTCTATGGCACAGTTTGGAGCTATAATAGGACTGTACGAGGAAGAGGAATCAGGAAACGAGGAAAATACCGGAGGATTACGAGACTTGGATGAAAATGAACGACAAGCCGCATGGGCTCAAATCAGTGAAGGAATCTACAACCCTAGCAGCACCAAGAGTACTAAGCTAAGGGATCCGCTCTATCGCTACATTCACAGGCTTCTCACCTACTCTCTTAACCAACGTCACGACAGTAGTGGCGTTGTAGGGTTGAAAGATTTGGTTGTCCTTCACTGTATCCACAACCGGAAACCTCTCGATGTTCCATATCTCCTGTTACGAAACATGCATCTCAACCGCCTTGCTCGCGCTCCAACACCTATCTTCTTAGGAGGATGGGTGTACCGTCTCTTCAAGCATTACACGCGAATTCCAAGGTCCTTTGAAAGAAGCCCATGGTCAGGACGAGTTGACTACCACATTTGCCGAGCCATGAACTTACTTTATGAGGCGGAAGACGGATCGGTGAGCTTCCAAAGGACGCAAGGCTATGCATGGAACCCACAGGAGGCCCTAGTTCTTCACACACCACATCCCCACTACCAGTATCGACCCCATGGTGATCCGGGTCAATCCTCCTCACAAGGAGGCGGTTTTCCTAACTTTCAAAGCTTACATGATCTTTTGCAGGAAAACCTCATGTGTACCAGGAACGCCTACAACCTCGCCAACAACACATACCACCGGGTCGGAGCTATTGAACGCAACATCAACGATATACAAGACGATATCGGCAGCATCCGGGAATATATGGCGGGGCATGGGGATGGAGGTGGTGATAGCGATGAGGATATGGAGTAGGGGGTTTGAAGGAGCAGGGGCGGGTTGATGGTGAGCCCACAGGTTTAAGTCCCTTTATCTATCGAACAGTTGGTGGCCTGCGTGCCAAGTGTTGAACAATTACTTTCCTTTACCACTTTTATTTTCCGTTTTATTTTTTTTCTTTTACTTTATGCTTGGGACAATTAACTATGGTAATGTAGGATGTTTATGTTACTTGGTGTGGTATTAAGTGATGAAACAGGTACAAACCGAGGCTTGGAGTGCTAAGCCTCAGCACTTATAGGGCCAGGATGGAAAAACCGGGGGAAGAAACCTGTTTTTCAGGCTTACAGACTGTCCACACGGGGACGTGTCCAGCCAACACGCCCCCGTGCTCACCTCTCAGACCTGCTATTTGGTTACTGTCCTGCAGATTTTTGTCAAGACACGGGGCCGTGCCTAACCAACACGCCCCCGTGTTCGCCGTCTTTAAGTTTTCGTTACTGGCAGTTTGCCACGGGGTCGTGTCCAGCGGACACGGGGCCGTGTCCAGCGGACAAGGGCCGTGTCCAGACTGCCAGTAACATAAATCTCTGCTTTTAACACCATATTACACATCTAATCAACCTAAAAATTTATTTTTGGGACACATTGAAGACAATGTGTAATTTAAGTGTGGGGGGGGGGGGGATGCTAAAACCTTGAATCTTGCAAATACAAGCCTTACACAAAACTCTGTTGGAACCGCTAATCACCCCAATTTTTTTTCAAAAATTTCATTTTTTTACTTGTCTAGGTTTAACTCGGGAAATTCAAGTTCTCAAAAAGGTTATATTTTTACAAATTTACAACCGATAGCGTAGTGATAAAAAGAACCAACATAAGAAAATTATGAAAAGGCATGGCAAACTTAGTTAAAATTTGATTATATATACTTGATCACATAAAAACCCATTCCCACAAAAGTGAGTTTTGAGCCTTTATTGAGCATACAATTACATATCATTAAACTAAATGCTCATTTTTCGTTTCTTGTGTGAATAGCCGTTTGGTTCTTACGACTCTAGAACTTGCCATGACGATACATTCCCGGTCCTTATCAACTTAAACCCGAGTAAGTAAATGATGGAGGCATTAGGACTAACCCTTTTTATTTCTACACCATTATTTTTCTTTTTCTTTTACCACCTACCCAAAAATCCCCCTAGTTAGCCCCTTTGAGCCTAAACCTTTTCATTTCATAACCCAAACCAAACACCCTTTTACCCACCAAAACCTTTTTTATTTTTAACCCTTTGTTTTAGTAACAAGTTCGGTTTTTCGTATGATCGTTCAAAAAAAAATGTGTTGATGATGAAGCAAAAGATAAATAAACAAGTTCATCAAAAATAACTTTGTTTGAATAATAGCTTCATCAAAATAAAAGTTACAAAAATAGAAAGTCCTATGAAAACCGACACTTGTTACGCTTTTCACCCTTTTTTCTACTAACCACTAACCACTATCCCAACCACCTACCTTTAACCCAAGCCTAACCCTTCACCCACAAAGTCCTCTTGATATTTTCAAAAGGTATAAAAGTTAAAAAGGAGGAGGATTGATTGCTTGATAAGCCTATGGTAGGAGTAAGTTCCATGCTGCTCTCGAGTGATTCACTAAAAATACACCTTCGGCCGAGTGTGAGTGATTTCTCCCGTGAGGTATGTGAACTTGTATATAAATGGAATTTTAAAAAGGCATGTTATGCCCAAATAAGTAATTTCTCCTATGAAACGTTCTAAACAAATCATAACGAATAGGATTGTAAATAGATAAAAATAAAACCCAAAAAGATCTTGGATTCCCAACACTCTATGACAAGCCAAAACCTTCTCTTTTACCCATTCCATTTGGGAGTGTAAGCCACATATTAAAGAGTTTTGCTTGAGGACAAGCAAAAGTTCAAGTATGGGGGTATTTGATGTGTGTAAAATGCAACATATAAATTACATCAAATGAGACATAAAACTAACCCTTTTTAAGTACTAATGTTGGAAAAAAGAGTGTTTTTGTCTTCCTTTTGTATTTTCAGGATTAAATGAGCTCAAATTCACAAAAAAAAGCAAAAAGACAGCTAAATCCAACCTAAATACAAGAAAAGGAACATAAGTGGACTGCCCGACCCCTCAACGGCATCTTCCCAAGCAAAATAGAGAAGGCAGAAGACTGAACACGCCCCGTGCTCAGCCTACACGGGGTCGTGCCCAAGAAGCAGCAGAAAAGACAAACCTATAGAAGCTTCTATTGCCCACCATGGGGCCGTGTCCAGTGAACACGGGGGCGTGGAGAAAGTACAGCAGGCGCATTAATTGTAATTGCGAATTACAATTAATGAAGAGAGAGAGTGTCAGACAGGCACGGGGGCGTGTCCAGCGGACACGGGGCCGTGCCCAGCCTTCTGTTCAGCCTATAAATAGGAGTGCTTGGTTTCATTTCAACTCATCCCTTGGCACACCACATCTCTCACACTTCATCCACCACCCACCACCATCACAACACCATCATCCACCACCATCATCCATTGTCCATCATAGAGTGTGTGAGTCGTCTCGGGATCCAAGATTGATCGTAAAAGTTCTTGACAATCAAGGCCATGTTTGCCTAAGTCTCTTACATCACTTGGTGAAGACAAAGTGTCTAGTATAATACTTTTTATTTCTAATCTTTTGCACTTTTTATTTGGTTTTGTATTAATGACTTTAATAACTAGTTACTTATGTTGAAGGTGATCTTTCCTTATCGTTTGTCCGTGGTGTCTTGGCATTATTTTACTGTCTATATAAAATAAAAGATTTTCACCATTCATATCTCCATGGTCTATATGGAGGTATGTTGGCTACCTGGTCGGGGGTTAAGGGAACGGTTTGGTAAAGGTCTTGCCATTGTTCAGCGTTTAGAGGTCCTGCAATGGACCTGGGTCAAATTTAGTAGGATCTCCTTCAATGCTTCACGGTATTGGATGGCGGGGGTCCAAACTCTTTGATCCCCTCATAAGTTAACTACTATTAATACTATAACCCGGCTATTTAGGACTGTATCCCTGCTGACTCAGACTACTTAGTCGAGGGTAACGTCACCTCCAAAAGAGGGGCCTACCATAATTTGCATTAATAACTTAATTAATTATCTTCCAATAATCCACCATTTTAGGATTGTATCCTTGCTGACTCAAACTACTGGGGTGAGGGTAACGTCACCTTCAAAAGAGGGGCCTACTACAATAACTAAGATAATCTCTTAAATATGTGCAAAAGTGCGGAAATAATCAAAGGTTATACTAGATACGAGTCGGAACCAAGTGATTCATCTTGTCTATCTGTTTTTTTTTATTTTTATTTTCAGCATTTTAGTTAGTTTTTATTTTTTCTTAGTTTAAAACATTTTTCTAAACTTTTTATTTTGATTAGACGTTGAGGATAAACCGGTACTAAAAGCTCTTGTGTCCTTGGACGACCTCGGTATCTTGCCAACACTATACTACGCTCACGATGGGTGCACTTGCCCATATGTGTGTTTAGTGTTAGTAAAATATCGTGTTTTATAAATTTAAAACTTGGCTAAAAATAAGTGTTAAAGGGGCTTAAAATATACACCTAATATATATAACACTTCACACGCATCAAGTATCTTGTCTCAGGGTCGTTGAGCATTTTGCTGATATAGTAGATGGGTGTTTGGACTCCCTCTCGCTACACTATGAGTACCACGCCTACTGTGTTGTCTGTGGCAGATAGGTACAAAATAAGTGGCTCACCCTTGCGTGGTGCGGTTAGAGTTGGGAGTTGAATCAAACATTTTTTCATCTTTCGCAAAGCCTTTTCGGCCTCTGCGGTCCA
Organism: Helianthus tuberosus; assembly: GCA_030545235.1. Taxonomy (NCBI): domain Eukaryota; kingdom Viridiplantae; phylum Streptophyta; class Magnoliopsida; order Asterales; family Asteraceae; genus Helianthus; species Helianthus tuberosus. The sequence goes on along the minus strand of CM060371.1, from coordinate 40,674,925 downwards.
TTAGAATTGCTCCTTTTTTAAGCAGTTCTGAAGGGTCTTGATGAAAGGATAAGACTTAGCTGCATGGTTGGCTAAGAATCTATTCAGTGCGGTTAGCCTGCCGGCTAGTCGTTGCATTTCTTTCATCGTGGAAGGCGATGGCATGCGCTCGATCGCCTGAACTTTTTCCGGGTTCACCTTGAATCCATCTTTGGTTACGATGAATCCAAGGAACTTGCCTTCTTCCATTCCAAACGAGCATTTCCCTGGGTTGAGCTTCATATTGACGCTTCGCAGAGTTTGGAATGTTCTTTCGATATCGGTGAGCATGGTATCCTCTTCCATGCTCATGACGACTAGGTCGTCTATATAGATTTCGACACTTTTGCTGATTTGACCGCGAAAGGTGTCGTTCATCAACTTTTGATAGGTTGCACCCACGTTGCGCAACCCAAACGACATTTTTGTATAACAGTAATTTCCGGTAGGTGTGCGGAATGCCGTTTTATCTTCGTCCTCGATTGCCATATGTACCTGGTGATAGCCTTTGTAACAATCGAGGAAACACTTCCATCGAAATGGAGCGAGGTTATCGACTTTCTCGTCGATCTCCGGAAGTGCGTAACAGTCCTTGGGGCAAGCTTTGTTGTGATCTTTATAATCGACGCACATGCGCCAGCCCCCGGCTGGTTTTTCTACCATAACTGGGTTGGATAACCAAGTCTGGTACTTCACTTCCCGCAGGATGCCTGCGGAGAGCAGTTCTTGGACCTGCTCATGCATCGCCTCTTTCTTTGCAGATCCAAGGTGGCGTTGGCCTTGGATCACCGTCTTGATACCTGGCAAGGTATTCAAGAAATGCAGCGCAATTTTGCGTGGCACCCCTGTCATGTCTGCGGGTGCCCACGCAAAAATATCCTGGTTCCTGAAGAGGAGCTGCTTCAGGTGCACTCTGATGCTGTGAGACAAGGCGTGGCCCAACGTAACCGTTTGCTCTAGGTGTCTTGCGTTAAGAGCCCATTTTTCTGGTTGGGTGTTGGGGGTAGGCCTTGCTATCTTGGTCGGACACAGTTCGTCTGACGACATGACCTCTCTGCGTGCGTAGATTATCGCGACCCCCGTTTCGGTTGGGAAACCGACAGCAGAGTGGGGTACGGACGTAATCATGTTGAAGTAGCCTTGGGACTCCCTCCCGAGAAGTACGTCGTATTTGGAGGTGTGAGGTAAGACCATGAAGTTTACCTCCTCCGTTCGTGCGTGCCTTCCGTTGGTGAGGCGCACCGAAAAAGTGATCTGGCCCAGGGGGAATACGGTTTCCCCCGCAAATCCTGCCAAAGGGTAGTCTACCGGCTGCAACCGATCCTTGTCTTCTTGATCGAACTGGTTGAAGCACTGCTCGTATATTATGTCAGACGTACTGCCCGGGTCGATGAATAGTCGCTCGGTGCAGTAGTGAGCAAGGTAGCCTGTGATAACGACGGCGCGCCTGTCGCGCGGTCCGCCTCGGACTTTTGGAAAGACAACTTGCTCGTCTTTCCAGTCATTGTCCGGTCTTCTTGCCGCTTTGCGCGGCTTTCCTCGTCCTCCATTGATCATGTGGGTTGAGGCCACGTACATGGTCCTCTTACCCGTGGAGGTGCCCTCATTGTGGGGGGTGATGCGCTTGGTTTGTTTTTGCGTGGCTGGCAACAGATGTTGCAGCTTCCCCTCTTTTAGGGCTCGCTCAATCTCCAGTCGGAGACTGATGCAGTTGTTTGTTGTGTGGCCCGAATCCTTGTGATACTCGCAGTAAAGTGCGAGATCCTGGTTCTTCTTGGACTTCATCGGTTGGGCCGGTCGCAGGAATTGCGTGTCCGTGAGGAGGACGTCGCTTGGCGACTGGTTGATCTCGGTCCAGTTACGGTCCCGAGACTCCTTCTTCGACGCCCTCTTTTCACGCTGGGCGTTGATTGTTGCCCTTGCGTCGGGCTGGTTGTTACGCGGGACATATGGTTTGGGATCGCTGCCACGATTCCATGTGTCCCGGTTGTGCTTGTTGTTGCGCTTGGGCTCTTGGCGGGAGGACTGGCCTTCCGCTTGGTGTTGTGCCTTTATGACGTGCGGTTTGAGGAACCGCTGAGTTTGGGCATACGTCTTGACCGCGGCCATGACCTCTTCCCATTTCTTGGGAAAGCCTTCCTTGCCGGAGATGGTCATAACCATTTCTTCGTCCTTAACGGCCCGAATAAAATGGTTACGTGCCATTTGGTCTGCAACGCCGTCTATCTCCAGGCACTCTTTGTTGTAACAAACGACAAACGACTCAAGAGATTCGTTATCTCCGCGCCAGATGTTCATGACGTCCATAGAATCACGTTCGTGACGACGTTGCTGGCTAAAATGTGTGAGGAACTTTGCTTCCAAGTCCTCGAATGAGGCCAGTGATCCCACTGGCAAAGAATCGAACCAAGCCCTCGCCAGACCCGTGAGGGTCTGGGGGAAAAATGACACCAGGTGGGCTCGTCCCACCTGCCGTTGTACCCTGCGCCGGTGAAGATGTTCATGTGATCGTCCGGGTCGGACGAACCATTGTATTTCCCAATGTTTAATGGGAATTTAGTGGTGGTGACATCGGCGTGGGCAATCTCCGGGGTGAACTTGGAGTTTTCGGCCGCATATTTCGGCTTGTAGGGTTGGCTCTGGTAGCGCTTTGCAGTGCGGAGGTATGTGGTACGGGGTTGAGTGGAAGGAACGTAATTGTGTCCTCCCGGTCTACTACTAGTAGCATGAGACTCCCCGCCGTATGTATGGTCGTCTGGATCAGTACGGCCATATCCTTCATGGTGGGACTGAGGTCCCAACCGGCTGTGGATGCTGGGGCCGCGGTGGGCTGTGGATTGCCGCCTGTTTTCGCCATGAGGGCCCAGGCGGCTATGTATTGGGCCCCTGGTGCGGGACCCGTATGAGGAATCATTCTCATTAATTGTGCGGACCTCACAGTAAGAGGAGCCGCGGTCTTCATGCCTACTTCGGGAGGCTGGATGTGTGGGGGCCCTGCCGTCGTATTGTAAAATACGACCTGCAGGTGTATGCGGTGTCGGGGTAGGCCCGACAGGTACTTGCGCTTCTACGCAAGCTTTGTTGTATGTTGCGGCCAGCAGAGAGTGTTGTTGATCGTACCAGGCATGGAGGTTCATGTCTGGAGGTATCACAGCAGCTTACTGTGAAAGATCGTGCCGAACTTAAGGGATGCGCCCCCTTGCGTTGATGTGCCAATGTGGCCAGGATTTGGGGCTGGAGGAGCGGTCCCCGTAGGCCCTGTGTTTGCGGGGTTTAGATTATCCCCGGCAGTGTTGTTTAGACAATCAGACATAATCTTTGGAGAGAACGGGATGGTGGAAAAAAGTGCTATGAATAGCGGTGGGCGCCAATGATGAAACAATGGTTAACCGAGGTGGTTAACACACTGATCTCGTCAAGTAGGGTTAATCCCTTCTTTCCGAGGACTGCTGGCTGGATCGTCTGCTGGTTGATCTCTGGCACAAGGAAACAAACCGTGACTCGTAACAAGGAGGATGGGGTGGGGGGTGCTCCTTGTTACCACTCTCCGGCGTGAGAATTAGTAATTTGCTTGGGAAGCATAGTGTGATAGTAGTAGTAGTGAGAGAGTTGTAAAGAGATACCTCAAACCTGGTTTGGGATGGGTATTTATAGCCGAGGAGTGAAGGAGGGTAGTTGAGTAGCTAGTCTGACATCGCACAGCCTCCTGTAGGTGCGTCAGGCATGTCGATTACGGTGGTGATGCCACGTCCTGCTATGGTGTCGGACTGTTGCATACATGTGGGCTGACAGGTGACTGTTTTCAGTGCCACTTGCACTGTGGTGTCAGACCCACTTGCCTTGTAGGCAGGATGCGGTGCCGGGCTGCATCGCTGCTTGCGGTAACTGATGTTGTTCCCGCGTTTTTGTTCTGGCCAAGATGTATGCGGGATGCGGTGCCGTGCCGCATCGCCGCTTGGTGACTGTTACTGTTGTCCAGATCCCTTGTCGTGACGAAAATGTTCCTAGGATGTGGTGCCAGGCCGCATCGCTATTCGTAACATCCGTTCTCGTACTTAAGGTAAGTCTTCTCATCAATGGACAGATTGGTTTCAACCGCTGTGTTCGCGCGTGCCCGCACGGACACAAATAAGTTATTGCTGGTGGGGGTTTTTGATAAGGGTAATGGTCACTCGCGGTCGTGCTGACGCGAGATCTGGGACCATACCCCTTCAGGTGGCGTAGGTTTCCTTGTTTGGGTATCCGGATTCTTTTCTTATGGAATCTCCAAATTCCATCTATTACTTGTTCTAATTCCTTAATCATTCCTTTTAATCCTTCAGTATCGTCCTTGATTACTGTTTCCTGTATCTCTCTAATTTGCTCATTTAAATCTATATGCAGATTTAACTTGAGAGAACGTACTCGTTTTGGCTTTTCATGATACTTTCGACTTAAAGCATCTGCTACAACATTAGCCTTTCCTGCATGATACTGGATATCACAATCATATTCACTAAGAATCTCCATCCAGCGTCTTTGTCTCATATTTAGTTCCTTTTGTCCAAAAATAGATCTTAGACTCTTATGATCGGTGAAGACAATAAACTTGCTACCGTAAAGATAGTGCCTCCAAATCTTAAGGGCAAAAATTATGGCTCCTAACTCTAGATCATGGGTTGTATAATTCTCTTCATGATTCTTAAGTTGTCTAGAGGCATAAGCTATAACCTTTTAACGTTGCATCAACACACATCCATAACCTAACTTAGAAGTGTCACAATAGACTATCAAGTCTTCAGTTCCTTCTGGTAACGCGAGTATAGGTGCGTTGGTTAACTTTTGCTTTAGAATCTTAAAGGCTTCCTCCTGTTTTGCTCCCCATTCAAACTTAATTGATTTGCAGGTCAATTTGGTTAAGGGAATGGCTATTCTAGAAAAATCTTGAATAAAACGTCTATAATAACCTGCTAGTCCAAGAAAACTTCTCACCTCTGTCGGTGATTCAGGGACTTTCCATTTAGTAATTGCCTCGATTTTTGTGGGATCTACATGAATTCTTTCATGATTAACCAGGTGTCCAAGGAATTGCACTTCTTTTAACCAAAATTCACATTTTGAAAATTTAGCGTAAAGCTTTTCTTTTCTCAGCAACTTCAGAAGTATAAACAAATGTTCTGCATGATCCTCTTTACTCTTAGAGTAAATAAGAATATCATCTATAAAGACAATTAAGAATTTATCCAGATATGGTTTACATATTCTGTTCATCATGTCTATAAATGCAGCTGGGGTATTGGTTAAACCAACTGGCATGATTGTAAATTCATAATGACCGTACCATGTTCTGAAAGCAGTTTTAGGAATGTCCTCTTCCTGTATTTTCAATTGGTGATATCCTGAGCATAAATCGATCTTAGAAAAGAATCGAGCTCCTTGAAGTTGATCGAACAGATCATCGATTCTCGGTAACGGGTATCAACTTTTAATCGTAACTTTGTTCAATTTGCTATAATCAATGCACATACACATCGATCCGTCCTTCTTCTTGAAAAACAAGACTGGTGCTCCCCACTGGGATGAACTAGGTTGTATGAAACCTTTCTCCAGAAGTTCGTCCAACTGTTTCTTCAATTCCTGCATCTCCGTTGGTGCTAAACGATAAGGTGCCTTTGCATATGGTACTGTCCCTGGTATTAGGTGAATTCTGAATTCAACCTCTCTATCTGGCGGTACTCCAGGTAATTCTTCTGAAAAAAATCTGAGAATTTAGATACTACGAGAATATCTTTTAATTCTCTTCCTTTAGTGTTAATAATTATAGAAATCATATACACTATTGCTCCTTTCCTTGCATAGCTTGCCGCTTTCATCACAGAGATGAATTTTGTGGACATGGTTGACTTGTCTTCTTTAATTGTGATCTTTTCACCCTTTGGTGTACTTAATTGCACTGACTTTTGATCACATAGAATGCTGGCATGATTGGCTACTAACCAATCCATTCCTAATACGATATCAAATCCAGCCAGATTCATGGGGTAAAGGTGAGCAATAAAATTATGGTTTAAAAATTCTATCCTTGCTTCCTGCAGGATTTCACTTATCTTAATGGATTCACTATTTGCCGTCTCTACCAGACAATCTTGTTGAAGTTTAGTTAATGGTTGATTGAGAAGTTTGAAGAAAGAAGTATTGATAAAACTTTGGTTTGCACCAGATTCAAATAATACTCTAGCAAAAATATCATTAACTAAAAATGTACCGACAATCACATCCGGAATCATCTTGGCTTCTTCAGCTGTCAGAACAAATGCTCTGGCATTCTTAGTAGTTTTGATGTTTGTTGCTAGAGCTAGTTTTGGATAGTTCGGTTTGATTCGTCTAGTTTCTCCACAATTGAAGCATAGCCTATTGCTGGATTTCTTCCTGCAGTCTTCTTCCTTGTGTCCAGACACTTTGCAGAAGTTGCAGTATATTGAGCACCTTCCTGAGTGCTTCTTTTTGTAGTACTTACAGTAAGGTGAAGAAGTAGAACCTGCACCTTTTCCATGGAAGGTATTTCCATAACGAAATTCTTGAGTAAGCCTTTGGGCTAGGTTCTTTCTCTGGTTCTTTTCTTGTGTACGTACCAATTCATCAGTCAAGGTATTGGCTAGTTCTACTGCTTCTTCTATGGTTTGTGGCTAGCTGCCTTGACTACGGGTCTGATTTCACTAATTAATCCCCAGATGTAACGGGAGATTAATACTGGTTCAGGTGAAGGTAAGGTTGGTACTATTCTAGCATATTCGAAGAATATGGTAGTGTAACCTTTGCAGTCTATTCCAGTCTTTTTAAGATTTAAGAACTTATTAGCGATTTGTTATTTTTCATGAGGAGGACAGAATTTCCTTTCGACTATGTCCTTAAAGTTGGTCCATTCCATATTATAAATTTTATCACTCCGTCTAGACTGGAGAATGGTATTCCACCACTCTAGAGCTGCATTCTTAAAAAGATTAGAAGCAAACATAATCTTATCTTTATCTGCACATTTACTTATTTTTAAGACTGTTTCTATCTTTTCTATCCAACGTAAGGCTCAATGGCTCCTTCATTGCCCGAGAATTCTATGGGCTTGCAAGACCAGAATTATTTATAAGAACAACCATATGACATGGTTCTTCTTCTTTTTGGAATAGGTACTTGGATTAGCGGTCCATTATTCACGCTGTGACTTGGTTCAGTAGGTTGTCGTTTACTTCAATTAACATTTTTATTATTTTCTGCTTCTTTAACAGTCTTGATAATATATAGCATAGCGTTTATAATTCCTTGTGCTACTATATGTTAAATGGCACTGTTATCTACTTGGTTTCCATTATTATCATTATTCGGGTTTTCCTGATTTGCTTCATTGTCCATCTGGATTGTAAACATTTATCAGGTATTAATATCACAGAATAAGATTTAATGCAAACAATCATACAAATAAATTGATCAAAAACGTCGAACATTGTGACTTTTACTCTTTTATATATATATATATATATATATATATATATATATATATATATATATATATATATATATATATATATATATATATATGCGTCGATTACAAACTACAATTGAAATTTAAACACACTAGTAGTTATGCATCGATAGATATTAGGTTATCTATTTTAGTTGATTTTTTTTCAAACTACACACACACACACACACACATATATATATATATATTAGGTGTCGTTCATCCAATACTGCATTTCTCGCTCGTCATACTTCCATACGAGCTTCTCTCCTATCTGTCGTATCCTATTTCCTTCTTCTACTAACTTTTCACCATATGTGCGAAGTTCCTGCACATTCTCTTCACTCATGGGTGGTAGTGGTGCTGGTACTGCATCAGGGTATCGAGGTATGACTTCTCCATATGGTACGGGTTGCTTAACACACTTCGAATATACCTGTCGTCGTTCCAGAATGGATCTAAAGGATTAAGGTCGGTATACTGTGCTATGGGATTTGGTATCGGTTCTTCCTGAGGATATAGTTCCTGATATACCCTATTGTCATCCTCCCATGGATCATATTCTAGAGGATTAGGTGCTGGGATTCTAGGTATTTCATTAGGGTCAAATGCTAGTATGGGGAATTGGTTTTTCGGGTTAGGTTCTAACTCCATTGGTTGGGTTGGAAATAATGGCAACGGTTGTAGTTCAGCTATTTGATCAAGGTTTGGATCTGCTGCGGTGGTGGCTAGCATATGGAAAGCTGCCAACTGTCCATTAACTGCTTCCTGGGTTTGGGCATTCACTTCTCTATTGGCTTTTGCCAACACTCTCTGTTGTTGTAATTTCTTCATCCTCTTTCTCCTCTCATGCGCTCTCCTACTAAACCATCCTCTTTTTTTTTGAGGGAATGGTTCATCGGATTGCGCCTTAAAGATGAAAATTCCTTCCTCAGTATCAGCAGAGTACCCCGAAGGAGTAGGCTGTGATGAGGTTCTTTCACTCTTTGGGGAACTAGCTAATTGACGGTAAGCGTCGGATGTGTCTTGCTCACTTATACTGTAAACTAACAGATTGTCAAATAACACAAAACAATAATATACATATTTACACAGAGTCACAGAGATTATTTCCTAACACAATTGATTAAAATTTAGGTATCAGCAGAACACCTCAGTGGCTTAAACCAGTGGTTGTAGCTCTGATAGCACCTCCTGTCGCAACCCCGACCCCTTGCCCCGGGAGCGGGCGGCCGCGAGCTACTCAGAGCTGGTGGTATCGGTGTTTATTAATTTGTGAGCGGAATTTAAACATCAGGACCGTAGTTAGGAAATATTTTATCAGAGTTAAACACCAAACTTTTTATGTATAATAAATACGTGGGATAAATTCCAAGTTTCCATTTATAATACATTCGTAGGGATAAAACCCTAATTATTGAAAACATAAACTCCTTTTTGTTTAGGTAACTTTTGTAGCCACTTCTTTAAGCCTTCAGTGCTCTCCAGCTGGCTTCTATTAGTTTCACACTAAGTTACCTGAAACACGTTTTAAAAAGGTTTTATCAGCAGGAAATACTGGCGAGTGCATCCCAGTTTAATCAAAACAAGCTTTTATAATTTTACAGTATCGAGGGCGATTACAATGTTTATATCTATCCAATTACCCCTACATGGTACTGTTAATCCTGACTTGTGGTCATGCTACCATTCGCAACAGTAACAAGTAATGTATACAAAACCCCAACATACCGACAGTAATTGTAGAATACATAGACTCAATCACTGTTAAATATAATTTAAAACATTTGAGGTTTTGGTAAAACAGTTTGGTAGAAAAAGAGAATGCCTCACACTGCTGACTTAGAAAATACTATAGCTTCCTAGTGACTTTCCTGTTATAATCTATTAAAATTAAACAATGCATATGTGTTAGTAATATAACCCAATTTACATTAGTTATACTAACGAGACAGAACTCCTACGAACTGAGTCAGACAGAGCCTTGACATGCGTTACGGAGCCCTAGATCAATCGGGTAGAGTAACCAATACGTAACCGGGGGTTATAAAACTTACAACGAGGCAGAACTTCTCTTTTTAGGGGTATAGTACCCGAAAGTTTAGACTATCTGAGAATTTGAGAGAAAGAAAAAGAAATGAACAATGAATTCTGAGGTCGAGGCCTCCTTATATAGGTCTGGAGAATGACGGCTCGCGTCGCACGAGCCCTCACTCTTTTTCTTACGCGGCCCACGAGACTACTAGGGTAGGCCCTAGCTTAGTCGAGTCAGAGCACTAGCCTCAACATACATATGCCCACGTGGTGACCTGTGGTGTCGCCTGGTGGCACCGGGTCGCGCCCCGCGAACCGACCCCTCGACTGGGTCGCGGCCCGCGAGTGGTCCTAATATTTTGTTTTTATTTGATTTTTATTTATATAAAGGTATTTTAGGCCCGTTAATGTATTTTCGGGATATGATAGGAACGTTTATGGTCATGTTAAGGGGTTTAAGGAGGGTTGTTATAACACGTAAATGTAATTTTCAAACTATGTAAAAACGGAAGGCATAGAATAGTTTTGCGTACGTTTGAAAAATGTTTTGGGCTTAAAATAGGTTTTACGTACGGTTTGAAAAATGTTTTTACGTAAGTTGTCAATGTACAATATTTTTTTGCACACGGTGTCGAATGAAAAAAAAATGTTTTTTTACGTCTCTAAATGTCGGTCTGAGCTCCTCTAAACGTCACACGTAAATCTATTTTTCAAACGTATCTAAAAACGGCACATGTAAATGTTTAGTTTTTTACATACGTCTGAAAAATTGTTTCTCGTACGTTGTCGAATGTAAAAAAAATTCGCGCACGATGTTGAATGTAAAAAAATCGTGCACGGTGTCTGAATGTAAAAAAAATGTTTTTTGATTCCACATGAAAAAAAAAATGATTTTTACTCCCTTAATCACTGGCCCGAGCTCCTCTAAACGTTTGTGGAATGTAATCGCTCTATTTTTTTCTTTGATTTTCATAGGTGTTGGAGCTTTTATGTTCAAATGACGAAGATAAAGAAAAAAAATGAAGATCAAGGTCAGAGATTGAAGACGTTTTCTTTTCATACATGTAGTGTAATTTTTTTCTATAAAAAATCATGTGTTATAATTAATTCTTTTTTTAAATAGATAAACTTAATTAATGTTGACATGAAGAGTGGTGTAGTCTATGATATTTAATTGTCAGTTTGACAAGTTGACATGAATAGTACACAAGTCAAATTTTACAAAATACCCTTCTTGTCCTATTTATTCTTTTTAAACCAATAAAATCACTACAAGACAAATAAAACTTAAACAATTCATTCTCAACTATAAACTATTAAGGACACGTGTCTTCCATTGGAGCTATCAATATTTTTCCCCTTCTTTCTCCCCTACTTAATTATGAATACTTATTTTTTTAATTAGATATATTACTATATTGTTAACCAAGTGAATTTAATTATTAACATTTTGGAAAAAAAACCTCATATATTTTTCTTTTTTTACTTTAAAGCTATACTAAGCTCAAAATTATATTAGGTAAAGCATTAAAAAAACCATGAATAATGATATAAATTGTTTTTATGAGTGATCATTTCTATAAAAAAAAATCAAATATTTAATTTCGTTATATGTTAAGAATGGTATAAATACAATATATTTAATAAAAAATAGGTGGTATAAAAAATCAAAGTTAAAACTCAATTGAAAGAAATAATGTTTTAAAAATTAACTTAAAAAAATTTATAATTGTCACGAAAATGTTATTTTTTTAATACATATCTTGACGACTGTATATATCTTAACGAATTACATTATATTTTATTTTATTAGTATGATACACGGGTTTCTTCAAGCGTGCAATGCATATGGTTTTTTAAAACACAACTTTTTTTATTACTGATTATATAAAATTGCATTTATCTATACGTGTAATACACGGGATTGTAACCTAGTATTATATATACAACAAGTGATTTTCAAGCTAATTATGTATCCGATATCACTTAAAACCAATTATTATTGGGTTATAAACTCGTGTATTACACTGGATTGTAGAATAGAAATGATATAATTATATGATTTGTAAAACTTTCATATAACTATAACTGACGTATTTTTATTATCATATGACAATTCATAAAACTAGCTTGAATTTATCACTAAAACCGGTCTATGGTAATTAGTAACACTAAAAGACCATAATAGCCCGTACATTACACATGTTGAATATTAAAACTTGAATTTATCACCAAAACCGGTCTATGGTAATTAGTAACACTAAAAGACCATAACTGCCCGTACATTACACATGTTGAATACTAAAAAATATGTAATACACAAATATATATATATATATATTCTTCATATGACTGAAATTATGTATTACATAGCATATAGTATTGTATATAAATAATATTATTGTGTATCTTTTAAATATAACTTTTATGAAAGTAAATGAAAATAATTTTATTGGCATGTCATAAATTAGATTTGTTACTCTTATTAATAATTGTTATGTGGGTTTAATTGACTATTAGTTTTATAAAATTATGATCTAAGTTAACGGTTTATATATGACAAATACAATATTTTCATAATTAATGGTTAATGTGATATGTCACAAATGGGTAAGAAAATAAATAAATAGTATTAAAATAGGGTCACGAAGGTATTTAGACGTGAAGAATTGGTGAGGTGATATATGGTGTTGAAACGTGTTCAACTTTTTGTTCATTTATTAAGTAGTAGATTTTCTAATAATAAAATTTAGAGATTTGAGTTATATTTATAGTAAATTGTATAATAGCATAAATAATAAAAAAGTAGGGTTAAATAAAAAAAAATAACATTACTCATCATCTATAAGACTATTCGCATTGAGGTGGCACCTCACTGACACATGTAAGGCAAATATTATAACAACCCTCCTAGAACCCTTAACGTGACCCTAAAACGTTCCTTATTTACCTCGTATATGAGAAACGAACCCGAAATACCATTATACTTAGAAAAATCAAGAAAAAAATTATAGGTTTCTCGCGGGGCGCGACCAAGACCTCCTTGGTCTCTCGTGGGGCGCGAGCATCTGTTGCTTTCCGGACACCCATGCCGACACGTGTCGAAGCTAGACTCGCTGACTGGCCAAGCCTACAGCCTAACCTACTGTCGTCGCGGGCCGCGAAGGCCTTCCTTGTCTTCGTCGCGGGGCGCGAGCCGCCATACGGAAAGCCTATAAATAGGAGGCTCAGGCTTCATTTAAATTCGTTCATTTCTGAAATCTCCCTCTCAATTTCTAATAGTAGAAATTATACCCGGGCATAATACTCCTATAAAGCGAAGCTCTACCTCGTTGTAAGTATTATAACCCTGGTGTTACCCTACACGATCGATTTAGGGCTCCGTAACGCATGTCAGGGCTCTGCCCGACTCAGTCGTTGGAGTTCTGTCTCGTGTTACACCCGATTGATCTAGAATTCTGTAATGCATGTCAAGGCTCTACCAGACTCAGTCATTGGAATTTTGTCTCGAGTTGTATGGTTAATACGATTTGGGTTATTTTACTAACACATGTGCATTGTTTAATTTTAATAGATAATAACCAGGAGAATTACCAGGAAGCTATAGTAGTATCACCTAAGTCAACAATGTAAGTACATTCACTTTTCCTCATTATTTGTGAGTACTTTTTGTGAGTCAAAATGCTTTACCAAAAGCTCAAATGTTTTTAAATACAATTATAGTGATTAAGTCTTTGTAATTCTACAATTGTTGTCAGTATTATGGGGTTTGTATACAGTACTTGATAACCTTCACAATTGGGCACGAGTATCCAATGTGTGATATGACATAGTCACAAATCCATCGAGTGACACGTACTGACCGAGTAATTGTGTAGATATATACATTGTAATCGCCCTTAGTACTGTAATATGTAAACAATGGATGCTTTACAAAATGGAATGTACTTGCCAGTATTTCTTGCTGATAAAATATTTTTTAAACGCGTTTCAGGTAACACAATGTGAAAGCCAATAAAAGCCAGCTGGAGAGCACTAAAGGCTTGGAAAAGTGGATATAAAAGTTACCTAAACAAAAAGGAGTTTTTATTTTCAATAATTAGGGTTTATCCCTACAAATGTATTGTCAAATGAACTTGGGTTTTATCCCAATAATTTATTAATATAAAAGTTTGGTGTTTACTCTGATAAAAATATTTCCTAACTACGGTCCTGATGTATTCCGCTGCTAAATTAATAAACATCGATACCACTGATCTGGATCTCGCGGCACCCGCTCCCGGGTAGGGGTCGGGGGTTGCGACAGAGGGTTGTATCAGAGCGACAACCATTGGTTTAAGCCAAAGAAGTGTTCTGCTGACACTTAAATGGAAGTAAATGTCAACACACTAAGCCAAGTCATAGTGTAAATGATAACAGACCTTTAATCCAAGCTCCATTTCCTAAAAGAAGAAGAACCGCTTCTTACGGTTGTTCTTATATTAATTCTTGGCCTGCAAACCAATAGAATTCTCAGGCAATGAAGGAGCCATTGAAACCTTATGTTGGATAGAAAAGTCAGAAGCAGTCATAAAAATAAGTAAAAGTGCAGACGAAGATAAGATTATGTTTGCTTCTAATCTTTTCAAAAATGCAGCCTTAGAATGGTGGAATACTATTCTCAAATCTAGGGGAAGTGACAGAGTTTATAATATGGAATGAATCAACTTTAAGAAAAAGGTTGAAAGAAAATTCTGTCCTCCTAATGAAAAGGAACAAATCGCCAAAAAGTTCCTAAATCTTAGAATGACTGGAATAGACTGCAAAGGTTACACTACCATATTCTTCGAATATGCTAGGATAGTGCCTACCTTAGCCTCACCTGAACCAGTATTAATCTCCTGTTATATTTGGGGATTAATTAGTGAGATTGGACACGTAGTCAAGGCAGCTAGACCGCAAACCATAGAAGAAGCAGTAGAACTAGCCAATACTCTGACCGATGAATTGGTGCGTACACAGGAGGAAAACCAGAGAAAGAACCTAGCTCAAAAGCTTACCCAAGAATTTCGCTACGGTAATTCCAACTGTGGGAAAGGTATAGGTTCTTCCTCTGCACCTTATTGCAGATATTGCAAAAGAAAGCATTCCGGAAGATGCTCTGTATACTGCACCTTTTGCAAACTATCTGGACACAAGGAAGAAGACTGTAGGAAGAAACCTATTAATAGGATATGCTTCAATTGTGGAGAAACTGGGCACATCAAACCGAACTGTCCGAAACTAGCTCTAGCCACAACCAACAAAGCTAAGACAATTGAAGGACCAAAGAAAAATGCCAGAGCGTTTGTTCTGACAGCTGAGGAAGCCAAGATGATTCCAGATGTGATTGTCGGCACGTTCCTAGTTAATAAAATTTTTGCCAAAATATTGTTTGACTCTGGTGCAAACCAAAGTTTTATCAATACTTCTTTCTACAAACTTCCTGACCAACCCTTAGCCATACTTCAATAAGATTGTCTGGTAGAGACAGCAAACAGAGAATCTATTAAGATAAGCGAAATCTTGCAGGGAGCAAGAATAAAAATCCTAAACTATCATTTCTTTGCTAACCTTTACCAAATGAATCTAGCCGGATTCGATGTTGTATTAGGAATGGATTGGTTGGTAGCCAATCGTGCCAGTATTTTATGTGATCAAAAGACAGTACAAGTAAGTACACCAAGTGGTGAAAAGATCATAATCAAAGGGGATAAGCCAACCAGATCGACAAAGTTCATCTCTGTGATGAAAGTCGCAAGTTATGAAAGGAAAGGAGGAGTAGTATATATAATTTCCATAATCATTAATACTAAAGGAAAAGAATTTAAAGATATTCCTGCAATATCTAAATTTTCAGACGTTGTTCCAGAAGAGTTACCTGGATTACCGCCTGATAGAGAGGTTGAATTTAGAATTCACCTAATGTAACACCCCGAAAACGGGTTTGGTAATCAAACCTCGTTAATAGTAATGAACGGGTAAAATACCGTTAGTGATAAAATTTAACTCGGTAAATATTAGGACTTAAATAAATAAACCTAATATTAATTAAAAAGGAGGATAAATACTTTGAGAAAACAAAGTATATAAAAGGCCCGAATTAACAGGACTTAAAACATAACGGGTTATAACTTCCCGAACCCGTTAAGGTAACTAGGAATAATTAACCTAGTTAGTAGCATGTGATTAAGTGACTAATGGTGAGTTATAGCTTCATTTGGTCAAAATAAAACATGAGGGACTAATATTGCCAAGTGGGAAACTTGTTTTATTAAAACAAAAAATAAAATAAAACACAACACACACTTGGTGTGTGTGTGTGTGTGCGTGTAATCGCCCAGGAGAAGAAAGAAAGGGTTAAAAACCCAAGTTCAACAAATTCATTAAATTGAAGCTTGATTCGAGCCCTAAATCGATGCATGAATGCGTAGAAACGATCACCTAGTCATGGGGATCATAAGGTATGTCATAAAACCTAGATTGGTTAAAGTTGAAATTTGTGACAAGTAGGTTACTTGCGGATAAATTGATGGATTATGATCCAAAGATGAAATTAGATGTTTATGTATGCCTAATTTCGTTAGTTATGATAAAATTATGAAGAATTTGATATAATGTTGCTTGTAAGTGATTAACAAGTAAACTAGGAAGTGGGTTTTGACTAAATAGTGAAGATGATGATATATTTGTGCTAAAAAATCATCATAATTGATAGTTGAAGTGAGATACTTGCACAAATTATAAGTTGGAGTGAAAGCTCATGCATGACTTGAAGTGGGTTTTTGTATGTTATGATGAAATTGGTAATTTCGTTCATATAAATAGATGTATGAAATCGTGTTATATAACTTGATTATATAAGGTATTGGGATGAATGCTAGTGATATGATGAACGGGTCTCACTTATAGATGAGAACCCTTAGTTCTTGTGAAATGAATGAATAAATTAGTCTTGATAATCGCTTTGAACTAATTAAAGTGATTGAAATGTAATAAACTTGGTTAGAACTTTGGTTAAAACGGTGGCCTAAAGATAACGCCTACTGGGTAATTAAAGAATGCTTAAACTAGTTGATGAACTCGAATATGCATTTTAGTATACTAATGGGCATTTGACTTTTAAAAAGTCAAACTGACCTACGATGTGATGAATGATAATTAGATATAAAATGCGTAAGGTGGAATAATCGTATTAAGTTATGATTAAACTAACCACCTTGTGAATGATGAATGATAGTTGGCGCTTAACAAGCTAGGTGAAGCTTGGGAAGAAAGCGGGTCAAACGAATCAAGTATGAGAAGAAAGGCGTAATCTGGATACGAGGTAAGCAAAGCTTACACCCTTTTGGTAGAATATGCGTTTATTTTGTAAACTATAAATGCGACAAGTGTAATATCCGAAATAAGGATTTCCGACGCGATTAATACGAGTCGAAACAAATATAAATGGGTTAAAAATGGGTAAAAATGGAAATTTAGTCAAGTATCGATTAAAGTAAATTAAAGTTCAAAGGACACCCATAGTGTAAGCCGAATGGGTTAAAAATATAAGAAATGACTTTAGGAGAAAAAGGGGTCTAGTGAGAAAATCCGAAATAGGTCGGATGTGTGACTGGTAATTAAAAACCATGTTTTGTTACATATGAAAATGTTGGGTCATATAGGCCGAACGGGTCAAATGGTGGTGATAACACCATTTGACGAAATCGACTAATGTGGTTGTCAAGTCATGTGTTTACAAGAGCGAATAGTAATTTGGATAATTGTGTCGCCATAGAATATCGGTAATAAAAGCAAGGTGTTGAAACGGGTCACTAGGTTGACTCGAGCCAGGTACGTATAAATACAATTGTGGTTAAACATACATTTTTGGGTCAAATAAGCAGCAAAAGCCCTTCGTCGTAAATGAGGGGCTAAAGTTGACCAAAACGTCCTTGATGGGTAAATCGGGCAAACGACCTTTAAAGGTTGTTAGAAATAAGTGTTTTGATAGATTAAATCCTTAGGATAAGTATCAAAAGGGATGATATGGGACCTTACTGTCCAATGAGTTGAAATGAGTATTTTCCATAAAATGACATATCTGAGGGATAGAACTCGGAATAAATAGTCTGTTACATTAAATCCACCACAATCATAGTTGTGGTGGAAGACTAATCAATATGGATGGGTGGTATTATGATACATACAAGGGATGAGCGTAATCTAGCCCCGCCACGATCGTGACACGTGTCGGCATGTGGTCTCGCCTGATCTTGTAGCTGTCGCGGCCCGCGAGCGCCCCTAAAATTTTGTTTTTATTTTATTTTTAAGGATATTTCATATTTTGGGCTCGGTTTTCATATACGGGGTGTATTTTAGGACATATAGGGGTATTAAGGTGTCTAAATAATATTTTGGAGGGTTGTTATATCCTCCCCACCTTGTTTTAGAACTCGTCCTCGAGATCTTACTGGAACAAGTGTGGATATTTCCTTTGCATTTCTGATTCAAGCTCCCACGTGTATTCTGCTCCTCTTTTGGAGTCCCACTTCACTTGCACCAGAACTAATCTTTTGTGCTTGAGGTTCTTGACTTTCCTGTCTTCAATTTGTAGAGGCCTTTCCATAAATTTTAACTGCTCATTTACCTCTATATCCTTAAGAGGTACTATCAGTGATTCATCAGTTAAGCATTTCTTGAGATTAGATACATGAAATACATCATGTATTCCTGCCATTTCCTCTGGCAGTTGTAGCTGATAGGCTACAGGTCCTATTCTTCTAATGATCTTAAAAGGTCCAACATACCTGGGGCTTAACTTTCCTCTTTTGATAAATCTTACCACTCCTTTCCAAGGAGAGACTTTCAATAATACTTTATCTCCTACCTGAAATTCCAACGGCTTTCGTCTGTTATCAGCATAACTCTTTTGTCGATCACGTGCTGCTTTCAGTCGTTTCTTGACTTGAATCATTTTTTCTGTTGTTTCTGGTACTATCTCAGGTCCAGATAGTTGCTTTTCCCCAATTTCTGCCCAACAGACTGGGGTTCGGCACTTTCATCCATAAAGTGCTTCGAATGGTGCAGCATTGATACTTGTGTGATAACTATTATTATAAGAAAATTCTACCAAGGGTAAGTGATCTTCCCAATTACCTCCAAAATCAATTACACAAGCTCTAAGCATGTCTTCCATTGTCTGAATTGTCCTTTCGCTTTGTCCGTCCATTTAAGGATGATAAGCGGTGCTTAGGTTCAACTTGGTTCCCATTGCTTTTTGGAAACTTGTCCAAAAATGAGAGGTAAAACGACTATCTCTGTCAGAAATAATTGATAAAGGAATTCCGTGTAATGAAACTATTTCATTTACATATAACTTAGCTAACTGTTCCATACTGAAAGTTTCCTTCATTGGTAGGAAATGAGTTGACTTAGTTAGCCTATCTACAATCACCTAGATTGTATCATTACCTTTCTTTGTTTTGGGTAATTTGGTAACAAAATCCATTGTTATTAATTCCCATTTCCAAACTGGCATTTCTAACTGTTGTAATAAACCTGAAGGTTTCTGATGTTCAGCTTTGACTTGTGAACAGGTTAAACACTTTGCAACATATGCTGCTATATCCTTTTTCATTCCTATCCACCAGAAATTTTTTCTTAAGTCCAGATACATCTTATCACTTCCAGGATGCATCGTATACTTAGACTTATGGGCTTCTTCTAATATATGGTAACGTAGGTTTCCTAATTTAGGTATCCACATCCTTTTCTTATGGAATCTCCAAATTCCATCCGTTCCTTGTTCTAATTCCCTAATCATTCCTTTCATCTTTTAAGTATCATCCTTGATTACTGATTCTTGTGCTTTTCTAATCTGTTCATTTAAATCTACTTGCAGATTTAATTTAAGAGAACATACTCTTTTTGGCTGTTCATGATACTTTCGGATTAAAGCATCAGCAACTACATTTGCTTTTTCTGCATGATACTGGATATCACAATCATAATCATTAAGCATCTCCATCCAGCGTCTTTGTCTCATATTCAATTCCTTTTGCCCGAAGACATACCTTAAACTCTTATGATCGGTGAAAACAGTAAACTTACTACCGTATAGGTGATGTCTCCAAATTTTAAGGGAAAAAATTATAGCTCCTAATTCTAAATCATGAGTTGAATAATTCTCTTCATGATTCTTAAGTTGTCTAGAGGCATAAGCTATAACCTTTTGACGTTGCATCAACACACATCCATAACCTAATTTAGAAGCGTCACAATAGATTACAAAATCTCCAGTTCCTGCTGGTAATGCTAGTATGGGTTCATGGGTTAATATTTGCTTAAGGATTCTAAAGGCTTCTTCTTGTTTTGGTCCCTATTCAAACTTAACGGATTTACAGGTTAGCTTAGTTAAGGGAATGGCTATTCTAGAAAAATCTTGAATAAATCTTCTATAATAACCAGCTAGTCCTAAGAAACTTCTAACCTCGGTTGGTGACTCAGGAGTTTTCACTTGGTTATTGCCTCGATCTTGGTTGGATCCACATGAATTCCTTCATGATTAACTAGATGTCCAAGAAATTGTACCAGTCTTAACCAAAACTCACACTTCAAAAACTTAAGCTTTTCTTCTCTCAATAAACTTGGAAGTGCGTGCTAATGCTTTGCATGGTCCTCTTTACTCTTAGAGTAAATGAGAATATCATCTATGAAAACAATTATGAATTTATCCAAATATGGCTTACATATTCAGTTCATCATGTCCATAAATGCAGCTGGGGCATTGGTTAAACCAAATGGCATGACAGTAAATTCATAATGGCCACACCTTGTTCTGAAGGCGGTCTTAGGAATGTCCTCTTCCTGTACATTTAATTGATGATATCCTAACCTTAAATCGATTTTTGAGAAAAATCGAGCTCCTTGCAACTGATCGAACAGATCATCGATCCTTGGTAATGGGTACCGATTCTTAATCGTGATCTTGTTCAATTCACGGTAGTCAATGCACATACGCATCAATCCGTCCTTCCTTTTAACGAATAAAATTGGTGCTCCCTATGGCGATGAGCTTGGCTGTATAAATCCTTTCTCCAACAATTCGTCTAACTGTTTCTTCAGTTCTTGCATTTCTGCCGGTGCCAAACGGTAAGGTGGTTTGGCAATCGGTGCTGTCCCTGGTAGTAGGTGGATTCTGAATTCAACTTCCCTGTCTGGAGGTTGCCCTGGTAACTCTTCTGGGAATACATCTGAAAACTGGAATACCACTGGAATATCCTTTAATTCTTTTCCTTTAGTGTTAGTGATTATAGAAATCAAATACACTAATGATCCTTTTCTTATATAACTTGATGTTTTCATCACAGAGATGAATTTAGTGGATCTAGAGGTTTTATTTCCTTTAATTGTGATCTTTTCACCCTTTGGTGAATTTACTTGAATTGACTTTTGATCACACAAAATACTGGCTTTATTGGCTATTAACCAATCCATTCCTAACACGATATCAAATCCTGCCAGATTCATGGGGTAAAGGTTTGCAATAAATTTCTGATTTAGAATTTCTATTCTTGCTCCCTGCAAGATCTCAGAAATCTTAATGGTTTCCCCATTTGTTGTCTCTACTAGACATTCTTGTGGAAGTTTAGTTAATGATTGATTGAGAAATTTGCAAAATGAAGTATTAATAAAACTTTGGTTTGCACCAGAGTCAAATAATACTTTAGCAAAAACATCATTAACTAAAAACGTACCAGTGATCACATCCGGGATCATTTTTGCTTCTTCCGCAGTCAGAATAAATGCTCTAGCATTTTTGGTATTCTTGTTATTCGTAGCTGGAGCTAGCTTTGGACAGTTTGGTTTGATATGACCTTGTTCTCCGCAGTTGTAGCATATCCTGTTGCTAATCTTTTTCCTGCAATCTTCCTCCTTGTGTCCCGATATTTTGTAAAAATTACAGGATATGGAGCATCTTCCTGAATGCTTCTTTTTTGCAATACTTACAATAGGGTGTAGAGGTAGAGCCCACATTTTTCCCACGATTAGAATTTCCAGAACAAAATTCTTGTGTAAGCTTCTGGGTTAGGTTCCTTCTTTGATCATCTTCTCATGTACGGACTAATTCATCTGTCAAGGTGTTGGCTAGTTCTACAGCTTCTTCTATAGTTTGGGGTCTAGCTGCCTTGACTACATGCCTAATCTCCCCAATTAATCCCCAGATGTAACGGGAGATTAATACTGGTTCAGGTGAAGCAAGGGTTGGCACTATTCTAGCATATTCAAAGAATAATTTAGTGTATCCCTTACTATCTACTCCATTCATTCAAAGGTTTAAGAACTTGTTTGCTATCTGTTCTTTTTCATTAGGAGGGCAGAATTTCCTTTCTACCATGTTTTTAAACTCCTCCCATTCCATATTGTAAATTCTATCACTTTCCCTAGACTGGAGGATAGTGTTCCACCATTCTAAGGCTGAATTCTTAAACAGATTAGAGGCAAACATTATCTTATCTTCTTCTGCGCACTTGCTTATTCCTAAGACTACCTCAGTCTTTTCTATCCAGCGTAGGGTTGCAATGGCCCCTTCATTGCCCGAGAATTCCATCAGTTTACAAGACCAGAATTCTTTGTAAGAACAACCGTAAGACACGGTTCTTCTTCTTTTGGGAATGGGCATTTGAAGTACGGGTCCATTGTTCACGCTGTGTTCAGGTTCAGAGGGTCGCTTTCTATCATGTTTACTTTTATTTTCTGCTTCCCTAACCGTTTCAATAATATATGGCATCGCATCTATTATTCCTTGTGCCACTACTTGTTGGATGGCACTGTTGTCCACTTGGTTTCCGTTGTTATCATTGTTCGGATTATCGTTATTCAGATTATTATCATTCTGGTTTTCCGGGTTATTATCCAGATTCTCCTGATTCACTTGGTCGGCCATCTGAATTTTAAACATTTATCAATTATTAATATCACAAAATAATTAATAATTTAGGCAACAATCGCACAACACACGTATTGGTCAAAAGCGTCGAGCATTGCGACTTTACTCTTTCTATTATAGTATGCGTCAAATACACACTAAGACTTGAATTAAAATTACAACACTACTATGCATCACTAACCACAAAGTGGTCTATACTACAACATATATTAATATTATTACACATATTTATATATTATATTATATTTATTATTTAATGTTTTCATATATATTATTATATTATTATTATTATTATTATTACCAATTCCACCGTCACCTTCACTGGTCTGGATTCATCCCGTAATCCATATTGCGCTCGTCGTATTTCCATACGAGTCGCTCTCCTACCTGCCTCATCCTCTCACTACTCTCTAAGATCTCTTCTCCGAAAATTCGGAGCTCATGCACATTTTCTGCACTCATTGGGGGTGCAGGTGCTGGAACTGGATCTGGGTACTGTGGCATGGGATTCTCCTGAGGGTACGGATTCTCTAAAATCTCCCTAATATATTCATCGTTGTCATAGTAGGGATCTAGGGGGTCTAGACCTGGATAGGCTGCTATGTTCGGCATGGTTTCGTCGTTTAGGTGGTAGCGTGGCACATAATCCCTATGGTCATCGAACCATGGATCATAATTTGGGTCTAAGGGATTAGGGGCTGGTATCCTAGGTACCTCCTCAGGGTTGAAATCATGCATTTCTACCTCCATTGGCTGAGTGGGAATTAAAGGTAAGGGTTGTGGGGCTACTAGTTGTTCCAGATTTGGGTCGGCAGCAGTTATTGCTAGGATATGAAAATTTCCTAAGCTCCTATTAAGCATATCCTGTGTATGGGCATCTGACTCTCGCTTAGCGGCTGCTAGGACTCTTTGATGTTGCAACTTTCTCATTCTTTTCCTACGCTCGAATGCTCCCTTACTGAACCATCCTCTCTTTTTATGAGGGAATGACTCTTGTTACCTGAAACGCGTTTTAAAAACATTTGTAAGTGGGAAATACTGGTGAGTGAATCCCAGTTTAATCAAGAATAGTTTTATCAATTAACACAGTATTGAGAGCGATCACAATGTTTATTTCCACACTATTACTCATTCAGTACTGTCAATCCTGACTGGTGGGTCATATTACACATTGGCTAACTCATTGTCCAATTGTAACGTGTTCCACATTTTGTATACAAAACCCCAACATACCGGCAGTAATTGAAGAACTACAAAGACTCAATCACTGCTTAATCACATTGTAAAACATTTAAGGTTTTGTAAAATAGTCACAAAAAGGTTTACAAAAAGAGGATAAACTCCCATTGCTGTCTTAAACTTCGTTTAAGGGTTTCCTGGTGTTAATCTATAATTTACACAAATGTACATATGTTAGTATAATAACCCTTTATTTATATTAACGATACCCTCCCCGAGACGGTATTCCAATAACTACGTCGGGCAGAACCACGACAGGTATTACGGAACCCTGGATCAATCGGGCAGCGTATCTAATACGTAACTGGGGTTATAATACTTACAACGGAGCAGAACTTCGTTATTTAGGGGGATATTATACCCGAAAATAGCTTATACTATTCAGAATTTCGTAAGAAAGAAAAGAACGTGAGCGATGGAAACTGAAAGCCCGAGCTCCCACTTTATAGGGCCTGATTTTGAGATCCTCGCGGCCCGCGTAAGGTAAGACTAAGGGCTACGCGGCCCGCGTAGTAGTCTGGGTAGGCCCTAGCCTGGCCCAGTCAGCGTTCTAGCCCCGCCACGATCGTGACACGTGTCGGCCTGTGGTCTCGCCTGATCTTGTAGCTGTCGCGGCCCGCGTAAGGTGTAGCCAAGGGCTACGCGGCCCGCGAGCGCCCCAAAAATTTTGTTTTTATTTTATTTTTAAGGATATTTCATATTTTGGGCTCGGTTTTCACATACGGGGTGTATTTTAGGACATGTAGGGGTATTAAGGTGTCTAAATAATATTTTGGAGGGTTGTTATATTAACCAACGCACCCATACTCGCATTACCAGAAGGAACTGTAGACTTTATAGTCTATTGTGATGCGTCTAAGTTAGGATATGGATGTGTGTTGATGCAACGTCAAAAGGTTATAGCATATGCCTTTAGACAACTTAAGAAACATGAAGAGAATTATACAACCCATGATCTAGAGTTAGGAGCCATAGTTTTTGCCCTTAAGATTTGGAGACACTATTTATATGGAAATAAATTTGTTGTCTTCACAGATCATAAGAGTTTAAGATACATTTTTGGGCAAAAAGAATTAAATATGAGACAGAGGCGCTGGATGGAAGTTCGTAGTGATTATGATTGTGATATCCAGTATCATGCTGGGAAAGCTAATGTAGTAGCTGATGCTTTAAGTTGAAAGTATTATGAAAAGCCGAAACGAGTACGTTCTCTCAGATTAAATCTACAAGTAGATTTAAATGATCAAATTAGAGAAGTACAGGAAACAACAATCAAGGACGATGCTGAACGTTTAAAAGGAATGATTAAGGAATTAGAACAAGGAACAGATGGAATTTGGAAGTTCCATAAGAAAAGAATGTGGATACCTAAACAAGGAAACCTACGCCACAGAATTTTAGAAGAAGCTCATAAGTCTAAGTATACGATACATCCCGGAAATGATAAGATGTATCAAGATCTAAGAAAGAATTTCTGGTGGATAGGAATGAAAAAGGATATAGCAAATTACGTTGCTAAATGTCTAACTTGTTCACAAGTTAAAGCTGAGCATCAGAAACCCTCAGGATTATTGCAACAATTAGAGATGCCAATTTGGAAATGGGAATCGATAACAATGGACTTTGTTACCAAATTACCCAAGACAAGAAAAAGAAATGATACAATCTGGGTGATTGTTGACAGATTAACCAAATCTTCTAATTTCTTACCAATGAAGGAAACTTTCAGTATGGAACAGTTAGCCAAGCTATATGTAAATGAATTAGTTTCATTACATGGAATTCCGTTATCTATTGTATCTGATAGAGATAGTCGTTTTACTTCTCATTTTTTGACAAGTTTCCAAAAAGCAATGGGAACCAGGTTAAATCTAAGCACAGCTTATCATCCACAAACGGACGGACAAAGTGAAAGGACAATACAAATAATGGAAGATATGCTTAGAGCCTGTGTAATTGATTTCGGAGGAAATTGGGATGACAATCTACCATTAATAGAATTTTCCTATAATAACAGCTATCATACTAGCATTAATGCTGCACCTTTTGAAGCACTTTATGGACGAAAGTGCCGAAGTCCAGTCTGTTGGGTAGAGATTGGAGAAAAGCAATTATCTGGACCGGAGATAGTGCAAGAAACAATAGATAAGATAATTCAAGTCAAGGAAAGACTAAAAGCAGCACGAGATCGTCAAAAGAGTTATGCAGATAACTGACGAAAACCTCTAGAATTTCAAGTAGGAGATAAGGTATTATTAAGAGTTTCTCCATGGAGAGGAGTAGTCAGATTCGTTAAAAGAGGAAAGCTAAGCCCCGGGTATGTTGGACTTTTGAGATTATTAGACGTATAGGACCCGTAGCTTATCAGCTACAACTGCCAGAGGAAATGACAGGAATACATGATGTGTTTCATGTATGTAATCTCAAAAAGTGCTTAGCAGACAAATCATTAGTGATACCTCTTAAGGACATAGAGGTAAATGAGAAACTTAAGTTTGTCGAGAAACCCGTTCAGATTGAAGATAGAAAGATCAAGAATCTCAAACACAAGAGACTAATTCTGGTCAAAGTGAAACGGGATTCCAAGAGAGGACCAGAATACACTTGGGAACTCAAGTCAGAAATGAAAAGGAAATACCCACACCTATTCCAATAGACCTCGAGGACGAGATCTAAAACAAGGTGGGGAGGATATAACAACCCTCATAGAACCCTTAACGTGACCCTAAATGTTCCTTATATACCCCGTATACGAGAAACGAACCCGAAATACCCTTATGCTTGGAAAAATCAAGAAAAACTAAAATTATAGGTTTCTCGCGGGGCGTGACCAAGACCTCCTTGGTCTCTCGTGGGGCGCGAGCATCTATTGCTTTCCGGACACCCATGCCGACACGTGTCGAAGCTAGACTCGCTGACTGGCCAAGCCTACGGCCTAACCTACTGTCGTCGTGGGCCGCGAAGGCCTTCCCTGTCTTCATCGCGGGGCACGAGCCGCCATACAGAAAGCCTATAAATAGGAGGTTCAGGCTTCATTTGAATTCGTTCATTTCTGAAATCTCTCTCTCAATTTCTAATAGTAGAAATTATACCCGGGCATAATACCCCTATAAAGCGAAGCTCTGCCTCGTTGTAAGTATTATAACCCTGCTGTTACCCTACACGATCGATTTAGGGCTCCGTATGAGGTATACTTTCACGCCCCTTAACTACCCGTAGGCGTCACATCACATATTTGACCCTCTTTCACTTCACCTCACAATAAGGAAATGGTTTAACCCCCATTAACGTCCTTCAAATCATATATATATATATATATATATATATATATATATATATAGAGAGAGAGAGAGAGAGAGCGCATGTTGTGTGTGTGTATGTAAATTTCGCAATACTTGATTCCCTCCCTTTCTCTCCTAGTTAACTTCTTAACATATGAAGCTTTTAATGCCTCTTAATACCCTTCAGGAGCGGTATAACAAGTGTTAACGGATGTCAACTAGGATTAACACCTATGGATGTTAGAGTATACCAAGTGGCCTTACCCTTCTTATTTTTAAACCTCTTTGTACAATAACTCAACTCTTATCTCGTATATTTAATGATTAATGTTTCTTGGTAACATGTCGGAATTCACCCATTTCTATCACTTCTTAAGAGGGGACCAAAATTTTGATTATATTTTTTTGGGCTAAAATTATAAATATTAAATCTTGTTGATTAAAACACACATTCATAAGTCTTGAGGGGCTTAAATGGGGCAAAATGAAATCTTAATAACTCGGTTGTTGTTTGAGAATGTCATGTTTCATACGTTATAGAAAAACCTAGAAAATTCATGTGTGAAGTGTGTTTCGTGAAAAAGGAGAAGCAATACCAAGAGGAAGATAACCATTCTAACCCTAAATAAAAGCTATAATTCACTTCTTAATCAAATTTATAGTCTTAAATAGTGTTTACGACATCCCAACACCATATGTTAGTCTACTACCAAACCTAATTCTTTATTCTTTATCTATTTATGGGTTTCAACCCAATCAGTGTATATTTCTTCATTCTAGAGTTGAATAACCACCTAAATAGAAATCATAATGACGACTAGATGATGTGATTAGGTGCACTTATGCTATTATATTGTAATTTGAATTAGTTATTGGTTATGCAAATGACAATTGCTTGAACTATGCAATAATTCACGAGTAGCAATGCATGTAATATGAATGATGTGGTGTTAAAGGTGTTGTGATAAAAGTAGGGAAACCTTCTAAAATGAGGTCTAAGAACATCATAAGGTGATAAAAGTAATAAGTGTTTACAAACTCGAATTGGCGCCCTGCGCTTCGTGACAGGATTGTTGGAGGTTGCTAGCGATGATGTACTTGTTTCATGATATATGATATATATCAATGAGTTATCATAGATGATGCAGACTTTAATCTAAACGATGGTAAACAGAAGTAATCAACACGGTTAATTGAATATGTCTAGAGTTAAAAGTTTGCTTTAACTATAATAAGCTAAATAAAAAAATGATTATATTTGTTACCTTGTGTATTAAAGGGTTAATATAGACCATGTAAGTTTTAATCTACACCATGGTAAAAATAAGCAAGTAACATGATTAACTAAATATATCTAGAGTTAAAAGTTAATTTAATTATAATAAGTTAAATTAATAATAAGTAAAATAAAACATATAAAAGAACAAATATTTGTTAAAAATAACTTTATTAAACTTCAAGGGTCGTATGATAACTCTATTAAAGTTCGGAGGGTCAAAACGTAAATTGTTTATCGAAAAATTAATTATTATTAAACTTCCGTATGATAAATCTATTATAGTTCAGAGGTATACGTAAATTGTTTATAAAAAACCAATTAGAGTTCAAGGGTCATATGATAAATCTATTAAAGTTTAGGTTTGAAACATAATTTTTTTTTAATAAGATTAATGTTGTTATATAATTCACCAAAAAAGTTGCCAGTTTACATCAAAACAGAAGGTAGACGGGCAACAAGCTGCGCCGCCACCACTTTCTGATTTGCAAACCCTAACCTTCCAAAGACAAACCCTTGCCCCCCCTAGGGTTAAACAGTTGTTGTGGATGACTCGTTGGACCCTGGTCAAGAAGTGGATAGCTTCTAGGGCTAGGGAGCCAAATGTATCAAAGGCAAAAGGGACAAAGACATGTTGGTTCTTTGCGCAAACTTTAGCGTGCTTATCCACTTTCTTTGATTCTGCCTTTCTTGTTGCTTATCTAAATACAAACTTGTTTTCCCTTAAACCAACCAAAGGGGAAAACCCTGTGAGGTCCACAAAAGCATGTTTCCCCCCAGCCCAACCAAAGACGAGCAGATCCGCAGGTCGCAGAGTAGATCTCCCTTCCATAGGGTCCGTGAGGAAATTCACAGGGGCCTCTTTCTTAGCAGAAATCCCAGTTCTCCTTAGGATGTCCCACAAAACATCTCGCACTCAGTCATGCCGATATTTGAACCCATAGAACTCTTTACAATGAACGGTGTGCTCCTCGTACTTATCCATACAAGCTTTACAGCATATCGGGCAGGTTTCATCTTTCGGCTAAATAGGGATCATCAACCAGTATTTGAGAATGGCTCTGTATTCTATCGCAGACATGCATTGTCCTAACCCCTCAATCGGGATAACGGTCAAAAAATCCTGAGCATGGGGACCCTTCAGGCACTCAAACACCGCCTTCTGGCGGGATGAGAAATCAAAAACTTTTCCCAGGCTTTGAGCGCTTTTTCTAAATAGAGCATTCGCCAAAGTTTTTTTTGTGGCTTTGAGGAGGCGGTGTCTTTATTAGAGAAACTGCCAATATCTAAGTCTGGGAGAGGGACAATTAAGCATTCGAGCGCCTGCTGATAGTTCGGGTCAAGCCCAACAACCCCATTGTTTCGAAGGATATGATCCTGCAGTTCCCAAGACTTAGCTCTAGACGCCACAAAGGCATAAGCCCCAACATCTCGAGCTGAGAGGAGGCCCAAACCACCTAGACGCATTGGCAGAGATGCAAGACGTCACTGGAGGTCACCAAAGAAGGGTCTGCCAACCACGACTATTTTTTCTATAGCCTCCCTGAGGCCATCATCGGACCGAGATACCGCATCCTCCATTAAATGGGGTTGACAAGTCCGCAACCCAAAAAGTAACTTAGCAACCCCCATGCACGACCTTAGCAGAAGGAGTTCACATTGGGGATCCCTAAGGCAGGGCAAGAGTTTCATGAGGTCAACCGCCCCTGAGTCCCGCCGCCCTACCAACTTCCCAATAAAGCTAGGATCATGGCTAACAGCTCCACCAAAGAGATTAACCCCCTCTCTGGTTTACCAATCCCTCTCGGGAAAAGCCCGTCCTGAACTTTCCGCCCGTCGTATGTCGGCCAAAAAACCTCTATTTTCTTAATGTTGAGATAAAGCCCCAGGGATGGCCCCTCCTCGTTGATGATGTCTAAGGCCTTAGCAACCTTAGACGCGTTGTCGATAATCATCCCATCATCCAAGTACCAAGCATGAAACGGGAGGTTACAGCGGTCCAGAACCCGGAGAATAAGGGGGTGTAAGGCAAGGGCAAAGAGAAGGGGCCCCAAGGGATCTCCTTGTTGCACTCTGGTAGTAGTCCCAATACACTTGTTACGAACATACAACCTAGTAGGCTGGGCATAAAGAAATTGGACCCACCGATAGATTGGCGGGCAACACTGATGAACCTTTTGGAGGAAGGATGTGCGGTCGATCATGTTGAAAGCATTGGAGAAGTCCACAGTAAGCAAGGCCAAGGAACCATCTGCATTAAAGGAATTGAGAAACATATTCGCACTGTGAAGCACCACCTCTCCCTCATTTGACATCCCCACCCCAAATTGAAATCCCCCAAGTACTGAGTCATGTCTTTCACGACCTTCTTCATTTCCAACTTGGAAACCAACCTTCGCCAAATACCCCCACAAAAATAGTCCGAATTCTTTTATCGGGCTTCAATAAAGAGGTGGGGGGGGGGGGGGGGCAGGCAACAAACTCAGCAAGCACCTTAGGGCAGGATCCCCCAAGCCATAAGTTGACAACTTCGATAATGCTCATAAGCAAATCTGAGGAAGTCACCGAGCCCTCGCCACCAATAGCATCTGACATGTGTTGGGCCCGCATCCCATCCATACCATAGGACGTCCCTTTAGGAAAGGATCGAATACATTTGAGCACACACTCCCCATCAACAACAAGGGTGGGTTAGGCCAAAGGGTTGGAAGGCAAGGACGGGGGCGGCACCATTGGGTGTTTATCAATAAGGGCTTTCAAGGTCGAATCACCTAGAGGGGCAACTCCACTAGAGCATAGGACCTTAACCACAACCATGAAATGTCCATTGCTGACTTTTCGAAGACATTGCTTAATATTAGGCTCCTTTTCTTTGTCTTCCTCTCTCCTACATTCTTCCCTAGGAGCTCTTACCTCCCTCATGCTATCCAATAGGGAAGAGACCAAATCATTAAACCCAGACCCATCTTTCCAAACTGCAAGCGCGTGCAAGATGTTACTACACTGCAGAGATTTCCTGTTCCCTGATCTTCGCTCTTGTCTGGAGGATGGTCTGACCACCCGCAGGGTGCAACGAGGCAGCAAAAGTAGTTGGACCCAATTGTCGACCGATCCTGGTGACGCCACCACTTTACGCAAAGCACCTGTTAAAACCTAAGCAAAAACCAGCCGAAAACTTGGAGAAATGCTTTTAACAGTCTAAATAAGGAGGGAAAAAACACGCTCGAAGAGGTGAACATCACCCCGAGCCCTTCTGGGTGACGTGGGTTTGTGTCAACCACCACTTGACATGGTTTCCGGATCCCAACAATGAAATCTTCAACATCCCCCGAGACCATGGCAAACGAAACGATCTCATCATCATGCTTGCACCCCCTACTGAGTGCATGTATCACCATGCACCTTCCACATAACCATTTATCTCCTACCCTAAGAACTTCCCCAACATCCAAAAAAATGTCCAAGTCCTTGGAGATAGCCTCCTTCAAAGATAGTCTTCGGTTTTCTGTCTTGAGGTGGGTGCTTTGTATGTGTTCAAGTAGGCGGAAAAAACCCCAGACCCCAGTTTGCCATCTTTACATTCGTGGAAAACTTTGAAAGGGCGGGTCCTTAAACCACTAGCAGAGCCCTGTAGAGGGCCCCTAACTTAACGTTCCGACCCCTCCTCGTAGGAGCCATGCGCGTATGTTAACTGGCATTGAAGGAAAAAACACACAAACGGTACACCGAACTCGCGAATCGTAGCTTGGCTCATAGCTCGCTCGAAAGAAGCTCGAGAAAAACTAGCTAAAAAAACTCAAATTTGAGATGACGTGAACCAAGCTGGCTCATTTTGTAACCAAGCCCAGCTCGAGCGGAGCTCAGCTCGGCTCGTTGGCTCGTTCTTAGGCTCATTTAACTCCGACGTAAAGCTCAAGCCAAGTTTAACCACCTGAATTAATTTCAAGCTTGAGCTCGACCCCACCTTGGCTTGACTTGGCTCGACTCGTTCACAGCCCTGGGGGGGTAGAAAACCGGTAAATCTCTATACAAAACGAAGGAGGGTAGCAACCGCGAGTTGCCTACCCTCTAAATGGTACCCCACATAACCCCTTACCCCATGGCTGGTAGTTAAAGATTAGCAACCCAACAAAACAGTTAAAGATTAACACAATCGAATCTGAATTACAAGATCAAATCGCCTTAACCAATGCCCACTTCACAAGGTTGCTAAAAAACAAGTTTTCCAAAACCTTCACTTCACATAGGCATTTAATTAAACACCTGGTGGGTTAACTCAGTTATCTTCAAACCCCACTTGAGAACGTGAATATACAATCAAAAGAAACAGACCCAATGAGAGAAACAACAACCAAGATCAAATCAAAACAGTTGAATGGTCTCAGAGGCATAAACACAAACAGTTGGTGTGCAACCTTTTAGCGATTCGAAAAAAGAAGTCAAATGAAATGCAATTGGTGTCTAAGAATCGTGCTACTCTTAAATTAAATGTTAAACATTTAGGAAAAAAATTAGAAAAGGGAAAAAAGAACAAAGAATCTTATTGAAAGAGAAAACAGAAGCATGAAACACCTAAAAAAAGGTTAAAAAACTTAAAATGAAATGAATGTTTTTTTGTCACAACCCAACTGATGGCGGAAACATCAGAGTGAGATGAACGAGATTGCTCGAGACTTCATAACACTATTTGCGACAATAATTATAACAAAACTGATTTCATTTCATAACAACATTGTCAAGTTACAACATGAGAAATTCAAATTTACAACAATTGTTTCAAATGTAACGACAATACAAGAAGCAAATACAACATATTTCAAAAATGATACAACAACATAATCTATTGATTCTAAGTGTGTATCTATGGAATCCCTACTAAGTTTCATCATCTCAACATCATCAACCTGCAATATGTTTAAAAACACATGGTTCAATACAAAAGTATTGGCGAGTATACAAGTTTAATACATAGCATAAATATAAAAAGAATAAAACAAATCCACATGGAAAACTTCAGTTTATCTAGATTAACGTAGAACTGGCATGCGAATATTCAAGTCAATCCTCTGATTACCGCAAGTATTAAATTTAACATAACTACAAGACTATGGGTGGTGCGTTACTCCTATAGCGCTATACATGTTAGATGGAGGCTCGTACGAAGTTATTGACAAGTTTATCACATAAGAATAACTCAGATAGACGAATCAAGTATAACGTACGAGCATGCATGTATTGGATTGTTCATGCATTTGTATAAAAGTCTAAGTAGAACTGTGTAGGTTTAGTAGTAAACATATTGCACCTAAAGTGTGAAAAATAAAAAGGGTGTTCGACTATACTCATGGTTTTGCTAAATCTTCTTTTAGTAAAAGTCCGCGAGAGTTGAGTTAACGAGAATAGGAACACCAAGGTTACCCTACAGGGGGTAAACGAAGGCGTGAGTTGTTGGAGATTGAATGGAGGATTCGGAATTAAAGTGCGCAGTATATAGTATAAAAGTATAAATTAAACAGAAAATATATTCTATCCAGGCACTTGTCATGACACTAAGTTTCTGTGATTTTAAGGGTCCTAATTTGCCCGTCTGAATCAGTAACAAGGGACGCGGAAACAGAATAACGGGAACTGAAACAACACAAACTGTTAGGGCGAAAGGACAGTTCGCACGACAGGAGCCTTTTGCGTGAAAGGGGTTACCTTTCGTGCGACAGGGACCTGTTTAAACCGGACTTCGTCTTTGAACATTTTTAACTATTAATCAGATATGTTTGTGAGTCCAGTTGTGTTATAGATATATAATAATAATAGTCTGGTGTATCATAGAAGTCATGCATCGAGGTAATAACTCGTTAAAGTTCACCAAAGCACAAATTAGTCAACTTAGTTAACTAATCAGTTGGTCATGAATACAGGAATGTAAATAATAGAACCTAAATAACCAAACAACTGAACAAGAACAACCCGGGTGTGCCAACTCAACATGGAAAGAATTAACTA
The DNA here is from genome assembly GCA_030545235.1 of Helianthus tuberosus. NCBI lineage: Eukaryota > Viridiplantae > Streptophyta > Magnoliopsida > Asterales > Asteraceae > Helianthus > Helianthus tuberosus. Next base: position 40,640,630 of record CM060371.1, on the reverse strand, counting down.
AGTGTTGGAGGCTAGACGGGGTTAACTTGTTTGTCGCAACCCCCGTCCCCTAACTACCCGGGAACGAGCGGCCGCGGCCAGTTTTAGTGGTATTGGTGTTTATCAGTTTGGCAACGGAAATTACATCAGGACCGTAGTTAGGAAATATTTTATCAGAGTAAAATACCACACTTTTATAATATTAAACACATGGGAAAATCCCAAGTTTCAAGTACATACATTTTTATACGGATAAACCCTATTTTATTTAAATAAAACATCTCTTTATTTTAGGTAACTTTATAGCCACTTTTCCAAGCCTTCAGTGCTGTCCAGCTGGCTTCTATTTGGCTTTCACATTTTGTTTCCTGAAACGCGTTTAAAAACATTTTGTCAGTGGGAAATACTGGTGAGTGAATCCCAGTTTAATCAAGTTAAGTAAAACCATTGTACAGTATTGAGGGCGGTCGCGCAATTACATTTGTTTCCATTTACTTTAATTACCACCCACGGTACTGTCAACCCGACTTGTGGTCATGTTACTACTCACAATGTAGTAACAAATTTTGTATACAAAACCCCAACATACCGACGATAATTATAGAATATAAATACTCAATCACTGCTTAATATAATGTTAATCATATGAGGTTTTGTAAAAACAGTTTGTAAAAAGGTTTGCACAAAAAGAGATTACTCACAAAAAGGTTTACATAAAAAGAAGGATTACTCACAAAAAGGTTTACATAAAAAGAAGGATTACTCACATTGCTGTCTTAGGGTTTTCCTTAAGGATTTCCTGGTGATTATCTATTAATTACACAAATGCACATGCGTTAGTATAATAACCCAATATTTACAATAGTAATACCCTCCCCGAGACGGCATTCCAACGACTACGTCGGGCAGAACCACGACAGTCGCTACGGAACCCTAGATCAATCGGGCAACGTATCTAATACGTAACCGGGGGTTATGATACTTACAACGAGGCAGCACTTCATTATTTAGGGGGTATTATGCCCGAAAATTATAATTACTATGTAGAATTTCGAGAGAAAGAGAAGGAGATTGAACGGTTTGGACTGAAGGCTGAGGGTATCTATTTATAGGCCTGATTTCGGACTTCCTCGCGACCAGCGTAAGCTGAAGGATAGTCCTTCGCGGCCCGCGACGTAGGGTGGTAGGGCCTAGCTATGACCAGTCAGCACTCATAGACTCGACACACAGCCCGACACGTGGCAGCACCGGGTGCAGCCTGATCACTAATCTGTCGCGACCCGCGTAGCCTGAAGGCAAGGCCTTCGCGGCCCGCGAGCGACCCCAAAATCTTGTTTTTATTTTATTTTTATTTATATATGGTATTTTGTCCCAGTTTTCGTATACGGGATATATTTTAAGACATATAGGAATATTCAAAATATATTAGGGATGTCGGAAATATATTTTTGGAGAGTTGTTATATCCTCCCCACCTTGTTTCAGAACTCGTCCTCGAGGTCTACTGGAATAGGTGTGGGTACTTCCTTTGCATCTCTAATTCAAGCTCCCAAGTATATTCTAGTCCTCTCTTGGAATCCCATTTCACTTTGACTAGGACTAATCTCTTGTGTTTGAGATTCTTGACTTTCCTGTCTTCAATCTGTAGAGGTCTTTCTACAAACTTTAACTGCTCATTTACCTCTATATCCTGAAGAGGAACTACTAGTGATTCATTGGTTAAGCACTTTTTGAGATTACATACATGAAACACATCATGTATTCCTGCCATTTCCTCTGGTAGTTGTAGCTGATAGGCTACATGTCCTATTCTTCTAATAATCTCAAAAGGTCCAACATACCTGGGGCTTAGCTTTCCCCTTTTGATGAATCTTACCACTCCTTTCCAAGGAGAGACTTGCAATAACACCTTGTCACCTACCTGAAATTCCAACAGCTTTCGTCTGTTATCAGCATAACCCTTTTGTCGATCACGTGCTGCTTTCAGTCGTTCCTTAACTTGGATGATCTTGTTGGTTGTTTCTTGTACTATCTCAGGTTCAGATAGTTGCTTTTCTCCAATCTCTGCCCAACAGACTGGGGTTCGGCACTTTCGTCCCTAAAGTGCTTCGAATGGTGCAGCATTGATACTTGTATGATAGCTGTTATTGTATGAAAATTCTATTAATGGTAAGTGATCGTCTCAATTACCTCCGAAATCAATTACACAAGCTCTAAGCATGTCTTCCATCGTCTGAATTGTCCTTTCGCTTTGTCCATCCGTTTGAGGATGATAAGCTATGCTTAGATTTAGCTTGGTTCCCATGGCTTTTTGGAAACTTGTCCAAAAATGAGAGGTAAAACGGCTATATCTATCAGACACAATTGATAAAGGAATTCCATGTAAAGAAACTATTTCATTTACATACAATTTAGCTAACTGTTCCATACTGAAAGTTTTCTTCATTGGTAGGAAATGAGCTGACTTAGTTAGCCTGTCTACAATCACCCAGATTGTATCATTACCTTTACTTATTTTGGGTAAGTTAGTAACAAAATCCATTGTTATTAATTCCTATTTCCAAACTGGCATCTCTAATTGTTTCAACAAACCTGAGGGTTTCTGATGTTCAGCTTTAACTTGTGAACAGGTTGAACATTTGGAAACATAAGCTGTTATATCTTTCTTCATTCCTATCCACCAAAAATTCTTTCTTAAATCCTGATACATCTTATCATTTCCAGGATGCATCGTATATTTAGACTTATGGGCTTCTTCTAATATACGGTGGCGTAAGTTTCCTAATTTGGGTATCCACATTCTTTTCTTATGGAATTTCCAAATTCCATCTGTCCCTTGTTCTAATTCCTTAATCATTCTTTTCAATTTCTTAGTATCATCCTTGATTACTGATTCTTGTGCCTTTCTAATATGTTCATTTAAATCTAGTTGTAGATTTAATTTAAGAGAACATACGCTTTTTGGCTTTTCATGATACTTTCAACTTAAAGCATCAGCCACTACATTAGCTTTTCATGCATGATACTGGATATTACAATCATAATCACTAAGTATTTCCATCCAGCGTCTCTGTCTCATATTCAATTCCTTTTGCCCGAAAACATACCTTAAGCTTTATATGATCAGTGAAAATGGTGAACTTACTACCGTAAAGGTAATGTCTCCAAATCTTAAGGGCAAAAATTATAGCTCCTAATTCTAAATCACGGGTTGAGTAATTCTCTTCATGATTCTTAAGTTGTCTAGATGCATAGGCTATAAATTTTTGGCGTTGCATCAACACACATCCATAACCTAACTTAGAAGCGTCACAATACACTACAAAGTCTTCAGTTCCTTCTGGTAACGCTAGTATGGGTGCGTTGGTCAAACTTTGCTTAAGAATTCTAAAGGCTTTTTCTTGTTTTGGTCCCTATTCAAACTTAACAGATTTACAGGTTAGCTTAGTTAAGGGAATGACTATTCTAGAAAAATCTCGAATAAATCTTCTATAATAACCGGCCAATCCTAAGAAACTTCTAACCTCGTTTGGTGACTCAGGGGTTTTCCATTTAGTAATCGCCTCGATCTTGGCGAGATCCACATGAATTCCTTCATGATTGACTAAATGCCCAAGAAACTATACCTGTTCTAACCAAAATTCGCATTTTGAAAACTTTGCATAAAGCTTTTCTTTTCTCAATAAACGTAGAAGTGCATGCAGATGAACTGTGTGTTCCTCTTTATTTTTAGAGTAAATGAGAATATCATCTATAATGACAATTACGAATTTATCCAAATATGGCTTACATATTCGATTCATCATGTCCATAAATGTGGCTGGGGCATTGGTTAAACCAAATGGCATGAAACTAAATTCATAATGGCCATACCTTGTTCTAAATGCGGTCTTAGGAATGTCCTCTTCCTGTACCTTTAATTGATGATATCCTGAGCGTAGATCAATCTTTGAGAAAAATCGAGCTCCTTGCAACTGATCGAACAGATCATCGATTCTTGGTAATGGGTACCGATTTTTAATCATGACCTTGTTCAATTCGCGGTAGTCAATGCACATACGCATCGATCCGTCTTTCTTTTTGACAAACAATATCGGTGCTCCCCATGGCGATGAACTTGGTTGTATGAATCCTTTCTCCAACAGTTCGTTTAACTGTTTCTTTAATTCTTGCATTTCTACTGGTGCCAATCGATAAGGGGCTTTGGCAATTGGTGCTGTCCCTGGTAGTAGATGAATTCTGAATTCAACTTCTCTGTCTGGCGGTAGTCCTGGTAGTTCTTCTGGAAACACATTTGGAAACTGGGATACCACTGGAATATCTTTTAATTCTTTTCCTTTAGTGTTAGTGATTATGGAAATCAAATACACTAATGATCCTTTTCTTATATAACTTGTTGTTTTCATCACAGAGATGAATTTTGTGGATCTAGAGGGCTTATCTCCTTTAATTGTGATCTTTTCACCCCTTGGTGAATTTACTTGGATTGACTTTTGATCACATAGAATACTGGCTTTATTGGCTATTAACCAATCCATTCCTAATACAACATCAAATCCTGCCAGATTCATTGGATAAAGGTTTGCAATAAACTTTTGATTTAAAAATTATATTCTTGCTCCTTGCAAGATTTCAGAAATCTTAATGGTTTCTCCATTTGCTGTCTCTAGTAGACAATCTTGTGGGAGTTTAGTTAATGATTGATTAAGAAGTTTGCAAAATGAAGTATTAATAAAACTTTGGTTTGCACCAGAGTCAAATATTACTTTAGCAAAAACATCATTAACTAAAAACGTACTTGCTATCACGTCCGGAATCATCTTGGCTTCTTCTGCAGTTAGAACAAACGCCCTAGAATTTTTAGTAGTCTTGTTGTTCATGGCTGGAACTAGTTTCGGACAGTTTGGTTTGATGTGACCCTTTTCTCCACAGTTGAAACACATTCCATTACTAGGTTTCTTCCTACAATTTTCTTCCTTGTGTCCTGGTATCTTGCAGAAATTGCAGTAAGTGGAGCATCTTCCTGAATGCTTCTTCTTGCAAGCCTTATAATAAGGTGCAGAGGTAGAACCTACTTTTTTCCCACGGTTGGAATTTCCATAACGAAATTCTTGGGTAAGCCTTTGTGTCACACCCCCAAAATACCACATGCGGGAATACCGCGGGACGTGTGATGTACCAGGATCTAGTCATTAATCACATTGAACTCATAACAAGATTTCTAATAAAAACTTTCATTCAATGAGATAAAGTGTTACAAAACATATTTATAACTCGTTCTGTTTAGCGGAAGCATAATACAAGTTTAACTAAAACCCAAGTGTATGAAATCAGCTAGTCTCGTTTCAAGTTTCCATGTTCCTCGACCCATGACCACTCCAGCATCCCAGACAGCAAGTTCCACATCCACACGTTTCAATAACCTGCGAGCATGCACACACGTGTATCAGACAAAGCTGGTGAGTTCATAGTTTTACGAAAACGTTAGTTACCGAGTATTTAGTTCCGTTCATTGATTTCAATGTTGATAATACCCCGAATACAAGACGGCTCCAGACTTATTTTGCCCTTTCCCCAATGCTCCTATCAAAGCATTGGGCATGACTGAGTCATTAGTTCACACCCGTCCTCTCAGGTACGGGGTGAGGGTGCCAAACCTAGATAGCGCTACCAACTAATACTCCGTTACCTCTCAGGTAACAAACAAGATGGGACTTAATGGTGATAGGATGAGTATATTATCCAACATTCCAGATTTTACCCACAAGACGTATTCCTCTCATGAATACCCAATTGATTCACCCCAAAATCTATCCCTCTCAGGGATACCCAATGACTGTCCAACCCACCGGGAAGCATGCTCAAGAGGAATGAACTTACCTTAGATTGCTCGGTTTGTTAAGTTACTTTACCCGTTCCGAGTTGGTCAACCATACCCTACCGTGGTTACCAAGAATAGTCAGTTTCGTAAACACATATCCAATTCACGTATGCAACAAGTCACACGTAATACCATTGTCACATAACACATAGCAAGTGTTTGGATTTCATACACGTTTATAACACAAGTTCATGTTTTCAACAATAGTTGCCAATAACATCAGGTTCATAAAGAAACACGTATTATTCCGGATTGCATTTATCACAAAGATCACCGTTCAACATGTAGCACATATCCTATTCTCATACAAGTCCACATCTCATGTGCAAATCACATAACAGCATTTACAGTTGTATTGTCTACCCACACAAGTCAAGTCAAGATTAACATTGTCATCATGCAACAGATAGAGTTTTACAAGCACAGGTATCTATCTTCATATACATCATAATCTATTTAATGTTCTGTCTATCACTCTTATGGCGAAGAACCTAGGCAACGAAGGACTATCCTTCGTCGGGTTGGAGTATGACGAAGTACCCATTCTTCGTCGGGACTAGGCGTGTGACGAAGTATCATTCTTCGTCGAGACTACTAGTGATGAACTATACATTCTTCGTCGTGATCGGATTCTGACGAACTATCAATGTTTCGTCGTGGATAATGTAGATGGTTATGGTGCACCTGCAAACCCTAATTGTCTTAACTCTTTCATCGCATCAACATAATCATCATCATTTTCATCGGTTTACTCATGTACGCATTCAGTATTCAATCAACAACAATTAATATAATCGCTCAACAACCCTACACATCCTAATCAAATCATCAGTATAATGGTTTCAATCATTAGCATGCAACCCTAATCGTCCGTTCATCAGGCTAGCACAAAATCAATGGCATGCTTTCTTGATTCAAACAACATAAACCCTAGGTAACATCAACAGTAACCGTTAATCGAATTGGTGAATATCATAGTGCGCATATCATCAAACTATATCATAATCATGAACCCTAAATCATCAACATCATCCAATAACACTAATCATCAACATCATACCAACTGGTTAATCGATTTCATATCAAACGCACACATATACTCATGGTCGATAACAACAAAGGACACAAATCAAAACAAAACCAACTATACTAACCAAATTACGGGGCGAAGAGTAGCGTGTTAGAACCAAGGAGAAAGCTTTGATCTTGAGAGATGACTGCTGTCGAAGACTAGAGAGGGTCTAGGGTTTGATGTTCGGTCAGTTACGTGTTATAATAGAGCCCTTCTACATAAATATACTCGAGTAAGTGTGCTGGGCCCTTCCTGGGCTTCGAGGAAATCTGGGCCGACGAAGAATTCGTTTGACGAAGGACCTAAACTTCGTCGGACAATAAGGTGGTGAAGAATCCAATCTTCGTCAAACATCTAGGTGACGAAGAACCTAAGCTTCGTCAGGTTGGGTGGTAATGAAGAACTATCTTCGTCAAAGTGGGTTTTTAACGAGGGATGTGTTAAGTCTATAACCTTAGTTCATAAGTTTTCATTAACTAACCAAACCTGATAATTCATTAATCATTTACCAATTATGCACAAGTTACAAACACAAGGCAAAGTATGAAAATAGAATTGTAAATAAGTAACGCGTAACGGAAGACCTTGAAATCTTGGGTTGTCACATCATCCGCAACTTGAAAGAAATTTCGTCCCGAAATTTGATAAGTAACCCAAAAACAGTAAGGTGTTAGATCAGGATGAATGTGGATTTTCCTCGGTTGCCACATCATCCCCAACTTGAAAGGGAATTTCGTCCCGAAATTCGCCAATGACATCAAAAGTTGATTCAACTGTTTGAACAATCGGGGATAATAGAGCTTCATCTGCTCTTTGCGTTCTCACGGGAACTTCGGTCCACGTCTTGTGTTCCAACGAACTCTCACGATTGGAATTCGACTAGGTTAACAAACTTTCACTTCCTAGTTCATGATTTCAATAGGTTCCTCGACTACTGCACCTTGTCTTTAACCTTAGGCGCTAGTAAGGGTATCATAAGTGTTTCATCGGATAAACGTATCCTTAAATTCGAGACATAAATGACATCATGTACGTTACCCAATTCATCAGGTAACTCGAGTTTGTAGGTCACGTTACCGATTCTTCCCAGAATGTTGTATGGCCCAGCGTGATGTAAGTTAAGCTCGCCACGCTTCCCAAGCGTACCACACCCTCCCAGGGTGAGACTTTCAACATGATACGATCGCCTATAGCGATCTTCCAGCGTTTCCTAAGCTTATCAGCTTTCCTGACGGTCATGCGTTGCCACCAAATGACTCCCGATCCAAACAATCTTCCCAAGAGTTTCGAGTACAAGTCCTGGACCCATAATTAAGTTGTCAACCATCTTAATCCAACAAGGAGGTTGGCATTATCGTCCATGCAATGCCTCAACAGAGTTGTCTGAATACTAGAATGATAACTGCTACAGTAGAACTCAGCCAAAGGTATGTGTCCTTCCAATTTTTACTAAGTCAATCACACACATGCTTGCAGCATGTCTTCGAGTGTCAGGGGGGTTCGTTTACTCTGACCATTTATCCTATGGTGATAAGTAATGCTCATGTCTAGACGTGAGCCAAGAGTGTTGTGTAGTGCCTGTCATAAATCAGGTAGAGATAAAAACCAGAGGTAACAGGGGTTGGCACCCCGTGCCTACAAACCGTCTCTCTCAGAGGAATATTTACAAGCCGTGAAAACTCGTCAGTTTCCTTAATTGCAAGAGGGTGTACTGGTTACATGAAACAATCAACGATCACCCAGGTGATATTGTTTCCGTTCTTGGTTTTAGGTAGTCTAGTGACAAAATCCGTGGCAGTCTGTTCTCATTTCCAAATGGGTGTTTCTGGTTGCTGACACAAACCAGAAGGTTCTTGATATTCCACCTTGACTTTCGCACAAGTCAAACATCGTTCACATACATTGCTATGTGGACCTTCACGCCCAGTTTCCAGTACCAGATTTATAGATCCTAATATTCCCCTATCAAAATCCAAACGACTAGAATAACGATGCTGGTGTGCTTTGTTCAACACAAGTTCCCTACGGTTGCCATATAGTGGGGTCCACATTCGCTCCATGAAGTAGCGAATATCGTCCGACTTGCCGAAAGTTGTTCCTCCAAGCCCCGCATGGGTTAATCTTGAAAAATCTCTTCCTTCAGTTCTTCAGTTTGAACGGAGTGAGTCTGATCAGGTAGGTTAGAGCCGATAGTGTGTTGCGAGGCTCGCACATGTCTAGGTTTCACAGCCGAAATTAATCAAAGGTTCCATCCAGCGATGTCACCACATGTTTAGCTCTTTCGAGACAAGGGTACACGGGAGGCCCTTGTGATCGGTCTAAGTAGTGCATTTGGTACCGTCCAAGTAATGCCTCCAACTTAAATCTAAAGGCCATGGTTTCCACCGCAGGTTGTGACTCATGCCATTCTTCTTGTAACTCCACTATGTAAGCCATCACCATCTCGTGTTGCATCGGCGTGTAACTGGGACTCTGATTCGAACCACCATGGTATACCACTAAATCACCCGTACCCTCGGGTAAAGACGATGCTCAGTGCATTGTAGTGTTGGGTTCCAAAAGCTGAAAACACGTTCTCCTGTTTATCTCCCACGAATACACAGCACCCTGCTGTGCTAAAGAGATTAAAGCTGCGAAATCCTCGAAATCCTGTGATGAATCAACGATAGTATCTAGCTGGACCAAGAAATTACTGTATCCCCGATGGACTATTTGGTGCCGATCAATATCTAATGAAATGGATCTTTAGCGAGATCTGCATGTAACCCCACTTCGTTGACTACGTGACCAAGAAAGTGTACCTCCCAAATCCTGAAGTAACACTTAGGTAGACTTCGCATGGAGTTGCTCCTCCCCTAGGAGCTCTAGGACAAAATACAGGTGCCGTTCATGGTGTTCCTTTCCCCTGGTAGTGATTCTAAACAACACAGATAAATGCGGTCGACGAATCTGGCGAAACGAGGTTGACGTATACTACTCATGTGATCCCTGAGGCTGCTGGTGTGTTGGATATCTTAAATAACTTGAACAGAAAATCGTAGTGGCCATACTGGATCTGTAACGCAATGTTAAGAATCATCCTCCCCATGGTCTTCCACCAGATGACAGTCCGGTCTTAAGTCAGTTTCCGGATAGAATCTTGATTATTGAAACGGGTCAAGCAGGTCGTCGATGCGAGACAGGGGGTGACGGTCTATGATAGCCACCTTGTGGTAGTCTGTACACGTACGAAAGGACTCGTCCTTCGTTTCCGCAATACAGCGCGTTTCCCCAAAACGAGGAGCTAGATCTATAAAACTCCCATCCTGTAGTTTCCTGAAGTTGATTGGACAGTTCATGAAACTTTCCATGCGCCAGACGATAAGGAGTACGAGTAATCAAGGCTGCCTTTGGTCGTGAGATCAGTCAGAGACTCTACCTAATCAGTTGTGGAAGTAAACCTGAAAGTTCCTCAAGTAGCACGCTGAGTGGATTCACGAACAATTGGTGGATCCTCGATCCTCTTTCCTTAGCCCAAACATTAGTAACAGTTGCCAACATAGCGGGGTAGTCCCTTCGTAGTCGCTCCTGGCTTTCATTGCTGAAATGATACCAACCTTTACACCACACTGATGCTTTAGGACAGACGAGGATACGCCACTAGGGAGAGGGATACTCAAAATTTTCTCCTCACAAGGTATATCCGCGCGTTATCTGGATAACCAATCCACACTAACTACTACAACAAAACTATCAAGGGTAGATGTCGAACACTTGTCCCACAAGGTCGAGTTTGCATCCCAATGAACATAGGAGGTTTCCATTGACTTGCCATCAGTTGGTTCCACAACAGGTTTGGTTTCCAGAAGCATCAGCGTTAATCAGAACAGAGACGAAGCGATTAGTTACCAAGAACGCGCAGGCCACCATGTTGCTATATTCCTGGCGTCGTCCACGCCGATCCTAAATGCCCTTCCATGAGCATCATTTCCAGTGTTGTTGTTTTCGTTACGAGAATTTCCAGTACTGCTGTCGTTCCCTTGGTTGTTGTCGTCTTGATTCAACAACGGCCAGTCCATGTCGTAGGCACCTTCATTTCCATACTGTAGTCTACGATTACAAGTACCTTGATGTTTCTATGACTGTTGCCTCTAATGTCGTTGCTTGAAACGGAGCCCTACGATCTTTCACCAACATGGTCCATCTTTACACATTCTGTGTCACGTCCTAAGGCGCTACTCATTGTGCTGGCAGCTACACATTCCACACTATAGTCATTTGTCACCGCTTATGTCCCGATTTATTCTTAAGAGTTGACTCCCATAAGTCGCTGACTAGGGTTAAGGATTCGATTGAAGTCAATTTGCTGGTGTTCGTTGCCGGTAACCAGGGTCGTCCTAATACTGAGGTCGGTGAGGTACTACGCTCATCCTCTTGTCCATCGATCTTGCAAGTTGATTGAGTAATACACGGTATGTTGCTAGAGTGTTGCAGAAGTGATCGCACTCTGGGATCTAAGGCGTCGATGCGTTACGTTCCAGCAAACTAATATAAGTGAGAAAGGTATGAATCAATCGTTCGACGCTGTAACATCCAACTCAGAGACGTTCGTACTAGCACCTAACATTCTACACAGTTCGCTAGACGTTCGGATGAGTGTTCAGGTGATACTCGATAGCATCGAGATTCGTAAGGATTCAGAGAGGAGTGAGAAGATCACGTTCAAGTAGGAGGCAAGCATTCCTAGGAGTCCTATAGATTTGTTACGTTTCTCACTGATTAAATAACAGGACAGAACCCCTTTTCACTTGTTAAGCCTCCCTGGGACTCACATGCACCCCACATTATTATTATGTGTGCACCCAATTGTGATTTGCATGCTCATCTAAGTTCCTCCTAACTCGTGTCAAATGGTTCTTCAAACCCAGATATCAACGGAGGTTGTCAAAGTAATAAGATCACAAAAATCCAAGGACTATGGCATACTATCAACGCATCATAAGGTAAGCAAGCAATTCATGAAATTATGCTATAATGATGAGTGTGTGTCCGTATGCTACATCATAAACAAGTGTGCACTAGCCATGCAATGTATACAACAGGTAAAAAAGACGAACCTTGCAGTTTGGAGCTGAGTGTCATGGTTGTATTCAGAACTTGTTCGGTTATAGTCTGGTTTTATAAAAACATTTTTAAAACCAAGTTCACTATAACCAGTGGCTCTGATACCAAACTGTCACACCCTCAAAATACCACATGCGGGAATACCGCGGGACGTGTGATGTACCAGGATCTAGCCACTAATCACATTGAACTCATAACAATATTTCTAATAAAAACTTTCATTCATTGAGATAAAGTGTTACAAAACATATTTATAACTCGTTGTGTTTAGCGGAAGCATAATACAAGTTTAACTAAAACCCAAGTGTATGAAATCAGCTAGTCTCGTTTCAAGTTTCCATGTTCCTCGACCCATGACCACTCCAGCATCCCAGACAGCAAGTTCCACATCCACACGTATCAATAACCTGCGAGCATGCACACACGTGTATCAGACAGCGCTGGTTAGTTCATAGTTTTACGAAAACATTAGTTACCAAGTATTTAGTTCCGTTCATTGATTTCAATGTTGATAATACCCCGAATACAAGACGGCTCCAGACTTATTTTGCCCTTTCCCCAATGCTCCTATCAAAGCATTGGGCATGACTGAGTCATTAGTTCACACCCGTCCTCTCAGGTACGGGGTGAGGGTGCCAAACCTAGATAGCGCTACCAACTAATACTCTGTTACCTCTCAGGTAACAAACAAGATGGGACTTAATGGTGATAGGATGAGTATATTATCCAACATTCCATATTTTACCCACAAGACGTATTCCTCTCAGGAATACCCAATTGATTCACCTCAAAATCTATCCCTCTCAGGGATACCCAATGACTGTCCCACCCACCGGGACGCATGCTCAAGAGGAATGAACTCACCTTAGATTGCTCGGTTTGTTAAGTTACTTTACCCATTCTAAGTTGGTCAACCATACCCTACCGTGGTTACCAAGAATAGTCAGTTTCGTAAACACATATCCAATTCACGTATGCAACAAGTCACACGTAATACTATTGTCACATAACACATAGCAAGTGTTTGGATTTCATACACGTTTATAACACAAGTTCATGTTTTCAATAATAGTTGCCAATAACATCAGGTTCATAAAGAAACACGTATTATTCTGGATTGCATTTATCACAAAGATCACCGTTCAACATGTAGCACATATCCTATTCTCATACAAGTCCACATCTCATGTGCAAATCACATAACAACATTTACAGTTGTATTGTCTACCCACACAAGTCAAGTCAAGATTAACATTGTCATCATGCAACAGATAGAGTTTTACAAGCACAGGTATCTATCTTCATATACATCATAATCTATTTACTGTTATGTATATCACTCTTAAGGCAAAGAACCTAGGCGACGAAGGACTATCCTTCATCGGGTTGGAGTATGACGAAGTACCCATTCTTCGTCGGGACTAGGCGTGTGATCAAGTATCATTCATCGTCGAGACTACTAGTGACGCACTATACATTCATCATCGTGATCGGATTGTGACGAACTATCAATGTTTCGTCGTGGATAATGTAGATGGTTATGGTGCACCTACAAACCGTAATTGTCCTAACTGTTTCATCGCATCAACATAATCATCATCATTTTCATCGGTTTACTCATGTACGCATTCAGTATTGAATCGACAACTAATCTAATCGATCAACAACCCTAAACATCCTAATCAAATCATCAGTATAATGGTTTCAATCATTAGCATGCAACCCTAATCGTTCGTTCATCAGACTAGCACAAAATCAATGGCATGCTTTCTTGATTCAAACAACATAAATCCTAGGTAACATCAACAGTAACCGTTAATCGAATTGGTGAATATCATACTGCACACGTCATCAAACTATATCATAATCATGAACCCTAAATCATCAACATCATCCAATAACACTAATCATCAACATCATACCAACTGGTTAATCGGTTTCATATCAATCGCACACATATACTCATGGTCGATAACAACAAAGGACACAAATCAAAACAAAACCAACTATACTAACCAAATTACGGGGCGAAGAGTAGCGTGTTAGAACCAAGGAGAAAGCTTTGATCTTGAGAGATGGCTGCCGTCGAAGACTAGAGAGGGTCTAGGGTTTGATGTTCGGTCAGTTACGTGTTATAATAGAGCCCTTCTACATAAATATACTCGAGTAAGTGTGTTGGGCCCTTCCTGGGCTTCGAGGAAATCTGGGCCGACGAAGAATTCGTTTGACGAAGGACCTAAACTTCGTCGGACAATAAGGTTGCGAAGAATCCAATCTTCATCAAACATCTAGGTGACAAAGAACCTAAGCTTCGTCGGGTTGGGTGGTGACGAAGAACTATCTTCATCAAAGTGGGTTTGTGACGAGGGATGTGTTAAGTCTATAACCTTAGTTCATAAGTTTTCATTAACTAACCAAACCTGATAATTCATTAATCTTTTACCAATTATGCACAAGTTACAAACACAAGGCAAAGTATGAAAACAGAATTGTAAACAAGTAACGCGTAACGGAAGACCTTGAAATCTTGGGTTGTCACACTTTGAGATAGGTTCCTCCTCTGGTCCTCTTCTCGTGTACGTACTAATTCATCAGTCAAGGTGTTTGCTAGTTCTACAGCTTCTTTTATGGTTTGGGGTCTAGCTGCCTTGACTACATGTGTAATCTCACTTATTAATTCCCAGATATAACGGGAGATTAATACTGGTTCACCTGATGCAAGGGTTGGCACTATCCTAGCATATTCAAAGAATAACGTAGTGTAACCCTTACTATCCACTCCAGTCATTCTATGGTTTAAGAACTTATTTGCTATCTGTTCTTTTTCATTGGGAGGGCAGAATTTCCTTTCTACCATGTTCTTAAATTCTTCCCATTCCATATTGTAAACTCTGTCACTTCCCCTAGACTGGAGGATAGTGTTCCACCATTCTAAAGCTGAGTTCTTAATCAAATTGGAGGCAAACATTATCTTATCCTCTTCCGCGCACTTGCTTATTTTTAAGACTGCCTTAGTCTTTTCTATCCAGCGTAGAGCTGCAACGGCCCCTTCATTGCCCGAGAATTCCATTGGTTTACAAGACCAGAATTCTTTATAAGAACAACCATAAGACATGGTTCTTCTTCTTTTGGGAATGGACACTTGAAGTATGGGTCCATTGTTCATGCTGTGTTCAGGTTCAGTAGGTCGCTTACTGTCATGATTACTTTTATTATCCGCTTCCTTAACCGTTTTGATAATATATGGCATTGCATCTATTATCCCTTGTGCCACTATGTGTTGGATGGCACTGTTATCCACTTGGTTTCCATTATTATTGTTGTTCGGGTTATCGTTATTCTGGTTATTGTTATTCTGGTTTTCCTGGTTCACTTCATTGTCCATCTGAATTTCAAACATTTACCACATATTAATATCATAGGACAATATCTAATACAAACAATCACATAATACACATATTGGTCAAAATCGTCGATCATTGCGACTTTTACTCTTTCTTATATATTATGCATCTAACACAAACTGGAGCTGGAAATTAAAAATTACAATACTATTAGGCATCAGTAGATATTGTCTAGCTTTTTTTTTCAAACATACACACATATTATATATATGTTATTATTATATTATTATTATTACTATTACTGGCATGGGTTCATCCAAAACTCCATATTACGCTCGTCATACTTCCAGACGAGTCGTTCTCCTATTTGTCTCATCCTCTCACTTCCTTCTAAAATCTCCTCACCAAAGGTTTAGAATTCTTGCACATTTTCTGCACTCATTGGGGGTGCAGGAGCTGGTACTGGGTTTGGGAACTGGGGCATGGGTTCTTGGTAAGGATAAGGATTTTCTAGAATTTCCTTGATGTATTGGTCATTATCATAGTAGGGATCTAGAGGGTCCAAGTCTGGGTAGGCTGCTAGGTTTGGCATGGGTTCATCTTCTGGTATTGGGTAACATTGTTAGTAATCCCTATGGTCATCAAACCATGGGTCGTAGTCTGGGTCTAAGGGATTGGGTGCTGGCACTCTAGGTATCTCTGCGGGGTCAATGTCAGGCATTGGGATTTGGTTTTCTGGATTGTTTTCAATTTCCATTGGCTGTGTCGGAAACAGTGGTAAGGGCTGGGGTGCTATGAGTTGCTCTAAATTAGGGTCTGCAGCTGTAGTTGCTAGTATGTGGAAGTTTGCTAGACTCCTATTGAGCATATCCTGGGTGTGAGCATCTGTTTCTCTTTTAACGGTTGCTAAAGCACACTGTTGTTGCAACTTTTTCATCCTCTTCCTACGTTCATGAGCACCTCTGCTAAACCATCCTCTTTTCTTAGGAGGGAATGGCTCTTCATATTGGGCCTTGAACACGAATATCCCATCTTCATTGTCAGCTGAATACCCTGAGAGGGTAGGCTGTGAAGAGGTACCTTCGTCTCTAGGTGAGCTGGACAACTAACGGTAAGCGTCGGAAGATCCTTGGTCGCTCATACTGTAAACTAACAAATAGTCAAATAACACACAATAATAAAATACAAATATGCACGTAGTTTCGTAATTAATTTCCTAACATATTGAATAATATATTGGTCTCAGCAGAGCACTTCTGTGGCTGAATCAGTGGCTTAGCTCTGATACCACCTTCTGTCGCAACCCCCGTCCCTTAACTACCCGGGAACGAGCGGCCGCGGCCAGTTTTAGTGGTATCGGTGTTTATCAGTTTGGCATCGGAAATTACATCAGGAACGTAGTTAGGAAATATTTTATCAGAGTAAAATACCACACTTTTATAATATTAAACACATGGGAAAATCCCAAGTTTCAAGTACACACATTTTTGTAGGGATAAACCCTATTTTATTTAAATAAAACATCTCTTTATTTTAGGTAACTTTATAGCCACTTTTCCAAGCCTTCAGTGTTGTCTAGCTGGCTTCTATTTGGCTTTCATATTTTGTTTCCTGAAACGCGTTTAAAAACATTTTGTCAGTGGGAAATACTGGTGAGTGAATCGCAGTTTAATCAAGTTAAGTAAAACCATTGTACAGTATTGAGGGCGGTCGCGCAATTACATTTGTTTCCATCTACTTTAATTACCACCCACGATATTGTCAACCCGCTTGTGGTCATGTTACTACTCACAATGTAGTAACAAATTTTGTACACAAAACCCCAACATACCGACGATAATTGTAGAATACAAATACTCAATCACTGCTTAATATAATGTTAATCATATGAGGTTTTGTAAAAACAGATTGTAAAAAGGTTTGCACAAAAAGGAGATTACTCACAAAAAGGTTTACATAAAAAGAAGGATTACTCACAAAAAGGTTTACATAAAAAGAAGGATTACTCACATTGCTATCTTTGGGTTTTCCTTAAGGATTTCCTGGTGATTATCTATTAATTACACAAATGCACATGCGTTAGTATAATAACCCAATATTTACATTAGTAATACCCTCCCGAGACGGCATTCCAACGACTACATCGGGCAGAACCACGACAGCCGTTACGGAACCCAAGATCAATCGGGCAGCGTATCTAATACGTAACCGGGGGTTATGATACTTACAATGAGGCAGAACTTCGTTATTTAGGGGGTATTATGCCCGAAAATTATAATTACTATGTAGAATTTCGAGAGAGAGAGAGAAGGAGATTGAACGGTTTGGACTGAAGGCTGAGGGCCTCTATTTATAGGCCTGATTTCGAACTTCCTCGCGGCCCGTGTAAGCCGAAGGATAGTCCTTCACGGCCCGCGACGTAGGGTGGTAGGGCCTAGCTATGACCAGTCAGCACTCATAGACTCGACACACAGCCCGACACGTGGCAGCACCTGGTGCAGCCTGATCACTTATCTGTCGCGCCTCGCGTAGCCTGAAGGCAAGGCCTTCGCGGCCCATGAGCGACCCCAATATCTTGTTTTTATTTTATTTTTATTTATATATGGTATTTTGGGCTCGGTTTTCGTATACGGGGTATATTTTAAGACATATAGGAATATTCTAAATATATTAGGGATGTCGGAAATATATTTTTGGAGAGTTGTTATATTGTTCTAGGTCTAGGAGATTGTTTCGGTGTTCGTTTTATAAGCTCAAGTGATGTGGTGGAACTATATTTGAAGTCAACGCTCCCACGATTCACACACTGTATATCAGAATCGTTCATATCGAAAATGAGGATCTGAACATACAACACTTAGAAAATGTCAGAACGGGGTGAAACAACACCTTTCGTGCGACAGGACTGCCTTCCGTGCGAGAGGCTCTGTCTCGAGATGAAAACAGCTCGGTTTTGGTTGAAAGTGTTCATCTTCTTGACTGGAATCGACCCTAATGCTAACCCACAACTATGAACTTAGTTTGTGAGCTCAATGGGTCTATGATTCTGCCAAGTCCGAAATCAGAATGTTTATTTATAAAAGTTTGAAAGGTTTACTTCACTCTTTAGCTTGGTCCTCATCATTATGTGAGAGTTTTCATTAGATTGCCAAGGCAAATCTGTGAACCAAGTTGTTATGATGTGAAAATTGTATAAAAGTTTTAGAAAAAGGAGAAGAAATTAGAAGAAATGGGAGTGTTAGTGAGTTACAAACTCACTTAGAAAGTTTCTAGAACTATCTCAGTTGTGAAAACCCGTACTCTAGATTCCAATCATCGAGAGAAGGGTGCATTGTTATTATTACTTAATTATTATTATTATTTATTTATTTATATAATAACTATTTTACTAATAACTCAAACCAAATTTAACCCACACACACATATATATTTACAGTTATAATTAATTGTTAATATAAACGGACCGTTTGTTTAGAAAAGACACACAAAACACTCATGGGCTAGTGCATTTGGGCCAAGCCCAACCCAACCCCTAAAACCCTACCATATAAATATTAGCTTAAACCTTATTTCATCATCCTAAAAACCCTAGATGCATACACTTCAGCCGCAGACACACACTCCCTTCCTTCTCTCCCCTCCCTCCGGCGACAAATCCGGCAGCTGGCGACAAACTCTGGCGCTGATCCTCATGTCCGATCACACACCCCTTCTTTCTGTCTGAACAAGCTCCCACAAAACCCTCTTCCTTCTTGTTTCGTTTCCCCACACACCCGCAAACATGAAATCCTTTTCCTCCTTCGCTGCCATCCTACACACACATACTAGAGAGAATAGCAAAGAGAGAGATAGAAGGAGATGAGAAAGATGGAGAGCTGCAACGGCGGCTGCGCCGGTGACGGTGGCCTCACCGGCAGCAATGGTGGTGTGGCGGCGCTAGGACACGACGTCAACAGCAGTGGTGCCATTAAGAGAGACGATTATGGAAACTCTGGCTCCGATTTGAGTTCCGGCAGAAGCTCGATCACTGTTGGTGATTGAAGCTGGTGGTGGTAATTCCGGTTAGCGGCGGAGGTGGTTGCTGGATGGATTTGAGTCTCGGAGCAACTATGGCACACATTCTCACTCGTGCCATACTTCTCCGGTTAGTATATGAGATTTTGATTTATAACTCTTGAGTTGTTAGTGCTTGCTTTCTTTCGATTCTGATTGTAGAATGAAAACATGTGTATGAATATTTGGTTAGTAGGTGCTAATATGCATTTTTATAAACTCTTTCGGTAACAAATTACAAATTTCGCAAGCGGTTCAAAATAATTTGTGGCAGGATCCTGGGCAGTCACATGCCTCGTGGTGATACTCCGCACGTGGAATTGAGGTTGTCATCAGTTGAATAACTTGGAATCAGAATTCTAGAGAGAATTTCGGAGTTGTGGAAGTTGAGAAATGAAGAAGTGGGTTCGTATTTATAGTGGTAGGTGAGAGTTAGGACGACTGGGAACTCGGGCGACAGGGCCCTTTCACGCGACAGGGTTCCTATCGCAAGAAGGGTGCCAGTCGTTCGGAATGTGGGATTTTGGTCGGTTTCGCATATAATTAACTCGTTTTAAGCGTTTTAAACGTGTACGTGCAATGCATAAGTGTAATGTATGAATAAATTAATGTATAAATGAATTTGCATGTATAATCAAGTATGGATTTGCGTATAAATTGTATCAAGTATGCACGTATAATGGATGTATAACAAGTATTTATTAATTATGAACAACATAAGTGTATAAAAAGATCGGGTTTTCATTACGATTCAAGTCTTGGATTACAACGATTGGAAATGAAATACGAATACAAGGGGAATACAAGTTTCCATAAATAGAATACAATCAAACTTGCTAAATAAGGAAAGTTACAGAAAGCGAGACCTTATAGTCTCCCCTACTTTAGGAAATTTCGCCCTGAAATTTAAGAGGAATATGCAACAAACAGATGCGGATACTTAGTCTTCATCTCACTTTCGAGTTCCCAAGTAAACTCAGCACCACATTTTCCTTCCCATTGTACCTTTACAATAGGAATTCGACTGCGCCTTAATTGCTTGACACCTTGGTCCATGATCTCGATAGGTTTCTCCACGAAGTGCAAGGTCTCGCTGATTTGAAGATCTTCGAGTGGAACTTGAAGTCCTTCTTGACATTTCTTTAGGTTGGAGATGTGAAAGGTTGGATGAACATTGTTGAGCTCTTGAGGTAGGTCTAGTCGATACGCTACCTTGCCAATCCTTTCGAGAATCTTGAAAAGACCTACGTAGCGAGGAACGAGATTCCCTTTCTTACCAAATCGAACTACACCCTTCCAAGGGGATACCTTGAGAAGTACAAAGTCACCAACGTTGAATCCAAAGGTTTGCGATGCATGCCAGCGTAATTCTTTTGTCGGATCCTGGCCTTAAGCAAGTTGTCTCGAATCTGCAAGATCTTGTCCGTCGTCTCTTGTATAAGCTCAGGACCGGTGATTTGAGCTTCTCCGATCTCGTGCCAACAAATAGGCGAACGTCACTTACGACCATACAATGCCTGGAATGGTGCCATTTGAATACTCGTGTGGTAACTGTTATTGTACAAGAATTCGATCAAAGGCAAGTGCATATCCCAGTTGCCACCAAAATCGATTACGCAAGAACGAAGCATATCCTCTAGAGTTTGGATAGTACGCTCGGTTTGACCGTCGGATTGAGGATGGAAAGCAATACTAAGATTGAGATGAGTACCAAGAGCGGACTGAAACGTTTGCCAAAGACAAGAGGTGAAATGACCATCACGATCTGAGATGATGTCAATGGGAATACCATGACGACAAATGACTTCATCCGTGTAGATACGAGCCAATTTCTCGACTTTGTAATCTTCACGAATGGGGAGAAAGTGAGCTGACTTGGTCAATCTATCGATGATTACCCAAATATTGTAATGACCAGACGAAGTGCGAGGGAGCTTAGTAATGAAGTCCATTGCAATACTCTCCCATTTCAGACAGGAATTTCTAGTTGTTCGAGTAAGCCAGAGGGACGTTGATGTTCAGCTTTGACTTTGGAACAAGTGAGATACTTCGAAACGAAGGTGGCGATATCTTTCTTCATTCCAGGCCACCAATAGGACGTACGCATATCGTGGTACATCTTATCAGCACCAGGGTGAATAGTATCGAGACTTATGTGCCTCCTTCAATAAGAGTTCACGAAGATCATCACGATTAGGAACCCAAACGTGATCAAGATAGCGCATAATACCATCAGATTTGGTTACAAGACTTTCTTCAGCACCACATTGCATCTCCTTGTAGAGGTTACCCTCATTAACAGATGAGTATTGAGCTTTTCGAATGCGGTTTCGAAGATCGTCCACGAGTTGGAAGCAACGAACACTCTTAACATGAGTTTTACAACTAAGAGCTTCGACCACGGCATTCGCTTTACCTGGATGGTAGCTTATTTCGTAGTCGTTGCCATTTAACAACTCTACCCAGTGACGCTGATGCATGTTGAGTTCCTTTTGATTGAAGATGTGCTGAAGGCTCTTATGGTCGATGAAGACTACACACTTAGGGGCTGTTTGGCAACATCTGAATGGTTAAGTGCTGAACCAGTAAGAGGTCTGAACCATTAAGTGCTGAACCAGTAACAGGTCTGAACCATTAAGAGCATGTATAATGTTTAACCGTTCAGAGGAAAATGTCTGACCAATTCAGATTAGAGGTCTTAACCATTCAGACTGTGTATAAATCTTAACCATTCAGACTGTGTATAAATCTTAACCATTCAGAGGCAAATGGCTGAACCATTCAGACATCTTCTCATGAAACAAGCAGTCTGACTTATTAAGTGCTGAATCAGTAAGAGGTCTGAACCATTAAGAGCCTCCATAAGAGGTAAACAAACAGCCCCTTAGTACCATAAAGGTAGTGTCGCCATATTTTCAATGCAAAAACAACTGCACCAAGTTCAAGATCGTGCGTAGTGTAGTTCTTCTCATGTATTTTGAGTTGCCTTGATGCCTAAGTGATGTGTGTAAAATGCAACATATAAATTACATCAAATGAGGCATAAAACTAACCCTTTTTTAGTACTAATATTGGAAAAAGAGTGTTTTTGTCTTCCTTTTGTATTTTCAGGATTAAATGAGCTCAAAAACGCAAAAGAAGCAAAAAGACAGCTAAATCCAACATAAATACAAGAAAAGGAACATTAGTGGATTGCCCGAACCCTCAACGGCACCTTCCAAAGCAAAATAGAGAAAACAGAAGGCTGAACACGCCCCGTGCTCAGCCAGCACGGGGCCGTGCCCAAGAAGCAGCAGAAAAGACAAACCTATAGAAGCTTCTATTGCCCACCACGGGCCGTGCTCAGCGGACACGGGGGCGTGCCGAAAGTACTGCAGGCGCATTAATTGTAATTGCGAATTACAATTAATGAAGAGAGAGAGTGTCAGACGGGCACGGGGCCGTGCCCAGCGAACACGGGGCCGTGCCCAGGCCTCTGTTCAGCCTATAAATAGGAGTGCTTGGTTTCATTGCAACTCATCCCTTGGCACACCACCTCTATCACACTTCATCCACCACCCACCACCATCACAACACCATCATCCACCACCATCATCCATTGTCCATCATAGAGTGTGTGAGTCGTCTCGGGATCCAAGATTGATCGTAAGAGTTCTTGACAATCAAGGCCATGTTTGCCTAAGTCTCTTACATCACTTGGTGAAGACAAAGTGTCTAGTATAATACTTTTTATTTCTAATCTTTTGCACTTTTTATTTGGTTTTGTATTAATGACTTTAATAACTAGTTACTTATGTTGAAGGTGATCTTTCCTTATCGTTTGTCCGTGGTGTCTTGGCATTATTTTACTGTCTATATAAAATAAAGGATTTTCACCATTCATATCTCCACGGTCTATATGGAGGTATGTTGGCTACCTGGTAGGGGGTTAAGGGAACGGTTTGGTAAAGGTCTTGCCATTGTTCAGCGTTTAGAGGTCCTGCAATGGACCTGGGTCAAATTTAGTAGGACCTCCTTCAATACTTCACGGTATTGGATGGCGGGGGTCCAAACTCTTTGATCCCCTCATAAGTTAACTACTATTAATATTATAACCCGGCTATTTAGGACTGTATCCCTGCTGACTCAGACTACTTAGTCGAGGGTAACGTCACCGCCAAAAGCGGGGCCTACCACAATACTGCATTAATAACTTAATTCATTATCTTCCAATAATCCACCCCTTTAGGATTGTATCCCTGCTGACTCAAACTACTGGGGTGAGGGTAACGTCACCTTCAAAAGAGGGGCCTACTACAATAACTAAGATAATCTCTTAATTATGTGCAAAAGTGCGGAAATAATCAAAGGTTATACTAGATACGAGTCGGAACCAAGTGATTCATCTTGTCTATCTGTTTTTATTTTATTTTTATTTTCAGCATTTTAGTTAGTTTTTATTTTTCTTAGTTTAAAACATTTTTCTAAACTTTTATTTTGGTTAGACGTTGAGGATAAACCGGTATTAAAAGCTCTTGTGTCCTTGGACGACCTCGGTATCTTACCAACGCTATACTACACTCAACGATGGGTGCACTTGCCCATATGTGTGTTTAGTGTTAGTGAAATATCGTGTTTTATAAATTTAAAACTTGGCTAAAATAAGTGTTAAAAAGGGCTTAAAATATACACCTAAAATATACGACACTTTATCGCACATCAAGTTTTTGGCGCCGTTGCCGGGGACACAAGGATTTTAAGAAAGTTAGGAATCAACGGCCTAATCATCTTTTATTTTTCTTTTTAATTTTTTTAGGATTTTCTTAGTTTTTCAGCTTCTGCAGAGCTCAGCACGGGCCGTGCCCACTGAACACGCCCACGTGCTCAATCATTGGAACTGGCAATCCTGTTTTACATCAGACAGTAAGCTGAACACGGGGCCGTGTCCACTCAACACGCCCCCGTGCCCAAGTTTCAGTTACTGAAAACAGAACCGTTAGATCCCGACGGTTGGTAATTTCTGACATAAACATGAGTGATAGTAATTATTTTTACTTTCGGCACTCTTATGGTACGTGGTGTCAATTATGTGGTGGCGAACATGAAGAAGTAAAATGTTACTTCCTAAATTATAGGCCCCACTACATGGACCCACGATCTTCTCACAACCTTAAGTGGGGCGAAAGTAAAAATAAGCACTATTTCTCCCTCGAATGCGCCCAGCCAGATATTCTAGGGGAAATGTTCCTTAGCGAATTATTTCAACTAGAAGAGCTAATTCTGAAATGGATAGAAGAGCTTAGGAAGGATTTTACTAATCCGCCCCAAGACGATACCCATGAAGAAATGTTGGTACCGCATTCCGACAACCTCGTTGCTCCCGAAAATACCTTCGTACCTAGCAAAGACTTGGACGATAGTCGTCCCTGTGTCGATTGTGCCGTGAAGGACTCTCCATCGACTTCGTTCGGTGCATACATAGACCTGAGCGATTCGGCATACACCTTCTTTAACAAGAGCCCGGAAAAGGGTTGGACTTGTCCACCTAGAATGAAAATAGGAATTACCCTCACCGACAACCTCTTGCGTTCTCGCCTTAGTCTAGGACAATTAAGGTATATTAGGCACTTTGGGGTTGTTCCAACCAGTCAGGAACCACCCGATACAAACAAATTCCTTAAAAAAACTAGACAACTTCATAAAACAGTCTGTAGACACGGGGCCGTGCCCAGCCAACACGCCCCCGTGTCCATCGAAAGATTCCTTTCTGATCAGTACGTCAGAATACGGACAAACTGTGTCAGAACTCCACCTGCACACGGGGCCGTGTCCACTGAACACGGGGCCGTGTCCAGGTTGCTGTCATTTTCTATAAATGCAGCCAAGAATTCTGCACATTTGGACCAACTTGGGGCAGAGATTTGCAGGAATCTTCTCTCAAACTATCCTAGGTAAGTCTAAAAGAAGGTTCCAACAACCCATCTTGTCCCTTCCTCTTTTAGTAATTTCCTTCTTCTTCATCTTTCTCCAAGAACTACCATTGAAAGTTTGGAATTCCTCC
This sequence comes from Helianthus tuberosus, assembly GCA_030545235.1. Lineage (NCBI taxonomy): Eukaryota > Viridiplantae > Streptophyta > Magnoliopsida > Asterales > Asteraceae > Helianthus > Helianthus tuberosus. Next base: position 40,615,159 of record CM060371.1, on the reverse strand, counting down.
AACTCTATGGTAGGGATAAATGAGTTTTGTTCAAAGAATCTTGGTAAAAACATGTTATGAAACATGGTTTTAAGTTATAGTAGCCAAAAAGGGCCTACAACATTCAGAAAATAACTTAAAAATACAAGTTTTCTTGTTCCAAAACTCTGCAGAAAGATGGACACGGGGCCGTGCTCAGTGAGCACGGGGCCGTGTCCGGTTACTGTTTCCTTAAATAAGCTATTTTTAGTTTATTTTTCGTAGGATGCCGAGTGAAAACAGCGATACATCTTCTGTGCATTCGTCAAACAACCGAAGAGGAAGAAGACCCTCCATTGAAGCTACACTTGTTCACTATGTGATAGCATTAAGGGAGGCTCTCGATGAAATGACTTCAGTAGAGGAGGTCCTTATCGACCGTATTAACGATCTTACGATGGGACTTGAAAGCAGCTTCCAAGAAATTAACCTCTTGCACCAGAGGTTAAATATTCTTGTAGCACCTCCAATGGAACCAATCCTCCCTCAGCAGGATTGGAACCTGGCTCTCGGAATCAACAACCCTACCGGGTGGGAAGACCTTCCGGCGGAACCTCCCATGGAACACCAACAAGAGATCCCGGTGGAAGTTGAAACTCCTCAAACCAGTGCCAATGAGCCTTCTTTTCTCCTTCCAAGGGAGATAGAAGAATGGCTCGCCGACATTTGAGGAGAACCGCACTCGGAAGAAGGAGTTCACTAAGGCCTTGTTTAACCAAGATTTAGTATTTCTTGGAAATTTTGCTAAATTAAAATAAAGAAAAGGCTAGGACTCCGTGGTTTGTTATTTCTTTTATCTAGTTTAATTTAGGGTTATGTAAGTTCTCTCTATGATGAAATGAAATGATGGTTTTAATGTTTGGATGGTTTGAAACACACTCATGGTGGTAAAGGATGAAAAGGGGAACGAGAAAAATGATCCCATGCACAAGAACAAGGCAACCCGACAATTTTCTCCCTTTCAGAAGGTTCAACACGGGCCGTGCCCAACCAACACGGCCCCGTGTCGAACCACCTGCAGAAAACGCCCAGTACAGGTAACTGGACACGGGCCGTGTTCACCCAACACGCCCCCGTGTCCAGACTTCTGTTTCTCTTATTTCAATTTTGTTACTGGCACTTGAACACGGGGCCGTGCCCGGATAACACGGGGCCGTGTTCAGTGCCCAGTAACACAAAATTTTGCTTTTTAAACACTAATTTACACATCTAATCAACCTAAAAATTTATTTTTGGGACACATTGAGGACAATGTGTAATTTAAGTGTGGGGGGGATGCTAAAACCTTGAATTTTGCAAGTCCTAAATACAAGCCTTACACAAAACTCTATTGGAACCGCTAATCACCCCAAATTTTTTCAAAAATTTCATTTTTTTTACTTGTCTAGGTTTAACTCGGGAAATTCAAGCTCTCAAAAAGGTTATATTTTTACAAATTTACAACCGATAGCGTAGTGATAAAAAGAACCAACATAAGAAAATTATGAAAAGGCATGACAAACTTATTTAAAATTTGATTATATATACTTGATCACATAAAAACCCATTCCCACAAAAGTGAGTTTTGAGCCTTTATTGAGCACACAATTTCATATCATTTGACTAAATGCTCATTTTTCGTTTCTTGTGTGAATAGCCGCTTGGTTCTTACGACTCTAGAACTTGCCATGACAATACATTCCCGGTCCTTATCAACTTAAACCCGAGTAAGTACATGATGGAGGCATTAGGACTAACCCTTTTTCATTTCTACACCATTATTTTTCTTTTTCCTTTACCACCTACCCAAAAATCCCCCTAGTTAGCCCCTTTGAGCCTAAACCTTTTCGTTTCATCACCCAAAACAAAAACCCTTTCACCCACCAAAACCTTTTTCATTTTTAACCCTTTATTTTAGTAACAAGTTCGGTTCTTCAAAAAAAAAAAAAAAAAAAAAAAAAATTTGAAGCAAAAAGAAAATAAACAAACAAAGTAATCAAAAATAACTTTGTTTGAATAAAAGCTTCATCAAAAATAAAAAGTTGCAAAAATACGAAAACCGACACTTGTTACGCTTTTTAGCCCTTTTTCTACTAACCACTAACCCAACCACCTACCTTTAACCCTAGCCAACCCTTAACCCACAAAGTCCTCTTGATATCTACAAAGGTATAAAAGTTAAAAAGGAGGAGGATTGATTTCTTGGCAAGCCTATGGTAGGAATAAGTTCCATGCCGCTCTCGAGTGATTCACTAAAAATACACTTTCGGCCGAGTGTGAGTGATTTCCCCGTGAGGTATGTGAACTTGTATATAAATAGAATTTTAAAAAATTATGTTATGCCCAAATAAGTAATTTCTTTTATGAACAGTTCTAAATAAATCATTACGAATAGGAGTGTAAATAAATAAAAATAAAACCCAAAAAGATCTTGGAAATCCCGACACTCTATGACAAGCCCAAAACCTTCTCTTCTACCTATTCCATTTGGGAGTGTAAGCCAAATATTAAAGAGTTTTGCTTGAGGACAAGCAAAAGTTCAAGTGTGGGGGTATTTGATGTGTGTAAAATGCAACATATAAATTACATCAAATGAGGCATAAAACTAACCCTTTTTTAGTACTAATATTGGAAAAAGAGTGTTTTTGTCTTCCTTTTGTATTTTCAGGATTAAATGAGCTCAAAAACGCAAAAGAAGCAAAAAGACAGCTAAATCCAACATAAATACAAGAAAAGGAACATTAGTGGATTGCCCGAACCCTCAACGGCACCTTCCAAAGCAAAATAGAGAAAACAGAAGGCTGAACACGCCCCGTGCTCAGCCAGCACGGGGCCGTGCCCAAGAAGCAGCAGAAAAGACAAACCTATAGAAGCTTCTATTGCCCACCACGGGCCGTGCTCAGCGGACACGGGGGCGTGCCGAAAGTACTGCAGGCGCATTAATTGTAATTGCGAATTACAATTAATGAAGAGAGAGAGTGTCAGACGGGCACGGGGCCGTGCCCAGCGAACACGGGGCCGTGCCCAGGCCTCTGTTCAGCCTATAAATAGGAGTGCTTGGTTTCATTGCAACTCATCCCTTGGCACACCACCTCTATCACACTTCATCCACCACCCACCACCATCACAACACCATCATCCACCACCATCATCCATTGTCCATCATAGAGTGTGTGAGTCGTCTCGGGATCCAAGATTGATCGTAAGAGTTCTTGACAATCAAGGCCATGTTTGCCTAAGTCTCTTACATCACTTGGTGAAGACAAAGTGTCTAGTATAATACTTTTTATTTCTAATCTTTTGCACTTTTTATTTGGTTTTGTATTAATGACTTTAATAACTAGTTACTTATGTTGAAGGTGATCTTTCCTTATCGTTTGTCCGTGGTGTCTTGGCATTATTTTACTGTCTATATAAAATAAAGGATTTTCACCATTCATATCTCCACGGTCTATATGGAGGTATGTTGGCTACCTGGTAGGGGGTTAAGGGAACGGTTTGGTAAAGGTCTTGCCATTGTTCAGCGTTTAGAGGTCCTGCAATGGACCTGGGTCAAATTTAGTAGGACCTCCTTCAATACTTCACGGTATTGGATGGCGGGGGTCCAAACTCTTTGATCCCCTCATAAGTTAACTACTATTAATATTATAACCCGGCTATTTAGGACTGTATCCCTGCTGACTCAGACTACTTAGTCGAGGGTAACGTCACCGCCAAAAGCGGGGCCTACCACAATACTGCATTAATAACTTAATTCATTATCTTCCAATAATCCACCCCTTTAGGATTGTATCCCTGCTGACTCAAACTACTGGGGTGAGGGTAACGTCACCTTCAAAAGAGGGGCCTACTACAATAACTAAGATAATCTCTTAATTATGTGCAAAAGTGCGGAAATAATCAAAGGTTATACTAGATACGAGTCGGAACCAAGTGATTCATCTTGTCTATCTGTTTTTATTTTATTTTTATTTTCAGCATTTTAGTTAGTTTTTATTTTTCTTAGTTTAAAACATTTTTCTAAACTTTTATTTTGGTTAGACGTTGAGGATAAACCGGTATTAAAAGCTCTTGTGTCCTTGGACGACCTCGGTATCTTACCAACGCTATACTACACTCAACGATGGGTGCACTTGCCCATATGTGTGTTTAGTGTTAGTGAAATATCGTGTTTTATAAATTTAAAACTTGGCTAAAATAAGTGTTAAAAAGGGCTTAAAATATACACCTAAAATATACGACACTTTATCGCACATCACTAAGCGATAACCCTGTCCCGTTGCATAAGGACGCAACCAAGACCTTGGCTCGAAGCATCGCAATACACGACGAAATCATCGTTACCATCGGGAAGAGCAAGGATAGGAACGTTGCAAAGCATGTCCTTGAGATTTTGGAAAGATTCCTCTTGTTCAGGACCCCAAACAAAAGGTTTATCTTTTTGGGTCAAGGAAGTGAGAGGAACGACGATCTTAGAAAAGTTCGAAATGAAATGACGATAGTAACCAGGTAGACCAAGAAACGAACGAATTTCGGACGGGGACTTAGGAGCAATCCAATTCTTCACAACTTTGATTTTCGCATGGTCAACGTGAATACCAAGTTCGTTGACAGTGTGACCAAGAAATTGAACCTCTTTTAGCCAAAATTCATACTTGGAGAATTTGGCGTAAAGACGCCCAGTACGCAAAAGCTGAAGGATAAGACGCAAGTGTCGTTCGTGCTCTTCTTGTGTCTTGGAATAGATGAGGATATCGTCGATGAAGACGATCACGAAACGGTCGAGATAAGCCTTGCACACACGGTTCATCAAGTCCATGAAAACCGCAGGTGCGTTGGTCAAACCAAATGGCATACCACGAACTCGTAATGAGCATAACGTGTACGAAATGCGGTTTTGGGTATATCTTCTTCGAGAACTCGAAGTTGATATCCAGAACGGAGATCGATCTTGGAAAAGCATGTCGCGCCTTGTAGTTGATCGAAGAGGTCGTCAATGCAAGGAAGAGGATATCGGTTTTTTACTGTAAGCTTGTTGAGCTCACGATAGTCGATGCACATCCGAAATGATCCATCTTTCTTCTTGACTAACAGAATGTGAGCGCCCCATGGAGAACTACTAGGGCGTATAAAGCCTTTATCAAGAAGTTCTTGAAGTTGGCTAGATAGCTCTTGCATTTCCGATGGTGCTAGACGATAAGGAGACTTAGCGATAGGCGTAGCGCAAGGCACTAAATCGTTGCGAAAGTCAACAAAACGAGGAGGAGGAGGACCAGGAAGATCTTTCTCCAAATTACCAAAATAGGATTAATCAAATCCAGTTTGTTTTAGTAAGAAATCAAATTTACAAAATTCCTGATGAAACATGGTCTAATCTATAAGAAAACTGAGAGGGGAATTGGATCAAATAAGCATGAAACGAGTTTGATTACCAGAAGCAAACTCGAGAAAGGAGAGAGGACAATAGTTCTCATGACATCACACCTTCCAAGTAATCCTCACGGTTAGTTTTTATATCTTCAATCTCGATGACCAAGCTAGGGTTTCAAGTTCTAAAATAAGGTTTCAAGTGATAATGAAGAAGAAATCATGATTTTAATGGCAACGAAAGAGTTGTTTGAAACAATCTAACAAACATAGAACGGAATATGTCTAAGAAATCGTGATTCTGATGTCGGGTTATCCTCGAAAACCTAATGGTATCCTGCAAAAATAAAGCCATTTAGAAGAGCGAGAAATTGAGGATTTGAAGGAAAAGAACGAGATAGAGATTGAAGATCTGAAAATGAGAGAAAAAAGTGTTTAAGATGATGGTAAATTGAAAGGTTATTTTTATTTGTTTTTGATTAGACGTTTAGGATTGTGTTCATTATATCAGGACTGCAATGTGTAAGTTTGTCAGAGATGAAAGAAGTGGTTGACAGAGGTGAGATGGACTGGTGTGGTGGTGGGTGGGTGGGTTTTGGGGTTGTGATGATGATGATGATGATGATGATGATGATGCACCTTCATGGTAATTTTGTCATTTCACCCCAAATGTAACGGTCAACAAACGGTGAGAAAAAATGGGGAATTAGATGGCATGAAATTACAACCATAGGGACTCAGGGAGTTGAAAAAAAAAGTTAGAGCATCAAAGTGCAATTTCATGTAAAAAACAGGGACGTAAGTTGTGCTTTACTCTAAAGTTTTAAAAGTTTGTTATATTAAAATGGATCTTTTAAATTTTGCCGCACACAATAACAATTATATATTATAAATTAGCAACAAAAATATGCAAATAAAGTTGTACTTTTGCTTTGGGAATTTTTCAAAAAAAAATTGATTTTTTACTTTTAACATAAATTAGCAACAAAAATATGCAAATAAAGTTGTACCTTGTGCTTTGGGAGTTTTTCAAAAAAAAAATTGATTTTTTACTCTTAACCCAAAGGTTTTTACATTTTGTAATTTTAACCCTACATAATTTGTTTTTTAACTTTAACCCAAAACTTTTCATTATTTGCAATTTAACTTCACAACTTTTGTCACTTATACTTTTCATCTTTCGCAAATTTTTGTTTTACGTATAGTTCTAAATTTTTCGAGTTAATACGACGCAACGTACGAGTGTGGTTCAACTTTTTTATGTTTTGTTTCAAATTTTGCAAGTTAACACAGAGCAACGTGCATCTGTGGTTCAACGTTTTTACCTCTATTTTTTCGTGTTTGACAGGTTCGTCGCAACACGCAGATCCTAGGTCGAGTCAGTGTTAGTGGTCGATGACGGTTGTGTGGCATTAGTATTATTTGACACCGTTTTAAGCCCCGCCGCAACGCGGGGTGTGCTTTGGAGGGTTTTCAAAGAAAAAATGGTTATACATATGGTTGTTGTAACCTTGGCTTCGGAGGTTTTTAAAAAAAATGATTTTTTTTACTTTTCACCCAAAAGTATTTCATAAATTACTTTTAACCAAAAACTATTTTTTTTTTACTTTTAACCCAAAACTTTTTATCTTTTACAATCTATCCTCACAACTTTTTTTACTTTCAACTTTGGTCCTTTATAGTTTTCATTTTCCGCAAGTTTTTCGCTTTAGGGGATACGGAGTGGGCGGCAAACCCACTAGGCAAAGCCGGTTTACCGCGCGGTAACACCGCCGCCGGTGGGTTTTGTCGCTCGGTGAAGGTTTGGAAGCGGTAACAGGTTGCCGATGCGAGGAGAGGGAGCGTAGGAGAGAGAGAGAGGGGGTGTGTGGGGTGGGGTCCATGCCATCTCAACCAATCACACATTTTTTTTTTTTAAATAGTTTACCAATTCATGAAATATCTAAACATTGCCAACACTTTTGAGCATAGTTTAGACACTTTTCATTGAATGACATGGACACTCTTATTGGTTGATTTTGAAGTTTACCACTTTCAAGTGTCTAACCACTCCCTACACCCTTATGCTTGGTTCTATATTTTGTGACTTAACACATCGCAACGTGCGTCTTTGGTTTAACGTTTTTACGTTTCGTTCTAAATTTTGCGAGTACACGACGCAACGTGCGTGTGTGGGTGAACGTTTGTACATCGTCTATTTTTTCCCGTTTGACATGTTTAACATAACGTGCGGGTCCTAGATCAACTTACTTATAACTAAAGAATCTCCGCCGCATTGCGGCATGTCGCAATTCTAGTTTATGTAAAATACAATGATCTTTAGCTTTCCTTTTTATCGTGTGGTTTAATTTTTTTTTTTTTTTTTTGAAAGATTGGTTTAATAATTTTATAACAAGCAAGATTAATAGATCCAAAATATTTTCTTACATGATGAGTGATCATCATGATCACTTCGGATCAATTGATTCAACCGAGTTTTATACCTTGGTCTCATAGTTTATAGATAATAAATCAAACGAATATATTCATAAAAACAGTAAATGTTTTTTATTAAAAAAGAAAAACTAAATCGACACAAATTCTAAAATTTATTAAGGGTGTACCTATCTACACACAATTTTGTCTATTTACACACCAAAAAAGGTGTTTTTTGTCCTTATATGCACACCCTGCAGTGTCGAACTGTGGCCAAAACGCGGCGTTTTGGTCCGGTTAACCAGACAAAGACTGACGGGTGTCTGACGGGTCTGTTGACCGGACCAAAACGCCGAGCTTTGGGCGCGTTTTGGTCCTATCAACAGACAAAAGACTGACACCCGGTCTGGTTGACAGGACCAAAACGCGGCCAAAGCACGGCGTTTTGGTCCGGTCAACAGACCCGTCAGACACCCGTCAGTCTTTGTCTGGTTAAGCTGACCAAAACGCCGTGTTTTAACCACAGTTCGACACTGCAAGGTGTACATATAAGAACAAAAAACATCTTTTAAGGATGACTATCTATACTGTAGATAGTTTCTACACTGTAGATAGTTTGGCCCTTTATTAAAGTTTCTATCAAACCTCCCACAAAAGAAAGAGGTGAGGGTTGGCTCTAGTCAAAATCGTGGTTGCCCTCACGTAACTTAATTTCGTGAAATTATATTTACCTTTTTTATTGCAAAAGTGATAATATATACACTCACATATTGACTAATAGCTAAAGGGTATGAAACCATCAAAATTCATGTGTGAAGCACGTGCGAGCGTATATACTTCCCCAATAATTACGTACAAATGCAAATACCTAAGTAACCATATATAAGTCTAATTGTGCGTAATATTACACAACATACATAAAATAATTCCGCAAATAAGTTACGTAGACTATATAAATAATTATGCAACATATGTAATAATGTCACAACTTATGTTAATAGTTACCGATTACACATCACATATATATCGACTTCTTTTTTTCGTCATTTGTTCTTCCGACACTAATATATGTAAGAAAAATTGTAAATTGGCTATAGCATCAATATGTGAATATGTGAGAGCATGAGTTTCAAATAATTAATTACATAAGTTTCAAATAATTAATATAGAATATTATTGCTTTGTAATTGCCCTTTTTCGTGTGGAATGATATTTCAGAAGCGATTTTCGAAATATATATATATATATATATATATATAGAATAAATATGAGATATTCGAATTATCGAGACGACGCTTGAATCAAGTTCTATGAGCATATTGCTTTGCTAAACATTATATCTATGCAAATTGCAATGAATGCATTAACTAGAAGGCATGCTCGTTTAGGTAAACTTGATCTAACGGGTTGATTAAGATTCGACTTGAATGAGCTAGAATGATCTAACAAAAACTTGATTTAATAAGCCTGTTTTTTTATAATGCTCAAACTTAATAAAACACGAATATAATAGACATTATAGTCTAGGGGAGATAGATATAATCAGGTGGTTTCGCTGGTGACACCAAGATACTCCAATGGTCCGTCAGTGATTCAAATTTGCAGTTAAAAAAATAATTTAGACACAAAGCACTCAAGCCATAATTATTTATTAAAAAACTCAACAAAAGCAACCCCTTACCTAAACGTTATAATTTCTTTAACCTTATCAAATGGGTAACATGTAACAACTCATCCATCATTAAGTGCGTCGATATACTTCATTGCTCATTCATTCAAGTAGTTGAACTACTTATCACATGGTTCAAATAAATTCTTAAAATTTATTTTGTTGATGATAAATGCAATATTTATGAAAAAACAGTCATTTCTAGGGTTAAAAGATATGTCTAATACTATATATAAATTACCGAGACTCATAGTAAAATGAAAGAAAAAAAACAAGAGATAGAAAATAACTAAGTAATATATAATCGTTTAATATAAATAAAAAAATATAATCGTTTCTACACTGTCGTTAATACATCCAACCACTTGCAGGCTACTCTCTGATTGTTTGGTTTGCAGATCACATGAATGCTGCTACTCGTCAAAGATACGGAATGTCTATCAAACAAACAACTCTATCTCAACATAAATGAAAGTGGTTACATTACAAGTGATTTTCATTGAGTTATCTTAAACGTTAAATAGTACATTTGAACTATTTTGTATATTTTTTATTAAATTTTAAGGTTATCAAAACTGTTTTATAAACTGTGAATGCATGTCGGACCGATTTCCAACAAAAAGCTTGGTCGGAAACATGTCAGTATTTTAGTACGTCTTATCTTAAAATATTGTTTTATAATTCATAAATCTTCATCACTAAATATTTTTTTTTTCTTAATTCAAACTGTGTAATGTAGTATATAAATGAAAGTGGTTACACCAATTTCCTAACCCAGTTAGACCATGCGTAGTGGTTTGAGTAATAATACTCCCACCCTTGGGCATTTTGCGCCACGTGGCAGTCCAGTCAGCATGGGGGCATTATTGGGCGTTATTGCAAAAGTGGCGTAGTGGGAATAATGCCCAATAACGCCCATTCCAATCATTAAACAATTATTATTTTTTTAATTAAAAACTTAAAATACTTCATTAAATTAAAAAAAATACAATACTAGAAATAAAAAAAAAATCCGACTAAATTAAAAAAAATACATTAGTTTTCGTCTTCGCTTTCTTCACCCTCGCCAACTTCGTCTTACTCGTCCTCCGTTTCTTCTTCACCCTCAGGTGGTACATACCGAACCGACCATGCGTGTTGTACCAAATCAACCGTTAACGCGGAATGGTACGGTTCGTAACGCAACTCTCGCGCATTATTCACTCTTTCGTCCGATTATAAAAGCGTACATAGCATCTCTCATTTTTTGCTTGGTCCATGCACGACAAGGATTTCTCAAATATTGCCAGCGTTGTTTAAGAACCCCAAAGCATCTCTCAATGTCTTTTCGTGAAGACTCTTGAACCTTTTTAAAGTATGCTCTTTTTTCATCAATAGGATCACTAAACGTCTTCACGAAAATCGAATACCTAGGATAAATTCCGTCGCACAAATAATATCCATGAGGGTAGTAGTTTTCATTTGCTTAAAACGACGCTTTTGGAGCTTTGCCAGAAATCCACTCCTCTAACAACGGAGATTGTTCAAAAACATTTATATCATTGCATGACCCGACCACGCCAAAGTAAGCCGACCAAACCCAAAGGTCCTGTGAGGCAACCGCCTGAAGAATAACAGTGGGTCCTTTTTGGTCACCCCGTGTGTGTTGGCCTCGCCATGCGGTCGGACAGTTATCCCAACGCCAATGCATGCAATCCAAGCTCCCGATCATACCAGGCAAACCATGCTCCGTCGAATGTACCTCGTAGATCTTTTGAAGGTCGTCCCATGTGGGCGTTCTAAGATAACGCGCACCATACAAATCAATAATACCTTTATAAAAAACATACACAAACATAAGCTTTAAAAAAAATTGTAAACATTATAGTAAAGTATAGGAATTGTACCGCGACAATAATTCTCCAAGGTGTCTCGCGTTGTTTTCTCGCCCATTTTTAAATACTCGTCGTTGATGTCGGTTGTGTTTCCATAAGCAAGGATTCGTAGCGCCGACGTACACTTTTGGATACCGGTAAATTCAAGTGCCCCTCTCGCATCCGCTTTTTGTTTAAAATAATCGTAGTTGGCTTCCAAGTCGTCGACTATGCGTAGAAACAACCGCTTACTCATTCGGAAACGACGCCTAAAAATCTGGTTCGAAAATGTCGGCGACTCATCAAAATAATCTTTCATCAAACGATCGTGTGCCGCGCGTCGGTCTCGTTCAGTATAACCTCTTTTTTCAATTTCTGGTTCGGGGCGGCGACAATGCTTCACATATCTCACCGCTAGTTGACAAGCACTCGTAACCGCCTCTTGCTCGACCTCCTTATCGGTGGAATCATCGCCATCCGCAAAAAACTCTTTGTAGTAAAAATTTACCATAGATGAAGAACTAGGGGAATCCATCAATTTTTATAAAATGGTAGTGTTTTTTAGAGAGTTTTGGTTAAATTTGAAGGAGTTTATATATATATATATATAGGGAGCCGCTAGAATGAGAACCACCACGAGTTATGAGAACCACGAGAACCAAGTGCCACGGAGGGGCGTTGACCACGAAATTTTTTTTACACCTAGATCCGTATATTTTAGGACCGGGTGTAAATTTTCGGTTCAAACGGCGCTCCCGAGGGGGTAGTTTTTTACGCCCAAAGTTTGGTTAAAAAAAAAAGAAAAATTAAAAAAATTAAAAAAACCCAAACTTTGGGCGTAAAAAACTACCCCCTCGGGCGCGCCGTTTGAACCGAAAATTTACACCCGGTCCTAAAATATACGGATCTAGGTGTAAAAAAAATTTCGTGGTCAACGCCCCTCCGTTGCACTTGGTTCTCGTGGTTCTCATAACTCGTGGTGGTTCTCATTCTAGCGCCCCCCTATATATATATATATATATATATATATATATATATATATATATATATAGGTAAAAGGTTAAAAAAAATCAAAGTAGCCGTTAACTAGCCGTTGCTAGTTTGTGATTGGCCGGTCAACATCTCTCGCAGCGTGTTTCAAAGAACGCCAAATCCAATTTTGCCGAAGAAAACGCCGAAACACGCCCCGATGTAATGGCTAGTCGGCGTTTTCGGACGTTTTTTCGAATTTTTTTTATAAATCACGCCCCATTACGGGCGGTCTTACAAAATATATAAAACCATCTTATTTACCATTGAATACACTATTTGTTGAATTATCACTAATATAGTGTATTTGCTAATGACTACGTACACAATTTATAGATCAAATCATTATAATATTATAGTGATTTTTACCAAAGAATAAATGCTTGCTAAGACTATACAGAGAGTGAGGGCTTGAAAAGGAGGTGAAGCGTCATACGACAGCCACATCGTAACTGTCAAAAAGTGGTGTTGTGCAAAAAGGGCAGGGTAGAATGGGGCGTGAAAGTGTGGCGTGGTGTGACACATGACACACACTTTTTATTATTGTTTTATACTTAGAAATTATAACAAATCTATTAAATTAAAAAAATCAATACTAATAAAATAAAAGCTGGAGAATAGAAATTACATAATTCAATTTAAAAATTAAAGATTACATAATTAAAATTAAACATTAAACCTAAACATAATGAAACATTACATAATTAAAATTAAATATTAAATCTAAACATAAATTAACATAAATAAACGCAAAAACATAATTAAACAAAAAATCTTATTATTTGTCACGACAAAACGTATTTAAAGACACGCGGGACGTATATTTATAATCGACGAGAGCCACTTGAATCACGTCGTCTTCCGTGAGCTCACCATCGTCATTTTCCACAGCGCTGAAAATCATCTCAAATCTTGAACTTTTCAAATGAATAGTCCTTAAACGTGAAGAAAGTGCATTGACGGTCCAAGTGGTGCCCCCCCCCCCCCCCCCTCCAACCCATGAATACAAAATTATTGAAAAATTCGTTCCCAAAACAGAGCCGAGGGTTCACGAGGCGCGTTGTCGGTAAGGGTTGCGAGCCAAGACGTAGCCAACGCAATGTCCTATTCTTCGTTCCATGTAATCATTGCCAAAGTTTTTGAAGAGAGAAATAAGATGATAGTTGAGAGAGAGTTTTATGTGGTAAAAAATGGTAGAATGACTTAGATTAAATAGGATGAGTTAAACGCGGGGGGGGAGGGGGGGGGGGGGTAGGGGGGGCTATAAACCACCACCAACCAACCTTGCCACGTCGCCTCACCAATATTCACCACGCTGGTGAAAATATACTGCCTCCATCACCACGTCATACGCGAGCCAGTGTGCCGGGCGTGGAAATGCTTCTACGCCATAATCCAACGCCCACTCCATATGGTCTAAATATATGGACGTTTCATTTAGTGCCCCACAATAACGTATACGTACATAGACACACACATGCTTATACATATACATATACACACGGTTGATGTAGACCAATTAATCGGACAAAAAAATACAACATGAATCACGAACATAACATTACAACTTTTAAAAACCCAAATATATTCTTGTTAAATTTGAAATGCTTAGAAACTAACAAGTTTCTCCTCGTTCAATATTCTTGTTAAATTTGAAATGCTTAGAAACTAAAAAAGTTTCTCCTCGTTCAATATTCGATATGTTCTTTTTTTAGATATAATAGTTTTGGTAATAGTGTAATATTAAGATAAAGAATAGATAAGTTGGATTTTCTTTTTATGAGCTATTATACTTTAAACTCAAGATATCTAATAATGCACACAAACTCTGGATATTTTTCACAAAAGACCTAGGATTTTTTTATTATAATTAAACAATCATAAGTTATTTAAGACAAATAAGAATGTATATATATATGTATCTATATTTTCTATAATAAAAGAAATCGATGTGTGACACGTGTTATCCGTTGAAATCATCTACTTTTTTTTATTTTCTCATCTTTCTTTCCTTCTTATCTTATCTTATATTAAATAAAAAAATAATAAATTAATATTAAATTTTATCCTACTTTTTTATTAAGAATATAATCCTTCTATTTTTTCAAAAATATATTATCTTCAAATTTGAATTTTAAATTTAAGATGTTTTCAAATAAAACAAATCATCTATCATGAAAACCAAACCTTGTATTAATATATTATTTATTTTTATTTTTATTATTAAAAAAATATTATATCGATTTTATTACATAATTTATAAATTAAATTGTTAGAATTGATATCAACATTTTATCACACAAATGGCTGCTAATTTGCTTTTTGAATAACATATATTCTATTCAAGAACCATCTCCGCAATCACCTTATCCATCATGTATCAAGTATATCCGTTTTTTAAAGATATAACTTTTTTATTATTTGGTATATAAAATTATATTTATTCAACCCTTATTAAAGATATAACTTTTTATTATTTAAGATATAAAAATTATATTTATTCGATCTGTTTAATAAACAAAGTTTCTAAAGAAACATTGTTTTATTTTTTAGAATATAAAATTATATTAATCAACCCGTGTAATACACGAGATTCTAACCAAGTAATAAACATCGTTTTAGACGTTCAACCAACCAATTAATAAATAAGATTTAAAACTATAAACCAAATACAAGAAACTTAACTTGTTTACGTTTATTTTTAATAATAAAATAATATTAATTAAATTAATACTATACAATTATCGATAGACACCGAAAACAGACTTTATATATACACATTCGACAGACTATAACGTGTAGCGGTATAAACGGGCCCATACCCCCTTGGACCGGTTTGGATCACAAATTCACTGACCCTTGGTCCCGGTTCGATCATGCAACTGGTGATATATAGCAGCATACATTGTTCCTTTTGGTTTCTGAATTAGCCAGTTTTCAGCAGCCACAAGTGTCAGAGAGGTGTCGCTAAATGGATGATGAAGGAGTCATCTTAATGGAAGGTTGGCTTTATCTCATTCGGTCTAATTCTATTGGGTTCAAATACTCACGAAAGCTTTATTATGTTCTTCATAATTCTCGTTTCAAGAGCTTCAGATCTATCTCACATTCATACAATAAGGTTTGTTTGTTTGTTCGTGCGTTCGATTTCAGCTAGCTAGCTCTGATTAATCGTTACCATAATTAGAACATATGATTCGATTATTTACGTTAACGTTATAATTTATTTATTAGTAGTAAATAATATCTTACGGGGTTTTCATTAGCAATTTGCTCATCTCCGGCCCCTTTTAAGGATGATATTTAATAAATTTCGCGGTTTTGTTTAAGATTGATTTGTTGTTTGATAACCGTATAATCTTTATCATAATTAAAAGATATGATTTATTAGTAGTAAATAATACCTGACGAGGTTTTCATTAGCGTTTCGAATTATATGCTCCTCTCCCCATTTGTTCTATATATGGGGATGTTTTTTGAATAAATTTTATCATTTTGTTTAAGATTGATTTGTTGTTTGATGTTATATTATGAGAGCAACTTATGAATCGTTCTCTAGGATACGAATTTTGGTTTGTTGTAAAATTTCGTGTGTTTTGATTTTTCTTTTCAAGAAACATCATCCTTTGTGTTGTGTTGAATGCTACTCATTATCATAGAATTAACCATTAAAAAGTAGCCTAGCCCGAGTAAGCTTGGCTCGTTGACTCGCTCGTTAGGCTCGTAAACATTAAAATCCAAATTTTAATATGTAAATTAAAAACTCTTTAATTTGTTCACAAATTCTGCATTATGTTTATTCGAAAAATATTATTGCTTAATTCTATGTATTCAATATGTTAAGAATATAAAAATTATTTAAAAATAAAAATAAAAAGCCAGCTCGAGCTTTTTATGAGCCGAGCCAGAGCCCGCCAAATTGGTCGCTAAGGTATCTTGTGACTGATTTGCGACCGAACTTTTTAGTCGCAAAAACATATTTTAGCACAAAATAACTGTTTAACGACCCCCTTTGGCATTAAGATGGAAAATTCTGCTAGAAGAGGTCTTTAACACATACAAAAACTTGTAGTTAAGGTTCAAAATCATAGTCATTGTTTAGTATTAAATTTCATTTGTGGGTGATGTATAGGAAGAAAAGATGTGGACATTTTAATATTTTATATTGTTTTATGTCTCTAATAAGTAGGTTGTAGATATGTGTCAAACATTGTTGTTGTTTGTGGACCGACATATTAAGTTTTTTACAAAGGGTTGGTTCACTAGATCTGCATTCCTTTAGGCATCATCTCGATCATCAATTATTCATGAATTTTAAATAAGTTTTTTAAGATATAATAAAATGATTTTAGTTTTTTTTTTTAAGTTTGTTTTTGGCACAGAGCAGAAAAATAATAAGAATTCTAAAAAAATAGTATATTATTTTGAATTAAGGGGCTCTTTGTTAACTTTTAATGAGGCTCTTAATTGTTCAGACATCTTACTGGTTCAGCACTTAATGATTCAGACTGTTTGTTGCGTAAGCAGATGTCTGAATGGTTCAGACATTTGCCTCTGAATGGTTAAGTATTATACAGAGTCTGAATGGTTAAGACCTTTAATCTGAATTGGTTAGACATTTGCCTCTAAAGGGTTAAGCATTATATTGGCTCTTAATGGTTCAGACCTCTCTCTTACTAGTTCAGCACTTAATGGTTCAGACCTCTTACTGGTTCAGCACTTAACCATTCAGAAGTTGCCAAACAGCCCCTAAATATATGAAATTAATTACAACCAACAATTAATTAATTAATGAAATTAAAGACAAAAATAAACATGTAAATTAAGACAATGAGTGATTTGGGTGTCTTAGATCAAAAGGGAAAGAGTTAGACATGTCTAAAGCTGGGAAAAAGCCTTTACTGCTGAACTCGGAGCCCTAAATGATGGAATTTGGGCATGACAGTTAGCCGGACCGTCCATGGCATTTGTCACATGATACAGCTCGTCAAAACCTTTTCTTCCATTGCTTATGGGCCCTGTAACTTCACCCGTAGCCCAAGTTATATTCTTTTTATGTTTGGCATTTCCTGTCGTGTTTCATTTTGTCTAGTTGGTCTAAGTTTTCTATGGATCAACTCTAACCCCATTGATCAAATGAAGATATGCATTGTTTTGATGATGCATGTTTTTGGTCTTTATGAGTAGATTTTGATTTTTTTTTAAAGAAAAAAAAAACGAAAAGAAACAAATTTCATGTTTAACTCTTCAGTTCTATGCCACATTATACTAAAAACCAATAGGAATTCGGTTCATCGTTCTAGGATCCTATTCGAAGCGCAGTTGTGGACTCCAACATTCGTGTAACGGACAATGGGAGGAAATGCATACGAGGAAAGGTATTGAACAATTTATGTTTAGTATCATTATTAGATAACTCTATTCGTGTTCGAATGCTTGATGGTATTTTTCATGTTAATTGTTACTCATTACAAACAAACATTATGATGTCTAATTCAGGTCTTCTTTGTTTTCACACTCAGTGATGCCTCAAACCATGATGCCCATGTAAAGGTACATTCTTTCCTTTTGGCAAATCAAAGTAAACTTAATTATGAAAAGTGTACATATGTTGATTATTGTTACATCTTATATCACATAGTTAGGGGCAAGCAATCCAGAAGAAGCTGCAAAATGGATTAAATCGTTTCGAGAATTGTCTCATAAGGTACAAATTACTTAACATTTAGGAATTAGCAAACAATTTTTATTGTTGGTCATGACTCAACTGCTTTAATAAATGTAGGTGAACCGGAATACTGGAAACCTTTTGGAGTGTCCTAGGTATGTGCAAAACAACATTATCTTTGGAATTTTAACTAACAACAAAGTTGTAATAATAATTGTTTTCAAAGATAAATCTTATCAAAGTAGATTTAGGAACTAAAAGTGGTAAATCCTCTATTCTTAATACGAATGGCTTGATGTTCAGGTCAAACTATTCTAGTAAAGTGTATAATAAAAACGACGTTGATGACGTCCTCTCTTTAGCCTCAATCATGGATCCCAGAACTGCTGCCATGTGTGAACCATCATATTGGACAATCCTCGGTTGTCGCAATGGTAAACATTAAGCTAATGATATGTTTCCTCAATAAGATCAAACGTAGACGCTTAAATTTTTTTTTTGTTTGCTTCAGGTCTCAGGCTATTTAAACAAGCAAGATATGAAGAAGGTCATAATAAGGTTAGTACCATGCTTACATCCTATTATCTTACACCCCTTTTCTCAAAAACAAACACCTAAGAATTTTAAATTTATATCGTGTTGTAGAGAGATGGGCATCCGGCATTAGCAGCTGTTAGTGTGATAGAAGAAACTCCAGAGGCAGTTTTCCATACACTCATGTCTATTGGTTCTTCAAGATCACAGTAACGATAAACATGTTTTCTGTTTTTTGTATGCCTGGAACATTGATTATATTCATATATAATCATAATAATGTATCATGTTATATTGCAGGTGGGACTTCTGTTTCCTGAAGGGTAGTGTGATAGAAAACATAGATAATCACACTGATATTATTCACAAGCAATTAGATGGTGATTGGTTGCCTTGGTATAAATGACTTATATCAATATATATATGCTTACTTGGCTATGAGTCCATATATAAAATCCCTATTTTTTAGGTCTATGAAACGACGAGATTTATTATTGCAACGACATTGGAGGAGGGACAACAACGGGACTTACGGTACACAAATTTGTTGTTTATATATTATGGCTTTCGGATAATGTCTGCTCAAGTTCTAGTCACTCAATAAAAATAAAAAATGATTGTGATTATTTATGCCATTGCAGTTATTCTTTATCAATCTGTATTTCACAAGAAGTGCCCTCATCAAAAAGGCTTTATTCGTGCATTCCTTAAATGTAAGTGTGACATATATTATTAATATAGAAACACTGTTTTTCTTAAACTGATTTATACTTTTACAGGTGGTGGTTATGTGATATCACCTGGGAATCAATATAAACAATCAGTTGTAAGACACATGCTTGCTATTGACTGGAAATCCTGGAAACATAATCTTCGTAAATCTTATGAGCGACGCCTCACGATTCACATGCTTGAAACACTTGCTGGTTGCTCCTCAACATGAGTGCATTTTTTTCCATTTTAATGTTCTTTCTTATTTTGGTACATTGAATCACTGTATATGCATATATTTGTAGCTTTGAGAGAACATTTCAAAACAAACTTCGCTGATTACTTATCACCTACATTCTCGTTACAAGAACCGAAGAAAGACAATATGTTGCATAAGACGGAAGATGTATCAGATGGCAGAATAGGTGATGAGTCAGATGAGTTTTTTGATTTCGAAGAACCACTGTTTGATGATGAATTAGAAGGTAGCAGGGCTGCGGATAATAAGTATAGAATTTATTCTACGGTAGGTACTAGATATTTCTTTAAAATTAACATACAAATTTATTAAAGCATAATACATGATACATGCAATCAGTCATATTCTTTTTGCTTTTATGTATATTTTCAGGATGCATATGCTGTAGCAGAAAAGAAGCATGATTTCGTGTGTGAATTCACGTTTGATACGAAATCTATATGCACTGCAGCGCAGAAAAAAGGTTGCCCAGATTCAGAGACAGTTGTGTGGGAGGAATGTGTATCGCACAACTACACAATCTCTCTCCCAGAAGATCAAACTGGTGAGCTGCCCCACAGTTGGTCAACACCAGATGCTTCTTTATTTCAAATTCGAGGGGAAACCTTTTTGGAAGACCATAAGAAGGTTAACTTCTGTTGCATTCATTAAATTGTTGGTTATTATATGCAGTGGCGGAGCTTGACCAAAAGTTTCGAGGGGGCGTAAAGTGATGGGACCGAATTTTTTTTTTCCTATCGTTATGTTTCGGGTCAGGTCGGCTATTCGATTTAAGTCGGGTCAAATAATAATAGTTCCAAATAAAACTAACAAAAAATTCATTCATTCAAAGGACCCGTTCTTGCACATAGAAAAACTAAATATTGTATAACAAACAAAAGATTTATATATATATATATATATATAATGATACGAGATAAATAGAACCTGGACGAAGAAAAAGATACATAAAAAAGCTACGGCGGCTGGGAAAAAGATAAGTAATATTTGATAATTAATAATTTGGTATTAAGTTTGTTGTGTGGTGGGTAATCTAGGGTTAAACAAATAAAATAAGAGTTAAAATATATTTACCAAATTAACCACCATTTAGGAAAAATAATCAGATGGGCGATCCTATATAAATTTTAAATTTTCGGACGAAAAATCGGACCATATACACACTTCTAGCCGAAACATTGGGGTGGGCGGGTGCACCCCCGGGTAACCATAATGCTTCGCCCCTGCTTATATGTACATTGTTGTATAATAATGTTAATATTGGTCCTCCAGATTACAGCAGAAAATACATTGCTGCAAACTGCTGCAGTTGACTGGCTAAAATCTGACAAACGAGAAGATCATCTTGCTAGTAGACCAGGGAACATTGTTCAGGTTGGTCTAAAAAATTTATGTTTCTTGGCTTGAAATTAATAAAATTCACCGTATTTAATCATTCTGCAGAAATACGCAGCCGATGGTCGCCCAGAATTTTTCATTGTTGTTAACTTCCAGGTAGTCAAAATGTTTTTTATGAACTGTTCAACACAACAAGAGTAGTTCTAACTCGAGTTCATTAATATTTTGTACGAATTGTGATTAATCAGGTCCCAGGTTCAACAAATTATAATCTTGCTTTTTATTATACAACGCGTACACATATCAAAGATGTACCCTTGCTTGAGAGATTTATAGAAGGAGATGATGCATTTAGGAACTCAAGTTTTAAGATCATCCCCCGAGTAGCTAAGGTGAGTACACGCTATTTTATCAATATATGATCAGATGGAGTAGACAAATATTAAATTCGTGTTCTTATAAGCACAAAATTCCTTTTTAGGGACCATGGATTCTCAAACAGGCTATTCGCAGACCGACTCTAATCGGTCATATGCTTAAAATCAACTTCATCCGTGGGGAAAACTACTTGGAGGTGAATTACCAAACCATGGAGTTATGTTTTTGACGCATCTGGTCTAAGTTAATAGTCTACCAACTCTTGGATCAGAACCTTATCAATTTTATTATCGTTAAATCTAACCATTTGAAATATGTTATAGGTGGACATCGATGTTGGTTCATCAGCATTTGCTAGGGGGTTGGCCGGCAAGACTTTCAGTTGCTTCAATAACTTAATAATTGATACCGCGTTTGTTATACAGGCATCTAAACTTAAAACCAAATCTATGAAAATTTTGGTACCTAATTTTGATGGTAGTTTTTTAAGTAAGGATTTATAAAACTTGTGCAGGCAAATACACGAGATGAGCTTCCTGAGCATTTACTTGGAGCATGTCGTTTAAGTCATCTTGATGTCTCTAAAGCTGTTTGGGCAAACCAATGACGTAAACCATACAAGTTCTTTAAATTTCAACCCAAAGGGTGTGCTATATTGTAGGTCCATACTCCATACCGAAAGATGATTGTGACATTCTACACTTAGTTAAAAAAAAGTAATTGAAATATGTATAAGGCTATAAAAAGTTTATATGGTTTGAGCCTTGTAACAAATGCGTGAGACTATAGATGGTGGTATAGATGGTTGGGATTTTGTAACTTCAGTTGTTTTGAATTCATAAAAGTTTCAAATTATATGTCATCCAATGGTATATGAAGGTTAACCTGTCTAGAGTCATTGATTAAGAAAAACAAAAAAAGATGACAATTAACCTAGCTACAAGTTACAAAATATCATCATTTTTAATCATAAACCTTTATATGAAGGTTAACCTGTCTAGAGCCATTGATTAAGGAAAAAAAAATGACAATTAACCTAGCTACAAGTTACAAAATATGATATTTTTAATCATAAACCTTTGACCATATGAAAAACATAACAAAGTTGGTTTCTTTAATGTTTTATTTTAGTAAAGCCCCTTAGATATTCTTTTGATTAAAAGAGTCATTAAAGTTTCAATATTATTCTATTGTTGTCACAATCGGTATTGGTATTTATTTTTATAATTTTCAAACGATATAAATTACGTATCAATATCCTTTTGGGCACCAACTTTTTCGGTTGCTATACTGAGTGTCAGTATCGTACTAATATTGTAACGAACCGATACCAACCGAATGCCCATGGCAATGTGCGTCGAATCCCACTAATTTATAACAAAAATATAATTTTATATCATTTTTTTATTTTGTCAAATAAAACTTTAATTTTCAAGTTTAATAAATTTTCATTTCATCACAACAAATGCCAAATAAATTTTCGAACTTAAATCAAATGGAAACCACCAATAGGGTGATGGTGTATTGATAAAGAGACAACCTTTAAACACTTATTATTGGATTCAACTCATCTAAGATTGTGCGGTGTGGAGGATGGCCTAGGGTCGGCTCGGTGCGGCGCCGGGCCTGCAAACCGCCCCCCATGCCCGTCCCCGTCCACTCCGTTCTCTTTGCGACGCCCAAGCCGGGCCAAATTTCAAAGAAAATGCCGTTGTAACGGCTAGTTTACTAAAAAAATATTATTTAATTTCTTTATAAATAATCATAATTTACCCTCACTTTTCAAACCAATCTAACCCAATCTCTCTCTTTTTTATAAAATTCTTCATCTTTTATAAAAATTTAGCCATGGATCCATGCAATCAAAACAACCCGAACCCAAATGTTTTCTCGGTACCCGACTACTCTCTGACGATAGACCCGAGTTGGTCGGCATCACAATTCTCTTTTTTCGGGTTTCCAACAAAGCCCCAACGCTTTCGCTCAAATGAACCAAATGCAATCGATACAACAAATGTTAATGCGAAACCCGTTTAACTCACAATTTCAATTACAACCACAATTTTCACTGCCACCGCTAGAATCGTCTCAACCCGTACAAGATGAAGTTGAAGAATATGTGCCGGAGACGCAAACCCAAACCTCCAAACGAAAAAAAAGGGAAGCAAGCGGCGCGTCTAGCCGGTGATCAACCTTCGAACCCCAAGGCGCAACCATGGTAAAAAACTGAGGAAGGGGCGTTAGCTAAGGCGTGGATTAGTACGTTAAAATGCCCAATTGTTGGTACGTAAAAATATAAAATTTTAAATTGTTTTAATATATAAACTTTAAACGTTTTAATATATAAATTTTAGAGTAAATTACACAGATTGTCCTTTATTTATATACTAAATTGCACTCTTTGTTCTTAATCTTAAAAAAACGCAAAATGTCCTTTATTTTGTAAATTTTGCACTCTCTTTGTCCTTTAAGCTAACTCACGTTAACTTTTCAGTTAAATTTAAGTTAAAAAGACTATTTTGCCCAAATGACATAATCAGATTTTTATTTATAAAGGACATAACCTAAAATTTACTTAAGTTCTTTTATTCTATTTATTTTCTTTTCTTTTTATTTTATTAAATTTATCACTTTATCAATTACTTTTTTTTTAAATTGTAATTCATTAATTAACATTTTCTATAAAAATATATGTTTTTTTAAATTTATTTATGTTTGTTTGATTAAATTATTTACTTTTTTAATTTAAAAATAAAATAAAATTTTATACTATGTTTTACATAAACCATTGGTGTTATCAAGTTATTTTTTATCACTTTCATAATTATTATATGTTATACGAACGAAATTTACACCAAAATATATGGAGAAAAATAAGCAAGTCGGCCGCGTTAGGACAGGTCGGTTTAAACTATGATTTTCTGTAAAATTTTGTAATGTCATATTTAAAGCAACTAGTTATTTTAGACGTGTTATAATATGTCCGGCATACGCTCGTCTCAAAATTCAGCATTGTGACATGTATATTTTATCTATGTTTAAACCTACCCGTCGTAATGCGCGACCAACGTACTTAATTTCCCCATATTTGTTGTAAATTTCGTTCAAATAACATATAATAATTGTAAAAGTGATAAAAATAATTCGATTACACCAACGGTTTATGTAAAAACGTAATATAAAATTACATTACTTGTAAAAATAAAATAAAGAGTAAATTTCACTTTTTGTCCTTTATGTATTATCTGAATTTTGAAACGTGCCCTTTAAAAGTTTTAATTTCATTTTATGTCCAAAAAACACATGTTTTATATCACTTTAAGACCTTTACACCAAACTGAGTTAAATTGCTCAATTAGGTTTATTTAAGGCAAAGGTATTATTGCTATTTCACCTTAATTATTTTGTTTTTAAAAATAAATCAAAACAATTAAAGGTGGGACCCACTTTACAAAGTTTTAAGGCTTCATCTTTCCCACACCCCCATGTTTTCCGGTCATCTCCTCCGGCTCTGGTCATCTTCTCTGGCGGGCTCTTCAGTTCCGGCAACAAATTTTTCAGTTTTGTTCGTTTATTAGTAAAATCATATGTGTTATGGTGGAGGGCTCTTCATTTCCGGCAAAAAAATAACTTACCCCTATCACATCACGTTCTTCTCAGGTAACTCTTTAAAGCCGGCCACGATCATCACATTTTTCCGGCCACATTTCTCTGTGAAACAACATGTTATCCATATCTGTGAGCACATTTATCAAATTAAGTGTTAGGTTAAGAACCGATTGGTTCAGTGATTCTGCACATTGGTTTCAAGTGCTGGAAAGATGATGGGTAAGATCACTTGTCGGTTGTGACCGATTAGATTGAAGATTGGTCGTTGTTCCATAAAAGCAGTGCCCTTTCTGCCACCTGAAACCGTAAAGATTAGTTAACATTTCTACCAATCATTGTTCAATAAAACCGATTGGTTCCCGTGATTCTCCACATTGGTTTCAAGTTTGAGTCGGTTTTGGGCGACCTTAGACAACCACCACCATAACACCACATGCACCAGTATCCTTATATGATTTTACTAATAAAGAAACAAAACTGAAAAATTTGTTGCCGGAAATGAAGAGCCCGCCGGAGAAGATGGCCGGAAAACATGGGGGTGTGGGAAAGATAGAGCCTTGAAACTTTGTAAAGTGGGTCCTATCTTTAACTGTTTTGATTTATTTTTAAAAACAAAATAACTAAGGGTGATCAGACATTAACAAAACACTGTTTACTAGACTCTATTGATGCTATCCTCTGATGAGCTCAACCGCTGATGAAGCTTTAGCGGTGCTTTACTCAAAGGGTGATCAGACCTTTGACTTCCAGCAGATCTTTGACTTCCATAGTGGTTTAGTCTTTAACAGTCTTTATAATCCAGCAGTGCTTAGTGTTGAACAGACCTTTCAAGCAGCAGTTGTAAGGTGTCTTTGCCATTGAAGGAAGTAGTAATTTAAAGCACTGTTTTTAAGGATCAGTTGTTGCAGAAACTGTTTTGGCTTTGTATCATCTGTTCTCAAGGTAGGTTTTACATGAGCCAACGTATTTTATAAAAAATGTATTAATTGGCGAAATAAGAAAATTTTAAAGTAATCGATAAAACAATAGTGATAAATTTATTAAAATTGAGACGCCCATTTTTTTTTCACATTCGAAAGTACAAATAATGACATATTATTTTTAACAAAAATTGGGCATGACCCGTTCGTACTATATGCAATTCCCTGTTTTTAACAATCATCATTCAATACTAATTCTACGACACGTTTCAAAAGACATAAAAGTTATAACCATTCAAGTGTTTTGACCCATTTACAAAAGACGACTTTGACCGGAAGCGCATAAAAGGGCAGTGTAGTGTGTTCGGTCCGAGCTCGCATCAACAAGAGTGGGACTTACCTATCATACATAACACAAACATTCATTAGCATAAATTCTCAAAACATTTTTTTTATCAAGTCTTCTATATACTTATTCTTATTCGACCCGTTAGCGAAACTTAACATTCATTTCTCATTTAACCAACATTCTTATTAAAATCATTCTTCCCATTCTAGAATAAATTCCTTTATGCTCTTTTACCCTTACTTTTCGAAACATTCAACATGTAAGCTTTTCGACTCACCCGTACATGATCAATACATACCATACACTTTCTACACATTTTCACCATTTTGTCCCGTTTTCTACTAGTTCTTACTTAAACATTACAACATCATACTTTCCAACATTTCGACCCACTTGAAGCGGGTTAAAAACACATCCATTAACTTCGCATTTCCTTATCCATTTCCAATTCTCGACTTAATACAATTCTTCCATGATCAATAGTAATAATTCAACACTAAGATTCAAATATCAAGATTTACATTCATAAATTTACATATAAAGAGAGTGAAGTTCATATGAGCTTACCATGATCTTGCGTTCCTAATGCCTTCGATTGATTCGTTCCTTCTTCTTTCTTTGCTCCTATACATCACAACTTCATACACTTAGCTTTCATTACTTTCATAATTCTTTATTGTACGTTATGGTGTCTACTAATCACATACGTCATTATCATAAACATGTTACATCGACTTATCAAATATTCATGTAAAACCATAACTAAACCAACTTAAGCATTTCATCGAACACGTTGTGTGCGTATTGCTAGTTTAGCATAATGTACAAGCATCTTAAGCACAATTTCCATAGTTTACTCATTGATTAACATAAATATCCCTAATTTCACAATTTACCATTCTAACTATGAACACATAGTTCTAAATCAGTTACTCATAACAATTTCATCAACATATTGCTTCAATCATCAACATCAATCTAATTAGCATATAGAACTTCACAAATTTTTAACCATCTTTTAACATTCAAGTGGGTTTTACCCTAATTCATCATCATAGAGAAAATTCAAGCATAATTTCAACTCCTACATGTTCATATCATCTTGCATTCATGTTTGATTCCATAAAAATTACAAATTTCACATAACCCAATTAATCAAACATCACCAAATCATGAAATTAGACTTACTTGATGTCAAGAACACTTAAGGGATCATAATTCCTAACTCATGCACTGAAAATTTAGCCTTTTCTTCCTTTAATTTGCAGGATTTTTAAGAAGTAGGGTTTCCCCCTTGGCTCCCCTTCTTGATCGATCGTACATAGCCAGGAACAAAACACTGGCTCTTTTTTTTTTATCAAGTTTCATTTCAAATTTACACATTTAGTCCCTTTCTTTTTACAAACATGTCATATCCTTTCTTTTCATATTAACTAGGTTACCTTTTCTTTGGTTAACTTAGTTACTTACATATATTTTAGTCTTATCATCATTTTCTTACGGTACCGATTAATAGTTACCGTTTTCTGTTATTTAGCATCACGAATATAATATTATTTTATAACATACGAAATTTTGGGGTGTTACAAGTCTACCCTCCTTAAAGAAGGTTTCGTCCCCGAAACCTGAACACATACATTCTGACAAGTTTATCAGTAACCCTTCATAATTACATACCTCGAACTTTGATAACATGCTTTCATTCGATCATCCCTCGTGATGAATCGGTCGTTACCACTCTAAACTTTTCTAATACACTTGGTAATTCACCCTTGTATGAAACAAGGTGATCCTATTACATTATTTAATGATTATTGTTCAATTGTTCAAGCTGATTTCTTAAAACTTATCTGTCAGAGTATTCATCCCCGCATACCTCTAACATCTACTTAGGGAAAAATAATTATCATAATATTCATACTGTTCATTCCTATTCATTCATATAAAATCACAAATCAAACATCCTTCAATAGTTTCTAACTATTTAGCTTCTACATACCCCCCATCCTTCCAGGGCTAAAATCAAGCAAAATTTCTTTCATGTCCCTTGCTTGATAGTTCTTTCATACAATTTCTTGCAGTACCTACGTATAACCTTTACCCGAGACCAATATTTCTTTCACTGATGATCTATCATAACTGCATGGTTAACCACAACTTAACATATACGTTTATACAAATCGCGTACATACTGTCTTGCTCTAACTTGTTTACCGTCTATCCCTAGGTTATAAGGGTCAACATAAGTCTTTAATCACGCTATCAGTATGATCGTGTAATCAACACTTACATTTGGGTAACTCATATTACACTCGAGGTGTCACACTCAGCTATACTTGTCATCACATTCCATAGCTGTCATACATGTCATTCCTTCTAGCAATTGTATTTACTAAGACAATTACCTAACATTGTACTCAAAGGGTTAATTCTCATCTATATACTTACCTAGGTTTCCGCTACATACGGTATTATAAGCTTATTACATATGCCACTCCATTTCACGTATAAGTTACATAAAACCTGGCACAACCATTCATTCAATAATTGAGATTACACTCTACCACGTAGGTTGTTTTTATAATACGAATCAAGAATCATGCGTATATAAACTTTAACTCTCGAACTTTTCTTTAGAGGTTTATCTTCTAATAATTCCTCACCTACGATAGGGACCTCGAAAGAGGGCAAAATTTGTTTAATATCCATTCAAATATTCATTATTTTACATTCCACTCAACCCTTCTTCGTGTAACGTTCCACCTCTGACAGTTACGCATTCTTATATTTTCATTCTAACTTCCTTCGACGTTAACCTTTCACATCTTCCATACAGTTCTTTCTAATTATTCTAAATTTGACATACTAAGTGTGCACCCTGCTTTCTTAACAGTTCTTCACTTTTCTTCCCTTTCTACTAAAAGTTAACATTAGATAGCTTAAAGGACAAAGAGCGTGCAAAATTTATAAAATAAATGATATTTTGCGTGATTTTTAAAAACAAAGGACAAAAAATGTAATTTAGTATATAAATAAAGGACAATTTGTGTAATTTACTCTGTTAACTTCCGTTTTACTCCATGTGGTTTGATCATTTTAACGGTTTTGCCCCAATTGTTTAAAAAGCGTCATTTTCCTCCTTGATGTTTCGATTTTGTTGCCAGTTTACTCCACGACTCTAACTATATCCAAAATGATTGTTAACTAGAAGGGTATTTTTGTCTTTTTATAGACAGGACTAATAAGGCAATTTAGTTAATTAGAGAACCATATATGTAAATTATTTAAGTAATATTAACCTAACCCTTTCTTTTTTTCACTATTTTCAAAACAAGACCTCTCTATTTACTCATTGTCTTTTCCTCCACCAACATGCCACCATCACCAGCAACATTGGCATCATAGAGAACAACAATTTCTTTAGCTTTCTTGATGATACCAAAATTTCTTTTGGAGTTTGTGACTTGTGTGTTACTTATGTTATCTATCTACCCAATCTCAATACTTCCTCTTCCCATTATCTCTTTTAAGCTGTTTTCAGATAACAATGGAGGGATTTAGTGAATCTTCATAGAAAAGTTAAGAGTTAAATGCTTGGTTGGTCCCTGTGGTTTGTAAAAATTACAGACTTGGTCCTAGTGGTTTACTAATTACACGTGTGGTACCAAAACTTGTCAAAATTTTACTCGCTTGGTCCCTAGACCTAACATCAGTTAAATATCTATGTTAAAACACCCCATGTGCTTGGCACATGAGGGTAATTTGGTCCTTTCAGTCTAGGCCATTATAAGAAGAGTTAAATACCTGGTTGGTCCCGCCCCACCCCATTCTTCTTTCCCAAACCACCACCACCATCTCATCTCCTCCACCTAAAACTCACCACCACTGAACTCCCACTCACATAAGGATGAGCATTTGGTATCAAATACCGATCCCGTCCCGTACCGATCCCAATCTCAAAAATACTGTACCAAATTTTTTCGGTACCGGAAACGGTATCCACTTTTTGGCATTTTTGGTATCGGTATTTTCGAGATCGGTACCGATTTGGTACGGTACCTGTAAAATACCGAATTTTACCTTCAAATACCGCTACCGTATCGGTATCGGTATCGGTATCAGTACCCAGTTTAGGCGAAACTCGGGATCAAGATTTTCGGGATCGGGACGGGATCGGGATTTGCTCATCCTACACTCACCTTCTTCCTTCTCTTTTCCTCCGTCTATCAACCTAATATCTACTCAGACATTTCACCAAACACCTAATCTACAACTATCCAAACAAAAATAACCCAACAAAATCAACCCAATACACACTCAGACATTTCATCAAACACCTCATCTACAACCCTTCAAACCCAACCATCCCTTTTCCATCCCCACATAACTCTCAAATCCCACCAAGACCACCCCAACACACACCAACCAACAAAAAACAGTAACAAATTACCAAGAAAATCCACAGGAACTCTGCCATTAGAAAACCGTCCAGTGGGTCTATGAGTATCGAAATCACGACCATAAGGAAGGTGATTAGCACGAGCAAGCGTCCCAAGAAAGTTATTGGTCCCACAATCAATCGAAGAGTCACCTTTAACGTATAAAGCGAGTACTGGAACCGGGGGCAGAGGAGGCAAAACAGAGGCATTTCTTGATCGGGTGTAAAGATCTTCGGAGAAGTGGATAAAGGTTACTAGCTTGACATTTGAGAACATGGTGTGTGAGAAGATCAAGAGGGTTATTATTTGAATGCAGGGGAAAGAGAATGAGAATGAAGAAGACTCCATTGATGAGTTTGAAGTTGTGATTGAGAAATGGCGGGAGACAGAGGTGGTGGGTATTAAGTGGAGGAGATGAAATGGTGGTGGTGGTTTGGGGAAGAAGAAGGGAGTGGGGTGGGACCAACCAGGTATTTAACTCTTTTTATAATGGGCTGGACTGAAAGGACCAAATTACCCTCATGTGCCAAGCACATGGGGTGTTTTAATAGAGATATTTAACTGATGTTAGGGTTGGGGACCAAGCGAGTTCATTTTTGACAAGTTTTGGTACCACGCGTGTCATTAGTAAACCACTAGGACCAAGTCTACAATTTTTGCAAACCATAGGGACCAACCAAGCATTTAACTCAAAAGTTAATCATTAGAATTTCTAGAGAGAGTGAGAGAGATTTCTAATAATGACTAGAAAACAAGAGATTTTCCTCAAAAAAAAAAAAAGTGAACAATCGTGTGTGGCGGCAAAGAAGGTGAACCGACCCGCGACAGTTGCAGTCACGACAAAGAAGGTGAACCAGTTTTCAGATCTGGTTGTTTTTGGGGAGAAATGCCCTTTTCAGATCTGATTTTTCTAAGAGAATCGATTTTTAGACTTACGAAGAAGAGAAAGTGGTGATGGTGGTGGTGGCTAGTTGTAGAGAAGGTAGAGAGAGAGGTTGTGGTGAATGAGAGGGAGATGAGTTTTATTTATTTTTAATATCATTATAAAAAAAAAAGAAAGATTTTAGAAACTAATAGTAAATTGCCAAAAATACCTTTATTTTGTCCTTAAAATTACGAAAATACCCTTCTAGTTAACATACAATATAGATAGAGTTAGAGCAGTGGAGCAAGCTAGTGAGAAAATCGAAACATCAAGGAGGAAAATGACACTTTTAAACTATTGGGGAAAACCGTTAAAATGACCAAACCACAAGGAGTAAAACAGAAGTTAAACTCTTTTAAAAATATAGGAAACAACTAAACCGGCGATGGTTTTTGGAAGGAAATACTAGCAAAATTCCTTTCAATTATGGAACAAGGTCCGTATCAAGATCTCGATTCCGGCGCTTCAAAGTGGCGAAAGATGCATCCGATCATCAACCATTTTTTTGGGTATTATAATAATTTATATACTAATCACCGAAGTGGGTGGAGTTGTAACGCCCTGCTTTTTCATACTTTCCATAATTAGAAATCGTTGCTTGCATTTCTATTTTTGGAAGTCTTGTATTCTTGTAATCGTCTTTCCATGGTAATCATTGTAAAATCCGAGACTTGAATCATAATGAAATTCGTATTTTCTTTACATTCATGTTATACACATTTTATACTTGTTCATACACTTGGATTAATCAAACATGTGGTACTTTACTCATACTTCGTGCAAAATACGTCAAACTTGCAAACACATAATTATATGTTCAACTTACATGAATACGACTCTTATTCTCGACAAATATACATGTTTATACTTGTGTTATGTTGGTTTTATAAAATAATTACTTAACATACCTTAAAATATGTTCTTTGTACTTAAAACACCCTAATTATACATTAAAACATTAATATATGAAAGATCAAGGGGTGAAAGTGTCAAAAATCAACAAAAACACAACCTGACCTTTGCTCGCGGCCCGCAATACATTTTTGAAGAACTTGAAAACACTCGTAATACAAACGAGACAAGTTTACCAAAATAGGCGTGAAACCCACAATTTGGTAAACGACTCTCATTCCGCTTAATTCTATTTTTGCACGAAATTCACCATTAAGTTCGGAGTGAAATCCACATCTTAATGGCAATCTCCATTTCAAACTCTAGTGGACCCTCGTTAAAGTATCAAAATTTGATTTTGACCCTTCGAGTAGCTACCACATTAGGGTACGAAATTGTCAAGTTAGGGGTGAAACCCGCATCTTGTCGATTAAGTCCCATTCCTCGATTTTCAATCTCGCCAAAGTCCTGATTGTTTCAATCGATTAGAGACGTGTAGTAACTGGAAGGGTAAGATGCCGTTAATCGCTTCTCGACGAGAGTATCTTACCTATAGGCCAAATCACGTTTCTCTAATTCGAAAGGACTTTCGAACCACTTTGGAATAGTCGATGTTTCTCTACCCGAAACAATCCAATGTTTTATGAGCCTCTCTTTTATGTTATCTCAATTTATATCTGATTTTTATACTTGCTACCTCGTTCATTTCGAAACCGTTACACAATTCGCACGTTTCTCGCAACCAAAGACAATAATAATCTCTCGTGATCAAACTAAATTTACGATACTTTCATTATTTACGTTATGCTATGTGGAAATTCATGATTATGCTATGTGAAATGATTTGAACATTTCTATGCTATGAGGAACAATTTGAACATTTTATGCTATGTGAAACTATATGCTATGTGATGCATTCATGAACACAATTTTTCTTAAACAAACATTATGATCAAGTCTCACCTATTCGTTCTTTTGAATCTTAGATGTCTGGCCAACTCTCCAACTCGTCTAAGAAGTCTAAGACCAGCTCCCAAAAGAAGATGATGACATTCATGGCTAATCAGATCGCTCATATCATCCCAAAGATCGTCACTGAAATCCAGTCTTCTACTACTCCAAACTCCGCCGTCGACTCTAAGGTTGATGTGCGCAAGCCCGTGTCCTTCAATTTCAAGCACTTTTCGTCTTGCAACCCCAATCCATTCACTGACAACGATGGGGTGACTGCTATGCTAGAATGGTTTGACAGCATAGAGGTCATGTTCATCAATAGTGAGTGTCCTGAAGAGCTCAAGACGCGTAGTGCCACTGGGGTATTCCAAGCCCGAGCCTTGGAATGGTGGACAAACGAAAGGAACATTCGTTCAAACGAAGAGGCTTATGTTTTACCTTGGGAAAGTTAAGACACTTATGATGGAATAATTTTGCCCTCCTCATGAGCAACAAAAGCTGGAAGAAGAATTTTGGGCTCTAAAACAAGTTGGCGACGACAACCTAGCCTATACCACCCGCTTTAAATAGCTTAGTTTCATTGTTCCCCACCTTGTTCTGACCACCGACCGCCTGATTCACATGTACATCAATGGTTTACCTCTCGCAATGCGGGATACCATCGAGGCTGCCAAACTCGATAATATTGAAGCCGTTTATCGCCTTACAGCTTCCCTAAACAACAATCGCATTCGCGATAAGCAAGCTGCAAACCCCGTTCCTTCTAAACCACCCAATCAAATCACCAACAATTGAATAGAAACAAGGGGAAGAAGTGAAAGCATCAGAACCCTGGTTGCAATGCGATTGTACCAGCTGTTAACCTGAACCCTGCTATGTCTGCAAATGATCGAAAGCCATACACTGGGATTCATCCCAAGTGTACCACTTGCAACTATCGTCATTGTACCACTTATAACCGTTTTGGCCATAGCACTGCTTAATGTCGTAATAACCATGCACCGCAAACCCAACAAGCTCAACCCGCTCCTCAAAACGCCAAACCAGCTAGAGCCTATTACAAATGTGGTGATACAACTCATCTTCGTCCTCAATGTCCTCAACTGAACCAGGAACAACAACAACCTCCTCGGGGACGAGCTTTCAATTTCAACGCAAATCAGGTGCGCGACGACAATGAAGTCGTTAGTGCTACGTTTCTTGTTAATAATCTTTATGCTTCGATACTGTTTGATACTGGTGCGGACAAAAGCTTTGTGTCCGTTGAGTTTGAATCATTGTTAAATTGTACACGCTCTAAACTGCCTAAGTCGTTTTCTATCGAAGTTGTCAATGGCAAATCCATCTTAGGCGATTCTGTTCTTCTCGATTGTCTTCTTACTCTTAACGAGCACGTCTTCACTATCGACCTTATACCCATGCAACTGGGTAGTTTCGACATCATAGTAGGCATGGACTGGCTTCAAAAGAACCATGCTGAAATCGCTTGCCACGAGAAGTACGTTCGTTTGCCTCTCCCATCTGGTGATGTTTTACACGTTTATGGAGACCGATCTTCAAAAGGACTGAAATTAATGTCATGCACACAAGCGAATAGATATTTACGTAAACAGTACTTTGCCTTTTTAGCCCACGTTGTGGAAGAAGAGGGCAAGGGAAAGAGCGTAAGTGATGTTCCAGTGGTGCGTTACTTCCCTGACGTCTTTCCTGAAGATCTACCTGGTCCTCCTCTACCTCGATATGTTGACTTTCGTATTGACCTCGTACCAGGATCGACTCCTGTTGCCAAAGCTCCTTATCGTCTTGCACCCTCTGAGATTCAAGATTTATCTACGCAGCTTCAAGAACTCCTCGATAAGGGCTTCATTCGTCCAAGTACCTCACCTTGGGGTGCTCCTGTGCTTTTCGTCAAGAAGAAGTATGGTTCATTTCGCATGTGCATCGACTATCGTGAGCTTAACAAACTCACCGTTAAGAATCGTTACCCTCTTCCGCGCATCGATGATCTCTTTGACCAACTTCAAGGCGCTACTTGCTTCTCCAAGATTGATCTTCGATCTGGTTATCACCAACTTCGTGCTCTCGAAGAGGACATTCCCAAAACTGCATTTCACACTCGCTATGGACACTACGAGTTCGTGGTTATGTCTTTTGTCTTGACCAACGCACCCGCTGTGTTCATGGATCAAATGAATCGCGTTTGTAAGCCTTATTTGGATCGTTTCGTAATCGTCTTCATTGATGATATTCTCATTTATTCTAAATCTCAAGCCGATCGTGAACGTGATTTTCGCCTCATACTCGAGCTCTTACGTGTGGAACGCTTATACGCGAAGTTTTCTAAGTGCGAATTCTGGATCAAAGAAGTCCAATTCCTTGGACACGTTGTTAGTGAAAAAGGAATCCATGTAGACCCTTCTAAAATCGAAGCAGTGAAGAATTGGACTGTGCCTAAAACTCCTTCTGAAATTCGTTCTTTCTTAGGATTGGCAGGTTATTACCGCCGATTCATCTCGAACTTTCAAAGATCGCTGTTCCTCTCACTTCGTTGACTCAAAAAGAGAAACCTTTTGCTTGGGGTCCTGAGCAAGAGGAATCTTTTCAAACTCTCAAAGACTTGCTTTATAAAGCTCCTATTCTTGCTCTTCCCGATGGGAATGATGATTCCGTGGTATATTGCGATGCCTCGAACTGTGGCCTTGGTTGTGTTCTCATGCAACGAGACAAGATCATTGCTTATGCCTCTCGTCAACTCAAAATACATGAGAAAAACTATACTACCCATGACCTCGAACTTGGCGCAGTTGTTTTTGCATTAAATATTTGGCCACACTACCTATATGGTACGAAGTGTGTGGTTTTCACTAACCATAAGAGCCTACAACACATCTTTAACCAAAAAGAGCTTAACATGCGTTAGCGACGTTGGGTGGAATTGCTTAACGATTATGACTGCGAGATTCGCTATCGTCCTAGTAAAGCGAATGTCGTGGCCGATGCACTTAGTCGTAAGACTCATGTTAGTAGCATTCATTGCTTTCACATCTTAAGCGATCTTCACACTTGCATTTGTGAAGCTCAATATTCATCCGCCAACGAAGGAACCTTGTTTTTAGAAATACGTGGTGCTACTGAAGACTAACTTGTGACCAAATCAGATGGACTTCAATACTACCTCGATCGCATCTGGGTGCCAGATCGCGACAATCTTCGTGAGCAAACTTTGAACGAGGCACGCAAATCCAAGTACTCGATTCATCCTGGTGCTGACAAGATGTACCATGATCTTCGTACATCCTATTGGTGGCCTGGTATGAAGAGAGACATTGCCACGTATGTTTCTAAGTCTCTCACCTATTTAAAAGTCAAGGCTGAGCATCAACGACATTCTGGTCTACTCGAACAACCTAAAATCTTCATATGGAAATGGGATAGAATCACTATGGACTTCATAACCAAACTTCCTCGCACGTCTTCTGGTCATTTCCTTCCTATTCGTGAAGATTTCAAAGTTGAGAAACTTGCTCGACTCTACACTGACGAAATCATATGTCATCATGGTATTCCTCTTGACATCATTTCTGACCGTGATGGTCGTTTCACTTTACGTCTTTGGAAAACTTTCCAGTCAGCTATGGGTTCCCATTTGAATCTCAGTATGACCTTTAATCCTCAAACGGATGGACAGACTGAACGTACTATCCAAACCCTAGAGGACATGCTCTGTTCTTGTGTCATCGACTTTGGTGGCATTTGGGATGTGCATTTACCATTGATCGAGTTCTCGTACAACAATAGTTACCACTCCAGTATTCAAATGGCTCCTTTCGAGGCATTGTATGGTCGCAAGTGCCGATCTCCTATTAGCTTGCATGAGATTGGTGACAAACAATTTACTGGCCCTGAGCTCATACAAGAAACAACGGATAAGATTCTTCAAATCCGTGATAATCTACTCAAGGCTAGAAGTCGATAAAAGAGCTACGCTGACAAAAGACGCAAACCCTTGGAGTTTAACGTTGGTGATCATGTACTACTCGAGGTATCTCCTTAGAAAGGAGTAGTTCGTTTTGGTAAAAAGGAAAAACTTTCCCCTCGCTATGTTGGTCCTTTCAAGATACTCGAGAGGATTGGCAAGGTGGCTTATTGACTCGATTTACCTCAAGAACTCAACAACGTTCATCCAATGTTTCATGTCTCGAACCTCAAAAAGTGTCTAGCTGAAGAAGGACTTCAAGTTCCTCTCGAAGATCTCCAAATCAACGACACTTTGCATTTTGTGGAGAAACCCGTCGAAATCATGGACCGATGTGTCAAGAAACTGAGGCGCAGTCAAATTCCTATCGTTAAGGTTCGATGGGAAGGAAAGCGTGGTGCTGAATTTACTTGGGAACTTGAGAGTGATATGAAGACCAAGTATCCACAACTTTTCGTTACTTCTTCCTAAATTTCGGGACGAAATTTCCTAAAGGAGGGGAGACTGTAACGCCCTGCTTTTTCATACTTTCCATAATTAGAAACCGTTGCATGTATTTCCATTTTTGTAAGTCTTGTATTCTTGTAATCGTCTTTCCGTGGTAATCATTGTAAAATCCGAGACTTGAATCATAATGAAATTTGTATTTTCTTTACATTCATGTTATACACATTTTATACTTGTTTATACACTTGGATTAATCAAACATGTGGTACTTTACTCATACTTCGTGCAAAATACATCAAACTTGCAAACACATAATTATATGCTCAACTTAAGCGAATACGACTCTTATTCTCAACAAATATACATGTTTATACTTGTGTTATGTTGGTTTTATAAAATAATTACTTAACATACCTTAAAATATGTTCTTTGTACTTAAAACACCCTAATTATACATTAAAACATCAATATATGAAAGATCAAGGGGTGAAAGTGTCAAAAATCAACAAAAACACAACCTGGCCTTTGCTCGAGGCCCGCGAAGACAGCACCTGGGTGAGTCGTGTAACGCCCAGCGTTTGAATCTTTTATCTTTTGGCAAGTCTAGCCCCTGTAATATCTAGTGTTGGCTATTTGAGCCTTAAACTATGTGAAACATTGTGATACTTGACTCTTATGATACTTGAATCTTGTGATACCTTGGATCTAGACTCTTGATATGTCCCACCCCAACCGATGGCGGAATCATCGGGGCGCGGAACTAGGTGAATCAGATTGTTCAAGAGAATCCATAACAACTATATTGCGATAATATTTAATACATTCGTTATCCCATACTAACAAATAATACAATCACATAAGTTATCGCAGATTTCTTGTCCTCTCGAACAATACAAATCCGACAACCTAGATTTTAATTGAGTTTCTAGACCTCCTAGCTTGATTTGATATAGTCTGTGATCTAACCTGCAATATACGTTAAAATATTTGTCAATACAAAAGTATTGGCGAGTATACAGGTTTGATAAGTAACATAATAGATTAAAATGTGTAGCGAATTTCCATATGCATAAACGTAACACACGACATATATACTCACAAAGCTGATACTACCAACTAAGTCCTCGATGCTCGAATATGCGATGGCAAACTAGACCCCGTCGGGCGCAATAGTACTATACTAGTCATGGTGGGACGTCGCGAGTATAAGCCCTAGCACATATGCAACTAGCATCACGTATATCTATGCATAACAGTTATTCGCAAGTGATAATTCGATTGGTTGAATAATTCGTTTGACGAGTTCGATTTGTTAGAAACGTATGTTACACCCAAAATGCGATTAAAAAGGGTTCAAGTATACTCACAGCGCGTAATTGACAAGTAAACACAACTTGATTTAGATCGATTGAGAGTACGTCTGTGTTATCCTGGTTACAGATCGTTAAGCGATGAATAGCGTGTTAAACGATGGCGAAAGGACCAAAAGTTGGTTCGAATATTGATGCTTGGGCTCATTCGGTCGACTGAACATGTGGTCCAATCGGTTACCATGCTATCCGATCGGTTAGCATGTTCTCCGATCGATCAGCATGCTATTCGATCGATTAGCATGGTGTCCGATCGGTTAACAGGCTAGCCGATCGGTTAACATGCTAGCCGATCGGTTAATATGTTGTTCGATCGGTTAGGTGCTAGCCGATCGGTTAACACCTTGTTCGTTCGGTCGGTTGATTCTTGTTTGTTGTCCGATCGGACAGCAGTCTGATCGGACGACAATTCGTTCCATCGTCCTGATCGTGTCACACTTGATGGGTTTTGGAAAGATTGGGTTCCATTTCAGGCGATTTGACTGAGATGGGGTATCCTTGTGTTAAACTACCAAAACCCCATCAAATTCGACTTGTTCTAACGGCCGGGAACCACCCCGTTCCATCAGATCTGGCCGTCCTTGATGGTCTTTCTCGTGTTTAACCCAAAAACACACACACTTTGTTTAGAAAACGTAGTTTTAGGTGGGATTGTTACGCAAACATGTGAAATCGCTTGGATCCGAGCTGTTTCTTTCATGGGATGACATCACACTTGAAGTTCATAAAAACTTCATGGTGACATCACCCTCGAATGCCCCAAATCTAGAGGTTTCGCGGTTAAAAGTGAAGATTTAAAAGGTAGAAGGGTGTAGAATTGAATATAGGTCGTAGAAGTACAAGAGTTGGGTTAGAAACTTACCAGATTCGTGAGAAATCGAGAGAAAAGTGGGTTGGAACATCTGGTCACACGAGGGCAGTCACATCAAGTGTTCTTGATGTGACTGAGGGGTATTTATAGGCAAAGGAGAGGAAAGGAGGTGAAAAGGTGCACTGGATCGGTTGGCCCGTTCGATCGGTCAGCCTATCCGTCCGATCGGTTAGTATACCCGTCCGATCGGCTGACATGTCTGTCCGATCGGTTGGACCGTCTGTCCGATCGGTTGGACATGTCTTGTCCGATCGGTTAGACATATCCTGTCCGATCGGTTAGACATATCCTGTCCGTTCGGTTGGACATATCCTGTCCGATCGGTTGGACATATCCTGTCGGATCGGTTAGACATATCCTGTCCGATCGGTTGGACATATCCTGTCCGATCGGTTGGACATGTCTTGCAGGTTGTGTCTCCGCATTTGGATCTTGTGCGTTGCGTGTTGCGATGATCTTGTTACTCTGTTTCGTATCGTTAGGTATGTATTTATTATAACTAATCACAAAAAGGTCGTATATACATATCCATATCCCAAAGTTTCGATAATTAACAATCGGTTTTCGATTCGAGTATGCGGTACGACGTTTCACGGCCATCAAGGAGGGTAGTATAGGTCCTTTCTTGATGTCATCGTGAACGTTATTGTGTGTTGTGCCACAATGACTGATGTCACGACCCCCGACCCACCATGGACGGAATCGGGTGCCGCGAACAGCCCAGTGGTACCGGTGATTATTTTAAAAAAAATATTGCGGCGGAAATTTCATCAGGACCGTGAGTTAGGAAAAATATCAGAGTTTAGAAAACACCGGATTTTATTTATTTAATAGATGGGATAAACCCATGTTTTACAATGGTAGCTTAAATAAAGATAAATTTGATTACATAAAACAATATTTCTTAATTTGATTTAATTAGTAAAATAAGCCACTTCTTGATGCTTTCAGTGCCGTATCCATCTCTTACTCCAATCTACTGTAATTACCTGAAACGCGTTTTAAAAAGGTTTTGTCAGCAGGAAATACAGGTGAGTTCATTCATTTTACTTAAAACATATTTGTTATAATTTACAGCATTAAGAGTTTTTACATTTGCTTCTTAAAGATTGGCAAAGACTTAATCACTGCAAAGTATAACTAGAAAACAGTGTTATAAATTACAGTATTAAGGGAGATTACAATGTTTCTATATCAACCAACTACCCTCGGTACTTGTCACTCGACTCGTTTCTGTGAATATGGTCATATCACCCATTGGCTAACTCGTTGTCCAATGGTGAAGATTATCAAGTAATGTATACAAAACCCCACATACCGGCTGTAATATGGTGATTACATAAACTTAATCCCTGTAATTATAACCTTGAAAATAAACATGATTTTGAAAGTAATTTGATAAAAAGAGAATGA
This sequence comes from Helianthus tuberosus, assembly GCA_030545235.1. Lineage (NCBI taxonomy): Eukaryota > Viridiplantae > Streptophyta > Magnoliopsida > Asterales > Asteraceae > Helianthus > Helianthus tuberosus. Next base: position 40,573,777 of record CM060371.1, on the reverse strand, counting down.
CTCACATTATAACATGCAGATTCATACGGCAAAGTTTAGTCTATAGATAAGTCTTGATATATTACAGATACAGGCAGAGCTTAGCCTATTGATTAGCCTTATAACCTAGTGCACACGAACTAGGTAAGTAACTAATACAGCATTTACGATAACTCACGAGATTAAAACCCTCACAACGAATGACAAAGTGTAATCACTTAAACATCCATCGGATTCACAACGAATGACAGAGTATTCCCCGAGTTCGGGTGGTACTCAAACATCCTGTCGGAATCACGACAAATGACAAAGGATAGTACTTAAACATCCATCGGATAGTTTCCATCGATCAGACATTGAATCGTAGCAGCGATCGAGTTAATACCTTGTATCGTAGCAGCACCCCGCTACTAATTAGTGATTTTGAGATTGTTTCTACTATAACTCGGAGTGTATAACGAATTTCTTCGTCGAACGAACACCAGAAATCAAGTGCCAATGCCTGCTATTTATACACCAATTTGACATTACTTACGGACCGTAAGCATTATCCCTTACGGTCCGTAAGGGACACAAATTCATTATAGGATGGCCACGACCTGGACTAGCCTAGCTGAGTTGACGACTTCGTAAAATTCGAATTTGACAGCGTTTTATTTAGATAATCGTCGAGTAGGGAATACCCCCCCTGAGTTTTAGGGGCCCTGGTCCTGATTTTGATTGTTCTGAAATTTGTAGGGTTTGTGCAGAATCACTTGGGTGTCTCAATTAGGGTTTCCTATTGGATAAAATAATAAAATAAATAGGACTTTTAATGAGGGTTGTTACATTCTCCCCACCTTAATAAAAATCTCGTCCTCGAGATTTGGGTTATGATATTTCTTTTAGACTTATGTCACATTTTAGTCAATAAAAACAATTTTTTTAAGGTAGATGACACAGAATTAAAATATCGAATTTTGCGAATACAAGTTGTACAATAAGTAGGATTCAAAGGTTCAACTGAATTAGTTCAAGAAATCGATGACAAACGAAATGAAATAAAATGATATAATTTCCAAAGTGACTAGGTTCAAGCCAAAAGATATATGATCAATAGATATTTAAAATGAATGCGAAGGACTTTTAGAATCAATAAAAATTCTTTGTCAAAAGAAAGCTTACTTTGATTGGTAACTGAGGAAGACTTTAGAATTGACAGGTTCAAAATGAAATAAAAACATAAAAAAATTGATTTGTCAAATATTAAATTATGATATGAGAAAATCAATGTGCTGATATGAGTAAATTGCAAAAATACACTAAAAGACAATAAAGTTAGTGTATCACTGTTTAAAGTTCCAAGTTGTTTTAATTGTGAAACAATGTGATAGTACCGTATTAGTGACCATAGTTTTCATACTATGTCCTAGAGATCGAAATATAATAAGAACAAGTTGTTTTGGCATGACCAACCATTATATTATATTTGTAAAGCAAATGTAATATATATTATTTGTGTCCCGGTCTGAATCGTATCTTACATATCAAATATAAATACTATGTAATGTATTTTATTTATTACGCACTTTTTATTATATGTAAATGGTCACTACTTTTAAATAAATGTTATTTTAGTATTTTACTATACTATGTAAAATAACTTATATTTACTATGTAATATATATTACAAAACACCGCAATGAAGTTATTACATTACAAAATATTTTAGTATTATTATTTTGTAAAAGAAATCACTTTTATTTATAATGTTAAATGAAAGTTGTAAATAAAAATGTAAAAATATTTATTATACAAAAGTATTTGTAAAATATTTTGTAAATATATAACACTTAATGGGTTGATTCTATGTGATTACCTATTTTCATTTTGAAATCATATAACATTGTAAATGTATTTATAAATATTGTAAATAAGTGAAAACGAAGACTATTATTATATATTACAATGTTTCCCATAACCCAACGTAGTTGATGACTACCATATTATTCTTATATGGTCATTTTCTTGCTAGAGTGTTACGGTATATAGTTACCACAAAACATGTGATAGACAATTATTTATATAATTTTATTTGTACCTCTAATTCCAGTACTTGTTTTATGAAAATATGTTTTCTCCTTACAGTACAAAGTAAAATATTTTTATATATAATTAAAATTTACTAAATAAGTATGATGACTTAATTTATATATATTAACTAGTCATTATCATGGTGGATATTGGTTAGTGCTGCCTTGTTTAAGCATAGGTGATCAGTCCATGCCTAACTAAGGCTATGCTATTCAATATCTGCCCTTGACAATAACCTTAGTATTTTAAAATAATACTAACACTATTACTATTAATATTTTATTACTAATAATAAAACTGATATTAGTAATAAATATCTAAACATACACTTAAATGAGAGTATAACTCAAACATAATTTTTTTTATACATATATATAAAAATATAAATTCTTCACCTCAATGGTTTAATAAGAATATAGTAATACTATTTTGTAAATTAGGTAATCACTTATGTAATTTTCCATATATAATTAATTATATATAATGTTTTTCGATTGAATATTGTTAAAGCAATAATTATCACGAAAGGCTCGATTGATGTTGTAAGAATCATTAAGAGATACACTGAAATATGACAAGAATTTGTGTATCATTATCTTAGCACACGATTTGTGTTAAGATGGCTTTTATAAATATAATTAAATCCGTATATGATATATATAAACGAGATTAGTGCAAGCTTTAAATTTTATGAAAATGTCAGTACAAGGTGATCATGATCAAAGAAATGATTCAATGAAGTCGAAGACTAAACAAGCCTATTATGGTTCAAAACAAATGAAGTGCTTGTTGGGACTATTTTGAATATGATAGCTTCCATCCATCATATGGAATCTTGAAATGAATATGTAATGTGAGCAAGTCAAATAATTTGAACTTGATTTAAACAAAACAAGTTTTAATAAGAAAGTTCGGACATGGTCACAATAGAAACCATGTATGCCTAAGAAAATTAAGTTTTTCAAGAAATTAATTGACTCGATATCAAGGAGTTATTGTTTAGCAATAATGCGGTTCTCAGTACAAAAAGCATATTGATATTTGAGTTTGGATAAAATAACAAATCGGAATGAAGCCCTCCAGTGGTCTTCATAAATCAAACGAACCAAATGCATAACAAACAATGCATGTGTAACGTGTGGATTTACCAAGAAATGAAATAGATCAATATTCGCTACTATGAAAGAAATCCTCATGATATGATGACTATTAGGGGAAGTAGAAACACGAAAGTTAATTTATTATATGCAAAAGTCAGAATTTCAACGAAAGAAATATAAGAACTTTTATCTGGAATTTCGTGTGATAACCGTTGTTAAGTGAAATTACCAGGGAATGTCGAATAAAAATAAAATAGGGAATTTGCAAAGGTATGTGACTCCTTTTTGCAGTGATAATAATTATGACTCTGATTAGACTGTGCACCGATGATTGTGAAATCTTGTTACAACGTACCTCAGCGATATTCATGTTATTTGTAGGATCACGTGGCAAAGTGCTGCTTTTTGATCAGTAGTTTTCCCACTGCTGGGAGGAGCATTGTTGTTGTCATGCCCAATTAAAATTTCCAGAGGTCTTGCCTTAAAAATCGTGTGTGATATACTTCAACGTCTGTGTATAATTTAAGTTTCATGTGTTTTCTTGTATACTAGCACATCTTTACATTTTACTTGCGTTAATAGTTTATGATAATGCTTTAGAAATTCCTTATACTTTTGTTAGCGTCCCAACTTAAAGGGTTCTTATTGCATAAGTTACGAGGTAGATAATCAAACGAAATAATATTTGATATCGGAAAAGAGATTCCTAATAAAGAAATCTAGACACAGATGCTTGTGCTTTATTCCTATTTGGCTTTTGGAATTTCTTATAGATATATATATCTATATAATCATATATTTCACATTCTGAAATAAACATACCATCTATCAGGTCAATGTATTTAATAGATATATATTTCCAAAAACCAGTCAGATATCTGATCTTGATACTATTTAGGGAATTTTGTCACTTGCTGACATATTATATACCTTCTTACCCGGTTCTCGCCGGAGAGGTAACTTCAGTATACCCGGACAAACTGGAGAGTCTGCTACACCATACCCAGTCTTGCCGGAGAAAACGTTCTATTTCCCATAAATAGTATCTTTTCAAGATTTTAAAAGTGCCTTTTTCATTAGGGCTTTTATCCAGAATCAAGGAAATTTGTATTCCCGTAACATATCTTATTCTAGACCAAGTAATATCAATAAACAAGGATTAATAGCAATTAAATGTTATTGATTATTTATCGTTTCTTGCAATATTTTAATTACCAATCTTATGGCATACAAAAACCCATCATAATTTATTCACATAAGTACTTAGCTTATCTTGAAGTTTATACTAAGGCATCTTTTCTTAAGTTCAAGTCTAAATGCTATCATGTGTGCTACCAGTTAATAGCAATCTCCTAACTCTTTTATATGAACTTAGATATTATTGTCACAACACCTAAAGGCTTAAAGCAGTGGCTCTGATACCACCTTCTGTCACGACCCCCGACCCACCCTGGACGGAATCGGGTGCCGCGAACAGCCCAGTGGTACCGGTGATTATTTTAAAAAAAATATTGCAGCGGAAATTTCATCAGGACCGTGAGTTAGGAAAAATATCAGAGTTTAGAAAACACCGGATTTTATTTATTTAATAGATGGGATAAACCCATGTTTTACAATGGTAGCTTAAATAAAGATAAATTTGATTACATAAAACAATATATCTTAATTTGATTTAATTAGTAAAATAAGCCACTTCTTGATGCCTTTCAGTGCCGTATTTAATTAGTAAAATAAGCCACTTCTTGATGCCTTTCAGTGCCGTATCCATCTCTTACTCCAATCTACTGTAATTACCTGAAACGCGTTTTAAAAAGGTTTTGTCAGCAGGAAATACTGGTGAGTTCATTCATTTTACTTAAAACATATTTGTTATAATTTACAGCATTAAGAGTTTTTACATTTGCTTCTTAAAGATTGGCAAAGACTTAATCACTGCAAAGTATAACTAGAAAACAGTGTTATAAATTACAGTATTAAGGGAGATTACAATGTTTCTATATCAACCAACTACCCTCGGTACTTGTCACTCGACTCGTTTCTGTAACTATGGTCATATCACCCATTGGCTAACTCGTTGTCCAATGGTGAAGATTATCAAGTAATGTATACAAAACCCCACATACCGGCTGTAATATGGTGATTACATAAACTTAATCCCTGTAATTATAACCTTGAAAATAAACATGATTTTGAAAGTAATTTGATAAAAAGAGAATGACTCACATTATAACATGCAGATTCATACGGCAAAGTTTAGTCTATAGATAAGTCTTGATATATTGCAGATACAGGCAGAGCTTAGCCTATTGATTAGCCTTATAACCTAGTGCACACGAACTAGGTAAGTAACTAATACAGCATTTACGATAACTCACGAGATTAAAACCCTCACAATGAATGACAAAGTGTAATCACTTAAACATCCATCGGATTCACAACGAATGACAGAGTATTCCCTGAGTTCGGGTGGTACTCAAACATCCTGTCAGAATCACGACAAATGACAAAGGATAGTACTTAAACATCCATCGGATAGTTTCCATCGATCGGACATTGAATTGTAGCAGCGATCGAGTTAATACCCTGTATCGTAGCAGCACCCCGCTATACTAATTAGTGATTTTGAGACTGTTTCTACTATAACTCGGAGTGTATAACGAATTTATTCGTCGAACGAACGCCAGAAATCAAGTGCCAATGCCTGCTATTTATACACCAATTTGACATTGCTTACGGACCGTAAGCATTATCCCTTACGGTCCGTAAGGGACACGAATTCATTATAGGATGGCCACGTCCTGGACTAGCCTAGCTGAGTTGACAACTTCGTAAAATTCGAATTTGACAGCGTTTTATTTAGATAATCGTCGAGTAGGGAATACCCCCCCTGAGTTTTAGGGGCCCTGATCCTGATTCTGATTGTTCTGAAATTTGTAGGGTTTGTGCAGAATAACTTGGGTGTCTCAATTAGGGGTTCCTATTGGATAAAATAATAAAATAAATAGGACTTTTAATGAGGGTTGTTACAACTGACAGGGTACCACTTACTCGTATTGTCATCATCGTCACGACGACTGGAGCTATAGCACTCGCCCGAGAGTCTTTTTTAGCGTTAATTGTCTGCGTTTCGTCACATCACGGTCACCGAGGAGGGTAGAATAGGTCCTCACTCAGTGTCATCGTGAGTGTTAGTGTTCGTGATGTGATGTAGTGATAATATATATTGCGAAAATATGCGATTTATCCTTCGAATAGCGAAGTATGCGATATAGTTACATTATGATCCGAATCGCTGGTGCTAGGCGTAACGAGTATATCGAGTAGTAACAACGCACGAAAGTGCGGGTTGTTACAGTCTCCCCTACTTTAGGAAATTTCGTCCCGAAATTAATCCAATAGGTAGACCTCTGAGTGTTGATCCCACGTAAGTAGCAATATAGCGAGTGATTGACTGAGAGTTGACAAACGAGAGCGTTTCGAATAAGGGAGATCGATTGCGATATCGAGAAGGCGACGTAACGACTAGGGTAATATCCCACGAGTTGGCGTTCCAAAGTACCTCGTGTCCCGAAGAATTCGTTAGTTTGATGCGATTGCAATTTTAAAGGACTTAAAAAGGTTTCTCATGACGTAGAATTAACTGAGTCGATCGTTAACCAACGTTACAAGAAGCGTTCGTTTTAGATATTCAAAAGGAATTTTCGATGGAAATCTCGAACAATTTCCTTTTAAATTATGGTCAACTGAGTCGATGTCAACCAACGTTGCAAGGAAGTTTAGGTTTTATACATTTTAAGAGATTCGAAGATGAAAACGGGGGTTACGAAAACTCTCCTACGACATGGGTTCAAGTTGAACTCGATGTCGAACCAATGTCTTAAGAAGGATTTTGTTTTGACGTAGTAAAAGTTTTAAGGAAAACTGGACTTATGAAACTTTTCTTGGACATGGAGTCAAGCTGATTCGATGTGATCTCCACGTCGTGAGGAAATTTCTCTTGTCCACCGGTTTTAAATCAAAATTTTTATAAAAAGACGTTTTAATCAGTATAAAAGGTAGTTAATCACCGAGCCCCACTTGGCACTTTCCCACGAAAGTTTGTTAATATGTTTAAAACACTTATATATAGCAAGTACCAGCGGCGTATCCACCATGCCTTGCCCATATTACTTCTGTTTCATGAGGCAGTGTCAGGTGTGCCGATATGACACGGATAGAATTTGCGCTTACTCGGCCAAATCGATGGGGAGTCGGACCGAGTATAAGGTAGAATCGAATAGGTTAATCCGGCGAGTTGATTTGCAAACGTAGCTACAACAGCGTGCGCGAGTAGCCTGATGACACAAAACATTTATGTGTCGTGTCTGGGTAGGCGTCGAGCGATAAGCGATAAGCGAATAGCGCGTTTTCGATTAGATTCCACATTAAACCCACATGGCACATTTCCACGAGAGTTTGCTAACATGGCGAAACACCATGTTTAACCAGGTTAGTTTTGCCTCGTGTAGCGGTGTCATGTGTACTAATACCACACAGACTGCAATGAACACCAAGCGAACGATAAGCGGTACGCGAATAAGCGGTAGACTATACACGATAAGCAATAAGTGATTAGGTGATTAAGCGAGTAACGCAGCACCAACAATAACGGCGCTGGTAGATGAATTACGATGAGCGGCAGTTGTTGCGTTGCACGCGATGGAGGGATACGCAACTTATGCGGTTCGATTCGATTGATTATGCCACAGAGTTTAACTAACACCAGACCCCACATGGCCCGTTTCCACGAAAGCCCGCCGATATGGCTAAAACACCTTGCTTTTAATCATATGAGCTCCATCTCGTGAAGCGAGGTCATGTGTGCTAACTTAACACAAATTTCTCAGATAACGGTAGGCGATAGCGATAGATTGATAGACAGCAAGCGATATAGATCCACATAATAAGCGGTAGAGGTTCACATAATAAGCGATAGAGGTTGCGAGATACATATGATAAGCGATTGCAATTGGCCGAGTTTTGTTTTGAATAATCTTAACGTTACGTTGCGTCGCATCACGGTTATCGAGGAGGGTAGAATAGGTCCTGACTCAGACATCATCGTGAGCGTTAGTGTGCTTGATGAGATTTGGTTGCTATAGACTTACGACCAGTCTTGCGTTGATGCAATTGTCCTGCGAGGTAGACTCTCCAGAGTCCATCGATGAGGCGATTGCATTGCGTTCGCAGACTTACGAAAAGTCTTACGATGATGCGATTTCAGTTGTTACGCCTTGCGATTGAGTGTAGTGTGTTGAAAATAATCACAATAGTATAATAGGTCTAATAACGTTCAACTCCACCTGGCACTTTCTGCACGAAACTTCGGTAGTATGGCAAAGCACACCTTGCTTTACCCCTATTACTTAAATCTCGTGCTTCGGTGTCATACTTTGTTAAAACGCTTATGGCACCTTAGAATTCACTACGATCTCCATGCACTGACCCAAATAATCCCGTGTGCACCCGTGATTAGTTGTTCCTTGCACGTTTATCGTACCTCATTCCAAGAGTGTAGTGAGGGTAAAACACGTTATTTCGTGATATAGTATATAGTATGTGTGTGAATCTAGTATAAGTGTGACGACTAGAGTGCGAAAGGGAAAACGAAAACGAGAGTTAATGTTACGCATAGTGGCAACATTGAGTAATAAAGTAGGTTCAAAACTTAGAAATTAACGTCAAAAATCATATCATTACAACTTTATCCTACGCTTGCTAGATGTTTGATGCTGAAGACTTTTGCTGGAGCTGCTGTTGTTGTACTCAGGTTCGCAGTTCGATGCGGCAGTTGCAGGTGAAGTGACCGTAACGATTGCAGTTATTGCAATAGCGACAGTCAGCCCCAACTGGATGATGGTAGGTACACGAGTAACACTGAGGATGAGCTCCAGTGTACGCTCGTTTTGGAAACACCGGGACTGTTCGAAGAGGCTTCGGTTGCGGCAGTTCGGTGGTCGATGAGTTCGGGCTTGAAGTCTTTCGTTTGCGGTTGGGTTTGTCGGTGTCTTGCGAAGAGGTATCATCGTTGGAGGATTTGTCTGAGGACTCACTCGTAGAATCTTTGGCCGATTTGTCGGGAGATCCGTCGGCAGATTCGTCAGAAGAATCGTTGGCAGATTCGTCAGAAGATTCGCCAGCAGATTCGTCAGGAGAATCGTCAGCAGATTCGTGAGAAGAATCGTCAGCATATTTGCCAAAAGAATCGCTGACAGGATCGCCTGAAGAATTAATGGCGATTGCTTGATAAGCTTGCTTGACAGGATTCTTTGAGAAGAACCCTTCCATGAGTCGTTTGTTGTTGATTTCTGCGGCTAAGCGGTAGGTTTCTTCGATGGTAGCAGGTCTTGCAGCTTCGACAAAATCACCCACACACTCAGGCAAGCCACGAATGTACTTCGTGATGGCTTTCTCTGGAGTGTTGACTTAACTCGGGCAGATTATGCTAAGCTGTTTGAACCTTGCGGTGTAGCCAGTGTTGTCACTTTCGAATTGCTTGATTTTCCAGAATTCGTCTTCCAGCTTCTGAATTTCATGAGGAGGACAGTATTCTTCCTTCATGAGCTCTTTCAACTCCTCCCAGGGGAGGGCGTAAGCTGCAAAGATTCCACGTTTGTTACGTTCGGCGGTCCACCAGTCGAGTGCTCGTGATTGAAATACTCCGGTAGCGCAAGTAGTACGGAAACTATCGGGACACCCACTTTGACGAAGGGTAACTTCGATAGAATCGAACCAATGGAGTAGTTGAGTCACACCTCCTTCGCCCGTGAATTCCATCGGGTCACAGGCTTTGAAGTGTTTGTAAAGAAAAGCAGATTGCGGCGCTTCCGTCTTGGAGTCTTCCGAGGCTCGAGAGTTGCTGAGAGAGTGCACTCGAGCGGCAATTTGAGGAATAAGCTTAACCACTTCCTTAGTCACAAGTGATGCAATCCTCTTATCGGCGCTTCGTTTGGCTCTTCTCCTAGCTACTCGTCTCGAGGTAGAGTTGTTGGAAGGCATCTAGACAGGAAGAGACTTGGAATGAGATTCGATCATAATGATTTTTTTGAGTTTTGCAACGCGATTGAGCGCGTTCAAAGCTTGATGCGATAGTATAATAGTAATGCGAATCACATAGGAGCCATATAGGAGACACGAAATTCCTACGTCCTCACACAATGACTTGTTTGTTTATACGTATATATATATATATATATATATATATATATATTTATATAGATGTAATTTGTAATCATACACATACAGGTCGATTTAGAATAAACGAGGACGCGTTGCGGTGAGAAAACGATAGCGAAGGCAATAGATTATGCATTAGTTTTGCTGCGAGCATTCGGGTTTCGTTTTAGATTGCGATGGCTGTGCGAATAGTGCGTTATAAAGCAGGGAGTGAAAATCGTGAAATCGAGAAATCGATAACGCGTAAAGTTTCAAAACGTAAGTAAGTTCCAGCCAGTTGTAAAATTGGCGGTTTGTACGGTAGAGTACCTTGGGTGCTTAGGCGTCGACTACCCGGGGTAATCCAACTATACTCAACAAGTTCGTGCACGCGCGTTGACCTAGAAAACTTCATGCTTCGACTGGGATGCAGCTCATGGCTTTCGTCTTCCTAGTCATCGCGTGGCTCGAGTTATTGTGATAGTCGAGTCCCTGGTGAGAGCTTTTGGAAAAACCAGTTTAGGGAGTGGAACGGTTTATTAAGGTACGGGTTTTCACCCCTGACTTAACAGCTCTATTCCAAATTGTGGTTATGCTCTTCGAATAAATTCGTGAGTTCCACTAGATTTCGAAATGAAGACTTTCGTCGAGATATGGATGTCACTCCTAACTCGATGAAAAGTTCTTGTGCTAAAAAATGCGCTGAGTGAGCGATCTCGTGGAGAGTTCTTGGTTTTCACACCTGATCTCGACTGGATCACTCGGTTTCGTTATGCGAGTATTCTCGAAAACACGTGTATTGTGTCAGCCTTAGGAAAGGCTAAGTAGTATTCCAGCCTTAGGAAAGGCTTCTTCGTGCGAAACTGTAATACACGGTGTTCACACAAAGTTGTAACTTTTAGCAATTCCGATCGAGAGTATCAAGTAAGCCCGATACAAACCCCACTCGGTTCGTACGAGTCGGCCTGTTGGTACTTAGACTATAGACTAGGTTAATTTCTAAGACATCGACCCGGACTAGGTCGAGTCTGGCCTAATTCCCTATAGTTATGGCTCTGATACCAATCTGTCACACCCCAACCGATGGCGGAATCATCGGGGCGCGGCACTAGGCGAATCAGATTGCTCAAGAGAATCCATAACAACTATATTACGATAATATTTAATACATTCGTTATCCCATACTAACAAATAATACAATCACATAAGTTATCGCAGATTTCTTGTCCTCTCGAACAATACAAATCCGACAACCTAGATTTTAATTGAGTTTCTAGACCTCCTAGCTTAATTTGATATAGTCTGCGATCTAACCTGCAACATACGTTAAAATATTTGTCAATACAAAAGTATTGGCGAGTATACAGGTTTGATAAGTAACATAATAGATTAAAATGCGTAGCGAATTTCCATATGCATAAACGTAACACACGACATATATACTCACAAAGCTGATACTACCAACTAAGTCCTCGATGCTCGAATATGCGATGGCAAACTAGACCCCGTCGGGCGCAATAGTACTATACTAGTCATGGTGGGACGTCGCGAGTATAAGCCCTAGCACATATGCAACTAGCATCACGTATATCTATGCATAACAGTTATTCGCAAGTGATAATTCGATTGGTTGAATAATTCATTTGACAAGTTCGATTTGTTAGAAACGTATGTTACACCCAAAATGTGATTAAAAAGGGTTCAAGTATACTCACAGCGCGTAATTGACAAGTAAACACAACTTGATTTGGATCGATTGAGAGTACGTCTGTGTTATCCTGGTTACAGATCGTTAAGCGATGAATAGCGCGTTAAACGATGGCGAAAGGACCAAAAGTTGGTTCAAATATTGATGCTTGGGCTCATTCGGTCGACTGAACATGTGGTCCGATCGGTTACCATGCTATCCGATCGGTTAGCATGTTCTCCGATCGATCAGCATGCTATTCGATCGATTAGCATGGTGTCCGATCGGTTAACAGGCTAGCCGATCGGTTAACACCTTGTTCGTTCGGTCGGTTGATTCTTGTTTGCTGTCCGATCGGACAGCAGTCCGATCGGACGACAATTCGTTCCATCGTCCTGATCGTGTCACACTTGATGGGTTTTGGAAAGATTGGGTTCCATTTCAGGCGATTCGACTGAGATGGGGTGTCCTTGTGTTAAACTACCGAAACACCATCAAATCCGACCCATTCTAACGGCCGGGAACCACCCCGTTCCATCAGATCTGGCCGTCCTTGATGGTCTTTCTCATGTTTAACCCAAAAACACACACACTTTGTTTAGAAAACGTAGTTTTAGGTGGGATTGTTACGCAAACATGTGAAATCGCTTGGATCCGAGCTGTTTCTTTCGTGGGATGACATCACACTTGAAGTTCATAAAAACTTCATGGTGACATCACCCTCGAATGCCCCAAATCTAGAGGTTTCGCAGTTAAAAGTGAAGATTTAAAAGGTAGAAGGGTGTAGAATTGAATATAGGTCGTAGAAGTACAAGAGTTGGGTTAGAAACTTACCAGATTCGCGAGAAATCGAGAGAAAAGTGGGTTGGAACGTCTGGTCGCACGAGGGCACTCACATCAAGTGTTCTTGATGTGACTGAGGGGTATTTATAGGCAAAGGAGGGGAAAGGAGGTGAAAAGGTGCGCTGGATCGGTTGGCCCATTCGATCGGTCAGCCTATCCGTTCGATCGGTTGGACCGTCTGTCCGATCGGTTGGACATGTCTTGTCCGATCGGTTAGACATATCCTGTCTGATCGGTTAGACATATCCTGTCCGTTCGGTTGGACATATCCTGTCCGATCGGTTGGACATATCCTGTCCGATTGGTTAGACATATCCTGTCCGATCGGTTGGACATATCCTGTCCGATCGGTTGGACATGTCTTGCAGGTTGTGTCTCCGCATTTGGATCTTGTGCGTTACGCGTTGCGATGATCTTGTTACTCTGTTTCGTATCGTTAGGTATGTATTTATTATAACTAATCACAAAAAGGTCGTATATACGTATCCATATCCCAAAGTTTCGATAATTAACAATCGGTTTTCGATTCGAGTATGCGGTGTGACGTTTCACGGCCATCAAGGAGGGTAGTATAGGTCCTTTCTTGATGTCATCGTGAACGTTATTGTGTGTTGTGCCACAATGACTGACAGGGTACCACTTACTCGTATTGTCATCATCGTCACGACGACTGGAGCTATAGCACTCGCCCGAGAGTCTTTATTAGCGTTAATTGTCTGCGTTTCGTCACATCACGGTCACCGAGAAGGGTAGAATAGGTCCTCACTCAGTGTCATCGTGAGTGTTAGTGTTCGTGATGTGATGTAGTGATAATATATATTGCGAAAATATGCGATTTATCCTTCGAATAGTGAAGTATGCGATATAGTTACATTATGATCCGAATCTCTGGTGCTAGGCGTAACGAGTATATCGAGTAGTAACAACGCACGAAAGTGCGGGTTGTTACATGATACCTTAGAATCTTGACTCTTGTGGTATGTGAAACTATGTAAACAAGAAACTTGAGGCTTGAAACTTGATACTAGAAACTTGAAACTTGACACTCGATACTTGACACTTGATTCTTGACTCTTGATACTTATGGAACGAGAAACTTGACTCTTGATGGAACGAGAAACTTTGATGCTTTCTTAAACAAGAAACTCGATACTTATAGCTAGCTATTATGTAGACTCGAACACGGAAACTTTTGGGTTATTTATATAATCTTACCATGGAATGATGTCACACAATATTACACAACGCAACGCTTAACATCGCTCGCGAAACGAATCAAAGCTGAAATCTAACCCGCGCGAATCGGCTGTCTGAATGGACATCCGATCGGATGGCAATCCGTCCGGATGACCATCCGATCGGACTGCCATCCGACCTCGTGTGCACCGCCTTACTCTCCCTCTTACACTATAAATACCCACTGTCACATCACTATTCACTAATGTGATAGCCTCCTCCGACCAGACGCACTCTATCTCGTTCTAAGGCACTTTTTCTTCGATTTCAAGCGAATCTTGTAAGTTTTCTCCGTAATTCTTGTACAACTTTCATCTTCACACACTTCCTCACTAGATTCTTCATCAAAATCTTACTTTTCACCATGAAAGCACCCGATTTGGGCACCTTGAAGATGACGTCATCATGGTTATTCGTACAATCAGCTGTGTGATGTCATTCAGTCAAGATTTAGTCTGGATCTAAGGGATTCCTACACGTTCTACTACAAATCTTTACAAAATCTAATCATTTTTGGATTAATTTCATACTTTCTTAACTTATCTACTCAGACACGGTGAAACCCAGAGCCAAAACAGGCCTAGGACTTGTTCCTTAGTCTGGAGTTTACTCAATAACGGATTTCCACCGGAGAGATGATCAAATTACGGATCGGGCATGAAACTCTGTCAAGAACAGTCATCCAATCGGACGGGGTGATTCCCATCCGATCAGACGAGCTGGACCTTGGTGGGTTTGGCGACACTACCTTTACGGTACTAAGTGTACGATCTTCACAGATCATAAGAACCTACAACATATCTTGAGCCAAAAGGAACTGAATATGCACCAGTGCCGATGGGTTGAACTTCTCAACGATTACGACTGTGAGATTCGTTACCATCCAGACAAAGCAAATGTCGTTGCCGATACCCTCAGTCGACGAAGCTATTTGCATAGCATTCATAATACTCAAGCCCAACACAATCTTGAAGCTCTTATTCGTGACACTCAACATGCTTGTTTTACCAAACGCACCTTGAAGAAAGAAAGGATTATCAATAACGGCGAACAACTGGTGAATAAATCAAATGGTATATTTCATTATCTTGACCGAATTTGGATTCCCAAATGCACCAATTTACGAGAGATTCTGCTGAACGAAGCCCACAAGTCTCGATATTCCATTATTCCCGGTGCCGATAAGATGTACCAGGACCTTCGCTACAAGTACTAGTGGCCGGGCATGAAGAAGGATATCGTTATCTATGTTTCAAAATGCCTAACCTGCTCGAAGGTCAAGGCTGAACATCAACGCCCCTCTGGCTTACTCGTACAAACCGAGATCCCCATGTGGAAATGGGAGAGTATAGCTATGGACTTCATAACAAAACTTCCGCGCACGCCATCAGATAACGATAGCATCTGGGTTATCGTTGATCGTCTTACTAAATCTGCTTATTTTCTGCCGATACGAGAAGACTTCAAGGTAGAACAATTAGCACGGATCTACACCGACGAGATCATCTGTCGACACGGGACGCCTCATGATATCATCTCTGACTGCGATGGTCGGTTTACCTCGTGCCTTTGGGAAACGTTTCAATCTGCTCTCAGTACTACTCTTAATCTAAGTACCACTTTCCATCCCCAAACCGATGGTCAGACAGAACGCACGATCCGCACCCTTGAAGACATGCTTCGCTCGTGTGTCATAGATTTCGGTGGTAATTGGGATTCGCATTTACCCTTAGTCGAATTCTCGTACAATAACAGTTATCACTCTAGCATTCAAATGGCACCATTTGAGGCATTATATGGAAGAAAACGTCGATCGCCTATTGTATGGCACGAGATCGGGGATGCGCAAATTACCGGTCCTGAGCTGTTGCAAGAAACGACTGACAAGATCCTCCAAATCCAAGATAATCTCTTAAAAGCTCGGAGTCGTCAAAAGAGTTACGTCGATAGACGCCGCAAGCCCCTTGAATTTGACGTTGGCGATTACGTACTCCTAAAGGTATCACCTTGGAAGGGGGTGATCAAATTCAGCAAGAAAGGAAAGCTCGCGCCTCGATATGTTGGACCCTTTAAGATTCTGGAAAGGATTGGTAAAGTGGCCTACAGACTCGAACTACCGGAGGAACTCAGTAACGTCCATCCGACTTTCCACGTCTCGAACCTCAGAAAGTGCCTAGCCGAGCAGAATTTACAAGTCCCACTTGAGGATCTACAAGTGGACGAAACATTACACTTCGTGGAAAAGCCAGTCGAGATCATGGACCAAGAAACTTCGATGCTCACGCATTCCCATTGTGAAGGTTCGCTGGGAAGGCAAACGCGGCGCCGAGTTCATCTGGGAACTCGAAAGTGACATGAAGGCTAAGTATCCACAGCTGTTCGTTACGCCTGTGCCTTAATTTCGGGACGAAACTCCCTAAAGTAGGGGAAGCTGTAACAACCCGACCTTTTGAAGTCAAAGAACAAGTCAAAGTCAAAGGAAGAAAAGATTGCTAATTAGACCTGTCTTTTCTTTCTTAATTATTGCTTGTACTCTTTGACTAGTAACCGATATTGCAATTTATGATAATTTAGTTGTATTATGTGGAGTAATAATGCGATAAAGATAACTAAACGCTAATCTACTTAACACTTATCACATCGCTATCGCATCGCAACTCGAATTACAGGTATGGATATTGTTTTACGTGTGTGTGCTTTATGTGTTACTTGTGCATGTTTATATTGTTTGAGGTGATTATTCGCAAACGCAATCGCAAATCTATTACAACGCTATCTCATCGCAACACAAAACGCAGAATGGGTATGTTTAGGTTTATGACTGTTAATGTATGTTAGCTAGGTTATTTGTGTAAATTAATGAGTAATACTATCACATCACTTACTCGCAACGCATCGCAACACTCAACGCGTGAAACGAAAAGTCGAAAACCAATGCGCACAACTCATCCGATCGAACTACCCTCCGATTCGTCACATTACACCGCCTTTTCTCCCCTCTTGCCTATAAATAGCACCTGTCACATCACTGTTTATGTGATGTGACAGCTCTCGTTCGACCAGCACGATCCAGCCCTATTTTCTCTCGATTCCTCGCGATTCTTGTAAGTTTCTACCCCAAATCTTATACTTCTTTGATCTTTACACACTTTCTCACCAATTTTACCCACAAATCTCAACTTTTCACCATGAAATTGGTGGATTTGGGCTGTTCTAGGATGATGTCATCATGGGTTCTCAAGAACACCAAAGTGTGACTTCATTCCACCAAGAACAACTCAGATCTAAGTGATTTCAACATGTTTAAACACTGATTTCGTCATAAACTAAACATTTTCAAACTGATTTCCACTTTTCTTCAACATTCTCAACTTTTCACATAAAACTGATAGAATCTGAGCTCAATCAGGCCTCCTACTCATTCACTAGTGGAATGTCGGGCTGAGAACGGGTTTCTATCGAAGAGACAATCAGCTTAACGGGTTGGACATGAACAACCGTCAAGAACAGTTGACTGATCAGACGGGGTGGTTCCCATCCGATTGGATGACTTGGACTTGGTGGAATTTCCGTTGTTTAACACATCGTCATACTGTCTCGGTCAACCCGCAACTTTCTAAACTCAGCAAATCTTACAAGTTACAAAAAGAACAGGTTACCAAACGGGTTGCCGTCTGATCGGATAGCCATCCGATCGAACGACAATCCGATCGGATGACTTGGGGAGTTTTCAACACTTAAACAATTTCAAAAGTTGCAAAGAATATAGTCACCACCCGGATTGCCATCCGAGCCGACGGCCATCCAGCCGAATGACTGTCCGACCAGATGACCTAAAGAGTAGAGGCATTCCATGTCTTTCATAATGCTACAACGAAAACTTCAAAGTTCCATCATACATAAACACACCCATCCAAAACGAATGACAATCCGACCGAATGGCCATCCGATCGGATGTCCTTTCGTCATTATGTTCACTCGCATCATTTACGCACCGTTCAACGCTTATACTATCGTACTGTGTTCAGGCTAATCCCTCAGCGTTCCCTTCAATCCAAGAGAGTGTTTATTTACTAAACACAATCTGTGAGTATACTTCATCCCTTTTTGCTTTAAGCACTTTTGGGTATTACATACGTTACCTATATCGAATCACATCGATCACATGACGCAAACACTTCTTTTACGCTAACCGCTCTCACATGTTATACGTGTTATTCGATGAATGCTTGTATGTTATGTTTACACAGTGATTGTTGCCTGACACCTTAGCAACGATAGTACTATAGTTTGGACTCAGTACCTGTCGCGGACGGGGGTTGCTAAGGGTATTTCTTCACATGTCACAGTGGTGATATGTGTTGCGCACTCTACAACTCACAGTCATGTCTGTGCATATTTCATCGTCGATAACTTACTAGCTTCGCTTTATTTCATGTTACATGCTAGTTATGCGTAAACTCGCTTTCGCTACTATTATACTGTAAAACTTGTATGCTCACCTTTACACTATGTGTATTGACTTTTATTTTAACATATGTGACAGGTGTTTAGGATGCTTGTTATGCTAGCTTTCGTGGAATCAAGTTTAGGGGAGTCTAGAAACAAACAATTAATATTTTGAGTTGTCGGAACTATGATTTATCTTTGAGATACCTATGTCTGTAATAACTGCTTTATTTGATAAGATGTTGTATGGGACATAATGTTAATTATCTGGTAAATTAGTAGTTATGGATTTCTCCTGGACAATCTATTTCGCTCAGTGCTTCACCCTGATGTTTCCGCCATCGGTTGGGGTGTAACAGATTGGTATCAGAGCCATAACTATAGAGAATTAGGTAAGACTCGATCTGGGTCGATGTCTTAGAATTGACCTAGTCTATAGTCTAAGTACCAACAGAGCAAATCCAGTAAGGGGTTATGTACGAGCTTGCTTGATATTCTCGCTCGAATTCGCTGAACACTACACTCTTGCGCGAACATCGCATACTACCGCTTAACGCAAGGTCAGCCTTTCCTAAGGCTGGCAAAACACACACAAACGGATGATCTGGTTGAGACTAGGTATGAAAGTCGCAAACTCTTGATCAAATCGCTCGATGCGCCTTTTTATAAACACGAGAATTTGCGTTGAATCAGGAGTGAAATCCATACTTCGACGCAAATCTCCCTCTCTATCTCGTGATTTTATCACACAAACAGGAATGAAGTTATTAAGTTAGGGGTGAAACCCGCACCTTAATGACTTATTCCACTCCATATTTGGGTTTACAAAACTCTCACCAAAGTCTCGATGGGTTCCAATGACTTGAGTCGCCTAACGGCCAAACGGATGCGTGCCGACCACCCGAATTGAGGCAAGAGCACAGTCCAATAAGCCAATGCGTGTGCTCGAAGTCTTTGAAGAATAGTCGAATCAATTTGGGTACTCAAAGTCTAGCACACCCAAGGCATTCCGATTTTTGCTGATTTTACGCTTGTCGCTTATATGTATTTCGATTCTGAGGATCACCACCGCTGACTCTGTGAATTATCGCTTTTATGAGAAATTTTACATGTTTTATGTGATTTTTATGTGTTCATGTATGTTTCGGTTTTGGTACTTCACTCACTTTTCGTTGTTCGCTCCGATACACACACACAACTCGCATTACACATTCACCTCAAAACGCTAACAAATCGCTTGTGTTACTCGCAGTCACTACTTGCTACTCGCATTCGTAACTCTCGAATCGCTTTTTCGCAAGCTTGAGTGATAGGTGAATACGTGCAATATATGTAGGTGAATACGTGCAAAATATAGTGGTTATGTGGATTACGTGTGTAGGTGCATTACGTCTGTCGACTTCGTCTTGTATCGAGTCTTAGACTAGAATTGTTAGATCAGGGCATGTAGTACGAGAAAATAGGGTTTATATGTGAAAGAGCTAATTTCGCAGGGATTTCGCATGAAATGGATTTGAGCTAATTTCATACGAAATATCAATATGCTATTTCGCACGAAATAGCAATTGCCATTTCCGTGCGAAATTACCAACCCTATAAATACCTGATGTGTGATTTCATTTGTAAGGTTCGTGATTCCGGTACCGAAGTGCTGCCGACATGTCTACTGATCTGTAAACGTATTAAATCAATAATACAAGACAATTAAGTGTGTTTTGTGCTGTTGCAAAGTCTAATCAATGAATTCCGTCTCTAATTAGACCAAGAACTCTTCTGATCGACTCGTTTGGGTCACAGTACGATCCTACAAGTGGTATCAGAGCTCAGGAAGAAGAGTTCTTACCAAAACAGCCATAATTTCTGACTTCTACACCTTCTTTTACAAAATTCACAAGTTTTTACGGTCAAAATGGATTGAATTTCACATATTGTGTACGAAACAGTGTTTTAATTAATCCTTGAAAGAATTGGACCTTAATTCGATCTAAAACTGGTAAAATTGTTAATTTCGCTTGTAAAAAAGATCGGTTATGATGATGTCAGTAGTATTTCGCACGAAATTAGCAATTGATTTTGCTTGAAATTGCTATTTCGCTTGAAAGTACACTTAATTTCGCACGAAATCAGATTTCGTTTGAGAGTTTCACACGAAATCAGGTTATTTCGCACCAAGGTGTTATTTCGCTTGACTGATTTCGCATGAAATTAGTAATTTCATTTGAAAACTGTATTTCGTTTGGACATTTTAATCTCGTTTGTAGTGGTATTTCGTTTGAAACTCTACTGCAAGTTATTTCTCTTGAGGAATTTCGTTTGAAAGTGTCTGTTTTGAAAAACTTGTTACTGAAACATGGAAGAGGAATTCTATAATGCATTTGCTACACCAGTTGCACCAGTTACAGCTGCCGAAACATTGTACAATGAGAATGAGACAGGAACTTATCAGAAACCGCCAAAGCTTATGTACATCGAAGATTTTAAAGGATGGCAGAATCGGTTTGAGAACTTGGTACAAGCTTATAAGTTTGATGCATGGTGTTCATTAGAGAAAGACTATGAGAAACCGAAAAATGAACGTGGGCTTGAAAAAGCGTTTTGTGACTTTTCAGAGAGTGATAAATTGAAATATACAAGTGAAAAAATGATGATCAGTATTCTTCAACAAGCGATTAAAGAGTATATCTTTGTTTTACTTCAACATGAGGGTACTGCTAGGTCAATTTGGACAGCATTGATTCAAAAATTTAAAGGAAGTGCAGATATGATCAAGAACAAAAAGGCTTTACTTAAGAAATCTTTTGATATGTTTGTAGCTTTCGAAGGAGAATCAACAAAAACAACAATCGATAGATATTGTCATCTTGTGTTGGAAATGGGAAGATTGGACATAAAGAAAGACGACGATGAATGGGTTGATAAACTAGCTGATGCATTACCACAGCAGAAATGGGGAACTTATTTGTTGATCCTTAAACACATGAGAAAATCTGAAAATATGAATCTGGCACAGTTTATTCAGAAGATTGAAGAGCATGAGTTGGATATCCAGAAAACAGCAATCTTGAAGAATCCAAATGCTCAACAAGATGTCAGTTTATATTACAGAGGAAACAAATTTGAAGTTACTCCCAGTCCAAAGATCCAAACTGGTTTCAGTGCTGATAGTTCTTCTGTAACGAAAGGTAGTACTGTGACTCAGAGTGGTGGACATTCGTCTTCATATTCAAGTTTTGATCCAAATCATACAACACCAAGTCCTCAACAACAGAATTCTACAAATCTTCAGTGCAATGTTACTTTGAACATTCAAAGTGGTCAAAATCTTTCTACAGAAATAGCTAAGCAACACATGGCATCACTTGTTGCTATGTTGGAATCATATGAAAGTTTGATTGCTGGAAAAATTGGAAATCCGATGCTTACTAAAGAGGATTATGACCAGATTGATGCTGAGGAACTTGAGTTGATGGATGTAAAGTGGTGTTTAGCTAGTGCTGTTCGTAGAGCTGAAAAATTTCAACAAATCACCGGAAGAGATGATCTTAGTGAATTGTCTAAATCTCCAATAGGGTTTGACAAATCAAAGGTTACATGTTTTCGTTGTAGAGAAAAAGGTCATTTTAAGCGTGAGTGCAAAAACAAAGAAGCAAACGGAAAACAAGATCAGTCTGGAAAGAACAACTATTATCAAAAATCAATTTTTCATCAGATTGCTCAACAACCACAAACTGCACATGCACGTGCTATTGAAGAAAAAGATAAAAGAGCTTGTTATGGTATAATTGACCAAGATGATGAAAAGGTTGCAGAGGGATTTAGTTGGGATAAATATATTCCACCTGGTTCAGGTCTTGTTGCTAGAATTCTGGAAGAAGATGGAGTTAAATCTAGTCCAAAAAGAATACCAATTTTTCCAGATTTAGGAAGTGATATTGATACTGATGATGAAGAAGAATATCTTAATAAAGCTAGAAAAGGTATAGATCCTAATAGTTTTAATTTGTTTTTTGCAGATAAATTTGAGATGCTGAATGAGAAGAAGATTGCCAAATTGAAGAGAGAACTGGAAGCAAGAATAATAACTGACGAGAAGGCAAAGATGGAAGCTGGAGAAGCAAATGTTGAAACAGTGATTGAGAAAGTGGTAGAAAAAATTGTTGAAGATGAAAAAATAGTTGAAGTTGAAAAACTCATTGAAGTTGAGAAAATCATCGAGGTAGAAAAAATTGTTGAAGTTGAGAAGATTATCGAGGTTGAAAAGATAGTTGAGGTCATTAAACCTTGTGAGAAATGTTTAGAATCTTGCAAAAGTTGTGAGGAGAAAGACAAGAAGATTAGTGAACTGGAAAAAATGAAAGAGAATTTGTTATCTGATGTGAAGTATGTGAAAGAGTCATATGATGTGCTGAACAGAACAGTTGATGGTTTGAAAAAGACAAATACAGAAGTTGATGCTGCTATGACAATGATGAGTTCTACTCTAATGACAAAGCAGAAAGTCATCAATGAGTATATTGAAGATTGTGTAAAGCTAAAGCAGAATTTGGAACTTGAAAAGATTGAGAGTGAAAGAATCAAAAGATTGTTGTTGAGTTATACAACTTGTGATTATTTGATTGATAGAGTTTATCCTACTGTTGCAGGTCTTGAAGCATTTCAAGATAAAAAGACAGAAGATACGGATACTAGTAAGAAACAAAGTGTCATGTATAACAAGTGTCCACCTCCGATTTGGAATAGTTATTCTCCCAGAAAACCAAATGAGGAACGTTTAAATAAGGCTCTCAACATCAAGTTACAGTCTGAAATCATTGATGAGTTACCAGACAATATTGATGTCACATTCACAGCGTCTGACAGTGATCATGAGTCTAAGTTGTTAAAGAAAGTGGTCGATCAGGTGTTGGATATGGATGAAGAGTCAAAGTCGGAGTCTAAATCTAAAAGTTCGAGTTCATCATAAAAGAGTCTGAGTTCACCGGTTAAACGGGTTTACAATAAAGAATTCCTGTTATCAAAATCTAATTTGAATGACGGACCAATCAAAGTGGCATATACTTTGAATGATTCAGACAAATTATATTCTGATGAGGAATTTCCAATAAGAAGTGTCAAATCTGAAATGATCAAACAGGTTTTCAAATTGACAGAAATTAATATTTCTGAAATAAAAGATATAAATCTTGTTGAAAAACCTAAAAAGTACACTTCAAGAGTTCAACAGAGATTGAACAAAAAGAAAGGTTACAGTTCTGGTTCAGGTTTTCAAAAGAAACCAAAACATTACAGTAATTTCAAAAAGAAAGGTTTAGGATTTATTGTTCCAGAAAATTATAAAAATGAGAAAAATTATAAACCAAAAACAAAATTTGTTGCAGGTGGAAGTTCAGAAGAAGAGCAGAAGAAACCTTTCTGGAAACAATCAAACCAGGAATTTCTTGCTGAAAGGAAGAAGAAGTTAGGTCAAAGAGTTGAGAGAAGAACGTGTTTCAAATGTCACAAGATTGGACACATTGCTTGGAATTGCCAACAGTCCAACAACATAAAACAGGGAGTTTCTTTTAACTCAAAATTGAAAGAAAACTGTGTTGATGAAAAAAAACAACCAACTGAGAAATCTAAAGTGTTTGAAAATTTGATTTTTGAAACTGGTGATGTTTCAAAACATTTTTACAAAAGAAAAGTTGATTTAAACAAACAAAGATGGGTTGTAAAATCTGAGAGTAGTTCTGACAATGAATCTGATTCCATAAAATCAGAGGAGTCATTTGTTGAGAAAAACAATGTGAATTCCGTTCCTGAGATGAACGATGAGAATTTTCCAAAATTGTCAAGAGAAAATTTGAAATCAAAAGGTAGGTTTGAGATTTCAGATCAATTCTTTCCTGGTAAAGGAGAATTTGATGCTGAAAAGGCTTTCAATGGGAAAGTCAAACATATTTTCGGGAAGATGGTTGATGGGAAAGTGAAAAGTGCAAAAGATTTTTACAGATCAAAAGGAGGTTGGGATAGTGTTGAATCAAAATCACCCAAGGCTGGTCAGGCTTGGGTGACTGCATTTTCAAACTAAAATTCTGACTTGCCGGAGCTTCCAAGTTGGTAATCGTGGAGCAGGAATCGGCATCTTTCTTGAAAAAGTTTGGTTGGTAAATCTACAAGTAGTAGTTGTTCTTAAAATTGTTATATTTTGATCTTACTAGTAGTTTGGTTGATAAGTGAACCTACAAATGGTTGAAGAAGGTTTTCACTTACAATTGGTTGATCAAGGTCATTAAGTTGAACTTGATTTAACTTTCATATAAAATGTTTGGAAAACAAAGTGATGAATTAATCCCCTAACCTACTAGTGGTTTTATGAAATCAACAAAACTAATTTTCCGGAAAAACCATTTGATTAAAACAAACTTAAGTGTTTTGAAATCATAATGGGAAAATAGTTTGTTGTAGGGGGAGTTCTGATTGTTTATGCCAAGTGGATGGCGATTTGAAGTGATTTGATATCAGTTGTCATTTTACTTGTACAGTTTGTTTTCAAATTTCGTTTAAATGATTTTGCATTTTAGGGGGAGTAAGAAATTTTCAGAAAATCCAAAAACATTAGAAAATTTGAAAAAAAGGCAAAAACATGATAAAATCAAAAATGAGTTTTGTTGAGAAAAGAGGAAATGATAGTACATCAGTGGACATTCACACCATGCTAAAGAATTGGAAAGTTATAATGTGATAAACGGTCTCACTGGTGATGTGCCAGTAGGTTTTTATACATTTAGTAGATTGTGACGAGATATAAACCTAAATTTCAAACTTGCTTATATCGTGGGGAAAATCTCTCGGATATATGGGTAACCCCCGAAATCTTGTTTGAAAGGTCCCTCTTTCTGAGATACTAGGTCTTTATACTCAGTGATATCTGGGGTATTATCCCGGGACTTCTGATTTTGCGGAAGCAATGGCCTAGTCCCCGTATAATACTTTACACTTGCTTGAAATATAGCATCACCCTCAGTACAAAAAATGATGAAACATTGTAAAATGCTAATCATGTGTTGTTGAAGAAAAGATTCTCTAAAGGGAACACACCAAAAGTCGAAGCCATCATCTCTCTGATTTTGCAGAAGCAATAGCCTGAGCTCTCATGGCCCTCGCATTTTAACCCTTTACAGATATCATCTGTGGTATACTCACCTGTAAGACTGAATATTGGGATCTGGATACGGGAGTATATTCTGAGATGGGATATGCGAATAAGTTTAAGTCTCTAAAACATTAATCTCGTATCTCGAAACAATTAAACTTTGTGTGAAAATTTAAGTGGATCAGTATACTGACAATCTAAGTGAATCGTTTAGAACTTAAAATGTATAAAGCTTAACGGTGTTAGTGATTTGTCTTATAAACTGATATGATCCTCTAACACAAACTCACAAAAATATTGTTTGTATATATTTCTTTACTGCATTTCTTTAAATTTCAAAAATCCAAAAAGATTTTCAGAGTGTTTTAGCATAAATTTTGAAAAATGCAAAAAGATTTTCAACAACTGGTGTTGAAGAGCTGATTTTCAAAATTCCAAGTGCTAAGCATGACGAATTGGTTTGGGAGAGTGTTGTGAGAAATATGGTTTACATACAAGTGGTCATCAGATTGGATTAACTGATTAAATCAATTGTGAATTTGTTTCTACAAGTGATAAGCAGAAAAGTTTAAATTTGTCAAATCTAAATTTGTGAAATTTACTTTGAGGTAGAGATTTGTGCAGGAATCCATGTATAAACTTGAGCAGGATGTGAGCCAGGTCACGATCTTGAACCTGTGAAAGCCAGACTACGATCCCGGAATAATTTGAGGGGGAGTCTGCTAGTTGAGAGGAGTCTGCTAGTAGATAATCATTCGAGGGGGAGAAGAGTTGAAGATGCTAGAGCCAGTGTCAGATCCTGAAATTTGCTGATGCTGATAAACTTAAAGAATCAAAAGATCTGATCAAGATAATTACAGTGAGATAAGAGCCAGATGGAGATTCTGGAAACGAAAAGAAGAGAGGATAGAGGATGCTTACTCTGTCAGATACTTTGAAAGAGCCTGAAGACTGATAAAGACTGAAGATTGTGAAGACTCGACACTGAAGACTTCGTCAACATCCGAGGGGGAGTCTGTAGGTGCATTACGTCTGTCGACTTCGTCTTGTATCGAGTCTTATACTAGAATTGTTAGATCAGGGCATGTAGTACGAGAAAATAGGGTTTATATGTGAAAGAGCTAATTTCGCATGAATTTCGCATGAAATGGATTTTAGCTAATTTCGTACGAAATAGCAATATGCTATTTCGCACGAAATAGCAATTGGCATTTCCGTGCGAAATTACCAACCCTATAAATACCTGATGTGTGATTTCATTTGTAAGGTTCGTGATTCCAGTACCGAAGTGCTGCCGACGTGTCTACTGATCTGTAAACGTATTAAATCAATAATACAAGACAATTAAGTGTGTTTTGTGCTGTTACAAAGTCTAATCAATGAATTCCATCTCTGATTAGACCAAGAACTCTTCTGATCGACTCGTTTGGGTCACAGTATGATCCTACAACGTGCTTCTGTGCCTTATGTGCTTATGTGCCTCTGTGTATACGTGCTTATGTGCCTCGGTGATTACGTGATTCATGTGCCTATTTGTTGATGTGTTCCTGAGATTTATATATATATATATATATATATATAAAAGTAGCGCATGGAGATACGCTAGACTATACTCGAGTTAATCGCGTCTGAGTCCTATGACGATGTCTGTTGCAGACAATGTCATCATTTGGATCGCATACTGCTCGCGCTTCTCGCCGAAACCACGCTGACAAACGCATCGCATCGCTAGTCGCTAAACAAATGGCTAAGGTCATTCCATAAATCGTCAGCGAACTCAATGAGAAGGCTAGCAAGTCCTCCGAGGAGTTAAGGACTGACTCGCCTAAATCTACTTTTAGCTTCAAGCAGTTTAAGGCCTGCGGCCCCAAAGAGTTCACCGGCGAAGACGGGCCCAGTGTCATGTTTCAATGGTTCGACTTAATTGAAGTCACTCTGCGCCAAAGCGGCTGTCCTGATAACCTTCGCACTGTCAACGCAACTGGCGGTTTCCAGTCCAGGGCTCTAGACTGGTGGACTGCCGAAAGAAACAGGCGGGGGAATGACGCAGCCTATGGGCTTACTTGGGAGGAATTGAAAGAGATCATGATGAAGGAATTTTGCCCTCCCCATGAGCTTCAGAAGCTGGAGGGAGAGTTTTGGAACATTAAGCAGGAAGGTGGCAACAATGCTGGTCTAACTGCCCGCTTTAAGCAGCTAAGCATCATTTGTCCTGGTCAAATCTCTACTGCTGATATCACCATCAAGAAATACATCCGTGCGTTACTAGATTGTGTGACTGATTTCGTGCAAGCCGCCAAGACAACCACCATCGAAGAGACTATGTGCTCGCTGACGAGATTAATGACAAGCGAGTTAGGGCTGGTTACTTCGATAAAACCACCAAGAGTCTCCATCAAGTTACCGCTGCTCCCACCGCTGAAACCGTCGCACCACATGCCTCCAAGTCTTCATGTCGCAAGCGCAAGAACAACAACAACAACAACTGTGCTGTCACAACCGCTCCTCTCAATGTCGTTCCTGTCCAACAGCAGAACCAGAACCGCCAAGTAGCAGCACCAGTGACCAATGCACCGCCGGCCAAGCGTGCATATACTGGTCCACACCCTCTTTGCCCTACTTGTACTTATCATCATCCTGTTGGGATCACGTGTCGATTTTGTATTCACTGTAACCTTTACGGCCACTTCACTGCCAACTGTCGTACTGGTCCCCGCCAGGCTCAAGAACAAGCTCCTACTCTACCCGCTCCTTAGGGACAACAAGCAGCTCCTGCACCCGCTGCCCACGCAAGAGCCTGCTATGCGTGTGGTGATCCCAACCACTTCGCAAATGTCTGCCCGAACAGAGTGGTGAAGCAAGAGCCACATCAGCAGCTAGCACAGAAACAACACCAACAGCAGCAGCAGCAGCAGCAACCAGCTCAGCAAGCAGCCTGCGGGCGAGTTTTCAACATCAACGCCCGTCAGGCTCAGGCAGACAACAACGTGGTTAATGGTACGTTTCTCGTAAATGGTATATATGTTTCATGTTTGTTTGATACTGGAGCCGATAATTGTTTTGTATCGTTCGAATTCGAAAGGTTCCTAAACCGTAAACGCGTTAACCTCCTATCGACATTTGAAGTAGAAGTTGCCACTGGAAGAACTGTCACTATTAGTTCCGTTCTACGTGATTGTACACTTGAGCTCAACAGTCACATTTTCCCGATCAATCTTATCCCTATGCAGCTCGGTAGTTTTAAGGTTATCATCAGCATGGATTTTCTTCGTGAAAATCATGCTGAAATCGTTTGTTTCGAAAAGATGATCCGTTTCTCTCTTTCAAACGGTGATCAATTGTGCGTCTATGGAGATATTGCTTAGAAGAAATTATAACTTATGTCATGTGTCCAAGCGAGCAAGTATCTCCGCAAGGCATACAGAGCTTTCTTGATACACATCGTAGTAGCAGAGAAGGAAAAGAAAGAGAAAACAATGGAAGAAGTGCCTGTGGTTCGTGATTTTCCTGTTGTCTTTCCTGATGATTTACCTGGCTTGCCGCCATCTCGTGATATCGATTTTCGAATTGACCTCATTCCTAGAGCAAATCCTGTTGCTAAAGCTCCCTATCGACTCGCTTCGTCAGAAATGCGTGAAATCTCAAGTCAACTCCAGGAATTGCTTGATAAAGGCTTCATTCGCCCTAGCACCTCTCCATGGGGCGCTCCTATCCTTTTCGTAAAAAAGAAGGACGGATTGTTCCGGATGTGCATCGACTACAGGGAACTGAATAAGCTTACTATCAAGAATCGCCATCCTTTACCTAGAATCGATGATTTGTTTGATCAATTACAAGGTGCTACGTGTTTTTCCAAGATTGACTTACGCTCTGGCTATCATCAGTTACGAATTCAAGAGGAAGATATACCCAAAACCGCTTTTCGAACCCGATACGGTCACTACGAGTTTGTTGTTATGCCCTTTGGTCTTACTAACGCCCCGCAGTCTTTATGGACCTAATGAATCGCGTGTGTAAACCCTATCTCGACCGCTTCGTCATCGTGTTTATCGATGATATCCTGATCTATTCCAAGTCAAAAAAGAACACGCGCGACATCTCAGTTTGGTTCTTGAACTACTCCAAGGAAACTGCCTCTATGCCAAGTTCACCAAGTGAGATTTTTGGCTCGAGGAGGTTCAATTCCTCGGTCACATTGTCAATAGTAAAGGTATTCATGTCGATCCTGGGAAGATTGAAGCAGTTAAGAGTTAGGTTACACCAAAGAACCCATCTGAAGTTCGTTCTTTCCTCGGATTGGCGGGTCACTATCGTCGATTCATCGCTGATTTTTCGAAAATCGCTGTCCCTCTCACTTCTCTTACGCACAAGGACAAACCTTTTGTTTGGAAAACTAAACAAAAGGAAGCCTTTCAAAATCTCAAGCTTATGCTTTGCAATGCTCCCGTACTCGCGTTACCCAACGAAAACGACAACTTCATAGTCTATTGCGATGCCTCCAACCTCGGTCTCGGTTGTGTTCTCATGCAACGGGATAAGGTTATCATGTACGCCTCTCGACAGCTCAAGATCCATGAGAAGAACTATACAACCCATGATCTCGAGCTTGGTGCAGTTGTTTTTGCGTTAAAGATTTGGAGACACTACCTATACAGTACTAAGTGTATGATCTTCATAGATCATAAGAACCTACAACATATCTTGAGCCAAAAGGAACTGAATATGTGCCAGCGCCGATGGGTTGAACTTCTTAATGATTACGACTGTGAGATTCGTTACCATCCAGGCAAATCAAATGTCGTTGCCGATGCCCTTAGTCGACAAAGCTATTTTCATAGCATTCGTAATACTCAAGCCCAACACAATCTTGAAGCTCTTATTCGTGACGCTCAACATGCTTGTTTCACCGAACGCACCTTGAAGAAAGAAAGGATTATCAATAACGGCAAACAACTGGTGAATAAATCAAATGGTATATTTCATTATCTCGACCGAATTTGGATTCCCAAACGCACCAATTTACGAGAGATTCTGTTGAACGAAGCCCACAAGTCTCGATATTCCATTCTTCCCGGTGCCAATAAGATGTACCAGGGCCTTCGCTACAAGTACTGGTGGCCGGGCATGAAGAATGATATCGCTATCTATGTTTCAAAATGCCTAACCTGCTCGAAGGTCAAGGCTGAACATCAATGCCCCTCTGGCTTACCCGTACACCCCGAGATCCCCATGTGGAAATGGGAGAGTATAGCTATGGACTTCATAACAAAACTTCCGCGCACGCCATCAGGTCACGATAGCATCTGGGTTATCGTTGATCGTCTTACTAAATTTGCTTATTTTCTGCCGATACGAGAAGACTTCAAGGTAGAACGATTAGCATGGATCTACACCGACGAGATCATCTGTCGACACAGGACGCCTCGTGATATCATCTCTGACCGCGATGGTCGGTTTACCTCGCGCCTTTGGGAAACGTTTCAATCTGCTCTCAGTGCTACTCTTAATCTAAGTACCGCTTTCCATCCGCAAACCGACGGTCAGACTGAACGCACGATCCGCACCCTTGAAGACATGCTTCGCTCGTATGTCGTAGATTTCGGTGGTAATTGGGATTCGCATTTACCCTTAGTTGAATTCTCGTACAATAACAGTTATCACTCTAGCATTCAAATGGCACCATTTGAGGCATTATACGGAAGAAAATGTCGATTGCCTATTGTATGGAACGAGATCGGGGATGCGTAAATTACCGGTCCTGAGATGTTGCAAGAAATGACGGACAAGATCCTCCAAATCCTAGATAATCTCTTGAAAGCTCGGAGTCGTCAAAAGAGTTACGCCGATAGACGCCGCAAGCCCCTTGAATTTGACGTTGGTGATTACGTACTCCTAAAGGTATCACCTTGGAAGGGGGTGATCAGATTCGGCAAGAAAGGAAAGCTCGCGCCTTGATATGTTGGACCCTTTAAGATTCTGGAAAGGATTGGCAAAGTGGCCTACAGACTCGAACTACCGGAGGAACTCAGTAACGTCCATCCGACTTTCCACGTCTCGAACCTCAGAAAGTGCCTAGCCGAGCAGAATTTACAAGTCCCACTTGAGGATCTACAAGTGGACGAAACTTTACACTTCGTGGAAAAGCCAGTCGAGATCATGGACCAAGAAACTCCGACGCTCACGCATTCCCGTTGTGAAGGTTCGTTGGGAAGGCAAATGCGGCGCCAAGTTCACCTGGGAATTCGAAAGTGACATGAAGGCTAAGTATCCACAGTTGTTCGTTACGCATGTGCCTTAATTTCGGGACGAAATTCCCTAAAGTAGGGGAGGCTGTAACAACCCGACCTTTTGAAGTCAAAGGAAGAAAAGATTGCTAATTAGATCTGTCTTTTCTTGCTTAATTATTGCTTATACTCTTTGACTAGTAATCGATATTGCAATTTATGATAATTTAGTTGTATTATGTGGAGTAAAAATGCGATAAAGATAGCTAAACGCTAATCTACTTAACAATTATCACATCGCTATCGCATCGCAACTTGAATTACAGGTATGGATATTGTTTTGCGTGTGTGTGCTTTATGTGTTACTTGTGCATGTTTATATTGTTTGAGGTGATTATTCGCAAACGCAATCGTAACTCTATCACAACGCAATCTCATCACAACACAAAACGCAGAATGGGTATGTTTAGGTTTATGACTGTTAATGTATGTTAGCTAGGTTATTTGTGTAAATTAATGAGTAATACTATCACATCGCTTACTCGCAACGCATCGCAACACTCAACGCGCGAAACGAAAAGGCGAAAACCAACGCGCACAACTCATCCGATAGAATGACCATTCGATCGAATGGTCATCCGTCCAGATGACCATCCGATCGGATGGCCATCCGATCGAACTACCCCTCTAATTCGTCACATTACACCGCCTTTTCTCCCCTCTTGCCTATAAATATCACCTGTCACATCACTGTTTATGTGATGTGACAGCTCTCGTTTGACCAGCATGATCCACCCCTATTTTCTCTCGATTCCTCACGATTCTTGTAAGTTTCTACCCCAAATCTTGTACTTCTTTGATCTTTACACACTTTCTCACCAATTTCACCCACAAATCTCAACTTTTCACCATGAAATTGGTGGATTTGGGCTGTTCTAGGATGATGTCATCATGGGTTCTCAAGAACACCAAAGTGTGACTTCATTCCACCAAGAACAACTCAGATCTAAGTGATTTCAACATTTTTAAACACTGATTTCGTCATAAACTAAACATTTTCCAACTGATTTCCACTTTTCTTCAACATTCTCAACTTTTCACATAAAACTGATAGAATATGAGCTCAATCAGGCCTCCTACTCATTCACTAGTGGAATGTCGGACTGAGAACGGGTTTCTATCGAAGAGACAACTGGCTTAACGGGTTGGACACGAACAACCGTCAAGAACAGTTGACTGATCAGACGGGGTGGTTCCCATCCGATCGGATGACTTGGACTTGGTGGAATTTTCGTTGTTTAACACGTCGTCATACCGTCTCGGTCAACCCGCAACTTTCTAAACTCAGCAAATCTTACAAGTTACAAAATGAACAGGTTACCTAACGGGTTGCCGTCCGATCGGATAGCCATCCGATCGAACGACAATACGATCGGATGACTTGGGGAGATTTCAACACTTAAACAATTTCAAAAGATGCAAAGAATATAGTCTCATCTCAGATTGCCATCCGAGCGGACGACCATACGGCCGAATGACCGTCCGACCGGACGACCTGAAGAGTAGAGGCATTCCATGTCTTTCAAAAAGCTACAACAAAAACTTCAAAGTTCCATCATACACAAACACATCCATCCAAAATGAATGACAATCCGACCGAATGGCCATCCGACCGGATGACCATCCGTCTGGATTGTCATCCGATCGGATGACCTTTCGTCATTATGTTCACTCGCATCATTTACGCACCATTCAACGCTTATACTATCATACTGTGTTCAGGCTAATCCCTCAGTGCTCCCTTCAATCCAAGAGAGTGTTTATTTACTAAACACAATATGTGAGTATACTCGATCCCTTTTTGTTTTAAGCACTATTGGGTGTTACATACGTTACCTATATCAAATCACATTGATCACACGACACAAACATTTCTTTTACGCTAACCACTCTCGCATGTTATACGTGTTATTCGACGAATGCTTGTATGTTATGTTTACACAGTGATTGTTGCCTGACACCTTAGCAACGATAGTACTATAGTTTGGACTCATCACCTGTCGCGAACGGGGGTTACTAAGGGTATTTCTTCACATGTCACAGTGGTGATATGTGTTACGTACTCTACAACTCGCAATCACGTCTGTGCATATTTCATTGTCGATAACTTACTAGCTTCGCTTTATTTCATGTTACATGCTGGTTATGTGTAAACTCGCTTTCGCTACTTTTATACTATAAAACTTGTATGCTCACCTTTACACTATGTGTATTGACTTTTATTTTAACGTATATGACATGTGTTTAGGATGCTTGTTATGCTAGCTTTCGTGGAATCAAGTTTAGGGGAGTTTAGAAACAAACAATTAATATTTTGAGTTGTCGGAACTATGATTTGTCTTTGAGATACCTATGTCTGTAATAACTGCATTATTTGATAAGTTATTGTATGGGACATAATGTTAATTATCTGGTAAATTAGTTGTTATGGATTTCTCCTGGACAATCTGTTTCACTCAGTGCCTCGCCCTGATTTTTCCGCCATCGGTTGGGGTGTGACACGGAGATCCCTTCGATCCAACTAGTTGGTGTTGATACTTAGCACCCATTATGAGTATACTCGATCCCTTTTTAAACACTTTTGGGATGCAACATGTATTCTATAAACTTGACACTTGACACTTGAAACTTGTTTGAAAACTTACTCTATCTGCGTGAAACAGGATACTTGTTAAACTTGAGACTTATATGCTATGTGACGTTTAATCCTTGTATGTGACATGTCTTAGCAATTATGGTTATATGCATATGCTATAGGTTGTAACGCTCCGCCTACTATTCTCTTGGGTATTGCTAAGATCAAACCTCCCGTTAGACTTGGGAAAGGCACTGAACGTTTATAGCTCCCGCTAGACTCTTGGGATTGCTATGTTAATTGCATTGGAAATGCGTGTTACATAGGGACTGCGTTAGCTTAGCATGGTGAAACTTGTTGTATGTTTCATGGCAGATACGAGTTTTTGGAACGTTTAAACTATTATGCTATTACGTACTCAAACTTGTATACTCGCCAACATTTTGTTGATAGTATTCTAATACATGTTGCAGGTTGATAAGTTTGGACGCAGAAGAAACAAGCTAGGATGATGCTTAGAAACTCACCTAGTTAAATCAAGAATTTTAAACAATATTTGAGTTTTGATGTAACTTAATACTTTATGTGGTAGTTGAGCGTGTATGGAATTTTAGCATCTGTTTATGAATTTTGATTAATCTATATTGAAACAAATAGTGTTATGGAAACTTTTGAGCAATCTAAACGCTTAGTGCCGCGCCCCGATGTTTCAGCCATCGGTTGGAGTGTGACAGATTGGTATCAGAGCCATAACTATAGGGAATTAGGGAAAGTAGGAATACTTTGCCTAGTCTATAGTTCTAGGAAACTTAACTCTTATTTGTTGTTTAAGACTTATGCATTCTACCGTACTTGCTTCCTAACAACACATTTCCTGCTAAACATTACCAGCCTTTCCTAAGGTTGACACAATATACACTTGGATACTTTGAAAACACTGCTGACCAGTGTTTGTATTTCGCACAAGATTGACCCTCAAGACAGGAGTGACATCTGAACCTTCAAGGGAAATTTCCATATCATATTCTAGTAGGTCTTATCTTTTGATAAGTACCAACACCTTTAGGGTACGAAGTTGTCAAGTTAGAGGTGAAACTCACATCTTGATAACTAGTCCTACTCTTTGATTTTTTCAGTCTTGCCAGAGTCTCTAAATTCCCAATCAATTAGGGACGTGTAATGATCGAAAGGACAAATATCGTAGGCCTAACAGCGATGACGTATTTGTCTAAGTAAGTCAAGACATGTTGCCTTAATTCGAGAGGGGTTCGATTCACTTTGGTTAGTCAATGTTCTTCTACCCGGAACAATCTTATGTTTTATGGGTCTATCTTTTATGCTATCTCGATTTTACATGTGGTTTTAAACTTGATCCTTTGTTCGTTTCGAGACTTTTTCACAAATCGCACATATCTCCGCAATCTAAATCATTAATAATCATAATCTCTCAGGATCGAACTAAATTTATGAAGCTTTATTCAGTGTGTTATACTACATGGGAGTCTTGATTAAACTATGGGAAACATGATTAAACGTGATGCTATGTGAAACTACTTACTTAATCCATGTGGAATGTGTTGTTATTGGTAGCAAAACACTATACGTAACATGGCATCGAATGACGAAACGGAAGTAACATGGATGAAACATGGTGGATACGCCGCTGGTACTTCCTATATATAAGTGTTTCCAACATGTTACCAACTTTCGTACCACGTGCCATGCAAAATTTGGTATTTTGCAGACCAGGGACGAGAGTGTTGAACGTTGAGCTATGAGAAACTACTTGATTGATCTATGTGATGGAGTGTACTGTTATGGTTGGCAGAACACGACACGTAGCATGACACCGAACGACGAGACGAACGTGACATGGTTGAAACATGGTGGATACGCCACTGGTACTTCCTATATATAAGTGTTTCTGGCATGTTACCGAACTTTCGTACCACGTGCCATGCGAAAGTCGTGGGCTTACGGACTTGTGATGAGAATGTTGAATCTTTGTGAAACTTGCTGGACGTTTTGTGATGTGTGAAACTTGAGTATTTATGCGATCATGTGTGAAACTTATACGTGAAACTATGATACTTAGACGAAACTTTATGATCGAGTCTCATCTGATCCTTGTTTTAGATCTCTAGATGTCGTCAAGTCGTCTCTCCAACCCACGAAAGAAGTCTAAGTCTGAAACTCAGAAGAAAATGATGTCTTTCATGGCCGATCAGATCACACGGATCGTGCCCAAAATCGTCACTGAAATCCAGGGTTCGAACACTCCTCCCTCCTATGTGGACTCTAAAGCGGAGAAACCAAAGCCTGTGAGCTTTAGCTACAAACACTTTGTCTCTTGGAACCCTAAGCCTTTCACGGGCAGTGATGGGGTGACTGCTATGCTGTAGTGGTTTGACAGCATCGAAGTTACCTTCATCAACAGCGAGTGCCCAAAACACTTAAAGACTAGGAGTGCAACTGGCATGTTCCAAGGTAGAGCTCTAGAATGGTGGTCCAACGAGAGAAACGTCCGCTCCAACGAGGAAGCCTATGCTCTTACAAGGACTGAGGTGCGAGAATTGATGATGCTCGAATTTTGCCCTCCCCATGAACAGTTAAAGCTTGAGGAAGAGTTCTGGCACCTCAAGCAGGTTGGAGATGACAACATGGCTTACACTACCCGTTTTAAACAACTCATCTTAATCGTGCCTCACTTGGTTTCTACTCCGAAGCGCATGATAACCAAGTACATTATTGGGTTACCTCCTGCCATGCGAGACTCGATTGAAGTAGCTCGGCTCGAGACTATTGAAGAAGTTTATCGTTTGGCAGCAAGTCTGAATAACAATCGTGTACGTGATAAACAGTTTGGAAACTCTGCTCAATCGAAACCTGCTAACCAAATCACTCAGCAGTCAAGTGGCAACAGAAATAAGAAACGAAAGTCTCAGGGTTCTGGCTGCAACGCCATTATCCCTGCTGCAAATGCAAACCCTGCAGGCAACGCTATTGTGCCTGCTGCTGCTACTAATCCTCCGGGTCCGGAAAACAAGAAGTCATACACTGGGGTTCATCCCAAGTGTGCCACTTGTAACTTTCATCATCCTACCAACTCTGCTTGCCGTCTGTGTACCAATTGCAATCGCTATGGTCACACAACTCCCTACTGCTGCCAAGCCAACCAAGCCCAGCAAGCCCCAGCTCAGGCAACTCTACCAGCTCTCCCAGCTCCTCCGCAGAATCCCAGACCAGTCAACAATGCTCGTGCATGCTACAAGTGTGGAGACACTACCCATATTCGTAACCAGTGCCCCGAGCTGAATCAGGAGCAATAGCCAGCCGCTCGAGGACAAGCGTTCAACATCAATGCAAACCAGGCTCGTAACGACAACGACGTCGTTAATGGTACGTTTCTCGTCAATAATCTTTACGCTTTGATACTATTTGATACTGGTGCCGATAGAAGCTTTGTGTCCATAGAATTTGAATCATTGTTAAACTGTGCACGCTCTAAACTACCTAAGTCGTTCTCTGTTGAGATTGCCGATGGTAAGTATATTCTAGTTGATTCTATTCTCAGTGGTTATGTAACGCCTCGTGTTTTCGTATTTCTATTTTAAAAATGTTCGTATTCGTATTCTAATTTTAGAAACCTTACATTCGTATTTAATTTCAATCTCACAATTCGAGGCGTTAATCATAATAAATTCATATTTTATACATATTTATTATTCACACAACCGATCATTTAAATACGTATTTATACGCAAACCGACACTATTTATACGTATAAATACTTATACCCACATCCTCAATACTTGAGTTATACTTTTTATATACTCAATTACATAATATATACTTAAGAAATACCAAGAAATATACCAATCATCTTTCCACCTCATCAATCCTCTTCCACCTTCTTTAACCAATCATATTTCACCCTTTTCCACCTCCTTTCTCCATCAATCATCTTTTCAATCCTCTTCCACCTTCTTTAACCAATCATATTTCACCCTTTTCCACCTCCTTTCTCCACCAATCATCTTTTCAATCCTCTTCCACCTTCTTCAACCAATCATATTTCACCCTTTTTCACCTTCTCTACCTATAAATACCAACATCTTTCTACCATTTTCTTCACACCATTCTTCTCTCCATCTCTCTGATTCTCTCAATCTCTCTAAATCGAGAATTCTAAGAATTCTAAAAGGACACTAAGTGTTCCAACCATTCTTCTCTCAACCTCCCTACTTCTCTCAAATCTTCCAAGCAAGAAAGAGAACTCTAAGAGTTCTAAAAGAAAACACTAAGTGTTTTAAAGGAAGCTTTAAAGCTCCAACCTCTAACTCTTCACATAATCATCAAAGGAAACTTTGCAAAACTGTGAGTACACTTGACCCCTTTTGCTTTAAACACACTTTGGGTGCAACATGTTTTACTTGTTAAAATACACGATTCACACAAATATGCTTTATTCATTCAATCCGTTATACATGCTCTGTTGTGCTTAGGTTCATGCTAGAATTCATACTACTTGTTAACTCGCCTTAACAATTATAGCGCGATAGGAGTAGCACACCACCCGACGGGGTTTTTGTTAAGTTATATTCATTACGGTCTCGATATTGCTATATCGAGGGATGCTATTATTTATTCTTTACGGTCTCGATATTGCTATATCGAGGGATGCTATTATTTATTCTTTACGGTCTCGATATAGCTATATCGAGGGATGCTAAATTCTTGTGGACACTTGGGTTTGACTTTTAGTTATGCATGATAGTTTGACCTTGTATACCAAATTGCTATGTTGGATTGAAAATACTTTTTATACATATGTCACGAGTCTAAAACTAGTGTACTTGCTAATATGTTGTATTGAACTATGCTTTTTAAAACATGTTGCAGGTTTTGAGATGATGTTGATGATGCATGGAACAAAGTAGGATGCCTAGATACACATTTAAAATTTTCCATTCTTATTGTATTGTAATTCTTGTATTTCAAGTTGTTGTATTTGATTTCAATCTTTGTAATTGACTCTTTAGTAATGAAATAAATCCATTATTTAAATACTTGTCGCAAATATTAGTGTTATGATGTCTTGAGCAATCTATTTCGTCTCACTCCGATGTTTCCGCCATCGGTTGGGGTGTGACAGATTGGTATCAGAGCCATAACTATAGGGAATTAGGAAAATTTCTATGCTTTTGACCTAGTCTATAGTTAAGCACCATAGTTGACCCTACTTGATTCATATGTTAAAATCTTATGTGCTAAATTCTTGAAATGCTTTACGTGTTCATACTTGATTTATTATTTCAAACATACGCCTTTCCTGAGGCACTTTACTCGACTATACTAAACTCAAAAACACTCTTATCATACAAACAAGACAACTTCACCAAAATAGGCGTGAAACCCACAATTTGGTGAACGACTCTCAATCCACCTATTCTTTTTACACAAAATTCGCCATCAAGTTAGGAGTGAAATCCTCACCTTGATGGAGAATTTCGATTTCAAATTCTAGTGGACCCTCGTCAAAGTGTCAAAATTAAATTTTGACCCGACGAGTACCAACCACACTTGGGGTACGAAATCGTCAAGTTAGGGGTGAAACCCGCACCTTGTCAACTAGTCCCACTCCTTGATTTTCAAAAATCCAGAAAAGTCTTGAATTTTTGATTGAATTGAAACATGTAGTAACTGGAAGGGTGAATACCATTAACTGAAATTTCGGCGAGAATGTTCCACCTATTAGGCCAAAGCATGTTTCTCAAATTCAAAAGAATTTTCGACCACTTTGGTTTAGTCAGAGTTCCGTTTTGGAACAATCCAAGTTTTAATCAAACCTGCGTTTTACTATTATCAATCTTATACGATGCAATCCTCTCTTTTCAAATTCAAATTATTTTCGAGATGATTTTTTTACACACACATCATACAAAATTTTTTCATACATCTATACGTCATTCACATGCATGATTTCAAAAACGTCACTCAATTTGAGTTACATTCCTTGTAACCCCAAAATTGAGACATATCATCAAAATAGGAGTGATTTCCTTACCTTGACGATTAACTCCACTCCTTCCTTTGTTAAAACAACCTCACCAACGGGTTAGGGGTGACTCCCTTACCTCGGTGATCGTTACCAAACCTTTATCTTAGAGACTTTATTATGCAAACATGATCAAGTTTTTATACCTAAATCGCTTATCATTTGTCAAAATCCCTAATTACGCCAATTTCAAAACTTATTGTTTTATCAAACGTATTTCTTACCCTATGATTTATTTTATATAAGTCACATACATGAAATTCTTAATCATACTCTAAACATTTTGTTACCTGATTTTCAAACTTTGAAGAGATGCTACCCATCAACTTAACCGGTCTAATGAATATCTTGCCCAAAAATTTCATGCTTAACGTAATCACTAAAACACGCTCACATTATATCATTGTTGTGACATTTGTGCCTCTACGACCATCATACAAGTACGAATCCAATGAAATCTTGTGTTTCAATCTTGGAAATTGTACAAATACATGTGACCTTTGCACATATCAATTCTCGTTCGATTTCGAGCTCTAAATCGCTTTCTAGAAAGTTATACGCAAACTGATACGTAAACATATTCAGTTTAACGCGAAAAACACTCCGGAACAGTGACATAGGCTTAACATACCTTAAATAACCTTTACATAACTTAGAAATAAGTTTTGGAGGGTTTGGTGTGTCGAAATCAAGTTTATTCGATCGTAGGGACTATTTGCGTCAAACTGCGAAACTATGCCGATTTGTATAGTAACGAACATTTTGGAACTTGATCATAAGCTAAACATACCCTAAATATCCTTTACATGGCTTAGAAATAGGCTTTGAGGGGTTCGTTATGCGAAAATATACTTATTTGATCAAACAGGGACTAAAAGCGTCAAAAAGTGCATAAGTTTGCATTTACGCGCATATATTACGTTCTGAACATATCCGGACATCCAAAAATTTTTGTAATCATTAAAATATTTTATTTTAGTGATTGGAATGCTAAAATACCATTCGTCGCGTAATTTGGATCGTTTTTCGCGTCCGTTCGTGTTTCGTCATAATTAACCGAATAACGCAACCGTACGACCAAACGAACCGACATTCGAGATGTTTTCAAGCATATTTTATGTACCCTATGCTTTAACGTAGAGCCTTGAAATGGGGTTGACGGGGCTTAAAAACGTCAAAAATCATCAAAATCATGTGTAGGGACCTGTTCTGCCATTTTTTGAAACTTCAGAATGGGGGGGGGCTAGGTGTAGCGCGACGCCCTGGGTGAGTACCTGTGGCGTACGGCAAGGCCCTATCTAGACAGAAACATTGAATCTGGTTGAAACAACATATTCTCATGGCTTTAACCCCTGATTTAGCATACCATTTGCTTGTTTTTTAGTTCCCCTTGTATTGTAATCTATGGGCACAAGTGTATGGCTTGGATTAAGCTTTGATTCTTGCAAAAACACTTGTCAAGATCTTGTAAACTCAAGACTTTCTATAAATACCCAATTGTTCTTCATTCATTTCTCACACATTTGCTCTAAATCTGCTCTAAGTTGAAGCTAAGGCTTCATACCTGAGTGTTTTAGATCAAATTCTTCCTTGCTTGGACCTTTTGTAAGCTTCTTTCATGCTTGTTTATGCTTTTCAAGCGTGAAAGTCAAACAGTGTTTGACTTTCTGCTTTGACCATGAATTGGTCAACACAAAGTTCGTTTGAGCTTTGCAACGTGAGCATAATCACGATGGTTATAGTTCCTTGTGACTATACCTACTGATTACCACATCGATTAGTCGAAGTGACGAGTCAAAGTTACGGTCAAAATACGTGTTTATGCGTATTTTGCAACGAAGCTATTTTCGGGTATCAAAACACTTTGTTTTGATGTCAAACTTGTTTTCTAACTTAGTTAAGCATGTTTTAACATGTTTAACTCGTTACTTTTAGTCTAGTGCTTGTATAGGGTCGTAAGTCAAGCGGTCTTAACAACCGCTTAGGC
Organism: Helianthus tuberosus; assembly: GCA_030545235.1. Lineage (NCBI taxonomy): Eukaryota > Viridiplantae > Streptophyta > Magnoliopsida > Asterales > Asteraceae > Helianthus > Helianthus tuberosus. The sequence continues at coordinate 40,531,177 of CM060371.1, read as the reverse complement.
TTTCAAACCCGACCCGTTTGGTCGATCATTAGGATCTGACCAAGCATATTTTGTGACCATAGTTGTATAGGGAATAACCTTCCGAGGTTATACCTTATGGTCACTTAGTTTAATTAGTTGTATGATAGGTAGATTATATGCCTTAGGAAAATGACCAAAATGCCCTTTTCATGCATAATTTGTATTTAAGCATATGTAACCAAACTTTTGTCACTTAAACTGATTATGCAACATATTTAAACATGTTATGGCATATAATACTTGTCATAGGACTAGTTAGGCGTCTCGAACGCGCTTTTGCGCGAACGACGCGTTAAAGTAGCGTAAGCTACCTTAATGGGTCGTAACGGGTCGTAAGCACTTAGGATAGGTTCCGATTTAGAATATAGGCCTTGTTAGACATGTTATATGAGTTCCAATACTCATTTGGTTTACGAGACCTCATTCTATCCGATCTTCCGATTTAGGTCTGGTTTGTTAACATAGTTACCTATACTAGGTGTCACTTGATTCCTTGATTGTCCGAGCTTGTTAGTTCACTTAATTGAGGATCCCTTGCAATCTCAAGTGAGTACATAGTCCCCTCTTTTACTGTTTTCAAATATTTTGGGGTGATACACATGTGCCTACTTGTTACTTTAGTGCTTTCATGACATATACTTGCTATATTCATTAGTACGCATACAGTACATGATTTCACTTATGCTTTGCTATGTATGTACATTTAGCATACTTAGTACATTGTTTTCACATAACATGCTTACATTTGGTATTACATTTGATTATACATCGACATTTCATCTATGGGATTGAGTAAATTCTTTTATTCACCATACATAACATTTTACCTATGGGGTTGAGTAAATTCTTTTATTCACCATACAAGACATTAGTTGTTATCTGACATTGGTTTGACAAGACACATTTGGTGGTTTATTTGGTAAGTGATTTAAATAACGAGGCGTGTGTAATATGATAAAAGCATGGTGGATACGCCGCTGGTATTTCCTATATATAAGTGATTTTATGATATTACATATCGCAACGTTATCTAAACCACTTTGACAGAAACAAAGACATGATACATTGTTTTACAAACGACATATCTTATACGAACTCATTTTTACCATGCATTATTCTTTTATAGCATCTGATTTTCATATAGAATTTCATAAGATTTTATAAAAGAAAACGTTTTACAAGATTCATGACTACCTTTTGTTTAAACACTTCTTTTTACTTACAAGTCATGAATCCTACAACAACAAAACCTATGTATCTCACAGGCATTTTTATGCTGACGTACCTATTTTCACATGTGTTTCAGGAGCTATTGCATGATGATGTTCATGACACACTTAGGCGAATATGGGCCTTAGTGACTTAAAACTATGAAAGACAGTTTAATTCATGTTATGTTTCTGTAAATTCTTAATCAATGTAAACACTTTAATTAATGAAATCAAACTTTAAATTCCATGTGTTATGAAACAATGATTCTGTTACGACACTCCCCGACGTTTCCGCCGCGGTTTGTTGTTTTAACGCGGTCGGGGTGTGACAATTGTACTAAGGACTTTTATTCACAATCAAAAATCAAACCAACCTTTCTCTCATGCCTATAAGATCTTATAGATATTATAAGATCATTTTACTAAAACTGTTTTCAAAATCAATAAATCATTTTACTAAAAACACTTTTCAATGATCACTAAGCTCATTATGCTAAATTTCTTTTTAAGAATCAACGTTTTCACGAGAACCTCCAAATTTCAAATTTCTTATTTTAATGCAAGAACCTTTAAAGTGATGCAAACTTACTATTTTCAAAAACTTTTTCATACACCGCTCAATATGTCATTTAAATTCAAAATACGTGGGCAAGAAAACTTCATAGGAACCGACAATTTTCAACTTACAAAAATTCTTTTAAAACAAGAGTAGCATTTCCGTTCTTTTACAAAGTACATCTCACATAATCAATAGATGCTTTACATACTTTTGACATTCACAAACTAGATTCTACATTCCAAGTCAAACTCAATCTATTTTGAATCGATAAACTCAACGTTTTGCTCAAACAACTATACGTGCATATCATCGTACATGTTTTAGTCAATATCTCACGACAACTTCACTTATATCATTCGTTTTACATACCCAAAAATTCTTGATCATTTTATATGCTTAAATTCGTTCCATTCAATTCATACCATACACGCAATCTTCATCATTTATACCTACTTATATTCATACTTATGCACATATTCATATTCATACTCATACGTTTTATTTTCGTACTTATACTCATATGAATACTCATACTTTTATTCATACTTATACTTATACTTATACTTATATGCATACTTATATTTATACTCACATTCATGCTCATACTTATATTCAAATTCATACATTCGTACCTATACGTGAGCATAACCCGAGGGGTTCATTCACGTTGGTCTCATACTTATTTGAACGTAAACATGCTTATATACTACATTCTTATACGCACACATTCTTATTTTCAAATTTAGGTATACCCTGATTCATACACAACTAGTACAAACTATGCGGATCATGCGACGATCAATATAATCGCGGGTGCACACGAGATTATAGTGATAGGTGCATGAGAATCATATGGTGTACTACTGTGTATGGTAAGACACGGAACGTAACATGACACCGAATAACGAAACGGACGTAACATGGTCAAAACATGGTGGATACGCCACTGGTACTTCCTATATATAAGTGTTTTCACCATGTTACCAAACTTTTGTAAAATGTGCCATGAGAAATTCGGTGTTTTGCAGACCTATTTAGACCCGATACAAACTTTAGCAACTCACAAACGCATTGCTAAACGCGCAATATCCGATTATCCACGACGAGACCCCATTCTTAACACATCGCTTTCAATACCCATACCATTCTTATACTCACATTCGTTTATTAGGTCAATCTTTCACTCTTATACCTCCATTATTCCCCGCTATTCTCTGCCTTTCATACAAACCTCGTTTGCAATCAATCGGTTTAAACATTAGAACCCTAAAATGCTTTCTTACTTTTAAAACTATTTTCCATTCTTTATTTATGCGCAAACATACTTAGTTGGCCGTTACCTCCAAAACTATTTTTTTATTTATTTAAAATACCTAACTTCCTCGTTTTTCACCGATAAAGAATTCTCTACAAAACTAAGATTTGTCAATGCTCTTTAAAACCAATGAAACTTTTCTTACAACCAACTGTGCGGCCACACTTTTCATCAAAATACATACCATTTAATATGAAAGTTTCCTTCTTAGGTAACACATTTTAAAATACCTCATCATTAAGTTATTCAAACTTGTTTAAACTCGCTTGTCTATACACACACATGCATGTTTTACTTATGCTCAATGCCTCAAATCATTTTAGACAAACGAACCCTTTTTACAAACCTATCTTTTCGTTCCTCGAAACTTCATACTTTTCAACACGTTTCAAAACTTCCAAGTCTCGATTTTAGACAATCATTCTTTTAGCCAAAATGCTTTTTCTCCAAGGTCTTCCTCTTGAATAAATTTCGGGACGAAATTTCCTAAAGTAGGGGAGACTGTAACCCCTCGTATTTTCGTATTCTTATTCTAATTTTAGAAACCTTACATTCGTATTTTAATTTCAATCTCACAATTCGAGGCGTTAATCATAATAAATTCATATTTTATACATATTTGTTATTCACACAACCGATCATTTAAATACGTATTTATACGCAAACCGACAATATTTATACGTATAAATACTTATACGCACATTCTCAATACTTGAATTATACTTTTTATATACTCAATTACATAATATATATTTAAGAAATACCAAGAAATATACCAATCATCTTTCCACCTCATCAATCCTCTTCCACCTTCTTTAACCAATCATATTTCACCATTTTCCACCTCCTTTCTCTACCAATCATCTTTTCAATCCTCTTCCACCTTCTTTAACCAATCATATTTCACCCTTTTTCACCTTCTCTACCTATAAATACCAACATCTTTCTACCATTTTCTTCACACCATTCTTCTCTCCATCTCTCTAGTTCTCTCAATCTCTCTAAATCGAGAATTCTAAGAATTCTAAAAGGACACTAAGTGTTCCAACCATTCTTCTCTCAACCTCCCTAATTCTCTCAAATCTTCCAAGCAAGGAAGAGAACTCTAAGAGTTCTAAAAGAAAACACTAAGTGTTTTAAAGGAAGCTTTGAAGCTCCAACCTCTAACTCTTCACGTAATCATCAAAGGAAACTTTGCAAAACTGTGAGTACACTTGACCCCTTTTGCTTTAAACACACTTTGGGTGCAACATGTTTTACTTGTTAAAATGCACGATTCACATAAATATGCTTTATTCATTCGATCTGTTATACATGCTCTGTTATGCTTAGGTTCATGCTAGAATTCATACTACTTGTTAACCCGCCTTAACAATTATAGCGCTATAGGAGTAGCACACCACTCGACGGGGTTTTTGTTAAGTTATATTCATTACGCTCTCGATATTGCTATATCGAGGGATGCTATTATTTATTCTTTACGGTCTCGATATTGCTATATCGAGGGATGCTATTATTTATTCTTTACGGTCTCGATATTGCTGTATCGAGGGATGCTAAATTCTTGTGGACACTTGGGTTTGACTTTTAGTTATGCATGATAGTTTGACCTTGTATACCAAATTGCTATGTTGAATTGAAAATACTTTTTATACATATGTCACGAGTCTAAAACTAGTGTACTCACCAATACGTTGTATTGAACTATGCTTTTTAAAACATGTTGCAGGTTTTGAGATGATGTTGATGATGCATGGAACATAGTAGGATGCCTAGATACACATTTAAAATTTTGCATTCTTGTTGTATTGTAATTCTTGTATTTCAAGTTGTTGTATTTGATTTCAATCTTTGTAATTGACTCTTTAGTAATGAAATAAATCCATTATTTAAATACTTGTCGCAAATATTAGTGTTATGATGTCTTGAGCAATCTATTTCGTCTCACTCTGATGTTTCCACCATCGGTTGGGGTGTGACAAGTTATTCCTTGACTCTTAACGACCACGTCTTTACTATTGATCTCATACCTATGCAATTGGGTAACTTTGACGTCATAATCGGCATGGATTGCTTGCGCAAGAATCATGCCGAAATCGCTTGCCATGAAAAGTACGTTCGTTTACCTCTCCCGTCCGGTGACTTGGCGCAATTGTTTTTGCGTTAAAGATTTGGCGACACTACCTATATGGTACTAAGTGTGTGGTTTTCACTGAACATAAGAGCCTACAGCACATCTTTAATCAGAAGGAACTAAATATGCGTCAGCGACGATGGGTGGAATTGCTTAACGACTATGACTGCGAGATTCGCTACCTTCCTGGCAAGGCGAATGTCGTGGCCGACGCTCTTAGTCGTAAAACTCATGTTGGTAGCATTCTCTGTTCTCATATCACTAGTAATCTTCATGCTTGTATCCGTGAAGCTTAATACTCGTCAGCAAACGAAGGAAGCCTAGAAGTGGAAATTCGGGGAGCTACGATTGATCAACTTGAAACAAAGTCTGATGGACTTCAATACTACCTTAATCGCGTCTGGGTGCCGGACCGCGATAACCTTCATGAGCTCAATATGAATGAGGCTCACAAATCTCGATACTCTATTCATCCTGGTGCTAATAAGATGTACCATGACTTGCGTATGACTTATTGGTGGCCTGGCATGAAGAAAGATATCGCTGCCTACGTATCGAAGTGCCTTACTTGTTCAAAGGTGAAAGCCGAACATCAACGTCCTTCGGGTCTTCTTGAACAACCCGAAATCCCTATTTGGAAATGGGATAGCATCGCTATGGACTTTATAACTAAGCTACCTCGAACACCTGCCGGTCATGATAGCATATGGGTAATCATTGACCGTTTGACCAAATCAGTCCACTTTCTTCCGATTCGTGAAGATTTCAAAGTGGAAAGACTTGCTCGAATCTATACTGATGAAATCATATGCCGCCATGGCATACCCATTGACATTATCTCTGACCGCGATGGTCGTTTTACGTCGCGTCTTTGGCAAACCTTTCAGTCCGCTATGGGTTCTCACTTGAATCTTAGTACAGCCTTTCATCCCCAAACGGATGGACAGACTGAACGCACTATTCAAACCCTAGAGGATATGCTCCATTCTTGTGTCATCGACTTTGGTGGTAATTGGGATGTACATTTACCATTGATTGAGTTCTCGTACAACAACAGCTATCATTCCAGTATTCAGATGGCTCCTTTCGAAGCTTTGTATGGTCGCAAGTGCCGATCTCCTCTCAGTTGGCATGAGATTGGCGCCAAGCAATTTACTGGCCCTGAAATCATTTAAGAAACGACGGATAAGATTCTCCAGATCCATGATAACTTGATCAAGGCTAGGAGCAGACAAAAGAGCTATGCTGACAAAAGGCGTAAGACTCTGGAATTTAATGTTGGAGACCGAGTTCTTCTCAAGGTATCTCCCTGGAAGGGGGTAGTTCGCTTCGGTAAGAAGGGAAAACTCACCCCTCGCTATGTGGGTCCTTTCATGATACTCGGAAGGATTGGTAAGGTGGCGTATCGACTCGACTTGCCACAGGAACTTAACAACGTACACCCAACGTTGCACGTATCCAATCTCAGGAAATGCTTAGCCGACGAGGAACTTCAGGTTCCCCTTGAAGACTTGCAAATAAACGAAACTTTACATTTTGTGGAAAAACCAGTTGAAATCAAGGACCGAGGTGTCAAGCGATTAAGGCGCAACAAAATTTCCATTGTCAAGGTTCAATGGGAAGGAAAGCGCGGCGCCAAGTTCACTTGGGAACTCGAGAGTGAGATGAAAACCAAGTACCCACAGCTGTTCTCTCAGTCTTCCTCTTAGATTTCGGGGACGAAATCTCCTAAAGGAGGGGAGACTGTAACGCCCAGCGTTTGAATCTTTTATCTTTTGGTAAGTCTAGCCCCTGTAATATCTAGTGTTGCCTATTTGAGCCTTAAACTATGTGAAACATTGTGATACTTGACTCTTATGATACTTGAATCTTGTGATACCTTGGATCTAGACTCTTGATACCTTGGAATCTTGACTCTTATGGTATGTGAAATTATGTAAACGAGAAACTTGAGGCTTCAAACTTGATACTAGAAACTTGAAACTTGACACTCGATAATTGACACTTGATTCTTGACTCTTGATACTTATGGAATGAGAAACTTGACTCTTGATGGAACGAGAAACTTTGATGCTTTGTTAAACAAGAAATTTGATACTTATAGCTAGCTATTATGTAGACTCGAACACGGAAACTTTTGTGTTAATTATATAATCTTACCGTGGAATGATGTCACACAATATTACGCAACGCTTAACATCGCTCGCGAAACGAATCAAAGCTGGAAAACTAACCCGCGCGAATCGGTTGTCCGAATGGACATCCGATCAGATGGCAATCCGTCCGGATGACCATCCGATCGGATGGCCATCCGACCGGACCGCCATCCAACCTCGCGTGCACCGCCTTACTCTCCCTCTTACACAATAAATACCCGCTGTCATATCACTATTCACTGATGTGACAGCCTCCTCCGACCAGACGCACTCTCTCTCGTTCTAAGGCACTTTTCCTTCGATTTTAGGAGAATCTTGTAAGCTTTCTCCGTAATTCTTGTACAACTTTCATCTTCACACACTTCCTCACTAGATTCTTCATCAAAATCTTACTTTTCACCATGAAAGCACCCGATTTGGGCACCTTGAAGATGACGTCATCATGGCTGTTCGTACAATCAGCTGTGTGATGTCATTCAGTCAAGATTTAGTCCGGATCTAAGGGATTCCTACACATTCTACTACAAATCTTTACAAAATCTAATCATTTTTGGATTAATTTCATACTATTCTCTTGGGTATTGCTAAGATCAAACCTCCCGTTAGACTTTGGGAATTATGGTTATATGCATATGCTATAGGTTGTAACGCCCTGCCTGTTATTCTCTTGGGTATTGCTAAGATCAAACCTCCCGTTAGACTTTGGGAAAGGCACTGAACGTTTATAGCTCCCGCTAGACTCTTGGGATTGCTATGTTAATTGCGTTGGAAATGCGTGTTACATAGGGACTGCGTTAGCTTAGCATGGTGAAACTTGTTATATGTTTCATGGCGGATACGAGTTTTTGGAATGTTTAAACTATTATGCTATTACGTACTCAAACTTGTATACTCGCCAACATTTTGTTGATAGTATTCTAATACATGTTGTAGGTTGATAAGTTTGGACGCAGAAGAAACAAGCTAGGATGATGCTTAGAAACTCACCTAGTTAAATCAAGAATTTTAACAATAATTGAGTTTTGATGTAACTTAATACTTTATGAAGTGGTTGAGCGTGTAAGACATTTTAGCATCTGTTTATGAATTTTGATTAATCTATATTGAAACAAATAGTGTTATGGAAACTTTTGAGCAATCTGAACGCTTAGTGCTGCGCCCCGATGTTTCCGCCATCGGTTGGGGTGTGACAAGTCGCACCCCGCGACGGACTCAGATTTCGCTGAAATCCACAGCTGGTTACGGGATTGGCTGTTGTGGTGTGTTTTGTTGAGTTGTTTTTGGGTTTTCTACATTATATAAGCACCAACCAACCACCCTAACACTTCCCTATAAAATCCAACCCATTTCCACGCTTCATCCACTTTACAAACTCATAAATTCACTCTCAAATCTACTGGAAATCAGAAGCAAGATCAGATTCATCACAAGTTGCTTAAGTGAGCATAACTTCTTCATTTCTCATCCTTTTTCATTGATTCTTCTTTCTAATCACTTGGAACAAGCCTAGGTATGTTTCCACAAGTTTTCCATGGAAAACCAAGGCCTGGAACATCACCAAAACAGGCTCCAAAGTGATATAAACTTTCTATTTTAATTTAAACTTTGTTAAACTTGCTTGAACTTGAGTCTCTCATACACATTCCTATGTCCTTATGCTCATAATCAAATCTGTGGTTAGTTGGGCTTAAAAACAAGGTTGTGACATGTAAAATTAGAGGTTTAAACCTCATAAACATTTTGTTTGGTTAGGGTTTTAACCCACAAGTGATGAACAAGTCTAAGACTTGAAGATTGTGTGATTACATGTAACGCCCTGCGTTTTCATACTTTCCATATTTAGAAACCATTGCTTGAAACTCTATTTTTGGAAATCTTGCGTCCTTGTAATCGTTCTTTCTTTGTAATCGTCGTAAAATCCAAGACTTTGATTATAAATAAAACTCGTATGTTGTTAAATTCATGTTATACATACTTTATACATACTTATACATTTAATTTCGTGAAACATTCGATGCATATTCGTAATTCTTGTAAACTTCGTGTCAATCTTGCAAATACATGGAACTTGTGAATTATACACCTTTTGGACGAAATATGATTCATGGTTCTCGATTCTTCATTTTTTTTTCGACACTCAATACTCGTTAAACTAGTTAAGATCTTAAAATAATGGGATTCGAAAGCCTCGTGAAAGGAATAATCGTTAAAGGTTCTTTTATTTATCTATTTCGTTCATAAATATGGTTATTTAAATTTATTTAGTTTAAATTAATAAATTTTTACTATTTAAAAAGCTTATTTTTATAAAATCTAGTTAGTCTCGTTAAATATTGAAGTTAGTGGACTAACTTAGTTAAATTATAGAGTTAGGCTCCTTTTAAATGGTATAAGTTGGTTAGTTATAAGGCTAGCTTCTCTTTTTATAGCATAACATAACTTTATTTAAGACCAGGGGGTGTTATGTAAATAGCTGAAACTATGAGGTTTGTAAGAAAGAAAAAGAAATCAAATCAAACAAATAAAAGGGGTTGGAAGGGACTCGAACCCGGGCCAACAGCCTCATCTTGCTCGCTTATGACCGCTCGGCTGCGGCCAGCTTATCAAACCAAACCCGCCCTAAAATTGATTTAAGGACTCCACTCCGCAGCCCGCCACAATGGCCCAATTCGCTGATTGTGTTTCAGCTCGCAAAATGGGCGCGTTTTTGATGTTTTTTGAGTTTTAAACTTGTTTAAGCATTAATTACTCACCCAAAACCAACCCTAATCACTTCCTTATAAATACCCAAGGCCTCCCAAGTCTTTTACACTTTAGAAACACTCTCAAATCTCTCTAAAACTCCCAAATTCGTAGCTAAAAGTGCAGGTTCGAGCAGAAACATCAAGCTCCACTAAAGTGAGCATAACTTCTTCGTTACTCGTCCGTTTTAGCTCATTCTTTTTCCAGAACGCTTGGCTTGACCTTAGCTTTGATTCGATGGGTATTTCACAGAGAATAAAGCCCTGTAACTCCGGCAAATAGGCTCCAAAGTTCACTGATTTCATTTATCTTTACTAATCCTTGTTCAAACTTGAGTTTAACTCACTCAAACCGACGTCCTTATGCTTATAACCACTTCTATGGTTAGTTAAGCTTAAAAACGGGGCTGAGACATACAAAATCAGAGGTTAATCCTCAAATACTTTCTGTTTTATTTAGGGTTTTTAACCCACAAGTCTTGTTCAAGCTTCAAGCTTGATGAAGGTGTGATTATGGACCAACTTGGGTTGTCCAACATAGAATCCCCACATTACTTGATGATTTCTCTTAGTAAAGTTGTTTCTTATTCTTGTATTGATATTAGTTCATGACCCTCCTTGTATGTTTTTACATCAAGTGTAGTGGTGAACCATAAGAGGTACCTAAATGGAAGCTTGTTCTTCCTACCTCCTACATGAATTCTATGACACAATAGAGGTACCTGTTAATGCATTTATGTCTATCACCTTTGTCAATCCGAGCCGTAGCGAGAAACAGAAGAAAACGAGTCGTTATGATGTAATATCTAGACAAAAGGCAAGGTGGCAATATTGTAATTAATGAGAAATCTCATTAAAAGCCAAGGCCTATAAATAGGAGCTTTATGTTTAGATTAGAGACTTTTGGTTCATTTGTGTTTTAGGAGAACTCTAGATCTAGAGAGAGAATCTAGAGAGAGAAAGTGATTCAAGGTGCTTGTTCTTGTTAGATTTCTAATAGAATCACGTTTATATTACATCGTGTGTGTTAGGTCGCGTTCGTGTACGGATTCCGCACGTTATACGTTCGTTTCGCAATCGTTTCGGAGTCAAAACCGGTCCTACAGTACCTAAATGAAGATTTATCTTCTACCTCATGATTGACTAATGGACTAAATAATACATATAATACTTATACATATATATACTATTCGAACCCTTGATGGTGGACTTGTGTTCATTCGTCAAGATATTAGAATAACATCATCTAAGACATAAGACTTGTTACGATTCTAATGAGTATATTACTCATGAAAACCTTAACCCTTGAGGTTTCATAGTGTCAAGAACAAGTACTTAGTGTTAAAAGATGATTACTTTCGAATACATATATTCTTGTGTTTTAACTTCCTAAATCCCTAAACAAACACATTCAACCTTCTAACCTCGGCAACTTCGTCACATTGGATAATCGGAAAGCATATGCAAATTTGTGAGTATACTCGCAACCCCCTTTTTATGTTTACCACTTTTTGGGGTGTAACATGTTTAACTATTAAACTACACTTAAACTTATTCTTTATGCAATGCACGAAAACAATCCTTATACATGAATACTATGTTATGATACTTGATGCTTACGTGGACCATACTTATGTGATATGTTTTAGTCATTAGCTTTCACGAGCCTCCATTTGACATGTATAGCGCTATAGGAGTAACGCACCGCCCCCCTTAAACTTGTGGTCATGTCGAATTAACTAAACTTTATTGCGTAAACAGAGGATTGGCTAGAAATATTGCATGCCATGTTAGGTTGATCTTGTATAAACTAAGTTGCCATGTGGATTCGTTTTAAACTTTTATACTTATACATATTCCTAAACTTGTATACTCACCTTTGCTTTTGCATTAAATTGTATTTTAAACATGTTACAGGTTGAGGATTGATGATGCTATGAAAACGGACTAGCAAAGATGCCTAGATACTCACTTAGACGTCTTAGGTCAAATACGTTGTGTAAATTTCATATTTGTTGTTGTATTGTTTTCTTGTATTTTTAATGTATTGTAACATTTATTTATGAATGAAATCAATTTATCTTTAATTCTATTGTCACAATTAGCGTTATGTGTGATGAGCAATCTTTCTTCGTCTCACTCCGATGTTTCCGCCATCGGTTGGGGTGTGACATTACATGGTTAGCTTGGGCTATCCTACTTGAAGATCCACACATCACTTGATGTTTTCTTAGATTAGTTGTTGTTATTTCCTTTCTTATTGTATGTTCATGACCCTCCTTGTTGTCTATGATAACAACTGTAGTGGTGAACACCAAAGAGGTACCTAAATGGAAGACTTGTCCTTCCTACCTCATGCATGACTTATGTGAAATGCAAAGAGGTTCCTAAATGGAGGATTTATCCTCCTACCTCATGCTTGACTTATATGACAATATGATATTCTATATAACTTATATAATATTCAAATAACCAAACTTTTGATGATGAACTAGTGGTCATTTGTCAAGATAGTAAGTTACATCATCTAAGACTTTAATAACTTGTTATGATTCTAATGGGTAATTTAACCCATGAAAACATTCTAACCCTTTTGGGTTCATAATGTTAAAACAAGTATTATAAAACTAGGTGGTTATTTTCCTCATATGTTTACTTTCATGTATTTTAAACTCCGAATCTTTAATCTTCCGTTAACTCCCCAAACTCACACACCTATGTTTCTTCGTGTAGAAGGACACGGTGTTCCACTCTAATCAACCAACAACTCTCGCGGGATTACCAAGCGGAAAGCTTGCAAAACCGTGAGTATACTCGATCCCATTTTTCCTTTTTACACTTTGGGTGCAACATGTATGTTATACAAATCACGCAACACTTAAACTATTTTAATCTCTATCCATGCTTAACATGAAACTATATGATGCTTGTTAGACTTGTATGCTATGTAAACTCTTTGTGTCGATATATGCTCATTAACTTTGCTAGCCTACCTTAACAATTATAGCGCTATAGGATTAACGCACCGCCCACGAGTCTTGGGGTATTGTTAAGTTAAACATGTTAACCTCCCGTTATTCTTTGGGATAGGCAAAATTAACGCGTTGTATACTTGGGTTTGAACATATGGTACACCGTTTCAGCATATTAGTAAACTTGCATATTGGTTAATCATGTTGGATATGAGACTTTAAACTTTTTATTCTATATTATGCTATGTATGAAAACTTGTATACTCGCCAACTTTTTGTTGATATATTTTAATACATGTTGCAGGTTGATAGACGAGATGATCTTATGAAGAAACGAGATTTAGGTGGACTTAGAAACACACCTAGATTAATTTTGTTATTTTGATGTTATGATATGAAACAATGTTATTTGTATTTGAATCTTTGTATGATAATTTAATATTGAAATGAAATTTGAATTTAATTTATATCGTCACATAGTGTTATGAAGTTTTGAGCAATTTGTTCGTCTCATCCCGATGTTTCTGCCATCGGTTGGGGTGTGACAGGAGTGACGAAAGCGTTTTTAAAGAGGCTATGCGTAGATACGAAGACGAGCATAGGCAGGTTTTCCCACACATCCAGGAATGGGAGGTTATGCGAAGCAATAAGAAGTGGGTGCCAGTTCCAAACGAGGTTGTAAGCGCTAAATGGACGAAAACCTCAGAGACTGGAAGTTATAATGCGGGGGGCTCGGACGCACGATGTCAGATAAACATAAACGACGAGCCAGAATTTGACGATGAAGATAATGTACTTCGAAATCATTAGAGGGCAGTTCGAAAATGGACGAGTTGATGGCCCAGTTCAAAGCATACACCAAGGTCACAACCCAAAAGGTAAAAGTAAAGCAACGTGAGGTAGACGAACGGGTAATGTTGAAGCAAGAGGTGGCAGAACTAGAGGAATGGAAGATAATAACAACCGATATCAACACGTATCCGGAAGAAGACCGTCATGTTTTGCATAAAATGAAAGAAAAGTTTCCAAAAAATGGAATTCTTAGGCTTTTTAATTTTTAACAATCTAGTATTTTTTAAGTTAATTTTTTTTAGAGTTATGTAATTTTTTTAATGTTATCTTATGTTTTTTAAGTTATATAATGATTTTATTTTTATAAGTTATGTAATGTTTAAAAAAATGTTTAATTTTTTGAAAAAAAATAAAAAATAAAAAGGGGAGTAGGCTCATCCTCCACACCATTGGTCCATCCTTGAAGGGGTATCTCCTTGGGTGTTGACGTGACGGGTGACATGAAGGGTTATCTTCAAAGGATGGGGCTCCTGCACACCCCATAATCCAAGAACATGGTAACCAAAATTTACATGCAATTCATTATTAAGTGAACCTTAACACACTTGTCAACTCTTTATGATCTGTTAGAAGAAAAAAAACCCTTTTGATTAAAAAATAATAATTATAAATCCAACAATTAAATCTTACTTAAATAAATAAACCATTAAATCTCATTGGTCCACGCATGGCATTATAGGATAGTGACATCTTTGAGTGCGATAAGAGTAAATTACAAAAATCGTCCTTTATGTTGACACCAGATTACAAACTATGTACTTTGCCTTCAATAATTACAAAAAAACGTACTCTATGTTTACAAACCTTTGCACATTATGTCCTTTGGCCCTAACCCATTTATTTTTCATGGTTAAATATGACCAAGTGGACTCCACATAAGGGTATTTTAGTCATTTTACCCTAAATACTAAAATACTAAAATAAATAAATCAGATCCTCTCTCTCCTCTCATTCTCTCTTTTAACTCTCATTCTCTCTCTCTAACTTCCACAACCAACAAAGAATCATCTTTAAGATCTTGAATTGTTGAAGAAACAAATGGTGAAGAACTAACACAAAACCTAAAAATTAAGTATCCTAATAATCTTCAGTTTGTTCCTTTACAATTTTAGAGAAATTGTTGGGTTGGAATTTGGGGTTGTTGAAAGACCCGTTCAAAACATAAAAAATTAAAAAGCACATTTTCACCACCACAACTTACCACTACTGCCCGCCATTAGCACCACCTATCAACAACAATCGCTGCCACCACAACTTACCACCACCTGCCGTCGACCACTACCATCTACTTCCCTTCCAGATGACCGGAACCACCACCCCCTTCCCTTCCCTTCCAACACCCATTCAACACCCTATGCCACACCCCAATCGATGGAGGAAACATCGGAGTGAGATGAAAACAAGATTGCTCGAGACATCATAACACTAAATGTGACAATATATAATTAATTTGATTTGCATAAATACTAAAAGTGAAATACATTGTTCAACACCAAATACATCAAATTGTAACAAACATCATGAAATAGAAATTTAAGTTTATCTTTAAGGTGTGTATCTAAATCCACCCTAAATGAGTTTCTTCATATCATCAACTAGTGACCTGCAACATGTATCAAAATAATAATCAACAAAAGTTGGCGAGTATACAAGTTTGATAACATAGCATAATAGTGAAAAGAGTTTGCTCATATCCAACATGATAAAATGTATATCCTGTTACTAACATACTAAACAAGTGTAAGCTATATGTCAAACCAGAGTTTAACGCAATCGTGATTACCAAACATCGTCGAAACTAAAATGGTGTAACATAGTTTACTTAACAATACCACTAGAATATGGGCGGGACGTTAGTCCTATAGCGCTATAATTGTTAAGGTAAGCTTGCAAAGTTAATGAGCATGTAGACACAGGTATACATAGAATGCAAGATTAACAAGAATAAAACAAGTCTCATGTTGAAAGTGGATAGAGTGTGATTGTAACAAGTTTAATAGTGATTTCGTGTTTTTGTATAGTTGTACATGTTGCACCCAAAGTGTGTAAAATTGAAAATAGGATAGAATATACTCATAGTTTTGCGTAGGTTCCACTAAACCGAGAGCTGAAAGGATGAGGGTCGGTACACTGAGGTTACCCTACAATGGGTAAACGAAGGTATGAGTGTTCTAATGTGATAAAGGGTTCAGATCAGACTTTAAATACAAAAAAGTATAAATTAATTCAAGTTACTGTACCCTTCGTGCGAATGGCAATATCCATTTGTGCGAATGGTCCAGTTGTGTGAGAATTCGCACGTAAAATTTAACTGTAAACGGTTTTAACGTTAAAACAGTAATAGTAATTGTCATAGAAAGTGAAAACAGGAAATAAAATACCCAAACAGTCAAATAAGAATAACCCAGGCGTGTCATACCCAACATGGCAAATGTTGGAGGCGAGGCGGGGTTCGCTTACTTTGTTTCTAGCAAACTATTTTGTGTTCATTCGTATGGTACACAAATGAGGTGGTGGAACTAGGTTGGAAAGCCAAGGCTCCCACAGTTCACACTTATGTCACAACTCAGATTCATCCAAATTGAGGATGGTGAATCTGGAATGACTTCAACATTTGAAGTACTGATAAACTTGAATCGAACAGAAAAGAAATTAAAAACGAAAACACGTAACACAGTCCCTTTGTGCGAAGGGGACTGCCCACTTGCGCGAAGGGGTGACTTCCTTCGTGCGAAGGGATGTAAATCCGTCAAAATAACTGTTTGCTTCCTTCGAAACAGGTCATTTCCTTGATGAAAATTAACCCTAACGCAAACCCACAACTATAAATTGAGTTGTGAGCCTGGTGGGTACCAAATTCCATCAAGTTTCGTAATAAAACAGAATTTAAAGTGCAAGAATAAGATTAAAATCAAGGTTTTAAATCTTTGTTTGTACCTCCAAAGTGGTGAGGTTTCACCATCAGTTTGCCAAGGCAAACTTGTGGAAACCATCTAAGAGATATATCAAACAAGATGATTTGGAAGAAAAGTTAAAGAAATGAAATAAAATGCAAGAAAAGTAAAGTAAATGAAAGAAAGTGATTATTGAATGCTTCTGCTTTCAAATGAGAGTTTCAGAGCGTCTGAGAGGGCCTGGGCAACTGGGAAAGTGAAATGAATGGGGTTTGGCACGTATTTATAGGCTGAAATGTGGCTTTGGAGCGAATGGGATCTTCGCGCGAGTGGCTTGGAGTGAGTGAGGTCTTGGAGCGATTGGCCCTTCGCACGAAGAGGAAAGTCCCTTTCGTGCGAAGAGGCTTTGATGTGTGTAAAATGCAACATATAAATTACATCAAATGAGGCATAAAACTAACCCTTTTTTAGTACTAATATTGGAAAAAGAGTGTTTTTGTCTTCCTTTTGTATTTTCAGGATTAAATGAGCTCAAAAACGCAAAAGAAGCAAAAAGACAGCTAAATCCAACATAAATACAAGAAAAGGAACATTAGTGGATTGCCCGAACCCTCAACGGCACCTTCCAAAGCAAAATAGAGAAAACAGAAGGCTGAACACGCCCCGTGCTCAGCCAGCACGGGGTCGTGCCCAAGAAGCAGCAGAAAAGACAAACCTATAGAAGCTTCTATTTCCCACCACGGGCCGTGCTCAGCGGACACGGGGGCGTGCCGAAAGTACTGCAGGCGCATTAATTGTAATTGCGAATTACAATTAATGAAGAGAGAGAGTGTCAGACGGGCACGGGGCCGTGCCCAGCGAACACGGGGCCGTGCCCAGGCCTCTGTTCAGCCTATAAATAGGAGTGCTTGGTTTCATTGCAACTCATCCCTTGGCACACCACCTCTCTCACACTTCATCCACCACCCACCACCATCACAACACCATCATCCACCACCATCATCCATTGTCCATCATAGAGTGTGTGAGTCGTCTCGGGATCCAAGATTGATCGTAAGAGTTCTTGACAATCAAGGCCATGTTTGCCTAAGTCTCTTACATCACTTGGTGAAGACAAAGTGTCTAGTATAATACTTTTTATTTCTAATCTTTTGCACTTTTTATTTGGTTTTGTATTAATGACTTTAATAACTAGTTACTTATGTTGAAGGTGATCTTTCCTTATCGTTTGTCCGTGGTGTCTTGGCATTATTTTACTGTCTATATAAAATAAAGGATTTTCACCATTCATATCTCCACGGTCTATATGGAGGTATGTTGGCTACCTGGTAGGGGGTTAAGGGAACGGTTTGGTAAAGGTCTTGCCATTGTTCAGCGTTTAGAGGTCCTGCAATGGACCTGGGTCAAATTTAGTAGGACCTCCTTCAATACTTCACGGTATTGGATGGCGGGGGTCCAAACTCTTTGATCCCCTCATAAGTTAACTACTATTAATATTATAACCCGGCTATTTAGGACTGTATCCCTGCTGACTCAGACTACTTAGTCGAGGGTAACGTCACCGCCAAAAGCGGGGCCTACCACAATACTGCATTAATAACTTAATTCATTATCTTCCAATAATCCACCCCTTTAGGATTGTATCCCTGCTGACTCAAACTACTGGGGTGAGGGTAACGTCACCTTCAAAAGAGGGGCCTACTACAATAACTAAGATAATCTCTTAATTATGTGCAAAAGTGCGGAAATAATCAAAGGTTATACTAGATATGAGTCGGAACCAAGTGATTCATCTTGTCTATCTGTTTTTATTTTATTTTTATTTTCAGCATTTTAGTTAGTTTTTATTTTTCTTAGTTTAAAACATTTTTCCAAACTTTTATTTTGGTTAGACGTTGAGGATAAACCGGTATTAAAAGCTCTTGTGTCCTTGGACGACCTCGGTATCTTACCAACGCTATACTACACTCAACGATGGGTGCACTTGCCCATATGTGTGTTTAGTGTTAGTGAAGTATCGTGTTTTATAAATTTAAAACTTGGCTAAAATAAGTGTTAAAAAGGGCTTAAAATATACACCTAAAATATACGACACTTTATCGCACATCAAGTTTTTTGGCGCCGTTGCCGGGGACACAAGGATTTTAAGAAAGTTAGGAATCAACGGCCTAATCATCTTTTATTTTTCTTTTTATTTTTTTTTTAGGATTTTCTTAGTTTTTCAGCTTCTGCAGAGCTCAGCACGGGCCGTGCCCGCTGAACACGCCCACGTGCTCAATCATTGGAACTGGCAATCCTGTTTTACATCAGACAGTAAGCTGAACACGGGGCCGTGTCCACTCAACACGCCCCCGTGCCCAAGTTTCAGTTACTGAAAACAGAACCGTTAGATCCCGACGGTTGGTAATTTCTGACATAAACATGAGTGATAGTAATTATTTTTACTTTCGGCACTCTTATGGTACGTGGTGTCAATTATGTGGTGGCGAACATGAAGAAGTAAAATGTTACTTCCTAAATTATAGGCCCCACTACATGGACCCACGATCTTCTCACAACCTTAAGAGGGGCGAAAGTAAAAATAAGCACTATTTCTCCCTCGAATGCGCCCAGCCAGATATTCTAGGGGAAATGTTCCTTAGCGAATTATTTCAACTAGAAGAGCTAATTCTGAAATGGATAGAAGAGCTTAGGAAGGATTTTACTAATCCGCCCCAAGACGATACCCATGAAGAAATGTTGGTACCGCATTCCGACAACCTCGTTGCTCCCGAAAATACCTTCGTACCTAGCAAAGACTTGGACGATAGTCGTCCCTGTGTCGATTGTGCCGTGAAGGACTCTCCATCGACTTCGTTCGGTGCATACATAGACCTGAGCGATTCGGCATACACCTTCTTTAACAAGAGCCCGGAAAAGGGTTGGACTTGTCCACCTAGAATGAAAATAGGAATTACCCTCACCGACAACCTCTTGCGTTCTCGCCTTAGTCTAGGACAATTAAGGTATATTAGGCACTTTGGGGTTGTTCCAACCAGTCAGGAACCACCCGATACAAACAAATTCCTTAAAAAAACTAGACAACTTCATAAAACAGTCTGTAGACACGGGGCCGTGCCCAGCCAACACGCCCCCGTGTCCATCGAAAGATTCCTTTCTGATCAGTACGTCAGAATACGGACAAACTGTGTCAGAACTCCACCTGCACACGGGGCCGTGTCCACTGAACACGGGGCCGTGTCCAGGTTGCTGTCATTTTCTATAAATGCAGCCAAGAATTCTGCACATTTGGACCAACTTGGGGCAGAGATTTGCAGGAATCTTCTCTCAAACTATCCTAGGTAAGTCTAAAAGAAGGTTCCAACAACCCATCTTGTCCCTTCCTCTTTTAGTAATTTCCTTCTTCTTCATCTTTCTCCAAGAACTACCATTGAAAGTTTGGAATTCCTCCAACTCTATGGTAGGGATAAATGAGTTTTGTTCAAAGAATCTTGGTAAAAACATGTTATGAAACATGGTTTTAAGTTATAGTAGCCAAAAAGGGCCTACAACATTCAGAAAATAACTTAAAAATACAAGTTTTCTTGTTCCAAAACTCTGCAGAAAGATGGACACGGGGCCGTGCTCAGTGAGCACGGGGCCGTGTCCGGTTACTGTTTCCTTAAATAAGCTATTTTTAGTTTATTTTTCGTAGGATGCCGAGTGAAAACAGCGATACATCTTCTGTGCATTCGTCAAACAACCGAAGAGGAAGAAGACCCTCCATTGAAGCTACACTTGTTCACTATGTGATAGCATTAAGGGAGGCTCTCGATGAAATGACTTCAGTAGAGGAGGTCCTTATCGACCGTATTAACGATCTTACGATGGGACTTGAAAGCAGCTTCCAAGAAATTAACCTCTTGCACCAGAGGTTAAATATTCTTGTAGCACCTCCAATGGAACCAATCCTCCCTCAGCAGGATTGGAACCTGGCTCTCGGAATCAACAACCCTACCGGGTGGGAAGACCTTCCGGCGGAACCTCCCATGGAACACCAACAAGAGATCCCGGTGGAAGTTGAAACTCCTCAAACCAATGCCAATGAGCCTTCTTTTCTCCTTCCAAGGGAGATAGAAGAATGGCTCGCCGACATTTGAGGAGAACCGCACTCGGAAGAAGGAGTTCACTAAGGCCTTGTTTAACCAAGATTTAGTATTTCTTGGAAATTTTGCTAAATTAAAATAAAGAAAAGGCTAGGACTCCGTGGTTTGTTATTTCTTTTATCTAGTTTAATTTAGGGTTATGTAAGTTCTCTCTATGATGAAATGAAATGATGGTTTTAATGTTTGGATGGTTTGTAACACACTCATGGTGGTAAAGACTGAAAAAGGGGAACGAGAAAAATGATCCCATGCACAAGAACAAGGCAACCCGACAATTTTCTCCCTTTCAGAAGGTTCAACACGGGCCGTGCCCAACCAACACGGCCCCGTGTCGAACCACCTGCAGAAAACGCCCAGTACAGGTAACTGGACACGGGCCGTGTTCACCCAACACGCCCCCGTGTCCAGACTTCTGTTTCTCTTATTTCAATTTTGTTACTGGCACTTGAACACGGGGCCGTGCCCGGATAACACGGGGCCGTGTTCAGTGCCCAGTAACACAAAATTTTGCTTTTTAAACACTAATTTACACATCTAATCAACCTAAAAATTTATTTTTGGGACACATTGAGGACAATGTGTAATTTAAGTGTGGGGGGGATGCTAAAACCTTGAATTTTGCAAGTCCTAAATACAAGCCTTACACAAAACTCTATTGGAACCGCTAATCACCCCAAATTTTTTCAAAAATTTCATTTTTTTTACTTGTCTAGGTTTAACTCGGGAAATTCAAGCTCTCAAAAAGGTTATATTTTTACAAATTTACAACCGATAGCGTAGTGATAAAAAGAACCAACATAAGAAAATTATGAAAAGGCATGACAAACTTATTTAAAATTTGATTATATATACTTGATCACATAAAAACCCATTCCCACAAAAGTGAGTTTTGAGCCTTTATTGAGCACACAATTTCATATCATTTGACTAAATGCTCATTTTTCGTTTCTTGTGTGAATAGCCGCTTGGTTCTTACGACTCTAGAACTTGCCATGACAATACATTCCCGGTCCTTATCAACTTAAACCCGAGTAAGTACATGATGGAGGCATTAGGACTAACCCTTTTTCATTTCTACACCATTATTTTTCTTTTTCTTTTACCACCTACCCAAAAATCCCCCTAGTTAGCCCCTTTGAGCCTAAACCTTTTCGTTTCATCACCCAAAACAAAAACCCTTTCACCCACCAAAACCTTTTTCATTTTTAACCCTTTATTTTAGTAACAAGTTCGGTTCTTCAAAAAAAAAAAAAAAAAATGAAGCAAAAAGAAAATAAACAAACAAAGTAATCAAAAATAACTTTGTTTGAATAAAAGCTTCATCAAAAATAAAAAGTTGCAAAAATACGAAAACCGACACTTGTTACGCTTTTTAGCCCTTTTTCTACTAACCACTAACCCAACCACCTACCTTTAACCCTAGCCAACCCTTAACCCACAAAGTCCTCTTGATATCTACAAAGGTATAAAAGTTAAAAAGGAGGAGGATTGATTTCTTGGCAAGCCTATGGTAGGAATAAGTTCCATGCCGCTCTCGAGTGATTCACTAAAAATACACTTTCAGCCGAGTGTGAGTGATTTCCCCGTGAGGTATGTGAACTTGTATATAAATAGAATTTTAAAAAAATTATGTTATGCCCAAATAAGTAATTTCTTTTATGAACAGTTCTAAATAAATCATTACGAATAGGAGTGTAAATAAATAAAAATAAAACCCAAAAAGATCTTGGAAATCCCGACACTCTATGACAAACCCAAAACCTTCTCTTCTACCTATTCCATTTGGGAGTGTAAGCCACGTATTAAAGAGTTTTGCTTGAGGACAAGCAAAAGTTCAAGTGTGGGGGTATTTGATGTGTGTAAAATGCAACATATAAATTACATCAAATGAGGCATAAAACTAACCCTTTTTTAGTACTAATATTGGAAAAAGAGTGTTTTTGTCTTCCTTTTGTATTTTCAGGATTAAATGAGCTCAAAAACGCAAAAGAAGCAAAAAGACAGCTAAATCCAACATAAATACAAGAAAAGGAACATTAGTGGATTGCCCGAACCCTCAACGGCACCTTCCAAAGCAAAATAGAGAAAACAGAAGGCTGAACACGCCCCGTGCTCAGCCAGCACGGGGCCGTGCCCAAGAAGCAGCAGAAAAGACAAACCTATAGAAGCTTCTATTGCCCACCACGGGCCGTGCTCAGCGGACACGGGGGCGTGCCGAAAGTACTGCAGGCGCATTAATTGTAATTGCGAATTACAATTAATGAAGAGAGAGAGTGTCAGACGGGCACGGGGCCGTGCCCAGCGAACACGGGGCCGTGCCCAGGCCTCTGTTCAGCCTATAAATAGGAGTGCTTGGTTTCATTGCAACTCATCCCTTGGCACACCACCTCTCTCACACTTCATCCACCACCCACCACCATCACAACACCATCATCCACCACCATCATCCATTGTCCATCATAGAGTGTGTGAGTCGTCTCGGGATCCAAGATTGATCGTAAGAGTTCTTGACAATCAAGGCCATGTTTGCCTAAGTCTCTTACATCACTTGGTGAAGACAAAGTGTCTAGTATAATACTTTTTATTTCTAATCTTTTGCACTTTTTATTTGGTTTTGTATTAATGACTTTAATAACTAGTTACTTATGTTGAAGGTGATCTTTCCTTATCGTTTGTCCGTGGTGTCTTGGCATTATTTTACTGTCTATATAAAATAAAGGATTTTCACCATTCATATCTCCACGGTCTATATGGAGGTATGTTGGCTACCTGGTAGGGGGTTAAGGGAACGGTTTGGTAAAGGTCTTGCCATTGTTCAGCGTTTAGAGGTCCTGCAATGGACCTGGGTCAAATTTAGTAGGACCTCCTTCAATACTTCACGGTATTGGATGGCGGGGGTCCAAACTCTTTGATCCCCTCATAAGTTAACTACTATTAATATTATAACCCGGCTATTTAGGACTGTATCCCTGCTGACTCAGACTACTTAGTCGAGGGTAACGTCACCGCCAAAAGCGGGGCCTACCACAATACTGCATTAATAACTTAATTCATTATCTTCCAATAATCCACCCCTTTAGGATTGTATCCCTGCTGACTCAAACTACTGGGGTGAGGGTAACGTCACCTTCAAAAGAGGGGCCTACTACAATAACTAAGATTATCTCTTAATTATGTGCAAAAGTGCGGAAATAATCAAAGGTTATACTAGATATGAGTCGGAACCAAGTGATTCATCTTGTCTATCTGTTTTTATTTTATTTTTATTTTCAGCATTTTAGTTAGTTTTTATTTTTCTTAGTTTAAAACATTTTTCCAAACTTTTATTTTGGTTAGACGTTGAGGATAAACCGGTATTAAAAGCTCTTGTGTCCTTGGACGACCTCGGTATCTTACCAACGCTATACTACACTCAACGATGGGTGCACTTGCCCATATGTGTGTTTAGTGTTAGTGAAGTATCGTGTTTTATAAATTTAAAACTTGGCTAAAATAAGTGTTAAAAAGGGCTTAAAATATACACCTAAAATATACGACACTTTATCGCACATCAGGCTTGTCCATCCTCTCGAAGGTCTAAGTTTGGTTAAGTTCATATTTTAGCCGGTTTTCGATGTAACAAGTGTAATTGTGTAATGTACAAGTATAAAGCATGTATAATGGTGTTTTAAACATAGATTTTGAGTATGAACATGTAAACAAGTCTAAAATGTGTAAGATAATTGTGAATAAAACATTTGAATTTCATTATGATCAATAGTCTCGAATTACAAAGTTGAAAAAAGGAATATGGTACAATACAAATACAAGTTTCCAAAAATAGAATTATAACAATAATTTCCAAATAAGGAAAGTACGGAAATGCGAAGCGTTACACCCTAACCATCCACGGTCTACAACCACCACTTGTACCTTGAAACCTTAGCACCGCTGGGTGGCGAACCACCACCTATAACCATCTTTCGATTTGACATCATCGAGATAGACAAACACTCGATTTCTCTGGTTTCTCCATGTGGAGATGGTGTTGCGATTGTGGTGGTTTTAGGATTTTTAGGTCGTGTAAGGTGGATGGTGTGGTGGCAGGTTGGTAGGTGGTAGTGGCAGGTTGTGGTGGTGGTGGCTGATGGTGGAGGTTGAAAGATATGATGGTGTTGTTAGGTGGAAGTTAACAGAGAGATAGTGTATATGTGTGTGCTCTAGGGAGAGATATATTATCTTTTAAATTTATAACTTTTAATGTTTATTAATTTGAGTAAATAGGGTAAAATGATCATAATACCCTCATGTGGGGTCTATGTGGTTAGATTTAAAGTTAAAAACAAAAGAGGTTAGGGCCAAAGGACATCTGCAAGGTTTTGCAAACATAAAGTACGTTTTTTGTAATTATTAAAGGCAAACGACATAATTTGCAATCTAATGTCAACATACGACGACTTTTATAATTTACTCATGAGATAAAGTTTATTATTTCAATTCTGGTGTATGATTCAAATTTGCCGTTAAACAATAAAAATGAATTCTGTACCGAAACTATAAAAACGAATATCGATACGGATGTTTAAAACTTTAGTTCGTCACAGTAAAGAAAAAATCAATTATATTTAACCCGATTAATTTTAAATGAAACTCTAATATTATATATACACTATTGTGATATGTTAACATGTGATAAAATCTGTAAGGAAATTTGCAGTTTAAATAGATAAATTAGAGTATACATGTTTAATATTACATATTTTTCTTAAAGCTTCCAAACTTTTTACTTTTTTTTAAAAACTAGAAATAAGATTCCGCGCGCGTTGCGGCGCGGGTACATCGCAAACATCGAATTGATTAGTCCAAACGTTATGTGATGCATTAACTATATGAAAACACACGTTTCGTTGTATCTGATTGAACTCAATGTAACCTATATAAGCATAGCGATTGGATCAAACATAATGTAAATCAAATTTATACCGTACAATCATAACATATTATATGTGACCTTGAGTCATACATAGAAAACGTAACGAGTATAATGGAAAAGCTGACACGTATAATCAAAAGAGGTTAATTAGAGCTTTTAAAAAGGGAAAAAAAATAAACTACAATTTGACTCCACTCAAATCAAAACGTAAAACGGGAAACTTGCGAAAGATGAAAAGTATGGAGGGTACAAAGTTGAAAACAAAAAAGTGTTGTGGTTAAATTGTAAAAGATGTAAAGTTTTGGGTTATTAGTATTAACTATATGAAAACACACGCTTCGTTGTATCTGATTGAACTCAATGTAACCTATATAAGCATAGCGATTGGATCAAACATAAAGTAAATCAAATTTATACCGTACAATCATAACATATTATATGTGACCTCGAGTCATACATAGAAAACGTAGCGGGTATAACGGAAAAGCTGACACGTATAATCAAAAGAGGTTAATTAGAGCTTTTAAAAAGGGGAAAAAATAAACCACAATTTGACTCCACTCAAATCGAAACGTAAAACGGGAAACTTGCGAAAGATGAAAAGTATGGGGGTATAAAGTTGAAAACAAAAACATGTTGTGGTTAAATTGTAAAAGATGAAAAGTTTTGGGTTATTAGTAAAAAAGTTAAGGGATTAAAATGCAAAAGATAGAAACTTGTAGGTTAAAAATGCAAAATGCAATTTTTTTTTTGAAAATCCCCCAATGCACATGTTACCACAACATAAAGCAAAAACATGTTGGTAATTTATAGGTTGGAAATAATATCTTTTAATCCAGTTCGTAAAACCTATTCACCTCCGGAATTCTATCACCTTTTGACACTGAATTTGATTTCAAAATCATTGTCTCTCGCTCTCTCTACTCCACCAAGGAATTCTATCTCGTTAGCAGCCATCACCATTGCGACTCTAGCGACGGAAACCTGGTGAACACCGCATCTCCACCGATAGTGGGTTCAACTACCTCCAGCCATGTTAGATGCCACCACATCACCACCTAATGACCACCACCAACGAACGCCTCTCTCTCTCCCTCCCTCCTCTCTACAAACCTTAGATCCAGTTATAGTGCACCCGTCATCGGGTTCTTGCTCTGCCACGGACGGCTATCTCTCGGAGGCTGCCAGCGCCGGCTCCTACCTATCCACTCTCTCTCATCTCTAACTTATTGTCTCCTAGTCTGTCCCTTTCAAGTCTATTAGTCTCTATATTTACAAATAACTAGATGGCACACCCCGCGCGTTGCGGCGGGTGAGGCGTTTATGCAACATTTACATTTATAAAGTCCGGGTGAAGCGTTTCTGCAACATTTACATTTACATTGTCCGGGTGCGCGTTGCGACAGGTGAGGCGTTTCAGCAACATTTACAAAGTCCATATGTAATACACACCGTTAACAATATTTAGCATTTTGCATATGTATGAGAGGTTTTGTAACATTCCGTGAAATTGAGAACGCAAGAAAATAAAAATAACATAACATTAGATTAATCTTGTTTCTGCACACAAACTACTACATGTTAACTGTATTCTTCCATATGCAAAGATTTAAAGGTAATGTGTTTTCACAATACTTCCTAGATCCTAGATATCTCATATCCAAATGATTATTTAGTTCACTGTAATATTTACAATTTTTTAACAGTCATAAAAAAAATTAAAACCTACATAATACACACCATACATTTACTTGTCACATCCACATAAATCTATCCATTAATCACCTTTTTTAGTTAAATCCATCTAATAGCATTAGTATAGATTTAATATTTCGAAGGTAAAAATGTCTTAACATCAAATATATTTGTATAGATTTAATATTTTAAAAGGGAAAAAAAGGTTTTAACATCAAATGAAGCACAAAACACAAATTACTCACTCCCCCCTCTAAGCACAATAAATAAACTAAAATGGTTTATTGGTTTAGGACCTTTCTCCCTCTCTAAAACACTCACGCACAAACACCAGATCAAGAGAGGTAGCAAGAGGCTATTAAAAAAAGAGGTAGTTAGAAGCCATGATTTCAGAAAGGCTAAAAATCTTTGAGGAGGAAGTCGAGATATAGAAATTTTGAGACCGGAGATGGCAGCATGCAGCACCACAACAGATCCGCCGCTAACAACCACCATGCTCCCACAACGACCCGGTGGTCCAATCAAACCCTAGATCTCGTTCTGATATTTTATTCTATTAATAATAATTTAGACATTCGAATCTTTTGTGAGAGGTGTTGATGGAGCCGACCAAGGTCTGGTAAAGCTCCGCCGACCTCCGGTGAGATTTAGGGAAGCTTCTTCTTTGTGCAGAAAGGCTACGATTCGATCTCCCTGCCATGAATGCGAAGACCTCGTCGGCCGTCGGGCAGAAGCTCAGCTCCGGCGGCTTTCACTCCTTTCTTGTCGGCTTCCCACTGCATCTTTGTTGTTTGTAGTATACCGTTCCTTGGCAACAATCGAATCTAGGCTTCAATGGTTTGGTTTGGGGGTTTTGATTTGTTTGACTCTCTAATCTGTTCATTTATCTCTCCTGACTTGAATAGATGACTCAGCATTAAACCAGCCAGTGGTTTTGTCAGAAACCACTATCCAACATTATAAGCCTAGAGTACAAGCTGCAATGCGTCCAGTTGTTTTTTTTTAAAACCCTCCCCAAGCACAAGTTACAACCCACCCAAGCCCAACCTTGTTGCTTATTTATAATAACTAGGGTTAAGACCCGCCCGCGTTGCGGCGCGGGTACATCGTAAACATTGAATGGATTAGTCCAAACGTTATATGATGCATTAACCATATGAAAACACACATTTCGACGTATCCACTTGAACACAGTGTAACCTGTATAAGCATTGTGATTGGATCAAACGTAAAGTAAATGGAATTCATATCGAACAATAATAACGTATTATATGTGACCCAACTTATACAAAGAAAACGTAACGGGTATGAAGGAAAATATGCACATGTAATCGAAAGGGATTATTTAGAGCTTTCCAAAAAAGGGGAGAAAAAGAAACCATAATTTGACTCCACTCGGTTCGAAACAAACTTCACGAAACGTACATAAAATAAACACGAAAACATATTATATTTGACCTGAATCATTTCTCAAAAAAGTTTACGTCGAAACGTAGAACAACTTGAATTTATATGAAAACGTACATAGAAATATGCACGTAAAAATAGTTTCTTTAAACGAAAACGTATTATATTTGACATGACTTGTCTATAAAAAAGTTTACGTCGGAATGTAGAAGAAATCATATTTACACATACCCGTACATAAAATATGCACGTAAAAAATAGTTTTTAAGTAAAGGAAGTATAGGGGTAAACCGAAACAAAAAATTAGTAAAAAGATTAATAGGTTAAAAACGTTTGTAAAACCGTGCCAAGTAGCACCAATGCCACAACCACATCGACTCTCAACATCGTAAAAATAAAATAGATAAAATGGTAAAAATTACATTGAACAAAAAGCAGACTAAAATCGTTGAACCACGCACATCCGTTACAGTGTCTTAATACGAAGAAATTAACCAGAAACGTAAAACGTAGAAAATAATAACTTAGTCGATCTACGACCCGCCCGTTGCGACGAACTTTTCAAAAGGGGAAAAATGGACGCGTTGCGACGGGTCTGTCAAATATGAAAAAAAATAGAGCAAAAACGTTGAATATCACATGCACGCTACGACATGTTAACTCGCAAAATTTAGAACGAAACGTAAAACGAAAAACTTGCGAAGGATAAAAAGTATGGGGTACGAAAGTTGTAGATAATAAAGTGTTGTGTTAAATTATAAAAGATGGAAAACTTTAGGTTAAAAGTAAAAAATGAAAAGGGGTTAAAATGTAAAATATGAAATGTTTGGGTTAGAAGTGAAAAATTAAGTTTTTTTTTTTGAAACACTCCCTAAGCACAAGTTACAAGTCATGATAGCACATATAAGTTGCTTATTTTTTTTTTTTTTTTTTTTTTTTTTTGAACGGCAAATTTGGATCACTGACGGACCATTGGAGTATCATCGTGCCACCAGAGGAACCACCCGATCATATCCATCTCCACTAGGCATAACGCCACACCAATTCAGGAGGAAACCCAATAAACATGGGAAAACCCCCTTGCGGGAATCGAACCCAGGACCTATTGGTCCCAAAGTCTTATCCCACCACCAAGATGCCACTAGACTAATAAAGGCGAGTGGCAGTACCCCGTAAATAACAATTAGAAATGTCCAATTAGTCTATTGTTCATAGGGGTGTGCAATAACCGAACCGTTAACCGAAACCGAACCGAAAACCGATAAAACCGAACCGAAATTAACCGAAACCGAATTAACCGAAAGTCGGTTAACGGATATTTTTTTACCATCGGTTAACCGAAAATTAACCGAACCGAACCGAATCATTTATTTTTTTATATATTTCTAGCTTTTATACCTCTATTTCATGTGTTTCATGTTTTATACTTTCATTTCATGTAATAATACCTCCATTTCATTTATTTATGCCTTCATTTCATTTATTTATACATTCATTTCATTTATATATAGCTCCATTTTATGTATTTAAACATTTATTTATGCATTTATACCTCCATTTCATTTATTTATACATCCATTTCATGTATTTATACATCTATTTCATGTATTTACACCTCCATTATATGTATTTCTAAGCAAAAAATTTAGCCCTTGTTTGAATTGGTTATTAACCGAAAATTAACCGAACCGAACCGAAAACCGACAAATTAACCGAATTAACCGAACCGATTAACCGATGACTTCGGTTACGGTTACGGATAATGCTAATAACCGAACCGTGCACACCCCTAATTGTTCATAAGAACCTACATAATTTGTTATATTTAGAAATTAGAAATAAGTCTCATTGGTCCATCGGAATTAATGCCGGCCACTTCACCGTATTTCTGACTGTTTTTAGCCTAACTTCAACCCAGACAAACACCTTCTAACTAATCTCTCCGCCGTTGCCCTGCCGTACTGCCGCCGTTATCTTGAATTTTCTCCGGTGGAATCTCAGGATTCGAAGGTGTTTTGTGCACTAGATCCTTCACTTTATAATTAGGTAATCACCAATACACTCTGTTTGCATTTTAATTGCAATGAACAACCAAACCCACAAAAACCCTAATTTTAGGGTCCTTTTTTTTTTTTTTTTGCAAGATGCTAATTATTTGGCTTTCACACTGAAAATACCCTTTGTTTCAAGATTGAATATTTTTTTGCAAAATGCTAATTATTTTTTACATTTGTTTTCAGTATTTTGTTGGATTGAAGTTGACTATTAGGAATTTAGTGGATGGATAATGCATTGAGATTAGTTCTGCTGCTGGTGCTTCTTGCCAAAGGTATATATTGGTTATACAAAAGTTGTATATTTAGTGATTTTTGCTGATTATGTTATGATACACCAGGACCACTTGGTTCTTCCAGTAAAATGAAATATTTCCTGCCCACTTTGCACATTCTAATCTCAAAAGGGTAAACTTTATTGTAACACTTTTGGATTGTGATGATGTTATGCTAAGTATGTTGGTAGTAAGTTTAGCATTATGAATGTATAGTCTTATGTTAGGTAAATAAGGGTAAAGATCCAGGTCAAACGAACTCCGATTGAGCTCATTCCAACGGCGTTGGAACCAGCTCGTCGAAACCTAACTAGAAACCCTAATCCCTTAACCCTACACCCTAAAGCTAAACCCCAAACCCTAATTCTAACCATGGTTTTAAAAAATGGTTGAGGTGTGCACCTCGAGGCGAAACACCCAAAAAACGATTTTGAGGTGCGCCTCAGGGGGTTTCTATTGTACATGCGCCTCAGAGGGGTTGAGGCGCTAAAAAGGCTGTGCCTTAGGTGTTTTTGATATTTGTTTTTGATGTTTTTGACTTTTTGTGTCAATTTCAAGCAATTTATGTCTTTTTATGTGTGTTTTTGATGAATTTGATGATGAACTTAGTTAGTATTATTATTTTTATAAGATATATAATTTTTATTTATTTCCGCCTCGAGGCTTACGCCTCATGAGGCGAAGGGAAAACGTCTCGAAACTCGTTTTCGTTTTTTCAAACCTTGATTCTAACCCCTAAAGCTAAACCTATGCTAAACTCTATGATAAACCCTAAAATCTGAATTATAAACCCTAAAGTAAACCCTTAATACTAATGCCAAACCTAAAACTAAACCCTAAAGTTAAACCCTAAAAGTTAAACTCTAAACCCTAAAAGCTAAACCCTATATATATTTGAATAGGATTGGACGAGACGGTTCCAATGCCGCTGAAATGAGGTCAATCGGAGTTCGTTTGACCCGGTTTCCTACGCTTCCTAGGTTAAGAATCTTAGATACGGGTACGGCAAAGGTACGACAAAATAAAATATAAAAAAATAAAAATATATTACACAAAGTCCAAAATCATAAATCATCATTTGTCATTTTAACATATCTATTCAAGAGACAAACTTAAATTCACCCAAAACACTTTCAACTTACTTTTTTTGAACATACTTATTTTAACATATCATAATCAAACCATCACATGATAATTCAATCATCGTTCGAAAATACGTCGCCGGTTAGTCAAAGTGGAAATCTCGTTCAAGTTTACATCGCAGATCCATAACACATCTGAACTTCAAAGTTTGGTGAAAGTTTAAACTCTAAATAAAATAGGATACGTCCCCGAAACGTTGAACTGCCGTCCCCACAATCCCGGAAACGTCTCGCTGCCGTCTCCAATTTCCCGGAAACGTTTGGGGGACGTACCCATGCCGTCCCCGTCCCCTAACCGTCCCCGAGACGGGTACTCAATGGTCCCCGTGCTTCATAGGTTAAGATTGTTTTGTAATTGATCCTCCCCCATTTACATAATGTTGTGACATGACATATTAAGTATATTAATTAGTATGTGTCTACCACTGGTTTTATATCATATCGATTCATATCGCAGTTATGCCACATATGAAACAGCATGACAGTTACTTTCAATCGAATCATAAAGTTTCCCTCCAAACTCGCATACCATACTAACTACTAAGATTACTTACTGCAAATCTGCCGTCATTCAACAAAGTAAGAGCTCTGAAGTAACTACAAGTTATCTTCTTTCCAAATGTATCGATTCGAAAAAACATCCCATTGTAAAATAAAAAAACTAGATTAATGTTTTCTGTTTTTAGTTTTTACCACACTAGGTAAGAATTGTTTCTTGCATAAAACATTCTGCTGAATATCCCTTTCGATAAGATGGAAATGGTATAATTTTACCACACTAGGACTTGCTAGAAATAAATGTATCGATATGATGGAAACAATGTAGTTTTATTAAATATGTGTCGGTATACATGTAATTGTCCTGGTAGTTACTTTTGTTTCATTGGCTTTCAGTTTATCCATCCTCGAACGCACATGATTTCGAACATTGCGCGACCACCGTCAAGCAATGGGCGTCTTCTTCTCTTCACTCCGATAGCAAGGATGGACACATTCTAAAGGATTTGTTGTTTTTCCTTCATGTACCAAGAACAGGAGGCCGAACGTATTTCTATTGGTAAATTTTTCACCTTTTGTGTACCTGCCTTATATGGTTCTTTTTTATATATTTTACATCATGTGTACAGCTTTTTGAAGAAACTCTACTCTAGCTCTCTAGAATGCCCGCGTTCTTATGATAAACTACATTTTGATCCTCGGTATGCTTTGTAATGAACTAATGATTAAAACTTTATGGTTGTTTCTTTGTTCTTTGTGTTTCTAAATATTATGGCTACATGTTTTTGTGTAGTAAACGGAATTGTAGGTTATTGGCTACACATGATGACTATAGTATAATGTCCAAACTACCAAGAGAGAAAACGTCGGTGGTGACCTTGCTTAGGAGCCCCATTGAGCGTGTTTTTAGCGCTTACGAGTTTTCAATAGAAGTAGCCGCTAGGTTCTTAGTGCATCCTAACATGACATCAGCGGCAAAAACATCCGCACGTTTGCGTTTAAAAAAAGGTGTTATGAGCACACTCGAGATTTGGCCATGGAAGTACTTAGTTCCTTGGATGATGGAGGATTTATTTTCTCGGGTATGTTTGTTTCAACGCATACCATTGTAATAATATTTTAGTGACTGTTAATGATTTACTAAATATTAATTAATCCATTTATTATATCGTTATGAACAGAGAGATGCTAGAAAAATAAACGGTCCACCTTATACTTACGGGAACGACTCATATAATATGAAGGAAATCGTTATGCCATTACATGAATTTATTAATCACCCTGTAGCTCTCGACATCATTCACAACGGTGCCACTTTCCAGGTATAAGTTTTAGTAACCGGTCAAATTTGGTCACACTTCGCTTCGACATAAAGATGCCAACTTTATTACATTTTCTTAAAGAGTAAAATGTCATTTTCGTGAGGTTTGGTCAATTTTGCGACTTTTGTCCAAAGGTTTGTTTCCGCATCTGGATCCAAAAGTTTTGAAATCTTGCCACTTTCATCCGGCTCGTTAACTGCATCCATTTTTCTCCGTTGAGTCAGGGGTAATTCTGGCGTTTTTGTTAACTTAAAGGGGCAATTCAGTCTTTTTCACGGGTATTCAGTCTTTTTACATAAAGTAAAAAAGACCGAATTGCTCTTTAAGTTAACAAAAACAACAGAAATACCCCTGACTTAACGGAGAAACATGGATGGAGTTAATGAGCCGGACGAAAATGGCAAGATTTCAAACCTTTTGGATCCAGATGCGGAAAAACAAACCTCAGCGACGAAAATGGCACTTTACTCTTTTCTTAATCTTTACATGTTGGTTATAGCTAAATGCTGTTGCTAATAGGTTGCAGGTTTGACTAACAATTCTAATAAATGGGACTCGCATGACGTTCGCCACTGCGTAATGACACATCAGACTCTTGGAAAATACGTGCTTGAAGTTGCAAAGGTAATGATTAAACGGCTAAGGGCCCTGGCCCGTAGTTTAAGGCTTTAAGCGTTGATCGTTTTGACTTTTATTTTTTATTTTTTTACCTTTTAATGCAGAAAAGGTTGGATGACATGTTATACGTTGGACTTACCGAAGAACACAAAGAATCTGCTGCAATGTTTGCAAACTTAGTTGGTTCACAAGTCATTTCACAGTTAAGTGCATCGAATCCGGTCACTGAAGCAGTAAGTAAAACGGGTAAATTTCAGAAAACCGCAACAGTTGAATGTTTATCTTCAAAATCCATTCTAAAGTTACCTGAATTTGCTTGCTTAACAGGGTAACAACACTTTAACTGCTGAAGCACAAAGTGAAAATGTATGCACACCCTTATTCTTTTTACATTTTTCAATACCTAATGTAAAGAGTAAAATGCCATTTTCGTCCCTGAGGTTTAGCCAGTTATGCGACTTTCGTCTAAAGGTTTGTTTTTCCGCATCTGGATCCAAAAGGTTTGAAATCTTGCCACTTTCATCCGGCTTGTTAACTTCATCCATTTTTCTCCGTTAAGTAAGGGGTATTTCCATCTTTTTTGTTAACTTGAAGGGAAATTCGGTTTTTTTCACTTTATGTACAAGCATTTAGCATAATGTACAAGTATTCAAAAGACTGAATTAACCTTTAAGTTAACAAAAAAGACGAAAATACCCCTGACGAAACCTAGAAAAATTGGATGGAGTTAACGATCCGGATGAAAATGGCAAGATTTCAAACCTTTGGACGAAACTCGCAAAACTGGCCAAACCTCAGGCACGATAATGGCATTTTACTCTAATGTAAATTATGTTGACTAAGAGGCTTTTATCTCCATTAGATGACTGTCGAAAAACTCATGGAAACTTACGGAACTTGTGTTTCTAAGTTAAGATCGTCTCAGTCAAAACGGCGTATTAACTCTTTCAAGAGAATATCTCCGGCAAACTTTACAAAAGAGGTACACTTCTTCGACATGTGTTTTCATCGACTTAAAAGTTATTTAGTTTCCTTCTTGTATATGATTTGTAAATCGACGTAAAACTTATGTTGTATCTCGTTCATTTTAGGCACGGCTTCATGTTTCTGAAGCAATTCTAAAGAAAATCACTTCGCTGAACGCTCTAGATGTTGAACTGTATAAACATGCTCAGAAAATTTTTGCAAGACAGCATCAAGTTATGGAGCTAAAGTTGCTTGATTCTGACAGGCCTGTAAGTTCCCTTTTTTCTTAAACCTGGTTGCTCTCAAAATAGTTCATTTGGGCCGGGCAGGTTGGTTAATGGGCCAAGTTTAGTTTGGGCCAAAAAAGTTTACTTTTTGGTACATCCCAAAAAAAAGTATCCAAAAACTTATAAATTTTCATATCTAATATTTTAAATTAATAATTTATGAAGTTATGTGCTTTAAAATTGTAGTTTTAGCAACTTTTGATATGATCGACTGCTTCCTTTTAAGCTTTTTTCTGTATATTTTACACTTTTGACCCGTTTGAGATAAAACATAACATATATAAGTAATTGGGTCGCAATTACCTGCGTATAAAATGACTTTTACCGAATTTGACCCCAAGCTGAGTTATCTTTTTGCATTTCTAAGTAGGGATGTGCATTTGGTACCAGGTTACAATCATTTTCGGTACATGTACCCATTTTTCTTGTTTTTCGGGACCGGTACCGATATTTTGGTTGATTTACCGGTAAATAACTAAATATCGTAACTGATTATTTTCGGTACCGGTACCCATTATTGCTGTTTTTCGGTACCGGTCCGCTATCATGCTCATCCCTATTTCTAAGTGCATAGTCTTAGTTTCTTGATCAAATACTACATAGCAATAGTGCTATTGTGATTTGTACCTTGTGGGTCAAAGTTGTACCAAGTTTTGTATTTGATGATTTGTGTTGACCGGTCAAATTTGCATTATTTTCAGGGGAGGTGGCAGAGTAAAAGCTACATTAGCTTTACATGGGAAATCCTTTACTTGATCTTGTTCATATCTTTACTCTTCTTCATTTACCTTTATGTAAATGCAAAAAGAAGAATATCAAAACTTAAAATATAATTATGATCAAATCATAAGTTATAGTGATACAGAGCTAGGAGTTCTTAGAAGCTAGGAAACAGATGTATCAAGAGATCCTTGACGCTAACGTCGATTGAGCTGACCTGGACTTTTGTTAAAAGAATATGTTCTTGCTTATAAAACAATGTTTCATTATCATACATTCTTTTAACATGTGTTCTTGGATTGTCCCATCAAATGGTTTGTTTGTTTCTTGATGATGATATTGTTGGTACCGACAGGCAACATACGAACGATATTATAGCTTATGATACAGTCAAACCTTCAAGTCTCTCTGGTTATGTATTTGTTTTGGATTGATGTTTTATAGCTTACTCGTCGGTTCTAATCGACGAACGATATTATGATCTTATAATGAGTGATTGATCAATAAAAAATGAAAAAAAAAAAAACGATACCAACAAAAATAAAAAAAACAATCTCAGACGGTTTGATATTATTCTCTTTGTTTTTGATAGAATAATATCTAAAACAAAAATATACTCTTAAGTCTTAATCATCTGTCTGGTCTTTTTACTTTGGTTTTCTTTCATTCATTTTTCTTCTTTTGAATTTGTTGTGATTCTGATTTTGCTTTATCTACTTCATTTTCTAGAGCTAAAACGTCAAAACCAGATGGAAAAATGGATTTTTTTTCTAAAGAAGAAAAAGAAAGTGGCTAATTGTTTAGGGGCTTTTTTTATATATTTTGTTTTTGGTAACTATGAGAGAATATGTTATTGAAAAATTCACGTGACCTTATCAATATTCTACTAACCAATAAGACCAGGCAAGTCGCATTTGCGTTGGACATATGGCCTTCAAAAGGTAAATGATAGGAGGGAACAAGTGAAAACACCCTTCGATCATAAAAATAAAATTGAATGAACATGAGTGGATGCATGTTTGTTCTCGTTCATCTTACTTTAATCAAACATGAACACAAACGTATAATTGAATGGAATTTTTTTTTGTTCATGTTCTTTTGTTAGGAAAATGGACGTGTCCGCGGTCATTCATGATTGTTCGTTAAAAAGCTAAACGAACACTTCATGAACGTAAACTAATACAAATAAATATAAATGAACACAAATGAACATAATTAAACAAAGAATAACGAATTAATGAACACAAACGGATGTACACATGCACACACGTACACGTATAACATACATATAATTTTTGAAATTTTGTATTAATAATTAAACGAACATAAACATCATCATCATCATCATACTCAGTAAATCCCACCAATAACAAAGCTATGGTAGGGTCTGAGGATGGTAAGATGTAGACAACCTTACCTCTACCCCGTAGGAATAGAGAAGTTGTTTCCAGTGAGACCCCCGGCTTGATAGTACTTTTGCATCAAGCCTTGGACATAAGGCACATAACACTCAACAAACAATCGGGACAAAAGGCCTATTAGTGCATGTACCCTTTTGTCTTTCGGTTGT
The DNA here is from genome assembly GCA_030545235.1 of Helianthus tuberosus. NCBI lineage: Eukaryota > Viridiplantae > Streptophyta > Magnoliopsida > Asterales > Asteraceae > Helianthus > Helianthus tuberosus. Next base: position 40,492,711 of record CM060371.1, on the reverse strand, counting down.
CAACGCCACATCATGATGCATGATTAACCGTCCGTTGCTTATACGTTATTCTCACGAAAACATATATACATTATATGTGCACACCACAAACGAGGCGGTTAAACAAACAAAGATCAAACACCAAACATGTCTAGTTGAGAGACCATTATTATGACATAACAAATATCCATCCTACAAGAAGCTTATTCGTAAAGAATATGGAAAATGTTGTAAAACAAAGGGATTGAGATCAAAACTTTCTCAATATATCTTTCTCTATTCTTCTCATCTTTACAATTACACATTCTATTGATTCTAGTTTGAACAATCAACTCACACTCTCATGTGATGTGTATTCATATTACATTCAATACACGCACTATTTATAAAGCCATACTCACATCATAAGTCAAAACAAAGGGGCTACCATCCTAACAAGTTAAGAATTGATAATTCTATAACTTTTTAGTTGTCATCCACATTATTAACAATGATTTATAACACTCCCCCTTGGATGACACTTTGTAAACTCCTGGGTCTTTAAGTACTGCCTCGTTAAAAACCTTGCTAGGAAAACCCAGTGGGATAAAACCATAGCTAAGGGAAAAAGAGTGCAGTCTGTAGCCTTCTCCTGATATTTCTGGATCATGTATGTTGCCTCATTAAAAACCTTACTAAGAAAACCCAATGGGATAAAACTTAGTTAAGGGAAAAAGAGTGCAACTTGTATAGTACTCCCCCTCATTTTAATATGTATCATTTATGTGACTTGTCTCTATCTTCCTTGAAAGTTGATCAAAGCTTTATAGACAACAATCCTTAGGTAGGCAATCTTTTTCCGATCAGTGTTATATGATCTTCATATGAGACTTCTGGTTCCATTTTGGAAACAAATATCATAAGATCCACAACTGTGTTTTGTTACATTACCTGCATTTACAAAAACTAACCAAACTTGTTTCGATGGGTTATTAAAAGTATAAATTATACCTTACATACCTCAAGTGTATCAAAAAAAATTTCGTTTCACCTTAGGAGAATATGAAAAGGAAAATATAATTCATATTGCAACGTGTTAATGAAAAATTTCTAAATTTGTATGGTAAAAATGGTGAAACTGGCCGTCCCCTGGATCGAACCCGGGTCTAGGCCACACCCTTTCGCGCACCTAGCCAACCGAGCTAGGTGCCTAGTTTGTGATATTTCCTTTTTTTTTTGGTTAAATATAAACATATGTACAATAACTTCCTATTTTTCAAAAAATTTAATGTTTGAAAAATCAAATGGTCTATTATGCTTCAAACTTTCTATTTCATCTTGATTCCATAATATATGTGTATAACCATAATTTATCGACAATTCTATATTGGAATCATTAACTTCTTCCTGAGGGAAGGTATTATCATTCACTCCTTCCTAAGGGAATTGCATTTACCATTTTTTTTTCTTTTATGGTCAATTTCCCTTTCAGTGCCTTTTCTTTTTCGAGGATGTTTTATCCTTTGAACCCAATTTCCTTTTCATGGCCTTTTCTATTTCGAGGATATTTTATCCTTTGAACCGACTGGCCTCCCATGTTTCAAACGGGGTTCAATAGCCATATTATTATTATCCCTTTGCTTGTCTGTAATATCAACTTGAGCTAAATCATTAGCATCTGGTATATAAGATTTTCAATATGTCTTTGTCCTTCTTGGACATTAATTTTAACTGGAGCAATTCAAGATTTTTTGGATGAATTTCCTTCTTAAAATATCTTTTAGATATTTTACTCGGTGATACAGATAATATAATGATAAATTCAAAATTTATTTCACTTTTAGTTGTTTTCTATCTCCCCCTCATGTTGGGATTTATAATCAGCAAATGAAGCCCATAAGAAATCTCTCATTTATGGCTATATATTATTTATTCCCAACATGTCATTAAATCTCATCTTTGTGCGTTGTGTTGTAATAATTTCAGTATATATATCGTACACCCAAAGATGATAAATATTTGGTTTCTAAATAACTGTAATAGGGAGTAAATGTTTCAATAATAATACTTGTTCCAATGATCATTGATAATTTAGAAGTCTGGAATAATATTCTTGCTATATTAGCTTAGCCATATGTGCAAACTTCAAGTTGCGAATTGATAACCATTTAGACGATGCATCGATTTAAATACTAAATGGTATCATGTAGGATATGTGTATCCTTTAATCCTTTTTAGGATTATCACCCCACCATGAATCCTTTTCATCATAGTATATCCTTGATGATATATATATATTCTTGAAACTCAATAATTTTCTTGTTGATATTTGGGAAAAATAGAGCGTCCTCTATTTAAAAGCTTTGTACCATTAGGTAATTAGCTTTTCCCATTCTTTCTATTAATTTTGAATGTCCCATGCAAAACCGTTATTTGCATTATTCGTCTAATTTATGAATAATTTATATATACATATGTTTGTCATTGTATTTCCACAAAACATTTGTATGTGTGTATGTATGTACAACCCAAACTTGTATGTTTATCATGCTTCGTCTTTATCATTTAATATATTTTATAAATATAAACTTGTTTTATGAATCAAATAAACCTGACAGTTTTCTAACTTCCCAAAAATAACATTTCCTTAATACATCATTTATTATATATACATATATATATATAACTGTTGTATATATATAACCGTTGTACAACGGCTATAAAACGGTAATATAACCGTTACAAAACGGTTATAATTTACCACTATAAATAACCAATTATCAATCTCATTTTTTTTTTTCACATCAAACCCTCTTCTTCTCAAAGTTATTCAAGGAAAAAATTTTCGAAGATGATTCACCCGGTTTTAATATTGACCGGCATAATGTTAATATTATTGCCGATATTAATGTATGAGCTTCCGCCTCATCTATTTAGTACTTATGTATTCATTTATTTGTTCATAGCTGTTCCTTTGTATGTTATCTCATTTTTAATGAGTATTTAGATTTTAATATTTATCTTATTTATGTTTTGTAACAAAATTGGCAACCTATAACTGAAGTAATTATTAATATGGTGGTAGGTTCCATCTAATTGTTATGGGAGTTGCTGTTGAGATGACAATGCTCGCGTGTCATCTTCCATATCAATGTTGTATGTAAACATGTTTCAATTCATATGGCTACTTATCCAGATACTTAAATAATTGAATCGTAGCAAAATGATTCTAGTATATAGTTATGTTTGCGGACCTCTGTCTGTGTATACAACTGAAATTAATCAGAATCAGAATCATGAGGTGATGGTGGTGGCGGAGTAAATTGTTTTGAGATAATACTAGCTACTTGTCTTAGCATTTCTTCCTGCCACTCATTCTTTTTCGTCAACCACTCTATTTGTCTTGACATTTTCCGGTTCTTTTTTATTAGTTTATCAACCTTTATTGGATCTAAAAATGGATTTATTAGAGGCACCGTACTTGGTCCGGCTTCAACAATTGACTGTTGTTGTTGCTCCGGATGTAGTGAAGACTGTTGCTGTAATAGTGGTGATATGGGTTGTTCTGGTGCAAACAACTCTTGGAATGTCATGTTATCATTAAATATGGATTGTTGCATCATTTCTCCTTGCCCAAAAGATAAAGGTGAAAGTGCCTGGTAGATGCCTGGTGTTTGTGGTTGAGTATGCTGTGTTTGAGATGTGTTAGTTGAAATATGTTCAAACATGGGTGGTATTGGCTGCTGTTGAGACAACAAATCAAACTGATAAAAAGATGGTGGAGGAAACTGCGACAGTTGATGTTGTATATTTTGTGATGTATTTTCTGGGATAACCGGTGCTGCCTCAGATTGAAACGATCTTGTTTGTGTAGGAATATCAATAGGTATTTTATCAATATTGGTAAAACTTACCACTCCAGGTAATCGTGGTGGGGATAATTCTTGAATAATCTGATCGTTTATGACACCTAGAGATTTAGCTATTTTTGTTATGTATGATCCTCCCATAAGGTTTTTCGGGAGACGTGTTTGGTATTGCTCAAAGTACATAGCAAGAGAGTAAGCAATATTACAATGGACTGACTCGAATATACTGTATAAGTGGAAGAGATCAGTACCACTAACCCTGTGTAGATTAGACGTGCGCCCCCTGATCGTGTTGGCTAGAACACGGTGCATATATTGATAAAGAGGATCTCTAAAAGTTCTTGAATTATTATTTCTACTCCACACTGCTGGTGTAAGTGTAGACCAATAATCTTGTATGCGATCAGGATATTCGGTTAATGCGTTTATAAATATAGGTGATCTAACCTCTTCTTCTGTATAAATACCTAAATGTACTGCGAACTCAGATAATGACAAATTAAAAGTTTTTTCACCGAGTCTAAAATCGATAGAGGGCTCAGATAGGTTTTTATTTCGTGTGAAATGAAAAGTAGACCAGAACTCATATACCAATTCATCGTATGAGGGTTCTAAGATATCAAAAAAACGACGCCATGGTGAACCGATTGGTAGTAACCTCGTCAGTCGATCATCTTTGTCTAGAATCCCCGTTATGCTCCAGTCGATACTATTAATAGTATTAACTTTAAGCCTCCTGAGGGTTAGACATTTCGTATGGGTGCGTGCATCCCTAAACTGAAGAAATTTATGGACTTCGATCTGGGCACGAATTTCTGCTGCGTTTGAAGATTCAGCGTGTGCACGAGTAGAAAACTGAAGACTCATGATAGTAATATTGGGCTTTGTTTGAGATCTTAAAAAATAGAATTTGAGTATGAGTTGTTTTGGGTATGTGTCGAACTATATCAGAAGTTCAGTTGGTTTGAGGATTTACATGAGTGGTGGGTTACTTATATAGATAAAAATTAAGCTTACACAATACGCTTGGTTAAGGCTTCAATGATACACCTTGAAAATAGTTTTACTGTATTAGGGTTGAAAAATTTCGATAACAAACAAAATGTTTAAACTAATATTAGATTCGGTAGGTATCGTGGGTAACGTGCTGAGTATCACTTTTAAATGGTTCCGATAACAACAGCGATGATATTAATAATTGGTAATTTTATAATAAAATATCCATAGCCATTTTTACGGATATATATATATATATATATACGTAACCCTTCCAGTTACTACATGTCCGTCATTTTAAGTACACAAAGTGTAAATCTTTACATAATTACAAGAAATTTACAACAGAATTACCTAAACAATAATGTTAATTAGCTATTTGCATCCAAATCATATGCCATATTAGTGAGTCGAATTCAATATAATTTTTTTTTTATTTTTTATTTTTTTTTTTAGCAAAAAAACAAACAGAATATTAGTGATAGTGACATCAATATTTATGAATTCAAAATAGTGGACAATTATTTGAGCTGGGCACTCATATATGGACTTTTGGTAAAGTGTGAATGCTTTAATTATTAAGAGCAATTATTCACCTAATAAATTAGATCATTATACATAGTTGATTATATGTAATATATAATGTGAATCAAAACAGATATATATATATATAATTCGTATGCACAATAATAAATAAATAAACGTTATTAAACATTAGATTTTATAAATAAATGTTAGTTGCATAAATAAATGTTAGATAACATAAATGTAAATGTTAGGTGCATAAATAAATGTTAGATAACATGAATGTAAATGTTAGGTGCATAAAAGAAATTTAGATTGTTAGTAGTTCCAAAGTTATTATATATCCATAGTATGAGGTTCTCTGCACTGATTTAGATTGTTAATAGTCCCATAGTTATTATATTCCCATAGCAATAGGTATCTCGTACTCATTTTTATTATTAAGTATGGGATTTAGATGTTTTTATGATAGGAGTGTCTGGATAACTGAGTCTCCTAAAGGAAAACAATCCCACGGTATAAAAGAAATATTACGTTTATCATAACAATTATAGTTTATATAAATTAATCAAACACTTACTTTGATTATAATTGCTTGAACGTTTCCTTGGCTAGAACCTCGTGCTTGGCTAGAGCCTCGTGTTTGGCTAGAGCCTCGTGCTGATAACGTGTTGTAAAACAAAGGGATTGAGATCAAAACTTTCTCAATATATCTTTCTCTATTCTTCTCATCTTTACAATTACACATTCTATTGATTCTAGTTTGAACAATCAACTCACACTCTCATGTGATGTGTATTCATATTACATTCAATACACGCACTATTTATAAAGCCATACTCACATCATAAGTCAAAACAAAGGGGCTACCATCCTAACAAGTTAAGAATTGATAATTCTATAACTTTTTAGTTGTCATCCACATTATTAACAATGATTTATAACAGAAAATGATTAATAAGAATAATAGTGGGAAACAATGTGGGGTGTCGGTGAATGACAAACAACTGCGGGACCCGATCCATGAAGTGGGGGCGTTGCATGTGACACTGGACCCCTTTTTCTTTTTCTGTTGTAACGTAACAACAACAACAACAATAATAATAATAATAATAATAATAATAATAATAAATCGCTTCACATTTACTACTTCTCTATGTTCTTCTTCTTCTTCTTTATCTCCTACACCGCCCCCCACTATATGGTCCCATGCACCATCACCCCCTATTTACTCCATTTCTGATTTCTCCTCTTTGTCCCAAGTTGTCAATGGAGTCGCAGGTCAGTTGTTGTTTTGCCGCCATTTTGTGTTATGGGTTCGGTTAGATTAAGGTTTTGGTTGTATCGATTTGTGTGCAACATGTCTTCCTTCAGTTTGTTGTGTTAATGTGTGGGTTTGGTTTTATTTTATGTTGTTGTTCTTCGTATCGTCGGCGAATGGTGGTTGGTTAAAGTTTTGTGGTTTTGGGGGTAAGTTTGATGTGGTGTTACGACGTCGTTTTGGTTGCCTTTAGAAGAAAGTTGGAAATATTCGGTTACTAGCACATGTATAGGGGTTTAATGTATTTCCTTTTTTTAGTAAATTGTTAAAATGGGTTTGTTATTTTTGTCATTTTAGTTCAAACTTAAACATTTAGAATCTGGGTGTTTCAGTTTCAATTTTGTTGCCATTTTCATCTAAAATCAAAATTTGGTCAATTTTTTAGTTAAAATCCAGTTTTTTTGTCTTTTTGCTCCCTTTTAACGAAGTGCAAAATTGTTGGATTTTTTTAATTTGTTATAATAAAACGTTAAAATACTATTTTGCCCTCCATTAGAAGGGAGGAAAAAAACAAAAAAACTAGATGTTAACTTCAAAATCTGACTAGATTTTGATTTTGGATGAAAATGACAACAAAATTGAAACCACTAAGACTCAGATTCAAAATGTTTAAGTTTTTTGGACTAAAGTGACAAAAGTAACCAAACCTCTTGGACCATTTTGGCAGTTTACTCTTCCTTTTTTATATATGTTAATCTTGTTGTGTTACTACATTTTTTCATTAATCACATGTATAGATAGATGGATGTATATGTATTTACACATTGCTCACCCTTTTTTTTACTTTTTTATTTTATTTTTTTTATTTTTCTGTTTGTATTCAGGATTCCTTGAGCTGTAAAAGAAATATTTTGAAAGAGTAAATTTTTGAAAATTAAGTTTAAATAAAAATTTATCTTTTTAGTTGATTTTAAAATTTTAAACCCTCACGTTTGACTGTCAAATGGGTCAATATGTAACGGTAAAATTAATTTAAATAACATTACTCTTCCCCATAATTTAAAAAACATTATAACGGCATTTTTAATATTATTAAACAAATGTCATTGGATTCATGAAATAGTTTTTAAAAAAAATTGTTAATTTTGAATTTGTAAATGACAAGGTTGACTTTCTAAAATAAAAAGAAAAATCTTTGATGGAATAGTTAGTTATTACTTATTTTTGTCCCAGGACATATTAAACTTATGAAAAGGGTGCAAGATTTATCAAAGTCCAAATCTTTGTGATTATCCCATATGGGTTATTTGGTATTTGAAGCAATAATCCAATTTTTTTTTTACTTTTCTTGACAGTTTGCTGTATACTTTTGTATTGGTAGTGACTGAAATTTATTTTCCAGGATAAGAGAATGTGCAAGACTGAATCTGGCATTTCTGCTGTGACGATCGTCGATTATAACAATAATAATAATAATAATGATCATCGCGTGTACGATGAGGATTGTTTCGGTGACATTTTGAACATGTTTGATTTACCAATGGAGAGTTTGGATGGGGATGGTCTTGCTGAAGATTGGGCAGCTAAACTTGGGCCTATACCTTCTGAGGTTTTCAGAGAGCTTGTGCCACCGGCTCCCCAAACTAGTGTCGGTAGTAACTTCGGTTACTCCATGGCTTCGCCCTTCAAGTATCCTCTGCTTGTAAGTATCTACACATATGTCATGTTGAGAACCACTTAATGCATTTGTCTCTATGGCTTTAAATGTGACAGATAAGACAGTTATGTAACAAGTGCATTATGCAGTTCTCGCAGTTCTCAGTTTATTATTTTATTGGTTCTGAAACAAACGAGTATTGTATCAAGGCCTGTAAACGAACTGAATGAACACAAACGCGGGCATGTTCGTGTTCGTTCTTTTAACTGAACACGAACATATAATCGAACACATTTTTATGTTCATGTTCGTTCATTAAGAAAATGAGCATGTTCGTGTTTGTTTATGTTCGTTCGTTTAAAACCTAAACGAACAGTTCACGAATGTAAACGAACATAAACAAACTTACACAAACATTATTTAATAAACATAACGAACATAAATGAATTAAATGAACCAAACATAAACGAACATAAATGAACAAAATGAACCAAACATAAACGAATATAAAGTACTTTTTTTATATAAATTAGTGATTCATTATGATAAGTTCAATTCAAAACCCATTTTTTATTATTAGAAAGCCCAATTAGTAATTAGTTATTTTTATATGAGTAATTAGAAATCCCGTTTAATGTTTATATTCATATAACTATAATTAATTATGTGAAAAACTTAAACGAACGTAAATAAATGAACGAACAAAGTGTGTGTTCATGTTTGTTCGTTTATTTAAATGAACGAACATAAACGAACTTCCTGTCAAACAGTTCACGAACAATGCATGAACGTTCGGTTCGCTTATAGGCCTACGTATGTATTATATCAACCAAGTCCATGTTTTTCTAGTCCCTATATATGTTGAATCTTTTTACCTCAATCTATTGGCATTCTCATATATGATTATCCTATTTTGTAGAACAACAAAACTTCTCAACAACAATATCACCTAAAACAACAGCCAGCTTTTGATGAAGACAGAAAGCTTTATCCTTCACAAGCATCCTTTCACGCACCAAGCCCGAATTCAGTCCTCGAAAGTCGAACCTCCAGCTCAAACACCAAAGGCGTCTCATTCGGAATCAAAATCTCAATCCCCGTAAGAACTCGTAGCAAACGTTTAAGACCAACCGCTAATCCGTGGTTAACGTCCCCAATCACAGTACTTCCAAACAAAGACAAAAAGAGGAAGAAACCATCTAAAAATCCTGTCATCATGGAAACAAAAAGATCTGTTGAAAAACCAGAACTTGTGGGGATCAAGAAATGTGCACATTGTGAAATAACCAAAACCCCACAATGGAGGGAGGGCCCAATGGGCCCTAAAACACTTTGCAATGCTTGTGGGGTCCGGTACCGGTCCGGAAGACTCTACCCCGAGTACCGCCCGGCTGCTAGTCCGACGTTTGTACCCGCTTTGCACTCGAATTCTCACCGGAAGGTGATAGAGATGAGGCAAAAGGCTGTTAAGTAATCTTGTGTTTTGAGTCATGGTGGTGATGATATTATTGTTTGTGTACAAAGATGAATGGAAACAAGGGCCCATTTGGGGGGGGGGGGGGGGGGGGGGGTGATTAGTATTAGGGGTTAAAATTTAAATCTAGTATATGTATGGAGGTGAAGTAGGTTACAGTTTTGAGTATGTAGGAGTAGTTCCATTTGACTATTTTAACATTTATGTTACTATATCTTTGTAGGTTTTTATGAATGATCATAATCTCTTCATGATCAAGATCTTGGTTTTTGTGGTGGCTTTTTTGTTGAATGTTTTGTGAAACATTTTGTCTAGTGTGATGTCATGTAACGCCACGAGGGTTGTTCCTGACCATCCATCCTTCGGGTCAACATGGGTCGTCCTGGTCAACAAAAGTCTCGTTTTACCCCATGATTACGGTGACCAATTAAGCGGATAATTGAACCGACACCATTACATGGTCTAATCAATTAGCCACTTGGAACCTGTAGTTACCGAGCCACATGATGGGGAGCGGTAACCACAGGTTCGCAAAATAAGATCATACAATCCAACAATGAAAGAAGTTCAACTGAATTTCTGATGGGTCAATTCAACAATGATAACTAAATGGTCCCCATGCATGTGTATTGTACCTTAGATATAATATATGTACCATGGTAGATGTATAACAGGTCAATTTATTCCTAGTACTTCAGGGTGACATAGATGGATACTTGAGTGTTCATGTGTGGATCTGTTTTATTTCCAGATCGGAAGAGACCCAACGCTAGGATAATGAATGTTTACCAACATGTACTTTTTTAAGTAAATAAGAATATTGTAAGTTGTTATGGGTTTGGTGGTTTCTGATGTCGAAAAACATTTAAAACGGAATACTTTGCTTTAGAGGTGCACAAACCGGTTAATTTTAATAACCGGTTCGGTTAACCAGTTATACCGGTTAATTTGACTTTTTGACTTTAACCGGTTATTACTTTAACCGGTTATTTTTTTAACTGGTCCGGTTAATTACTTTAACCGGTTATTTTCGGTTATTAACCGGGTTTTTTGCCTTTTTTTTGAATTTTTCGGTTATTTTTCCGGTTAACTAGTCTATCGGTTAAAAAACCGGTTTAAAAAAACCGGTTAATAACCGGTTATTATACTAAACACTTATAACCGGTTACTAACCTACGGTTAAAAATAACCACTAACCGGTTATTCCTAAATCGGTTATTAATCGGTTACGGTTTTGGTTAATAACCGGTTACGGTTAATTAGCCGGTTATTTTGTGCACCTCTACTTTGCTTCCGTACAAGATTTAGATGAAGTAACAAAGTTGTATGAAACAACATATTATTGCAATGAGGTAAGGTCTTGCCGTGACTGGGACGTAAGTCCCTTTAAAGAGGGGCGGCTCAACCATTTTGGGGCCCCAAAGCGAAATAAAAATATGGGCTCCTTTTCCAAAATGGGTCCCTTCAATGAGTCGTGTCATAGAAAAAAAAAACATATTATAACAAAAAAAAATTCAAGGAAGTACCTTAAACATATGAATTGTGCATACATTACATTTTATATGGTAAGGATGCTATTCCATCACAAGATAGAGAATTTCTAACACTTGATCCAATATCTAATACCAAAAGACAACATTTGATACACACAATTCGACCTATCAAACATCCAAATGTGTGATTATATATAAAAATGAAGGAACGAAAATTAGAAAAATAATCAAGATGAATTCGATATCTGCATTTTTCTACAACATATGTAGCTTCTGGATTTGAATTAGGTTTCAAATTTACAATTGAAAATTGCTTGGTTGGAACTTGGAAGTTGGAACTCTCTATTCTATCTAGCTTCCAAAATTTGGATTTGTTGGGCCAACTTTGCATAACATGTAAACAGATATTGGATTATTTTGGGCCTCAGGGCTAATGGATTATTTTGGGCCTCAGGCCTGTCAAATTTGCATAGAAGAAAACATGCAAAAATATAGGTAAGTGTAGTTGATAGGGTTTGAACAATATCTATAGACTCAGTGTGGATTAGTTACCAGTTGCCACTACAATACAATGACATTTTGTTAAAAGACTCATAATATATAAATTATACAGATATTTCATTAATTAAATAAACTAGTGTTTTTAGATATCGCGCGTTGCGCGAATGTTAATTCGAAACATAGGGATGTAGAGATGGCCGATAAGACAAGAATCTCTTATTTCCAGCAACAAAAGTGCGGCGGCTCCATATCTTGTGCCCTAATAATGAGGTGAACACCTCTTTATATAGGAGGCATGGGCCTCCCCTAACCTCAATGGGTCAGGCCCAGTTAGGGGTTACCCACAACCTAGTGTGGTGTAAACTACAACGCGCTAGGCTTCGTGGGTTAGTACGCAATAATAATAAATATTATAATAAAAGGCGATAAATAACAGATATTCCGGTCGTTCGGGTTGGGTCAAATACCATACCCCATCGCCGTATATTCTATCACTTGACAAACAAATGGGTTAAAACTTCACAAGAAAATGGATAGCGTTAAACGTGTAGATAAAGTTGAAACAACTAAGACGTTTGGAGGTAAAACGATGTTTTTTATCTTCTGCTATTAGGGGTGTTCAAGATCGGATTATTCGGTTTTCGGATATCCGAAAACCGGATATCCGAAAATTTCGGACAGTGAATATTGATATCCGAATCCGTATCCGAAATTTCGGATATCCGATTTTCGGATATCCGAAATTTCGGATACGGATTCGGATATCCAACCGGATATCCGAATTTATAAAAAAAAAAATCAAAAAATCCGTTTCGTGTATAGGTTAAAACTAAACTTATATTCGATTTTCTAAATTTCCTACATTTAAAACTATAACAATCATAAATTCATACGAATACAATTATTTACTACTTTTTTACTAATTTTTATAATACTTCAAACTAAATATAATGCTCATATACTAAATATATTTATAAAAATAATTAGTTTTCGGATATCGGATAATCGGATTATCCGGAATTTTTGAAATTCATATCCGAATCCGAATCCGAAAATTCGGATTATCCGGTTTTCGGATATCTGAAATTTCGGATATTTCGGATACGGATTTTCGGATATTTCGGATTCAGTTTCGGATCCGGATTTTTTTGAACACCCCTATCTGCTATGCATAATCCACAACAGACGACCATGGGCTTCTCTCTGCTAGCCTTATTTTCCACGTATGCGCTCCTACCTTCCAAGTCAATGTACGTGAAAATACAAACCACTCATTGTCACGCTCATATTATGGGTCTAATAAGTGGCGGACCCAAGATTTTTTTCCACTAGAGTCCCTTTTTCGGGTCGGGAGACGGTTCGACAACATAATTTTAATAATACGGACTTTTTAAGTTGAATTATATATTTTTATCAACTCGAATCAAAACTCAAATCGACTTTGAAATTAAGTTAAATTGTTAATTTGAATTAAGTTTAAATAATATAAAATTCAAATAAACTGAATCGATTAACTCAAGTAACTTGATATTGGATTGTTTTAATACATTTAAACAAACTTATAAATTTTAGTATTACCTTTTATTTTCCATACTAGTTCAATTTATTCATTTTTTTTTATAGTATTCTATTGGTCCGGAGACCCCGATCCACATGGTCCGTCCCTGGGTCTAATGACTATTGTTTGTGGACCTTTCTCACTAGACTTCTTAGACTAGACGATATGGGGGACGGCCAAGGGCCGTCGAGCCCCGGCGCCGCCCCGGAACACCGCCCCCTATGGGCCGGCCCGTCTTCACCAGCGGATCCCAGACGATCTTGTCGTCCCTCTCCAACACACACACACCCCTATACATACATATATATACATAAAGGGGCTCATCCTCCATCCCCTAGGTCCATCCCCTTTAGGCTCATTCTCACACCCGCTTACATAGCGGTCTACGTAACGGTCCATGAATTACCCTCGCCATACCTTTCAGTCAAGACCAGCTGTCACAAGCCAAACCCAATAGCCCTCACTTCACGTGCCTTTGGCAATATAAATTGTTCAATCAATGTCATCATCCACGTGGCGCAATAACCGAACTAACACGTGTATTGATCCTTATCTAATAAACAGGACTCCTTTGTTCCATGTGCCAGAGAACCCAACCCGGCCACACAAGTCGCAACCTATAACCATAAGACTAGTGGGTATGGGGCCGGCTGAGGCCCGGCTAGGACCGGCGCCGGTTCCCCACACCGCCCCCTGGGCTCGGCTCGGCAAGACCGACTCCCCACAGCCGGATGAGACGGGCCACCTTTTGAATGATATAGCCGTTACAACGGCTAGATTATAATTAAAAAAAATTCCTTTTTAAATTCAAATAAAACCCTCTATCTCATTCATTTTTATACAATTTTCACCCATTCTTCTCCCATTCTCATGCATTTTTATAAAAATACTCTCTATTTTTTATACCATTTTCTCTAATCATGCATCAATTCAACCCAAACAACCCCAACGCAAACAACCCCAACCCGAACAATCCCAACCCGAACAATCCCAACCCGAACCAACCTAATTTTTTTTCGAGTCCCGCTTACACTCCGACTATGGATCCTTCATGGGGGGGCTCCGCAATTTACGTTTTCGGGTTTCCAACAAACACCCAACGCCTTCTCACAAATGTCCCAAGTTCAACAAATGCAACAATACCAAGCACTCCAACAAATCATGCAACGCAACTCGTTTGAACAACTCCAATCGCAACCGCCAACTTTCCAACCGCAACCCCCGGTTCAAGTTGACGATGATGATGAAGAAGTCGTCCCCGGTTCAAGTTGACGATTAATTTTTATGAAGTTTTTATTAAGTTAACAAAAAAAACTTAGAAAATTATAAAATAATTAGGTGGGGTAGGTAATAGGTTCATCCTCCAGCCCCCTCAAAAAGCAAGGAGACCCATCCTCCATGGGATAGTGATGTGTCACCTACGTGGCAGCTCATCCTCATGGGGATGAGCCTCCCCATACCCTCTAGTCTAGAATCCCTATTTTACCCCATACAGTTAGCTAGCTCGTATGCAGTGGCGGAGCCACACTTTGAACAACGGTGTCGTCCGACACCATTAAATTTTGTGTAGCAAATACAACGTATGATAGGAAAAATTTGAGCGACACCATTGTTTTTTTACGAGCGACACCATTGTCTTTTTACAAACGGCACCATTGTTTTGTTTTCTTCTAAGGAATTACATAATAAACAAATTTATATTTCAAAAATTAAGCCCAATTACATGAATTTAATTAGTATACTTTCAATCATTAAAGGTCCATGCTTAATTTTTATTTTTTTCTAATCCAGTAAGCATTATAGTCCCATGTCTAATTGGTTTTTTTTCAATTGTTTAACCTAACAGGATGTTTGATGATCATCAGTGGCGGATCTAGAAAGTTCGTACAAAGAAAGGGGGTAACGAAATCGAAAAAACGTCAAAATTTTCCAAAATTTACACTACCGCCGGAGCGTTAAGGGGTAGCGGAGGCTACCCCTTATTACATAGCAGGTCCGCCCCTGATGATCATTTGAATGATGCGTGCACTTGTTTGTTATAATGAAAAAATAGGTTTTTTTTTTACAAGTTACCATTGAAAACGTTATGAATTGTTTTCAAAACATTTAAATGCGTACATAGCAACTATTAAATGCATTTTTTATATATTTTAAATGACTTTGTAATTTTATTATGTGTTTTTATTCAATGACATTGTACTTTTACTGTGATATTTGCTTTTATTATGTGATTTGATCCGACTAGATCCAAGCCGATCCAAAAAGTTTGACTCCGGGTTGCTATAAACCGGGGTATCCATAAAAAATGACACCATAAGAAAAAATTTATGGCTCCGCCACTGCTCGTATGACACGTGTCATGGTTCATGTCAATCTAATTTGGATAAGACTGGAAAACAAAAGAAATATCTAACTTTCAAGACTTTATAAAACCACATAAACACGATCACTTTATTATTATTATTCTTCAACAATTGTGTAACAATCTTAGAAGATTTTAAATAATACAAGTGATTGTAATGGAGGCAACAAATAGCTATAGCTACTTTACTAGGCCGAATTACTCTCATGTTGTAATGAACGGCTTCATCGAATCTGATTCGTCGTTTGAGCTCGACGAATCAGACGTTTGGAACGTGTCCGTGTCGCCAGAGTTGCGTAAAACAAGTTCACGGATCACGAAGAATTCGTCGGTGATGGCGGTGAAGCGAGGAACACCAGTGAGTGTTCCGGGCTGGTGTAAGATAGTAAAAGAGGATTACATGGAGAATAGGAGGAGATATGGTGATAATAATTCGGTTGAAGATCGGATTCCGCCGCATGAATTTCTGGCGAGGAAGAGAGTGGCGTCGTTTTCGGTTCACGAAGGGATCGGAAGAACTTTGAAAGGAAGAGATTTGAGTAGAGTTAGAAATGCAATTTGGGAGAAAACTGGGTTTGAAGATTGATACTTGGTTCGTTAAGGAAGAGATGTTTGCATATTTTTTGTACAAGTTTTTTTGATCGAGATATATGTGATGTTATGTGTTCATTGATTATCAACCTAGTATGTTGTCCAACTATAGTTTAACGAGACGTGATTTATGAATAATGTAATGAATAAAGGTAAGGTTATCAAGTGTTAACGTGAGTTGTGGTCTAAGGTTATAGGGTTTGGTCATCACCAAAACCATTATCCCCTTAAGTTTTAATTAATTTATCTTTGTCTAAAGAGAAAAGAAATGATTTTTTTTTTAAATAGAAAGGAGGACCATGGTTGTCATGGTTTAATCTATGCAAACCATAGTGAACCATGCAATGGGGTGATGTAGTATTCTATTCATGTTCCTACATGGCGAATCATGTCTCAACCATGACCCTCACACCCAGTGACCACTGAAGCTAAGAAAGGCAATGCCCTTTCAGCTGACCGCGAGAGAAGCAGTCAAAGACACAAATGTCATTACGGGTATGTTTCTCATAAATGATATATTTGCGAGAGTCTTATTTGATTCCGGAGCTGATAAGAGCTTCGTTGACTATAAATTTAGCAAACTTCTTAACCTGCCCTTGAGAACATTAGATATTACTTATGAGGTCGAAATGGCCCATAGTAGCATAGAAATAGCTTCCACAATTCTTGCTGGATGCGCTATATCGATCAAGAACCAATCTATTCCTGTTAACCTTTTACCTATGAACCTTGCGGGATTCGATATAGTCTTAGGCATGGACTGGTTAGCCCTTAACTAGGCCCGTATTGCCTGCGATAAGAAACTTATCGAAATTAAATCCCCATCCGGTGACATACTCACCATTCGTGGAGATAAACACTATGGATTGCCCGAGCAAGCATCCTTGCTTAAGGCATCCAAGTGTTTGAAAAGAGGATGTATCATCTACATGGCGCAAGTGACTGTTGATGAACCAAAGCCGAAGGTTGAAGATATTCCAATCATCTCGGAATACGCTGATGTTTTTCCCGAAGACTTACCCGGTCTGCCTCGGATAGCCAAGTCGAGTTTCGAATCGACATTTTGCCTGGATCGGCTCATAAAGCCAAAGCTCCATACCGTTTAGCACCCACTGAGATGAAGGAGCTCAAGGCACAACTTGAAGAGCTTCTAGAGAAAGGCTTTATTCAGCCGAGTTCCTCGCCTTGGGGAGCTCATATTCTTTTTGTCAAAAAGAAAGACGGATCAATGTGAATGTGCATTGACTACCGCGAACTAAATAAGATAATGATTAAGTATCGCTATCTTTTGCCAATGATCGATGATATGTTTGATTAGTTACAAGAAGCTAGTTACTTCTCAAAGATTGAATGTGTAAGGGGTGTGTTTAATTGTGAAAACGGATATAACACAATGCGAAAAACTCAAAAACAGATAAAACACAACGTCAAGAAAATAACGAATGTGTTTTATGTTCGAAATGTGTGAGGAGTGTATTTAATTGTGAAAATTGATATAACACAGTGTGAAGAACCCAGAAAGAAACTGATAAAAAAACACCGTCAAGAAATAATGGAACGTAAATATGAATTAGCAATCATTGTGATATTAAAGATAACTGTCGATTTTGAAATCAAAGAATATATGTCGTTTCCTTAAAAATGTCGTTAATTTATTTAGGATATTAAATCTTCCATAACTAAAATAATTATTCAAATACCATTATGCCCTTTTGTATAAAATAACTAAATGCCACATGTTACAAGGAGATTGCTTCATACACATTGTAGGAAAAGTAGGCTATGTAGCCAACTCCTACTCCCCACTCTGTCTCTCTCTCGTACTGTAAGACCCTATTCACGGATTGACCCAAAACGACGCAGCGGAAAATGAACCGTAAAATTTCTTTCTTTTAACTACTCTAACATACTTAAATACCGTTTAGGTCAACCATTCTAACATAAATACATCATTCATCATTTATTTAATGTAACTATGTTAACAAATGATTACAAACAACGTGACCGCTTTCCTGTATAATCCATGATCTTCAACTTGATCCTCGTTCACATGTCCATCATGAATATCTGATTAACCTGCGGTCATCATATATAACCAACACGTTAGTACATGGTAACATCATATATAATTCTATATCTTACATTTTCAAAGAGCATTAACAGTAACTGTTTATTTTTTATTGATGGTTTAAAAAGATGGAGCCAATTAAAGGGTGCCACTTCTATTTTAATATCTTTTTTATTTTAATTAAATTTTGCATGGCATAAATCATTAATAAAATCTAAGGTAGATCAAATGGCTAGGTTATTTTCTTTGATAAAGAGATTACCGGAGTTTGATCCCAATAGCTAGAGGTGTACAAATCGGTTAATCGGTTATTAAACCGGTTAAAAAAACCGGTTTTTTCACCCAAAATAAAAATCGGTTTTTTTTTATAACCGGTTCCGGTTACTAACCGGTTTTTGAGGTCCAAAACAATAACCGGTATAACCGGTTGGGACCGGTTTTTCCCCAAAAAACCGGTTTTTAATAACCGGTTCGGTTAATAACCGGTTTTTGAAGTCAAGAATAGTAACCGGTATAAAAACCGGCGGTTAAAAAAAACCGGTTAAAAAAAAACCAGTTTCGGATTTTTTTTCGGTTTCGATTCTAAAACCAGTTTTTTGTACACCTCTGCCAATAGCTATCATTTTTTGTGCATATTTTCTTAATGATTTGACCCTTTCTTCTATATACGAATGGTTTTTCTTTCAATATTATTTTATTATAATTATAATATTAAATTTATATTAATTCTCTATTTCTTTACTACTTATATTTAGTAAGTTTGTATTTATATAATTTAGCAATTATTATTAATATTAATTACTTTATTTTCTCTTTTACTTATTAAACCCTTTAAACTATAAATAATATTAGTTTTTAACTCATCTAATTTAATTTTCTTTCGATAGCTTGCGTTTGTGAACTTTAAAAAATACATAATGCGGTTGTGTTTAGTTCGGTATAAATTTTGTTGACAACAGAGTTGTATTAAATATTGATTATTTTTCTCGGGTGTGTCAATACTTTGACAAACTATATCTATTCTGACCAAACAACATCGGTACGTATTATCAAAACCAATAATCGTTTTTAAGATTTTGATCGATATAAAACATGTGTTGATCTTCTTTTGGGCATATTAGGACTTTATGATTTTGATTTTCTCTTTCGGTTACTATAGCGGGTGTTGTTATCATAACGTGCCGAAACGATACCGACTGAATTCCCCGCTGCGGAGCGCGGGTATTCTTACTAGTTTAATACATATACTTAAAAGGTTATATCACATTCTAACTACGTAAGGTATTCCATTGAAACATCCTCTCAATTTTATCTACTCGAGTCCGACATCAATTTCTCGAGAGTCCAGCGTTCCCATACCTGCACTCCATTTATTTCATTCTCAATGGTAACATGGTTAGGAGTACGTAATCTCAAACATATTGAAAACCCACATCTTCACATATACGTATACCGGTGATCTACAATCATTAGATTACAACACGTGTATACACTTTCATAAATCTAAGTACATTCATACGTATCCCATTCATATGTACGTACATACAAGTTCACACTACTTACACACGCTACAGATCCATATTTACATACATACAAGTCACATTCACTTATTTGTAAGTTGAGTCTTATCTACAATCATATCAACACAAATCAATGCAATTACAAACAAACATAACCGACTAACTTCCAACAAACATGGTGAACATTCCATTAACACGATGAACATTCAGCAACATAATGAACATTCCATTAACACGATGAACATTCAGCAACATAATGAACATTCCATTAACACGATAGACATTCAGCAACATAATGAACATTCCATTAACACGATGGACATTCAGCAACATAATGAACATTCCATTAACACGATGAACATTCTGCAACATAATGCACATTCTATTAACACGATGGACATTCAGCAACATAATGAACATTCCATTAACACGATGAACATTCAGCAACATAATGAACATTCTATTAACACGGTGGACATTCAGCAACATAATGAACATTCCATTAACATGATGAACATTCAGCAACATAATGAACATTCCATTAACACGATGAACATTCAGCAACTTAATGAACATTCCATTAACACGATGAACATCCAGCAACATAATGAACATTCCATTAACACGATGAGACTATCATCTTAATTTACATTAAGGATAGACGAAGTTCATATGAACTTACCTTGGTACTTACCCTTACCCGTAAATTTTTACATGGTTCCCTATATACAACATACCAAACTTCATTTATAAATAAGAAGTGATTCCGGAAATCACTTACCTTAAGTGTCCGTATTCGCATCCGTTTCCTCGCCTCCTTTTGACCCGTTAGCCTTCCATGCTTCCATCCATCTTGACATGATCCCTATACTTTCATGTCATCGCATTCACATTCTTGTTAGCATACATGATTGTACATATTAACGATCATATCAAATTCATGTTTCACATTTGACTTTCATTAGTCAATTCCAACAAGCATAAGGCATATTTCCACAAGTCAATCTTTTCAAACTCATATAATTCATCACGTCATCACATATAACACATATGGATATAACACGCATCATATGACTTTCTATAATATTACAATTGTGACAAAAAGTCTAACATTGCTACTTATGCACATTTGACTTTCAGAAAGTCAACGATTTATCATATGAACTTTCGACTTAACCTCATACATCTATGTCATTATAGTAGACTATACTAATGACACTATATACATTTCATACTCACGATGCAATAAGCATACAACCACATGATCATCTAGTTATATGCACACACCAAACGTATTCAATTCCGTTCATTCTAGTAACATAATTCTACAACTAACACCATGACCTATGCTTAACAACCCAACATCATTCTAACTTCATCATGTTCTAATGATCTCATATGCTTCACATTTAGGTGGTGTTTGTTTTTTACTAGAAGCACTTCAGAACCTCTTATGTCTGCGCCACACAGACCACACGCAGACATAAGGGTCTGCAGCTTGTTTGTTTTCTCGCAGACCTTTCATTAAAAAAGGTCTGTGAGTCCTCTGCTTCAAACAAACATAAACCCATGTCTTCTAAGGTCTGCACAACCTCTTCTACCTCTTCTCCCTCCACTCCAGCAGACACCACCACATCCTCTGCCACCACCTCCACTCCACCACCACCTCCCACCTATTCAAGAAGACTCCTGCGAGAGTTAGCTCAGCCTGAATTTCGGGACGAAATTCTTTTAACGGGGGGAGACTGTGACAACTGGCACCAAACCGGTAATTTCCGTACACTTTAATTATTATTTGATGACTGCAATTATGTGCTTAAATGTCAACATTGACTGATTTCATGATAAACAAGTGAATTCATGCACGTTGTATACTATAAAATATTGCTTTATGCATAAACGAGAGCGTTGCGTCAGAAATATTAGTAAACTCACCGGTAGGACACAGTGTGTCAACAGAACTGCAGAAGGCAGTCAGACATTAGAACTGAGGCCTAGGTGTAGGTCCAACGACAAGAATACATTAAAACACAAGAGTACATACAAGGGTTTAATATATATATACTATACGAAAGCAAAAAATAAGCACTAAAAAGCACCCGAAACGCACTTTAAGTGCAGAAATTTATACAAATCAACTATAAATCAGCTTTTAGCACATGAATATCACGCATAAATTACGTTTTGTTATCCAGAATACTTCCCAAAGTGTCAGGAATTCAGTGTGTCACTAAAACAAATATTAACGACACTTTAAATGCTTATTTAGCACTTTAACGGATTGATATCCAACCGAACAACCGGACTTTAGCCGGAATATAAAAATATTGTCAATGACATTGTTTTTCTTTTTCTGGGCCAGTTAGGGTCCCCAAGTACCCTAACACCCGTTATAAATTACAACACACATAATACCTTATTTTTAATTCCTAACTAAACTAATACCTAACAACTAGTTGAAATCCCATTTGTAAACCCCACCCCCACAACCGTTCGGTTCCCCCTAGGGGACACATTCTTACATTTGTGATTATTTTATTAATGTATGATAAATATCTTGTTGACATATTATCCAAAGGGTTTTGGTAAATAATGGTTTATATGAAGGCTTATAGGTTAAACCTTTCATTCACCAACACTTAAGAAAAAAATTCCACTATTTCTTTCCCTTGGCTACTCTCGGCCGAGAACCACAAGCCACCCACCATCACCTTCCAATTTCAATCAAGCTATTTTACTTACTTTCAAGTGTGTTAGAGCTCACACGAGGAGACCCGGTGCTTACGGAATCGCGAGGACCTCTCTACATCGCTATTAACCACCCATTTTTTCGCCTAGTTTCTTCCCTAGCCTCGAGCTAGTAGTAAGTGTCTCTAAACATTCTCTTGATCTTGTCTAAAGTGGTTAATAAGTAATTTGACGGATAAAAATCATGAACACTAAAGAACAAAACTAAAAGTCTTGTTAGAATAATGAACTTAGTGGATAAAAAGAAACTAATAGTGTAAAACTTATGAAACTTATTTCGTCATGATTATTTTATGTTGTTGATTGCTAGTAGTGGGACAGATCGTCATCTAACCACGCTAGGTCATGTTCATGAAACATGAACTAGCATTATGTTTAGTGTAAAAATGGTAAGATGATGAACTCTACTACTTATAAACGTGAACTTGTGTAAAAACGATTTTACTTGTAAAATAGAGTTTTAAACTAGTAGATCTAAAGATCTACAAGTGGTATTTTCGAAGAACCAAGTAAAATACATACAAGTCTTATTTTAAGCCGGATCTTACACAACTAAAAATATTTTTGTGAACAAACAAGTGTGTGGACACTCGTGTAACAAAAGTTTTAACAAAGAAATAATTTTCGTAAATACTGACTAGAAGTTGTAAAAATTCATATTCTTTAAAAATAAGATTTCCAAGAAACCGATTTTATTTTTAAAGATAGAAAGATCTACTAAAAGTGTTGGAAGATTACTACGTGTTTTCGCATAACTTACAAGTTCATGTGTTCGCGATTTATACTTGCTTTGGCTAGTTTAATGTTTGAATATTGTTTGTTGATGATTGGAAAATTGTTGATTGAATTTTGAAAAGAAAATGATACGCTAGTAAGCGTGGCCACCTCCAGTTACAGAGGAAACTCTGGCGAAATTTTTCCAGAAAATAACACTTAGAATATTTTTGAGTGACAAGCGTTATGAATATATTTTTGACTTGTTTTCCAAACAAACTTCGCCATGATTTTTATTACAAAATTACCAAATACCGGGGGTGGATTTTCATAAATAAAACTTGTTAAATATATATTTAGAATATATATTTATCGCTTGTGTGATTATGTGATTATTTTGTGAACTAGGTATATATTATTTTTAGAGTAAAAATAATATGACTTGGAGATACTCGTAACGAGTAAAAATACAAAAAATACACATGCAACCTATTTAGACAGAATGCATAATTCGGGTGCAAAGCGCAAAATACAAAATACTTATATTAAATTTTGAGAAACTAATATAAGTAAAATACATAGTTAAAAATATAAAATATTTTTGACACAACAATACATATACAAAGGATAGTGACTTGTGCTTACACGATACAAGTCTAGTGACTAACGATAATAGAACACGTTTAGGTCACGACGCACTATAAGCAAAACCGGTGAAGTTTACGACGCAAGGAACGCAAGGTTGTGAGTTCATGCTCCCCCTTTTCTCTTAACTGTTTTCAGTTTTATAACTTCGGGGGTGAAATACATGTTACAAATACTTCAGTATTTACAAAATGGTATGATATGTACTAAAACGAGAAGTACTCTTTGCGACAACTAGTGCCAAGAATTGATACGAGAAATCGTGTCACGAATAGGGTACCATAAGAACCATTAATCGTGTACATACTTAGACCGCAGAACAAAAGGTTAGATCTAATGGGTTTCAGGGCAGCCCCACTCTTGGTGACAACAAGAACCAAGTAGTGTTTTTGTGTCTCAGTCGTGAATCGACTACAGATAAATGCCTATGGTTTGGTGACTTCCTATGTTGTGTCACATGTTAATGGCTTTGCAACCTATTAACACTTGATACATATGGAAATACTTGATTTATACTTGAATACGGGATTTAACAAATACATACCATGAATTTTTATACAAAGTATACAAGCGTTAAATACAGAACTGCATGAATTCACACCAACATTATGTTGACGTTTTTCCAAAACTTACATGTATTTCAGGTAACTAGAAGTGGATGTGCGCGCAGTCTTACCCATGCTCGTGGATGTTGCTTATGTTTGTCTTTAAATAAAGTGTAAACCTTCTAAGACAATGTTTTATGTTAACTCGCGATGTAAACGCTAACTTATGTTTTCAAATTATGGTATTTGAAGTTATTTTCATGAGCATGTAGTATGTTTACCTTTCGTATGCAATGAGAACCTTTCATGATCACACCTCGTGCTTCCGCCGCAGAAAGGGGTGTGACAGATTGGTATCAGAGCTACGATTGTAGTGAACCAGGATTCCTTCTCGAGTCTAGTCTACAATCTCTAGGATCCTTTCACGAAAACAATTTTCAAAGAGTTTTCATTGCATAAAACGTCCCGCGACATCCACTACCTGAAACTGTTTACATGAGTCTAGAAAAGACACTATGAGACTTAGTGTGCACCGAAGTAGCACTTGTCCGTAACTGAGAAATTACTTGCAATTATGTGTGATAATTAGCATACTAGTAGTAGAATGTCACAAATATATGTGATTTTACCTGAAAGCAATGACCTATCTTTAGAAATTTATTATACAAATATTTAAATTTATCTTACACAACTTGTAATTTATCCTACACACCAAGTAAGTTGTCCTACACTCTAATTTTTTTTTGAAAAAATATATTTTTTGAAAATAAGTTACAAATTTAATGTAGTTAGCTATTAAAGGGGAAGACTATAAATTAATTATCTATGTAGGTTTACAAATATACACTTGTATTAAAATTAAATGCAAATATTAAATGAAGTAAAATGAAACATTCTTATTGGTTAAAAGTTCTTTTTTTTTCTTTTTACAAAAAATTTATTCTCATTTGAACCCTCCACTATTTTCTAATTAACTTATATATCTTTAATATTTCCTCATTGACCTAAATATTTTTCAATAATGACACAATATATTAAAAAAATGAGAAAAATACTAGTCTCTGTTTGGGCCATTTTAACGACTTATACACTTACATATGAACCAATACATTACACAAAGCCCATAGAGGCCCATTAACCCAAAACCCACCTCATCAAAACCCTAGCAAACAATCCACACACTCTACATCACCTGCAAACCCTAACATCTCTCCTCACCAACAACAATGCCGCCAAAGTTCGACCCATCCCAAGTCGTCGACGTCTACGTCCGTGTCACCGGCGGCGAGGTCGGCGCCGCTAGTTCACTCGCCCCAAAAATCGGCCCACTCGGTCTCTCCCCAAAGAAAATCGGAGAAGACATAGCAAAAGAAACAGCAAAAGACTGGAAAGGCCTACGTGTCACCGTCAAACTCACCGTCCAGAACCGTCAAGCGAAGGTCTCGGTGGTGCCGTCAGCCGCTGCGTTGGTGATCAAGGCGTTGAAGGAGCCGGAACGAGACCGGAAGAAGGTGAAGAACATTAAGCATAGTGGGAACATATCGCTTGATGATGTTATTGAGATTGCGAAGATTATGCGAGCGAGGTCTATGGCTAAGGAGTTGCAGGGGACTGTGAAGGAGATTTTGGGTACTTGTGTTTCGGTTGGGTGTACGGTTGATGGGAAAGACCCCAAGGATTTGCAGCAGGAGATTGCGGATGGTGATGTTGAGATTCCTCAAGATTAGATTGATTCATGATCAACAAGGTGTTTTGGTAGGAGGGTTATGGTTTCAGTTGTTTGTTATTTGTTTTGTTTTGCGACTCTTGCTTTGGTTATCTGGTTTTGTTATATCATCAACAGGATTTTATATGTTTGGTGTTCTAGTAGTTTTGAACTTTTATAGTTTGTGATTGATTCTTCTTCATTGCTTTACCTCTTTACAACTGTTAAGATTTTATAGGATTTGTTAGTGTTTGTTAAGATCAAGAACATTGGTAGGTTAGGGCTTTGACCCTTCATGTTTGAGTTATACATGAGGCCTGCGCCTCGGAGTGGTTTTTTTTACCAAAAAAGCGTGCCTCGGTTGCGCTTTATGTACAGAGTGCGCCTCAGTGTGCCTCACGCCTAGGCAAACTTAAGGTGCGCTTTTTGAAACCAAGATTCTATATAGCCGTCATTATTTTCAATGATATGAAAGACCCATCCTTGTTGAGCAAAGACCCTAGGTCCACTTCTAGTGATACCTCAAAGCTGAATGAACTCTAGAACACTCGAACCCTAGTTATCTAAATAGTTAAAGAATCAAGGCGCAAAGGGTCAACGGTCTCCTAGACACAAGGTTCTGAAATGATCCTTACATATATATATATATATACATATATATATAGGGGGCCGCTAGAATGAGAACCACCACGAGTTATGAGAACCACGAGAACCAAGTGCCACGGAGGGGCGTTGACCACGAAATTTTTTTTACACCTAGATCCGTATATTTTAAGACCGGGTGTAAAAAAAAATTTCAAACGGCGCGCCCGAGGGGGTAGTTTTTTACACCCAAAGTTTGGTGTTTTTAATTTTTTTTTCTTTTTTCTTTTTTTTTTTTACAAACTTTGGGTGTAAAAAACTACCCCCTCGGGCGCGCCGTTTGAATTTTTTTTTAACACCCGGTCTTAAAATATACGGATCTAGGTGTAAAAAAAATTTCGTGATCAACGCCCCTCCGTGGACCTTGGTTCTCGTGGTTCTCATAACTCGTGGTGGTTCTCATTCTAGCGGCTCCCTATATATATATACATATATATATATAGGGTAGGGTTCTAGAGTGAACAACCTCCCAAGAGTGAACTGTGTGAACTGATCATAGCCCTTGATCATCATTTTTGTTAAAAAGGATAGGATGGTAATTATACATTAAGTTGTTATTAATTATTTATTTTAATTAATTAATGGTAGTTACACTTTCCTATTTTTTTGTGATTATTCAAAATCAAAATATCTTTTAAATTTAAACAAGATGTATATCATAATCACCATTTAAAAAAGCTCAGATTTTTTTTTAAATCCAGCTGTTCTTCGTCGATAAAAAACCCAGATTTCGAAGTACACATGTGTATCTAAAATTCGATTACGTACACTGAAGCATGAATCCCGAAGTACACCTGTGTATTTAAATTTAATAGACCTATGTACAAACATATAACCAGGTGTACACCCAATTTACACATGTGTATACATAGTTAATACCCATTTGCATAAGCAGAGTACACATGTGTACACCGACCTGAAACACATAACTGCTACTATAAACAGGTGTAAACCATTTGCATAAACAGAGTACACATGTGTACACCGACCTGAACATGAAACTAAACCCTAACATATTCAGCATCTTCACCTTCATCCACTCCGGTCATCGTCTCCGATCATCATCTCTGGTCGTCTCCGTCATACCTTCTTCATCTCACCAACAGTTCCGTCATAGTTTTCGGATTTATAACATCAAACATAACGAATCTGAGATGAACAAGAAATTACACACTCGATTCACTCACCAGAGAACACTAATCATGAATAGGAACCACCTCCACCTTCATTGTCATCTCCGGCGACTGCATCGTCTACCATCGTCATCATCATCGTTCTAGTATGGTTGTCGATCGGATGTAGAAGATATCGAGCATGATATGGTTATCGATCGGAGGTAATAAATCAATCGGTGGTGGTTGCCGTGGTGTTGTTTGTATCGAGAAGGGAAGAGAGAAATCGAGCCGGAGAGAGAAGCAATAATGGATTTGAATTTATGAGATTTTAATATAATGGAAACAATTTAGGTTTCCTATTTGAATTCTTTTGATTGTGTAATTACACATATACCCTTTTGTATTTAATTAAATAGAAAAAATTACCCACATAATTACCATCATGCCACTCATTTAAATCTCAAGATCATAAAAATCAAGGGTCTAGATCAGTTCACACAGTTCACAAACAAGGATGTTGTTCACTCATGATCCCTATCCTATATACATATATATATATATATATAGAGAGAGAGAGAGAGGATCTTGTGGAAAGTGTGTTTTTCCTTGAAAGTGTAAGAAGCGATCTGGGCAATCAAATGAGTGTTATTAATGGTTGAGATCATTTTGGTGGCATTTTGATAATATACGTGTCTTTAAAATAGGCTAATTTAATTGATTGGGGGTAAATGTGTCATTTAAGTTGTTTTAAATAATGAAATAACAACAATCATAAAACCACCTCAAAAGATGTAGCAATTTTTTTTTCTCTCTAACCCCTCACATTTGAAAACACCAAATCATACAAAAAAAAAAAAAAAACGATAAATCAGATCTAGATGTGTTCATAATAGCGTGTTTTAGCGATAAAACACAATGTGACGAACTAGTGACTGATTGCTAAAACACAACATCAAGAATGCCAACTGATAAAATACAACGTGAACCAGTAACTGATAAAACACATCATCAAGAATGCCAAAATCATATCAACCAGTAACTAATAAAACACATTGTGATGAAACAGTAACTGGAACCAGTAACTGATAAAACACAACATCAAGAATGCCAAAAATTACATCAACCAGTAACTGATAAAACACATTGTGATGAAACAGTAGATAAAATACAAAAGAACATGCCATTCATGAATCATAACTGTATAACACATTGTGATGAAACCGGTAATTGATAAAACACAACATCAAGAATGCCAAAAATCATATCAACCAGCAACTGATAAAACACATTTTGATGAAACCAGTAACTGATAAAACACAACATCAAGAATGCCAAAATCACATCAATCAGTAAATGATAGAACACATTATGATGAAACTAGTAACTGATAAAACACAACGTGAATCAGTAACTGATAAAACACAACATCAAGAATTCCAAAAATCATATCAACCCTGATAAAACACATTATGATGAACCCAGTAACTCATAAAACACAACGTGAAGAAATTGTTAATGATTTGAACTTCGTAATTTAAAGTAACTGCCCTTTTGAAATCGTAATTTTGAAATTGTCAAAGAGGTATACGTTTCCATAAATATTTGGATAATTAGTTTAGGATATATAATATTCCAAAATTAAATTAATAATAAAATTACCATCATGCCCATTTGAATTAAAAAACTAAAAGCCACATGTCACCTCCCTATTGCTTCCTAGACTTTCTAGGAAACTTAGCTTTTCTAGCCAACTCCTCTCTCTCTCTCTCTATATATATATATATATATATATATATATATTTAGGGGAGGGTTATCTTGAGAACGCTAAATATTGCGAGAACCGTGAGAACGAATGAAAAAACAAATCAAAACCAATTTTTTTAATACAAACCTTATTGTAATTAAGATACAACATCAAAAAAAGAATTTACAACATCAAATAATTCATTTCTTCTTTCAAAATCACTCTTTTTATATTTTTTACACATGTGTAAATATAACAGATTTACACATGTGTAAATAGCAAACTTACACATGTGTAAATTTTCTTTATTTACGAATTCACGTAAATTTAAACGTGTAAATTAAATTTCTAACATTGTATTCGAATAATAATGATAAGTGTAGAAAAAAAATTTGAATTTGAATTGTTTTTTACCAAGTTCTCGCGGTTTTTTCATTTGTTCTCACGGTTCTCACAATATTTAGCGTTCTCATTTAAACCTTCCCCTTCTACATGTATTTATAAGGTAAAGCGTCAAAAAAATTTAAAAAATTAATTTTTTAGCATGTTAAGTTGAATTTTTAATAGTGTTCTCCACATTTTTAGTGTTTCCAATGAACCACACACTATAGTGTGAGGTTCATTGGAAACACTAAAAAGGAGGAGAACACTATTAAAAATTCAACTTAACATGTTAAAAAATTATTTTTTAAAATTTTTCATTTTTAATAAAAAATAAAAAACTAAAAATATAAAAAAATGTTTAAAAACAGTTATAATAAAAATATTTTATAAAATTAACTTAACATGTTAAAAATCAAGTTTTTTTTAAAAAAAAAATCAGCGCTTTTCCTTATAAAAATGGGTAGAAACTATTCCAATAAAAATCATTTTTGTTAAAGAAAATATTTTGGCCTTTTTTAACTGTTTTTAAACATTTTTTATAGTTTTCGTTTTTGATTTTTTTATTAAAAATGCTTCTACGTGTATTTATAAGGAAAAGAGCCGAAAAATTGATTTTGAATATGTTAAGTTGATTTTTTTTCGTGTTCCTCGGTTCCCTAGTTTTTTGTGTTCCCCAATAAACCTTCCCCTATATACATTTCTAAAAACTTTTACAAGAATATCGTAAAAATTTTGAAGATACTGGGACTTTTCTATTTTTTTAAAGCAATTTTATTTTATTTAAAACAAAATTACTTGCACAACCCCATCCACAAGTAGGGGTAAACTTGCCGGGATGTTTCTCGAATGCTACTAAATACTGGCGTGCTAAAAGCCTGAATCGAGGCGAAGTCAAGATTTCTTAACAAACAAGTGTGAGCCTGGTCTTCACTTAAGCTCGAGTAGGCTTTAGAGCCCAAACGAGTCATATTTATTATATAGTTTTTATTTAATATATCAAATATAAATTTACATGAAAGTTATTATTATATATAAACTATGTTATAATTAACCCCGTGTATTACACGGGTTGAGTAAATAAATTTATATACTAAATAATAAAACATTATATTTTTAAAAACTTCCTTTATTGCACGGGTTAAATAAATATAATTTTATATATTAAATAATAAAAAAATTATATATATATGAACCATATTGTACAGGTTGAATTAATGTAATTTTATATACCAAATTAAAAAAAAAATTATATCTTTAAAACCACATTTATTACACGGGTTGAATAAATGTAATATTGTTTACCAAATAAGAAATAATACATCTTTAAAAAACCTCATTTATTACACAAGTTAAATAAATGTAATTTTATAAACCAAATAATAAAAATGTTAGTAAATGTAATTTTGTATAGTGAAAATAAAAATATTTAATATATTAATACAAAGTTTGGTTTTCGTGATAAATAATTTGTTTTATTTAAAATGTTTTAAACTAACAATTTACAATTTCGGATAATATTTTATTAGAAAAATAGAAGAATGGTATTCGAAATTTAAAGTAGGATAAACTTTAATATTAGTTCATTATTCATTTATTTATTTAATTAATATAAGATAAGTTTGGAAGTGAGGCGAGAAAATCATAAAATAAATACCTACAATGAACGACATGTGTCACACATTAATGTTTTATTATATAGTATAGTATAGATAAAAATTTAGATTGATATAAATAGATTATTTTGTTGTAGCTTTGTTAACGAAGTCTCAATAAATTTAACCCATTGTTTAAAACTTCGTAAATGTATAAATGATAAATAATATTAGTTAGAGTAATTTACGATTTTAGCCCCTGTGGTTATATCACTTTTACCTTTTTAGCCCAAAAAATATTTTTTTTAACATCTGAGCCCCCAACGTCTTTTTTTCTAACCCTTTTGGCCCCTAACACTAACCTCATCCATTAAATGTTAGAGGCCAAAAGAGTTAGAAAAAAGACGTTAGGGCCAAAAAGATTAGAAAAAAGACGTTGGGGGCTTAGATGTTA
The DNA here is from genome assembly GCA_030545235.1 of Helianthus tuberosus. Lineage (NCBI taxonomy): Eukaryota > Viridiplantae > Streptophyta > Magnoliopsida > Asterales > Asteraceae > Helianthus > Helianthus tuberosus. Next base: position 40,460,589 of record CM060371.1, on the reverse strand, counting down.
AAAATTCTTTTTGGGCTAAAAGAGTAAAAATGATCTAACCACAGGGGCCAAAATTGTAGTTTACTCTATTAGTTAAATAAATAATATTATAAATAAATCTCGTTCGGTAAGTGTTCATGAACCGTTCGTGAACACATTTATTTCCTTAACGAACGAACACGAACAATGCCTTGTTCGTGTTCGTTCGGTTCGTTTACAGCCCTAAGATGACATGATAAAATTAAAGAAAACAATCGATTTAAAATTTTTTTGGAAAGAAATAACAATTATCAAAATTATTTTTCAAGATAACTTTTTTGCTTTATCAAAAAAGCATTGAATATTTGAATACTAGGTTATAACCCCATGTAATACACATGTTGAGTAAATAAATTTATATACTAAATAATAAAACATTATATTTTTAAAAATTTCCTTTATTGCACGTGTTAAATAAATATAATTTTATATATTAAATAATAAAAAGTTATATATATATGAACCATATTGTACAGGTTGAATTAATGTAATTTTATATACCAAATTAAAAAAAAAATTATATCTTTAAAACCACATGTATTACACGGGTTGAATAAATGTAATATTGTTTACCAAATAAGAAATAATACATCTTTAAAAAACCTCATTTATTACACAAGTTAAATAAATGTAATTTTATAAACCAAATAATAAAAATGTTAGTAAATGTAATTTTGTATAGTGAAAATAAAAATATTTAATATATTAATACAAAGTTTGGTTTTCGTGATAAATAATTTGTTTTATTTAAAATGTTTTAAACTAACAATTTACAATTTCGGATAATATTTTATTAGAAAAATAGAAGAATGGTATTCGAAATTTAAAGTAGGATAAACTTTAATATTAGTTCATTATTTATTTAATTAATATAAGATAAGTTTGGAAGTGAGGTGAGAAAATCATAAAATAAATACCTACAATGAACGACATGTGTCACACATTAATGTTTTATTATATAGTATAGTATAGATAAAAATTTAGATTGATATAAATAGATTATTTTGTTGTAGCTTTGTTAACGAAGTCTCAATAAATTTAACCCATTGTTTAAAACTCTGTAAATGTATAAATGATAAATAATATTAGTTAGAGTAATTTACGATTTTAGCCCCTGTGGTTATATCACTTTTACCTTTTTAGCCCAAAAAATAATTTTTTTAACATCTGAGCCCCTAACGTCTTTTTTTCTAACCCTTTTGGTCCCTAACACTAACCTCATCCATTAAATGTTAGGGGCCAAAAGGGTTAGAAAAAAGACGTTAGGGACAAAAAGATTAGAAAAAAAGACGTTGGGGGCTCAGATGTTAAAAATTCTTTTTGGGATAAAAGAGTAAAAGTGATATAACCACAGGGGCCAAAATTGTAGTTTACTCAATTAGTTAAATAAATAATATTATAAATGAGAAGGAGATTAAACTAAATAATAAGTATCCATAAGAAATTAAACTAAATAATATTTAGTAGGAGGATTATCTATAATTAATTAGAAAAGATTAAACCAAAATAATACTTATCTATAAAACATGGCCTAATATGATGACAAGTGTCACAAAAATGGTTTCTTTTATTATATAGTATAGATTGATATTAAAAATAACTTAGCAATAGTGTATAGATTTTATTTAGCAATATATATTAGTGTATAGATATCATTTAGTAAATAAATAAATGAATCGATCTAGAGCCATACTCACAGAGCTCGAACTCAAGCTTTTGTAAATTAAACGAGTCGAACTTAGATTAGCTCGAGCTTGGCTCATTTTACACCCCTCACGAATAGAGTAACATCAATGAATGTTAGGGTTCCCTATCATGACAAAAACAACCGCATGCCTTAGGGGACTGGGGGTGGTCCGTGATGGAGGTGCCATCACGCGTGATGGCCAAAAGCACACCGCCGCCACTACCTTTCTTCACGCGTAGAAATAAGAACGCGTTGAAATCTTCACGCGTTGAACTTCGTCGAATTTGGACCGTTAGGGTTCCACGTGGTCCTTTGACTTCGATGATTTTGGCTTTCACTTTGATTTCGATGCCGTTTGGTATGTCCATTGTTTTTTATCGTCTTCATTGTTGCAGACGGCTGGTGAGGAACTAGGGTTTTGGAGTTGCAGGTTTCATGAGTGAAAGAAACCCTAGGGATAGAGTATTTATATGCTTGTGATATGGCCCAATTTATATGCTGGTATGTCTATTGTACATTACACTGAAAAATGAAGATGGGCTTTAACTCAATATGTTTGTAAGTATGGCCGAATATGTTTGTGAGTTGAAGAAATAAAAAGCCCATTTGGAGGTGCACAAAATAACTAGTTTCCAGGGATGCTAGGTAGTCTAAAATATTTCTAGTATGTTTAATTGAACTAATATGTTTTAATTTTAATGAAATTTATAATTCTAGTGTTTTATTGTTAATTTCTAATTTAAAAAAAATTAAAAAAAATTGTGAGTGATGGAATTCCATCACTACTAGGGATGACCACCGCCACTAAAAAAAGGTTGTGAGTGATGGAATAATGGTTGATGACATGACGGAACTTGATTGGATGTTGTGAGTGATGGGTGAGTGATGACCACCCCCACTCCCCTTATGCGCTTTGGACTACATAACCAGATACCACACGTCCAAATACTTGATTTAATCTCTTGAGCCATATCGGTAATACTCAAACTCTTGACATTGTACCCTCGATTCAAACGATCGAACCCTTGTTCAAATCTGTCAGGATGATTGAACTTAAGTAGTTTTGTTAGTTACAAATAAACCACGTGTGTATAGTTCATAAGTAGATGGATTTGATTGTAACTAAGGTCTTAACTACCATAATTAACTGATTAGAACAAATGAGTTATACATGATCATGAATGAACTTACAAACATGTTGATGAGTTTCCACACATTTCTTCTTCCTATTCATGAATTCCATTTCTTACCATAACAATGTTATCAACTGTCGCAGATAATCAAAAAGCAAGTAAACATTCAAGCAACATTTTTGACATCTGAATGATCACTAGAAGCAGAGAATTTCGATTGAACAGAAAGGTCGGACTTAGCAAAGGAGAAAGGGGTCGAGCATTAGAGAACATATCAGTTGCACAATTAAAAGAATTTATGACACAACAAGATCAAATGATGAAAACAGTTGATGCTTCAATACAAACTCAAAGCCACAATACTCAATCTGTGAACTAGGAATATATTAATGAATTTCCTCTCGGTAAGTGCAGCAAGAAACTATCTGAACAGATTTGCGACGCCATATTATCCTTTCGAGTGGGTTAAGTTGGCGCCAAAGAAAGTGAATATATTTGGGTGGCGTGGGGTACAAGACCGTTTAGCTAGAATGAAAGGTTTGAAAAAAAGAGGCATGCTAATAGGAACTCCAAATTGCAAATTATGTGGCAAACAAGACGAGGACGCGGATCACCTATTCACGGGTTGCTACGTGTCGGCGGTTCTATGGCATAAAGTACGTACGTGGTGTAGAACTCAACAAATCTTTGCATTTACAATGAAAGAATTATGGAATATCACAAAAAAGCGGCTATGGAAGAATCGAAAAGGCGATATGTTCAACTCATCCTTTTGGCAACATGTTGGGGGATCTGGAAAGCGAGGAATAAATGTATTTTCTCCGGAAAAAAATCAATATAGATGCTATTTTCGGTGAGATGCAAGCAACAACCTTTATATGGATCAAAGGGAGAGCGAAGCGGGGCCAAATGGAATGGAATAAATGGGTGCGGTTTGACATAGCAAGTTGACCGTATGTACGTTTTATCCATGTTTTTATCGGTAGTGTGGTGATGTTTTTCTATTTTTTGTAAGTATTGAGTGGTTGGCTTAGTTGCTTACTAACCATATAGTCTATATCAAACTATTTTGGTGATGAATGAGATTATTTTTGCCGTTAAAAAAATTAATGAATTTCCTCTCATTTATATGTTAAAGAAATGTCACGTATAGAAATAAAAGACCACCTCATATTCTATAATCATTAATCACATAAGCAGTATTTGTTGAGGCAGTCAAAGTTTAAACATTCAATATGGCAATTATTTTATAACCACACTCTTAATTCGCATGTGGCTTTCATTGGATCGTCCATTAAGCCACATGATGACGTAATGTTTAAAATCAAGAACCATTCATAGGAAAAATCGAACACCACATTCAACACCTTGTTTTTCTCAAGATCGTTCATAAAGCCATGGTTGATAATCAAAATCATTTTGTATAAATGCTCAATCCCTTTGTTCGTTATTTTTCAAACCTGTTATCGATAATTTCTTTTTAACGTCAAAAGTGAGGTTTAAACTTTTCTCTCTTTTCAACGGAAAGAGATTGTACAATGCCAATCGATCTGATGACGTTGAATGATATGAGGGCAGTGCGGGTGAAGTCGTCTTTTACAGAGGCTGCACCGTTGCTCGTCGTCCCTCCAATGAAACCGTCTTCTCCACCTAGGTTGGCAACTATTAGGGAAGAAAGAGGTGAAGGTTTTGAAGAACCAACGTGAAACATAAATCATATGCCGCTATATATGTTTATGTAGATTCACAGCGATTGATTCACTATAGTCAATCCTGATGTTTATTGTGATTTCATTTTATTTTGGTTTTTCTCCTGTCAATAATTGTAAATACATTTGTATTATCAAACTGTATTATAATATATTTATATTATAATAATAATAAAATGTATCATATTGATAATAAATAACTGTTTTTCCCTTTTTGGCACATGTTTATTTTTTTAGTGAAATAGATGTACAAGTGGTGGTGGAGAGGAAGTGGGCGGTTTTATCCATTTGCAAACATCCAAAGGTTTAGGTGGCTCCACAAATCCATTTGCAAACATCCAAAGGTTTAGGTGGCTCCACAAATAGCAATCAACATCGATTATTTAAAGAAATAGAAATTGTATTTTATGTTAATAACTACTTTTTTCTGTAAAAAGTACCAAATTATATTCAAATAACTATTTATATATGTGTTTTATAACATCTCATGTAACTTGTAAGGCGATTTAAGTATAATAATCAATATACCATATGTAATTGCTTTAATCTATATGTTAGTTTTTAAATATAGCTAGTTTTGTGAACAACTATTTAAGTATAAGTAGGTCTTTTTTTTATATTTATATACAACATAATATTTATTTTAAACTTTTTGATTTTTTTTTTTTTTTGAAATATAAGCTTTCAATGCTTCTATCTTAGCCATCCTTATCATCACTTGCTAATGTAAGGATAAATCCAACAAAAACATCCAAGGATGAATCCAATCAACAATAGCGACGTTTGTGGGTATCAAATGGCTAGCACCTTGTTCGACCATTTAGCACTTGTTGTTCGTAGGGGTTATTGAACACGTGGGTAACTGTGGCCAACACCTTGTTCGGTCATTCAACACCCGTTTTTAACCAATGTTACACTTTTAACACCCATTATGTCTTCTCTCATACACATTATGTCCTCTTTTCTTCATATCATCACGCCCTTTCTCCTTCATACCATCGCCTCTCTCTTTAAAAATCGTCCTAAAACTGACTATTACAAATACTCTTATGGATGCATTTTAAAGTTAAAAGGCTTCGTTCATTTGAAGCCTTGAAATAATTTTATATAAAGAATATTACTCTTGTTATGTAACACATTTTCTAGCGTTTTCTAATATAAGCTTTTTAAAGCATTACCTTTTCTTTTATATGAAATTATTTTTTAGTTTTTATTCTTAGTAAATCCTATAATAAAAAATTTTACATTCAGTTTTATCGTCTACCTTTTTACAATTGATGAATTACCGTGTCATTAAATCTTTTTATAATTAGTATTCACTCTATCGTTTTTTAATTAAAATTAATTCTGTAAAGTCAATTTCTGTGAACACAAATCCTCACAAGAATGATTAATAATATTCTCTTTCTTATGCAAAATGTCTGAATAGTTTATACAATAATAATCGAATGCTGTTTAGTATTAACACGTTTGGAAAAAAATTCGTTTGGTATATTAATATTGAAAATTATTAAATTTGGTAAATTGCTTTTATGAGTTGGCTTGAGTTGCCATGACTTGTCAAATAATTACATTTGTGAATAAATAATAAGTTATTTAAGTAGAGAACTAATAAACCATATAATATATTCCATTACTAGATTACAACCCCGTGTATTACACGGGTTAAATGACGAAAAAATATAAATTATAAACTTGTATATAATCCCTATTAATGAAATGACTTATTTAGATAAAATAGTAAAACAAAAGAACAGTTATATTTTCTCTATTCAAAATAATTTTCTAAGTTTTCACTTCTCTTTTAGGATACTACAATCCATTTTATTATGTCTTCAAAAGAAGTAACACTAAAAAATAAAAAAATAATGATCATAAAATTGTAAGTATTTTTAAAAATAATTATAAGTTATGAGGTTATCCCCTCTCGTGGCCCAAGTGGTTTACTCCCATGTGGTTAGGTCGGCCGGTTTCCTCCTTTGGGAGGTCACCGGTTCGACTCCCACTTGTGGCATTAGGGGGGGGGGGGGGGGGACGTCCCAATGATGGACCGTATCCTACCGAGGCATGGTGCGGTCTTGAGGGCAACCCGGTTTTACCCAGCTGTTACCCCAGCGAGTCTCTCGTGTGGGGGCAGTATGGTTTCCGGGCGGAAGTCAGCTTACGCGGCGGCCGGGGCCCGATCGAACATCGCGTCCGTAAATGCAGGGCTGACGGGGGATTGTCTTAGACATGAACCTGGTGACCACTGGTCCAGTACATAGAAAGTCACCTTCAAAAAAAAAAAAGTTATGAGGTTATGGTAAATGATTTGTAATTAAATTCTACTATGTATATTAATGATATAATAAATACTTTGATATAAATACTACTTTTAGATATACGGATCATGAGACAAGATACGAATATCATCATTATATAGAAAATATTACATATTAAAAAATCATACTAAAAATAAAGTATACGTTTAAAAAAGTAGGACTAAAGTTTTTTAAACTATAAATTTGAGCGTCTACAACAATTTTTTTAATTAGTAGTTGACATTTAAATATTCAAATTAAAATTTTTATTATATTATATAATGTCTTTATTTAGCATGATGATAATGTCTTTAGTTGTGTAAATGTATTAAATAATAATATACTTATTATTATTAAATAATTATTATTTAATACATTTATATTTGTTATAGATAATTATTAATTAAATTTGAATTTATACGTTTATCCCTAACTATATTAATTAATATTATATTATATTTTGTGTATAAAAATTAATATGTAATACTATTATTAAAAGGGAGGAGGCACCAGAGATTGACACGTGTACAAAAAGATTTTTGTTTATTAGTATATATGAAGATTATTTACTGATTCAGAAAAAGAGAGGTTACGAGTAGAGTAAATGATTAAATAATATAACTTGATATAAAAGATGTGACTTGATATACATATGTATAATGAAAGTAATATTAACATTTAGTAATAAAGATTTAAAAATTATAAAATGATATTTTGAGATTAGATATTACTGAAATAATGTATAAGAATATATTAAATAGTTATTATTTCTTAATAATGAAAGTTTATAAAATCTTATGTTCTATTTTATTAATGATGAAAGTTTATAAAATCTTATGTTCTATTATTACTGTGTTTTCTAATCCACTTTTTTTAAATTAAAAAAAATACATAGAGGCAAAATAAAAGAAGCAAATAATAATAATAATAATAATAAATAAATAAATAAGTAAATAAATAAATAAATAATCTTAAGCTTAAGAGTAAAATGCAATTTGCGTCCTTGGGGTTTTCAGACGGAGTTAACTTGAGTCCCCATAGTGAGGTTTTGGATGATTGAGTTCCTCACTTATGAATAGCGTTATGATTTGCGTCCCTAAACCCAGCTCTGTTAGCTAAGTTAACTGAATATACCATTTTGCCGCAATTCCTTAATTTGAAACCTCTTATTTTATCCCTTGTTATTATTAATTTAAAAAATGTACATTAATTTAAAAGTCATACACCACTCACTGGAATCATCATCGATATCATCGTCATCCCCGTCAACAACATCAGTCGCTACTTGTCGGAAACCCCGAGTCCTTGGAATTGGTGTGTGTCAGGTGTATTATGTTTTTCTTTTTATTTTAAGCCCTTTTTTTTACACGTTAGTCAAGTTTTAAATTTATAAAACACGATATTCTATTAACACTAAACACACACATGGGCAAGTGCACCCATCGTGAGCGTAGTATATTGGTAAGATACCGAGGTCGTCCAAGGACACAAGAGCTTTTAGTACCGATTTATCCTCAACGTCTAATCAAATCAAAAGTTTTAGAAAATGTTTTAAACATGAAAATAAAAACTAAAAATGCTGAAAAAAAAACCAGATAGACAAGATGAATCACTTGGACCCGACTCGCCTTTAGTGTAACCTTTGATGATTTCCGCACTTTTGCACTTTTTAAGAGATTATCTTAGTTATAGTAGTAGACCCCTCTTTTGAAAGTGACGTTACCCTCAACCCAGTAGTTTGAGTTAGCAAGGATACAATCCTAAGACCGTGGGGTATGGTGGGACGGAGGTTTGGGGTATGGGTTGACACGTGGATTAGGGGGCACTCAATACACAAACCCAAGTTGTAGGGGTTATTAGAGATGGGCATAATAACCGGTTCCAAACCCGACCCGGTAGAACCGACCTGGAACCGGTTCCAGTTCCTACCCGACGTATAGAAGAACCGGTTCCGGGTTAAAAAAACCCGTCGTTTCCTACCCGGTTCCACATTTTATAAATAAAATCGGTTCCTACCCGGTTTCTACCCAGAACCGGTTCCTACCCGTAATCATTTCAGAACCGGTGCATAAAAGTCTTAGTGCATATTGAATAAATAACAAAAATTACCCAAATAGAACATATACTGTATTATTTAAATGAAAATAATATGAACAATAAAAAACAGTATAGAAAATGTGCTGTATTTTAATTTGTTTTATATTTGTTTTTACTTTTTAGGTTTCCAACACCTCGTGGACGTCAACTTACCTTCAAATAGAACTTTGATTTCTCTACTAAAAAATATTTACTTTCTACATATTACAAAATATCTTGGTTTCGTGAGAGAAGTTACCTCTCTGGCATGTTGACTGTATCTCCAAGCTTCGACGACGGTTCAAACTCTACAATGGTGTCTGCAACTCAAATATCTCTTTGTACCTCCCTTTACTCCTCTTTCCGGCTCCCAAATCTGAATAAAAATACCAAAATCCAGTCTAGTCGCCGGTCACCGGCCTACAATACATTTGCAGCTTTTGTTTGAAATACCCGGAACCGGTTCTTCAGAGGAACTGGTTCCAACCATACCCGAATCGGTTACACCCGGTTCCAGTTTTAATGGTTAAAACCCGGGTAAGAACCGGAACCGGTTACACTAAGAACCGGTTCAAGTCACACTCATATAAGAACCGGATACGGTTAGGAACCGGTTCCGGGTATAAAAAGGAACCGAATATGCCCATCTCTAGGGGTTATGGTGGGCGTGGCTGGGCTGGCGTGGCCAAGCCACATCAACTATTTTTTAATATATATATATATATATATATATATATATATATATATATATTTGTAACCATTAAAAACTACATAAACATACATAATAATTATCAAAATAAAAAACAATCATTCTTCGTCGTCTTCGTCGGTTTCGAACCCAGGAATCGTTGAAACATGATCCACCAAATCAGATCGAAGGTTGTGATCTATATCCCTTGACTTGATCGAAAATTCATTTGACGCTTTATCTTCGTCTGTAACTGTTACGTTACCTGGTTGGGGGTCATCGTGATCATAGTAAGGTAACGACCGCTCTACCTTCATCCTCCAAAATCATGTTGTGAAGAATGATACATGCGCACATCACGTTTCCAATCTGATCCTTGTCCCATAGTCGACAAGGCATTGCCAATATTCGCCACATTTTCTTCAAAACACCGAATGCTTGCTCGATTTTACGAAAACCCCCATGTTAAACTTTAATCTCTTTGGATCTATGGTACCGTGTCTTGTGAACGATTTTACGAAACCCCCCCCACTCTGGGTAAATCCCATCAACTAGGTAGTACCTATACACGTACCCAACCCCGTTTACAAAGAAAGTTACTTTGGGTCCTATACCATTTACCCGATCATTGAAAAGGGGCGAGTGGTTTACGATGGTAATATCATTATGTGAACCTGACATACCAAAGAACGCATGCCATATCCAAAGATCTTGGGACGCAACCGCTTCAAGTATGATGGCTGGTATCCCGTGAAATCCACTCGTGTGAGCGCCTTGCCCTGCGGTAGGACAAAGTTCCCAAGGCCATTTCATACAATCTAAACTACCTAGCATCCCGGGTAGCCCATGATAATCTGCGTGATGTTCCAATATTTATTGCATGTCACTGAACGAGGGCTTTCTCAAATATCTTTTACTATAAAGTTCTAAAATACACGAACAAAAGTTGTGAAGACTTTCTCTAGCTACACGTGCAGACATTTTTAAATACTCCTCCATAATGTCCGAACTGTTTCCGTATGCTAACTGTCTAAGTGCGGCCGTGACCTTTTGCCACGTACTAAATCCTAATTGCCGGGTTATATCCGTTTTTTGTTGGAAATAAACATACTTCTCCTCAAGATCTCTAGATATCCTTAAAAATAAGTTTCTACTCATACGAAAACGACGCCTAAACATTTTTTCATCATACTTAGGTTCCGCTGAGAAGTAATCGCTTTCTAACAAATTGTTAGCGGTGTGCCGTTCACGAGCGATGTACCTCCTCCGTTTAGGTTGCGGAGTCTCTTCCTCATCATCTTCCACGATAGCTTTCACCACCGTCGCGATCGTTTGTAGAAATATTTCCGCACCATCGTCAGATGATGATGACGATTCACTTGAACTTGAAGAACTCATGGCAAGATTGTGTTTTATGTGTTTGATATTGTGTGAGAAAAATGTTAAACATGGTAAGGTATTTATAAAGAAAAAAAAAGTTTAAAAAAAATGCCCCAACGGCTAGCCCAACGGCTAGTTTGGTTTGGCTATTGAGAGCCCGCCATGTCATATTCATAGACCCGCCCCACGCCTGACTTTAAACTCCCACCCCTTGGGCCACACCCAAACCCAAGCCCACCCGGGGTGGTGACTTGGGCGTTTTCAGCCAACCCACGCCCCATACCCCATAATCTAAAGGGTTGGAATATTGGAAGATAATTAATTAAGTTATTAATGCGTAATGTGGTAGGACCCTCTTTTGAAGGTGACATTACCCTCGGCTAAGTGGTTTGAGTCAGCAGGGATACAATCCCAAGTAGCTGGGTTAATGTATTTATAATAGTTTACATATGAGGGGATCAAGCCATTCGCACCCCCGCCATCCAATACCAGTGGGTATTGAAGGAGGTCCTAGTAAGCTTGACCCAGGTCCTTGCAGGATCTATACACTGAACAAGGCAAGAACCTTACCAAACCATTCCCTTAACCCCCGACCAGGTAGCCAACATACATCTATATAGACCGTAGAGATATGAATGGTGTAAATCTTTTATTTTATATAGACAATAAAATAATGCCAAGACACCACGGACAAATGAGAAGGAAGTTTCACCTTCAACATAAGAAAGTAGTTATTAAAGTCATTAATACACAACCAAATAAAAAGTGCGAAAAGATTAAAAATCAAAAGTATTACACTAAATGCTTGTCTTCACCAAGTGATGTAAGAGACTTAGGCAAACATGGCCTTTGATTGTCAAAAACTCTTACTATCAATCTTGGATCACGAGACTACTACACACACTCTAGGTGGATGATGGTGATGGATGTGGGTGTTGTGATGGTGGTGGAGTGTGGGTGAAGTGAGAGAGAGGTGGTTTGCCAAGTGATGCCTTTGAAGTGAGCCAAGCACCCCTATTTATAGCCTGCACAGAAGCCCGAACACGGCCCCGTGTCCATCCTCTTTCTCTTTCTTCATTAATTTCAATTGTCTTCATTAGGCTCCACACGCCCCCGTGTTCACTGGGCACGCCCGCGTGTGCAGAAGCGAATCTGTACTATCAAGATTTGCAAGATTTTGCGAATCTTAGCGTTGACCATGACCCGTGTTGAGCTGTGCATGCCCCCATGCTGGGAATAGAAGCTTCTATGGCTATGTCTTTTCTGCAGACACCTGACCACGCCCCCGTGTCCGCTGGGCATGGGGCCTTGGTCAGCCTTCTGTTCCTTTGTTTTTGCTTGGGAAGATGCTGTCGAGGGGTCGGGCATGCCACGTTAATTCCTTTTCTTTGTATTTATGTTAGATTTGGCTGCATGTTTGTTCCTTTTGTTCAATTAAGCTCATTTGGTCCTGAAAATACAAAAGGAAGACAAAAGCATACTTTTTCCAACATTAGTACTAAAAACGGGTTAGTTTTATGCCTCATTTGATGTAATTTATATGTTGCATTTTACACATATCAAATACCCCCACACTTGAATCTTTGCTTGTCCTCAAGCAAAACTCTTTATAATGTGGCTTACACGCCCAAATGGAACAGGTAGAAGAGAAGTTTTGGGCTTGTCTTGAGTGTCGGGAATCCAAGATCTTTATTGGGTTTTATTTTTATGTTATTTACAATCCTATTCGTTATTATTTATTTAGAACGTTTCATAAGAGAAATTACTTATTTGGGCATAACATGCCTCTTTAAAATTCCATTTACATATAAGTTCACATACCTCACGGGAGATCACTCAACACTCGGCCGAAGATGTATTTTTGTGAAACACTTGAGACTGGCAAGGAACTTACTTCTACCATATGCTTGCTAAGCAATCAATCCTCCTCCTTTTTAACTATAAACCTTTGTAAATATCAAGAGGACTTGGGGAAGGGTTAGGCTTGGGTTAAAGGTAGGTGGTTTTGGGTTAGTGGTTAGTAAAAAGGGCTAAAAGCGTAAACAATGTCGGTCGTCGTAAAACTTTTTGTTTTTGTGACTTTTATTTGAACAAAGCACTTTCAAACAAAGTTTCTTTGAGGAACTTATTTGTTTATTGCTAGACTTATATATATATATATATATATATATATATATATATATATATATATATATATATATATATATATATATATATATATATATATATTGATAAGGAATGTCACAAGAAAACCGAGCTTTTTACTAAAACAAAAGGGTTTAAAAGAAAAAGGTTTTGGTGGGTAAAGGGTGTTTGTTTTGTGGGTTTAGAAATGAAAAGATTTAGGCTCAATGGGGTTAACTAGGGAGATTTTGGGTAGGTTAAAAGAAAAAGAAAAATAACGGTGTTGAAAAGAAAAAGGGTTTGTCCTAATGCCTCCATCATTTACTTACTTGGGTTTAATTTGTTAAGGACCGAGAATGTATTGTTGTGGCAAGTTCTAGAGTCGTAAGAAACCAAGCGGCTATTTACACAAGAAACAAAAAATGAGCAGTTAGTTTAAAGATGTATGATTGTATGCTCAATAAAGGCTCAAAACTCACTTTTTGTCGGAATGAGTTTTTAATGTGATCAAGTGTATATAATCAATTTTTAACTAGATTTTTCATGCCGTTTCATAATTATCTTATGTTAGTTCATTTTTTATCACGACGCTATCGGTTGTAAATTTGTAAAAATATAACCTTTTTAGAACTTGTTGTTCCCAAATTTAACGAAGACAAGTAAAAAAAATGAGAAATTTTTGATAAAAATTTGGGGTGATTAGCGGTTCCAATAGAGTTTTCTGTAAGGCTTGTTATTAAGACTTGCAAAATTTCAAGGTTTTAGCATCCCCCCACACTTAAATTACACGTTGTCCTCAATGTGTCCCAAAAATAGGTCTTTAGGTTGATTGGATGTGTAAAAGGTGTTAAAAACAAGGTTTTGGTGTTACTGGGCAGCTGGACACGGCCTCGTGCTGGGTGAGCACGACCCCGTGGTCAGACTGCTAGTAACAAAAACTTACAGAAGTTGGGCTTGGGGGGGTGTCTGGTGAACACAACCCCGTGTCGGGCAGGTTTTAAACAAACAGCAGCAACAGGGTGGTGGACACGGGGGCGTGTTGGCAGGGCACGGCCCCGTGTTGACAATCCGCAATCTGCAAAAACAGGTTTTGGCTTTCAGTTATGGTTTTCAGGCTTATGTAGCACTAATACTTAGTGCTTCCAAGCCTCGTAGGTACCTGTTTTACTTAAAAATACCACACCAAACAAAATAACCAACATCCTACCTTACCATAAGTTCAACATCCACAACATAAAATAAAAAGAAAAATGCAGGAAATTAAAAGTGTTAACGGAAAAGTAAATTGTTCAACAATGGCACGCATGCCATGAAATTGTTTGTAAGATAAGGGATTAACCTGTTAAGACCTCCAACCGTGTTACATCACCTACCACTGCCTCCAGCTCAATCCATATCGTCGTCCTCTTCATCCCCTCCTTGGCCCGCCATGTACTCCCGGATATTGCCGATGTCATCTTGAATTTCAGAGATGTTCCTCACTATAACTCTGACTTGGGTGTACGTGTTGCTTGCCGTATGGTAAGTGTTTCAGGTGCACAAAAGGTTTTCGTGCAACAAATCATGTAAACTTTGAAAAATTAGGAAAACCACCTCCTTGAGAGGAGGATTGGCCCGGATCACCATGGTGCTGATACTGGTACTGTGGAGGAGGACGGATTTGTGGAGCGTGAAGGACAAGAGCTTTTTGAGGGTTCCACACATGCCCTTGAACCGTTTGAAATCTGATTGTTCTGTCACCCACTTCATTTATAATCCTCATCGAGCGGCATATGCCCCGACCACGGGCCCCTATGGAAGGACCTTGGCATCTCTTGCACGAAATGCTTGAAGAGGCGGTAAACCCATCCTCCGAAGAAGATAGGGGTCAGGGGATTGGCTAGTTGGTTCAGGTGCATGTTGCGTAGGAGCAGGTATGGAACATTAAGGGCTACACGGTTGTAAATGCAGTGAAGGACCAAAATATCTCGGAAGCTTACAACACCAGTACTGTCATGTCGTTGGCAGAGGGAGTTGCTAAGGACTCTATGGATGTAGCGGTATAGAGGGTCACGCAACTGTGTGCTCTTGGTCTGGCTTGGGCTGTAGTGTCCTTCCCCAATCTGAGCCCATGCTGCTTGACGTTGGTCCGGTGGGAGTTCACGGAGACCACCCGTGTTCTCCTCATCTCCCGCATCCTCTTCAGCATATAACCCAATGATTGCCCCAAATTGTGCAATCGAAATTGCAAGCATATTCCCAGCACAACGAAATTCCACTCCCTCATTATCGAACGGCTCAGCTCTTGACTTGAACGCCAATGTACTGTAGAACTCCATGTTGTATTCATGGACCGAGTGGAGTCGAGTACAAAGGGCTGCTCTGAGTGGAACAGTAACTAGGTTGTTGAAGTGATCGAGTTGTCCTACTGTTTCTAAGGTTTCAAGGCAGACTTGTCGTGGGTTTTCTTCGGGCCTTGTCTTGAGGATTTCAAACCGAGCTTGAGCAGCCCACTCATTCTAGCTGAATCTTGTGAACTTTTTGGCCATCTGAAAGAAAACACCAAACAATTAGCACAAACAGTAATTTTTTTTGAAGAAAACTGAAAACAACAAGCTGAACACGGCCCCGTGTCCATTGGACACGCCCCATGTTCGCCTAAAAAAATGCTGGACACGCCCCCGTGTCGGCTGAGCACGACCCCGTGCTCAGGTGTCTGTTTCCCAAAAATTTGATTTTTCGTCCCGGTTTCGAAACTTGAAAATTTTTGGTCCAGTAGGGGCGGTTTTCCCCGAAAATGAAACCCCAACTGCCGTTTTTCCCAAAACAAACCGTTTACCCCTTCAATTTTATCTTTTTCGGTTCAAAAACAAGGGTTTGAGGTTTTTGTGAGAAGTTGGGCTAATCTTCAAACAATTCAAATTGATTTACTTCCTATAACATGTAACTAAACTACTACTAACAGATCTAAGCAAAAATTTGGGGTTTGATTCGGTTCAAGTTGAAGACCCTCGATTTTTCCCCAAATTTTTGATGTTAAACTACATGCAAGTGATTAATCTAACTAATTATAATGAAAGTAATATTAATATTTAGTAATAAAGATTTAAAAATTATAAAATGATATTTTGAGACTAGATATTACTGAAATAATGTATAAGAATATATTAAATAGTTATTATTTCTTAATAATGAAAGTTTATAAAATCTTATGTTCTATTATTACTGTGTTTTCTAATCAACTTTTTTTAAATTAAAAAAAAATACATAGAGGCAAAATAAAAGAAGCAAATAATAATAATAATAATAATAATAATAAATAAATAAATAAATAAATAATCTTAAGCTTAAGAGTAAAATGCAATTTGCGTCATTGGGGTTTTCGGACGGAGTTAACTTGAGTCCCCATAGTGAGATTTTGGATGATTGAGTTCCTCACTTATGAATAGCGTTATGATTTGCGTCCCTAAACCCAGCTCTGTTAGCTAAGTTAACTGAAAATACCATTTTGCCGCAATTCCTTAATTTGAAACCTCTTATTTTATCCCTTGTTATTATTAATTTAAAAAATGTACATTAATTTAAAAGTCATACACCACTCACTGGAATCATCATCGATATCCTCGTCATCCCCGTCAACAACATCAGTCGCTACTTGTCGGAAGCCCTGAGTCCTTGGAATTGGTGTGTGTCGGGTGTATTATGTTTTTCTTTTTATTTTAAGCCCTTTTTTACACGTTAGCCAAGTTTTAAATTTATAAAACACGATATTCTACTAACACTAAACACACACATTGGCAAGTGCACCCATCGTGAGCGTAGTATAGCGTTGGTAAGATACCGAGGTCGTCCAAGGAAACAAGAGCTTTTAGTACCAGTTTATCCTCAACGTCTAATCAAATCAAAAGTTTTAGAAAATGTTTTAAACATGAAAATAAAAACTAAAAATGCTTAAAAAAAACAGATAGACAAGATGAATCACTTGGACCCGACTCCCCTTTAGTGTAACCTTTGATGATTTCCACACTTTTGCACTTTTTAAGAGATTATCTTAGTTATAGTAGTAGACCCCTCTTTTGAATGTGACGTTACCCTCAACCCAGTAGTTTGAGTTAGCAAGGATACAATCCTAAGACCGTGGGGTATGGTGGGGCGGGGGTTTGGGGTATGGGTTGACACGTGGATTAGGGGGCACTCAATACACAAACCCAAGTTGTAGGGGGTATGGTGGGCGTGGATGGGCTGGCGTGGCCAAGCCACATCAACTTTTTTTAATATATATATATATATTTGTAACCATTAAAAACTACATAAATACATAATAATTATCCAAATAAAAAACAATCATTCTTCGTCGGTTTCGAACCCAGGAATCGTTGAAACATGATCCACCAAATCAGATCGAAGGTTGTGATGTATATCCCTTGACTTGATCGAAAATTCATTTGACGCTTTATCTTCGTCTGTAATTGTTACGTTACCTGGTTGGGGGTCATCGTGATCATAGTAGGTAACGACCGCTCTACCTTCATCCTCCAAAATCATGTTGTGAAGAATGATACATGCGCACATCACGTTTCCAATCTGATCCTTGTCCCATAGTCGACAAGGCATTGCCAATATTCGCCACCTTTTCTTAAAAACACCGAATGCTCGCTCGACGTCTTTACGTGCAGCCATTTACACCCTGTTAAACTTTAATCTCTTTGGATCTATGGTACCGTGTCTTGTGAACGATTTTACGAAACCCCCCCCACTCTGGGTAAATCCCATCAACTAGGTAGTACCTATACACGTACCCAACCCCGTTTACAAAGAAAGTTCCTTTGGGTCCTACACCATTTACCCGATCATTGAAAAGGGGCGAGTGGTTTATGATGGTAATATCATTATGTGAACCTGACATACCGAAGAACGCATGCCATATCCAAAGATCTTGGGAAGCAACCGCTTCAAGCATGATGGCTGGCATCCCGTGAAATCCACTCGTGTGAGCGCCTTGCCATGCGGTAGGACAAAGTTCCCAAGGCCATTTCATACAATCTAAACTACCTAGCATCCCGGGTAGCCCATGATAATCTGCGTGATGTTCCAATATTTATTGCATGTCACTGAACGAGGGCTTTCTCAAATATCTTTTCCTATAAAGTTCTAAAATACACGAACAAAAGTTGTGAAGACTTTCTCTAGCTACACGTGCAGACATTTTTATATACTCATCCATAATATCCGAACTGTTGCCGTACGCTAACTGTCTAAGTGCGGCCGTGACCTTTTGACACGTACTAAATCCTAATTGCCGGGTTACATGCGGGTTTTGTTGGAAATAAACATACTTCTCCTCAAGATCTCTAGATATCCTTAAAAATAAGTTTCTACTCATACGAAAATGACGCCTAAACATTTTTTCATCATACTTAGGTTTCGCTGAGAAGTAATCGCTTACCAACAAATTGTTAGCGGTGTGCCGTTCACGAGCGATGTACCTCATCCGTTTTGTTTGCGGAGTCTCTTCCTCATCATCTTCCACGATAGCTTTCACCACCGTCACAATCGTTTGTAGAAATATTTCCGCACCATCGTCAGATGATGATGACGATTCACTTGAAATTGAAGAACTCATGGCAAGATTGTGTTTTATGTGTTTGATATTGTGTGAGAAAAATGTTAAATATGGTAAGGTATTTATAAGAGAAAAAAAGTTTTTTTTTGAGAAAAAAAGTTTTTTTTTTTTTAAAAATACCCAACGGCTAGTTTGGTTTGGCCATTGAGAGCCCGCCATGTCATATTCATAGACCCGCCCCACGCCCTACTTTAAACTCCCGCCCCTTGGGCCACACCCAAACCCAAGCCCACCCGGGGTGGTGGCTTGGGCGTTTTCAGCCAACCCACGCCCCAACCCCCACCCCATACCCCATAGTCTAAAGGGTTGGAATATTGGAAGATAATTAATTAAGTTATTAATGCGTAATGTGGTAGGCCCCTCTTTTGAAGGTGACGTTACCCTCGGCTAAGTGGTTTGAGTCAGCAGGGATACAATCCCAAGTAGCCGGGTTAATGTATTAATAATAGTTTACATATGAGGGGATCAAGCCATTCACACCCCCGCCATCCAATACCATTGGGTATTGAAGGAGGTCCTAGTAAGCTTGACCCAGGTCCTTGCAGGATCTATACACTGAACAAGGCAAGAACCTTACCAAACCATTCCCTTAACCCCCGACCAGGTAGCCAACATACATCTATATAGACCGTAGAGATATGAATGGTGTAAATCTTTTATTTTATATAGACAGTAAAATAATGCCAAGACACCACGACAAATGAGAAGGAAGTTTCACCTTCAATATAAGAAAGTAGTTATTAAAGTCATTAATACACAACCAAATAAAAAGTGCGAAAAGATTAAAAATCAAAAGTATTACACTAAATGCTTGTCTTCACCAAGTGATGTAAGAGACTTAGGCAAACATGGCCTTTGATTGTCAAGAACTCTTACTATCAATCTTGGATCCCGAGACTACTACACACACTCTAGGTGGATAATGGATGATGGTGGTGGATGTGGGTGTTGTGATGGTGGTGGAGTGTGGGTGAAGTGGGAGAGAGGTGGTTTGCCAAGTGATGCCTTTGAAGTGAGCCAGACACCCCTATTTATAGCCTGCACAGAAGCCCGGACACGGCCCCGTGTCCATTGGGCACGGCCCCGTGTCCATCCTCTTTCTCTTTCTTCATTAATTGCAATTGTCTTCATTAGGCTCCACACGCCCCCGTGTTCACTGGGCACGGCCGCGTGTGCAGAAGCGAATCTGTACTATCAAGACTTGCAAGATTTTGCGAATCTTAGCGTTGACCATGACCCGTGTTGAGCTAGGCACGCCCCCATGCTGGGAATAGAAGTTTCTATGGCTTTGTCTTTTCTGCAGGCACCTGACCACGCCCCGTGTCCGCTGGGCACGGGGTTGTGGTCAGCCTTCTGTTCCTTTGTTTTTGCTTGGGAAGATGCTGTCGAGGGGTCGGGCATGCCACGTTTATTCCTTTTCTTTGTATTTATGTTAGATTTGGCTGCATATTTGTTCCTTCTGTTCAATTAAGCTCATTTGGTCCTGAAAATACAAAAGGAAGACAAAAGCATACTTTTTCCAACATTAGTACTAAAAACGGGTTAGTTTTATGCCTCATTTGATGTAATTTATATGTTGCATTTTACACATATCAAATACCCCCACACTTGAATCTTTGCTTGTCCTCAAGCAAAACTCTTTATAATGTGGCTTACACGCCCAAATGGAACAGGTAGAAGAGAAGTTTTGGGCTTGTCTTGAGTGTCGGGAATCCAAGATCTTTATTGGGTTTTATTTTTATGTTATATACAATCCTCTTCGTTATTATTTATTTAGAACGTTTCATAAGAGAAATTACTTATTTGGGTATAACATGCATCTTTAAAATTCCATTTATATACAAGTTCACATACCTCACGGAAGATCACTCAACACTCGGCCGAAGATGTATTTTTGTGAAACACTTGAGACTGGCATGTAACTTACTTCTACCATATGCTTGCCAAGCAATCAATCCTCCTCCTTTTTAACTATAAACCTTTGTAAATATCAAGAGGACTTGGGGAAGGGTTAGGCTTGGGTTAAAGGTAGGTGGTTTTGGGTTAGTGGTTAGTAAAAAGGGCAAAAAACGTAAAAAATGTCGGTCGTCGTAAAACTTTTTGTTTTTGTGACTTTTATTTGAACAAAGCACTTTCAAACAAAGTTTCTTTGAGGAACTTATTTGTTTATTGCTAGACTTTATATATATATATATATATATATTTGATAAGGAATGTCACAAGAAAACCGAGCTTTTTACTAAAACAAAAGGGTTTAAAAGAAAAAGGTTTTGGTGGGTAAAGGGTGTTTGTTTTGTGGGTTTAGAAATGAAAAGATTTAGGCTCAAAGGGGTTAACTAGGGGGATTTTGGGTAGGTTAAAAGAAAAAGAAAAATAATGGTGTTGAAAAGAAAAAGGGTTAGTCCTAATGCCTCCATCATTTACTTACTTGGGTTTAAGTTGGTAAGGACCGAGAATGTATTGTTGTGGCAAATTCTAGAGTCGTAAGAAACCAAGCGGCTATTTACACAAGAAATGAAAAATGAGATGTTAGTTTAAAGATGTATGATTGTATGCTCAATAAAGGCTTAAAACTCACTTTTTGTGGGAATGAGTTTTTAATGTGATCAAGTGTATATAATCAAATTTTAACTAGATTTTTCATGCCGTTTCATAATTATCTTATGTTATTTCCTTTTTTATCACGACGCTATCGGTTGTAAATTTGTAAAAATATAACCTTTTTAGAACTTGTTGTTCCCAAATTTAACGAAGACAAGTAAAAAAAAATGAGATTTTTTTTGAAAAAAATTTGGGGTGATTAGAGGTTCCAATAGAGTTTTGTGTAAGGATTATTATTAAGACTTGCAAAATTTCAAGGTTTTAGCATCCCCCACACTTAAATTACACATTGTCCTCAATGTGTCCCAAAAATAGGTATTTAGGTTGATTGGATGTGTAAAAAGGTGTTAAAAACAAGGTTTTGGTGTTACTGGGCAGCTGGACACGACCCCTTGCTGGGTGAGCACGACCCCGTGGTCAGACTGCCAGTAACAAAAACTTATAGAAGTTGGGCACGAGGGCGTGTCTGGTGAACACAACCCCGTGTCGGGCAGGTTTTAAACAAACAACAGCAACAGGGTGGTGGACACAGGGGCGTGTTGGCTGGGCACGGCCCCGTGTTGACAATCCGCAATCTGCAAAAACAGGTTTTGGCTTTCGGTTTTGGTTTCCAGGCTTATGTAGCACTAATACTTAGTGCTTCCAAGCCTCGTAGGTACCTGTTTTACTTAAAAATACCACACCAAACAAAATAACCAACATCCTACCTTACCATAAGTTCAACATCCACAACATAAAATAAAAAGAAAAATGCAGGAAATTAAAAGTATTAACGGAAAAGTAAATTGTTCAACAATGGCACGCAGGCCATGAAATTGTTTGTAAGATAAGGGGTTAACCTGTTAAGACTTCCAACCGTGTTACATCACCTACCACTGCCCCCAGCTCAATCCATATCGTCGTCCTCTTCATCCCATCCATGGCCCGCCATGTACTCCCGGATATTGCCGATGTCATCTTGAATTTCAGAGATGTTCCTCACTATAACTCTAACTCGGTTGTACGTGTTGCTTGCCGTATTGTAGGTGTTTCGGGTGCACAAAAGGTTTTCCTGCAACAAATCATGTAAACTTTGAAAAATTAGGAAAACCACATCCTTGAGAGGAGGATTGGCCCGGATCACCATGGTGCTGATACTGGTACTGTGGAGGAGGACGGATTTGTGGAACGTGAAGGACAAGAGCTTCTTGAGGGTTCCACACATGCCCCTGAACCGTTTGAAATCTGATTGTTCCGTCACCCACTTCATTTATAATCCCCATCAAGCGGCATATTCCCCGACTACGGGCCCCTATGGAAGGACCTTGGCATCTCTTGCACGAAATGCTTGAAGAGGCGGTAAACCCATCCTCCGAAGAAGATAGGGGTAGGGGGATTGGCTAGTTGGTTCAGGTGCATGTTGCGTAGGAGCAGGTATGGAACATCAAAGGCTACACTGTTGTAAATGCAGTGAAGGACCAAAAGATCTCGCAAGCTTACAACACCAGTATTGTCATGTCGTTGGCAGAGGGAGTTGCTAAGTACCCTATGGATGTAGCGGTATAGAGGGTCCCGCAACTGTGTGCTCTTGGTCTGGCTTGGGCTATAGTGCCCTTCCCCAATCTGAGCCATGCTGCTTGACGTTGGTCAAGTGGGAGTTCACGGAGACCACCTGT
The DNA here is from genome assembly GCA_030545235.1 of Helianthus tuberosus. NCBI lineage: Eukaryota > Viridiplantae > Streptophyta > Magnoliopsida > Asterales > Asteraceae > Helianthus > Helianthus tuberosus. Next base: position 40,437,616 of record CM060371.1, on the reverse strand, counting down.
GTTCTCCTCATCTCCCGCATCCTCTTCATTATATATCCCAATGATTGCCCCAAATTGTGCAATTGAAATTGCAAGCATATTCCCAGCACAACGAAATTCCACTCCCTCATTATCGAACGGCTCAGCTCTTGACTTGAACGCCAATGAACTGTAGAACTCCATGTTGTATTCATGGACCGAGTGGAGTCGAGTACAAAGGGATGCTCTGAGTGGAACAGTAACTAGGTTGTTGAAGCGATCGAGTTGTCCTACTGCTTCTAAGGTTTCAAGGCAGACTTGTCGTGGGTTTTCTTCAGGCCTTGTCTTGAGGATTTCAAACCGAGCTTGAGCAGCCCACTCATTCTGGCTGAATCTTGTGAACTTTTTGGCCATCTGAAAGAAAACACCAAACAATTAGCACGAACAGTAAATTTTTCAATGAAAACTGAAAACAACAAGCTGAACACGGCCCCGTGTCCATTGGACACGCCCCATGTTCGCCGAAAAAACTGCTGGACACGCCCCCGTGTCGGCTGAGCACGACCCCGTGCTCAGGTGTCTGTTTCCCAAAAATTTGATTTTTCGTCCCGGTTTCGAAAACTTGAAAATTTTTGTTCCAGTAGGGGCGGTTTCCCCCGAAAATGAAACCCCAAACTGCCGTTTTTCCCAAAACAAACCGTTTACCCCTTCAATTTTATATTTTTTGGTTCAAAAACAAGGGTTTGAGGTTTTTGTGAGAAGTTGGGCAAATCTTCATACAATTCAAGTTGATTTACTTCCTATAACATGTAACTAAACTACTACTAACAGATCTAAGCAAAAAATTGGGGTTTGATTCGGTTCAAGTTGAAGAACCCTAGATTTTCCCCAATTTTTTTTATGTTAAACTACATGCAAGTGATTAATCTAACTAATTATGATGATAGAATCATACCTTGACGTTGTTGGAAGTCGGAAAAACGTAAAAATCTGCAGAAATTTCCGGTGGAACCAGAGAGTTTTCGGGGAAACGGGGCGTGTGTAAGTGAAGAAATGAAGGAAAAAGGGGTTTTTATCCCGACAGTTGCGCGAACACGGCCCCGTGGGCGGGAAATTTTGAAAAATATTATATTATATTTTTTTTATTTTTTATTTTTTAGTGCACGTGTGAGAGCCCGCCATGTCATATTCATAGACCCGCCCCACGCCTGACTTTAAACTCCCGCCCCTTGGGCCACACCCAAACCCAAGCCCACCCGGGGTGATGGCTTGGGCGTTTTCAGCCAACCCACGCCCCAACTCCCACCCCATACCCCATAGTCTAAAGGGTTGGAATATTGGAAGATAATTAATTAAGTTATTAATGCGTAATGTGGTAGGGCCCTATTTTGAAGGTGACGTTACCCTCGGCTAAGTGGTTTGAGTCAGCAGGGATATATTCCCAAGTAGCCGGGTTAATGTATTAATAGTAGTTTACATATGAGGGGATCAAGCCATTCGCACCCCCGCCATCCAATACCAGTGGGTATTGAAGGAGGTCCTAGTAAGCTTGACCCAGGTCCTTGCAGGATCTATACACTGAACAAGGCAAGAACCTTACCAAACCATTCCCTTAACCCCCGACCAGGTAGCCAACATACCTCTATATAGACCGTAGAGATATGAATGGTGTAAATCTTTTATTTTATATAGACAGTAAAATAGTGCCAAGACACCACAGACAAATGATAAAGAAGTTTCACCTTCAACATAAGAAACTAGTTATTAAAGTCATCAATACAAAACCAAATAAAAAGTGCTAAAAGATTAAAAATCAAAAGTATTACACTAAATGCTTGTCTTCACCCAGTGATGTAAGAGACTTAGGCAAACATGGCCTTTGATTGTCAAGAACTCTTACTATCAATCTTGGATCCCAAGACTACTACTCACACTCTAGGTGGATGATGGATGATGGTGGTGGATGTGGGTGTTGTGATGGTGGTGGCGTGTGGGTGAAGTGAGACAGAGGTGGTTTGCTAAGGGATGCATTTGAAGTGAGCCAAGCACCCCTATTTATAGCCTGCACAGAAGCCCGGACACGGCCCCGTGTCCATCCTCTTTCTCTTTCTTCATTAATTGCAATTGTCTTCATTAGGCTCCACACGCCCCCGTGTGCAGAAGCGAATCTGTACTATCAAGATTTGCAAGATTTTGCGAATCTTAGCATTGACCATGGCCCGTGTTGAGCTGGGCACGTCCCCATGCTAGGAATATAAGCTTCTATGTCTTTGTCTTTTCTGCAGGCACCTGACCACGCCCCCGTGTCCGCTGGGACGGGGCCGTGGTCAGCCTTCTGCTCCTTTGTTTTTGCTTGGGAAGATGCTGTCGAGGGGTTGGGCATGCCATGTTTATTCCTTTTCTTTGTATTTATGTTAGATTTGGCTGCATATTTGTTCCTTTTGTTCAATTAAGCTCATTTGGTCCTGAAAATACAAAAGGAAGACAAAAGCATACTTTTTCCAACATTAGTACTAAAAAAGGGTTAGTTTTATGCCTCATTTGATGTAATATATATGTTGCATTTTACACATATCAGAATTTACAACTTTCACACCCCAATCAATGGCGGAATATGTCGAGTATGATATGTGATTGTTCATAACTCATTACACTATTTAAAAGTGACATTTTTAATCATATCAATTTAATTATTCAAATACAAGAAAACAAGTTGTCTCATAACATACAATAAAGTAAAGTTTTATTTATTGAATTTAAGTCTCATGCATCCTCAGTGTCTCATCATGCTTCATAACATCTTAAACTGCATCACCTGTACCATGTACAAAATAACGAGTCAACGAACAAGTTGGTGAGTAAACATAGGGTTTGATACATATAGTAAGAGTAAAGTAGCGAATCAATAGTCAATGATATAATTTAGCACCTATGTATAAACAATGCAATGATCAAAACCTTAGTTGACTAGGATTAGAATTTAATCAGATACGCAAATGCCATCGCATGTCAAATTTGGGTGGGTGTCAATCCAATAACGCTATTATCTACTTCCATAGGCATAGTTCGTTAATGATCAAAGCGAGAATCCAATGATAGAATAAACCCATAAATGAATAAGTTTAACATACACAACTAACACATAGACATATAACGAATTCACATGATTTGAATAAAACGAATTTAAGATTTAATACGTATACATGATACATCCCAAAACAATAAAATAAAAAAGGGATTATAAATACTCACATGTTGCGAAGATAGCAATTTATAACTTAGCATAAGTTGTAGAGTTTTGGAAATAAATTTCAAAAATTATCATAACCCATATTATATGAAGAAGTATAAATGAAATGGATAAAACGGACACGATGGAATGTAGATTTCTAGGTTCATACGATTTAGGGGATTTTTAGTTTAAGTGATAAAAATGATTTAAGTGTCGAAAGATATATATATAAATACAAATCAACAATTCGTATTTAATATATTAGCAAAATAAGTATACTTGAACGATTTTGGCTAAAAAGATATAATATATATCTTACTCTAAAATAAATATTTAATATATCCAAGATCGACTAAAAGTAGTATACTATACTTATCTACATATAGGGTGTGAGTTAGCTACAAAGTCTATTTTTCCTACAAAGTTTAGAAAGTGTTCTAAGGGTGACATGTGGCATCTAGGGATTTTGTACTAAAAGGCATAAAGGTAATTGACTAATTACTTAACTTTTGGAAGATATATCTATTAAACAACAAAATGCTATTTTTATGAAAACCATATTGTAGGTCCTGAAATGGATCTTGAACACAAGGACTTCTTGTTTCTAATGGTGCAACTGTCTCAACCCCCGTCCCCTATCTGTCCTGGGAACGGGCGGCTGCGAGCCCAATTTTGGTGGTATCATTTGTTTATCATTTTGGCAGCGGAAATTTCATCAGGACCGTAGTTAGGAAATGTTTATCAGAGTAAATACCACACTTTTATAATATTAAACATATTGGGATAAAACCCAAGTTTTCATTATAAACATTTTCATAGGAAAAATCCCCATTTTATTGTATAAAACATCTTCTTTTATTTAGGTAACTTTTATAGCCACTTTTTCCAAGCCTTCAGTGTTGTCTAGCTGGCTTTCACATTTTGTTACCTGAAACACGTTTAAAAACATTTTGTCAGTGGGAAATATTGGTGAGTGAATCCCAGTTTAATCAAGAAGAGTTTTATCCTTAAAAAGTATTGAGAGCGATTACAATGTTTATGTCTACACAATTACTCATTCAGTACTGTCAATCCTGACTTGTGGGTCATATTACACATTGGCTAACTCTTTGTCCAATGGTAACGTATTCCACATTTTGTATACAAAACCCCAACATACCGGCAGTAATTGAAGAACTACAAAGACTCAATCATTGCTTAATTGCATTGTAAAACATTTAAGGTTTTGTAAAAACAATTTACAAAAAGGAGACTACTCACATTGCTGTCTTAGGTTTTCTGTAAGGGTTTCCTGGTGATTATCTATAATTTACATAAATGCACACGTGTTAGTATAATAACCCAATATTTACATCAGTAATACCTTCCCCGAGACGACATTCCAACGACTACGTCGGGCAGAACCTCGTCAGCCGTTACGCAACCCGGGATCAATCGGGCAGCGTATCTAATACGTAACCGGGGTTATAATACTTACATTGGGGCAGAACTTCGTTAATTAGGGGGGTATTATACTCAAGAATTACTTATACTATTTAGAAATTCGTGAGAGAGAAAGAGACTGAACGATCGGAAACTGAAGCCGATGCCCTCAATTTATAGGGCTGCATTTGGGGTCCCTCGCGGCCCGCGTAAGATGAGGCCAAGGCTTACGCGGCCCATGTAGTAGGGGTGTAGCTGCTAGGGTTGCTGATTCATCGGTATAGGTTCGACACGATGATGACACGTGGCACGCTAGGGTTTCGTCTGAGTTTGGAGCTGTCGCGCCCCGCGTAAGATCCCTAAGGGGTCTCCGCGGCCCGCGAGCGACATAAAAACTTGATTTTTATTTTATTTTTAATGATATATCGTATTTTGGGCTCGGTTTTCACATACGGGGTATATTTTAGGACATATAGGGATATTTTAAAATATATTAGGGTGTCGAAAAATATTTAGGAGGGTTGTTATATCCTCCCCACCTTGTTTTAGAGCTCGTCCTCGAGATCTACTGGAACATGTAGGATCGTTGAATCGATCAAATGAGTCGATCAGAAGAGTTCTAATCCAAATCAGAGGTGGAATTCAATGATTTGGACATGATTACAGCTTGTTTAACACTAAGAATCACTTTAACTGTCGATTAGATTGTTTTGATAGTGATTACAGATTTAGCGACACTTCGGCAGAGCTTCGCTACCGGAATCAGAATGTTACAAATGAAATCATGAGCTCACCTATTTATAGGAGTCACCAGTCCGCACGAACCACACTTCACCAGGTCGTGCGACCTGGTCAGTTCGTACGAACTGGTTCAGCCAGTTCGTGCGACCTGGTCAATCTACCCTAAACTCCTATTTTCTAGTCTACCGAGCTCCAGTCTATCCAATCTAGATTACATGACTCGATACAAGACATAAGACGAAGTCAACAGACATATGCACCAACAAACTCCCCCTTGGATGTTGACAAGTCTTCAGTGTATAGAGTTTTTAGTCTTGATCGGTCTTCTCACTCTTTCCAAAGTTTCTTTCTCTGCAAGCATCCTTCAATCTCTATATTCTTTTTTCTGAATCTCAATCTGGCTCTATTCTCTCTCTAATTCTCTTGATCAGATCTCTTGATTCCTTAAGCTTATCAGCATTAGCAACTGAGTCTGGCTCTTTTAAACTTCAAACTCCCCTTTGATAACAGACTCCCCCTTAAGTTGTTCCGTGATTGTAATCTGACAAAGCTTTCACAGGTTCAGGAACGATTCCTAGCTCTCCGTAGCAACAGGATCAGACACGGGGATCTGCACAAAAAATCTACCCAAAAGTAAATTTCACAATTTTTAAAATTTAACAAATTTAGAAACCACTTGTATATATCTTTATCATCAACAATAGTTATATCAAGTTCAAATTAATGACCTTGATTAACTAACATTAAAATCAGCTTCAAAACATCAATTTTAAGATTATTTTATAACATTTCTCAAAATATCTCAAACTTTAACATCATTTTTCATTTCAAACACACTCTCCCAACCCACTGTTGTTCATCATGTTTAGCACTCGGAATTTTGAAAATCAGCTTTTCAACATCAGTTGTCGAAAATAAGATGAAATAAAATCTTTTTGAATATTTCAAAATTTATGCTAAAACACATTCTTTTTGGGATTTTTTCTAAGATTGTCAGCGTGTTAAAATGTAATAAAGAAATATTTACAGACAATATTTTTGTGAGTTTGTGTAAGAGGACCATATCAGTTTTTGACAAATCACTAGCACCGTTGAGCTTTAAACACTTTAAGTTCTAAACGATTCACTTAGATTGTCAAGTATACTGATCCACTTAAATTTTCACACAAAGTTGAATTGTTTCGAGATACGGATTAGTGCTTTAAGCACTTAAACTTATTCGAGTGTCCCACCTCAGAATATACTCCCGTATCCAGACTCCTATATTCAGTCTTACAGGTGAATGTACACTAATGATATCTGTAAAGGGTAAATGCGAGGCCATGAGTGTCACACCCCGACCGCGTAAAACAACAAATCACGGCGGAATTGTCGGGGAGTGTTGTAACAGAATCATTGTTTCAAAACACACGGAAATTTGAAGTTTCGTTTTATTAAACATTAAATATTTACATCGTCTAGAAATCTAAATAAACAATTTAAACATAGTCTATCATTCTTATTAAGTCACTAAGGCCTCGTCCAGTCCTATGTGAGCATGCATCCTAGCAATCAACATCATTCAACAACACCTGAAACATATGTGAAAACAAAGTCAGCAAAGAAATGCTGGCGAGTACATAGGTTTTTGAGAGTGTCGGATTCATGGCTAGTTTACATGTTGCAAAACTTATTTAAAAACCTTGTTTTGAAAAGTATTCTATTGCGACACAATTAACCAACTCAAATCAAGTTGGTTATAATTTATAAAATCTCGTAGCCATCATTCTTAACCCAAAACATTTATTTAATAAAATTCATTAATAAAACTCGTAAATAAAACTCGTTAATAAAACTCGTATGGTTTATATCATTTCGAAAACCTCGTTTGTGTGACATCGTTTCAAAATCGTTTACCCAAGTGAACCAAATAACGCCACGGTATGTAATATGATGAAAACATATATATATATATATATATATATATATATATATATATATATATATATATATATATATATATATAGGAAGTACCAGCGGCGTATCCACCATGCTTTCATCACATTACACCCATCCCGTTATCTAAACACTAACAAAAAACCAATCGTTTACCCAAATCGTTTAATTCATTAAAAATCGCTTTAGTCGTTTAAATCATTCTCGTTTTAAATCGTGAAACTACTTTTGATTGTCTCGCTAATAACATCCAAACCTTCGCAACTCGCCTATCGCTTCTCGCATTAATAAACCAACAAAGGGTAAATTAACAATCACAGATTCAGTCGTTACCCACCTAACCCACACATAACCATGGGTGCAGTCTGATAACGGGATTTGTCAGATCCTATGGTACCATAACCTAATACTGGTCAGTTCGGCCAAAACTAATGGATATTATCCGTTATGTAAATACAACCAACAAGTTTGTTTACTATATCGAAATCGTTATTAATTTAGTATAAACCATTTTAATCGTTTTTGAAACCATTGTTATAATATCGAAAATCGTTTTAAAAACCATCGTTAAAACCTTGAAAACATTTAGCACATATGAATCACCCCAAAACAATTGAAAACAGTAAAATAGGGGAACTATGTACTCACCTGAGAATGCTTAGAGGTCTTGGACAACAACCAAGCAAGCTAGAGGGAGCACGGAATCAATCGGCAACCTAATAACTATATAAATAATCCGGACCTAAGTCAGAAGATCGGATATGATGAGGTTTTGTAAACCAAATGAGTATTGGAACTCATATGACATGGTTTAACAAAGTCTACATTCTAAATCGAAACCTAACCTAAGTGCTTTCGACCCATTATGACCCATTAAGGTAGCTTACGCTACTTTAACGTGTCGTTCGCGCAAAGCGCGTTCGAGACGTCTAACTAGTCCTATGACAAGTATTATATGCCTAAACATGTTTAAATATGTTATATAATCAGTTACGTGACAAAATTTTATGTTTCATATGCTTAATTACCAATTATGTATGAAAAGGGCATTTTGGTCATTTACTTAAGGCATATAAATTACATATCATATAACTAATTAACCTAAGTGACCATAAGGTATAACCTTGGAAGGTTATTCCCTATACAACAATGGTCACTAAACATGCTTGGTCGGATCCTAATGATCGACCAAACGGGTTGTGTTCGAAAGTCTAAGCGGTTGTTTAGTCCGCTTGACTTACGACTCTACACAAGCACTAATCTAAAAAGTGATGAGCTAAACATGTCAAAACATGTTTAACTAAGTTAGAAAATATGTTTGGTATCAAAACAAACGGTTTTGATACCTATAAGTAGTTTGGTTACAAAATACGCAAGAATGCGCATTTTGGCCGAAACTACGACTCGTCACTACACCTAGATAACGTGGTAATCAGTAGGTATAGTCACTAAGGACTATAACCATCATGATTACGCTCATGTTATGAAGTTCAAACGAACTTCACATTGACCATAAACTGGTCAATGCAGAAAGTCAAACGCAGTTTGACTTTCAGACTCGAAAAGCGATAAAAGAACGAAAGAATACTTACAAAAGGCCCCCGCAAGCTTTGATCTGATTTACCCTCAGGTATGAAGTGTTCACTCCAACTTAGAGGGCCAAAATTAGATCAATGTGGGTTTTGCAAGTGAATGGGGGTAGCTATTTATAGGAAAACTAGAACCGTTAGGATCGTTCATCGTAAAACGAGCTTCGATCTCATCCGTACACATGTGCCCATGGTTTTGTGAAACCATGGGAGCCCATAGTTTCATTAAAACCATGTGAAAATGAGGGGAACAGCTGGAAATTAGATTTTTCATTTTGGTCCCTTCCTAAGATAACTATGGCAGAATGACAATTTTGGTCCCTGAACTTCAGAATCTTGCATTTCGGCTCATTTTTGACACGTTTAAGACCTGTTAACCTCATTTCAAAGCTCTAAAATGAAGTTAAAGTATAGGGAACTCAAAACATGCTCAAAAATATCTCGGATGTCGGTTCGTTTGGTCGTACGATTGCGTTGTTCAGTTAATTACGACGAAACACGAACGAATGCGAAAAACGATCCAAATTACGCGACGAATGGAATTTTATCATTCCAATCACTAAAATAAAATATTTTAATGATTAAATAAAGTCTTGGATGTCCAGATATATATTCAGAACGCGAGATATGAGCGAAAATGCAAACTTATGCACTTTTTGACGCTTTTAGTCCGTGAATGACCAATAAAGTTTGTTTTAGCATACCGAACCCATCAAAGCCTATTTATAAGCTATGTAGAGGATATTTTGGGTATGCTTAACTTATGATCAAGTTTTGGAATGTTCGTTACAGTACGAATCGGCATACTTTCGCAGTTTGTCGAAATTAGTCCCTGTAAGCGAATAAACTTGATTTCGACACACCAAACCCTCCAAAACTTATTTCTAAGTTATGTAAAGGTTATTTAAGGTATGTTAAGACTATGTCACTATTCCGGAGTGTTCTTCGCATTAAACTTATTACGTTTACGCACCAGTTCGCGTATAACTTTCCAGAAAGTGATTTAGAGCTCGAAATCGAACAAGAATTGATATGTGCAAATGATACACATATTTATACAAATCCCAAGTATGAAATACAACATTTTGTTGATTTGGTATTTGTTTGATGGTCGTGGAGGCACATATGTCACAGTCTCCCCTACTTCAGGAAATTTCATCCCGAAATTTATTTAGAGGAGAGCTTGAAACATGAAGCCGAAAAGATAAAACAACACTGGTTAGAGTTCCGAACTTCTAGTAACTTTAAATAACATTATGCTTGCAATGTAAGAGGGACACTTATATACAAGTATATGAAGCGCCATTGGTGCGTCCACCGTACCTCCATTACATTGTTCACGTTTCGTTATTGTTGTCACTATTGGTTCCTACACATGATAAATCTTACTGTGATTTCCGTGCACTGAATTTTTATAATTATGTACGCGTCCATAATTACGTAATTCCTTTCATAGTCCACACAGTGCATTTGATAATGTGTAGGGTAAAACCAAATGAATGAACATGTGATGAGTGTGACTGGACCACCATAGGGTCCTTTCAGCTGTATCATCACATGCCATTCTTAACCAAATTCTGAATCAATCTTTAACTAGACCACTCAAGGGGTCTCCTTCGAATCATGGAATGGTACTATATATTCCAAGGGTCTTAACTACCACGAAGAAGCCCATTAAGGATTTAGGGTAGAACCTTTTGAATATCCTACTATGAATCCCTCATATGAAGATATGGAAGATTCTACGAGGATTTGAATAACGAGAATCGGATCACATAATAAAAGAGAACATATAAACACATAATCGTATTAATCGTTTAACTTGACCTTTAATTTGTTATCTTTGGATACGGGTATTTAAAGCATACCAGGATTCCAATCCGTGGATTTCATTTGGCACTTTAAATATTTTCAAGAATCTAACTATGAAGATAGGAAGATCTTAATAGGAATTCGGTTTGTCCTTATTGAGTTGTAATGTACATATTAAGGTGTACAAGGAATCCAATCAGGGCTCCGATTTGGGCGATAATCATCCATAAGGATTCTTAAAATAGAGCAACACATCGCCCTTTCGTTCGAGTTTAAGCTCGAGTTGAAGTGGTAGCTCATATTTCAATAAGCCTTCGTTTACACAAAATCGTTGTGCTTGAAGGACATGAGATTGAATATCAGATAGAGTTTGAACAGAATGAAGCTTGACTCGCTCCTTTCGACTAAGCGCATCGGCTACGACATTCGCCTTACCAGGAAGGTAGCGAATCTCGAAATCGTAATCGTTCAAGAGCTCAACCCATTGTCGCTGCCTCATGTTCAGCTCCTTCTGATTAAGAATGTGCTGGAGACTTTTGTGGTCTTGTGAAAACCACACACTTCGTTCCATAGAGGTAGTGTCTCCAGATTTTGAGAGCAAATACCACAGCACCTAACTCAAGATCATGAGTTGTGTAGTTCTTTTCGTGAACTTTCAACTGTCTTGACGCATATGCTATGACTTTACCTCATTGCATAAGAACACAACTAAGGCCTAGATTCGACACGTCACAAAAGACAACGAAATCATCCTTTCCATTAGACAAGGACAAAACAGGAGCATCATATAGCTTACGTTTCAGCGTTTGGAACGCTTCTTCTTGCTTAGATCCCCACTCCAAAGGCTTATTCTTTTGAGTCAAAGCAGTGAGTGGCACCGCGATCTTCGAGAAGTTCGAAATAGAACGATGATAATAACAGCGAGACCAAGAAAAGAACGAATTTCTGTAGGTGTTGTTGGTGTATTCCAATCCATAATTGCAGAATTTTTTTTTGTTTTTTTTTGCAAGGATTCACATGAATTCCCTGCTTGTTGACTATATGACCCAAAAACTGAACTTCTTTAAGCCAGAATTCACACTTGGAGAATTTAGCAAAAAGTTGTTCCTTCTCCAGGAGTTCCAATGTCAAACGAAGGTGTTGCTCGTGATCGGCTCGAGACTTCGAATAAATGAGAATATCGTCGATGAACACAATAATGAACTTATCTAAATAAGGTTTACAGACCCTATTCATTAAGTCCATGAAGATAGCTGGGGCATTCGTCAAACCAAAAGGCATGACAGTGAACTCGTAATGCCCTTATCTTGTGCGGAAAGCACTCTTGGGAATATATTCTTCGAATACACGAAGCTGATGATACCCAGAACGCAGATCGATCTTGGAAAAATAGGTAGCACCTTGCAGCTGATCAAAGAGATCATCGATTCGAGGTAGGGGATATCGATCCTTGATGGTAAGCTTATTAAGCTTGCGATAATCGATACACATTTGAAAAGATCCATCTTTCTTCTTCACAAAGAGGATAGGAGCTCCCCTAGGGTGAATAATTTGATCCGATGAATCCTTTATCAGATAACTCTTGAAGCTGTTTCGATAATTCTTGCATCTCAGACGGTGCGAGACGATAAGGTGCTTTCGCAATTGGGTTGGCATTGGGTACAAGGTCAAAATGAAACTCGACTTGACGAACTGGAGGCAAACCAGGCAGTTCATCAGGAAACACCTCTGGATAATCCCGAACAATCGGAATATCCTGAATACTCTTGCTCTTGCCTTTCTCCTCGGTGACATGTGCCAGAAAAGCAACATATCCATTTCGTAATTAACTTTGGGCCTTCGTACACGACATGAGCTTCAATCCACAAGAAGGTTTCTCGCCACGAACTTCTAGAACATCCCCAGACGAAAGAGGAATGCGAACAATCGTATCGAAACAAATCACCTCAGCATGATGTTTGGTTAACCAATCCATCCCTATGATAATGTCGAAACTCCCAAGTTGCATTGGTGTGAGGTCAAAAGGAAAAAGATGATTACTAAAATTGCCACTTCGTTTCTTAGAATGAAACGAGCACTTAGAATTTTCGAGGGAATCATGAGCGATCGTATGAACGAGAGAACTACAAATACGGTTCTTTGGTGTAGGTATCGTAGGGGTATGCCATACACACAAACAACTATATTTGTACATCAGAATTGAAAAATAAAGATTTATTTATAAACAAAATTGATTGTTTCCTAGTTCAAAGGAAAACATTAGAAACATAAACATAAGATTCGGATTATTCAAAGCAGCAGCTTCTTCTAATCGGCCAAATGCTCATCCGTGGGTTGGATTTGCATTTTAAATCTTTGGGTATCTGTCCCTGACATAACCCGTCTCGCCATAGGTGTAGCAAATTCCAGGAGGAAAATGAGCCTGTGCTGGAGCTGCTTGAAATTGAACGGGGTTCTGAAAAGCTTGGTTTAGCACTGTGATTGAACGACAATCTCGTGCCAAATGACCAATGAGTCCACAGTTTAAACATTTCTGACATTTGACACTGGCATAGTGGTGGAGGTTACACTGATTGCACAGAGGAGCAGTTCCTAAGTACGGCTTCTTGGCTGGTGGTGCTGCCACCTGGCTAGGTTTTGCTTGATTTGGTGTAACGGCTACGGGATCCTTTGGAGCTTTACGCTTCTTTTACTTTTTCGAAGGCTCGGCTTCTGCTTCTTTCGATGCTTCTTGGGTGGCTTCATTTTTTAGACGAGACATGGCGATACCTAAATCCACAGTCTTCAGGATTACTTCGCCTATTCGCTGGGCAAATTTGGCAGTTTTCTCGGACATTTGAATGTCGTTGCGATGAAGAGACATTCTATAGGAAATGAAAGACATAGGAGAAAACAAGTGAAATGTTATCGGATAATTAAAACAGAACGACAACGCATAGAAATTGCGATCATTTGTTTGTTACCTAAGGCAAACAAATGTGACGGTGATTAATCAAAGTAACCGGGTCATATTAATGTATCACTGAAGACATGCTCGCCTATAAGTGAACACTCACCCCAAGAGTTCCCAGGTAAGAGTGACTGGTCCGATACTACGGATTTGTACGAACACTCTAGCCTTAGACAGAAAACTCAGGGTACAGGCATTCACCCTTCCAGTTTGCATGTGTTCACATTATAAGACCCAAACTTTGATGAGATTTTGAAAACTTAGAGGGTTCAAAACCTAGTAATCAATCATCCTAGAACAGATGATTGGTTTTTGAAGCGGATTCAAAATTTGTGTTCTTGTTGTGGTTGTCGCCTAAGGATAGGTGACGGTATTGTTTTATGACTAAACGCAAGTAAACTCGCGTTAGGATCCTAGGAAGTTTATAGACTAGGTCAAAGCATTACTAATAACCTAATTCCCTATAACCATGAGCTCTGATACCAACTTTTCTGTCACACCCCGACCACGTAAAACAACAAATCGCGGCGGAATCGTCGGGGAGTGTTGTAACAGAATCATTGTTTCAAAACACACGGAAATTTGAAGTTTCGTTTTATTAAACATTAAATATTTACATCGTCTGGAAATCTAAATAAACAATTTAAACATAGTCTATCATTGTTATTAAGTCACTAAGGCCTCGTACAGTCCTATGTGAGCATGCATCCTAGCAATCAACATCATTCAACAACACCTGAAACATATGTGAAAACAAAGTCAGCAAAGAAATGCTGGCGAGTACATAGGTTTTTTGAGAGTGTCGGATTCATGGCTAGTTTACATGTTCCAATACTTATTTAAAAACCTTGTTTTGAAAAGTATTGTATTGCGACATAATTAACCAACTCAAATCAAGTTGGTTATAATTTATAAAATCTCGTAGCCATCATTCTTAACCCAAAACATTTATTTAATAAAATTCATTAATAAAACTCGTTAATAATTCTCGTTAATAAAACTCGTTAATAAATCTCGTTAATAAAACTCGTATGGTTTATATCATTTCGAAAACCTCGTTTGTGTGACATCGTTTCAAAATCGTTTACCCAAGTGAACCAAATAACGCCACAGTATGTAATATGATGAAAACATATATATAGGAAGTACCAGCGGCGTATCCACCATGCTTTCATCACATTACACCCGTCCCGTTATCTAAACACTAACCAAAAACCAATCGTTTACCCAAATCGTTTAATTCGTTAAAAATCGCTTTAGTCGTTTAAATCATTCTCGTTTTAAATCGTGAAACTACTTTTGATTGTCTCGCTAATAACATCCAAACCTTCGCAACTCGCCTATCGCTTCTCGCATTAATAAACCACCAAAGGGTAAATTAATAATCATAGATTCAGTCGTTACCCACCTAACCCACACATAACCATGGGTGCAGTCTGATAACGGGATTTGTCAGATCCTATGGTACCATAACCTAATACTGGTCGGTTCGGCCAAAACTAATGGATATTATCCGTTATGTAAATACAACCAACAAGTTTGTTTACTATATCGAAATCGTTATTAATTTACTATAAACCATTTTAATCGTTTTTGAAACCATTGTTATAATATCGAAAATCGTTTTAAAAACCATCGTTAAAACCTTGAAAACATTTAGCACATATGAATCACCCCAAAACAATTGAAAACAGTAAAATAGGGGAACTATGTACTCACCTGAGAATGCTTAAAGGTCTTGGACAACAACCAAGCAAGCTAGAGGGAGCACGGAATCAATCGGCAACCTAATAACTATATAAATAAACCGGACCTAAGTCGGAAGATCGGATAGGATGAGGTTTTGTAAACCAAATGAGTATTGGAACTCATATGACATGGTTTAACAAAGTCTACATTCTAAATCGAAACCTAACCTAAGTGCTTTCGACCCATTGTGACCCATTAAGGTAGCTTACGCTACTTTAATGTGTCATTCGCGCAAAGCGCGTTCGAGATGTCTAACTAGTCCTATGACAAGTATTATATGCCTAAACATGTTTAAATATGTTACATAATCAGTTACGTGAAAAAAGTTTATGTTTCATATGCTTAATTACCAATTATGTATGAAAAGGGCATTTTGGTCATTTACCTAAGGCATATAAATTACATATCATACAACTAATTAACCTAAGTGACCATAAGGTATAACCTTGGAAGGTTATTCCCTATACAACAATGGTCACTAAACATGCTTGGTCGGATCCTAATGATCGACCAAACGGGTCGTGTTCGAAAGTCTAAGCGGGTGTTTAGTCCGCTTTACTTACGACTCTACACAAGCACTAATCTAAAAAGTGACGAGCTAAACATGTCAAAACATGTTTAACTAAGTTAGAAAATATGTTTGGTATCAAAACAAACGGTTTTGATACCTATAAGTAGTTTGGTTACAAAATATGCAAGAATGCGCATTTTGGCCGAAACTACGACTCGTCACTACACCTAGATAACGTGGTAATCAGTAGGTATAGTCACTAGGGACTATAACCATCGTGATTACGCTCACGTTATGAAGTTCAAACGAACTTTGCATTGACCATAAACTGGTCAATGCAGAAAGTCAGACTCGAAAAGCGATAAAAGAACGAAAGAATACTTACAAAAGGTCCCCGCAAGCGTTGATCCGATTTACCCTCAGGTATGAAGTGTTCACTCCAACTTAGAGGGCCAAAATCAGATCAATGTGGGTTTTTCAAGTGAATGGGGGTAGCTATTTATAGGAAAACTAGAACCGTTAGGATCGTTCATCGTAAAACGAGCTTCGATCTCATCCGTACACATGTGCCCATGGTTTTGTGAAACCATGGGAGGCCATAGTTTCATTAAAACCATGTGCAAATGAGGGGAACAGCTGGAAATTATATTTTTCATTTTGGTCCCTTCCTAAGATAACTATGGCAGAATGACAAATTTGGTCCCTGAACTTCAGAATCTTGCATTTCGGCTCATTTTTTGACACGTTTAAGCCCCGTTAACCTCATTTCAAAGCTCTAAAATGATGTTGAAGTATTGGGAACTCAAAACATGCTCAAAAATATCTCGGATGTCGGTTCGTTTGGTCGTACGGTTGCGTTGTTCGGTTAATTACGACGAAACACGAACGAATACGAAAAACGATCCAAATTACGCGACGAATGGAATTTTATCATGCCAATCACTAAAATAAAATATTTTAATGATTAAATAAAGTTTTGGATGTCCGGATATATATTCAGAACGCGAGATATGCGCGAAAATGTAATCTTATGCACTTTTTGACGCTTTTAGTCCCTAAATGACCAATAAAGTTTGTTTTAGCATACCGAACCCCTCAAACCCTATTTATAAGCTATGTAAAGGATATTTAGGGTATGTTTAACTTATGATCAAGTTCTAGAATGTTCGTTACAGTACGAATCGGCATACTTTCGCAGTTTGTCGAAATTAGTCCCTGTAAGCGAATAAACTTGATTTCGACACACCAAACCCTCCAAAACTTATTTCTAAGTTATGTAAAGGTTATTTAATGTATGTTAAGCCGATGTAACTATTCTGGAGTGTTCGTCGCATTAAACTGATTACGTTTACGCACCAGTTTGCGTATAACTTTCCAGAAAGTGATTTAGAGCTCGAAATCGAACAAGAATTGATATGTGCAAATGATACACATATTTATACAAATCCCAAGTATGAAATACAATATTTCGTTGATTTGGTATTTTTTTTATGGTCGTGGAGGCACAGATGTCACAATGAGAGCTCAGGCTATTGCTTCCGCAAAATCAGAGAGATGATGGCTCGACTTTAGGTGTGTTCCCTTTAGAGAATCTTTTCTTCAACAACACATGATTAGCATTTTTCAATGTTTCATCATTTTTTATGCTGAGGGTGGGCTTTATGATTAAAGCAGTGCAGAGTATTATACGAGGACTAGGCTATTGCTCCCGTAAAATTAGAAGTCCTGGTATAATACCCCAGATATCATCACGCACAAAGACCTAGTATGTCAGAAATAAAAAGCCCTTCAAACAAGATTTCAGGGGTTACCTATATATCCGAGAGATATTTCCCACGAAATAAGTAAGTATTTGATATTTAGGTTTATATCTCGAAAAGAATCTACTAAGCGTGTAAAAACCTACTGGCATATCATCAGTGAGACCATTTATCACATTTTAACTTTCCAATTCTTTAGCGTACTGTGATTGTCTACTGATGTACTATCATTTCCTCTTATTCACAACAAAACTCATTTTTGATTTTCCGATGTTTTTGGTTTTTAGATTTTATCATGTTTTTGGATTTTTCAAAATTTCAAAATTTCAAAATTTTTTACTCCCCCTAAAATAAAAAATATGTTTCAATTTTTGATTTTCCAGGAAAATTTGAGAACTAAACGCAATAAACTGTACAAATATATTGACAAACTGATGTGAATTGCTTCAAATCACCATCCACTTGGCATAAACAATCAGAACTCCCCCTGACAACAAACTATTTTCCCATTATGATTTCAAAACACTTAAGTTTGTTTTAATCAAAATGGTTTTTCAGGAAAATTAGTTTTGTTGATTTCACACATCATGGGGTTTCATCACATTGTTTTCAAATTACCACTTGTAAAAATTATCACTTGACATTTTTCAAAACATTCTTCAAGAATGATGCCGATTCATGCTCCACGATTACCAACTTGGGAGCTCCGGCAAGTCAGGATTTTACTTTTTAAAGAATCTCACCCATCCTGATCAATCATGGGTGAACCATCAGCATTTGGTTTAACAACTTTCGATTCATAAAATTCTTTCACTCCCTTCACCTTCCCATCTGCCATCTTACCAAAAATATGTAGCACTTTACCACTAAATGCTTTTTCAGCATTAAATTCTTTCTTATCAGAGAAGAATTGATCTGAAATCTCAATCTTACCAATTTTTGATTTCAAGTTTCAGTTTGACAATGGAGAAAAATTTTCATCATCCATTGTTGGAACGAAATTCTCATCATTTAGCACAACATGTGGCTCCTCTGACTTTGACGAGTCAGATTCATTGCCAGAAACAACCTCTGATTTCTTAACCACCCATTTTTGGTTGTTAAGATTTGTTCTTCTTTTGTAAAAATGTTTCGAACTTTCGCCAACTTCGAAAGTCGAATTTTTGAACTCTTTAAATTTCTCTGTTGGTTGTCCCTTTTTATCAACACATTTTTCTTTCAATTTAGAGTTAGAAGAAACTCCCTGTTTTGTGTTGGTGGGCTTTGAGCAATTCCAAGCAATATGTCCAACCTCTCGACATTTGAAACAGGTTCTTCTTTCTACTCTCGGTTCAGATTCCATCAACATATTCTTTTGCTTTTGGGCAAGAAATTCCTTGTTTGACTGTTTCCAGAAAGGTTTCTCCTTCTTTTCTTCTGAACTTGCTCCTGAAACAAATTTAGTTTTTTGTTTATAAATTTTCTCATTTTTATGATTTTCTGGAGGAATAAAACCTAATCCTTTCTTTTTGAAATTACTGTTATGGTTTGGTTTCTTTCGATAACCCGAACCAAAACTGTAACCCTTTTTCTTGTTCAATCTATGTTGAACTCTTGAAGTGTACTTTTTAGGTTTTTCAGTAAGATTTACATCTTTTATTTCAGAAATATTAATTTCTGTTAATTTGAAAACCTTGTTAATCATTTCAGTTTTAACACCTCTTATTGGAAATTCTTCATCAGAATATAATTTGTCGGAATCATTCGAAGTATATGCTACTTTGAATGTTTTGTCATTCAAATTATTTTTTGACATAAGAAAATCTTTATTGTAAACCCTTTTGACCGGTGAACTCGAGCTTATGTCTGATGAACTTGAGTTTTCGGATTTAGATTCTGACTTTGACTCTTCATCTTTATCCAACACCTGATCGACCACTTTCTTAATTAACTCGGACTCATGATCAGTGTCAGACGCTGTGAAGGTGACATCAATATCATCTGGTAATCCATTGATAGACTCGGATTTCAGATTCAGATTGAGTGCTTTAGCCACCTTTTCAAAGTCTCGGGGGGTATAGCCATCCCACATTGGATTTGGTACACTGTTATAACTCAAACCAGTTTTCTTACCAGAATTTCCTTCATTATATGAAAACTTATGAACTGCAACGGCAGGATAGATGCGATCAATAACATACTCTGAACTTTGATAACTTCGAAGTAGATTGTTCACTCTTTTGGTTTCAATCTTCATCGCTGCCAATTCCTGTTTCAGGTCAGCATTCATCTCAATATATCCGTTGATTGCAGTTTGCTTTTGAAGAACTGTTGCTTTCAGAAGATTTTTCATCTGAATATCCTCATCACAAGCTCCTTTGTACAAGTTCACTTTGTTGCTCAGGAGATCATATGACTCATTTATGCTCCTCACATTGTGCGGTAAGTTCTCTTTGGGCTTTTCCAATTCAGCCAACTTTGTATCTTTCTCAGCTCAATCTTTGCAAGATACTAAACACTTTGCACAAGGTTTTTCAGCCTCTACAATCTTTTCAACTTCAACTATTTTCTCGACTTCAACAAATTTTTCAACAATTTTCTCCACCACCTTTTCAATCACAATCGGTTCTTTATCAAGTTCTATCTTCACTTCATTCTCTTCAACCTCGACCTTCTCTGTTGGTTTTTCTTCAACTTTTGCCTTATCAGCTTCCATCTGAACTTTAGTTTGTTCTTTAGCAACCCTTCTTGCTTCCATTTCTCTCTTCAGTCTAGCAGCCCTTTTCTCTTTCAACATCTCGATTTTATCTGCAAAAAAAAAATTAAAAGTATAAGAATCCAATTGTTTTCTAGCTTTATTAATATACTCTTCCTCATCATCAGTGTCTGCATCACTTCCTAATGACTTAAAAATCGGTTGTCTTCTCGGACTGTTCTTAGATTTGACTGATTCTTCTTCAAACATTCGAGCAACAAATGCTTTAGAAACTGAAGGTCTAGAAAGATCATAATCATCCCAATTGAAATCTTTCGGAATCCTTTCATCTTCTTGATCTATCAGAGTATAACAAGCTCTCTTCTTTCCATCTTCAATTGAAATAGTATTTGAGTGTGAAGATTGTTGTTGATATGGTTGTGTTGTTGAGCAACCTGATGATAAATTGCTTTTCGATGATAATCGTTGTTTCCAAAAGGATATTGTCTTCCGGTTGCTTCTCTGTTTGTACACTCTCATTTAAAATGTCCTTTTTCTCAGCAACGAAAACAAGTAACCTTCGATTTGTCAAAACCTAGCTGAGATGTAGCAGCATCACGAAGATCATCTCTACCAGTGATTTGTTTGAATTTTTCTGCTCTTCTCAAAACACTAGCTAAACACCACTTGATATCCATCAACTCAAGTTCTTCAGAATCAATCTGGTCATAATCCTCTTTAGTGAGCATCGGATTGCCGATTCGTCCAGCAACTAAGCTTTCATACGAATCTAACACAATGACAAGAGATGCCATGTGTTGCTTTGCAATATCTGAAGAAAATTTTTGACCATTTTGAATATTCAATGTAACATTACATTGCAATACTTGACCGGTACCATTTGTTGAACTTTGTTGTTGAGAGCTTGGTGTTGAGAAATTTGGTTCAAAACTTGTATAAGATGAAGAATATCCACTGCTCTGATTTGTATTGTTTGTATTTGTTCCGGAAGTACCATCAGCACTGAACGCAGTCTGAATCTTCGGACTCGGAGTAGTCTCAACTTTGCTTCCTCGATAGTGTAAACTAATTTCTTGTTGAGCATCCGGACTTCTCATTGTAGCAGTTTTTCGAATTGCTAGCTCATGTTCTTCCAACTTCTGGATAAACTTACTCAAATTCATATCTTCAAATTGTCGGTTATGCTTTAAAATCAACAGATATGTTCCCCATTCATTCTGTGGTAACGCATCGGCTAGCTTATCAACCCATTCATCATCTTCTTTCTTGATGTCCAATCTTTTCATTTCCATGACAAGATGACAATATCTCTCAATAATCGTTCTTGTTGTTTCACCTTCAAAAGCTGTAAACATATCAAACGATTTTTTCAGTAATGCACGTTTATTTTTTATCATATCAGCACTACCCTTAAACATTTTAATCAACGCTTTCCAGATTGATCTAGCAGTTCCCTTATGTTGAAGCAAAACGAAAATATCTTCTTTTACCGCTTGTTGGAGAATCCTAATCATCATCTTTTCTCTGGTGTATCTTAATTTTTCATCCGGTGTAAATTGACTTAATGGTTTTTCATTTTCAAGATCATCTTTCGGTAAAGTATAATCTTTCTCTAACGAAACCCATGCATCAAACTTATTATCAAAACGATCCTGCCATCCTTTAAAGTCCTCAATGTACATAAGCTTTGGAGGCTTTTGGAAAGTTCCCGTTTCATTTTCGATACCAACAGTCTCAGCAACGGTAACTGGAGTAACAGGGGCAGTAGCAAACGCATTGTAAAATTCATTTTCCATGTTTCGATGAAAAGGTATGCAAAAGCACAATGTTCAAACGAATTGAAGTTTCAAACGATCTGAATAACTTGGTACGATCCGACTTTGATGCGATCAGGAACAACCCGTGCGACCTGAACAACTTTCCAAACGACCTAAAATACAATTCCAAACGACCTGGAAACCTTTCAAACGATCTGATCAAACCGTGCGAACTGGAATGTCACAATGTCACAAATACTCAAACCGTGCGAACTGGAGTCCAATTTCAAACGACTTGGATCATATTTTCACCAAACCGTGCAACCTGATCAGATTTCAAGCGATCTGGCTTCTCTTCGTGCAAAGTGGAAGAATTTTCAAACGATCTGACTCAGTTTTAAACGACTTGAGATGATTTTCATGCGGTTTGGTCAATTTTATCAAGATTTAGGTTGAATTAGGTCCTGATTTGTTCACGGATTGTTTAAAACTCAATTTTACATGTTATATGTGAAATTCAGATCATTTTAGCCGTGAAAACATTCTGATTTTGAAGAAAATGTGTAAAAGAATGAGTAGAAATGAGAAGAAATCAGATTTAACGGTGAAAACAAGCTGAAATGGTAAGAACTCTTCCTCCTGAGCTCTGATACCACTTGTAGGATCATTGAATCGATCAAATGAGTCGATTAGAAGAGTTCTAATCCAAATCAGAGGCGGAATTCAATGATTTGGACATGATTACAGCTTGTTTAACACTAAGAATCTCTTTAACTGTCGATTAGATTGATTTGATAGTGATTACAGATTTGGCGACACTTCGGCAGAGCTTTGCTACCGGAATCAGAATGTTACAAATGAAATCATGAGCTCACCTATTTATACGAGTCACCAGTCCGCATGAACCACACTTCACCAGGTCGTGCGACCCGGTCAATCTACCCTAAACTCCTATTTTCTAGTCTATCGAGCTCCAGTCTATCCAATCTAGATTACATGACTCGATACAAGACATAAGACGAAGTCAACAGACATATGTACCAACAGAACATGTGTGGATATTTCCTTTGCATTTCTGATTCAAGCTCCCATGTGTATTATGGTCCTCTTTTGGAGTCCCATTTCACTTTGACCAGAACTAATCTCTTGTGTTTGAGGTTCTTAACTTTCCTGCCTTCAATCCGTAGAGGTCTTTCTACAAATTTTAACTGGTCATTTACCTCTATATCCTTAAGAGGCACTACTAGCGATTCATCAGCTAAACACTTCTTGAGATTAGATACATGAAATACATCATGTATTCCTGCCATTTCTTCTAGCAGTTGTAGCTGATTGGCTACAGGTCCTATTCTTCTAATAATCTCAAAAGGTCCAACATACCTGGGGCTTAGCTTTCCCCTTTTGATGAATCTTACCACTCCTTTCCAAGGAGAGACTTTCAATAACACTTTATCTCCTACTTGAAATTCCAATGACTTTCGTCTGCGATCAGCATAACTCTTTTGTCGATCACGTGCTGTTTTCAATCGTTCCTTGACTTGAATAATCTTGTCTATTATTTCTTGTACTATCTCAGGTCCAGATAGTTTATTTTCTAAAATTTCTTCCCAACAGACTGGCGTTCAGCACTTTCGTCCATAAAGTGCTTCGAATGGTGCAACATTGATACTTGGATGATAACTATTATTATGAGAAAATTCTATCAATGGTAAATGATCGTCCCAATTACCTCCGAAATCAATTACACAAGCTCTAAGCATATCCTCCATTGTCTGAATTGTCCTTTCGCTTTGTCCGTCCGTTTGAGGATGATAAGCGATGCTTAGATTCAACTTGGTTCCCATGGCTTTTTGGAAACTTGTCCAAAAATGATAGGTAAAACGACTATCTCTGTCAGAAACAATTGATAAAGGAATTCCATGTAATGAAACTATTTCATTTACATATAATTTAGCTAATTGTTCCATACTGAAAGTTTCTTTCATTGGTAGGAATTGAGCTGATTTTGTTAGACTGTCTACAATCACCCAGATTGTATCATTACTTTTTCTTGTTTTGGGTAATTTGGTAACAAAATCCATTGTTATCAATTCCCATTTCCAAACAGGCATTTCTAACTGTTGCAATAAACCTGAGGGTTTCTGATGTTCAGCTTTAACTTGTGAACATGTTAAACACTTTGCAACATATGCTGCTATATCCTTTTTCATTCCTATCCACCAGAAATTTTTACTTAAGTCCTGATACATCTTATCACTTCCAGGATGCATCGTATACTTAGACTTATGGGCTTCTTCTAATATACGGTGACGTAGGTTTCCTAATTTAGGTATCCACATTCTTTTCTTATGGAATCTCCAAATTCCATATGTTCCTTGTTCTAATTCCTTAATCATCCCTTTTAACTTTTCAGTATCATCCTTGATTACTGATTCTTGTGCCTTTCTAATCTGTTCATTTAAATCTACTTGCAGATTTAACTTAAGAGAACGTACTCTTTTTGGCTGCTCAGGATACTTTCGACTTAAATCATCAGCTACTGCATTTGCCTTTCCTGCATGATACTGGATATTACAATCAAAATCATTAAGTATCTCCATCCAGCGTCTTTGTCTCATATTCAACTCTTTTTTCCCAAAAACATACCTTAAACTCTTATGGTCGGTGAAAATGGTAAACTTACTACCGTATAGGTAATGTCTCCAAATTTTAAGGGCAAAAATTATAGCTCCTAATTCTAGATCATGGGTAATGTCTCCAAATTTTAAGGGCAAAAATTATAGCTCCTAATTCTAGATCATGGGTTGAATAATTCTCTTCATGATTCTTAAGTTGTCTAGAGGCGTAAGCTATAACCTTTTGACGTTGCATTAATACACATCCATAACCTAACTTAGAAGCGTCACAATAGATTACAAAATCTTCAGTTCCTTCTGGTAACGCTAGTATGGGTGCGTGGGTTAATCTTTGCTTAAGAATTCTAAAGGCTTCTTCTTGTTTTGGTCCCTATTCAAACTTAACGGATTTACAGGTTAACTTAGTTAAGGGAATGGCTATTCTAGAAAAATCTCGAATAAACCTTCTATAATAACCGGCCAATCCTAAGAAACTTCTAACCTCGGTTGGTGACTTAGGGGTTTTCCATTTGGTAATTGCCTCGATCTTGGTGGGATCTACATGAATTCCTTCATGATTGACAAGATGTCCGAGAAATTGTACCTGTTCTAACCAAAACTCACACTTCGAAAACTTAGCATAAAGTTTTTCTTTTCTCAATAAACTTAGAAGTGCGTGCAGATGAGCTGCATGTTCCTCTTTGCTTTTGGAATAAATAAGAATATCATCTATAAAGACAATTATGAATTTATCCAAATATGGCTTACATATTCGGTTCATCATGTCCATAAATGCAGCTGGGGCATTGGTTAAACCAAATGGCATGACAGTAAATTCTTAATGGCTATACCTTGTTCTGAAAGTGGTCTTAGGAATGTCCTCTTCCTGTACCTTTAATTGATGATATCCTGACCTTAAATTGATTTTAGAGAAAAATCTTGCTCCTTGCAATTGATCGAACAGATCATCGATTCTTGGTAATGGATACCGATTCTTAGTCGTGACTTTGTTCAATTCACGGTAGTCCATGCACGTACGCATTGATCCGTCCTTTTTAACGAATAAAATCGGTGCTCCCCATGGCGATGAACTTGGCTGTATGAATCCCTTCTCCAACAATTCATCTAATTGTTTCTTCAGTTTCTGCATTTCTGCGGGTGCCAAACGGTTAGGTGCTTTGGCAATTGGTGCGGTTCCCGGTATCAAATGGATTCTGAATTCCACTTCTCTATCTGGAGGTTTACCTGGTAATTCTTCTGGAAATACATCTGAAAACTGGGATACTACTGGAATATCCTTTTATTCTTTTCCTTTAGTGTTAGTGATTATGGATATCAAATACACTAATGATCCTTTTCTTATATAACTTGCGGTTTTCATCACAGAGATGAATTTTGTGGATCTAAAGGTTTTATTTCCTTTAATTGTGATCTTTTCACCCCTTGGTGAATTTACTTGAATTAACTTTTGATCACATAAAATACTGGCTTTATTGGCTATTAACCAATCCATTCCTAATACAACATCAAATCCTGCCAGATTCATTGGGTAAAGGTTTGCAATAAATTTCTGATTTAAAATTTCTATTCTTGCTCCCTGCAAGATTTCAGAAATCTTAATGGTTTCCCCATTTGCTGTCTCTACTAGACATTCTTGTGGGAGTTTAGTTAATGATTGATTAAGAAGTTTGCAAAATGAAGTATTAATAAAAATTTGGTTCGCACCAGAGTCAAATAATACTTTAGCAAAAACATCATTAACTAAAAACGTACCGACGATCACATCCGGGATCATCTTTGCTTCTTCTGCAGTCAGAACAAATGCTCTAGCATTTTTAGTATTTTTGGTGTTCGTGGCTGGAGCTAGTTTTGGACAGTTAGGCTTGATATGACCTTGTTCTCCACAGTTGAAGCATATCCTGTTGTTAGGCTTCTTCCTGCAATCTTCCTCCTTGTGTCCCGATATTTTGTAGAAATTACAGTATACAGAGCATCTTCCTGAATGCTTCCTTTTGCAATACCTGCAGTAGGGTGCAGAGATAGAGCCTATATTTTTCCCACGGTTAGAATTTCCAGAACGGAATTCCTGGGTAAGCTTCTGGGTTAGGTTTCTCCTTTGATCCTCTTCTCGTGTACGGACTAATTCATCTGTTAAGGTGTTTGCTAGTTCTACTGCTTCTTCTATGGTTTGAGGTCTAGCTGCCTTGACTACATGCCTAATCTTCCCAATTAATCCCCAGATGTAACGGGAGATTAATACTGGTTCTGGTGATGCAAGGGTTGGTACTATTCTAGCATATTCAAAAAATAATGTAGTATAACCCTTACTATCTACCCCAATCATCCTAAGATTTAGGAATTTTTTGGCTATTTGTTCTTTTTCATTAGGAGGGCAGAATTTCCTTTCTACCATGTTTTTAAATTCCTCCCATTCCATATTATAAGTTCTATCACTTTCCCTAGACTGAAGGATAGTGTTCCACCATTCTAGTGCTGAATTCTTAAACAGATTGGAAGCAAACATTATCTTATCCTCTTCTACACCTTTGCTTATTCTTAAGACTACCTCAGTCTTTTCTATCCAGCGTAGAGATGCAACGACCCCTTCATTGCCCGAGAATTCCATTGGTTTACAAGACCAGAATTCTTTATAAGAACAACCGTAAGACACGGTTCTTCTTCTTTTGGGAATGGGCACTTGAAGTACGGGTCCATTGTTCACGCTTTTTTCAGGGTCAGAGGGTCGTTTGCTATCATGTTTACTTTTATTTTCGGCTTCCCTAACCGTTTTGATAATATATGGCATCGCATCTATTATCCCTTATGCCACTATATGTTGCATGGCATTGTTATCCAGTTGGTTTCCATTATTGTTGTTGTTCGGGTTTTCATTATCCAAGTTATTGTTACTCTGGTTATCGTTATTCTGGTTTTCCTGGTTTACTTTGCCGTCCATCTGAATTTTAAACATTTACCAATTATTAATATCACAAAATAATTAATAATTTAGGTAACGATCACACAACACACATATTGATCAAAAGCATCGAGCATTACGACTTTACTCTTTCTTATATAGTATGCGTCTAGTACACACTAAAGCTGGAATTAAAATTACAATACTACTATGCATCGCTAACCACAAAGTGGTCTATACTACAACATATATTATTATTATTACACACACATATATATTTATTTTATTTTATTTCTTTTTTTTTTCATATTATATATATATATATATATATATTATTATCTCTACCATCACCTTCATTGATATGGATTCATCCAGTAATCCATATTGCGCTCGTCGTACTTCCAGACGAGTCGCTCTCCTACCTGCCTCATCCTCTCACTACTCTCTAAAATCTCTTCTCCGAAAGTTCAGAGTTCTTGCACATTTACTGCACTCATTGGGGGTGCAGGTGCTGGTACTGGGTCTGGGTACTGGGGCATGGGCTCCTCCTAAGGGTATGGATTCTCTAAGGTCTCCCTAATGTATTCATCGTTATCGTAGTAGGGATCTAGAGGGTCCAGACATGGATAGGCTGCTAGATTTGGCATGGGTTCGTCGTTTAGGTGGTAGCGTGGCACATAATCCTTATGATCATCGAACCATGGATCATAATATGGGCCTAAGGGATTAGGGGCTGGTATCCTAGGTATCTCCTCAGGGTTGAAATCATGCATTTGGACTTGGTTTTCGGGGTTATTTTCTATCTCCATCGGCTGAGTGGGAAACAAAGGTAAGGGTTGTGGGGCTACTAGTTGCTCCAGGTTTGGGTCGGCAGCTGTGGTTGCTAGGATATGAAAATTGGCTAAGCTCCTATTAAGCATATCCTATGTATGGGCATCTGTCTCTCGCTTAGCGGCTGCTAGGAGTCTCTGCTGTTGCAACTTTCGCATTCTCTTCCTACGCTCGTGTGCTCCCTTACTGAACCATCCTCTCTTTTTCTGAGGGAATGGCTCTTCAGACTGAGCCTTAAAGATAAACATCCCTTCTTCCTGGTCAGCTACATACCTAGAGAGGGCAGGCTGTGAAGAGGTACCCTCACTCCTAGGTGAATCAGACAACTGATGATATGCGTCTGAGGGTCCTTGATCACTCATATTGAAAACTAACAAATAGTCAAATAACACACAACAATAAAACACAGATATGCACGTATTTCTATAATTAATTTCCTAACAATTTGAATAATATTTCGGTGTCAGCGGAATACTTCTGTGGCTGAATCAGTGGCTTAGCTCTGATACCACCTTCTGTCGCAACCCCCGTCCCCTATTTGTCCCGGGAACGGGCGGTTGCAAGCCCAATTTTGGTGGTATCATTTGTTTATCATTTTGGCAGCGGAAATTTCATCAGGACCGTAGTTAGGAAATGTTTATCAGAGTAAATACCACACTTTTATAATATTAAACATATTGGGATAAAACCCAAGTTTTCATTATAAACATTTTCATAGGAAAAATCGCCATTTTATTGAATAAAACATCTTCTTTTATTTAGGTAACTTTTATAGCCACTTTTTACAAGCCTTCAGTGTTGTCCAGCTGGCTTCTAGTTGGCTTTCACATTTTGTTACCTGAAACGCGTTTAAAAACATTTTGTCACTGGGAAATATTGGTGAGTGAATCCCAATTTAATCAAGAAGAGTTTTATCCTTAAGCAGTATTGAGAGCGATTACAATGTTTATGTCTACACAATTACTCATTCAGTATTGTCAGTCCTGACTTGTGGGTCATATTACACATTGGCTAACTCTGTGTCCAATGGTAACGTATTCCACATTTTGTATACAAAACCCCGAGAATTACTTATACTATTTAGAAATTCGTGAGAGAGAAAGAGACTGAACGATCGGAAACTGAAGCCGATGCCCTCAATTTATAGGACTGCATTTGGGGTCCCTCGCGGTCCGCGTAAGATGAGGCCAAGGCTTATGTGGCCCGCGTAGTAGGGGTGTAGCTGCTAGGGTTGCTGATTCGTCGGTATAGGTTCGACACGATGATGACACGTGGCACGCTAGGATTTCGTCTGAGTTTGGAGCTATCGCGCCCCGCGTAAGATCCCTAAGGGGTCTACGCGGCATGCGAGCGATATAAAAACTTGATTTTTATTTTATTTTTAATGATATATCGTATTTTGGGCTCGGTTTTCACATACGGGGTATATTTTAGGACATATAGGGATATTTTAAAATATATTAGGGTGTCGAAAAATATTTAGGAGGGTTGTTATAGCAACAGGTGCGGAATCCAAATTACAACACAGACCGAGCAATAGTATGATCAATAAACACAAGATAATCACATTTAACATTCGCATATTGATGCGGACAAAGTTTGGTTACAAATTAGACAATGAAATGCTCTTCACACTCTGTCCTCACACACACTTTGTTCTTGCTCCTTCAAGCTACTTTCTAAGTGACACTAGACCAGCTGCCCAAATGACATTGGACCATAACTAAACGACACACTAGGTTGTTTGTCTTCAAATCCAAACAACATGCATTGAATCTAAACGACACAGAACAAGATCCGAATGACAATGGCATGTCATTTAGATTCTCATCTAAACGACATCATACAATATGTCGTTTGAAGTCATACATTGAATCTGTATGCCATTTGTAGTCAAAACAATACCAAACCTACTCTAAATGATAAGCAATATCAAAACGACATCATACATCATCTAAGGTATACTGTATCCAAACTATAAGCTGATGGCTTTTGGCTCTTTCTTTATATAGTTTGGATTGTATTGTTCAAGACAAACGACAAAAGAATGTCGTTTGACTTCGGTCACCTCACTCATGAGCGAACAATCACTAGCTTCATACATAAAGTGCATCAACAAACTCCCCCTTTGTCACACCCTGATTTCCCAGTGGGCCCGGACTTAGGGTTTATGCGTGACAAATTGATATAGATATTCACAATTAACACAACAGAAGTCTTGGGAATATAAAATAATTATTACAAACTTCAAATGTCCAAAATGTTCAAAATAATATACAGACTAGAGTGTATAAAAAATCCACAGGCGGATCGAATATCAAATGATTACATAAAAGACTACTAGGCATCTTGCATGGAGTTGCACATTCCACTAGGCAATTACCGGGCAGCTTCCAACCTATTTACGTTCTTTGCAACCTTCGCTTAGTCTTTTGAAGATACGTCAGTTTTCACTGGTACCGCATGGCAGAATTAGGAGGTGATCTTGGAGGCTAATTCGGTACCACATGGTGTATCTATATCGTGGTTATCGGATTGTGGTGAGTCTGTATCTCGAGGGGAATTGCTGCCGTTTTATTTATTCTAATTTCGAGTACAAGTCGATCCATAAATAAGCTTCTGACTATCACTTAGTTATTTTTATTTCAAAACTTTCATAAATGTACTACTTAATAAAATCCGGTTCTAGGGTGTCACAGAGTATGGCTGACCCGGTTTATTTTAAGTCTCGGTAATCCAATCCTTTTATAAACGTTATCTTCTAAAAGGCATCCATTCACCTTTTATTTAACATTATGTTCATTTATTTAAATCCTAATGTTTATCAGGTTAACCCTTACCACTAATGGTATTTTACCCACTCATCCCTAGTTAATGTGGTTTAATTACCACGTTTGTTTTTGGGTTGTTACATAGACGTATTCAAAGTGATTAAAAATCAGTTATTGATGGTCGTATGCAGTATGTACACGCATGTACAGCATCCCGGAAGTTCTAGACTTGCGTCCCCGTTTTGTCGGTAAAAGAACAACCATGAGGCCCATTTAATAAACAACATAAAGACCACGTATCTCTGAACCTCGACAATCTATCAAACGAAATTTCAGTACCAAGACCATATGCCAATTAGGGCGGTTCCCACACGGTCTTCAGTCCGTTATGTTTATATCGCTATGCAGACTTTATAATAATTATGAGCCTACTGATACATCATTAGTAGAGCTACTTATCATTTAAACAGTTTAAAGAGGTTTCAACAGACCACTGATGTACTATCATTTTCTCTTTTTTTCGCCAGGAAACTTAGTTTTGTTTTTCTTTTGTTTTTGTCCTTTTTGACGTTTTTTAATTTTTTTGTATTTTCCTAGTAAAATTTACTCCCTTAAAATTCAAAAAGTAAATTAAATTTTAAACCATCTTTTTGGATTTTCTCAAGAAAAACATTTACAAAAACGATTTCCCGATTTGGATTAACTCTTGTTTTACCTTAATGTTGTTTACCAAAAGTAAATGATCAAAACGTGATTTATCAAAAGCTTTGGTAAATGAGTCGGCACGTTGGTAATCGGTGTGGACCTTAATAACATCGATAAGCTTCTTTTCGAAACAATCACGTATGAAGTGATATTTGATATCGATGTATTTGTTCTTCGAGTGTTGTACAACATTTTAGTAAACCGTAATGCAGGTTCATTATCGACAAAAAGAATAAGAGTAGTTAGAAATTCAAAACCGTAGTCCCGTATCTGCTTCTGGCATTGCCAGGTGACTAAGTGGTCTCCTAAAAACTGACATCGAACCATTGTGGATTTCAAGTCGATCTTGCAACCATCATAATCACTATATGCAATCAAATCGAAGTTATCATCATTAGGGTACCAGAGGCCGGTGTCCGGGCAACCTTTCAGATACCGGGAAACCATCTTCACAGCAACAAAATTAGAAACCTTAGGGTTCGACTGGTAACGAGCAAGTAAACACCTAGGATACATGAGGTCAGATCTTGAAGTGGTCAGGTATATGAGCGATCCAATCATTGCATGGTAGATCGAAGTGTCAACAGCTTCACCCTTTGCGTCAGTATAATCCCTTGATTATGTTGAATTGGAGTAGGTATGGGTTTGTTGTTGGCCATCTGGAACCGGCTCAAGATGTCACCAACATATTTGTTCTGATGGATGAAAATCCAAGACTCAGTTTGCTGTACTTGTAAACCCTAAAAGAAATTTAGTCTCCCATCACGACGCTCATTTCAACTTTCTCATGCAGGACACACTTAAATTGCTTGCACACATCATCATTAGATGAACAAAAGATGATGTCATCATGTACATCTGCACCAGCAAAAAGGTCCTCATGCGTACACTTCGTTGTAATCTATTCCCCCGATCTGGCTAAAGCCACAAACAACCAAGTTGTCGCACATGATTTATCTTGAGAACATTCTCAACTTCATTCAAAATCATTCCTTCACCGGTACATTATCCTCTTTTATCTCCATCAAAGGCAACATATCCTCCTTGAATAGATCTGACATCGTATAGGAGCCTTAAGTCGCCTGTCATGTGCATGGATGCTCCACTATCAACAATGCAAAGACTAATAATAGTTCCTCCTGGAACACCCTGCACATGGTACTTCAACGATCAGTTTGAGAGGGGGACCCAAGCATTTGTGGTATTACGTCGTCTGTTAGCATCGAGAAATGTAATTTCAATTTCCCGATGGTTTATAAATGATGGTGCTCTCCTTGAATCAGTTACCTCTTTTGGTTTCCAAATTTGTTTACTTTTACCATTTTTATTGTTACACTCTTTTGATTAACTTGGTTTAGTCGCAACTGATTGTTTTTGGACAACCTCAGTTTTAAACCTTTCACAACTTCCTTTTGATGTTTCTTTTTCTATATCATTTCTCTTTCTTTTACAAGACAAGGGTCTTGGTTTGGTGAGACAAATCGTGGACGGTAATTGTTTCCACGGGGGGGGGGGGGGGGCATCAACTTTTGTTTTTCCTTTTGTGAGATATGGACCTTTGGCGACAATGTGTCCATATTCACTTCACCCAAACCATGACCTCTGCTCAACAAACCTCGGAGTATCATGGTTCTAATAACTTGAAGATGAACATGGTGATCTTGAGGTACTTGGTACTTAATCACAACAGTTTGTGTGTTGCATGCAATTGTTTTGAGTGTTTCTTTTCAAAATTATGGCTTGTTAACAAAATCCGTATTGGATTTGTTTTCAAATGTTTCAGTTTTATCAGTATTTCATGAAGTTCACATTTTGAACTGATGTGTGTAAAATGCAACATATAAATTACATCAAATGAGGCATAAAACTAACCCTTTTTAGGACTAATGTTGGAAAAAGTGTGCTTTTGTTTTCCTTTTGTATTTTCAGGGTTAAATGAGCTTAAATGAACAAAAGAAGCAAAAATGCAGCCAAATCTAACAATAATACAAGAAAAGGAATAAACGTGGCATGCCCGACCCCTCGACAGCATCTCCCCAAGCAAAAACAAGACATTAGAAGGCTGAACACGCCCCGTGCCCAAGTGTCTTCAGAAAAGACAAAGCTGTAGAAGCTTCTATTTCCCAACACGGGGGCGTGGCCAGTGCACACGGGGCCGTGGTCAACGCTATGATTCGCAGAATCTAGGCAAATCCTGATAGTACAGATACGCTTCTGCACACGGGGCCGTGCCCAGCGGACACGGGGGCGTGGTCAACTAATGCAGACAAACTGCATTTAATGAAGAAAGAGAAGATGGGTGGACATGTCCGGGCTTCTGTGCAGGCTATAAATAGGGGTGCTTGGTTCATTGCAAAGGCATCCCTTGACAAACCACCTCTCTCCCACTTCACCCACACTCTACCACCATCACAACACCCACATCCACCACCATCATCCATCATAGAGTGTGTGTAGTAATCTCGGGATCCAAGATTGATAGTAAGAGTTCTTGACAATCAAAGGCCATGTTTGCCTAAGTCTCTTAGATCACTTGGTGAAGACAAGTATTTAGTGTAATACTTTTGTTTTTTAATCTTTTCACACTTTTTATTTGGTTTTGTATTAATGACTTTAATAACTAGTTTCTTATGTTGAAGGTGAAACTTCCTTATCATTTGTCCGTGGTGTCTTGGCGTTATTTTACTGTCTATATAAAATAAAAGATTTACACCATTCATATCTCCACGGTCTATATGGAGATATGTTGGCTACCTGGTCGGGGGTTAAGGGAATGGTTTGGTAAGTGTCACACCCTGATATTTCCACGTATTACCCGTGGGCCCGGTGGGAGTATCGTGACGTAGTTGATATCATCATAGTCAAACAACACAAATTTAAATGCAAAGCGGAAGCAAATATAGATTCATTTCAACTTTAATAAATTGTAATATTAAGTATCACAAGTAGTTGAAACTGATCCACAGGTGGATCAAAATAAAAAGGAAACATTGTTCAACAGTTTTATGGCATCCAAGCTTGTGAGACTTATTGTGGACGCTAGGAGAAAGCCAGCCTAGTTCAAGTAGTACCTGCACTTAACCTTTTTGGGAAAATACGTCAGTTTACACTGGTAAATATAGTTAATTGACTCATTTGAAAAGTTTAATAAAATTGATTTGAATGCACGTGGCACAAAACTTTTTATAACTTGGGATAATTATTTGAATATAATACTTGTAAAAGAATTACATGTTTCTTATGCATTCAGTAGCCCGATTCGTGCTGGGTTAAAGATCAATAGACACACCACATTATTTATTTAGGCACTGACGGGTGTACGCCTACACCCCGTGCTTAGGTCGTTGCCATTTCGTAAAATGATGCCAAGGATATCCTAGACATGGTCATTAACCCCCCAAAGGCGTTTAAGCAACAAAACATATTTTTAAACGGGTCATCTCGATAATACTTAACCACCAATCGATTAAGGTCGAATGCCCGACCAAGCGGTATTTTATATACCATACCCTAAGCCCGTATAAGGGAAAATAAGTTAAAAGTATTTACCTTTGCAAGTAATAATCACAACAAGCAAGGGCACGTAGCTTTTACCGGGTCTCCTATTCTGGAACGAAGGTTTATAATAATCTATTAGAATCCTAACGGGTCTTTAAATAAGCCTAAACATAGACCGATTAGTTTTAAAGGAAGATACGGTTCGAACGCGTGATTAAGCGAAGACCGGAATAGAATGTGATTTAGACCCGACAAGTTTGAAGACTTGTATAATATGGGTAAACTAAACACATTCCGGATTTTGAGATAAAAATGATAAGGTTCGACCCGTTTCGGCTAATTTATGCAAACTAGTTACATAAACCGAACCGAACGCGAATAACGCATAACGGGTAACCGAAAGAGTCACTAACAGGTTTTCTAAGTTAACATGCCTTAAATATGTTGTGATATCAGTAGGATACCTTTCATTAAGCCCAAAACAAGTTTAATCTCAATTTAAGCCCCGTAGGGGTATTTTGGTCATTTTAAAGATTATAAAAGAGATTAATTAAATTCTAAGACTCGGGTCTGAAATAATCAGTAAAACAACTTAATTTAGTAGGTTATATCAGTTGGTGATAAGTCTTATATGACAAAATGGTTTTAAACCCATACTAGGCGTTTAATACGCGTAAAAAGCCGTTTTAAGCGATTTCCGGGTTAAACAGGAAATCTGAGTTTTCTGATCAGGTTATAAAGTTCAAAATACTTCATTTATCATATAAAATCAGTGGCCAAAGATTTGGTATCAATTGGCTAAGTACAACTCATTTTATGAACAAAAGGGTATAATTGGTAATAACCGAATCAAGTCGATAACCCTATGTTATAATCAGTTTAAAAATAATTAAAAATCTTCAAAAATCCCAAAATATTATATTACATCAGTGGGTAAAAGGTTTGGTGTCAAAAATTGGGTTTAGATAACCTTTATGTTAATTACGCTGTTTAATTCATAAAAAGCGTTCTAATTACGCTATTAAGCATAACTCTTAATCTAGACCTCCAACTGATGTGAAAATTTAGGGACCTGTTTATAAATCAGTAACAAATATTATTATCCTCTCACATTTCCAAAATTCTCGTTTTATGGTCAAAAGGGCATTATGGTCAACATTAAGCAATTAACGGAAACGTGTAAGCGAATCGGACAATCAACGAACCAATCACAGAGGGTTATACCATTATGTAACCTGGTCCTAAGGAAGCTCTAAGGCATTTCTAAACCATGTTATTATGGGTCCGAACTGAAAGTCAAAGCATAAGTCAAAGTATGCGACTTTCAGTTCCGTACCGGTCCTAAACTGAAAATTGTAGGGTCGAACATGCTTAGACATGTTCTTACATTTATTACTAAGTTATATGAGTGGTAAAACAGGTTATACGTCTCCTACATTGCTAATTATGCGTTAACTTGAAAATTAAGTTTCTGTTGACTTTTTCGGATTAAGTTTGACCCGACATTTGACCTAGTTAGAGCGGGAATCAGAGGGTGCCCTTTTAAGGGTTTAATGCCCTCATAATTACCAACTTATAACAACTTTCAATTTGGCTAAACACTGAACCATTAGTGATTAATCGATAAGTCAAACCTTAATTACGACGGTTTGACTTTAAGCTAATTAACTAAGTAAAACACGATTAACGAAGGTCAAGGAAACTTACCAAGGTCCTATGCACGACTAGTGATGCTTAGGGAATGGCCTTGAGCTCCAGAAATGATCAGAAGTTGAGTTTGGAATGAATGATCAAAGTTGCAACAATGTGGGACTTTATATAGTGCTTTTGATTGCTCATGATCATGACAAACAAGCCTATGAGGTGATCCCAGATCAATACATGTGTTCCTAGTGCCTAAGAACTAGTTTGTGTTGCACATGGGAGTGAAAAATGGCAATATAAGTCGGTTAACTCATTTTAACAGGCACCTTTCCACTTTTCTGCTACTGGGGCTGTCTTACGAACCGTAAGATGAGGGTCTTGTGGTCCGTAAGTCTTTACCAGAAAGCAAAAATTTGTGACCTTTCATGTTTCGAACAGGCAACTAGATATTATGAATTTTGGGTCTCTATTATCAGTATGGGTCACTTGATCATGCCCTAAACAGTTTAGACCACCTTGCCATGTTTTAAAGTTGTCTTGGATTCTTTTGAAAGGCCATAAACGAAGATTGCCGTGCACATCCTCATAGGATCCCATTCTTTACAATTTGAATCAATCATTGTTAGCATTAACCGGATTAGGATGCTTATCAGATGTTTATAACACAGGTTAAGGGTTGGGATTTATACATAGGTCGCTCAGAGGTATGTATTAACATGTCGACGCTTTTAACCCCTCGTATACGAATTTTATCATAACTTTCTCATATGATAACGAAACTTGGTGAAATTTTTATCATGCATTCTAGTGAGCATAATTAATTGTTACAAAGCTTCGGGTTTGCTAAAAGGCCACTCAGAGGTATACTTTAAACATGTTGACACATTTAACCCCTGTAGTTTGTAATCTCTCACTTTCTTTCACAATTAGCTTCGTATGATCCATGATTCATTCATTTAAGGGTATAAACATCATGTAGAGTTATTGTAAAGTATATTTATCCATCGTTGACATTTTGAACCCTTATATTCACATACTTTCCTTGTTTGTCACTTTAGTCCTTCTAAGGAAATCCTTTACACGTTTTAAGTCCGGGACACGTGTCGATATAATATTGGACATGAAATTTTGAGGTGTCACAGTAAGGTTCTTGCATTGTTCAGTATATAGATCCTGCAAGGACCTGGGTCAAGTTTAGTAGGACCTCCTTCAATACCCACTGGTATTGGATGGCGGGGTTTCGAATTCCTTGATCCCCTCATATGTAAACTACTATTAACATATTAACCCGGCTACTTGGAATTGTATCCCTGCTGACTCAAACCACTTAGCCGAGGGTAACGTCACCTTCAAAAGAGGGGCCTACCACATTACGCATTAATAACTTAATTAATTATCTTCCAATAATCCAACCCTTTAGGATTGTATCATTGCTGACTCAAACTACT
Source organism: Helianthus tuberosus (assembly GCA_030545235.1). Taxonomy (NCBI): domain Eukaryota; kingdom Viridiplantae; phylum Streptophyta; class Magnoliopsida; order Asterales; family Asteraceae; genus Helianthus; species Helianthus tuberosus. The sequence continues at coordinate 40,399,076 of CM060371.1, read as the reverse complement.
GGGTTGAGGGTAACGTCACCTTCAAAAGAGGGGCCTACTACTATAACTAAGATAATCTCTTAAAAAGTGCAAAAGTGCGGAAAACATCAAAGGTTACACTAAAGGCGAGTCGGATCCAAGTGATTCATCTTGTCTATCTGTTTTATTTTTGTTTTTATTTTCAGCATTTTTAGCTAGTTTTATTTTCATGTTTAAAAAAACCCTTTTTCTAAATGTTGATTTGATTAGACGTTGAGGATAAACCGGTACTAAAAGCTCTTATGTCCTTGGATGACCTCGGTATCTTACCAACACTATACTACGCTCACGATGGGTGCACTTGCCCATATGTGTGTTTAGTGTTAGTAAATATCGTGTTTTATAAATTTAAAACTTGACTAAAGTGTTAAAAAGGGCTTAAAATATACTTAAATATATATCACACTCGACACGCATCAAGTTTTTGGCGCCGCTGCCGGGGACACAAGGATTTTAAGAAAGCTTAAAATCAACGGCCTAATCAGTTTTTCAAAACTTTTTAAAACGCGCACATTTTTCTGCATATTAGTTAGTTTTTGCATTTATAGTAGCCTGAACACGGGGCCGTGCTGCACATTTTTTTTTCAAAACTCCCAGATACAGAGTCTGAACACGAGGTCGTGCTCATTGAACACGCCCCCCGTGCTGCATAAAACTAGTAACTTTTATTTAAAATGCCCAGATACAGAATCTGAACACGGGACGTGCACATTGAACACGGGGCCGTGTCCAGCCTCTGTTTCTGTTTTTGTTTTTGTTTTCTGGTCTCGAGACTCTGTTGTGGTCTGCTAAGTGATTCTTATGGATCAATACTCAGGGGATTACAACTATACCTATGAGGAGGATGATTATAGGGAAGACTATTGCACCATTTGTGGTAACCCTCACTCGGTACAATATTGTGACTTATTTCAACCATCCACTTCATACACCTACTATGAGGAGCCCAGGTACGAGCCATCCACTTCATACACATCCTATGAAGACCCAATGTATGAACCTTCTCCCTCATACTCATATTTTGATGAACCAAGGTATGAGCCTCCATACTCATACTTTGAGGAACCAAGATATGAGCCTCCACCTTCATATGCTTATTATGAGGAACCATGGCGTGAACAACCCACCTCATATGAGTATTATGAAGAACAAAGTTACGACCCTTATCCATCATATACTTATAATGAGGAACAATGGTGTGAACCATCTACTTCATATGAGTATTATGAGGAACCAAGGATCGAACATCCGGATTCAAGCTTTGAGGATCCAGATCCTTACTCTATCACCCACATAGCCGATAAGATAATAGAACACATTAAAACTATCGAGCGCTGTATAAAAGAAGCCCGCGCAAGGGAAGAGGAGTCCCGCGCAAGGGAAGAATTAACTTGTAATAAAGAAAAGATAGTTGAAAATGTAAAAATGGAAGAACAAATAAGTGAAAAACCGATACATGAGTTAAACAACGAAAAAGGTGAGTCCGACAACGTTAAAATTCAAGAAGAGTCTAATTTTGAAAAAAAATAATCTCTTGTCACCTTCTTTCGAAAATCATTGTTTAGTACCTACTCATGCTAAGTTTTTAAAAGGGTTAAACACTAACACTAAAATTGACGAAATGGTAAGCATTAAATGAACAAATGATCAAACTTCGCTAATAAAAGAAGATCCATTTGAAATTAACATTACACCGGTTCCATGTTTTTTTTCAAAATTCCTTTATTAGTAATATTACAATTGATAAAGATCTTTGTGTTAATATAATGCCAAACTACAGTTTCGAAAAATTAAGTATTGGTGATCTTTCTCCACTTCAAATACCCGTTTTTCTATCTAATCGGAAAGTAATAAAATCAATAGGGGTAGTTGAGGATGTCTTGGTCCAAACAAATCAAATGGTAATCCCAACCGACTTTGTCATCCTTGATGACGCTCCACTTCTGTTGGGACAACCTTTTGTGAAAACCCATAAAGCTTTGATTAATCAGAAGAAAAATAACTTACCCATTCAATTAGGGGCCTTCAAAAGATGTGTCGATCTTAAACGATCAATGAAATAACCAATCGGCAATGACGACCCCCTAATTGAAGATGAGCCAGAACCACCCGATAAGGTGGGTCTAGCCAAGGACCCTTATAAACGCGACGCACCACGGAGGCATTCCGCGGAACTATCCGTAGTTTTAGTTTAGATTAACTTTTACGTTTTCTAGTTTAGCTTTACTTTTCAGGAATAAGACACACTCGAAAAGGTGGAGGTTACTAAGGGAAACTTGAACCCACACCCCATACACAAAAACAGAGCCTCCCGACAATTTTTCTTCATCACAGCAAGTTCAGCACGGGGCCGTGCTCAGCCCAACACGCCCCCGTGCCCGAGGTTCTGTAGAAAACGCCCAGTTCAGGTAACTAGACACGGGGCCGTGTTCACTGATCACGCCCCCGTGCCCAGCCTTCTGTTTAAATTTGATACTGGTAGTCTGACCACGGGGCCGTGCTCAGCCCAACACACCCCGTGTCCTGATGACCAGTAACATAAATTTTTTTTGTTTAAACACTTTTTTACACATTCAATCAACCTAAATACTTATATTTGGGACACAATGAGGACAATGTGTAATTTAAGTGTGGGGGGATGCTAAAACCTTGAATTTTGCAAGTCCTAATTATAAGCCTTACACAAAACTCTATTGGAACCGCTAAACACCCCAAAAAAAATTTCAAAAAACTTTTCATTTTTTACTTGTCTTGGTTTAAATTGGGAATAACAAGTTCTAAAAAGGTTATATTTTTATAAATCTACAACCGATAGCGTCATGATAAAAAGAACCAACATAAGAAAATTATGAAACGGCATGACAAATCTAGTTAAAATTTGATTATATATACTTGATCACATTAAAAACCCATTCCCACAAAAAGTGAGTTTTGAGCCTTTATTGAGCATACAAATACACATATTTAAATTAAATGCTCATTGTGTGAATAGCCGCTTGGTTTCTTACGACTCTAGAACTTACCGTGACGATACATTCCCAGTCCTTGCCAACTTAAACCCAAGTAAGTAAATGACAGAGGCATTAGGACTAACCCTTTTTATTTCAACACCATTATTTTTTTTTACCACCTACCCAAAATCCCCCTAGTTAACCCCCTTGAGCCTAAACCTTTTCATTTCTAAACCCAAAATAAATACCCTTTACCCACCAAAATCCTTTTTCATTTTAAACCCTTATTTTAGTATAAAGCTCAGTTTTCTAGTGACATCTTTATTATAAAAAAAATGATGAAGCTTAGCAATAAATAAATAAGATCATCAAAAGAAACTTTGTTTGAAAAAAATGCTTCATTAGAATAAAAAAGTCACAAAAACAAAATGTTTTAGAAAACCGACGCTTTTTACGCCTTTTCGCCCTTTTCCACTAACCACTAACCCAAAACCACCTACCTTTAACCTAAGCCTAAACCATTCCCCAAAGTCCTCTTGATATTTACAAAGGTTTATAGTTAAAAAGGAGGAGGATTGATTGCTTGGCAAGCATATGGTAGAAGTAAGTTCCATGCCGGTCTCGAGTGTTTCACAAAAATACATCTTCGGCCGAGTGTTGAGTGATCCCCCGTGAGGTATGTGAACTTGTGTATAAATGGAATTTTAAAGAGGCATGTTATGCCCAAATAAGTAATTTCTCTTATGAAATGTTCTAAATAAATCATAACAAATATGATTGTAAATAACATAAAAATAAAACCTAATAAAGATCTTGGAATCCCGACACACTCTAGACAAGCCCAAACCTTCTCTCCTACCCATTCTATTTGGGTGTGTAAGCCACAAAATAAAGAGTTTTGCTTGAGGACAAACAAAGATTCAAGTGTGGGGGTACTTGATGTGTGTAAAATGCAACATATAAATTACATCAAATGAGGCATAAAACTAACATTTTTTAAGTACTAATGTTGGAAAAATGTGCTTTTGTCTTCCTTTTGTATTTTCAGGGTTAAATGAACAAAAGAAGCAAAAATGCAGCCAAATCTAACAATAATACAAGAAAAGGAATAAACGTGGCATGCCCGACCCCTCGACAGCATCTCCCCAAGCAAAAACAAGACATCAGAAGGCTGAACACGCCCCGTGCCCAAGTGTCTTCAGAAAAGACAAAGCTGTAGAAGCTTCTATTTCCCAACACGGGGGCGTGGCCAGTGCACACGGGGCCGTGGTCAACGCTATGATTCGCAGAATCTAGGCAAATCCTGATAGTACAGATACGCTTCTGCACACGGGGCCGTGCCCAGCAGACACGGGGGCGTGGTCAACTAATGCAGACAAACTGCATTTAATGAAGAAAGAGAAGATGGGTGGACATGGGGCCGTGCCCAGCGGGCACGGGGCCGTGTCCGGGCTTCTGTGCAGGCTATAAATAGGGGTGCTTGGTTCATTGCAAAGGCATCCCTTGACAAACCACCTCTCTCCCACTTCACCCACACTCTACCACCATCACAACACCCACATCCACCACCATCATCCATCATAGAGTGTGTGTAGTAATCTCGGGATCCAAGATTGATAGTAAGAGTTCTTGACAATCAAAGGCCATGTTTGCCTAAGTCTCTTAGATCACTTGGTGAAGACAAGCATTTAGTGTAATACTTTTGTTTTTTAATCTTTTCACACTTTTTATTTGGTTTTGTATTAATGACTTTAATAACTAGTTTCTTATGTTGAAGGTGAAACTTCCTTATCATTTGTCCGTGGTGTCTTGGCGTTATTTTACTGTCTATATAAAATAAAAGATTTACACCATTCATATCTCCACGGTCTATATGGAGATATGTTGGCTACCTGGTCGGGGGTTAAGGGAATGGTTTGATAAGGTTCTTGCATTGTTCAGTGTATAGATCCTGCAAGGACCTGGGTCAAGTTTAGTAGGACCTCCTTCAATACCCACTGGTATTGGATGGCGGGGGTTCGAATTCCTTGATCCCCTCATATGTAAACTACTATTAATATATTAACCCGGCTACTTGGGATTGTATCCCTGCTGACTCAAACCACTTAGCCGAGGGTAACGTCACCTTCAAAAGAGGGGCCTACCACATTACGCATTAATAACTTAATTAATTATCTTCCAATAATCCAACCCTTTAGGATTGTATCATTGCTGACTCAAACTACTGGGTTGAGGGTAACGTCACCTTCAAAAGAGGGGCCTACTACTATAACTAAGATAATCTCTTAAAAAGTGCAAAAGTGCGGAAAACATCAAAGGTTACACTAAAGGCGAGTCGGATCCAAGTGATTCATCTTGTCTATCTGTTTTATTTTTGTTTTTATTTTCAGCATTTTTAGCTAGTTTTATTTTCATGTTTAAAAAAACCCTGTTTCTAAATTTTGATTTGATTAGACGTTGAGGATAAGCCGGTACTAAAAGCTCTTGTGTCCTTGGATGACCTCGGTATCTTACCAATACTATACTACGCTCACGGTGGGTGCACTTGCCCATATGTGTGTTTAGTGTTAGTAAATATCGTGTTTTATAAATTTAAAACTTGACTAAAGTGTTAAAAAGGGCTTAAAATATACTTAAATATATATCACACTCGACACGCATCATGAACCTTTTCTGGTTCTGAGCTCTTTTGTTTTGAACCTTTTGGTTTTGGGCTCTTTTGCCCTTTCTCTTTTCAGATTTAGCATGATTTGCTTTTGTTGATTGTTCTGAACTGGCAATTTTAGATTCCCAAATTGTTTTATAATTTCAGCTTTTAGGATAGGAGCGCACTGAGTTACTACAACTGTTGGGCCCGACTTTCCCAAAAAAACTTACTCATTGAATCTTCAAACACTTATCAATCAGTGATTTATTGATGTTTCTAATTGGAAAAACTTTCTTTTAGTAAACTATGTCAGAACTAGTCAATGTGTAAAGCAAGTTCACACTTTCAGAATTTTGAATAGGAGCCTCAATATATTTGACTTGAGCAGTCCTATAAGGTTCAACTTAAGAATCACAAAGAATGTGATTCTGAAGAGGTATGTTTGCCTCTTTGGTCACACTGGCGGACTTCTCAGGTTCATCCTCATCTAATTCATCATCTAAGCTATCAACATCCTCAATAATGGGAGAAACCTGAATGTTCTTAGATGTTGAATCCCTGACCCCTGCGATTGACTTTGACTAGAAGATGCACACTTTGTGAAACCTAGACCAGCTGTAAATTCAGTAGGATCTAGAGGAACGATAGGCTCAAAATATGGCATATCCTCGTCATCAAGCAACTTGGTGTAGTTATGTATCATCGGTGGAGGACTAGCTTGATACCCAATGCATTTAACGTCTCCTTTCTTTTCATTTTGCTATCAATGATGTGATCTAAGACGTGTCTCAAGTTGGAATAGTTTTCCAACTACTGCTTGATCCTCTCATAATCAAATTGTGCAAGGGCGAACTCTAGAGGAACGGTAGGCTCAAAATATGGCATATCCTCATCATTAAGAAACTTGGTGTAGTTATGTATCATCGGTGGAGGACTAGCTTGATACCCAATGCATTTAACGTCTCCTTTCTTTTCATTTTGCTATCAATGATGTGATCTAAGACGTGTCTCAAGTTGGAATAGTTTTCCAACTACTGCTTGATTGTCTCATAATCACATTGTGCAAGGGCGAACTCTTTCTTCGTTTGGTCAGTTATATTAATGTAATCATTAATACCAGTTTGCTTGTTTTAAACAATTTCTTAAGTTCAAAAGCATCTTTTCTTAAGGTTTTGATTGTAGTTTTAAAATCTTTTTCATTTTTCTTTAAAGCCATGTTAGCCTCTTAACAATTCAAAATCGTTAGTTACATAAACACGAAGAACACATACTTTTATCATAATTCACTCGATTTTCTTGTTTCTTTCAATTGAACATTATGGAGAAAAAATGGCGATGTGCAATGCAATGGTTAATTGTGTTTTACCAGTTACATGTTCATTCACAATGTGTTATGGTATGGCAATTTTTTGTCCTTATTTAAGTGACACATTTACCCTCAATGGTCAAGATTACTTCCTACACTCTGTAAAAAAACACACTTTGTAAAGGAACCTCATATATATATATATATATATATATAGGGATGCGTACGTACGATGCGTACGAGATTGGTTAACGTATAATTGTGCTTAACGTACGATGCGTACGAGATTCACTTATAACATGCAGATTTAGGTCATGTAGGTTTGTTGATAACATGCGGTTTTCCAACCCCATAACATGCGAATTAAGAAAATCATATCATGCGACAACATGCGGTATTTCGTTTTGAAGGTTTATAACGTGCGACATCCTCATCGCGTACGTATCGTACGTTAAGGGATATTGTATAATACACTTTCTCTCTCTCTCTCTCTATATATATAGGTTGTCCAAGAATACATGAAAATATCAATTTAGTCCAAACTTATGTCCAATGATATAGAATACATATATAATAAGTCTAAAATGGGTTTGGTTATAAGGGGAAAAGATCAAATAGGAAGATTAATTTCGCTAGGAAGGATAGGAAGCAATAAGAGGATGACATGTGGCAACATTTAAAATAAAGAAAAAGGGTATTTTAGTCAATCCAACCCTTTCTTCTTCATTTTTCAAAACCCAGTAACTTCAAAACCCACCATTTTCAAAACCCATCATCTTCAACCATTTCTTCACTTTCTATCTCAATAATCACTACATTATAGTGCGATTTTCATCACCAATCAATGATTCAAACCCCCGATCAACGTGTTCTTCAGTTTTTTTTGAAGAAAACCCAGTTTAATTTCATACAAAATCTCGTTTTTTCCGGTGATTTTGAAGATAATCACTCGATTTGTTCGATTCAATCGCTGATAAGTGTTTCTATCATTTCAAATTTCGTCAATTGATGAAGAAACCAGCTTCGATCCATGTAAGAAATTCTTTAATTTCATTTTCACGATCTGGGTTTTTATTTAGTCATTGCGTTTTACGATCTTGGCGGAGGTCTGGGGGCGGCAGCCCCTGGCGGGGTCCAAGGGGCAGAGCCCCTTTCGATTAAATTGCTGTACTAAAAACGCATCAGAAAAATTAATTTTCCAGAAATTGGCTCATTTCAAAGACAGTAATTCGTAGACAATTCAGACAGTTCACAGACAATTCACAAACAGTTTTATGTGTCCATTGCGTTTTAGAAATAAGAGAGTTTTATGTGTTTTCTGGCTATTGCGTTTTAGAAAAAACACATTTTTAAGTATCTTTAGTCATTGCGTTTTAGGTAAAACACATTTTTGAAGTGTTTTTAGTCATTGCGTTTTAGGTAAAACAAATTTTTAGGTGTTTTCAGTCCATTGCGTTTTACAGAGAACACTTTCTTTTGTTTTTTTAGGTCATTGCGTTTTAGAAATGAGACATTTTTAAGTGTTTTCTGGCCATTGCGTTTTACAAATAAAACATTTCTTTGTGTTTTCTGGCCATTGCGTTTTACAAATAAGACATTTCTTTGTGTTTTTTGTGCATTGCGTTTTAGGTAAAACACTTTTTTATGTGTTTTCAGTCTATTGCGTTTTAGAAATAAGACATTTCTTTGTGTTTTCTGGCCATTGCATTTTACAAATAAGTCATTTCTTTGTGTTTTTGGTGCATTGCGTTTTAGAAAAATGTCATTTTTTAGGTTTTTTTTTCATTGCGTTTTACGTAACTGATGGTTTTTCTATTGCGTTTAACACAACTGGGTTAAATTTTTTTTTTTTAAATATAGCAATAGTATACTCGTTTTAAAGATAAAAAACGCTCGTTTTTTTGGTGCAATTTTTATAAAAAAATAATGTCGTATGAAAGAGTTATTAACGTTTAAAAAATGGGGGTGAATTGGAGGAGAGAGAAACTATTGGCTTGGATTGACTAGAATGCCCTTGAACAAACTCACGCGCCTCTTTTCTTCTTTTCAATTTCCCTGATTTAATCTTAGCCCTTGATTAACTAAATGGATGGTCAAGATCACTTCCTAGCCTTCCTAGCCAAATTAACTTCCTATTGTATCTCCACCCTGGTTATAAGTATAATTAATGCAAAATACTACATTTTTAGATACTAAATATGATAGTTTATAAATTGTGATTAAAATGCTTATTTAAGTAAATAAATATTTCTAAGTAATATGTAGAGCTAAATATGGTGTCAAAATATATGATAAGGTTTGTATATTTTTTAGTCTAGAATTTGTCTAAAGACATAAGTATGTATATATTGTCCAATTTGTCCAAAAATTACTTATGTTTAAATGTATTAATTTCATTATTTTAACCAAACAACTTAAAGTCTAATACTAACGTTATTAAGTCTATGGTTAACAATAAGGTGTCTAGATCTTCTAACATCTAAAGGCACACATATAAATTAGCAAAATATATTTTAGAATTATATATATTTATTGCTTTAAATATATGATTTAATATAGTAAAGCCTACAATTAAATTAGTAAAGTTATAATAAAAAGTTCTTTAACAATATTTTAAGAATTTAATAATATTACTAATCTAGATAATTATGAATATTTAGCATAAAATATACTTACAAAATATAAAGATAAACATCTAGATTATATCAAATAAATCCTAGAAAAATATGTAAACAAAATTAACATCATAGCTATTGAATTTGCATCATAAAATAGGTCTAAAATCATCCTGAAATAGGTTAATTAGATTAATTTATGAAAAATATAAAAATTCCCAAAATGCCAAGAACCTTAGAATCATGCAATTTTAAACGAACTACAACTGCCTTCTATCAACAGAAATAGAGGGCTTTGTAGTAGGGATGAGCAAGTGGTATCCAATACCGATCCCATCCCGATCCCGATCCCGTGAATACCATACCGAAGGGGTTTCGGTACCGGTATCGGTATCCACTTTTAGGTATTTGTCGGTATCGGTACGGTATGGTATCGGTATAATACCGCATTTTACCCTTAAAATACCGATACCGTACCGATACCATACCAAACCGACGTATTTCGGTATCGGTATCGGTACTCATTTTTCACAAAAATCGGGATCGGGATTTGTCTGTATCGGGACGGTATGGTACCGGGATCGGTATTTGCTCATGCCTACTTTGTAGAGGATGAAAAAATGAAGTGAAATGGACTTAAAGATTACCTCAAAAGATTGGAACCCTAGATTTTTTATCTTCAAAATTGCAAAGGGATTGAGTGATAGGGATGGGGCTTTTCATGCTGAGAGCTTAGGAAATGGAAAGTGAATAGTATTTGGGTTTCAATTTCTAATACACTTGCAAATTCATTTCAAGTTTGAATAAGAATTGATGGGTTTTGATTACCATCGTATAGATGATGACCATGGTGTAATTGATGCATGGAATAAATTTAGAATCAAGTCTAGATACATAGGTAACATTTAGAGACTGAAAACAAGTCATAAAAACGAGGTAATTTGAATGGGATTAAAGGCTGTAAGAATGACCAGATCACGTAACTCTTTGAGTTTGATAAGAGCTTTCTTGTGCGTCACTCGAGGATCAGACGAATCCTCTACGTGACGCGAGGCCTGAGGGACATCCAAAAATCCTCTACGAAGAATTAAGTTGACTCTCCTAACACCTCAGGGTCATAAGGCTTTTGGAATTGTGGATAGAACGTATATCGCAAGGAAGTTGGATAAATTGGGTAAACGATTCGGTTTCGTTTCTTTTCGTCAAGTCAAGGATAAGATGGTTCTGGAACGTGAGATGAAGGATGTTTGGATAGGAAGCTATAAGTTGTTCATAGCATTGGCTCGGTTTGTGGATGGAGAGAAGATTCAATGGGATGAACCGGTGCAACAGAGACAAAGATCGGAAGATCCGAAAAATAAGCCTTCCAGTCAAGAGGTTAGGAATAACAGTGGTTTACAGTCAGGACAAGGGGCAGGTAATGTGGGGGAAAGGTCTTTTAGGGATATTTTGACAAACACACAGGTGGTCGAGTCTGTGAAGATCGATGATAATGTTCAATCGTTTCAACAATGGTATGATTGTGCGATGATAGGTAAGGTGAGAAATTTTGATTTTTTTAGTTCTATGAGGTCGTGTATGCTGGCTGTTGGGTTTGGTTCGGTTGTGATAAAGTATATTGGAGGTTTTGGGATTATATTGGTTTTCAAGGATGGGGAAGAAAGGGATCGTTTCATTGAGGCAAAAGAAATTTGGTCATTATGGTTTGAAATTATGGAAAAGTGGACAGGTCAAGTGTGGAACATTGAACGTGTTGCATGGGTGAAGGTGCATGGAGTTCCAGTTAACTTATGCATGAACCAGGTATTTAACTGTATCTGTTCTAGATATGGTAAAGTAGTGAAGGAGGCCCAAGTCGATGTGAACGACGACGATATGTCAAGTTGTTCGGTGGGCGTTTTGTGTAGCAAAGTGGGAAGGATTCAAGATAGTTTGAATCTGAAGTGGAAAGATTTGTCGTTCTCGGTTTGGGTGGAGGAGGATGTAGGGGAGTGGATGCCGGATTGCCTGTTTGACGATGAGGATGAGTCTCAAGGTTCTACGGAGAGTGATCATGAGGAGTATGTTGAAAAAGAGATGAGAAGTGTATCTGAATTTGTGATGCCGATTGATGAGGTACAAACAGAAGGTCATGGGAGTGATCCTGTAGATGTTGTTCATGAAGTTGAGAATGGGAATGGCCCTTTGGATGGGATTTATGATAATGGCAATGAGAGAGAAGTTGAAGAGGAGGTGAACGGAACCGGAAGTGTTGTTCCTAATTTGGATCAAGTGACGGTAGGGGTTTCTAGAAAGAGAGGCAAGTTTCGTTGGAAGGCATCAAAGAAAAGTGGTTCAAGGGTATCTTCGGATCAAGGCAGGCCTAAAAAACGGCTTCGAGATGATAATAGTGACCCGTTTGATGTTGTTCGATTTATTGAAGCGGTATCGCCGGCCCCGGTAGTGCAAGAGGAGGAAAACACAAATGTGTTCGCGACGCCGGACCTTAATATGGGATTGTCTCAGGGGGGCAACATTGATGCTTCTGTGGTAGAGTTGGATAATGGGATTGGGTCGGCTATAGACAATGATGGAAGGTTTGTAGAAAGAGCTCGCCGGTTTGAAGTTGAATAAACAATTAACTTGGGTAAAGTGTTAGGAGCTAACAATATTGAAGACTTTCATGATTCGGTTGCCAAAGAGGTCCAGGTAAAAGGTTTTCAAGAGGTGGTATTATGAATGTGCTTTCGTTAAATATTCGAGGTCTAGGTAAGCAAGGTAAAAGCGATTGGGTTCGTGGGTTGCGTATTAAATATGAGATCGGTTTTATAATGTTACAAGAGTTACAATTTGCATCGTTAGAGGGTGTATGTTTGGATCGGTTTTGGGGTAGAGGAGAGTATTGTAGCGAGTGGGTTGAAGCGAATGGTAGTTCGGGGGGGGGGGGTGTTATCTCTATGGGATCCAAAAGTTTTTGTTAAACAATCGGTGCTTAAGGGTGGTAGATTTTTGTTGGTCAGCGGTGTACTTAAAGATACGGGGGTTAGGTGTACCATGTTGAACGTTTATGCACCTCATACTAATAATGGTAAACGGGATCTGTGGGAGGAATTATCTAGAGTTATTAGGACTTTGGATGGTTTTTTAATTATGGGTGGCAATTTCAATTGTGTACGGGATAAGGAGGAACGTAAGAATTCTAGGTTTGATATTGTTGCAACGCGGGCTTTTAATGAGTTTATTGAAGAGGTGGGGCTCCATGAATATTCGCTTCGTGATAGAAAGTTCACGTTCTGCGCTGGGATGAAGTTAAGTCGTATTGATAGAATTTTTGTGTCGTGGTGCTTCTTTAATAAGTGGCCGAATGCGGTGTATAGAGCTCTTGCGAAGGAGAAGGGGCCCCAGATGTTTCTTTAATGCATAAACCTTTTCGGGCCTAAACGTTTTCCGTTCTTTAATTATTGGCTCGAAAAGGTTGATTTTCAAAAAATGGTGGAGTTGGCACTTATCGAGTATGTTGGAGAAGGGCCCCCGGATGTTTCTTTAATGCATAAATTGAGGTTTTTGAGATCGAGAATTGTAGCATGGAGGGAGGCGCTAGTTTTGTCAGATAAGGAGGAGGAGTTATGTTTGAAGGAAGAAGTTGAGGAGCTAGAGGGGGTTATGGAAAATCGAGATTTATCGGAGGAAGAGGTTTGGGTTTATGAGGAGGCGAAAAAGAAGTTATGCGAGTTAGAGTACTTGAAGGTGAAAGATCTCAAGCAAAAGGCGAGAGTGCAATGGGCGAAAGATGGAGATGAGAATTCGCGATTTTTTCATGGTATGATAAATAAACGAAAGGCTATAAACTCGATTCCGGGTTTATTAGTGGAAGGCCGATGGTTACATAATCCGAACGAGGTTAAGAAGGAAGTTTACAAGTTCTTTAGGGACAAATTTCGTGAAGACATGAGTTCTAGACCTTCGCTATTTTGTGAAGGTTTGAAACAGGTATCAGTTGAAGATAGTAAGATGTTGGTTGATAATTTTAGTGATCAAGAGATCAAACAGGCGGTGTTCGAATGTGGTGACGATAAAGCTCCAGGTCCAGATGGTTTTAATTTTCGTTTTCTCAAACGATTTTGGAGTTTGATCGAGGTGAATTTCCGTAAAATATTTATTGAGTTTTATGAGTTTGGGAAAAGAAATAAGGGGGTTGGTTCATCATTTATTACATTGATTCCGAAGGTCAAAGATCCGGTTGGTTTAGGGAAATATCGTCCGATTAATTTAATTGGAATGGTGAGTAAGGTGGTGTCGAAAGTGTTGGCAAATAGATTGAAGAAAGTTATGGGTAATATCACTTCAGAGTCGCAATCTGCTTTTTTGTCAGGGCGCTACATTCTAGACGGTCCTTTGGTCATTAGTGAAGTCATGACGTGGGCGAGGAAAACAAATAGAGAAATGTTTCTTTTTAAAATAGATTTTGAAAAAGCGTATGACAATGTCAACTGGGAGTTCTTATTATCGATTATGAGACAAATGGGTTTCCCGGAAGTTTGGTGTAAGTGGATTTACGGTGTGGTTTCCTCGGCTAGATCGTCGGTTCTGGTGAATGGGTCTCCTACGTTTGAGTTTGCTTGTGAAAAGGGGCTCAGGCAGGGAGATCCGATTTTCTCCTTTTTTTATTATTGTCATGGAAGCTTTCTCGGCTATGTTTAAGAAGGCGGTGAGGGTGGGAGTTTTTGAAGGGATTCGGTTGCCGAATGAAGGTCCTATCTTGAGTCATCTTTTGTATGCGGACGATGCTATTATTTTAGGAGAGTGGTCAGTCTTTAATTTTTTAAATTTGAGACGGATTTTGAGTATTTTCCATTTGTGTTCGGGATTGAGAATTAATCTTAATAAGTCCACGCTTTTTGGTATTGGGAAGAGTGATATGGAAGTTCAGTTAATAGCTAATGGTTTTGGGTGCAAGGTGGGTTCGATTCCTTTTGTGTATCTTGGTATTATGGTGGGTGCCAATATGAATAAGGAAAATAATTGGGAGCCGGTGGTTAAAGTATTTATGAATAGGTTGTCGAAATAGAAGGCGAGCTCTATATCGATTGGGGGTCGTGTGACTTTGATTAAGTCGGTCCTGGAAGCTCTTCCTACGTATTAATTTTCCTTATATAAAGCACCGGTTTGTGTTTTAAAGAAACTCGAAGCGCTGATCAAAAGGTATCTTTGGGGAAGTGGAGAAGGTAGGAATAAGATGCATTGGATGGGTTGGGACCTTGTTACCAGATCAAAACGGAAAGGAGGCCTTGGTTTATCCAAGTTGGAATGGTCGAATAAAGCTCTATTATTAAAATGGTTATGGAGGTACCGTAATGAAGTTGACGCTATGTGGAGAAAGGTTATTGATGCTATTCACGGGTCGAGGAGGAAGTGGGAGATGGTTAAGTGTAATCACCGATTCATAGGCACTTGGTCGAAGATTATCTCTTTTGGGTTTAAAGTTAAGGTGCAAGATATTGATTTTAATGCTATGGTGAGAGGTGTAGTGGGTAATGGCTCAAATATTCGGTTTTGCATTGATAATTGGGTAGATAATAGACCGTTGAAAGAGCTTTTTCCAGCTTTGTTTCGGCTTGAGAGGAGTAAGTGGTGTACGGTGCGTGATCGCGTGATTAATGATAGAGGTGCGACGATGATGAGTTGGGATTGGAAGTCGTATCCGGCAGATCCGCAGGAGGTTTTAGAGCTTGTTGAATGTCAAAGATTGATCGGGGATTGTCAATTGGGGGATACAAAGGACTATTGGAAGTGGACGCAAGGTTCGGATGGCTCTTTCTCGGTGGCAACGATCAAGAGATGGATTATAAATGACCAAGTTAATGCTGACCCCCCAGTGTTTGATTGGTGCACTTGGTTTCCAAAGAAATGTAATATTTTTATGTTACGTGCATTGTTGAACTGTATTCCACTAAACTAGCACTTCGAAGGAGAAACATCGACGTCGGAGATGCTTTGTGTGTATTTTGTGGCGACCAAGAGGAGTCTTCGGATCATATTTTTACAGGTTGTGGTTATGCTTTGGGGGTTTGGTTAGGTATAGCAACATGGTGTGGTCTCCCGCCGATATATTTATTCGATACAAAAGATACGTTGGAGGTCCATAAGTTTTTTGATAATTCGAAGTTAAAGAGAACGGTGACGCAAGGGATAGTTATCATTGCATGCTGGAGGATTTGGAAAGCTAGGAATGAAAGAGTTTTCAAAGATAAAAGACATATGGTTACGGAGATTGTGGCGGATATCAAAGCTTTGGGTTTCCTTTGGTTTAGAGGTAGATTTAAAAAGGTCTCGATTGATTGGACAAAGTGGTGTAATTTCGATTTTGTGTAATTTGTTTTTGTGGCCGTATGTCGATTTCTTCTCCTTCTTGGAGTTGAGTCGCCGGTCGTTGTGAATGAAATTTGCCTTTCAAAAAAATCACTTTATTTTTTAACGTTACTTTTAAGATAAGACATAGATGTATTAAACGTCCCTTAATTCTTGATTTAGACATAATTATTTAATACCAAATCCGGAAATTTCCAAGTTTTTTTTTTTTCCAAACATGCATGCTCATGTTGAATTATAATACAAAACATTCTCCAAACATAATAAAAAAAAAACACTAATAAACTCTAATCTCCCTCACCACCTCCCTTAAATACCAATCTTTTCACTCCCACGCACTTCACCCCTCTCCTCTCTGTCTCCAACAGCAAAAAGCTGTTCAATCACCGGTTGCAATGCCAAATGACGTTGAAGTGGCGGAACACCACGGGCGCAAAGACTACCATGACCCGCCTCCGTCACCATTGATCGTTGCCGAAGAGTTGACGCAATGGTCCTTCTACAGAGCGCTGATTGCTGAATTTGTTGCTACTGTTTTGTTTCTGTACGTTGGGGTTTCGACGGTTATCGGGTACAAGAGCACGACTGACCCCAACTTGGATGCTGATCAGTGTGGTGGCGTTGGTATCCTTGGGATTGCATGGGCATTTGGTGGCATGATTTTTGTCCTTGTTTACTGCACTGCTGGTATCTCTGGTTAGTATACTTACACTTATATTGCTAGTTCTTCTTCTTATTATTGCTCTTAATTTGCAAGATTTTAAGGTTGGAATATAATTTCAAGGTTGGAATATAATATATATGCTACCAAAAATAAGATAAAAAATTAATAACTAACAGTTTGATTTGGCAATGCTACCAAAAATAAGATAAAAAAAATTAAAAACTAACAGTTTGATTTGGCAAGAATATAATTCAAAACATAACTATTGCTACTTAATGGCAAGACTATATATTATTCCAGCTTTTTGCTGGTCCCTTTGTTCTATTTTACGATTATAATAAAATAGTTGTGGTTCAAAAAAAAAGACTATATTATTCAGTCCACAAATTACTGCTTTAAGACTTTTTTATATTTGTATGCAAAGTGACGGATCTAGAAAATCCTTATAGTGACAAAGTTTAAAAAAAAAGGTAACGAAATCGAAAAAACGTCAATTTTTTTTTCTTCAAAATTTACACTACCGCCGGAGCATTAAGGAGAAGCGGGGGCTGACCCTTATTTAAAAGCTATATCCGCCCCTGTGTATGCATGTTTGTAGAATAGTTTTTTTTAACACCAAAACACGCGTCTCTATATTCCTTATTTCGTGAGATTTGAACCTTAACCATTTTGGTTAGGATAAACACCTTACATTTGTGCAATAGTTATAAAAATAATAAATTAAGGCTATATACATTAAATTAAAAAGGAGTAAAAACGACCGAAATTTATGATAGAAACTGTGATAAAGATAGCAACTAGATTATTGACCAATAGGAAATTAAATAATGTAGCTATCAAATGTAGTTTGTTACAAAATCTTTATTTTTATTAAAAAAATGAAAAAGAGTTAAATTGAAATAAATTTCGATGATAAATTCCCTGTTTGACGTATACTTTTCTTTTAGATGATTTTCTTATCGTGAATCAAAGAAACAAATAAACTTAAACTAGAGTAGTAAATATTTTATGAATAATAAATATTAAGTTAAATTTATGTAGCATTACTCTAAAGAAACCAAAATTCATTTGGTTACTTGACTTAGAAACAATTTAAAGGGTTGTTGTTAACATGCACTTGCAGGAGGACACATTAACCCAGCTGTGACATTCGGGCTATTCTTGGCTAGGAAGGTGTCACTGATTAGGGCTATCTTGTACATGGTTGCACAATGTTTGGGTGCAATATGTGGTGCGGGTTTGGTCAAGGCTTTCCAGAGTTCATACTACAATAGGTATGGTGGTGGAGCCAATACGTTGTCCGACGGCTATAGCAAAGGTACCGGACTAGGTGCTGAAATCATCGGTACTTTTGTTCTTGTCTACACCGTCTTCTCGGCTACTGATCCTAAGAGAAATGCCCGAGACTCTCATGTTCCTGTAAGTATGTCATATCTATCTCTTTTTGCTTTCCTTGTCGTTTGTTCGTGCATGCGTGGTTATGTAATTGATTACGGATTACCCCAGGATTTTTTTTATAAATCTCATCATATTCATAAAACAGTTGTACAAAGCTTAGAGACCATTAGGTTCTAGATTCGATTTACATAAAGAGGTTTTCCCAAATTTATTGAGTTTCCTCCTGAATTGGTGTATAGGCATTATCGTCTAGTGAAGATGGATATGATCGGGTGGTTCTGCTGGTGGCACGATGATACTCCAGTGGTCCGTCAGTAATCCAAAATTTGTAGTTAAAAAAAAAATGAATTATACTAGTAGTTGTATACTTCAAATTTAATCTTAATTGAACTTTACTCTTATCTATTTGGTTAAGTTAATACTCCACATGGACAAAGAAATCATTGAAGTTATTTATGCAAGGAATAAAGTGTGTTTAGATATTGGTTAGGTTAATACTCCACATGGACAAAGAAATAATACAAAATCTTTTAGAAAAAACTAGCCCACCTGCTTTTTTATATAATATGTAGCAGTTGAGAAATGACTAATTACTGTTATCTTTACACGATTTATTAATATTTTTAAGCAGTTGAGAAATTATGGCTAATTAGTGTTATCTTTACACGATTTATTAATATTTATAGCTAACACTTTTCAATTTTTCTTTTATATAATGGAAAATAAAGAAATATTAATAACATGTTTAAACTTGTAAAACAATGAAGGTGTTGGCACCATTGCCAATAGGTTTTGCAGTCTTCTTGGTGCACTTGGCAACCATTCATATCACTGGCAGCGGAATCAACCCAGCGAGAAGTTTTGGCGCTGCGGTGATTTACAACGACGACAAGGCCTGGGATGATCATGTATGCATTTGTTTATATTACCCGCCATCATGAAAAACATTATCTATCATTTTTAACGGCTAACACACACCCTCTAATTCATACGAGTGATAAATATTTGCAGTGGCTTTATTGGGTCGGACCGTTTCTAGGTGCAGCTGCAGCGGCGTTCTACCACCAGTTTGTACTCAGAGCAGGGGCCGTTAAAGCACTTGCTTCTTTCAGAAGCAATGCATGACTGTAAGACGATGATTTTATATATCCATGCAAAAAGAATAAAACTGTACGGACGACACAATTGATCGAGCATGTTGATTTGTAGTTCAATTATTTTTGAGTGATGTAATTTCATTTTAGTTTTTTCTTTTTCCTTTTCATTGTGAATCTAAAGTGTTTTGTAAGTGGTCTTTTTTTTTTCTTTTGAAAGTGTTTTCCACAATTCAGTTTTTACGAGTTAATGGTTCGACTTGGGACCGACATTGTTAAACCAAGCCAGTCGTTTAACCATTATTATTTATGCATTTATGTTTTTTCGGAATAACAAATAACCTAATAGCAAATGATAAAGGAAGAAGAAAAGAGTTATATAAAGAAAAAAAAAGTAAATTACAAGTTTTGTCCTTTTTATGTTTGGACCAAATTGCAAACGTTGTCCTTTGCCTTTAAATTTGACGAGTTTTGTCCTTAACGTTTCAAAATCCTGCACGTTATGTCCTTTAGCTCTAACTCAGTCAGACTTTTATGTTAAATATTGCCATGTGACTTGCACATGAGAGTATCTTGGTCTTTTTACATATTTATTTTAAAAACCCATATTGATAATTAAAACAAAATTAATTACATATTATATATTATATATCTAAACACACTCTCTCTTTAAATCTCACACAATCTCTCTCTACTCTCTCTCTCTAGAGCCAACTCCCACCCCCATCTCCACTGCAATGCTGTACTACACATCGTAAAAATCCGTCAGAATGATGCAAATTTCTATAATAAAGCTGTAAAGGTATTTGACCAATTTTAAGTTTTTAACCCCACCTGCTTACTACCACCTGCCACCATCTAACCCCATACTTGAACCACCAATTTCAAACAAAACGAACAACATGCTTCACAAAAAAGCATTAGCCGCAACCAGAACAACTCTTCCAGTTTCAAAATCCCCAATTGCAGAAAATCCTTAAAACGGATGCAGCGGCGATGATGACTAGGAGGATTTGTCAGCCATTAGATCTGTGAATCGGAGATCTAGTGATTTGTTGATGAAATTTGTTGAAATTGAAGGTGTGAGATGCTTTCTTAACATCCGGTGACTCAAGACCTTCCGACGAAACTTCGATGAGACCCAAACAAAATGATCCTACCGATTTGGGTTTTGTCAGCCAAACATACGGTTGGCTGCCTTTGTTACCCTGGTTTGGTAGTTCGTGAAGGTTGTGGTTCTGTATAGAAAGAAAAGAGTGAGAGATTAGAGAGATGGATAGTTTTTTGATTTTGATCTCTGTAATGAATTGATGGTGTTTTTTGACAAGTTCAAGGAAGATGATGATGATAAAGAAAGAGTGGTTCAGATTAGAAAGAGATTATAATTGTTTTTTTAAAGTTTTTTTATAAATAGTCACTGATTAATAATTTTTTTTATAAAATAGTCCCTGAAAAGGTGAAATGACAAGAATGCCCTCATGTGCAAGGCACATGACCATATTAAACTAAAAAATCTAATTGAGTTAGGGTTAAAGGACATAACGTGCAGGATTTTGAAACGTTAAGGACAAAACTCGTCAAATTTAAAGTCAAAGGACACCGTCTGCAATTTGGTCCAAACATAAAGGACAAAACTTGTAATTTACTTGAAAAAAAAAAGAACTAATATTTTATTGATTAGATATGTTATACAATGAGATACAATATCCTATATATAGAACAGGGAAATTTGGTGAACAATATAATCTATATGTGAAGTTGATAACCATAACAACATATATTTATAACACTCCCTCTTGGTTATCAACCTAATATGCTTGGAGATGCTGGCTCGTTAAAAACCTTGCTAGGAAAACATAGTGAGATAAAACCATAGCTAAGGGACATTAGACATGATGATTCCAGAAGAACCTCAGGTACCTGTTAAAGAGATCTCGTTAATTTATATCATGTCTAAATATATATGGAATCGAATTGAAATCGACGTTGCTATACTTTTATATACAAAATAGCGCTTGAAATGATAAATGACGATGATCAAAATTTAAGATCTGCGTAAGAGAAATGATTGGCCAAAAGAGAAAAGACGCAAATAAGGTAGAGTTGAATTCTTTAATGAAATGCAAAGTTTTCGGACCGAAAATCCATACAACTGAAGTTGTGAAATAATATTTATTTCATCACTTATACGTAAACATATTATTTCACTTATGAGAAAACATATATAATTTAAGTATATATTTTTTATAAATATTTTTCATTGAATTTGAACCAAAACAAATATCCCCATCAAGTTGTGTGATGTCATTAATATTTTATCAAATAAGTTATTTCTCTAATAACAAATGTACTCAAATTCTCAATGTAATGTTAATTTGCAAGTATATATTTTACTACCATAACGTTTCATGCGTTTTATATATTGTAGCAAAATAACCAATAATGATTATGTCTTAGGATATATGATAGAAATAAATACACATTCCAACTTATACACGATAACGATAAATCAACTAATAGTTTTTAAACCGTAGCATAATCCATATGAAAAAGGGTTGACATTTGATTCAGATAATTTTAAATTCAAAATAAAATTAAGCATACCCTATCAAAGTATCACACAAAAATATAGTAGAGTTATAATCTTAAACCTTATCGAAATCACAAGGCAAAATTGTTTTTAATCCGATAATTTGTTGAAGTGGTTCCTAAGGTTATCTTCCCACGAGAAAATCCTTAAACGCCGAAAATCGCCCAAACACAATTTATGGTTTCCATGCCACCGCTAATATTTCATAATTTTCTAGCTATCAATATGGATTAATTAATATAGAACAATTGTTTTCAACCATTTAGTTAAGTTTCGCAATCTTAGTTAGTAAACAACTGTTTTAAACAATAGCCATTTGTCGGTTCACTCCGAGTTCTTTTCAAACCAAACAAACAAATAAAATTAGCAAGCTTCATAACTACGTTGTACATTTTTGTAAATAGTCTAACTAATCGAACAGGTCGTGCAATACTGACCACATGTTCTTCGTGGATACGATACCCGACTTACCCTAGCTACCTAGGTTAATTGGGTTTTTTTACTGATCGGGACGACACGGTCTGTCAAAATGGCGCCGTTGCTGGGGAGGTAGTGTGCTTAGTATTTCATTGCTTATTCGATTTTAGTTTTTAAGTTTTCTTTCTTGTATTTTTGTAATTATACTTTGGATGGTCGAGCTTGTTTGTGCATGTACATGTTTTGGAGGCACCATCTTTCATTATGGATTGGGTAGATGATGACCCGTGTGAATGTTGCGGAAGCGGATAGCATCTATTAAAGGATTGCTCTATTTTCTACGAGAAGGTTCAAGCATACAAGGATCGGGAAGATTCCCTCATCGGATGGTACGTATATGGGAGAGCGGATTATGAAGATCTCAATGGTCCATCTTCACATTACCTATACGTTGAACTACCATCACCACCACCAAATTATCAAGAATACTACTACGAACCCGAATTGCCACATTTCTCAAGTTACCGGGAGGAGTATGATGATTATTATAACGAATACCCTCAACCGGCATACGAGGAACCTCAAGATTCAATAATTTCAAAGCTTGATGTGATCCTGAATGTAATAAAAGATTCAAGGAAAGAAATTAAGATGGAATTGAAGAAGGAACTTGAGGTGAGAGATAAAGCTTATGAGGCATTGGCAAAGCAAGTGGGTTAACTCGCCAAAGAACTAGCTCAACTTAGACGAGACCAAGAGATGTTGGCTAGTGGTACCATGTTTGATGGTGATATGGTGGAAGAGGTTATAATCTTCCGGAGCAAGAAACTGAATGTTTGAATCGAGATGAAGACATAACACCGCAAGACGAGTTAGTGCCAAAAGAAGCCCAAGTTCATTCCTACCTTTCTCCCATCCTTATTACTCCAACCAACAAAGTTGGGATGAGGGTTCGTGTCGCAACCCCCGATCCCTTATCTGTCCCGGGAACGGGCGTACGCGAACTCAGAATTTTGGTGGTATCAGTTGGTTAATTTGGCAGCGGAAATTACATCAGGACCGTAGTTAGGAAATGTTTATCAGAGTAAACCCTATTTTATTGAATTTTAAACATCGTCTTTTAGGTAACTTTTATAGCCACATTTTTCCCAAGCCTTCAGTGCTCTCCAACTGGCTTTTTACAAATTGGATGTCACATTGTGTTACCTGAAACGCGTTTTAAAAACATTTGTCAGTGGGAAATACTGGTGAGTGAATCCCAGTTTAATCAAGAAACATTTTATCAATTAAAACAGTATTGAGAGCGATCACATTATTTATTTCTACACAATTACTCATTCAGTACTGTAAATCCTGACTTGTGGGTCATATTACACATTGGCTAACTCGTTGTCCAATGGTAACGTACTGTCGTCCCGACTTACTACTCACAGTGTAGTAAATTTTGTATACAAAACCCCAACATACCGGCAGTAATTGAAGAACTACAAAGACTCAATCACCGCTTAATCACATTGTAAAACATTTAAGGTTTTGTAAAACAGTTCACAAAAAGGTTTACAAAAAGAGGATAAACTCACATTGCTATCGTAGACTTCGCGTAAGGGTTTCCTGGGAACAATCTATAATTTACACAAATGTACATAGGTTAGTATCATAACCCTTTGAAAATATTAATGATACCCTCCCTGAGATGGTATTCCAACAACTACGTCGGGCAGAACCACGACAGTTGTTACGGAACCCTAAATCAATCGGGCAGCGTATCTATTACAAAACTGGGGTTATAATACTTACAATGGAGCAGAACCTCGCTAATTAGGGGGTATTATACTCGAATATTATGCTTATATCTTCAGAAAGTTGGGACACAGAAAAGAAATGAACGATTTGCTATTGAAGCCCGAGGCCTCCTTATATAGTGCTGAAATCTGGGTCTCATGAGGCCCGCGTAACACATAAGCGGGGCTTACGCGGCCCGCGTACTAGCCCGTGTAGGGCATAGGGTGTTCGGGTCATGGGGTAGGTCCAATACGCACACACACACGTGGCGACACCGGAGCTAGCCTGATCATTAAGTTGACGCGGCCCGCGTAAGGGTTAAGGATCCTTTACGCGGCCCGCCTGAACTTATATTTCAACGAAATCATATTTTAAACCTTGATACCGCCCGCGTAAGGTTGGGGTGGGTCCTACACGGCTCGGTTTTTACATACGGGGTGTATTTAAAGACATATTGGGACATTTTAAGATATACTAGGGTGTCGGAAATATTATGAGGGTGTCAGTTTTATTTGAGGATTGTTACATCCTCCCCACCTTGTTTTAGAGCTCGTCCTCGAGATCTACTGGATCAAGTGCGGATATTTCCTTTGCATTTCAGATTCAAGTTCCCATGTATACTCAGGTCCTCTTTTGGATTCCCACTTTACTTTGACCAGAACTAGTCTCTTATGCTTGAGGTTCTTGATTTTCCTGTCTTCAATTTGTAGAGGCCTTTCTACAAACTTGAGTTGTTCATTTACCTCTATATCCTTAAGAGGTACTATTAGTGATTCATCAGCTAAACACTTTTTGAGATTAGATACATAAAATACATCATGTATTCCTGCCATTTCCTCTGGCAGTTGTAGCTGATAGGCTACAGGTCCTATTCTTCTAATAATTTCAAAAGGTCCAACATACCTGGGACTTAGCTTTCCCCGTTTGATGAATCTTACCACTCCTTTCCAAGGAGAGACCTTTAATAATACTTTATCTCCTACTTGAAATTCCAATGGCTTGTGTCGGTTATCAGCATAACTCTTCTGTCGATCACGTGTTGCTTTCAGTCGTTCCTTGACTTGAATAATTTTGTCGGTTGTTTCTTGCACTATCTCAGGTCCAGATAGTTGCTTTTCCCCAATTTCTGCCCAACAGACTGGGGTTCGGCACTTTCGTCCATAAAGTGCTTCAAATGGTGCAGCATTGATACTTGTGTGATAACTGTTATTATAAGAAAATTCTATTAAAGGTAAGTGATCGTCCCAATTACCTCCGAAATCAATTACACAAGCTCTAAGCATGTCCTCCATTGTCTGAATTGTCCTTTCGCTTTGTCCATCCGTTTGAGGATGATAAGTTGTGCTCAACTTTAACTTGGTTCCCATTGCCTTTTGGAAACTTGACCAAAAATGAGAGGTAAATCGGCTATCTCTATCAGAAACGATTGATAAAGGAATTCCATGTAAAGAAACAATTTCATTTACATACAATTTAGCTAACTGTTCGATACTGAAAGTTTCCTTCATTGGTAGGAAATGAGCTGACTTGGTTAACCTATCTACAATCACCCAAATTGTATCATTGCCTTTCTTTGTTTTGGGTAATTTAGTAACAAAATCCATTGTTATTAATTCCCATTTCCACACTGGCATTTCTAACTGTTGTAGCAAACCTGAGGGTTTCTGGTGTTCAGCTTTAACTTATGAACAAGTTAAACATTTAGAAACATAGGCTGCTATGTCCTTTTTCATTCCTATCCACTAGAAATTTTTTCTTAAATCCTGGTACATTTTATCATTCCCTGGATGCATCGTATACTTGGACTTATGGGCTTCTTCTAATATACGATGACGTAGGTTTCCTAATTTAGGTATCCACATTCTCTTTTCATGGAATCTCCAAATTCCATCTGTTCCTTGTTCTAATTCTTTTAGCATACCTTTTAATTTTTCAATATCATCCTTGATTACTGATTCTTGTGCTTCTCTTATCTGATCATTTATTTCTACTTGTAGATTTAATTTTAGAGAACGTACCCTTTTTGGCTTTTCATGATACTTTCGGCTTAAAGCATCTGCCACTACATTTGCTTTTCTTTCATGATACTGGATATCACAATCATAGTCACTAAGCATCTCCATCCAGCGTCTTTGTCTCATATTCAACTCCTTTTGCTTGAAAACATACCTTAAACTCTTATGATCAGTGAATATGATAAACTTACTACCATAAAGGTAATGTCTCCAAATCTTAAGAGAAAAAATTATAGCTCCTAACTCTAAATCATGGGTTGAATAATTCTCTTCATGATTCTTAAGTTGTCTAGATGCGTAAGCTATAACCTTTTGACGTTGCATCAATACACATCCATAGCCTAATTTGGAAGCGTCACAATAGACTACAAAATCTTCAGTTCCTTCTGGTAACGCTAATATGGGTGTATGGGTTAATCTTTGCTTAAGAATTCTAAAGGCTTCTTCTTGTTTTATTCCCCATTCAAACTTAACAGATTTACAGGTTAGCTTAGTTAAGGGAATGGCTATTCTAGAAAAATCTTGAATAAATCTTCTGTAATAACCGGCCAATCCTAAGAAACTTTTAACCTCGGTTGGTGATTCAGGGGTTTTCCATTTAGTAATCGCCTCGATTTTTGTTGGATCTACATGAATTCCTTCATGATTGACTAGGTGTCCAAGAAACTGTACCTGTTCTAACCAAAATTCGCACTTGGAAAATTTAGCGTAAAGCTTTTCCTTTCTTAATAAACTTAAAAGTGCGTGCAAATGCTTTGCATGATCTTCTTTATTCTTAGAGTAAATGAGAATATCATCTATGAAAACAATTATGAATTTATCCAAATATTGCTTACATATTCGGTACATCATGTCCATAAATGCAGCTGGGGCATTGGTTAAACCAAATGGCATGACAGTAAATTCATAATGACCGTACCTTTTTCTGAATGCGGTCTTAGGAATGTCCTCTTCCTGTACCTTTAATTGATGATATCCTGATCTTAAATCGATTTTAGAGAAAAATCGAGCTCCTTGCAGTTGATCGAACAGATCATCGATTCTCGGTAATGGGTACCGATTCTTAATCGTGACTTTGTTCAATTCACGGTAATCAATGCACATACGCATCGACCTGTCTTTCTTTTGAACAAACAGTATCGGCGCTCCCCATGGTGATGAACTTGGCTGTATGAATCATTTCTCTAATAATTCATCTAATTGTTTCTTTAATTCTTGCATTTCTGCAGGTTCCAAACGATAAGGTGCTTTGGCAATCGGTGCTGTTCCTGGTATTAAATGGATTCTGAATTTAACTTCTCTATCTGGAGGTTGCCCTGGCAATTCTTCTGGAAATACATCTGAAAACTGAAATACTACTGGAACAGCTTTTAAATCCTTTCCTTTAGTGTTAGTGATTATGGAAATCAAATACACTAATGATCCTTTTCTTATGAAACTTGCAGTTTTCATCACAGAGATAAATTTTGTGGATCTAGATGATTTATCTCCTTTAATTGTGATCATTTTACCTTTTGGTAAATTTACTTGAATTGACTTTTGATCACATAAAATACTAGCTTTATTGGTTATTAACCAATCCATTCCTAAAACAACAACAAATCCTGCCAGATTCATGGGATAAAGGTTTGCAATAAATTTCTGATTTAAAATTTATATTCTTGCTCCCTGATGTGCGGTAAGTGTCGTATATTTTAGGTGTATATTTTAAGCCCTTTTTAACACTTATTTAAGCCAAGTTTTAAATTTATAAAACACGATATTTCACTGACACTAAACACACATATGGGCAAGTGCACCCATCGTTGAGTGTAGTATAGTGTTGGTAAGATACCGAGGTCGTCCAAGGACACAAGAGCTTTTAGTACCGGTTTATCCTCAACGTCTAACCAAAATAAAAGTTTAGAAAAATGTTTTAAACTAAGAAAATTAAAAGCTAACTAAAACGCTGAAAATAAAAATAAAAGAAAAACAGATAGACAAGATGAATCACTTGGTTCCGACTCGTATCTAGTATAACCTTTGATTATTTCCGCACTTTTGCACATAATTAAGAGATTATCTTAGTTATTGTAGTAGGCCCCTCTTTTGAAGGTGACGTTACCCTCACCCCAGTAGTTTGATTCAGCAGGGATACAATCCTAAAGGGGTGGATTATTGGAAGATAATGAATTAAGTTATTAATGCAGTATTGTGGTAGGCCCCGCTTTTGGCGGTGACGTTACCCTCGGCTAAGTAGTCTGAGTCAGCAGGGATACAGTCCTAAATAGCCGGGTTATAGTATTAATAGTAGTTAACTTATGAGGGGATCAAAGAGTTTAGACCCCCGCCATCCAATACCGTGAAGTATTGAAGGAGGTCCTACTAAATTTGACCCAGGTCCATTGCAGGACCTCTAAACGCTGAACAATGGCAAGACCTTTACCAAACCGTTCCCTTAACCCCCTACCAGGTAGCCAACATACCTCCATATAGACCGTGGAGATATGAATGGTGAAAATCCTTTATTTTATATAGACAGTAAAATAATGCCAAGACACCACGAACAAACGATAAGGAAAGATCACCTTCAACATAAGTAACTAGTTATTAAAGTCATTAATACAAAACCAAATAAAAAGTGCAAAAGATTAGAAATAAAAAGTATTATACTAGACACTTTGTCTTCACCAAGTGATGTAAGAGACTTAGGCAAACATGGCCTTGATTGTCAAGAACTCTCACGATCAATCTTGGATCCCGAGACGACTCACACACTCTACGATGGACAATGGATGATGGTGGTGGATGATGGTGTTGTGATGGTGGTGGGTGGTGGATGAAGTGTGAGAGAGGTGGTGTGCCAAGGGATGAGATGAAATGAATCCAAGCACTCCTATTTATAGGCTGAACAGAGTGCTGGACACGGCCCCGTGTCCGCTGGACACGGCCCCGTGTCTGTCTGACAATCTCTCTCCTCATTAATTGTAATTCGCAATTACAATAAATGCGCCTGCTGTACTTTCGACACGCCCCCGTGTCCGCTGAGCATGGCCCCGTGATGGGCAATAGAAGCTTCTATGGATTTGTCTTTTTTGCTGCTTATTGGGCACGTCCCCGTGCTGGCTGAGCACGGGGCGTGTTCAGCCTTCTGTCTTCTCCTTTTTGCTTTGGAAGGTGCCGTTGAGGGGTCGGGCAGTCCACTAATATTCATTTTCTTGTATTTATGTTGGATTTAGCTGTCTTTTTGCTTCTTTTGCGTTTTTGAGCTCATTTAATCCTGAAAATACAAAAGGAAGACAAAAACACTCTTTTTTCAATATTAGTACTTAAAAAGGGTTAGTTTTATGCCTCATTTGATGTAATTTATATGTTGCATTTTACACACATCAAATACCCCCACACTTGAACTTTTGCTTGTCCTCAAGCAAAACTCTTTAATATGTGGCTTACACTCCCAAATGGAATACGTAGAAGAGAAGGTTTTGGGCTTGTCGTAGAGTGTCGGGATTTCCAAGATCTTTTTGGGTTTTATTTTTATTTATTTACACTCCTATTCGTAATGATTTATTTAGAACTTTTCATAAAAGAAATTACTTATTTGGGCATAACATGCCTTTTTTTAAAATTCTATTTATATACAAGTTCACATACCTCACGGGGAAATCACTCACACTCGGCCGAAGGTGTATTTTTAGTGAATCACTCGAGAGCGGCATGGAACTTATTCCTACCATAGGCTTGCCAAGAAATCAATCCTCCTCCTTTTTAACTTTTATACCTTTGTAGATATCAAGAGGACTTTGTGGGTTAAGGGTTAGGCTAGGGTTAAAGGTAGGTGGTTGGGTTAGTGGTTAATAGAAAAAGGGCTAAAAGCGTAACAAGTGTCGGTTTTCGTATTTTTGATATCAATCCTCCTCCTTTTTAACTTTTATACCTTTGTAGATATCAAGATGAAGCTTTTATTCAAACTAAGTTATTTTTGATTAACTTGTTTGTTTATTTTCTTTTTGCTTCATCATTTTTTTTTTTACGAACAACCGAACTTGTTACTAAAATAAAGGGTTAAAAAAATGAAAAAGGTTTTGGTGGGTAAAAGGGTTTTTGTTTGGGTGATGAAACGAAAAGGTTTAGGCTCAAAGGGGCTAACTAGGGGGATTTTTTGGTAGGTGGTAAAAGAAAAAGAAAAATAATGGTGTAGAAATAAAAAGGGTTAGTCCTAATGCCTCCATCATTTACTTACTCGGGTTTAAGTTGATAAGGACCGGGAATGTATTGTCATGGCAAGTTCTAGAGTCGTAAGAACCAAGCGGCTATTCACACAAGAAACGAAAAATGAGCATTTAGTCCGTTGATATGTAATTGTGTGCTCAATAAAGGCTCAAAACTCACTTTTGTGGGAATGGGTTTTTATGTGATCAAGTATATAAAATCAAATTTTAAATAAGTTTGTCATGCCTTTTCATAATTTTCTTATGTTGGTTCTTTTTATCACTACGCTATCGGTTGTAAATTTGTAAAAATATAACCTTTTTGAGAACTTGAATTTTCCGAGTTAAACATGGACAAGTAAAAAAATGAAATTTTTGAAAAAAATTTGGGGTGATTAGCGGTTCCAATAGAGGTTTGTGTAAGGCTTGTATTTAGGACTTGCAAAGTTCAAGGTTTTAGCATCCCCCCCACACTTAAATTACACATTGTCCTCAATGTGTCCCAAAAATAAATTTTTAGGTTGATTAGATGTGTAAAATAGTGTTTAAAAAGCAAAAAAATTGTGTTACTGGGCACTGAACACGGCCCCGTGTTATCCGGGCACGGCCCCGTGTTCAAGTGCCAGTAACAGAATTAAAACAAGAGAAACAGAAGTCTGGACACGGGGGCGTGTTGGGTGAACACGGCCCGTGTCCAGTTACCTGAACTGGGCGTTTTCTGCAGGTGGTTCAGCACGAGGCCGTGTTGGTTGGGCACGGCCCGTGTTGAACCTTCTGAAATGGAGAAAATTGTCGGGTTGCCTTGTTCTTGTGCATGGGTTTATTTTTCTCGTTCCCCTTTTCATCCTTTACCACCATGAGTGTGTTTTATTTATTACAAACCATCCAAACCTTAAAACCATCATTTCATTTCATCATAGAGAGAACTTACATAGTCCTAAATTAAACTAGATAAAACAAAGAAATAACAAACCATGGAGTCCTAGCCTTTACTTTATTTTAATTAGCAAAATTTCCAAGAAGTAATTAATCTTGGTTAAACAAAGCCTATTTGAACTCCTTCTTCCGCGTGCGGTTCTCCTCAAATGTCGGCGAGCCATTCTTCCACCTCCCTTGGAAGGAGAAAAGAAGGCTCATTGGCATTAGTTTGAGGAGTTTCAACTTCCACCGAGATCTCTTGTTGGTGTTCCACGGGAGGTTCCGCTGGAAAGTCTTCCCACCCGGTAGGGTTGTTAATTCCGAGTGCCAGGTTCCAATCTTGTTGAGGAAGGACTGGTTCCATTGGAGGTGCTACAAGAATATTTAACCTCTGGTGCAAGAGGTTAATTTCTTGGAAGCTGCTTTCAAGTCCCATCGTAAGATCGTTAATACGGTCGATTAGGACCTCCTCTACTGACGTCATTTCATTGAGAGCCTCCCTTAATGCTACCACATAGTGCACAAGTGTAGCTTCAATAGAGGGTCTTCTTCCTCTTCGGCTGTTTGACGAATGCACAGAAGATGTTTCGCTGTTTTCACTCGACATCCTACGAAAAATAAACTAAAAATAGTTTATTTAATGAAACAGTGACCGGACACGGCCCCGTGCTCACTGAGCACGGCCCCGTGTTCATCTTTCTGCAGAGTTTTGGAACAAGGAAACTTGGATTTTTAAGTTATTTTCTGAACTTGTGGGGCCTTTTTAGCTACTAATAACTTAAAACAATGTTTCATAACATGTTTTTACCAAGATTCTTTGAACAAAACTCATTTATCCCTACCATAGAGTTGGATGAATTCCAAACATTCAATGGTAGCTCTTGGAGAAAGATGGAGAAGAAGGAAATAGCTAAAAGAGGAAAGGACAAGATGGGTTGTTGGAACCTTCTTTTAGACTTACCTAGGATAGTTTGAGAGAAGATTCCTGCAAATCTCTGTCCCAAGTTGGTCCAAATGTGCAGAATTCTTGGCTGCATTTATAGAAAACGACAGCATCCTGGACACGGCCCCGTGTTCAGTGGACACGGCCCCGTGTGCAGGTGGAGTTCTGACACAGTTTGTCCGTATTCTGACGTTTTAATCAGAATGGAATCTTTCGATGGACACGGGGGCGTGTTGGCTGGGCACGGCCCCGTGTCTATGGACTGTTTTATGAAGTTTGTCTAGTTTTTTAAGGAACTTGTTAGTATCGGGTGGCTCCTGACTGGTTGGAACAACCCCAAAGTGCCTAAGATACCTTAATTGTCCTAGACTAAGGCGAGAACGCAAGAGGTTGTCGGTGAGGGTAATTCCTATTTTTATTCTAGGTGGACAAGTCCAACCCTTTCCCGGGCTCTTGTTAAAGAAGGTGTATGCCGAATCGCTCAGGTCTATGTATGCACCGAACGAAGTCGATGGAGAGTCCTTCACTGCACAATCGACACAGGGACGACTATCGTCCAAGTCTTTGCTAGGTACGAAGGTATTTTCGGGAGCAACGAGGTTGTCGGAATGCGGTTCCAACTTTTCTTCATGGTTATCGTCTTGGGGTGGATCAATAAAATCCTTCCTAAGCTCTTCTAACCAATTCTGAACTAGCTTTTCTAGTTGAAATAACTCATCAAGGAGCATTTCCCCT
Organism: Helianthus tuberosus; assembly: GCA_030545235.1. Classification (NCBI taxonomy): domain Eukaryota; kingdom Viridiplantae; phylum Streptophyta; class Magnoliopsida; order Asterales; family Asteraceae; genus Helianthus; species Helianthus tuberosus. Next base: position 40,366,445 of record CM060371.1, on the reverse strand, counting down.
AGAATATCTGGCTGGGCGCATTCGAGGGAGAAATAGTGCTTATTTTTACATTCGCCCCTCTTAAGGTTGTGAGAAGTTGGTGGGTCCATGTAGTGGGGCTTATAATTTAGAAAGTAGCATTTTACTTCTTCATGTTTGCCACCACATAATTGACACCACGTACCATAAGAGTGCCGAAATTAAAAACAATTACTATCACTCATGTTTATGTCAGAAATTACCAACCGCCGGGATCTAACGGTTCTGTTTTCAGTAACTGAATCTTGGGCACGGGGGCGTGTTGGGTGAGCACGGCCCCGTGTTCAGCTTACTGTCTGACGTAAAACAAGATTGCCAGTTCCAATGATTGAGCACGGGGGCGTGTTCAGCGGGCACGGCCCGTGCTGAGCTCTGCAGAAGCTGAAAAACTAAGAAAAATCCTAAAAAAATAAAAAGAAAAAGGAAAACTGATTAGGCCGTTGATTCCTAACTTTCTTAAAATCCTTGTGTCCCCGGCAACGGCGCCAAAAACTTGATGTGCGGTAAGTGTCGTATATTTTAGGTGTATATTTTAAGCCCTTTTTAACACTTATTTAAGCCAAGTTTTAAATTTATAAAACACGATATTTCACTGACACTAAACACACATATGGGCAAGTGCACCCATCGTTGAGTGTAGTATAGTGTTGGTAAGATACCGAGGTCGTCCAAGGACACAAGAGCTTTTAGTACCGGTTTATCCTCAACGTCTAACCAAAATAAAAGTTTAGAAAAATGTTTTAAACTAAGAAAATTAAAAGCTAACTAAAATGCTGAAAATAAAAATAAAAGAAAAACAGATAGACAAGATGAATCACTTGGTTCCGACTCGTATCTAGTATAACCTTTGATTATTTCTGCACTTTTGCACATAATTAAGAGATTATCTTAGTTATTGTAGTAGGCCCCTCTTTTGAAGGTGACGTTACCCTCACCCCAGTAGTTTGAGTCAGCAGGGATACAATCCTAAAGGGGTGGATTATTGGAAGATAATGAATTAAGTTATTAATGCAGTATTGTGGTAGGCCCCGCTTTTGGCGGTGACGTTACCCTCGGCTAAGTAGTCTGAGTCAGCAGGGATACAGTCCTAAATAGCCGGGTTATAGTATTAATAGTAGTTAACTTATGAGGGGATCAAAGAGTTTGGACCCCCGCCATCCAATACCGTGAAGTATTGAAGGAGGTCCTACTAAATTTGACCCAGGTCCATTGCAGGACCTCTAAACGCTGAACAATGGCAAGACCTTTACCAAACCGTTCCCTTAACCCCCTACCAGGTAGCCAACATACCTCCATATAGACCGTGGAGATATGAATGGTGAAAATCCTTTATTTTATATAGACAGTAAAATAATGCCAAGACACCACGGACAAACGATAAGGAAAGATCACCTTCAACATAAGTAACTAGTTATTAAAGTCATTAATACAAAACCAAATAAAAAGTGCAAAAGATTAGAAATAAAAAGTATTATACTAGACACTTTGTCTTCACCAAGTGATGTAAGAGACTTAGGCAAACATGGCCTTGATTGTCAAGAACTCTTACAATCAATCTTGGATCCCGAGACGACTCACACACTCTACGATGGACAATGGATGATGGTGGTGGATGATGGTGTTGTGATGGTGGTGGGTGGTGGATGAAGTGTGAGAGAGGTGGTGTGCCAAGGGATGAGATGAAATGAATCCAAGCACTCCTATTTATAGGCTGAACAGAGTGCTGGACACGGCCCCGTGTCCGCTGGACACGGCCCCGTGTCTGTCTGACAATCTCTCTCCTCATTAATTGTAATTCGCAATTACAATAAATGTGCCTGCTGTACTTTCGACACGCCCCCGTGTCCGCTGAGCACGGCCCCGTGATGGGCAATAGAAGCTTCTATGGATTTGTCTTTTCTGCTGCTTCTTGGGCACGGCCCCGTGCTGGCTGAGCACGGGGCGTGTTCAGCCTTCTGTCTTCTCCTTTTTGCTTTGGAAGGTGCCGTTGAGGGGTCGGGCAGTCCACTAATATTCCTTTTCTTGTATTTATGTTGGATTTAGCTGTCTTTTTGCTTCTTTTATGTTTTTAAGCTCATTTAATCCTGAAAATACAAAAGGAAGACAAAAACACTCTTTTTCCAATATTAGTACTTAAAAAGGGTTAGTTTTATGCCTCATTTGATGTAATTTATATGTTGCATTTTACACACATCACTCCCTGCAAGATTTCAGAAATCCTAACGGTTTCTCCATTAGCTGTCTCTACTAGACATTCTTGTGGTAGTTTAGTTAATGACTGATTTAGAAATTTGCAAAATGATGTAATAATAAAACTTTGGTTTGCACTAGAGTCGAATAATACTTTAGCAAAGACATCATTAACTAAAAACGTACCAGCTATGACATCTGGAATCATCTTGGCTTCATCTGCAGTCAGAACAAATGCTCTAGCATTTTTAGTATTCTTGTTGTTTGTAGCTGGAGCTAATTTCGGGCAATTAGGCTTGATATGACCTTGTTCTCCGCAGTTGTAACATATTATGTTATTAGCTTTCTTCCTTGTGTCCCGATATTTTGCAAAAGTTACAATATATGGAGCATCTTCCTAAAGGCTTTCTTTTGCAATTCTTATAGTAGGGTGTAGAGGTAGAACCTATATTTTTCCCACGGTTAAAATTTCCAAAACAAAATTCTTTTGTGAGCTTCTGGGTTAGATTCCTCCTTTGATCTTCTTCTTGGGTACGGACTAATTCATCTGTCAAGGTATTTGCAAGTTCTACAGCTTCTTCTATAGTTTGAGGTCTAGCTGCCTTGACTACGTGTCTTATCTCCCCAATTAATCCCCATATATAACGGGAGATCAATACTGGTTTAGGTGAAGCAAGAGTTGGCACTATTCTAGCATATTCAAAGAATAATTTAGTGTATCGCTTACTATCCACACCAATCATCCTAAGGTTTAGGAATTTGTTTGCTATCTGTTCCTTCTCATTAGGTGGGCAGAATTTCCTTTCTACCTTGTTCTTAAATTCCTCACATTCCATATTGTAAGTTCTATCACTTCCTCTTGATTGGAGGATAGTATTCCACCATTCTAGTGCTGAATTCTTAAACAAATTAGAGGCAAACAATATCTTATCTTCTTCAGCACACTTGCTTATTCTTAAGACTGCCTCAGTCTTCTCTATCCAGCGTAGGGTTGCAATGGCCCATTCGTTGCTCGAGAATTCCATTGGTTTACAAGACCAGAATTCTTTACAAGAACAACCGTAAGACACGGTTCTTCTTCTTTTGGGAATGGACATTTGAAGTACGGGTCCATTGTTTACACTGTTTTCTGGTTCGATTGGTCGCTTACTGCTATGCTTACTTTTATTATTCGCTTCTTGAATCGTTTGAATAATAAATGGCATTGCATCTATGATTCCTTGTGCCACTATATGTTGAACGGCACTATAATCCATTTGGTTTCCATTGTTATTGATGCTTGGATTTTCATTAACCACGTTAATGTTACTCTGGTTATCATTATTCAGATTTCCTTGATTTCCGTCATCGGCCATCTGAATTTTAAACATTTACCAATCATTAATAAAATAATTAATTAGTTCAAGTAGCAACCACATAATACACATATTGGTCAAAAACGTCGTGCATTGCGACTTTACTCTTTTTTACTATAGTATGCGTCAAATACACACAAAAACATAAATTAAAATTACAATACTATTATGCCTCGTTAACCACAGAGTGGTCTATACTACGATAGATTTATTATTATTACACACATTTTATTTATTATATTACCAACTTTATCACTTCCTTCAAGGATATGGATTTCCCCTGAAATCCATCTGGCGCTCATCGTATTTCCATACGAGTTGCTCTCCTACATACCTCATCCTCTCGCTACTTTCTATGATTTCCTCTCCAAAATTTTGGAGTTCTTGCAAATTCTCTACACTCATTGGGGGTTCAGGTACTGGTATTGGCTCTGGGTACTGAGGTACTGGATTCTCCTGAGGGTATAGATTCTCCAAAATCTCCCTAATGTATTCATCGTTGTCAAAATAGGGATCTAGAGGGTCCAGACCTGGATACGTTGCTAAGTTCGGCAAGGTTTCTTCGTTTAAGTGATAGCGTGGCACATAATCCCTAAGATCATCAAACCATGGATCATAATTTGGATCTAGAGGATTAGGGGCTGGTATCCTAGGTATCTCCTCAGGGTTAAATTCATGCATTTCTACCTTCATTGGTTGAGTCAAAGGTAAGGGTTGTGGGGCTACTAGTTGTTCCAGACTTGGGTCAGCAGCAGTTGTAGCTAGGATATGGAAATTGGCTAGGCTTTTATTAAGCATATCCTGTGTATGGGCATCTGTCTTTCGCTTAACGGCTGCTAAGGCTCGTTGCTGTTGCAACTTTCGCATTCTTTTCCTACGCGCAAATGCTTCCTTACTGAACCATCCTCATTTCTTATGAGGGAATGGCTCTTCTGACTGAGCTTTAAAGGCAAACATTCCTTCTTCCTGATCAGCAGAATACCCAGAAAGGGCAGGCTGTGAAGAGGTACCTTCACTCCTAGGTGAATCAGACAACTGACGACACATGTCTGAGGGTCCTTGATCACTCATACTGTAAACTAACAAATAGTCAAATAACACAAAACAGATAATCACATAAATTATTTCCTAACACAAAATTTAGATTTTAAGTGTCAGCAGAACACTTCTTTGGCTTAGACCAGTGGCTAGGCTCTGATACCACATTCTGTCGCAACCCCCGATCCCTTATCTGTCCCGGGAACGGGCGGACGCGAACTCAGAATTTTGGTGGTATCAGTTGGTTAATTTGGCAGCGGAAATTACATCAGGACTGTAGTTAGGAAATGTTTATCAGAGTAAAACCACCATATTTAATATTAATAATAGCATGGGTAAAACCCAAGTTTGTTATTACAATACGTTTATAGGGATAAACCCTATTTTATTGAATTTAAAACATCGTCTTTTAGGTAACTTTTATAGCCACATTTTTTCCAAGCCTTCAGTGCTCTCCAGCTGGCTTTTTACTAATTGGCTGTCACATTGTGTTACCTGAAACACGTTTTAAAAACATTTGTCAGTGGGAAATACTGGTGAGTGAATCCCAGTTTAATTAAGAAACATTTTATCAATTAAAACAGTATTGAGAGCCATCACATTGTTTATTTCTACACAATTACTCATTCAGTACTGTCAATCCTGACTTGTGGGTCATATTACACATTGGCTAACTCGTTGTCCAATGGTAACGTACTGTTGTCCCGACTTACTACTCACAGTGTAGTAAATTTTGTATACAAAACCCCAACATACCGGCAGTAATTGAAGAACTACAAAGACTCAATCACCGCTTAATCACATTGTAAAACATTTAAGGTTTTGTAAAACAGTTCACAAAAAGGTTTACAAAAAGAGGATAAACTCACATTGCTATCTTAGACTTCGCGTAAGGGTTTCCTGGGAATAATCTATAATTTACACAAATGTACATAGGTTAGTATCATAACCCTTTGAAAATATTAATGATACCCTCCCCGAGACGGTATTCCAACAACTACGTCGGGCAGAACCACGACAGTTGTTACGGAACCCTAAATCAATTGGGCAGCGTATCTATTACGAAACTGGGGTTATAATACTTACAACGGAGCAGAACCTCGCTAATTAGGGGGTATTATACTCGAATATTATGCTTATATCTTCAGAAAGTTGAGACACAGAAAAGAAATGAACGATTTGCTATTGAAGCCCGAGGCCTCCTTATATAGTGCTGTAATCTGGGTCTCACGCGGCCCGCGTACTAGCCCGGGTAGGGTATAGGGTGTTCGGGTCATGGGGTAGGTCCAACACGCACACATACACGTGGCGACACCGGAGCTAGCCTGATCATTAAGTTGACGCGGCCTGCGTAAGGGTTAAGGATCCTTTACGCGGCCCGCCTGAACTTATATTTCAACGAAATCAGATTTTAAACCTTGATACCGCCCGCGTAAGGTTGGGGTGGGTCCTACGCAGCCCGCCTCAACTTAGATTTCTTGTTTTTATTTATTTTAAACCTTTATACGTGAGATTTTGAGCCACTTTTACACATCATAAATATTTATATATTTCTTTGTTTGAGTGGACCATTAGTCGCGTATTGTATAACTTGCAACTTTTGATACGTTTGAGATGATAGACCGAATACAAGCACATGAATGATTAAGGCATTAGGTAAACCTTTTCTTTTTACACCATTTATATATCCTTACCCAAATAAATCCCCTAGTTGCGCACTTTGAGCCTAAATCTTTCATTTGACCAACCCATTTCGCCCAAAACCGTTAAACCTTTTCTTTTTAAACCCGTGTGATGAAAATTCGATTGTAGGTTTATGTGTTTGTATAGTTGTGATTTATATTTGCGAAAAAAATAAAAAATACAGAAAATGTTGTGAAAAAGAACAGAAACTTGTTAAGAAAAGCACCAAAAATATGTGTTTCTAGTTTGTGGAATAAAAGGCGAAAATTGTTGCCTTCTAGTGCGATGTTGGTAGTTAGTTGTGTTTAGAGTAGTCGTTTTGTAATAAAAATCGAATTTTCATCACCTTAGCCACTTTAAAAAACATCATATTCCATACCCTTAGCCTAACCCCGTTACAACCCTTCAAAGACCTTTTGACTTGTGCTTAGTATTTGTTTTCGGTGGTGGAGAATGATTGAGTTGCAAGCCTATGCGGGTACGTGTTCTAATCGGTTTGAGTGATTATTGCAAAAGTGCTAATGTATCAACTATTAGCCAATTTTAAACCGAGTGGAGAGAACTGATGTGTGTAAAATGCAACATATAAATTACCTCAAATGAGGCATAAAACTAACCCTTTTTTAGTACTAATATTGGAAAAAGAGTGTTTTTGTCTTCCTTTTGTATTTCCAGGATTAAATGAGCTCAAAAACGCAAAAGAAGCAAAAAGACAGCTAAATCCAACATAAATACAAGAAAATGAACATTAGTGGACTGCCCGAACCCTCAACGGCACCTTCCAAAGCAAAATAGAGAAAACAGAAGGCTGAACACGCCCCGTGCTCAGCCAGCACGGGGCTGTGCCCAAGAAGCAGCAGAAAAGACAAACCTATAGAAGCTTCTATTGCCCACCACGGGGCCGTGCTCAGCGGACACGGGGGCGTGTCGAAAGTACAGCAGGCGCATTTATTGTAATTGCGAATTACAATTAATGAGGAGAGAGAGTGTCAGACGGACACGGGGCCGTGCCCAGCGGACACGGGGCCGTGTCCAGCTCTCTGTTCAGCCTATAAATAGGAGTGCTTGGATTCATTTCATCTCATCCCTTGGCACACCACCTCTCTCACACTTCATCCACCACCCACCACCATCACAACACCATCATCCACCACCATCATCCATTGTCCATTGTAGAGTGTGTGAGTCGTCTCGGGATCCAAGATTGATCGTAAGAGTTCTTAACAATCAAGGCCATGTTTGCCTAAGTCTCTTACATCACTTGGTGAAGACAAAGTGTCTAGTATAATACTTTTCATTTCTAATCTTTTGCACTTTTTATTTGGTTTTGTATTAATGACTTTAATAACTAGTTACTTATGTTGAAGGTGATCTTTCCTTATCGTTTGTCCGTGGTGTCTTGGCATTATTTTACTGTCTATATAAAATAAAGGATTTTCACCATTCATATCTCCACGGTCTATATGGAGGTATGTTGGCTACCTGGTAGGGGGTTAAGGGAACGGTTTGGTAAAGGTCTTGCCATTGTTCAGCGTTTAGAGGTCCTGCAATGGACCTGGGTCAAATTTAGTAGGACCTCCTTCAATACTTCACGGTATTGGATGGCGGGGGTCCAAACTCTTTGATCCCCTCATAAGTTAACTACTATTAATACTATAACCCGGCTATTTAGGACTGTATCCCTGCTGACTCAGACTACTTAGCCGAGGGTAACGTCACCGCCAAAAGCGGGGCCTACCACAATACTGCATTAATAACTTAATTCATTATCTTCCAATAATCCACCCTTTTAGGATTGTATCCCTGCTGACTCAAACTACTGGGGTGAGGGTAACGTCACCTTCAAAAGAGGGGTCTACTACAATAACTAAGATAATCTCTTAATTATGTGCAAAAGTGCGGAAATAATCAAAGGTTATACTAGATACGAGTCGGAACCAAGTGATTCATCTTGTCTATCTGTTTTTTCTTTTATTTTTATTTTCAGCATTTTAGTTAGCTTTTAATTTTCTTAGTTTAAAACATTTTTCTAAACTTTTATTTTGGTTAGACGTTGAGGATAAACCGGTACTAAAAGCTCTTGTGTCCTTGGACGACCTCGGTATCTTACCAACGCTATACTACACTCAACGATGGGTGCACTTGCCCATATGTGTGTTTAGTGTTAGTGAAATATCGTGTTTTATAAATTTAAAACTTGGCTAAAATAAGTGTTAAAAAGGGCTTAAAATATACACCTAATATATATAACACTTCGCACGCATCAAGTTTTTGGCGCCGTTGCCGGGGACACAAGGATTTTAGGAAAGCTTAAAATCGACGGCCTAATAAGTTTTTCAAAACCTTTTCAAAACGGGCCCACATTTTTTTTGCATTTTAGTTTAGTTTTGCATTTACAGTATGTTGAACACGGGCCGTGCTCACTGAACACGCCCCGTGCTCAACTAGATCAGTAAATTTAATTAAAACGCCCAGATACAGATCCTGAACACGGGGCCGTGCTCACTGAACACGGGGCCGTGTCCAGCCTCTGTTTCCGCTTTTATTTTTGTTTTCTGATCTCGAGACTTAGTTGTGGTCTGCTGAGTGATTCTTATGGATCAATACTCAGGAGGTTACAACTACACCTATGAGGAGGATGATTATAGGGGTAATTATTGCACTAATTGTCGTAACGCACGATCGGTTCAAAATAATCGCTCATATCAACCATCCAATTCATACACCTACTATGAGGAGCCCAGGTACGAGCCATCAACTTCATACACATCCTATGAAGACCAAAGGTATGAACCTCCTCCCTCATACTCATATTTTGATGAACCAAGGTATGAGCCTTCATACTCATACTTTGAGGAACCAAGATATGAGCAACCACCTTCATATGCTTATTATGAGGAACCATGGCGTGAACAACCCACCTCATATGAGTATTATGAAGAACAAAATTACGAACCTTATCCATCATATGCTTACAATGAAGAACAATGGTGCGAACCATCAACTTCATATGGGTATTATGAGGAACAAAGGGTCGAACAACCGGATTCAAGCTTAGAAAATACCGATTCTTTTTCTATAACCGAAGTGACCGATAGGATATTAGAACACATTAGAGTTATCGATCGATGTATAAAAGAAGCTCGCGCAAGGGAAGAGGAGTCCCGCGCAAGAGAAGAGTTAAAAAAGGAAGAGATAACTGAAAGTGTTAAAATGGAAGAACAAATAAGTGAAAAACCGACACATGAGTTAAACAACGAAAAAGGTGAGTCCGACAACGTTAAAATTCAAGAAGAGTATAATTTTGAAGAAATTAATCTCTTGTCACCTTCTTTTGAAAATCATTGTTTAGTACCCACTCATGCTAAGTTTTTAAAAGAGTTAAACACTAACGCTAAAATTGACGAAACGGTAAGTGTTAAGTTAACTGATGATCAAACCTCACTAATAAAAGAAGACCCATTTGAAATTAACATTACACCGGTTCCATGTTTCTTTCAAAATTCGTTTATTAGTAATGTCACAATCGATAAAGATCTTTGTGTTAACTTAATGCCTAACTACATTTTCGAAAAATTAAGTATTAGTGATTTTTCTCCACTTCAAATACCCATTTTTCTATCCAATCGGAAAGTAATAAAATCAATCGGTATAGTTGAGGATGTATTGGTTCAAACAAATCAAATGGTAATCCCGACCGATTTTGTCATCCTCGATGACGCTCCTCTAGTGTTGGGACGACCATTTGTAAAAACTCACGAAGCTTTGAAAAACCGGAAGTTCAACAATCTACCTCTTAAATTAGGGGCTTTTAAAAGAAGTGTCGATCTTGAGCGATCAATGAAATATCCATTCGGCAATGACGACCCCCTAATTGAAGATGAGCCAGAACCACCCGATAAGGAGGGTCTAGCCAAGGACCCTTATAAACGTGGCGCACCACGGAGGCATTCCGCGGAACTATCCGTAGTTTTAGTTTAGATTAACTTTTACGTTTTTTAGTTTAGTTTTTTTTTTCAGGAATAAAACACACTCATGGTGGTAAAGGATGAAAAGGAGAACGAGAAAAATGATCCCATGCACAAGAACAAGGCAACCCGACACTTTTCTCCTGTTCAGAAGGATCAACACGGGCCGTGCCCAACCAACACGGCCCCGTGTCGAACCACCTGTAGAAAACGCCCAGTACAGGTAACTGGACACGGGCCGTGTTCACCCAACACGCCCCCGTGTCCAGACTTCTGTTTCTCTTATTTCAATTTTGTTACTGGCACTTGAACACGGGGCCGTGCCCGGATAACACGGGGCCGTGTTCAGTGCCCAGTAACACAAATTTTTGCTTTTTTTAAACACTATTTTACACATCTAATCAACCTAAAAATTTATTTTTGGGACACATTGAGGACAATGTGTAATTTAAGTGTGGGGGGGATGCTAAAACCTTGAATTTTGCAAGTCCTAAATACAAGCCTTACACAAAACTCTATTGGAACCGCTAATCACCCCAAATTTTTTCAAAAAATTTCATTTTTTTCTACTTGTCTAGGTTTAACTCGGGAAATTCAAGTTCTCAAAAAGGTTATATTTTTACAAATTTTACAACCGATAGCGTAGTGATAAAAAGAACCAACATAAGAAAATTATAAAAAGGCATGACAAACTTATTTAAAATTTGATTATATATACTTGATCACATAAAAACCCATTCCCACAAAAGTGAGTTTTGAGCCTTTATTGAGCACACAATTACATATCATTTGACTAAATGCTCATTTTTCGTTTCTTGTGTGAATAGCCGCTTGGTTCTTACGACTCTAGAACTTGCCATGACAATACATTCCCGGTCCTTATCAACTTAAACCCGAGTAAGTAAATGATAGAGGCATTAGGACTAACCTTTTCATTTCTACACCATTATTTTTCTTTTTATTTTACCACCTACCAAAAAATCCCCCTAGTTAGCCCTTTTGAGCCTAAACCTTTTCATTTCATCACCCAAACAAAAACCCTTTCAACCACCAAAACCCTTTTTCATTTTTAACCCTTTATTTTAGTAACAAGTTCGGTTCTTCGTGATCAAAAAAAAAAAAAAAAAAAATTTGTGATGATGATGAAGCAAAAAAGAAAATAAACAAACAAAGTAATCAAAAATAACTTTGTTTGAATAAAAGCTTCATCAAAATAAAAAGTTGCAAAAATGCGAAAACCGACACTTGTTACGCTTTTAGCCCTTTTTCTACTAACCACTAACCCAACCACCTACCTTTAACCCTAGCCAACCCTTAACCCACAAAGTCCTCTTGATATCTACAAAGGTATAAAAGTTAAAAAGGAGGAGGATTGATTTCTTGGCAAGCCTATGGTAGGAATAAGTTCCATGCCGCTCTCGAGTGATTCATTAAAAATACACCTTCGGCCGAGTGTGAGTGAATTCCCCGCGAGGTATGTGAACTTGTATATAAATAGAATTTAAAAAAAAAGGCATGTTATGCCCAAATAAGTAATTTCTTTTATGAACAGTTCTAAATAAATCATTACGAATAGGAGTGTAAATAAATAAAAATAAAACCCAAAAAGATCTTGGAAATCCCGACACTCTACGACAAGCCTAAAACCTTCTCTTCTACCTATTCCATTTGGGAGTGTAAGCCACATATTAAAGAGTTTTGCTTGAGGACAAGCAAAAGTTCAAGTGTGGGGGTATTTGATGTGTGTAAAATGCAACATATAAATTACATCAAATGAGGCATAAAACTAACCCTTTTTTAGTACTAATATTGGAAAAAGAGTGTTTTTGTCTTCCTTTTGTATTTTCAGGATTAAATGAGCTCAAAAACGCAAAAGAAGCAAAAAGACAGCTAAATCCAACATAAATACAAGAAAAGGAACATTAGTGGACTGCCCGAACCCTCAACGGCACCTTCCAAAGCAAAATAGAGAAAACAGAAGGCTGAACACGCCCCGTGCTCAGCCAGCACGGGGCCGTGCCCAAGAAGCAGCAGAAAAGACAAACCTATAGAAGCTTCTATTGCCTACCACGGGGCCGTGCTCAGCGGACACGGGGGCGTGTCGAAAGTACAGCAGACGCATTTATTGTAATTGCGAATTACAATTAACGAGGAGAGAGAGTGTCAGACGGACACGGGGCCGTGCCCAGCGGACACGGGGCCGTGTCCAGCTCTCTGTTCAGCCTATAAATAGGAGTGCTTGGATTCATTTCATCTCATCCCTTGGCACACCACCTCTCTCACACTTCATCCACCACCCACCACCATCACAACACCATCATCCACCACCATCATCCATTGTCCATCGTAGAGTGTTTGAGTCGTCTCGGGATCCAAGATTGATCGTAAGAGTTCTTGACAATCAAGGCCATGTTTGCCTAAGTCTCTTATATCACTTGGTGAAGACAAAGTGTCTAGTATAATACTTTTTATTTCTAATCTTTTGCACTTTTTATTTGGTTTTGTATTAATGACTTTAATAACTAGTTACTTATGTTGAAGGTGATCTTTCCTTATCGTTTGTCCGTGGTGTCTTGGCATTATTTTACTGTCTATATAAAATAAAGGATTTTCACCATTCATATCTCCACGGTCTATATGGAGGTATGTTGGCTACCTGGTAGGGGGTTAAGGGAACGGTTTGGTAAAGGTCTTGCCATTGTTCAGCGTTTAGAGGTCCTGCAATGGACCTGGGTCAAATTTAGTAGGACCTCCTTCAATACTTCACGGTATTGGATGGCGGGGGTCCAAACTCTTTGATCCCCTCATAAGTTAACTACTATTAATACTATAACCCGGCTATTTAGGACTGTATCCCTGCTGACTCAGACTACTTAGCCGAGGGTAACGTCACCGCCAAAAGCGGGGCCTACCACAATACTGCATTAATAACTTAATTCATTATCTTCCAATAATCCACCCTTTTAGGATTGTATCCCTGCTGACTCAAACTACTGGGGTGAGGGTAACGTCACCTTCAAAAGAGGGGCCTACTACAATAACTAAGATAATCTCTTAATTATGTGCAAAAGTGCGGAAATAATCAAAGGTTATACTAGATACGAGTCGGAACCAAGTGATTCATCTTGTCTATCTGTTTTTTCTTTTATTTTTATTTTCAGCATTTTAGTTAGCTTTTAATTTTCTTAGTTTAAAACATTTTTCTAAACTTTTATTTTGGTTAGACGTTGAGGATAAACCGGTACTAAAAGCTCTTGTGTCCTTGGACGACCTCGGTATCTTACCAACGCTATACTACACTCAACGATGGGTGCACTTGCCCATATGTGTGTTTAGTGTTAGTGAAATATCGTGTTTTATAAATTTAAAACTTGGCTAAAATAAGTGTTAAAAAGGGCTTAAAATATACACCTAATATATATAACACTTCGCACGCATCAAGAACATTGTGAGGGATGTGCTTGATTTGTTAGTTTCAAGGGCGAGTAAATCTTGGGTAACCATTTTCTATGTGATTATTCACTTTACCGCTAAATGTTTTGAAAATTGTAAAAATCATGAACGGGTATGATATTAGACCTTAACTTTAGTCTCAAGAATGGGATGTGTGTTTTTTGTTCAACCCACGTGAAAGTGAAAAACATATTTACTTGAGGGCAAGCAAAAGACAAGTGTGGGGATGTGATACGTGGTCGAAAACCGATGTTCGTATATGTTTAAGTTGATGTTTTTATGTGATTTTTAGTTTCGTTTAGCCTACTTTTGATTAGAGTTGTGTTTTCCAGGTCTAATGGAGTTTAAGGAGCTATTCGGGAGCTTTACGGACCACCGGGACGGAAAACGCGTCAACCGAGATCAAGAAATGGGAAAAACGGAAATCTCAACTTGCAGGCACCGTCGCCGACGCCCTCCTGGGCCATCGGCGACGCATCACAGATGTCCCGTTAGAGAAAATGCACCGTAGACAGCAAAATAAGCCGTCGGAAGAACTTGGAGGCTGCACAAGGCGTCACTGACGCCACTCTTGGCCGTCGGCGATGGCCTCCCATTGTCCGTGTTGCATAATTTGTTGTTTGAATGTTTGGGGAAGGGTTGCAAGGTTTCATTTGACCAATTTTTGGGAGTTACGAGTCTTGGGAGTTCAAAAACACATTGGGGTGCCACAATCAAGGATCTTATTCATCTCTAACATTCACCTAGTAACCCTAACCTCTAACCAATCATCATCCACACTTCAAAACCCTAGTCCACCATCATCTTCATCCTTTCACACTCACCTTCTAGACCCTAACCTTCATCCTTCCTTCAAGACTCAAGGTCATGGCGTGGTTTTCGTGTTCGTCATCCGGTGATCGCATCCCTTCGACCATGAGCAGCTAGTCTCCTCGGTTTCACCCCGGTGTAGATTGGTATAAGATTTTATAGGGTTTACACATTTGTGTTTAGTTTGATTTTGTGACAAGTTGTTTAGTATTTGAAACCTTTGATAATTGTCTTGCATTTGTTTTGGAATTCGTAAATTGTTGAGTGATGATAAAATTTGACTTTGCGAAATGGTTATGTGCAATCATGCCTTATCTTCGGTTAGGATTTACATGTATGATGTAACGAAGTGCATTGCGGTCCGTTGTCTATGACATTGATAGCTTTTGGCACCTAAGCTTCATGATATAAATCCGTTAATCACTATATGCAACTAAATCAAGTTAAAACATGTAGGAACCCTAGGTCTTACAATTATCGAATCGGGTGTGGAACTTGTTTCTAATTTATTGTTTTCAACCATTTAGTTAAGTTTCGCAGTCTTAGTTAGTAAAAAATTGTTTTAAACAATAGCCATTTGTCGGTTCACTCTGAGTTCTTTTCAAACCAAACAAACAAATAAAATTAGCAAACTTCATAATTATGTTGTATATTTTTGTAAATAGTCTAACTAATCGAACATGTCGTGCAATACTGACCACATGCTCTTTGTGGATACGATACCCGACTTAACCTAGCTACAAAGGTTAATTGAGTTTTTGACTGATCGGGACGACACGGTCTGTAAGTCGGTCATACTCTATGATGACGCATAACTTGATTTTATTAAGTAGTACAAGTTTATGTATGACACGAAATAAAAGTAACTAGGTTATCTAACTTAGTTATATGTTGATTTAAATACTAAGAGGTAAGTGAGTTAAAGCTAAATAAAAGTAAGGAACTAAACTTAGGCCGACGCGAACCAAAACAGGCCAAACAAGTAAAAATGAGTTTTTGGTGGTAAACATTTAGTGGTGCGAACCAAAATGGGCCGAGCAAGTAAAAATGGATTTTTGGTGGTAAACCAATGAATTTTGAAAATACGTACCTATGGTGCAAACCATACCGGGTCAAATGAGTAAGATGGTAAGTATGCACTTTCTTTTGGCAATAAACATTACGTGGTTAGTTGAATAGCCAGAATGATAAGCAATGAATGGGTCAGATGGATAAACGGGTCAAATGGTGATGTTATCTCCGTTTAAATATGACATTTGATGCTTTGTTTGTTAAGTCTTATCGTTACAGGTAAGCATAATGTAAGGGCATGCATTGCCAAGAAATAGAAAGTGATAATTGTAAAGTATCGATAATGAGTCAATGTTTTGACCCACGCCAGGTGTAATCGGTCATACTCATGGTGAGTGCTTATGGTCCGACTAGAGTTGATTGAGTCAAGGGTGGACACTAGACCACCTCAAGTGAGGTATATCTAGTATTTTGGTAAAACGGCCTTTAGAGCCGAGGACATGTCTATGACACGAAATTTTGACCAGATGGGTTTTAAACTACTAAATCATTGTGAACTTTTAAGTCCTTAAGGACGTAATAAGTCTAAATGGGATAACGAGCTAAATGTGCCCGCTAGTTTTCATTTAAAAGTATAAAAAGTTTTCCAGTTCGAAAAAGAGCTAAAATTGACTAAAACACCATTGAATAATGTTTTGGGAAAACTACCACAAGGTAGATCTAAAAATGAGTTCTTTGATAGAATTGATCATCTCGATAATATAAGAAAATACGAGGCATGAACTCGTATGCATAATGCCCCCAAACAGGTTGTTAAGTAATAAACTCAAACCTAATAGTAAGAGCGAAAAACTCAAGGAATATGGCCTCTTGTAGTGGGTCATAGTTTAAGAAGCGTAGAGGAATAATTCTCTAAAGAATTAAAAATAAAATGGACCGAATTGGATGTAAATTGGGTTATAGAGGAATAAACCTCTGAAAAAGAAAATTTGTTTTTCTTTGTTGTTTTAATCGCGTTTGACCGTTTAACTCAAAGACTAATTATTTTTAGTGTTTATGTTAGGCTTTTACAAAGGCGGTAGCAGGACGGACAACTAGAGGTGTACAAATTGGTTTTTTTTTTGAAAAACCGGTCCGATTTTTAACCGAATCGGTTGTTTCATCCAAAACAAAAACCGTTTTTTTTAATAACCGGTCTTTCAAGTCCAAAACAGTAACCGGTGTAACCGGTAGGGATCGGTTTTTGACAAAAAAAAAAAAAAAAACGGTTTTTAACCGGTTTTTGCAAAAAAAAAAACTAGTTTTAACCAGTTTTTAAAACCCGGTTTATGTTATCAACCGGTTTTTCAAATCAATAATAGTAACTGGTCGCCAACCGCCGGTTCGGTTCTAAAACTGGTTTTAAATAAAACCCGGTTAAAAAAAACCGGTTTCGGTTTTTTTTTTCCGGTTCCGGTTCCAAAACCGGTTTTTTTGGTACACCTCTAAGGACAACCAAGCATTTGAAGAACCGAACACTATTAATCCGATATCTCTTTGGAGACGTTCACAGGAAGGTTGAAGCATGATCATGAACGACAAAGTTTTTGATTTTAAAACTTTAATATATCTAAACTATAAATTAAGTGTATTAATCCATTATGTCGATCCGTCTGGGTTATCGGTTAACCGAGGCACGTTAGTTATTCATTTTTTTTAAATCTGGGACCAAATCGTCCGAATATGTAAGATATTTGGTAATAACGTGATAAAGTGTTATAGTACGCAGTTGTTATTTTAAGTTTAAAAAATGTGTTTGATTTATCTAAAAAATAAAACATTCTTACAGATGTTAGTGTAGTGGTAAAGACATAATAAGTTATGAATGTTTTAAGATCAACAAAGTACAACATAAATAAATAATTCATAGGTTATCAACTAAAACGGATTATGAGTTTATATAACATATGATACAGTTGGCTAAAAATAAAAAATAATAATTGGACAATTGCTTAAATAATAAATAAATCAGTTTGAAAGAGAGGAGGTATTACCACGTGACATTATTTTGAATTGTTTATTATAAGTTATATATATATATATATATATATGTATAGGGGGCCGCTAAAATAAGAACCACATCCAGTTGTAAGAACCGCGAGAACCACTCTATGACTCTAAGCCAATCAGATTATGCAAACACAAAGGGTATTTTGGTCTTTTACCCCAAGTGTCATATCTTCCCTCTCTCTTCATTTAATATATATATCTCCTCTCTCCTTTCTCCTCTTCATCTTTCTTGTTTTAAAAATGTCACTGCACATAGAAAACCCATTTCTAAAATCAATTTACTCTGAAACTCCACTCCATCTTCATCCGACTCACCTTCTAACCACCTCATTTCCTCTGCTGATATCTTCTCCGGCACCGTCTCCGACCAACCTGCAACTCCACTCCATCTTCATCTCCTGCACAGCACATCGACGACGAACACTACCTGCAACTGTTCGTCACTGGCGGCCACCGGTGGTGGTTTTGTGGGGGAGACCGGTGCGGGTTTTGGCGGGTGGCGTTAGGGATGGTGGGTGGGTGGAGAGGGCCGGCGGCGGTGGCTGAGCCGATGAAGCCGGTGATACCGATGGTTTTTTTGGTATGTGTTTTTGATTTTTCTGGGTTTGATTTTGGGTGTTCTTGAATCTGATGGCAGCGCCGCCGTGAGCGGCGGAGGTCCCGGTCTCCTCCCGACGAGTTCCTTGGCCTGTTTTGTTGATTTATAGATGGTATTTTTTTTATCTCTGTTTTGATATGTTGGGGATTTTGATTTGGTATGTGGGTCTGATGAACTATGTGGGTTTGATGTTCGAATCTGGGTTTGAATCTTTGTGTTTTAATTTTGTTGAATCTGGTGGTGGGTGTTCGAATCTGGGGTTTTTTTTTGTTGAATCTGGGTTTGAATTTTGTTGATTATGGGTTTTAATTTCTGTTGAATCTGGTGGTGGGTGTTCGAATCTGGGTTTGAATCTTTTGTGTTTTTGCTGCAGGTTTGATTCTGTTGAATATGGTTTTGAATCTTGGGGGTTTGACTTTATGGGTTTGATTCTGTTGAATCTGGGCTTGAATGTTGTTCATGTTTAATCTGGGTTTGAATGATGTTATTGGGACCTTTTTTGATCCTGTTGAATCTGCGTTTGAATGATATTCTGTTTTTGAATGATGTTCATGTTGAATCTGGGTTTGAATGTTGTTCATGTTGAATCTGGGTTGAATCTGGTGGCTTTTTGAATCGGCGGTGATGATGCAAAAAAAGGACGATGGCGTGGCAAGGATGGTGGAGGGTAGGTTTTTGAACTCGCAACCCCACTTTGCAGCCTCTGATGTTCGGAAAATCTGAGCCAAAACTTTTTTTTTCCAGAATCCACTCGTTCTTTTTTATTTTTGTTTGTTGGGTTTTTTTTGAGGCGTCGATGATGATAGCAAACTATCTGAGACACCCACCGAGTAACGATTTTCTGGGTGCGTTCGTTTTTGTGTAAAAAAGTTTTTGTAAAAGAAAAAAAACTTAAACCGTAAACGTTTTAAAGTAAACCGTAAACTTTTTTACTTAAAACGTAAAACATAAAAAGTTTTACATAAAACGTAAAAAGTTTTACGCCAAACGCCAAACGTAAAACGTAAAACTTTTTACGTAAAACGTAAAACTTTTTACGTAAAAACGTAAAACGTAAAATGTAAAAATTTTAACGTAAAACGTAAAAAGTTTTACATAAAATGTAAAAAGTTTTACGTAAAACATAAAAACGTAAAACGTAAAAATTTTAACGTAAAACGTAAAAAACCGACGCGTAAAACTTAGAAAAACGTTAACGTAAGAAACCGGCGCGTAAAACGTAAAAAACGTTAACGTAAAAACGGCGCGTTGGAAAAACGACGCGTGAAAAAGTCGGCCGTAAAACGGGTCGTAAAAAACGGGCCGTAAAACGGGTCGTAAAAAACGGGTCGTAAAACGGCGTGAAAAAACGGAGCGTAAAACGGGTCGCAAAAAACGCGCGTAAAAAACGTGTCGTAAAAAACGCACGTAAATTTTTTTATCAAAAAAATCTGATTTGAATATATTTGTTTAATAAAAAAAACTGATTTTAGAAAAAAAAAACATTTAATGCAGTAGGACAAAAGTGTATTAAAAAACAATAAAACTAATAAGACAAAAAACACAAAATTACCTAAATACCCTTTTTGATTAAAATATTAAAGACACAATAATACAAAAAGCTTTTAATATTAATATTAGCTACTTTTAATCTCATCCATCTATCTATTTGATTTAAAGGCTAAAAAGTGGTTCCCATGGTTCTTACAACTAGAGGTGGTTTTCATTTTAGCGATCCCCTATATATATATATACGGAATCAGGAGAAAACGTCCTAAAGTTTGAGAATGGTGAGAACGCATCCTGATGGAACACGTGGCGCTGGATATAATCAGGGTGCGAGGGGCTTTTTTTTTTCTTTTTAATATTCTTTTTTCCCAGTTTCGTGTGTCACATGCTGCTTCATTTTTTGCGTCTAAGATTATTTTGGCGTTAATTAGATTCATTAACTATTTGGCGTTTTACTGTTTTTTTTGGCGTTATGGCGTTTCCCAGGTCAATTTTTTGGCGTTCGTTGCGTTGTTAATAATTCATTACCATACATTAATATTTCATAAGATCACAATAAGACAAAATCAAAATAAACTAATAGTCTTCTGTGTATGGGATTACATCAGAGTTGTACCCATCGTTTTGTTCCTCACTTTCTTCAGATTTATCATCATCATATTTTAGATTGGCGTATAACGCCATCATCTCGTCTCTTCTTTGCCGCAACCTATACTTAAATATCATTGCAACCCTGGATCTTGCATCGTTCGAAAGTGCTAAATCACAGAGTTGATCAAGGAGATATAGCCTCTCTGTCTTCAACATTTCCTCCATCGGCAATGAATATTTCACCATGTGTTGATAAGTCACTTCAATCGTTCCTGCTTCTTCATGCACCACCCAACTGCTAACTGTTGGTAGATGAGTATCGTTAATTTATCATCATCATCATCATCATCATCATCATCTTCTGCTGGAAATTTTCTCTCCAATCTTCTTATTACCGTTCGAGTTCTTTCACAATCGTTAGCCATTGGAAGCCCAAGGGCCAGAATATCCCTCTGAACCCCTACATCCATACTAAGTATGGATTTAATTGTCCTGACCTTCACCCTTCTCCTATCAGAGAACTTTAGGATGAAACTTCTCTCCGACCTTTCAAACCTCCATGCAATAACCATGGCCATTTGTTTAAGTTTTATGGTGTTTTGGTCAAAAATCAAGCAATGATAATGCAACCAAACTTTAAGTTGTGAGGTGTGATGCTTGAATCAATGAACGATACTAAGGATCACTCTGAAATGTAATGAACAAGTGACACAAAGATTTATGCTAGGAAAAAGCCCTTGATCAATGAATGATCTCCGGTATAAAAAACCTCGGGTGATGGAAACTACCGATCACCAACTCAGATTAAACAAGAAATGTAATACAACTTCGGATGATAGCGAGATAGTTACAAGGATCACTATAGTGTAATGTGCAAAAAAGTGTGTAATCGCCAAGTGAATTGTCGAGAACTGGTGAGAGCAGTTTTTAGTGTGTGTGTTAAGCTAAAAATAGCCAAGTGTTTCCATTTAGCTCGCTATCCCCTTTTAAAAATGGAAAATATCTAAGCTAACAAACTGTCCGCATTTTGTGCAAGTCCTCCACGATCTCCGTGACGTTCATTTCAGCCATGCACGTGCGGAATAAATATGGAAAATACTCCAGGAATATCGTCAAGACCAAGTCCAAGCTCGTACTCCTGCTAAACAACTTCATATTCAAAGCAGACAATCGTTAGTATAAGGATCCTTATGATGATCCATGATCCTGACCCTACAATACTTTCTGAGGATCACTAATTCAGACAGAATTGAGGATCACTAAGCCTAACAGTAAATGAGGATCACTGATCATTAAAAAATCCTCCCCTAATAATTGCCCCCAAAATATAAGGAGTAATTTGTAAATAAACGAGTTGTATTTTCTTGTTCTTATCCGTAACCAACTAACGGATATATAGCCGTTGTAATCGAACTATCCGTTGCCATCCTGACGTCACTGAAGTGACTACCCTGCAAGATCATCATTATAAATTGAAGTTAGAGATAAGGGTTAGAGAGCATTTAAGTTCGTGCGTTTCCTCCTTTAAATCCTCATTCGAAGATCCGATCAGGTAATTCTCTCTCCTTTCTCTCTTCATCTTCTTTCTCTGTTCCTTCTTTCCTCATCTTTATCTTTATATGCGATCAAGATGATGTTGAGATCTTCGCCGGTTAAGGATCACCGTAAGGACAGTCCCCTGAAGTCCCAAGAGATCATCAAAGATTCTGTGAAAGAAAGATGCTGCTTTACCGATCCACAGATGGACAGAATCCGCCATTGTTTCCCGGCGAACACCGTTTTCAAACCATTTGACCCCACCGTTCTAAGTGACTATATTTCTGAAACTTGGGTGGCTTTTCCGGTCACACCATTTACAATAGGATACTCGTATCCTTTTCCAGATTTCACCCAATCCTTCTTCTCTCTTACCGCCATCTCCTACATTCAAGCGATGCCAATGATCTGGAGGGTCTTATATACCCTTGAAAGGATCATTGAACATGAAGGAATTGATCTGGGAATGTCGGAGTATGCAGAGATGTATGACCTTGTTAGCCATGGATCCCACCGATATCTACTCAAACATAAACCTGGTGAAGAACACCCCATCTTCAAAGCCACTAAGAATGACACAAACTGGAAACGGCGATTCTTCTTTGTCAGAAAGGATTCTCTCCCTGATGGAAAGGATCTGCCTAGAGAATGGACCACCCATGGTAGGATAGAGGATCCTTAGAAGGATCACCAGATGACCTTGTTTCTGCTGAGGATCACTAACATCCTTTTGTTTCTATTTTGCAGCTATCACTGTCGCACACCTTATTTCAACACCTGCAACGAAGGAAAGGCTTGCTGCTTTTCGGAGGCTTGATCCTGAAATAAGATCATTTAAAGCAAATACCCAGGATTCTCAAGAGGTATCCTCAGGTTCTGTCACAATGTCAAGTAAGTATCCATGTTTATATGTAATTAAATGCATAAATGAAAATGAAATAAGGATACTTATCTGTTTTTGAATGTGTAGGTGCTGGAAAATCATCAAAATCTGCTACCCGTTTCAGTGTCACCGACCTCACCACTGTTGGTCCTAGGTCTGGAAGGAAGAAGGCTGCTGCTAGCCCAAGTGCTGCCATCCCCAAGGCTACTACCTCCAAGGGAAAGAAGAGGAAAGCCTCTGAAGCTGACAACCTAGAAGGCCTGCCTCTGATCCGCCACCAGTTCCTTGAGTACTTTGCTGATGTAAGGATCACTAACTTAACTTAGTTATCCTGCCCACTTGAGGATCATGTTATCCTAAGCTTTATATTGTCTTTTTGCAGAAATTCGCTGAAATCGAGGATTACGTAGGCAGTGTTGAAGCAGTTGAGAAGAAAGCATGGATCTCCAAAAGATGATGCTGGCCAAGGATAAGAAGATTGCCTCCCTTGAAAATGATGTCAATCTGGTGAAGAGGGAACTTGTCTTGGCTCACATTACTGCTGATCAGGAGAAAAATGAGATCACCAATGATGCTAAAATCTCCGCTGCCACTGCTATGTACAAAACCCAGTTGCAGATGGCCCAAGAAGCTATGGATCCTGACTTTGACAAGAGCAGATGGGACGTAGAGGGCTGGAAGGCTAGATTGGCTGAGCTGGATGATGAAGAAGAGGTCTTAGCAATCGAGGCTGGCGGCAGTGGAGTCAAGGATCAGGTGGATGACGCTGGAGCTGAAGGAGATGGTGATGCAGCAAAGGTGTAAGCTGCAGGAATGGGCGATGAAGGACATTTCTAGACGTAGCCGGAGCCCATTTTTTAGAATTTGGTAGTTTTATGTTGGTTATGGTGTGTTGAAACAATCTTGGGGTTGTAATAACTTTAGACAATAGCTTCTACGGTGAAGGATCATGGATCCTTGAACAATAGGCAGGATAATGGGTGGTGGATGGATCCTCTGTTTGGGGGATGAAGCCACTCGTTATCCTTCTGTCTTTTATTTCCTGCACTACAAAGACCCGTAAAGAATGGACACCCTTTGCCTACCCATGTGGACGGGCCACGTTTTGCTGGTAGAAACGTGGGTTGGCAATTTTGACAACCTTAAACGGTTTAACGTTTTGTGGATAAAATAACTTTAACTTTTTGGCTATCTCCCGTGTTGCTATCCTTGTTAGTACTTTACTTTTCAATTGTTGTGATATTCATTTTGTCTAAATTTATCGAGTAAAGAAAAGTTTAATAAATATCCTCAAAAAGTTTAGGATATGATAAAGGATCACATATCCTATCGTCGACAAGTTCTGAAAAGTAGTGTAGTTTAAGGATCATAAGTTCAGTTGTCAAAGGATAAGGGCCACTCATGTAAATAATAAATAAAATCAAAGTAATTAAGGATCATACCTGAGAATCCAAGTTAGGATCCTATCCTTTAACACTTATAATTAGGATAACCAAAAGACAAACCTTAGTAAAAGGTAAGGATCAAGGATCCTTTGTCATTTAGCTTCAAAAACCTGAAATATGATATAACTTGGGACTAAGCCAATATAAGATGAAAGTTAGTAACTGGGGACAAGCCCAACAATTATGGGACAAGCCCAATATACTGGGGACAAGCCCAAAGGATAACTGGGGACAAGCCCAAAGGAACGTGTGTAAACTGGAGTATGGCCCTCACTAGCGACTATCAAAACTTAGTGACATGAAAATGCCAAAACCTTAGCTAACGTGAAAACGTTAGAAACCTTAGGAACGGATGTATGGTACGTCTACCATTATACATAGGATCCTGAATATAGCCAGTACAATGAAATTTTCAGCCCCTAAAGCGAGTACTGGTCCCATTGCCATGAACTATACTAGGATCATCGTGTGCTACTGGTGAAACTGGGGACAGGCCCAAACTGGGGACTAGCCCAAATAACTTGGGTCAAGCCCAAATAACTGGGGTCAAGCCCAAATAACTGGATACTTCTGTGGATACTCAATCATTTGTTAAGGATACCTGAACCTTCAAAACTCAGAATCAAGTGAAAGGAGGATAAAGGATGCAGGATCCTTATATAAGATAATTAATGAATGAAATAGTTTGAGATTAGATCATTACCAAAATGAGGATCATCGGTCCTGTAGGGATCCTTCAAGGATACTTGTCAGGTAAGGATCATGGATCCTTGTTACATAAAGTATCTCTTCAAATGGACAGCATTCCAAGCTCTTGGTAGCAAGTCACCTTCCATTGTTAGCAATCGATATGCCCCCTTTCCTGCCTCAGCTTCGATCAAGTAAGGGCCTTCCCACTTTGGTGCCAATTTTCCATCAGCAGGATTGGTGGTATTCTGAAATGCTTTCCTTAACACCATATCTCCAACTTGGAATTTCCTGATCCTGACATTTTTGTTGTAGGCTCCAGCCATCCTTTGTTGATAACTGGCCATCCTTATCCTTGCCAAATCCCTGAGTTCTTCTATAGTATCCAGGTCTTGAACCAAGTTTTCAGCATTTTCTTCAGGATCACGAATGCTTGTTCTTGCAGTAGGAACCACCATCTCTGTAGGGATTACTGATTCTGCCCCAAATACCAAAGAGAATGGAGTTTGGCCAGTGGCATTCTTGGGAGTTGTCCTATCAGCCCACAGTACATAAGGTAGTTCTTCTGCCCACTTTCCTTTCTTGGATCCAAGCTTTTTCTTCAAATTGTTGATGATGATCTTGTTGGATGATTCTGCTTGACCATTAGCTTGTGGGTGGACTGGTGTTGATGTTATCATCTTAATCCCCCAGCTGTCACAAAAGTTAGCAGTTCTATTCCCAATAAACTGGGATCCATTATCGCAGACAATTTCAGACGGGATACCAAATCTAGTAATAATGTTTCTCTTAATAAAGGATATCACTTCTTTTTCCCTGACTTGAGCAAAGGCTTCAGCCTCTATCCACTTGGAGAAGTAATCAGTCATAGCAAGCACGAATACTTTTCCACCAGGTGCCTTAGGAAGCTTACCAACTATATCCATTCCCCACCTCATAAATGGCCAAGAAGAGGATATAGGATGCAAAAGTTCTGCTGGTTGGTGAAGGATATTACTGTGTCTCTGACAAGGATCACACTTCTTGGTATACTCCACAGCATCCTTTTTCATATGTCACACCCCGACCACGTAAAACAACAAAACGTGGCGGAAACGTCAGGGAGTGTTGTAACAGAATCATTGTTTCATAACACATGGAAATTGAAATATTGTTTTATTGATTAAAAGAGTTACAATGTCTTGACAATCAAAGAAATATAACATAAATAACTAGTCTTGCATCTTTTATTGTCACTAAGGCCCAAGTCCACCTAAGTGTATCTTGATAAATCCTATGCATCATATCCTGAAACACATGTGAAAATAGGTACGTCAGCATAAAAATGCCTGTGAGATACATAGGTTTTGTGAAAATAGAATTCATGACTTATATTTAAGAAAATGTTTAGTCATGAACCTTGTAATTTGCTTTGTCTTGTAAATCATTTGAAAAGTGGTAAAATCAGATGATATGTATAAATAAGAGAATAAAGTATGGTTAAATAAATAACTAAGTAAAATGAGTTTGTATAAGATAAGTTGTTTTGTAAAACAATGTCTTGTGAAAAGTATGTTATTTGTATACAATGTTATATCTCTAAATTGAAATGATTCAAATAACGCTACAATATGTAATACCATACCAGCACTTATATATAGGAAGTACCAGCGGCGTATCCACCATACTTGTATCGTATTACACACGCCTCGTTACTTAAATCACTTACCCAAACCAAACCACCAAAGTAAAATGTTTACGTGTAATCAAATGTCAAAATGTTTATGTGAAAACCATGTCTAATGTCTATGTCTAATGTTTATGTCTAATGTAAATCATGAATTGTGTATGTAAATGTCAAAATGTTTATGTATGGTAAGTGAAATATATCAACTAAACCATATGTAAAATGCACAAAAACAAGGTATTGAAGTAAAACATGGTTTAAATCAAAGTTATGTTTTGTGTAATAAATGCATGCTATACTGATATAAACATTTATGCGGTATTGTAAAAATTCATACATCCAAGCCTTGCGACAGTCAGACAACCCTTTTAGTAAAGGTTATCAAAAAATGTATTCGGATTCGGTTATTCCTTCCATCCAAACAAACCCGAGATTACAGGAATGGGATTTGTCAAGTCCTATGGTACCACTACCTACTACCGAGCGGCATGATCGGTGTTAATGAATGTACATTGTCCCATTTAAACAAACCAAATGTCATACCAAAATGAAAGCATGTGATGAATAAAATAATGTACTAAGTACGCACACAATGGGCATACATAGCATAGCATAAAATGTAATGTAAAATAATGTACTAAGTACGCACACAGTGGGCATACATAGCATAAAATGTAATGTAAAATAATGTACTAAGTACGCACACAATGGGCATACATAGCATAAAATGTAATATAAAATAATGTACTAAGTACGCACACAATGGGCATACATAGCATAAAATGTAATGTAAAATAATGTACTAAGTACGCACACAATGGGCATACATAGCATAGCATAAAATGTAATGTAAAATAATGTACTAAGTACGCACACAATGGGCATACATAGCATAGCATAAAATGTAATGTAAAATAATGTACTAAGTACGCACACAATGGGCATACATAGCATAAAATGTAATGAAAATAATGTACTAAGTACGCACACAATGGGCATACATAGCATAAAACACAATGAAATCATGTACTATAAATGTACTAATGAACATAGCAAGTATATGATGTGAAAACAGGAAAGCATGAAAGTAACAAGTAGGCACATGTGTTCCACCCCAAAACAGTTTGAAAACAGTAAAAGAGGGGTCTATGTACTCACTTGAGATTGCTTAGTAGTCCTTGAGTAACAACCAAACAATGCTAGAGATCACGGATATCAAACGACACCTAATATAGGTAACTACATTAATAAACCGGACCTATAATCGGAAGATCGGATAGAATGAGGCTCGTAAACCAAATGAGTAGGGGAACTCAAGTAATATGGTTTAACAAGGCCTACATACTAAAATGAAACCTAACCTAAGTGCTTACGACCCATTACGACCCGTTTAGGTAGCTTATGCTACTTTAACGCGTCGTTCGCGTAAAACGCGTTCGAAACGCCTAACTAGTCCTATGACAAGTAAAATATGCCTTAACATGTCTAATAATGTTACCAAATCAGTTTAGATACCAAAAGTTATGTTACATATGCTTAAAATGAATTTTGGCGTAAAAAGGGCATTTTGGTAATTTACCTAAGGCATATAAACTACCTATCATACAACTAACTAAACGCCGTGACCATAAGGTATAACATCGGAAGGTTATTCCCCATATACTATGGTCGCCTAATGTGTTTGGTCGGATCCTAATGATCGACCAAACGGGTCGGATTCGAAAGTATAAGCGATTGTTTAGATCGCTTACCTTACGACCCTATATAAGCACTAAACTAAAAGTGACGAGCTAAGCATGTTAAAACATGCTTAACTAAGTTTAGAAAACAGGTTTGGTATCAAAACAAACGGTTTTGATACCTAAAAGTAGTTTGGTTACAAAATACGCAATAACACGCATTTGGCTGAAACTACGACTCGTCACTGAGCCTAGATAACGTGGTAATCAGTAGGTATAGTCACTAGGGACTATAACCATCGTGATCACGCTCACGTTATGAAGTTCAAATGAACCTTGCATTGACCATAAACTGGTCAATGCAGAAAGTCAAACAAAGTTCGACTTTCGGACTAGAAAAGTGATAAAAGAACGAAGGAACACTTACAAAGGGTCCCCGCAAGATTGATAATCCAAGTATTCTCAGGTATGAGGTGATGAAACACCCCAACTTAGAGAATTCTCATATTTCAAGTGGGTTTTGCAATGGGGATGGATGGGTATTTATAGTTTTTGGGGAGCCGTTAAGATCGTTTCTCGAATAACGTGATCGAATCCCATCCGTACAAGTGTTGGAATGTTATGGTGCATCATTTTGCCCACCACAAGAGATTGACATGTGGCATTTGGCCTTTGGGGATTGTTTAAATCTGTTAATCAGCAGTTAAAAATGATTTTCTGCATCTGACCCATGCTTACGGACCTCAACACTCAGAATGTTGAGGTCCGTAAGGACCTTGCAGGCCTGAAACTTTCGAAAATGGCAGAACAGGCCCCTGTGCGCGTATCGTCATGTTTTGGCACTTCTAACACCCGTCAAACCCAATTTCAAGATCCACAATGATGTTAAGACATAGGGAACATGAAATATGCTTGAAAACATCACGGATGTCGGTTCGTTTGGCCGTACGATCGCGTTGTTCGGTTAATTACGACGGAATGCGCATAAGCGCGAAAAACGATCCAAATTGCGTGACGAATGGATTTTTCTCATGCCAAACACTAAAATAAAATATTTTAGTGCTTACATAAATTTTTGGATGTCCGGATGTATTCAGAACGTAAGTTATGCGCGAAAGTGCAAACTTATGCACTTTTTGACACTTTTAGTCCCTGAATGAGTCAAAAGTTTATTTTAGCACACCTAACCCCTCAAAGCCTATTTATAAGCTATAGAAAGGATATTTAAGGTGTGTTTAACTTATGGTCATGTTCCAGAATGTCTGTTACAGTTCAAATTGGCATACTTTCGCAGTTTGTCAACTTTAGTCCCTGTACGCGATTTAACTTGATTTTGCCATACCCAAGCCTTCGAAACTTATTTCTAAGTTAAGTAAAGGTTATTTAAGGTATGTTAAGCCTATTTCACCATTCCGGAGTGTTCGTTGCATTAAACTGGTTATATTTACGCATCAGTGCGCGTATAACCTTCCAGAAAGCGATTTAGAGCCCGAAATCGAACAAGAATTGATATGTGCAAATGATACACATATATGTACAAATCCCAAGTATGAAATACAATATTTCATTGGTTTGGTATTTGTTTGATGGTCGCAGTGACCCAGGTGTCACATCATAGTAGGCCAATAGTATCCTGTCCTCAGGATCCTTGAGAATAATGCTCTGCCCCCAGTGTGGTTTCCACAATCTACTTCATGGAAATCCTTTAGGACTTCTTGGATTTCAGGATCATCTATGCATATTAGATATGGACCTGCAAGAGATCGTTTATACAAAATATTATTCAATATTGTAAATTGAGATACCTTGATTTTGAAAGCCCTAGGGTTTTCTCCTGTAGGAATCTCTCTATGTTGTATGTATCTCATAATTGGAAGGATCCATGATCCTGAATGAGATTGAGTATCCTCACTAGGGATGATTGCAGAATCTTCTCCTATCTCCATAGCTACATGATCCTCGATAGCAGGGGTCAGGATATGGATAATAGGGATCTTGATATCCTCCGGGATCTTCAAGGATGATCCTAGATTGGCTAATGCATCAGCCTCTGCATTCTCTTCCCTTGGTACCTGTGTTAAACTAAAGGAAACAAAAGAGGGTGCCAATTCTTTGATTATCTCTAAATATTTGATTAGCTTTTCACCTTTAACATCATAGGATCCATTAAAGTGATTAGTGATTAATAATGAATCTACATGTACCTCAAGATATCTGATCCTCATATGCTTAGCAATTTGCAAACCAGCTATCAAGGCTTCATACTCAGCCTCATTGTTGGTAGTTTGAAATTCACAAGCTATGGAGTGGGGTATTATGTCCCCCTGTGGAGATTTTAGTAGTATTCCAAGCCCTGTTCCTTTTACATTAGAGGCTCCACCAGCGAAGAGTATCCAAGGATCCTTAGTTTCTTCAAGCTGTTGGACTTCTAACTCAGCTTCCTTTTGCAAATCACTACTAAAATCTGTCACAAAGTCAGCTAAGGCTTGGGATTTGATGGCAGTCCTTGGTTCATATCTTATATCATATGCACTAAGCTTCACTGCCCACTTAGCCATCCTTCCTGACATTTCAGGTTTCCTAAGAACATTCTTAATTGGAAAATTAGTCTTAACAATAATGGTATGAGTCTCAAAATAATGTCTTAATTTAGTAGATGCCATAATTAATGCAAGGATAAGTTTCTCTAAGTGTGAATACCTGGATTCAGCATAGTGTAAACTCTTACTTACATAATAAACAAGATGTTGTGTACCTTGGTGATCCTTAACAAGGACCGCACTTACTGCTTTTGAGGATACTGCTAAGTATAAGGATAATATATCGCCTTTTTCTGGTTTCATCAAAGCCGGGGCTGAGGATAGGTAATCCTTAAGAGCTTTGAGGGCACTTTCATGCTTTTCAGCCCATTCAAATTTCTTGTTCTTCCTCAGGATGTCATAGAATTCCTTGCACTTTTATGAGGATTTGGATATGAACCTGTTCAAGGCTGCGATCCTGCCTGTCAATCTTTGCACATCCTTAGCGTTGGCAGGAGATTTGATATTCACAATAGCCTTGATTTGCTCTGGACTTGCTTTAATGCCCCTCTTTGTCACCATATAGCCTAAGAATTTACCTGCCTTAACACCAAAATGACACTTGGAAGGATTTAGTTTCATGTTAAATTTATCAAGGATATTGAATGCTTCCTCCAAGTCTTTAAGGTGATCCTCAGCTTTCTTGGATTTAACCACCATGTCATCAATATAGACTTCCATGGTGTGTCCAATTTGTTCCTTGAACATCACATTGACTAGCCTTTGATAAGTAGCACCTGCATTCCTTAGTCCAAATGGCATAGCAATATAACAATATATACCAGTTGGGGTCATAAAGGCTGTATCCTCTTGATCAGATGGTTCCATCTGAATTTGCTGAAATCTAGATGAAGCATCCATAAAAGTCATCAACTCATGACCTGCGGTAGCATCCACCATGAAGTCAATGTGAGGTAATGGGAAAGGATCCTTGGGACATGCCTTGTTTAAATCAGTGAAATCGACACATACCCTCCACTTTCCATTTTTCTTTTGAACAACAACCACATTGGCTAACCATCTTGGATACTTAACCTCTCTTATCATACCTGCCCGAAGTAACTTATCTACTTCTTCCTGGATAATAGCATTCCTTTCAGGTGCAAACTTCCTCCTCTTTTGATGTATAGGCTTGAATGACCTGTCAATGCCAAGCTTATGAGTAATTATATCCTTAGATATACATGTCATGTCTTCATGTTTCCAGGAAAAAGGTGGATTTCCTCCTCTCAAGGAAGGATACTAGATCCTGCTCAATGTTGCTAAGGATCCCTGATCCTATGAAGACTATGGATTCAGGATCATGAGGATCCATGAGGATTTCTTTTACATCCTGTTCCCTTGCCTCCAAGACATCTCTTGAAGGATACTTTAATTGCTATTGCTCCCTTGGTCTTGAGGCTGGCTTCATTAATCATGTATAACAATTCTTAGCCTCTTGTTGATCACTCTCAATTTTCACCACTCCCCATGGACTTGGAAGCTTTACACACTGATGATAGGTGGATGGAACTGCCTTCATATCATGTATCCATGGCCTGCCAAGGATAACATTGCAACAAGATAAGCAATCTATAACACAAAATTTTTGATAAGAATGCAATCCTTCAATATAGATTGGGAGTTTGATGTCCCCCAATGTATTCTTAGTTTCCCCACTGAATCCCACAAGTACTGAGGATCTTGGGACAATATCAGACTCCGGGATATTCATCTTCTTGAGGACATCAAGCTGAATGATGTTCACAGAGCTTCCTCCATCTATAAGGATCCTGCGAACAAAGTGGTTAGAAATAAACAATGTTATTACAAGACCATCATGATGAGGATCCTGGACATCAACACGATCATCCTCATCAAAGGTTATAACTTTATCCTGGGTAACAACGGAGGTCCGGACGGGTCTGTCTCCATTATCCATCTTGGTTTCCTTAGCATGTCTTTTTGCTGCTGAAAAGGAGGTACCACAAATGTCTGATCCACCGGATATGAAGTTTATAACTTATGCATCTGCTGGAGGAGCAGGAGCCCTTTCCGGGATCCTTTCAGGATCCTGGATCCTTGACTTTTTTCGTCCCAAAAGTTCCTTCAAATGCCCCTTGCTCAACAAGTTACCAATTTCCTTTCTTAGTGCAATACACTCTTCAGTGAGATGCCCGAAATCCTCATGATATGCACACCACTTGGACTTATCCTTTGTAGCAGCTGGTTTATCACTTTTTCTCGGCCACCTAACTTTCTCACCTAGATTCTGCATTGCAAGGATTAGTTCATTGTTATCAACAGAAAAACAGTATTCAGAAATAGGAGGATAATCCTCATCATCCTCTTCTTGTTCCACTGCATGCACGTTCTGGTTATCAGATTTGTTATAGGATTTGGATTTGTTGTTCCTGAAGTAGGATCCTTGCTTTTCCTGTTTTGAGGATCCTGTCAATCTCTCCTGGATCCTTTTGTCATCCTCTAGACGGATGAACCTAAGGGCCCTGGTTCTTACTTCATCAAGATTCCTGCATGGGGTCATAACAAGATCATCATAGAATAATGAATCCCTAAGCAATCCCATTTTGAAGGCTTCTACAGCCGTAGCTATATCTAGGTTAGGGATATCTAAGGATTCTTTACTAAACTTAGTGATATAATCTCTAAGTGATTCATTTTGACCTTGTGTTACCCTATATAGATCACTAGTTAATCGTTCAAACTTTCTACTACAAGAGAATTGACTATTAAACAAATTAACTAGATTAGCAAATGAAGTAATAGAGTAAGGGGGAAGACTTAGCAGCCATTTAAGAGCAGATCCTGTGAGTGTGGATCCAAATCCCTTGCATAGACATGCTTCTTTTAACCTCTCAGGAATTGGATTGATCTCCATCCTCTCCCTGTATTGAGCTACATGCTCTTCTGGATCCGTTGAACCATCATACAACTTCATGGATGGTATCTGGAATCTTTTGGGTATCTCAGCATCACAAATAGGTGGTGCAAAGCGAGATATCCTATGGCTACCATCTGCAATTTCAGGAATGGGTTTGACCACTCCTGGTACACTGGATATCATGTCCTTGAGCTTCTGTAACTCCCTGGCCATAGCCTGATTGATACCTGTATCCTGCATAGAGCCATTGTTAGTGTTACATGAATTATTAAAAGTGTTACCTCCCACAGGATTCGTGTTTGGAATTCCAGATGTGAATCCATATTGACGAGATTCCGGTATAATTGAAGGACCAGAGGAAGCAATGGTTTGCATTGGTATGAAGTCTCCTTGATGAACATCCGAGTTCGGGGGCTGCATACTTCTTGGGAATCCTAGATCCTGAAAGATGTTGGATCCTTGAGGCTGAGATGATCCTTGAACCTGAGAGGACCCTGGATTCATAAAGGATCCTTGGATCTGGGAGGATCCTTAGACCTAGGAGGATCCTTGGACCTGGGAGGATCCTTGGACCGGGTGCATTCCTAAATATCCTCCCGAGCTGATGAAGGACCCCTGATGCTAAAAAGAGGATCCCGATGGCTGAGAGTAGGATCCTTGAGGTTGGAAGTGAGAGCCAAATGCCTGACTCATAGTTGCCGTTCCATAACGCCTTTCTGATGGACCACTTTGATACTGGATGCCCGGAACTGCCGATTGTAGGGTAGTTACAACTGGAGTGTCAAAATTCAATGACCTTGGCATCAGAGGAGAGTGATCCTCCACCGATTTCTTCTGTTTCTTGATATCACCAATCTCTTGGAGGATCCGTTCATTGGTTTTGTCCTGCTCTTGCATGCGATCCCTCATCTGCAAAATCAGATTAAAAAGATCATTAGTAGTAGGATTAGTGGAAACAGAAGAAGTTGGTGGTTTTTGGAAAATGGGGGTTTGTCTCTTCGCAGCATTTTCAGCATTCTTCTGGGATCCAGAAGGTGGTGGAGGCAAAGGAGGAACGCCTTGTGAAGAACTGATCGCCGACATAGAGCTTGATGTGTTCTTTGCTGAGGAAGCCATTTGCTTGATTGTAACGAACCAAAATGATCACTAGAACAATAATTTCTCAAGAACGAAGCACCAATTTCCCCACGGTGGCCGCCAAACTGTTTTGGTCAAAAATCAAGCAATGATAATGCAACCAAACTTTAAGTTGTGAGGTGTGATGCTTGAATCAATGAACAATACTAAGGATCACTCTGAAATGTAATGAACAAGTGACACAAAGATGTATACTAGGAAAAAGCCCTTGATCAATGAATGATCTCCGGCATAAAAAACCTCGGGTGATGGAAACTACCGATCACCAACTCAGATTAAACAAGAAATGTAATACAACTTCTGTCACACCCCGACTTTCCACGTGTCACCGGTGGGCCCAGTGGGGAGTATCGTGACGTGGTTGGCAACATAATAGTCAAACAACACAATTATATAAATGCACAGCAGAAGCAATTTAAAAGATATAATACAACCGAATTTATTATTGTAATATCAAATGTCACAATATTCGGAAGTTTATCCACATACGGATCGAAAATAAAATAGAAACAATAGTTCAACAGACTTTGACATCTAGAGCTCGCGAGACTTGAGTAATGATGCCTGGAGTAGCCAGCCTATTTCGTCTAGCACCTGCACTTAACCTTTTTGGAAAATACGTCAGTTTACACTGGTAAATACAACTCAACTGACTCGTTTTGAAAAGAGTTTGTAAATTAATTTGAATGCACTTCGGCACAAAAATATCTTTATAACTTGGGACAATTATTTGTATATAATCTTGTATACAGATTTACTTATTTGCCGTCCATTAGCACCGATTAGAAGAGCCGGTTTAAGTTAACTGACACGCCACAGGTATAGTGCCCACAAGGTTGATTCCTTTAGTGGATTACCAGTTTTTACATAATGCATCTGTCAGGTGTACGCCTACACCCCGTGCTTAGGTCGTGGCCATTTCGTAAAATGATGCCAAGGATATTCTGGACATGGTCATTTAACCCCCAAGGGCCATACATCAAATAATACAGAATAAAGCGGGTTATGTAAATACATTAATCACAGTCCGATTTAAATGACTACATACCCGACCAAGCGGTACTTTTATAGTTCCGTACCCCAAGCCCGTATAGGGAAAATAAGTTAAGAGTATTTACCTGAGCAAAGTATCAATCAAATACAGCAAAATGCAAGTACTTTTACGGGGCTCCTAATCTGGAACGAAGGTTTATAATAACCTATTAGATTTCTAACGGGTCCTTAATTTAGCCTTAGCTTAGACAGGTTAGTTTCAATGATACGGTTCGTACGCACTATTAAGCGAAGACCGGATAGAATGTGATTTAGACCCAACAAGTTTGGAGACTTGTTTAATATGGGTATTTCATACACACTCTGGATTTTGAGATAAAACCGATAAGGTTTGGCCTGTTTAGGCTAGTTTATGTAAACTAGTTACATAAACCGAACCGAACGCGTAATAAGCGTAACGGGTATTCATATGAGCCATTTACAGGTTTCCTAAGTTAATATGCTTCATATATGTTGTGACATCAGTAAGTTGTCTTTCATTATGCCCGTAACGAGTTTAACACAAACTATGCCCCTTAGGGGTAGTTTGGTCATTTAAAAGTTTATAAAAGAGTTTAAGTATTTATCTGAGTTACAGGTCTGATGTAATCAGCAAAAATACTTAATTTACCATGTTATAACAGTAGAGTAAGGT
Organism: Helianthus tuberosus; assembly: GCA_030545235.1. NCBI lineage: Eukaryota > Viridiplantae > Streptophyta > Magnoliopsida > Asterales > Asteraceae > Helianthus > Helianthus tuberosus. The sequence continues at coordinate 40,330,013 of CM060371.1, read as the reverse complement.
ATATATGTGAAATTTATCCATTATAACCAAACTAGGCCCCGTAGGGGTATTTTGGTAATTTCACATAAGCCGAAAAGCTCCAAAACTGAAGTCTGAGTTTCACAAGCTTTTCCTACTGTTAAAATATTATAATTTGCCTCAAATATCAGTAGGTATCACCCTTGGTATGTTTAAAATAGTTTTAGTACATACTATGCGTTAAAAACGCTTAAAAAGGCGATTAGAAGCCGTTTCCGGGTTCGATACTTAAATCTGATATTTTTATATTTCCAGAAGGCTTAAAATGATTTATTTATCATATGTGATCAGTAGGAAAAGGTTTCGAGTCGTTTAGATATGTAAAACTCATTTTATAGCCCGTAAGGGCAAAACCGACAATTACCGGATTAAGCCTACGACTATAAGTTATGCTCATCCTAAAATTTATTAAAAATCTTTAAAAATGCCAAAATAATATATTACATCAGTGGGTAAAATATTTGATATCAAAAAGTAGGCTTAACAAGGCTATACGCTAATTACGCCGTTTTATTAACATAAGGCTTTAATTTTACGCTAACGAGCATAACTCTTATTCTATACCTCAAACTGATGTCAAAATTTGCATACAAGTCTATATATCAGTAATTAAGGTTTCTACTCTTTTACATTTTCAAAAATCACGTTTTAAGGTGAAAAGGGCATAATGGTCAACATATGAGCAATTAACGGAATCATGCGTATTAATCAGTTAACTAATGAACCATAGTGTATAATCACAGAGGGTTATACTAGCATGTAACCTGGTCCAAATAAGGCTCTTAGGTATTTCTAAATCATACCAAAATGGGTCAGAACTGAAAGTCAAAGTATAAGTCAAACTATGCGACTTTCGGTTCCGAACCGGGTCTAAACAGGAAATTGTCGGGTTGAACATGTTTGGACATGTTCTTACACTTATTACCAAGTTATAACAATGATCAAACAGGTTGTATATGATCTACATTGCTAATTATGCATAAATTGTAATTTAAGTATCATGTTGACTTTTTCTTAGCAAGTTTGACCCGACTTTTGACCTGGTTAGAGTGGTAATCAGGGGGAACCCTTTTGAGGGTTTATTACCCACATATGTAGGATCGGTTTGCGACCCGAACGAGTCATTCAGAAGAGATTTTATCAGTTTCAGAGGTGGAAACTAAGAAACCGATTGCGAAACAGCTTGCGTATCACTTTAACACTGATTATATTGATATACTATCGTTTACAATCAGTCCTCACACCGGCAGCACCTCGGTATGGAATTTCAGAACACGTTACAAATGAAATCTACACAAGCCTATATATACTATTCAGATTTCGCTTGGAAACACTTCAAGCGAAATCCAATTGTTAACAATTCAAGCGAAATCCTCATAATATCTTCAAGCGAAATCCTTATCAAAATAACTTTCTGATTTCAAGCGAAACTTTCATGCAATCTTGAAATCTGTTTTGTCCTCTTGTGTAGATGATGCAGTGATTATGTCATGATGATGATGTCATCATGACATCATGCTTGAACGACTTCGCAATGAACTCGAGACTCGACATAAGACGAAGACGACAGATGAATGCACCAACAGACTCCCCCTCAGATGTTGACGAGTCTTAAATGTCGAGTATTCTCTATCTTCAGTCTTTATTAGTCTCTTTTCTTTCTTAGCATATACCAAGATCTTCTCTTTGGCTTTAACCTCGTCAGACTCCCCCTCTCATCATGATGGGATCGCCGTCTGGAATTAGCTATCGCCTTGAGATCAATCCCTGGCTTTATCTCTGTTTAAACTCATCACCTACACAATTCTCATCGAAACATAAGTTTTTACTTAAATCAATAAGAAAAACTTACTAGTAATAGTTACATCAAGTTCAAATTAATGACCCTGATTAACTAATCTCAATTTCTTTCTCAAATCAAAATATTTTCAATTCAGTACACACACTCCCAAATCAGTTCATCATGTTCAGCACTTGGAATTTTGAAAATCAGCTCTCCAACATCAGTTGTCGAAAATCTTTTTGATTTTTTCAAAATTTTATGCTAAAACACACCGAAAATCTTTTTGGATTTTTGAATATAACGAAATGCAGTAAATAAATATTTACAGACAATATTTTTGTGAGTTTGCGTAAGAGGATCATATCAGTTTTTCAGACCAATCACCAACACCGTTAAGCTTGATTTCATTTTAAGCTCTAAACGATTCACATTGATTGACGATATTGTTGTCCACTCAAACTCAATCTAAAAACTTTCGAAATGCTTACCGATACGATTAGGTATATTTAGATACTACTAAATTCTTATGGACCCCACGATCTCAGCATATCCCCTCATCATGCAATACACTGACTCAAGTAATGCCTTTAAACTTTTATCAACTGTGATTTGTGCGAAAACAAAGCAGAATTTTTAAACATTAACAATCAGGTCGATACTTCCGTATACGCAGAGAAAGTCCAATGTTTAAACAAAATAAGAAAAATAAAACAAGTTGAAGTTGTTTAGGCTTTAACCACCAGGTCGATACTCCCGTATACGCAGAGGTGATCCAAAGCTTAAACGAAACACCAAAGAAAATAAAGCAGAACGTTTAGGCAACAACATCTAGGTCGATACTCACGTATACGCAGAGGATATCCGATGCTTAAACAAAATAAAGAAATAAAACAAGTTTAAATCTTTGCAAAATGAAATGCACAATCACAGCGACTTTTTAGCAAAGTTGTGAAAGTTCACAAACTTAACCAGTTTTATGTCTTTCGACAATCAGCGATTACTAAGTAGGCACACAATCAAGAAGGACAAAACTAAGTACTATGCTTTCAACCATGTTTCCCACTAGAACTAGGCTTTTTCATTTAAGTTTGTATCGTTATCGCAAATCTACTAGTCTAGCTGAGCCTACCGTCACATCTTTAGTGAGACCGTTTATCACATTATAACTTTCCATTTCTTTAGCGTGCTGTGACAGTCCAACTGATCTACTATCATTTCCTCTTTTTTACAACAAAACTCATTTTTGCATTTTTTTCATGTTTTTGGCTTTTTCAAATTTTCAAATGTTTTTGGATTTTCTAAAAATTTACTCCCCCTAAAATGCAAACACATTTTAGGAAATTTGAAAACAAACTGTACAAGAACATGACAACTGATATCGACTTGCCTCAATTCTCCATTCACTTGGCATAAACAATCAGAACTCCCCCTCACAACAAACTATTTTCCCATTATGATCTCAAAACACTTAAGTTTATTTAATCAAAATGGTTTTTCCGGAAAATAAGTTTTGGTGATTGATTTTAACCAATTGTAGGTTAGGGGATAAACTCATCATTTTGTTTTTCAACCACTTGTAGAAAATCAGATACAACTTAATGTCCCTGATTTACCACTTGTAAGATCAAACCAATCAAACATTTTCAACCAAACATCATCTGTTAGTTGAATTCTCAAGGTGCCGATTCCTACTCCTCGCTTACAAACCTGGGAGTTCCGGCAAGTCCTGCAAAAACTTCTCAAACATTTTATACAAACATGATAAAGAATGATGCCGATTCATGATCCACGATTACCAACTTGGGATCTCCGGCAAGTCAGGTTTTTCATTTAAACAGATTCACCAAAGCCTGACGGTCCTTGGGTGATTTTGAATTCTTGTTCAACAATGATGGAAAATTTGCATCATCCATTGTTAGACCAGAATTCTCAACTTTTACCTCAACACATGGCTCCTCTGGCTTTACCACACCAGATTCATTGCCTGAACTTGGCTTGTCTGACTTTGATGAGCCAGATTCATCGCCAACATGTGGCTCCTTTGTTTCCGAAGAAACAAATTCATCACCAACAATTTTCTTCTTCTTCTTTCTCTCTTTCGTCCTCAGATTTGTATCTGATGAATTCGTCTTGCTTGACTTTGCAATCGAGGGAGTTGATTCATCAGAACTCTTATTCGATCTATCCGGTGAACCCGAGGACAAGATCTTCTCGAGATACTCTCTCACCTTCTTTCTCTTCTTCCTCAGTCTGTCTTTTTGCCCCTGAGAAAGCTTCACTTTCGTTTCTTGAACTTTAGGTTCTTGAACCTTCTGTTCTTTGGGCTTGACATTGACTGATTTCGTTGCCATCTTCTGAGAATTAACCCTCAATCTTTCATTTGATCTCCTTGGGCAATCTCTGGCAATGTGACCTCTGATGTTGCAATTAAAGCATCTTCTCGTCTCATAACTCCAATCTTGGCAGTTAACAGCAATGTGTCCTTGATAACCACATCGACACTCTGCTATCGTACCAATCACCATTTTCAGCCCAAATGCTCAAATCAAAGCACTGTTTGGCTTGGTGATATTCCTTGCTCCTCTTGATTGCTGGATTTGACTTTTGAGCACTGTGGTTCGACCTGCACCACTTATTGCCAACAATTTTAGAGTTTTCGATTTTTGTAATTTTTCATTGCGATTGGATGATCGATCTGATGAGCTTTTATTATCTTTTTGAACATTTTTCAAAATTTTCTCTTTTTGTTTTTGTTCCACTTTCTTCTTCAAAGGTTTTTGCTTAGAGCATTCTTCCTTTTCAATTGATTGTGGAACAGTTTCTTGAAACTTTTCTTTTAATTTGAAAAACAATTTTTGTTTTTCGAATTTTTTATTTTCATCATCAGATTTCTCATCACAATCTTCAACTTTGACTTTGTCAAAGTTTGTGACATTGTCACTTATTGGAACTGAATTAATAGGTTTTGGACAAAGAATAGTTGAAGTATTCACAAACACCTTCAACTTTTGTTCCCATTCCTTGATTTTCTTTTGAGCACACTCTGCTTCTTTTTCGAGTCGAATAATCTTTTCAAGATGAGAATTGATTTCAATTTGTTTTTCAAGATTGTTTTTACCAAACATATCTCTCTCATCTTCTAAAATTTTTATTTGACTTTGAAAATCTTTCTCAATTTTTAATTTTTCATTTTCAAAATCTTTTTCTTTTTCTTTCAAAATTTTGTTTTCTAATGTCAAACTGTCCAAACCACTCAACAGTTTGTCATTTTCAGATTTCAACTTGTCAAAATTTTCTTGCAAAACAAGAATCTGTTTATCATCAAATTGCTTCTCATCTTTCAACTTCTTGATTTCCAATGTCAATCTTTTCACATCCTTCAATAGTTTGCCATTGTCAGCCTCAAGTTTATCACATTTCGAGCAACCTGAGTCAGAACTTGCGGATTCAATCTTCACAAATTCTTCAATCTTTTGAACTTGCTCTGTCTCCATCTTGTATGTTCCTGCACAAAAGATTTTAACGAAGTCAAGAGGATTCATATTCTCATCAATATAACAACCCCTCTTCATATCGTATTTCATAACATCTTTTGCACTAAGACACACACAGACTCTTTTGTTCAGTTCAACAACCACATCCAAACTTAATTTTTTTCAAATTATTTTCTATCCTATTCAGAAATTCTTTCTTTTTCTCTTCATTATCGTATCTATGTGTTGTAAGTTTACTGATGAATTTACTTAAAGATAATTTTGAAAAACTAGAATTCTTTCTTAGATTTTCCAAAAAATCATCCCTTTCAGCTGGTAATCCATTAGCAAACTTTGATACCATTTCAGCTTCTGATATCATTATCTTGTTTTCTTTCAAATGGTCAATCAAACAATCAAATCTCTTCTCCAAATCATCTAATTTCTCATCTTTCTTACATAGAAAACATTCGAACCGGTCAATCCAAACATTTTTAGACAAACCTTGATAATAACTACTGAAATATCCTCGATACCAATCATTTATCCTTACAAGATCATAATTTTCCTTCTCATCAAAGACCATTGCCATCTTTCAAACACAACCTGTTCAAACACTTAAATTTGATTTTGCCGACGACAGTTTCCAATTCAAATCAAAATTAATTTGTCCTCAAAATCCACTAACTCGACAACAACAAGTAACAAGATAAGATGATTGGACCAATTTTTTTTTTAAAATTGCCGACAACTCTGATGTTTAAACACTGGAATCGAGAACTTTAATTCTAAGAACCATTAAAGCACATGCAAAAGTCTGATTATACTTTGATTATATCGACTATCAAATGTCACATGCAAACTGAAATGGTTCTTAATGAATCCTGTTGACTACCTCGATCACATGCAACTGACACAAGATACAAAACTTCCTTTTCCAACTTACTGACAACTTGTAAAATGACTATCACATGTATTTCTTGAATCAAGCATTCACGTGACCAACTTATACATCTTTACCAACTTTGACATGCAAACTGACAAATCGTGAGAACAATTTTCGAAAGTCACATGCAAGCTGACTTGTTCACATGCATTATGCCCGACAACTATTATCAAACCAGGCAACCTGAACTTCAATTTACGAGACCCGACAAGTTAATGTCACATGAATTTGATCGTGAACTTCAACTCTAAAAACGATGTAAACACATGCACAATCTGATCAACCGATACAACCTCATGTAAACTTACACAAGAACTCGTGATTACTTGTCTCAACAAACTGACAACCTCGATCAGAAAGTTACGTCAGATATATCAAAAAAAATCAGCAGGTTGTTCAAGTGAGATATCCAATTTAGATCAGATTATCATGTATTTTCAAGTGAAATCAACAAATAATCTCAAGCGAAATCATGATGATTGTCATATTCAAGCAATATCAGATCAAGATGAAGATTCAAGCGAAATCTCGATGTAATTTCAAGCGAAATTATGATTTAAACAGTTGCTGATTTCATCACATTGTTCGAGCAATTGAAGCGAAATCTCACAAAAATACAAGATTTAGGTCGATTTTAAACTTGAAACTTTCAAGGATTCATTAATACATGATTACGCACAAGATATGTGAATTTGAGCCATTTTTAACCGTAAAAATTTGTTCGATTTTGAAAGAAGGTGAAGAAAATCAGAAAAAGTGACAAAAACGAGCTTTTTTGGCGAAATCTCTTCCTCCTGAGCTCTGATACCACTTGTAGGATCGGTTTGCGACCCGAACGAGTCGTTCAGAAGAGATTTTATCAGTTTCAGAGGCGGAAACTAAGAAACTGATTGCGAAACAGCTTGCGTATCACTTTAACACTGATTATATTGATATACTATTGTTTACAATCAGTCCTCACACCGGCAGCACCTCGGTATGGAATTTCAGAACACGTTACAAATGAAATCTACACAAGCCTATATATACTATTCAGATTTCGCTTGGAAACACTTCAAGCGAAATCCAATTGTTAACAATTCAAGCGAAATCATCATAATATCTTCAAGCGAAATCCATATCAAAATAACTTTCTGATTTCAAGTGAAACTTTCATGCAATCTTGAAATCTGTTTTCTCCTCTTGTGTAGATGATGCAGTGATGATGTCATGATGATGATGTCATCATGACATCATGCTTGAACGACTTCGCAATGAACTCGAGACTCGACATAAGACGAAGACGACAAATGAATGCACCAACAACATAATTACCAACTTATAACTACTTTTAATTCGAGATATGACTGAGCCATTGTTGACAAATCTCGAAGTCAAACCGTAATTACGACAGTTTGACTTTTAGCTAAATAACTAAGCTAAACATTATTAAAGAAGGTTAAGCAAACTTACAAAGGTCCTAAGCTTGATTAGTGGTCACTTGAGAGTGCCTTGGAGCTCCAGAAATGATCAGATTGCAAGATGAAGGTGTGAAGAACAAAGGTTGCTACTCATGGCCTTTTATAGTGATTTCTTCACCACAAATCTTTGACACATGAGTCTACAACCCACCACAACTGATCAACACATGTTCCTAGTGCTTAGGGGGTGCCTAGGGGTCGTCCAAGATGAGGCAAATCGGTTAAAGGTTGAGCATAAAGGCTATGGCAGACAAAGAAGCAAAAAACTCGCATCAGGTAGGCCCTGGTGTGACGCGACGGACCCCCCCCCCTTGGGCCTCGCGTCACGCGACCCCCTTCTGCACAAAATCCATATTTTTGATTTTATTTGCGATTTGATCCTTGCCCCTTCAAGCTTCGATTATGTAACACCTGTGCCTTCACGGCCATCAAACAAATACCAAACCAATGAAATATTATAATTTATACTTGGGATTTGTAAAAATATGTGTATCATTTGCACATATCATTTCTCGTTCAATTTCAAACTCTAAATCGCTTTCTGGAAGGTTATACGCGCACCGATGCGTAAATATAACCAGTTTAATGCAACGAACACTCCGGAATAGTGAAATAGGCTTAACATACCTTAAATAACCTTTACATAACTTAGAAATAAGTTTTGGAAGGTTTGGTATGCCGAAATCAAGTTAATTCGCTTACAGGGACTAAAGTTGACAAACTGCGAAAGTATGCTAATTTGAACTGTAACAGACATTCCGGAACATGACCATAAGTTAAACATACCATAAATATCCTTTACATAGCTTAGAGATAGGCTTTGAGGTGTTCGGTATGCTAAAATAAACTTTTGTGTCATTCAGGGACTAAAAGCGTCAAAAAGTGCACAAGTTTGCATTTTTACGCATAACTTACGTTCTGAATACATCCGGACATCCAAAAATTTATGTAAGCATGACTATATTATATTTTAGTGTTCGCCTTAAGAAAAATCCATTCGTCGCGTCATTTGGATCGTTTTTCGCGCTTATGCGCATTCCGTCGTAATTAAGCGAACATCGCGATCGTACGGCCAAACGAACCGACATCTGAGATATTTTTGAGCTTGTTTTGAGTTCCCTATACTTTAACTTCATTTTAGAGCCTTGAAATGAGGTTAACGGGGTTCAAACGCATCGAAAATCGCTTAAACGGGCTGCAGGGACTAAACCTGTCACTTTTGAAACAATTCTGGAACTGGGAGGCAGTAGCGTAGCGCGAGCCCTAAGGGCCTATCCGTCGCGCTACGCGACTGCATGATCTGACCAGATTCATTGTTCTTGTTGCAAGTTGCAGCCGGTTGATTCGTGTCCACACATTTCCTATCGTCTAGTCAGCGGATAAGAACCATTTTTAGCTACCATGAGTTTCCGACAAGTGTACGGGTTGGATCATGGCACGTTTTCCATAAAACGATCCTAACGGTGGACCGAAAACTATATATACCCCATCACCCCAACCTCATTTCTTACAAGAATTCTGATTTGAGAGCTCTAAGTTGAAACCATTGTTTCATACCTGAGTTCTTGGATCGGGATTAGCATTCGGGGACCCTTCGTAAGTATTCTTTCGTTCTTTTCCTTATTTTATTGCTTTTCGAGTCAGAAAGTCAAACTTTGTTTGACTTTCAGCGTTGACCAGTAATGGTCAATGCGAAGTTCGTTTGAACTTCGCAACGTGAGTGTAATCACGTTGGTCATAGTCCCTTGGGACTATGCCCACTGATTACCACGTTGTCTAGGGTCGTAGGGTAAGCGATCAAATGAATCGCTTATACCTCGAACCCGACCCATTTGGTCGATCATTAGGATCCGACCAAACACACTAGGTGACCATAGTAGGTAGGGAATAACCTTCCGAGGTTATACCCTATGGTCGCTTCGTTTAAGTAGTTGTATGATAGGTAGTTTATATGCCTTAGGTAAATTACCAGAATACCCTTTTCATGTATAATGGTAATTAAGCATATGTAACCTAAACTTTTGTCACATAACTGATTATGTAACATGTTTAGGCATATAACACTTGTCATAGGGCTAGTTAGGCGGTCCGAACGCGTTTCACGCGAACGACGCGTTAAAGTAGCATAAGCTACCTAAACGGGTCGTAATGGGTCGTAAGCCCTTAGGTTAAGTTTCATTTAGTATGTAGGCTTTGTTAAACCAAATGACACGAGTCTCTACACTCGGTTGGTTTACAAACCCTAATGCTACCCGATCTTCCGATCTAGGTCCGGTTAATTAACATAGTTACCTATATTAGGTGCCGTTTGATATCCGCGATCTCTAGCATTGTTTGGTTGTTACTCAAGGACTACTGAGCAATCTCAAGTGAGTACATAGACCCCTCTTTTACTGTTTTCCAAACTGTTTTGGGGTGGAACACATGTGCCTACTTGTTACTTTCGTGCTTTCCATTGTTTTTACATCATATACTTGCTATGCTCATTAGTACACTATAGTACATGATTTCATGGTGTTCTATGCTTTGTATGATGACTTTGCATACTTAGTACATTGTTTTACATGACTTTTCTACTTTGTATGATGACTTTGCATACTTAGTACATTGTTATATACTGCATCTCTGTTGCATATGTTCCAGTAACATATGGACACATTGTTTTACAGCTCTACCCTGTATGTTTACTCTAGCATACTAGGTACATTATCTTCATAAAACATGCTTACATTTTGGTATGACATTTGGTTTGTTTAAACTATACTATACATTCATTAACACCGATCATGCCACTCGGTAGTAGGTAGTGGTACCATAGGACTTGACAAATCCCGTTCCGGACATCCCAGGGAAAGGGGATGAAAGGAATGACCGAATCCGAATACATATTCTCTTGATAACTCACTTTTACATAGTTATCCGTCTGTCTCAAGGCTTGGATGTATGAATTTTCACAATACCGCATAAATGTTCATATTCAGTATAGCATGCATATATCTTACAAAACATAACTTTGATTTAAACCAAGTTTTACTTCAATACTTTGTTTTGTACATTTTTACTTATGGTTTAAGTAGTCTAAATTTTACTTACCATACATATCATTTTGGTTATACATTACTTGACTACTTTTGGACTATAAACATTTGATATGGATATTGACATAGACATTTGACATGGATATTTGACATAGACATTTGACATGTATATTTGACATAGACATTTGACATGGATATTTGACATAGACATTTGACATGGATATTTGACATAGACATTTGACATGGATAATTGACATAGACATTTTGACATGATTTACATCTTGACATGAACATTTTACATTGTTTGGTTTGGTTTGATTAAGTGATTAAGTAACGATGCGTGTGTAATATGATACAAGCATGGTGGATACGCCGCTGGTACTTCCTATATATAAGTGTTTGTATGGTATTACATGTCGTAACGTTATTTGAATCATTTCAGTTTGAGACATAGAACATTTCATACAAATAACATACTTTTCACAAGACATTGATTTATAAACAACTTATCTTATGCAAACATATTTTACTTGGTTATTCATTTAACCTTACATTTATTTATACTTATCATCTGATCTTATCGTTTTTCAAATGATTTAAAAGACAAAGCAAATAACAAGGTTCATGACTAAACATTTTCTCAAACATAAGTCATGAATCTTATTTTCACAAAACCTATGTATCTCACAGGCATTTTTATGCTGACGTACCTATTTTCACATGTGTTTTTCAGGAGCTGTTGCATAAGATGATCAAGATACACATAGACAGACTTGGGCTTTAGTGACAATAAAAGATGCAAGACTAGTTAATTATGTTGTATTTCTTTGTTTGTTAAGGCATTGTAACACTTTTAATCAATAAAACGAAACTTTAATTTCCATGGTTGAGAAACATTAATTCTGTTACAACACTCCCCGATTTTTCGGCCACGTTTTGTATGTTCTACGTGGTCGGGGTGTGACAGAAAAGATGGTATCAGAGCCAATGGTTATAGGGAATTAGGTTATTAGTAATGCTTTGACCTAGTCTATAACCTTCTTAGGACCCTAACGCGAGTTTACTTGCGTTTAGTCATAAAACAATACTGTCACCTATCCTTAGGCGACGACCACGACAAGAACATAAATTTCAAAACCGCTTTGAAAACTAATCATCTGTTCTAGGATGATTGATTACTAGGTTTCGAACTCTCTGTTATATGGTTTTGAACCCCTTTGAGTTTTCAAAATCTCGACAAGGTTTTGGGTTTTAAATAATGTGAACACGTGCAAACTGGAAGGGTGAATGCCTGTATTCTGGGTTTTCTGTCTAGGCAAACACTTCGTATACATCTCATCAGACGCGAGACCAGTTGTGCTTACCTGGGAATTCTTGGGATGAGTGTTCACTTATAGGCGAGCATGTCTTTGTGATACATTATTTTTGACCTAATTACTTTGATTAATCACCGAGGTCGTTTGTTGCTTTGTAGTAACAAACAAATGACCACTATGCTTGCTTTCATCAGATTTGTTCATCTCATTCTTTTCGTCTAATTCTCTCACTCGTTTCCTTTCATGTTTCCTCTTTTAGAATGCCTCCTCGACGCGAGAACCAGATAGAGACTGCCGAACTGGCAGAAATTATTGCGCAGCAGATGGCTGCCCAATTTCCAAATCTCTTTGCTCAATGGCAACAAGCCAACAACAACAACAATGCCCTATGCAAATACAAGGACTTTAATCAGGCTAAACCACTCAAGTTTAGTGGCTCTGAGGGAGCAACTGGGCTTCTTCAGTGGTTCGAGAGCATTGAGAATACTTTCCGCCACGTTCAGTGTCCGGATAATCGCAAGGTCGAGTTTTCTTCAAGTGTGTTCCAGAAGAGGGCTCTCACATGGTGGAACGGGGTTATGAGGGACCGAGGTGCAGAAATTGCTCTTGCGCAAACCTGGGCTGAACTTAGGGCTCTTATGATGAGGGAATTCTGTCCTCGTCATGAGCAGCGAGCTTTGGAGAAGGAATTTGATGAGTTGAAGCAAGATAGTGGTGAGCACAGGGCGTATACTGATAGGTTTGAGGAGTTGAGTCTGCTTTGCCCGACAATGGTTACCCCACTTGACATAGCTATCGAAAGGTACATCGACGGCCTACCTGACTCGGTACAAGACATCCTTACTGGTAGTAACCCTGCCACACTCCGTCAGGCGATCGAGTTATCAGCGACATTGACTGAGTCGCAGATTCGGAAGAATAAATTACACAGGAAGGGTGACAAGGGCGAGAAACAGTCGTCTGACAAGGAGGATAGCAAGAAAGGTCAGAACAAGAATGGGAAGGATTCTAGTTCATCCAAGAGGGCAAGGAAGCGTAAGGTTTCCCAAAACAATGCCATTACTGCACAGGCCCAAGCTGCATCAAATCAGCCTGCGCAACCACTAGCCAAGAAGCCTTATTTTGGCAATGCACCTTTGTGCAACAGGTGTAACGGCCATCATCAACCACACCTCCAGTGTCGTCAGTGCACCAACTGCGGAAGATCCGGTCATCTTGCTAACACCTGCCGCATCCCTGCTAATCCGAATCGGCCAGTTCAGAACCCGGCTCAACAAGTTGCTCAGCCTCTTGCTCAGAAACAGGGTCAAGCTGCACGACCACACTACCCACCTGGTGCCTGTTACAATTGTGGGGATCTGACCCACTACAGAAACCGATGCCCAAAGCTTGCTAATGCAAATCCGACCCACGGATGAGCATTCAGCTGAACAAAGGATGTTGCTGTCTTACGCTTTTGTTCTTTTGTTTCCTTGTAATGTGAAACAATCTGTTTTGTTTATAAATAAATCGTTGTTCACAAATGCTGATATACAAGTATAGTTACATGTGTGTATAATTTTTCTATGATACCTGCATTAAGGAACTATGTTCCTTACAAACTACTCTTGTGATTCTCTCTTTCAAGTGATCGCTCATAATTTCCTCGAAAGTTCTAAGTACTCGTTTCATTCTAAGAAACGAAGTACAGGAAATAAAGTAAAATTATGAGTAATCGTGCTTTTTACACATCTGTATTTTTGAATCCTTGGTTGGATAACTAAGGATATTTACAAATCTCATACTCATTACGTTTTGATTTTTCAACATACATAGTACAAGTATTTCAAAACAATCTTCTTGATCTCAAAATATTTCATATAGTTTGAAAACAATTTTTTTTCTAGATACATTATCTATGTTATTTCAAAAACATTGGCCATGTTATCGAAACCAACCTTCCTAATTTCAAAATATTTCATATAGTCTGAAGACAATAATAACCCAATACATTTTCTTATCAAGTGCATGATTTCGAAAAAGCATCATTCATGTCTTTTAAAAACCTTATACATAATTTCAAAATTCATCTCGCATGATTTTAAAACATTTTTGTAAATATATCTATCTAATACACCTACTTTATGATTTCAAAAATATTATATATAAGGTTTCAAAAACGTTAAACACATTTTTCTTAAAAGAACCCCATGCATAGTTTTCAAAAATATTTTCCTCATACATTGACTTAACCTTCAAATTCTGCTTCATATGTCGCCTTGACATATCAAGCATCTCAACTTCATAAGCATTCTTACTTCATGTTTTGACATAAGCACATCCAGTGCAAGGTTTCAAAACATCTTCGACTTCTAAAATCCATATGGGATCTTTTTATCTTCACAATTAGATCCTTGTGGATGATTATCATTCAAATCAGAGTCCTTAATTGGATTCCTTATGTACCTTAATTCGAACATTTCGGTTCCTAATAATCGAAATCGAATTTTCTTTTTGAATCTTTCTATCTTTATAGTTGGATTCTTGATAACGTTTAAAGTACCAAATGAAATCCACAGAATGGATTCCTAGTGTGCTTTAAATGCATGTACGCAATTTACAAGACAAATTAACAAACAATTTTGTGGTTATGTGGCTATGTGTTTTTCTTTTATGCATTTTGGGTTTTCTTCATTACATTTTGTGTTTTTGTATACTCTGGATATTCGTTATCCAAATCCTCGCAGGATCTTTCATATCTCCATATGAGGGATTCATAGTAGGATATTCAAAAGGTACTACCTTAAATCCTTATGGGCTTCTACGTAGTAGTTAAGACCCTTGGGTTATATAGTACCACTCCATGATTCATAAGAGACCCTTTAGTGGTCTAGTCAAAAAGATTGATTCACGATTTGGTTAAAGAACGACATCTAGTGATGTAGCTGGACAGACTCCTTGATAGTCTATTTAGATCATTTATTGATTTAATTAAAAGGATTCTATGGCGGTCTAGTCACGCTCATCACCGGTTTGTTCATTTGGTTTTCCCCTACACATTTTAAAATAGACTGTGTGAACTGTGCAAGGAATTGTCTGATTATGGACGCGTACATAATTATGAGATTTAGTGCACAGAAATCCAGTAAGATTTATTATGTGTAAGAACCAATAGTGACAACAATAACGAAATGAGAACGATGTAATGGAGGTACGGTGGACGCACCAATGACGCTTCATAAACTTGTATATAAGTATCCCTCT
Organism: Helianthus tuberosus; assembly: GCA_030545235.1. Taxonomy (NCBI): domain Eukaryota; kingdom Viridiplantae; phylum Streptophyta; class Magnoliopsida; order Asterales; family Asteraceae; genus Helianthus; species Helianthus tuberosus. The sequence goes on along the minus strand of CM060371.1, from coordinate 40,314,736 downwards.
TACATTGCAAACATAATGTTATTAAAGTTACTAGAAGTTCAAGAACCCTAATCAATATTGTTCGATCTTTTTAACTTCATGTTTTCAAGCTCTCACAAGTTTCCTCTAAATAAATTTCGGGACGAAATTTCCTAAAGTAGGGGAGACTGTAACACCTGTGCCTTCACGGCCATCAAACAAATACCAAACCAATGAAATATTATAATTTATACTTGGGATTTGTAAAAATATGTGTATCATTTGCACATATCATTTCTCGTTCAATTTCAAACTCTAAATCGCTTTCTGGAAGGTTATACGCGCACCGATGCGTAAATATAACCAGTTTAATGCAACGAACACTCCGGAATAGTGAAATAGGCTTAACATACCTTAAATAACCTTTACATAACTTAGAAATAAGTTTTGGAAGGTTTGGTATGCCGAAATCAAGTTAATTCGCTTACAGGGACTAAAGTTGACAAACTGCGAAAGTATGCCAATTTGAACTGTAACAGACATTCCGGAACATGACCATAAGTTAAACATACCATAAATATCCTTTACATAGCTTAGAGATAGGCTTTGAGGTGTTCGGTATGCTAAAATAAACTTTTGTGTCATTCAGGGACTAAAAGCGTCAAAAAGTGCACAAGTTTGCATTTTTACGCATAACATACGTTCTGAATACATCCGGACATCCAAAAATTTATGTAAGCATGACTATATTATATTTTAGTGTTCGCCTTAAGAAAAATCCATTCGTCGCGTCATTTGGATCGTTTTTCGCGCTTATGCGCATTCCGTCGTAATTAAGCGAACATCGCGATCGTACGGCCAAACGAACCGACATCTGAGATATTTTTGAGCATGTTTTGAGTTCCCTATACTTTAACTTCATTTTAGAGCCTTGAAATGAGGTTAACGGGGTTCAAACGCATCGAAAATCGCTTAAACGGGCTGCAGGGACTAAACCTGTCACTTTTGAAACAATTCTGGAACTGGGAGGCAGTAGCGTAGCGCGAGCCCTAAGGGCCTATCCGTCGCGCTACGCGACTGCATGATCTGACCAGATTCATTGTTCTTGTTGCAAGTTGCAGCCGGTTGATTCGTGTCCACACATTTCCTATCGTGTAGTCAGCGGATAAGAACCATTTTTAGCTACCATGAGTTTCCGACAAGTGTACGGGTTGGATCATGGCACGTTTTCCATAAAACGATCCTAACGGTGGACCGAAAACTATATATACCCCATCACCCCAACCTCATTTCTTACAAGAATTCTGATTTGAGAGCTCTAAGTTGAAACCATTGTTTCATACCTGAGTTCTTGGATCGGGATTAGCATTCGGGGACCCTTCGTAAGTATTCTTTCGTTCTTTTCCTTATTTTATTGCTTTTCGAGTCAGAAAGTCAAACTTTGTTTGACTTTCAGCGTTGACCAGTAATGGTCAATGCGAAGTTCGTTTGAACTTCGCAACGTGAGTGTAATCACGTTGGTCATAGTCCCTTGGGACTATGCCCACTGATTACCACGTTGTCTAGGGTCGTAGGGTAAGCGATCAAATGAATCGCTTATACCTCGAACCCGACCCATTTGGTCGATCATTAGGATCCGACCAAACACACTAGGTGACCATAGTAGGTAGGGAATAACCTTCCGAGGTTATACCCTATGGTCGCTTCGTTTAAGTAGTTGTATGATAGGTAGTTTATATGCCTTAGGTAAATTACCAGAATACCCTTTTCATGTATAATGGTAATTAAACATATGTAACCTAAACTTTTGTCACATAACTGATTATGTAACATGTTTAGGCATATAACACTTGTCATAGGGCTAGTTAGGCGGTCCGAACGCGTTTCACGCGAACGACGCGTTAAAGTAGCATAAGCTACCTAAACGGGTCGTAATGGGTCGTAAGCCCTTAGGTTAAGTTTCATTTAGTATGTAGGCTTTGTTAAACCAAATGACACGAGTCTCTACACTCGGTTGGTTTACAAACCCTAATGCTACCCGATCTTCCGATCTAGGTCCGGTTAATTAACATAGTTACCTATATTAGGTGCCGTTTGATATCCGCGATCTCTAGCATTGTTTGGTTGTTACTCAAGGACTACTGAGCAATCTCAAGTGAGTACATAGACCCCTCTTTTACTGTTTTCCAAACTGTTTTGGGGTGGAACACATGTGCCTACTTGTTACTTTCGTGCTTTCCATTGTTTTTACATCATATACTTGCTATGCTCATTAGTACACTATAGTACATGATTTCATGGTGTTCTATGCTTTGTATGATGACTTTGCATACTTAGTACATTGTTTTACATGACTTTTCTACTTTGTATGATGACTTTGCATACTTAGTACATTGTTATATACTGCATCTCTGTTGCATATGTTCCAGTAACATATGGACACATTGTTTTACAGCTCTACCCTGTATGTTTACTCTAGCATACTAGGTACATTATCTTCATAAAACATGCTTACATTTTGGTATGACATTTGGTTTGTTTAAACTATACTATACATTCATTAACACCGATCATGCCACTCGGTAGTAGGTAGTGGTACCATAGGACTTGACAAATCCCGTTCCGGACATCCCAGGGAAAGGGGATGAAAGGAATGACCGAATCCGAATACATATTCTCTTGATAACTCACTTTTACATAGTTATCCGTCTGTCTCAAGGCTTGGATGTATGAATTTTCACAATACCGCATAAATGTTCATATTCAGTATAGCATGCATATATCTTACAAAACATAACTTTGATTTAAACCAAGTTTTACTTCAATACTTTGTTTTGTACATTTTTACTTATGGTTTAAGTAGTCTAAATTTTACTTACCATACATATCATTTTGGTTATACATTACTTGACTACTTTTGGACTATAAACATTTGATATGGATATTGACATAGACATTTGACATGGATATTTGACATAGACATTTGACATGTATATTTGACATAGACATTTGACATGGATATTTGACATAGACATTTGACATGGATATTTGACATAGACATTTGACATGGATAATTGACATAGACATTTTGACATGATTTACATCTTGACATGAACATTTTACATTGTTTGGTTTGGTTTGATTAAGTGATTAAGTAACGATGCGTGTGTAATATGATACAAGCATGGTGGATACGCCGCTGGTACTTCCTATATATAAGTGTTTGTATGGTATTACATGTCGTAACGTTATTTGAATCATTTCAGTTTGAGACATAGAACATTTCATACAAATAACATACTTTTCACAAGACATTGATTTATAAACAACTTATCTTATGCAAACATATTTTACTTGGTTATTCATTTAACCTTACATTTATTTATACTTATCATCTGATCTTATCGTTTTTCAAATGATTTAAAAGACAAAGCAAATAACAAGGTTCATGACTAAACATTTTCTCAAACATAAGTCATGAATCTTATTTTCACAAAACCTATGTATCTCACAGGCATTTTTATGCTGACGTACCTATTTTCACATGTGTTTTTCAGGAGCTGTTGCATAAGATGATCAAGATACACATAGACAGACTTGGGCTTTAGTGACAATAAAAGATGCAAGACTAGTTAATTATGTTGTATTTCTTTGTTTGTTAAGGCATTGTAACACTTTTAATCAATAAAACGAAACTTTAATTTCCATGGTTGAGAAACATTAATTCTGTTACAACACTCCCCGATTTTTCCGCCACGTTTTGTATGTTCTACGTGGTCGGGGTGTGACAGATTAGGCACTTGTTTCTTGCATTATGAACCCTCATAATTGATCTATAAGGGCTTGAAAACATATACCCACTTTGTTAAGTCCCCGGTTAACTTTATTGTTACCCGAAAAGTCCTAAATTTCAACGTTTACGCTTTAACCCTTCGCACACGAATTCGATCATAACTTTCTCATACGTTAAGGAAACTTTAAGAAATTTAAACCGTGTATTCTAGTGAGCAAAATTAACCGTTACAAAGCTTCAGGTTTGTCAAAAGGTCACTCAGAGGTATAACTTAAACATGTTGACACATTTAGCCCCTGTAGTTTGTAATATCTCACTTTTTGCTCCGTATGATCCATGATTTATTTGTTTGAAGGTATGAGCATCTTGTAGGGTTAATATAATATATTTATTCACTGTTAACATTTAGAATACGTATATCCACATACTTTCCATGATTGTCAACTTTAGTCCTTTTATAATATTTCTTTCACACGTTTAAACATTTGACACGTGTCTACACATTATAGGACGTGAATTTTCGAGGTGTTACATCCTCACCCCCTTAAAATAAATCTCGACCCGAGATTTACTGAAATAAATAAGGGTACTTTTCTTTCATCGTGGATTCAACCTCCCACGTGTATTCGGGACCTCTATGGGCATCCCACTTGACCTTTACAATAGGTACATGCTTCCTTCGAAGCTTCTTAACCTGTTGATCCTCAATCGACAATGGTTTTTCCACAAACTTCAAGCTCTCATCTATATGCACATCTGTATGCGGTATTACCAGTGATTCGTCAGCGAATCACTTTTTCAGATTGTAGATGTGGAACACATTGTGAATTCCACTGAGCTCTTCCGGTAAGTTTAATTTATAGGCAACTGACCCGACACGTTCGATAACCTCGAAAGCTCCTATGTATCTCGGGCTTAGCTTGCCTTTCTTACCAAATCGCATCACCCCCTTCCAGGGTGATACTTTTAGTAACACTTTGTCACTTACTTCGAAGTGAAAAGCTTTACACTTCGGATCTGCGTAGCTCTTCTGCCTATCTCGGGCAGCTTTGAGACGGTCACGAATCTGGACAATCTTGTCCGTCGTTTCAAAGACTATCTCTGGTCCTGATAATTGGACATCTCCAACTTCCGCCCAACAAACGGGCGATCTACACTTTCTACCGTATAATGCCTCGAAGGGCGCAGCCTTAATGCTGGTATGGTAGCTATTGTTGTAGGAGAATTCGATTAATGGTAGGTTCTTATCCCAACTACCACCCAAATCGATCGCACATGCACGTAGCATGTCCTCCAACGTTTGAATAGTACGCTCACTCTGACCGTCAGTCTGAGGATGATAAGCCGTACTAAAATTTAAACATGTGCCCAAAGATTGTTGGAAACTCTTCCAAAAATGTGACGTGTATCTAGTATCTCGGTCAGAGATAATAGACACAGGTATGCCATGTAAGGCTACAATCTTATCAACGTATAATTGGGCTAACATGTCGGAGCTATAAGTCTCCTTGATGGGTAAGAAATGTGCTGACTTAGTCAGTCTATCAACTATAACCCATATTGTATCATTTCCTTTCCTGGTCCTAGGTAACTTGGTGATAAAATCCATAGTTACCATTTCCCACTTCCACGTAGGAAGTTCAGGCTGTTGTAGCAAACCCGACGGCTTTTGATGCTCTGCTTTGACTTGCGCACATGTCAAGCATTTAGCTACATGGGTGGCTACAGACTTCTTCAAGCCTATCCACCAATAATTTGCCTTTAGATCCTGGTACATCTTATCAGCTCCAGGATGAACGGAGTATTTGGAACTATGGGCTTCCTGGAGGATGACATCTCGGAGTCCTCCATAAATTGGAACCCATATTCGTCCATTCAATCTTAGAATTCCGTCCTTGCTAAGAGTTAACTGCTCCTCAGTTACCCCTAGGTTTTCGTTAGGATAGTTAGCTTCCAACACAGCTTCCTTCTGTGCAGCTAACAACCTTTCAATCAAATTATTCTTTATTTCCATGCACTTGGCATTGATTCGGATGGGTTTAACCCTTTCCTTTCTGCTCAAGGCGTCAGCGACTACATTCGCTTTACCGGGATGATACTTGCTTTCACAATCATAATCATTCAAGGTCTCCATCCAACGGCGTTGCCTCATGTTTAATTCTTTCTGATTAAACAGATGCTGGAGGCTCTTGTGATCAGAATAGATCACACACTTGACACCATAAAGATAGTGCCTCCAAAGCTTCAGTGCAAATACAACGACACCCAGCTCCAAATCATGGGTGGTGTAATTTTTTTCATGCACTTTCAATTGTCGTGAAGCGTAGGCAATAACTTTTCCTTTCTGCATAAGCACACACCCCATGCCAGTGTGTGAAGCATCACAATAAACCATAAATTCTTCTATTCCATCTGGCAATGTCAGTACTGGGGTGTTGCTCAACCTTTGCTTCAGAATATCAAAGGATTCTTGCTGCTTAGGACCCCAAACAAACTTAACCTTCTTTTTAGTTAGAGAGGTTAGGGGTGCAGTAATCCTTGAAAATTTTTCAATGAAACGCCTGTAATATCCTGCCAATCCCAGGAAGCTACGAATCTCTGTAGGCGTCTTTGGCTCTTGCCAGTTCATAACTGCTTCAACTTTAGCGGGATCCACTTGGATACCATGCTCACTAACCACGTGTCCAAGAAATTGGACTTCTCGAAGCCAAAATTCACACTTGGAGAATTTGGCATAGAGCTTCTCCTGATGCAGGAGCTTGAGAATACAGCGAAGGTGTTTCTCATGGTCAGCTTGATTCTTCGAATAGATAAGAATGTCGTCGATGAAAACGATGACGAATTTATCTAAGTACGGTTTGCAAACGCGATTCATGAGATCCATGAACGCGGCAGGTGCATTAGTGAGCCCAAAAGGCATCACTAGGAACTCGTAATGACCATAACGAGTCCTAAATGCTGTTTTATGCACGTCTTCATCTCTAACCTTCAGTTGATGGTAGCCTGACCTCAAGTCAATTTTGAGAAATAACTTGCTCCTTGTAGTTGATCGAACAAATCGTCGATCCTGGATAAAGGATACATATTCTTGATCGTGACCTTATTAAGTTCACGATAATCGATGCACAGCCGCATCGATCCATCCTTCTTCTTGATAAACAGGACTGGCGATCCCCATGGAGACGAACTAGGTTTAATGAAACCTTTAGCTAGCAGTTCATCTAGCTGTGTCCTCAATTCTTTCATCTCCGTTGGAGCCAACCTATAAGGTGCTCTGGCAACTGGTGCTGCTCCGGGGATGATATCAATCCTGAATTCCACTTGCCTATCTGGTGGCAAACCAGGTAGTTCTTCCGGAAAAACTTCTGGGTATTCAGAAATGGTAGGGATGTCTTCTACCTTCGGTTTAGGCCCATCAATAATCACTTGTGCCATGTAGATGACACAACCCTTCTTTAAACACTTTGAAGCCTTGAGCATAGTCACTTGCTCAGGCAATCCATACTGGGTATCTCCCCGAATGGTAAGTGATTCACCAGACGGAGTCTTTATCACCACTTGCTTTCTGTTGCAGACGATTTGGGCCTGGTTATGAGATAACTAGTCCATACCCAATACTATGTCAAAACCGGCCAATTTAAAAGGAAGTAGAGATAGAGGAAAAGAGTGGTTCTTAATGGATATAACACATCCATCTAACACAGTTGAGATGGTTTCTATGGTGCCATCTGCTAGCTCCACCTCATAATCCACACTTAAGGTTTTGACAGGTAAATTCAGCAATTCACAAAACTTATTATCTACGAACGACTTATCAGCGCCTGAATCAAAAAGTACTCTTGCAAAGACATCGTTTACAAGGAAAGTACCTGTAATAACGTTGTCGTCTAGGACCGCTTCTTTGGCATCCAATTGAAAGACTCTAGCATTAGTCTTCCTAACCTCTTCAAGCTTCTTGGCATACTTAGGGCAGTTGGTCTTTATGTGCCCCTTCTCATTGCAGTTGTAGCATGTGGCATCTTTTATCTTCTTGCACTCTATCGTCTTGTGCTCCTTAGATTTGCATATCCCACATGCAGGTGCTCCTGAATTAGAATTGGAATCAAGTCTGCACTTTCCAAAGTGGCGTTTCTGGAAAATCGTGCACTTTGGCTTTTCCTCTGTTCGCTGACTGTTCCTTCCAGACCCAGACTTCTTAGAGTCAGTGTTTCCCTTGTGCTTCTTCTCTGACCCTCGTGAGTTATCATCCTCACGCTTCCTCTTACTTTCTTCAGATTTCTTTAGCTATCTCAACCTGACCGCATCTAGAGTAAGGGATAAAGAGAGATCAGCTGCCGACCTAAACATAGCAGGTCTTGAAGCCTTAACACTGGCCTTGATTTCTGGGGCTAAACCCCCAATGAAGCGAGCAATTCGCTTGGGCTCTGGTGTTACAAGGTAAGGAACCAGTCTGGACAGCGTATTGAAACTGGTGAGGTAAGCTTGACAGTCTAAGTTTGTCATCACCAATGATAAGAAATCAGATTCAATTCCTTCGACCTCATGTTGAGGGCAGTAGTTTTCCATAATGAGGTAACAAACTGCTCCCATGACATGTTGTAGAGCGGGATCTTCCCAGCAGCTTGAATGAGAGACCTCCACCAAGCTAGTGCCTCTCCTTTGAATGATTGGGATACATACTTTACTACATCCCTTTCAGCATAACCGCTGATGTCCACCACGTGTCCATTTCATCCAACCAGATCATACAATCTACTGCTCCTTTCTCCCCAGTGAAATCTCGGGGTTTACAGGAAACAAAGTACTTATAGGTACAAGACTTGGTACGTGGTTCATTATCGAACGCTATCTTCTTGGATGGAACACTGTGTTCATTTGATGAATGTCGATCATCATCCTTCTTTGGCCCTTCATTCTTAGAGGGCGGCTTGTTATGAGGCTCTGAATGAGTTTTAGGGACAAACTTAGAGTGGGGTACAGTTGAGGCTCGACTATTAGTCCCACTATACTCCCTGAACTGTTCCTCTACAGCTTTAGATACAGCTGTATCAATCAGTGAATGAAGTTCTCCTTTGGTTATATTAATCCTATCATTATCATCGCGGTTTTCCAACAGATGACTGTTCTCTTCCTCGGACCTAGCCATGTAGCTTTAATTGCTACATAAAATTAAACAAGGACAAGGTTTATACGGAAGCTTATACAGTTTTATCGTTTTAAACGATTTATTAACCATGTTTTTAATACACATATTAGTTAATTTGATAAATATATAATTGTTCAGGATTTTTATCATAATCCTAAATTATAAGTTAATAATAGCACAAAAGGCCTAGTCACGTAGACGAGTTTAATTTATAAGCCATGATTTCAGAGAATCGAGGCATTAAGGTTTGAATCAAAGTTCATTACCTTTTCTTGACAGGGAGTTGTAGGCTACCACTGTCTTTAGTCTCAGAGGACGTTAATCATAGCCCGTGGGCACTTCATCCATAAGGGATGATTACATAAATAAGGGGATTTAGAATAACCCAATTAAAAATGACTCATGTGATTTTTATCGTATCACACTTTGTCAAGCATGTTAATATGCTTTCAGATGTTTAACAAAAATTTGAATCTCTTAAATAGGTTCTACCATCTTGGCCATGTCTATAATGACATTTAGGCTAGGTTTTACTCTTTAGATTCTTTTTAATAATTAACGCAGAACAGTCCTTAATTGGAATGTTAACGAGGATCTGAATCTAATTGTGGAACTACCATCTTGGCCCTGCCTTAAAATGACACATGAGTTAGGTCTTGTCCTTTTTAGATTTTGCCATTTTATTATAACGGTAGATCTTATAATATAGGAATGATATTTTAAACATAATCGTTCCTTTAAATTTAAACAAGTATATGGTTTCCCTAAACGAGACTTCTAATAAAATAAAAAAAATGACTTGCCCATGCAAAGGCTAATCAGAACGATAATCAAGGGAGTAATTAAAAGACAATGAAACAAATTGGAATTTGTCCTATGTTCTTGTCTAGACTCAAGAATGTGCAACTGTGTAGCTGAGATTAAACGCAAAAGGCTAGCGTTTAATTCACTCAGTGTTGGCTCTGATACCAACCTGTCACACCCCGACTTTCCATGTGTCACCGGTGGGGAGTATCGTGACGTGGTTGGCAACATAATAGTCAAACAACACAATTATATAAATGCACAACGGATGCAATTTAAAAGATATAATACAACCGAATTTATTATTGTAATATCAAATGTCACAATATTCGGAAGTTTATCCACAGACGGATAGAAAATAAAATGGAAACAATAGTTCAACAGACTTTAACATCTAGAGCTTGCGAGACTTGAGTAATGATGCCTGGAGTAGCCAGCCTATTTCGTCTAGCACCTGCACTTAACCTTTTTGGAAAATACGTCAGTTTACACTGGTAAATACAACTCAACTGACTCGTTTTGAAAAGAGTTTGTAAATTGATTTGAATGCACTTCGGCACAAAAATATCTTTATAACTTGGGACAATTATTTGTATATAATCTTGTATACAGATTTACTTATTTGCCGTCCATTAGCACCGGTTAGAAGAGCCGGTTTAAGTTAACTGACACGCCACAGGTATAGTGCCCACAAGGTTGATTCCTTTAGTGGATTTCCAGTTTTTACATAATGCATCTGTCAGGTGTACGCCTACACCCCGTGCTTAGGTCGTGGCCATTTCGTAAAATGATGCCAAGGATATCCGGGACATGGTCATTTAACCCCCAAGGGCCATACATCAAATAATACAGAATAAAGCGGGTTATGTAAATACATTAATCACAATCCGATTTAAATGACTACATACCCGACCAAGCGGTACTTTTATAGTTCCGTACCCCAAGCTCGTATAGGGAAAATAAGTTAAGAGTATTTACCTGAGAAAAGTATCAATCAAATACAGCAAAATGCAAGTACTTTTACTGGGCTCCTAATTTGGAACGAAGGTTTATAATAACCTATTAGATTTCTAACGGATCCTTAATTTAGCCTTAGCTTAGACCGGTTAGTTTCAATGATACGGTTCGTACGCACTATTAAGCGAAGACCGGATAGAATGTGATTTAGACGCAACAAGTTTGGAGACTTGTTTAATATGGGTATTTCATACACACTCTGGATTTTGAGATAAAACCGATAAGGTTTGGCATGTTTAGGCTAGTTTATGTAAACTAGTTACATAAACCGAACCGAACGCGTAATAAGCGTAACGGGTATTCATATGAGCCATTTACAGGTTTCCTAAGTTAATATGCTTCATATATGTTGTGACATCAGTAAGTTGTCTTTCATTATGCCCGTAACGAGTTTAACACAAACTATGCCCCTTAGGGGTAGTTTGGTCATTTAAAAGTTTATAAAAGAGTTTAAGTATTTATCTGAGTTACAGGTCTGATGTGATCAGAAAAAATACTTATTTTACCATGTTATAACAGTAGAGTAAGGTATATATGTGAAATTTATCCATTATAACCAAACTAGGCCCCGTAGGGGTATTTTGGTAATTTCACATAAGCCGAAATGCTCCAAAACTGAAGTCTGAGTTTCACAAGCTTTGCCTACTGTTAAAATATTTTAATTTGCCTCAAATATTAGTAGGCATCACCCTTGGTATGTTTAAAATAGTTTTAGTACATACTATGCGTTAAAAACACTTAAAAAGGCGATTAGAAGCCGTTTCCGGGTTCGATACTTAAATCTGATATTTTTATATTTCCAGAAGGCTTAAAATGATTTATTTATCATATGTAATCAGTAGCAAAAGGTTTTGAGTCGTTTAGATATGTAAAACTCATTTTATAGCCCGTAAGGGCAAAACCGACAATTACCGGATTAAGCCTACGACTATAAGTTATGCTCATCCTAAAATTTATTAAAAATCTTTAAAAATCCCAAAATAATATATTACATCAGTGGGTAAAATATTTGATATCAAAAAGTAGGCTTAACTAGGCTATACGCTAATTACGCCGTTTTATTAACATAAGGCTTTAATTTTACGCTAACGAGCATAACTCTTATTCTATACCTCAAACAGATGTCAAACTTTGCATACAAGTCTATATATCAGTAATTAAGGTTTCTACTCTTTTACATTTTCAAAAATCACGTTTTAAGGTGAAAAGGGCATAATGGTCAACATATGAGCAATTAACGGAATCATGCGTATTAATCGGTTAACTAATGAACCATAGTGTATAATCACAGAGGGTTATACTAGCATGTAACCTGGTCCAAATAAGGCTCTTAGGTATTTCTAAATCATACCAAAACGGGTCAGAATTGAAAGTCAAAGTATAAGTCAAACTATGCGACTTTCGGTTCCGAACCGGGTCTAAACAGGAAATTGTCGGGTTGAACATGTTTGGACATGTTCTTACACTTATTACCAAGTTATAACAATGATCAAATAGGTTGTATATGATCTACATTGCTAATTATGCATAAATTGTAATTTAAGTATCCTGTTGACTTTTTCTTAGCAAGTTTGACCCAACTTTTGACCTGGTTAGAGTGGTAATCAGGGGGAACCCTTTTGAGGGGTTGTTACCCACATAATTACCAATTTATAACTACTTTTAATTCGAGATATGACTGAGCCATTGTTGACAAATCTCAAAGTCAAACCGTAATTACGACGGTTTGACTTTTAGCTAAATAACTAAGCTAAACATTATTAAAGAAGGTTAAGCAAACTTACAAAGGTCCTAAGCTTGATTAGTGATCACTTGAGAGTGCCTTGGAGCTCCAGAAATGATCAGATTGCAAGAGGAAGGTGTGAAGAACAAAGGTTGCTACTCATGGCCTTTTATAGTGATTTCTTCACCACAAATCTTTGACACATGAGTCTACAACCCACCACAACTAATCAACACATGTTCCTAGTGCTTAGGGGGTGCCTAGGGGTCGTCCAAGATGAGGCAAATCGGTTAAAGGTTGAGCATAAAGGCTATGGCAGAAAAAGAAGCAAAAAAATCGCATCAGGTAGGCCCTGGCATGACGTGAAGGACCCCCCCCCCCCCTTGGGCCTCGCGTCGCGCGACCCCCTTCTTCACAAAATCCATATTTTTGATTTTTTTGCGATTTGATCCTTGCCCCATCAAGCTTCGATTAGGCACTTGTTTCTTGCATTATGAACCCTCATAATTGATCTATAAGGGCTTGAAAACATATACCCACTTTGTTAAGTCCCCGGTTAACTTTATTGTTACCCGAAAAGTCCTAACTTTCAACGTTTACGCTTTAACCCTTCGCACACGAATTCGATCATAACTTTCTCATACGTTAACGAAACTTTATGAAATTTAAACCGTGTATTCTAGTGAGCATAATTAACCGTTACAAAGCTTCGGGTTTGTCAAAAGGTCACTCAGAGGTATAACTTAAACATGTTGACACATTTAGCCCCTGTAGTTTGTAATCTTTCACTTTTAGCTCCGTATGATCCATGATTTATTCGTTTGAAGGTATGAGCATCTTGTAGGGTTAATATAATATATTTATTCACTGTTGACATTTAGAATACGTATATCCACATACTTTCCATGATTGTCAACTTTAGTCCTTCTATAATATTTCTTTCACACGTTTAAACATTTGACACGTGTCTACACATTATAGGACGTGAATTTTCGAGGTGTTACAACTTCGGATGATAGCGAGCTAGTTACAAGGATCAATATAGTGTAATGTGCAAAAAAGTGTGTAATCGCCAAGTGAATTGTCGAGAGCTGGTGAGAGCAGTTGTTAGTGTGTGTGTTAAGCTAAAAATAGCCAAGTGTTTCTATTTAGCTCGCTATCCCCATTTAAAAATGGAAAATATCTAAGCTAACAAACTGTCCGCATTTTGTGCAAGTCCTCCACGATCTCCATAACGTCCATTTCAGCCATGAGCGTGCGGAATAAATATGGAATATACTCCAGGAATATCGCCAAGACCAAGTCCAAGCTCGTACTCCTGCAAAACAACTTCATATTCAAAGCAGACAATCGTTAGTATAAGGATCCTTATGATGATCCATGATCCTGACCCTCCAATACTTTCTGAGGATCACTAATTCAGACAGAATTGAGGATCACTAAGCCCAACAGTAAATGAGGATCACTGATCATTAAAAAATCCTCCCCTAACATATGGCGTTTTGGATAATACGTGGTGTTTTAAATAATGTGTAGAGTGTTTAAGTTGTTTTTACAGGTTCTATTTTTATAATGAGTTTTTTTCCCGCGCATGTAGGATGCAGTCTATAAAGTGACAGGTAATTATTGTTAGGGATGGATTTTCACATCTTATGGATCAAGGATCCTCAAGTTCAGCCAGGATCACGGATCCTCAGTTCAGTTTGAATTAAGGATCCTCAGAAGACGTTGCAGGAATAAGGATCCAAGATCCTCATTATTATCCTTATACTAACAATTGTTTCCATTATGTTTGAACTTGTTTTGCAGGAGTATACGAATGGGACTTGGTCTTGCCGTGATTCTAGGGGAATATGCTCCATTATTCTGCACGTGCATGGCCTTTGTGACCGTTATGGAGGTCATGGGAAGCTAGCATCTTTTGCGGATTGTTAGTTAGCTAGTTTATTTCTTTTTTTATAAGGGGATAACAAGCTTGATTAGATAGAACAAGTTAGAAAACACACACTAATCGAGAACTCTCTGCAAGTTATTGGCGATTACACACTTATTGCACACTAGTGATCCTTGTAACAAGCTTGTTGTCATCCCGAATTGTATACGTTGTTTGTTTAATATACTTGGTGATGACCCCTTAAGGATTCACAGTTCTATGATGATCTTGTCATGACCCCTTGCAGGAATCTTGATGAAGTAAGAACCAGGGCCCTTAGGTTCATCCGCTTAGAGGATGATAAAAGGATCCAAGAAAGGCTAGCAGGATCCTCAAAGCAGGACAAACAAAGATCCTACTTCAGGAAAAACAAATCCAAGTTATACAATAAGTCTGATAATCAGAGCGTGCATGCAGTAGAACAGGAAGAGGATGATGAGGATTATCCTCCCATTTATGAATATTGTTTTTCTGTTGATAACAATGAACTAATCCTTGCAATGTAGAATCTAGGTGAAAAAGCAAGATGGCCCAGGAAGAGTGATAAGCCAGCTGCAACAAAAGACAAATCCAAATGGTGTGCATATTATGAAGATTTTGGCCATCTCACTGAAGAATGCATAGCACTCAGGAAGGAAATTGATTATTTGTTAAGTAAAGGGCACTTGAAGGAGCTTCTCGGAAGAAAAAAGTCAAGGATCCAGGATCCTGAAAAAGTTTCGAAAAGAGCCCCTGCTCCCCCAGCAGATGCACAGATTATTAACTTCATATCTGGAGGATCATACATATGTGGCACTTCCTTTTCAGCAGCCAAGAGGCATGCCAAAGAAACAAAGATGGACAATGGGGACAGACCCGTCCGAACCTCGATCCTTACACAGGAGAAAGTCATATCCTTCAATGAGGATGATCGTGTTGATATTCAGGATCCTCATCATGACGGTCTTGTAATTACTTTACCGCTTTACCGATCCTGAGATTGAACAAATTCGCCATTGTTTTCTGGCTGAAGCCATTTTCCGATCCTTTGACTCTTCAATGAAGAGTGACTGTGTTTCCGACACTTGGGTCACCTTTCCAGCCACCCCTTTTCTGATAGGGTTCTCTTATCCTTTCCCTATTCTAACCCAATCCTTCTTCACACTCACGGGCATGTGCTACATTCAGGCCATGCCCATGATGTGGAGAGTACTTTATACCCTAGAAAGCATCATAGAACAAGAGGGAGTTGACATTGGGATATCTGAGTTGAGTCAAATGTATAACCTTGTTAGCCACGACTCTCATCGCTTTCTGTTCAAACATAAACCTGGTCAGCCCCATCCGATCCTCAAAACCACCAAAAACGACACCCACTGGAGGAACCAGTTCTTTTTTGTTAGGAGGGACTCAATCCCAGATGGGAAAGATCTCCCAAAAAAGTGGATCACCCACGGTAGGATATGGGATCCTTAGACAAGGATCATAGTAGGACTCTTTTGCTTTTTAAGGATAACTAATCCTTCTTTATGTTTTTGTTGTGCAGCTATCTCAATCTCTCACATTCAAGAATCCCCTGCGACAAAAGAAAGACTTGCTGCCTTCTGGAGGCTTGACCCTGCTGTCAGGACATTTCAAATCAAGGCAAAGGATTCATAAGACGCATCCTCTGGTTCCTTCACAATGTCAAGTAAGTATTCAAATCTGTTTATGAATGAGTAAATGTTTAAATGAATGTAGAATATAAATACTTATCTGTATTTGGTGTTGGTGCACTACATCTGTCGACTTCATCTTGTATCGAGTCTTTCATTGTATTGTATAAATTAGGGCACGTTTTACGAGAAAATAGGAAATGTATGAGTATAGAACATAGGTTTCGCTCATAGGGACATTAGATAGAGGTTTAGCTTATGTGAACATGAGGTTTCACTTATTTGTACACATGAGGTTTCGCTTATGTGTACATGTACATAAAAGCGAAACCACCATGTCTATATATAGGGGATGTATGAACGAAACCACATAGAACAGGTGTGAAGGTCTTGTATGTAATGGCGAAATTCTGCCGAATCGTCTCCAGCGCATGTAACTTGTCAGCAGATCAATAAAAGAGACATTTAATAGTGAAATCAAGCTAAACAAAGACTGAATCAATGAATTCCGCCTCTGATTCAGTCTGAGCACTCTTCTGATCGACTCGTCAGGTCATCTCACGTTCCTACAAGTGGTATCAGAGCTCAGGAGGAAGAGTTCTTACCGTTTAGCTCGTTTTCGGTCAAAAATTCTGATTTCTACACCTTCTTTCATCATCAGATCAAGTTTTAACGGTCGAAATTCACTCAAAATTTCACAGACTGTGTGTTATTAGACATTAACAAACCCTGGAAAGTTTCGGACCAAAATTCGGACTAGAAATGGATGAAATTACCTTCGGACTAGGTTCCGCTCATTCGGACAGTGTGTAGTTTCGCTTAAATGACCACCTAGTTTCGCTCTTGTGTCAACAAAGTTGAAGGGTTTCGCTCCAAAGACCAAGTAGTTCCGTTCTTGTGAACAATACTAGTTTCGCTCTTGAGAACAACTTAGTTTCGCTCATTTGGACTTGATCTAGTTTCGCTTTTAGGACCTCTAAGGTTTCGCTCATAGGTGCAAACATCTGGTTTCGCTTATAGGGTTGGTCTGATTTTGTTCTCGTGTCGGGATTGGTAGAATAATGGCAATGGTCTTTGATGAACAAGAAAACTATTATTTTGAAAATTTTAACAATTGGAATCAAGGATTTATAGATGAGAGCTATAGAAATGTGAAAAAGGATGTTTGGATCAAAAGGTTTAAATATTTAGTATGTTTGAAAAACGAAACTTTGGAAGATCTAGAAAACCGATATGGAGTCTTACTTGGCTACTTAAAAGATCATGAGATATTTCTATCAGATGCCGAAAAGATAGAAAAGTTTGCAGATGCTTTACCGTTTGAATGGAGTGAATTTTTGAAAAATTTAAGAAAGGATTCAAATTTTTCAAAATTACAGCTAAAAAGATTCATCAGCATACTTAAAACTCATGAATTTGAAAATGGAAAGAAAAGGAAAGAATTGTTTAAAGTTTTGGAAAATAATTTGATGGATATGAGCTTAAATGTGATTGATGAGATAAATAAAAGAATTTTTATGTGTTTTGCTGCAAAACAAAACATGAAGTATGATTATAAGAGAGGTTGTTATATTGATGATAATGGAAATCCTCTTGATTTTGTTACAATCTTTGGTGCAGGTACTTATAAGATAGAGAAAGAGCAAGTTCTAAAGAATGAAGAATTTGTGAAGAATGAATTTTCTAATTCTGAATCAGTGTGCTCTAAATGTGACAACTTTAAGACTGACAATGACAAACTCTTGAAGGATGCGGAAAGTTTGAAATCGGAAGTCGAGAAGTTGAAAGATGAGAAGCAAACTGATGTAAAACAGATTCTGGATTTACAGGAAATTTGTGAAAAGCAAAAATCTGAAAATGTTAAACTGTTAAATGACTTGAACAATTTGACATTAGAAAACAAAAGTTTGATAGAAAAAGAAAAGGTTTTTCAAAGCAAAAAGAAATCTTCAGATGATGAAGATTTCTGGATAAAACTTGAGAACAAAAAGTTGAAAGCAAATGAAACAAGATTTCAAGAACAGATAAAAGTTTTGGAAAATGAAAAATCTGTTCTTGAAAACATTAAGATTGAGCATGAAAAGACAATCAAGTCTCATTTTGAGAGAATATCTCAGCTTGAAAATGAAGCTGAGAATTCAAGGAACAAAATTGATGAACTTGAAAAGAAATTGAAAGGTTTTGTGACTTCATCTGAGTTCCTCTGTCCAAAACCGATCAATTCTGTTCCAATAAGTGACAATGTCACAAACTTTGACAATGTCAAAGTTGAAGATTGTGATGAGAAATCTGATGATGAAAATAAAAAATTTGAAAAAGAAAAATTGTTTTTGAAATTAAAAGAAAAATTTCAGAAAACTGTTCTACAATCGACTGAAAAGGGAGAATGCTCTAAGCAAAAACCTTTGAAGAAGAAATTGGAACAGAAACAAAAAGATAAAAATTTAAAAAATGTTCAAAAAGAGAATAACAGCTCATCAGATCGATCATCCAATCAAAATCAAAAATTACAAAAATCGAAAAATGAAAACTCTAAAATTGTTGACAATAAGTGGTGCAGGTCGGACCACGGTGCTCAAAAGTCAAATCCAGCAATCAAAAGGAAAAAGGAATATCACCAAGCCAAACAGTGCTTTGATTTGAGCATTTGGGCTGAAAATGGTGATTGGTACGATAACAGAGTGTGTTACCGATGTGGTTATCAAGGACACATTGCTGTTAACTGCCAAGGTTGGAGTTATGAGAAGAGGAGATGCTTTAATTGCAACATCAGAGGTCACATTGCTAGAGATTGCTCAATGAGATCAATGAGAAGATCGAGAGCTGAATCTCAGAAGCAGGTGAAGAGACCAGTTAATGTCAAGCCCAAAGAATAGAAGGTTCAAGAACCTAAAGTTCAAGAAAAGAAAGTGAAGCTTTCACAGGGGCAAAAAGATAGACTGAGGAAGAAGAGGAAGAAGGCGAGAGAGTATCTCGAAAGGATTTTGTCCTCAGGTTTATCTATTAAAAATAAGAGTTCTGATGAATCGACTCCCTCGATGGCAAAGTCAAGCAAGACAAATTCATCGGATATAAATCTGAGGACAAAAGCAGAAAAGAAGAAGAAGAAAATGGTCGGCAATGAATCTGACAGGTTAAAGTCAGACAAGTCACCTTCAGGCGATGAATCTGACGTGTCGAAGTCAGACAAGCCATGTGCAGGCAATGATTCTGGTTCGTCAAAGCCAGAGGAGCCATTGGTTGAGGTAAAATTGGAGAATTCAGGTTTAACAATGGATGATGCAAACTTTCCACCATTGTTGAACAAGAATTCAAAATCACCCAAGGACCGTCAGGCTTGGGTGAATCTGTTTAAATGAAAAAACCTGACTTGCCGGAGTTCCCAGGTTGGTAAGCGTGGAACATGAATCGGCACATTTCTTGAGAAATTTGACTTTGGTGATTTTTCGCCTTACATGTGGTAAATCAGAGACATTAAGTTGTACTTGATTTTCTACAAGTGATGTTTGTGGATTGATCTTAAAAATGTTAGTTTTTACAAGTGATTGAAGAAAACAAAGTGATGAAAGATCCCCGAATTTGTGAAAAGACACACAAAAATTATTTTCCGGAAAAACCATTTTGATTAAAACAAACTTAAGTGTTTTGAAATCACTATGGGAAAATATTTTGTTGTCAGGGGGAGTTCTGATTGTTCAAGCCAAGTGAATGGAGAATTGAAGTGATTCTCATCCTGTTGTCACATTTCTTGTACAGTTCGTTTTCAAATTTTCCTAGAAAATCAAAATCGAAATATATTTTGATTTTAGGGGGAGTAAAAATTTTAAAAAAAAATTAGAAAATTTGAAAATGTCAAAAACATTGAAAAATTCAAAATGAGTTTTGCTGAAACAAGAGGAAATGATAGAAAATCAGTGGACTATCACAGGATGCTAAAGATATGGAAAGTTAAAATGTGATAAACGGTCTCACTAAGGATGTGACGAAAGGCTCAGCTAGACTAGTAGATTTGCGATAACGATACAAACCTAAATGAAAAAGCCTAGTTCTAGTGGGAAACATGGTCGAAAGCTTAGTACTTAGTTTTGTCCTTCTTGACTGTGTGCCTACTCAGTAATCGCTGATTGTCAAAAGACATAAAACTGGTTAAGTCTGTGAACTTTCACAACTTTGCTGAAAAGTCGCTGTGATTGTGCATTTCATTTTGCAAAGATTTAAACTTGTTTTATTTCTTTATTTTGTTTAAGCATCGGACATCCTCTGCGTATACGTGAGTATCGACCTGGATGTTGTTGCCTAAACGTTCTGCTTTATTTTCTTTGGTGTTTCGTTTAAGCTTTGGATCACCTCTGCGTATACGGGAGTATCGACCTGGTGGTTAAAGCCTAAACAACTTCAACTTATTTTTATTTTTCTTATTTTGTTTAAACATTGGACTTTCTCTGCGTATACGGAAGTATCGACCTGATTGTTAATGTTTAAACATTCTACTTTGTTTTTGCACAATTCACAGTTGATAAAGTTTAAAGGCATTACTTGAGTTAGTGTATTGCATGATGATGGGATATGCTGAGATCGTGGGGTCCATAAGAACTTAGTGCAAAATTAATATACTTTAAACGTATCGGTAAGCATGTCGAAAGTTTTTAGTTTGAGTTTAAGTGGACAACAATATCGTCAATTCATGTGAATCGTTTAGAGCTTAAAATGTTAAAGCTTAACGGTGCTAGTGATTGGTCATAAAAACTGATATGATCCTCTTTAGCAAACTCACAAAAATAGTGTTTGTACATATTTCATTTCTGCATCTAATTTCTGTTATTGCATTTATGTTTCATATTTTGAAAAATCCAAAAAGATTTTCGACAACTGATGTTGGAAAGCTGATATTCAAAATCTCAATGGCTAAACATGATGAACAGATGGGTTGGTTAATTGGTTTGAAATGTTTAAAATGATTCATTAAGTTGAATTAGAATTTGGAATTAAGTTGAATTAGAATTTGGAATGTTTCAAATTTTTGATCAATTTTAAATGTAAATAATTCTCAAAGATTTAGTTGATTCATTAAGTTGAATCACAATTATCTTTGTTGTAATAGAGTGTTTGAGTTGTGTAGGTTTCTGAGAAGAGCTTAATCTGAGAAAGCCAGGATTTAATTTCAAAGGTGATAACAAATTCCAGACAGCGATCCCAGCTTGATGATAGGGGGAGTCTGATGAGAGTTAGAGCCAGAGAAAGATCCGGGTACATGATTCCAGGAAGAGTTCCTGAAGAAGACCGATAGAGAGAGAAAAGCCCAGAGGCTGATCAAGATTGAAGAAGTGAAGACATAGCATTGTCGTGACTCGATAGTTGACTCCGTCAACATCTGAGGGGGAGTCTGTTGGTGCACTACATCTGCCGACTTCGTCTTGTATCGAGTCTTTCATTGTATTGTATAAATTAGGGCACGTTTTACGAGAAAATAGGAAATGTATGAGTATAGAACATAGGTTTCGCTCATAGGGACATTAGATAGAGGTTTAGCTTATGTGAACATGAGGTTTCGCTTATTTGTACACATGAGGTTTCACTTATGTGTACATGTACATAAAAGCGAAACCACCATGTCTATATATAGGGGATGTATGAACGAAACCACATAGAACAGGTGTGAAGGTCTTGTATGTAACGGCGAAATTTTGCCGAATCGTCTCCAGCGCATGTAACTTGTCAGCAGATCAATAAAAGAGACATTTAATAGTGAAATCAAGCTAAACAAAGACTGAATCAATGAATTCCGCCTCTGATTCAGTCTGAGCACTCTTCTGATCGACTCGTCAGGTCGTCTCACGTTCCTACATTTGGCATTTGTAGGCGCTGGAAAATCCTCAAGATTAGCTTCCAGATTCAGTGTCAGTGACCTTGACGCATTTGCTTCCTCCAAGTCCATCAAGAAACAACTTCCTGCCAGTCCCAGCATCCCAAATCCCAAGGGTACCAGCACGAAGGGCAGGGGTGGCAAGAAAAGGAAAGCTGCTGAGTCTCTTGAAGGCGTCCCTCTCATCCAACACCAGTTCGAGGAATATGTCTCCGAGGTAAGGATCTTGGATCCTTAAGTCTGATCTTCCCTTTCTAAGGATAACGGATCCTGACCATGTGCTTGTTTTATGCAGAAATTTGCTGAGATCCAAATGCTCCAGGATAACAATCTTGAAGAGGCTGAGCAAAAGAACCTGGACCTCCAGAAGATATACTTGGCCAAAGACAAGACAATCTCCTCCCTCGAGAAGGATCTCACTCTTGTGAAAAAGGAGTTGGTCTTGACCCAAATCACAGCTCAGCAGGAGAAGGAGGAGGTGATGGAAGGGGCAAAGCTCTCGGCTACAATCGCCATGCTCAAAATCAAGCTTCAGATGGCAAAGGAAGCTGAGGATCCTTCTTTTGACAGGTCTGCCTGGGATCAAGAGGCCTGGATGCTGAAGCTGGCGGAGTTGGATGATGAAGAGGAAGCTGAGGAGGTCCTGGCAATCGAGGCTGGTAGCAGTGGGCTGAAGGATCCGGCGGAGGATGTAGCTGGTGGTGATGATGCAGTGAAGGTGTAGGCTACAGAAATGGGCAATGATGGAAATTTCTAGACGTGGCCGGAGCCCATTTTTTATGATTTGGTAGTTTTTGGTTGTTGGTGTTTTTGAACAATGATGGTCTGTACCTTGAACAATAGCTTTAGGTTTAAGGATCACTGATCCTCTGGACAATAGGGGGTAACAAAGGTGGATGGGTCCTTCTGGTTGTGGAGGATGAAGCCTTTGGTGCCCCTCACCTTTATTTCCTGCACTTTATCGAACATTCAGTATGGACACCCTTTGCCAACCCAAGTGGACGGGCCACGTTTTGCTGTTAGAAGCTTGAGTTGGCAATTTTGACAACCTTTTAAAGGGTTAACCATGATAAATAAATAAACTTTAACCTTTTGACTATCTTGGTGTTGTTTATCTTTCGTATGTCTAACTTTCAATTGTTATTGCATCATTCTTTGAACTTACAATTTATTAATGAAAGTATAAAATCAGTTTATGTTAAAAAGTTTAGGATATGATCAAGGATCAATTATCCTATAATCAAATAATTTACAAAGTGATATAACCTAAGGATCATATATCATGTTGTCAAAGAATAAGGGTAACATTGATAAATCAAAAATATAATTAAAGTAAATAAGGATCATACCAGAGAATCCAAGTTAGGATCCTAAACCCTTGATGTTTACGATGATAATAACCGAAAAACAAACCTTGTAGGAAGTTAGGATCCAGGATCCTTAACTGTTTAGCTTTAGAAACCTGAAATGCTCGAATTTAAATGCGTCTCGATCCTTATCTCAAACCCTGTATATATAATGATGATTTTGCAGAGGTCTTGTCACTGAAGTCACGTTCACAACGGCTAGTCCGTTGGCAACGGCTATATTTACGATAATCAGTTCGTTAGAGATAAACAGAAAATATGACTCACTAGTTATATTTAATTCCTCTTATTTGGGGGGCAATTGTTAGGGATGGATTTTCACATCTTATGGATCACGGATCCTCAGTTCAGTTTGAATTAAGGATCCTTAGAAGACGTTGCAGGAATAAGGATCTGGGATCCTCATTATTATCCTTATACTAACAATTGTTTCCATTATGTTTGAACTTGTTTTGCAGGAGTATACGAGTGGGACTTGGTCTAGCCGAGATTCTAGGGGAATATGCTCCATTATTCTGCACGTGCATGGCCTTTTGACCGTTATGGAGGTCGTGGGAAGCTAGCATCTTTTGCGGATTGTTAGTTAGCTAGTTTATTTCTGTTTTTATAAGGGGATAACAAGCTTGATTAGATAGAACAAGTTAGAAAACACACACTGCTCGAGAACTCTCTGCAAGTTATTGGCGATTACACACTTATTGCACACTAGTGATCCTTGTAACAAGCTTGTTGTCATCCCGAATTGTATACATTGTTTGTTTAATATACTTTGTGATCGATAGTTTCCATCACCCAAGGTTTTTTGTGCCGAAGATCATACATTGATCAAGGGTTTTTTCCTCGTATAAATCCTTGTGTCCAACATTCAATTCATTCATATATTGTTCATACATTTGTTCATCAATTCAAGCATCACACCTCACAAAATCAGATTTGGTTGCATTATCCTTGTGTGATTTTTTTTACCAAAACAGTTTGGCGCCCACGGTGGGGCAATTGGTGCTTCATTTCTGAGAAATTTTGTTCATTTTGATCATTTCGGTTCATTACCTTCAACCACATGGCTTCCCAGGGAAAGAACACTTCAAGCTCCATGCCGGTGATCACCTCTTCATAGGACATCCCACCTTTGCCTCCTGCACCTTCTGGATCCCAGAAGAATGCTGAAAATGCTGCGAAGAAACAAACCCCCGTTTTCCCAAAACCAACCTCTACTGCTTCTTCTGGTCCTACTAACAATGATCTTTATTCTTTGATTTTGCAGATGAAGGATCACATGTAGCAGCAAGATAGAACCAATGACAGGATCCTTCGAGAGATTGATGACATCAAGAAATTGAAGAGATCAGCGAAGGATCACTCTCCATTGATGCCCAGATCACTGAACTTTGATTCTCCAGCCATAACATCCCAGCACTCCACAGCATCAGGCACTCAGTACCAGGGTGGATTGTCGAGTATACGTTATGGATCATTGACGATGACTCAGGCTCAAGGATCCTACTTTCAGCCTTCAGGATCTTCTCTTCAGCCTCAAGGATCCTCCTCTCAGCATCAAGGATCCATCTTTAGTTCTTGAGGATATATGGGAGCGCAGACGATTCAAGGATCCTCTTTCCAGGGTCAGGGATCCTCTTCTCAGGTTCAGGGATCCTCTCAGGTTCAAAGATCCTCCTCTCAGGGTCAGGGATCCTCATCTCAGGTTTACGGATCCATGGATTATCCTCCAAGACCCCTAGTCTCAGCATACCAAGGATCCAACATCTTTTAGGATCAAGGATCCTTAAGGAGTGTACAACCCGGAAGTTCAGATATTCATTTAGGAGACTTCATCCCCAAGCAGACTATTGCCTCGTCTGATCCCTCGATCATGCCAGAATCACGTCAATATGGATTCACATCCGGAATTCCAAGCTTAAATCCTTCAGGAGGCAACACTTTGAATAATTCTTATAATGCTAACCATGGCTTTGTGCAGGATACAGGTATCAACCAAGCTATGACCAGAGAATTACAAAAGCTCAAGGATATGATATCCAGCGTTCCGGGAGTGGTTAAACCCATTCCTGAAATTCCAGATGGGAGTCACAAGGTATCTCGTTTTGCACCACCTATCTGTGATGCAGAGATACCAAAGAGGTTTCAAATACCAACCATGAAACTATATAATGGCTCAACGGATCCAGAAGAACACGTAGCTCAATACAGAGAAAGGATGGAGATCAATCCCATCTCTGAGAGGTTAAAAGAAGCATGTCTATGCAAGGGTTTCGGATCCACACTTACAGGATCAGCTCTTAAATGTCTGCTAAGTCTTCCCCCTTACTCTATTACTTCATTTGCTAATCTAGTTAACTTGTTTAATAGCCAATTCTCATGCAGTAGGAAATTTGAACGTTTAACTAGTGATCTATATAGGGTGACACAGGGTCAAAATGAATCACGTAGAGATTATATTACTAAATTCAGTAGAGAATCCTTGGAAATTCCTAACCTGGATATAGCTACGGTTGTAGAAGCCTTTAAAATGGGCTTACTTAAGGATTCACAGTTCTATGATGATCTTGTCATGACCCCTTGCAGGAATCTTGATGAAGTAAGAACCAGGGCCCTTAGGTTCATCCGTTTAGAGGATGATAAAAGGATCCAAGAAAGGCTAGCAGGATCCTTAAAGCAGGACAAGCAAGGATCCTCCTTCAGGAACAACAAATCCAAGTTATACAATAAGTCTGATAATCAGAGCGTGCATGCAGTAGAACATGAAGAGGATGATGAGGATTATCCTCCCATTTCTGAATATTGCTTTTCTATTGATAACAATGAACTAATCCTTGCAATGCAGAATCTAGGTGAAAAAGCAAGATGGCCCTGAAAGAGTGATAAGCCAGCTGCAACAAAAGCCAAATCCAAATGGTGTGCATATCGTGAAGATTTTGGCCATCTCACTGAAGAATGCATAGCACTCAGGAAGGAAATTGATTATTTGTTAACTAAAGGGCACTTGAAGGAGCTTCTCGGAAGAAAAAAGTCAATGATCCAGATGTTAGGGGAGGATTTTCTAAAGATCAGTGATCCTCAATTACTGTCGGGCTTAGGGATCCTTAATTCTGTTTGGATTGGTGATCCTCAGAGAGTATTGTAGGATCAGGATCCAGGATCGTCATAGTGATCCTTACACTAACGATTGTATGCTTTGAATATAATGTTGTTTTGCAGGAGTACGTGCTTGGACTTGGTCTTGGCGATATTCCTAGAGCATATTCCCTCTTTATTCCGCACGTGCTTGACTAATATGGACGTTATGGAGGTCGTGGAAGACTTGCACGAAATGCGGATAGTTAGTTAGCTTAGATATTTTCCAAATTTATAAGGGGATAACGAGCTAGATTAGAACACTTGGCTATTTTTGGCTAAACACACACACTCGTAACTGCTCTCATCAGCTCTTGACAGTTTGCTCGGTGATTACACACTTTTTTGCACATTACCCTCTAGTGATCCTTGTAACAAGCTCGCTATCATCCAAAGTTGTAATACATTTTCTGTTTAATCTGAGTTGGTGATCGGTAGTTTCCATCACCCGAGGTTTTTTATGCCGGAGATCAACTCTTGATCAAGGGCTTTTTCCTCGTATAAATCATTGTGTCACTTGTTCATTACATTTCTGAGTGATCCTTCATATTGTTCGTTGATTCAAGCATCACACCTCACAACAGAAAGTTTGGTTGCATTATCTTTGCTTGATTTTTGACCAAAACAGTTTGGCGTCCACCGTGGGGCAATTGGTGCTTCGTTCTTGAGAATTTATTGTTCTTGTGATCATTTCGGTTCATTACAATCAAGCAGATGGCTTCTTCAGCAAAAAACACATCAAGCTCTATGCCGGCAATGAGTTCTTCACAGGGCGTTCCTCCTTTGCCTCCACCACCTTCTGGATCCCAGAAGAATACTGAAAATGCTGCGAAGAGACAAACCCCCATTTTTCCAAAACCACCAACTTCTTCTGTTTCCTCTAATCCTACTACTAATGATCTTTTTACTCTAATTTTGCAGATGAGAGATCGCATGCAAGAGCAGGACAAAACCAATGAAAGAATCCTCCAGGAGATTGGTGATATCAAGAAACAGAAGAAATCAGTGGAGGATCACTCTCCTCTGATACCAAGGTCATTAAATTTTGACACTCTAGTTGTAACTACCCTACAATCGGCAGTTCCGGGCATCCAGCATAAAAGTGGTCCATCAGAAAGGCGTTATGGAACGGAAACTATGAGTCAGGCATTTGGCTCTCACTTCCAGCCTCAAGGATCCTATTCTCAGCCATCGGGATCCTCTTCTCAGCATCAGGGATCCTTCGTCAGCTCAGGAGGATATTTGGGAATGCACACAGTCCAAGGATCCTCCCAGGTCCAAGGATCCTCCCAGGTTCAAGGATCCTCCCAGGTCCAAGGATTCTCTATGGTTCCAGGATCCTTTCAGGTTCAAGGATCCTCTCAGCCCCAAGGATCCTTTCAGGATCAAGGATCCTCTCAGGTTCAAGGATCCAACATCTTTCAGGATCAGGGATTCTTAAGAAGTATGCAGCCTCCAAGCTCGGATGTTCATCAAGGAGACTTCATACCAATGCAGACCATTGCTTCATCTGGTCCTTTAATCATACCAGAATCCCGTCAATATGGATTCACATCGGCAATTCCAAACTTGAATCCCATGGGAGGTAACACTTTTAATAATTCTTATAACACTAACCATGGCTCCATGTAGGATACAGGTATCAATCAGGCTATGGCTAGGGAGTTACAGAAGCTTAAGGATATGATATCCAGTGTTCCGGGAGTGGTTAAACCCATTCCTGAAATTGCAGATGGTAGCCATAGGATATCTCGCTTTGCACCACCTATTTGTGATGCTGAGATACCCAAGAGGTTCCAAATACCAACTATGAAGCTTTATGATGGTTCAACGGATCCAGAGGAACATGTAGCTCAATACAGGGAGAGGATGGAGATCAATCCAATTCCTAAGAGGTTAAAAGAATCATGTCTATGCAAGGGTTTTGGATCCACACTCACAGGATCTACTCTTAAATGGCTGCTAAGTCTTCCCCCTTACTCTATTACTTCATTTGGTAATCTAGTTAATCTGTTTAATAGTCAATTCTCTTGTAGTAGAAAATTTGAACGTTTAACTAGTGATCTTTATAGGGTAACACAAGGTCAAAATGAATCACTTAGAGATTACATCACTAAGTTTAGTAAAGAATCCTTAGATATCCCTAACCTGGATATAGCTACGGCTGTAGAAGCCTTTAAAATGGGTTTGCTTAGGGATTCATTATTCTATGATGATCTTGTTATGACCCCATGCAGGAATCTTGATGATGTAAGAACCAGGGCCCTTAGGTTCATCCATCTAGAGGATGACAAAAGGATCCAGGAGAGATTGACAAGATCCTCAAAATAGGAAAAGCAAGGATCCTACTTTAAGAATAACAAGTTCAAGTCCTACAACAAGTCCGACAACCAGAATGTGCATGCAGTAGAGCAAGAAGAGGATGATGAGGATTATCCTCCAATTTCTGAATACTGTTTTTCTGTTGATAACCATGAGCTAATTCTTGCTATGCAGAATCTAGGTGAGAAAGCTAGGTGGCCAAGAAAAAGTGATAAACCAGCTGCTACAAAGGACAAATCCAAGTGGTGTGCGTATCATGAGGATTTCGGACATCTCACTGAAGAATGTATTGCACTTAGAAAAGAAATTGGTTACTTGTTAAGCAAGGGGCACTTGAAGGAGCTCTTGGGACGAAAGAAGTCAAGGATCAAGGATCCTGAAAGGATCCCAGAAAAGGCTCCTGCTCCTCCAGCAGATGCACAAGTTATAAACTTCATATCCGGTGGATCAGACATTTGTGGTACTTCCTTTTCAGCAGCCAAAAGACATGCCAAGGAAACCAAGATGGATAACGGAGACAGACCCATTCGGACCTCCACTGTCACCAAGGATAAGATCATAACTTTTGATGAGGATGATCGTTTTGATGTTCAGGATCCTCATCATGATGGTCTTGTTATTACCCTGTTTATTTCTAACCATTTTGTTCACAGGATCCTGATAGATGGAGGAAGCTCAGTAAACATCATCCAGCTTGATGTCCTCAAGAAGATGAATATCCCTGAATCAGACATTGTCCCAAGATCCTCAGTACTTGTGGGATTCAGCGGAGAAACCAAGAATACATTGGGGGACATCAAACTCCCTATCTATATTGAAGGACTCCATTCTTATCAAAACTTTTGTGTTATAGATTGCTTATCTTGTTGTAATGTTATCCTTGGCAGGCCATGGATACATGACATGAAGGCAGTCCCATCTACCTATCATCAATGTGTGAAGCTTCCTAGTCCATGGGGGGTGGTGAAAATTGAAAGTGACCAGCAAGAAGCTAAGAATTGTTACACGTCATCAATGAAGCCAGCCTCAAGACTAAGGGAGCAATAGCAACTAAGGTATCCTCCAAGGGATGTCTTGGAGGCAAGAGAACAGGATTTGAAAGAGATCCTTATGGATCCTCATGATCCTGAATCCAAGATCTTCATAGGATCAGGGATCCGTAGCGACATTGAACATGATCTAGTATCCTTCATTAAAAGAAGGAAAACTACCTTTGCCTAGAAGAATAATGACATGACAGGTCATTCAAGCCTATACATCAAAAGAGGAGGAAGTTTACACCTGAAAGGAATGCTATTATCCAGGAAGAAGTAGATAAACTACTTCGGGCATGTATGATAAGAGAGGTTAAGTATCCAAGGTGGCTAGCCAATGTGGTTGTTGTTCAAAAGAAATATGGAAAGTGGAGGGTATGTGTCGATTTTACTGATTTAAACAAGGCATGTCCCAAGGATCCTTTCCCATTACCCCACATTGACTCCACGGTGGATGCTACCGCGGGTCATGAGTTGTTGACTTTTATGGATGCTTCATCTGGATTTCAACAAATTCAGATGGAACCATCTGATCAAGAGGATACAGCCTTTATGACCCCAACTGGTATATATTGTTATATTGCTATGCCATTTGGACTAAGGAATGCAGGTGCTACTTATCAAAGGCTAGTCAATATGATGTTCAAGGAACAAATTGGACACACTATGGAGGTTTATATTGATGACATGGTGGTTAAGTCCAAGAAAGCTGAGGATCACCTTAGAGACCTAGAGGAAGCATTCAATATCCTTGATAAATTTAATATGAAACTAAATCCTTCCAAGTGTCACTTTGGTGTTAAAGCAGGTAAATTCATAGGCTATATGGTGACAAAGAGGGGCATTGAAGCAAGTCCAGAGCAAATCAAGGCTATTGTGAATATCAAATCTCCTGCTAATGCTAAGGATGTGCAAAGATTGACAGGCAGGATCGCAGCCTTGAACAGTTTCATATCCAAATCCTCAGAAAAGTGCAAGGAATTCTATGACATCCTGAGGAAGAACAGGAAATTTGAATGGACTGAGAAGCATGAAAGTGCCCTCAAAGCTCTTAAGGATTACCTATCCTCAGCCCCCGCCTTGATGAAACCAGAAAAGGGGGATATATTATCCTTATACCTAGCAGTATCCTCAAAAGCAGTAAGTGCGGTCCTAGTTAAGGATCACGAAGGTACACAACATCCTGTTTATTATGTAATTAAGAGTTTGCTTGATGCTGAATCCAGGTATTCACACTTAGAGATACTTATTCTTGCATTAATTATGGCATCTACTAAATTAAGACATTATTTTGAGACTCATGCCATTATTGTTAAGACTAATTTTCCAATTAAGAATGTTCTCAGGAAACCTGAAATGTCAGGAAGGATGGCTAAGTGGGCAGTGAAGCTTAGTGCATATGATATAAGATATGAACCAAGGACTGCCATCAAATCCCAAGCCTTAGCTGACTTTGTGGCAAATTTTAGTAGCGACTTGCAAAAGGAAGCTGAGTTGGAAGTCCAACAGCTAGAAGAAACTAAGGATCCTTAGATACTCTTCACTGATGGTGCTTTTAATGTCAAAGGAACAGGGCTTGGAATACTACTAAAATCGTCACAGAGGGACATAATACCCCACTCCATAGCTTGTGAGTTCCAAACTACTAATAATGAGGCTGAGTATGAAGCCTTGATAGCTGGTTTGCAAATTGCTAAGCATATGAGGATCAGGTATCTTGAGGTATATGTAGATTCATTATTAATCACTAATCACTTTAATGGATCCTATGCTGTTAAAGGTGAAAAGCTAATCAAATATTTAGAGATAGTCAAAGAATTGGCACTCTCTTTTGTTTCCTTTAGTTTGACACAGGTACCAAAGGAAGAGAATGCAGAGGCTGATGCATTAGCCAATCTAGGATTATCCTTGAAGATTCCAGAGGATATCAAGATCCCTATTATCCACATCCTGACCCCTGTTATCGAGGATCATGTAGCCATGGAGATAGGAAAGGATTCTGCAATCATCCCTAGTGATGATACTCAATCTCATTCAGGATCATGGATCCTTCCAATCATGAGATACATACAACATGGAGAGATTCCTACAGGAGAAAACACTAGGGCTTTCAAAATCAAGGTATCTCAATTTACAATATTGAATAATATGTTGTATAAACGATCTCTTGCAGGACCATATCTA
The DNA here is from genome assembly GCA_030545235.1 of Helianthus tuberosus. NCBI lineage: Eukaryota > Viridiplantae > Streptophyta > Magnoliopsida > Asterales > Asteraceae > Helianthus > Helianthus tuberosus. The sequence continues at coordinate 40,282,826 of CM060371.1, read as the reverse complement.
AGATGCATTGAGGATCCTAAAATCCAAGAAGTCCTAATGGATTTCCATGAAGGAGATTGTGGAAACCACACTGGGGGCAGGGCATTATTCTCAAGGATCCTGAGGACAGGATACTATTGGCCTACTTTGAAGAAGGATGCTGTGGAATATGCCAAGAAGTGTGATCCTTGTCAGAGACATTGTAATATCCTTCATCAACCAGCAGAGCTTTTGCATCCTATATCCTCTTCTTGGCCATTCATGAGATGGGGAATGGATATAGTTGGAAAGCTTCCTAAAGCACCTGGTGGAAAAGTATTCATGCTTGCTATGACTGATTACTTCTCCAAGTGGATAGAGGCTGAAGCCTTTGCTCAAGTTAGAGAAAAGGAAGTGATATCCTTTATTAAGAGAAACATTATTACTAGATTTGGTATCCCTTATGAAATTGTTTGTGATAATGGATCCCAATTTATTGGGAATAGAACTACTAACTTTTGTGACAGCTGGGGGATTAAGATGATTACATCAACACTAGTCCACCCACAAGCTAACGGTCAGGCAGAATCATCTAACAAGATCATCATCAACAATTTGAAGAAGAAGCTTGGATCCAAGAAAGGAAAATGGGCAAAAGAACTACCTTATGTACTTTGGGCTGATAGGACAACTCCCAAGAATGCTATTGGCCAAACTCCATTTTCTTTAGTATTTGGGGCAGAATCAGTGATCCCTACAGAGATGGTGGTTCCTACTGCAAGAACAAGCATTCATGATCCTGAAGAAAATGCTGAAAACTTGGTTCAACATTTGGATACTATAGAAGAACTCAGGGATTTGGCAAGGATAAGGATGGCCAGTTATCAACAAAGGATGGCTGGAGCTTACAACAAAAATGTCAGGATCAGGAAATTCCAAGTTGGTGATATGGTGTTAAGGAAAGCATTTCAGAATACCTCCAATCCTGCTGATGGAAAGTTGGCACCAAAGTGGGAAGGCCCTTACTTGATCGAAGCTAAGGCAGGAAAGGGGGCATATCGATTGCTAACAATGGAAGGTGATTTGCTACCAAGAGCTTGGTATATTGTCCACTTGAAGAAATACTTCATTTAATAAGGATCCGTGATCCTTACCTGACAAGTATCCTTGAAGGATCCTTACAGGACAGAGGATCCTCATTTTGGTAATATTCTAGTCTCAAACTATTTTATTCTTTAATTATCTTATATAAGGATAAGGATCCTGCATCCTTTATCCTCCTTTCACTTGATTCTGAGTTTTGAAGGTTCAGGTATCCTTAACAAAGGATTGAGTATCCACAGAAGTATCCAGTTATTTGGGCTTGACCCCAGTTATTTGGGCTTGACCCCAGTTTGGGCCTGTCCCTAGTATCGCCAGTAGCGCACGATGATCCTAGTACAGTTCATGGTAATGGGACCAGTACTCGCTTTAGGGGCTGACAATTTCATTGTACTGACTGTATTCAGGATCCTACGTATAATGGTAGATGTACCATACATCCGTTCCTAAGGTTTCTAACGTTTTCACGGTAGCTAAGGTTTTGGCATTTTCATGTCACTAAGTTTGGATAGTCGCCAGTGAGGGCCATACTCCAGTTTACACATGATCCTTTGGGCTTGTCCCCAGTTATCCTTTGGGCTTGTCCCCAGTAATCCTTTGGGCTTGTCCCCAGTTATCCTTTGTGCTTGTACCCAGTTATCCTTTGGGCTTGTCCCAATTATCATTTGGGCTTGTCCCTAGTATATTGGGCTTGTCCCCAGAATTGTTGGGCTTGTCCCCAGTTACTAACTTTTATCTTATATTGGCTTAGTCCCAAGTTGTATCCTATTTCAGGTTTTTTAAGCTAAACGACCAAGGATCCTTGATCCTTACCTTCTACTAAGGTTTGTCTTTTGGTTGTCCTGATTATAAGTGTTAAAGATTAGGATCCTAACTTGGATTCTCAGGTATGATCCTTGATTACTTTGATTTTATTTATTATTTATATGAGTGACCCTTATCCTTTGACAACTGAACTTATGATCCTTAAACTACACTACTTTTCAGAACTTACCGACTAAAGGATATGTGATCCTTGATCATATCCTAAACTTTTTGAGGATATTTATTAAAGTTTTTTTCTTCTTTACTTAATAAATTCAGACAAAATGTATATCACAACAATTGAAAAGTAAAGTATTCACAAGGATAACAACACGGGTAATAGCCAAAAAGTTAAGGTTTTATTTATTCACAAAATGTTAAACCCTTTAAGGTTGTCAAAATTGCCAACCCACGTTTCTACCAGCAAAACGTGGCCCGTCCACATGGGTTGGCAAAGGGTGTCCATTGTTAACGGGTCTTAAGAGTGCAGGAAATAAAAGTCAGAAGGATAACAAGTGGCTTCATCCCCCAAATAGAGGATCCCTCCACCACCTATTATCCTACCTATTGTCTTAGGATCCATGATCCATATTCCTAGATACTATTGTTCAAATTACAACCCAACATTGTTTAAAACACCATAACCAAAAACTACCAAATCCTAAAAAAATGGGCTCCGGCCATGTCTAGAAATATCCATCATCGCCCATTCCAGCAGCTCAAACCTTTGCTGCATCACCATCACCTTCACCAGCTCCTCCAGCTCCGGCATCACCCACATGATCCTTAACCCCATTGCTGCCAGCCTCGATTGCTAAGACCTCACCAGCCTCTTCTTCGTCATCCAGCTCAGCCAACCTAGCCTTCCAGCCCTCTATGTCCCAGTTGCTCTTATCAAAGTTAGGATCCTGAGCTTCTTGGGCCATCAGCAACTTGGTTTTATACATAGCAATGGCAGTGGAGACTTTAGCATCATTTGTGATTTCAGCCTTCTCCTGATCAGAAATGATATGAGCCAGGACAAGTTCCTTCTTCACCAGATTGACATCGTATTCGAGGGAGGCAATCTTCTGATCCTTGGCCAGCATGATCTTTTGGAGGTCCAAACACTTTAGCTCAACCTCTTCAAGACTCCCTACGTAATCTTGGATTTCAGCAAATTTCTGCAAAAGAAAGGATACAATTCAGGATCCCTTACTCTCAATATGGGAGGATCATGTACAAGTATCACATTTAAGGATCAGTTATTCTCACCTCAGCAACGTATTCCTCGAACTGATGCTGGATCAGAGGCAGACCTTCAAGGGTATCAGCAGTCTTCCTTTTCTTTCCGCTCTTTCCCTTAGAAGTGGTTGCCTTGGGGACCGTGATGGATGGACTAGCAGCAGGCTTCTTCTTTGCAGATCGGACAACATCAAGGTCAGTGACACTGAAACGAGTAGCAGACTTCGATGATTTTCCAGCACCTACACATCCAAAACAGATAAGTATCCTTATTTCATTTTAATTTAAACATTTAGTTTTGCACAAAATGGGATACTTGTTTTGGTCAAAAATCAAGCAATGATAATGCAACCAAACTTTCTGTTGTGAGGTATGATGCTCGAATTGATGAACAACTATAAGGATCACTATAATGAACAAGTGACACGAAGATTTATACGAGGAAAAAGCCCTTAATCAATGAATGATCTCCGGTATAAAAAACCTCGGGTGATGGAAACTACCGATCACCAACTCCAATTAAACGAGAAATGTAATACAACTTCGGATGATAGCGAGCTAAGTACAAGGATCACTATAGTGTATTGTGTACAAAAGTGTGTAATCACCAAGTGAGTTAACGAGAGCTGGTGAGAGCAGTTGTAAGAGTGTGTGTGTGTGTAGCCAAAAATAGCCAAGTGTTTTCTAATTAGCTCGCTACCCCTTTAAAAACGGAAAATATCTACCCTAACTAACATTCTGCAAATGGTGCAAGTCCTCCACGACTCCATAACGTCCACTTTTGGCCAGGCACGTGCGGAATAAACATAGAATATACTCCAGGAATATCGCCAAGACCAAGTCCAAGCTGGTACTCCTGCAAAACAGTTTCGAATTCAAAGTAGACAACCGTTAGTACAAGGATCCTTATGATGATCCATGATCCTGATCCTACAACACTTCTGAGGATCACTACTTTAGACATAATTGAGGATCACTAAACCCAACAGTAAATGAGGATCACTGATCAATTAGAAATCCACCCCTAACAATTGCCCCCAAAATACAAGGAGTAATTATGTAAATAAACGAGTTGTATTTTGTTCTTATCCGTAATCAACCATCGGATAACTAGCCGTTGTAATCGGACTAGCCGTTACGAACATGACGTCACTGAGGTGACTATCCTGCAAAATCATCATTATAAATAGGAGTTATGGATAGAGATCATTTCACATCTAAATTCAAGAGAAACTCCCTTTAAATTCTCATCCGACGATCAAGCAGGTATCTCTTTTCCTTTTCTCCCTTTACGTTTTCTTTCTCTGTTCACCTTCTTCTCTATTGCTATGACCAAGATGATGCTAAGATCCTCACCGGCGAAGGATCATAAGAAGGACAGTCCTCTTAAGAGCCAGGGATCATCAAAGATTTGGCGAATGAAAGGTGTTGTTTCACCGATCCACAAATAGATAGAATCCGCCATTGTTTTCCAGCCAACACCGATTTCAAGCCATTTGACCCCACCGTTATAAGTGATTATGTTTCTGAAACTTGGGTAGCTTTCCCGGTCACTCCTTTCACAAAAGGATACTCGTATCCTTTCCCTGAATTCACCCAGTCTTTCTTTTCCCTCACCGGCATCTCCTACATTCAAGCTATGCCAATGATCTGGAGGGTCTTGTATACCCTTGAAAGGATCTTTGAGCAAGAAGGAATTGCCCTAGGAATGTCGGAGTTGGCAGAGATGTATGATCTCACAACATTTGGATCCCATCGATACTTATTCAAGCGTAAACCCGGTGAAGAACACCCCATCTTCAAAGCCACTAAGAATGATACTAACTGGAAACGGAGATTCTTCTTTGTCAGAAGGGATTCTCTTCCTGATGGAAAGGATCTGCCAAGGAAGTGGAGCACCCAGGGTAGGATAGAGGATCCTTAGAAGGATCACTGAGTAAGCTTGTTTCTGATGAGGATTACTAACATGCTTTTATTTCTTTTGTACAGCTATCACGGTTTCACATATTATACCCTCACCTGCCACCAAGGAGAGACTTGCTGCTTTCAGAAAGCTTGATCCTGCAACAAGGTCATTCAAAGCAAATACCCAGGATTCTCAAGAGGTATCCTCAGGTTCTGTCACGATGTCAAGTAAGTATCATGTTCTTTTTATAATTAAATGTTTAAATAACACTGTCAGATCCTCAAAGAAAAAGTCTGCTGCTAGCCCTTCCATTGTAATTCCCAAGGCTACCACTTCAAAGGGAAGAGGTGGAAAGAAAAGAAAAAGCTCTGAAGCTGACAACCTTCAAGGCTTGCCTCTGATCCACCATCAATTCCTCGAGTACTTTAATGATGTAAGGATCACTGACTCAGCTTAGTTATCCTATCCACTTGAGGATCACCTGAATCTAATCTTTACATTGTCTTTTTTTGTAGAAATTTGCTGAGATCGAGGACTATGTTGGGAATGTTGAGGAGCTTGAGGAGAAACACTCTGACCTCCAAAAAGTAGCAATGCTCAAAGACCCCAAGATCGCTTCCCTTGAAAAGGATCTCAATGATGCCAAAGCTCAAACAACTGCCATTCTGATCAATTTTGATTATGAGAAGCACGAGATCACAGAGGATGCCAAGGTCTCTGCTGCCATTGCCATGTACAAGACCAAGCTACAGATGGCTCAAGAAGCTCAGGATCCTGCCTTTGATAGGAGCAGCTGGGACATGGAAGGCTGGAAGGCCAGGCTGGCTGAGTTGGAGGATGAGGATGAGGCTGACGAGGTCTTGGCAATCGAGGCTAGTGGTAGTGGCAAGGATCAGGCGAAGGATACTGGAGCTGGAGGGGATGATGATGCAGCGAAGGTGTAAGCTGCATGAATGGGCGATGAAGGACATTTCTAGACGTAGCCGGAGCCCATTTTTTATGTTTGGTTATTTGGTTATGGTGTTTTTTGTTGAACAATTATGGGTTGTACTTAAGACAATAGTAATTAGGGCTAAGGATCATGGATCCTTTGAACGATAGGTAGGATTACAAATGGTGGAGGGATCCTCTGTTTGGGGGATGAAGCCATTGTGATCCTGCCGTCTTTTGATTCCTGCACTACCAAGACCCTTAGACAATGGACACCCTTTACCTACCCCAACGGACAGGCCACGTATTGCTGGTAGATGCTCGGGGTAGGTAATTTTTACAACCTTAAGGGGTTTAATCTTTTGTGAATAAAATAACTATAACTTTTTGGCTTATCCTGTGTTGATATCCTTGTTGCTATTTTACTTTCCAACTGTTGTGATGTTTATTTTGTTTAAACTTATCAGGTAGAGAAAAAATTTAAGAAATATCCCCAAAAAGTTTAGGATATGATCAAGGATCACATATTCCATAGCCGATTAGTTTTGAAAAGTTATATAGTTTAAGGATCACAAGTTCAGTTGTCAAAAGATAAGGGTTACTCAAATAAATAATGAATAAAATCAAAATAGTTAAGGATCATACCTGAGAATCCAAGTTAGGATCCCAACCTTTAACAGTTGTAAACAGGATAATCCAAAAGACAAACCTTAGTAAAAGGTAAGGATCAAGGATCCTTGGTCATTTATCTCCAAAAACCTGAAATAAGGTACAACTTGGGACTAAGCCAACATAGGATAAGAGTTAGTAACTGGGGACAAGCCCAACAATTCTGGGGACAAGCCCAAAGGATAACTGGGGACAAGCCCAAAGGATAACTGGGGACAAGCCCAAAGGATCGTATGTAAACTGGAGTATGGCCCTCACTGGCGACTATCCAAACTTAGTGACATGAAAATGTCAAAATCTTAGCTAACGTGAAAACGTTAGAAACCTTATGAACGGATGTATGGTACGTCTACCATTATACGTAGGATCCTGAATATAGCCAGTACAATGAAATTGTCAGCCCCTAAAGCGAGTACTGGTCCCATTGCCATGAACTATACCAGGATCATCGTGCGCTACTGGCGAAACTGGGGACAGGCCCAAACTGGGGACTAGCCCAAATAACTGGGGTCAAGCCCAAATAACTGGGGTCAAGCCCAAATAACTGGATACTTCTGTGGATACTCAATCCTTAGTTAAAGATACCTGAACCTTCAAAACTCAGAATCAAGTGAAAGGAGGATAAAGGATGCAGGATCCTTATCCCTATATAAGAAAATAAAAGAATGAAATAGTTTGAGATTAGAAGATTACCAAGATGAGGATCATCTGTTCTGTAAGGATCCTTCAAGGATACTGGTCAGGTAAGGATCATGGATCCTTGTCACATAAAGTATTTCTTCAAATGGACAGCATTCCAAGCCCTTGGTAGCAAATCACCTTCCATTGTTAGCAATCGATATGCCCCCTTTCCTGTTTCAGCTTCAATCAAATAGGGGCCTTCCCACTTTGGTGCTAGCTTTCCATCAGCAGGATTGGTGGTATTCTGAAATGCTTTCCTTAACACCATATCACCAACTTGGAATTTCCTGATCCTGACATTTTTGTTGTAAGCTCCAGCCATCCTTTGTTGATAACTGGCCATCCTTATCCTTGCCAAGTCCCTGATTTCTTCTATAGTATCCAGGTCTTGAACCAAGTTTTCAGCATTTTCTTCAGGATCACGAATGCTTGTTCTTGCAGTTGGAACCACCATCTCTGTAGGGATCACTGATTCTGCCCCAAATATCAAAGAAAATGGAGTTTGGCCTGTAGCATTTTTGGGAGTTGTTCTATCAGCCCAAAGCACATAAGGTAGTTCTTCTGCCCATTTTCCTTTCTTTGATCCAAGCTTCTTCTTCAAATTGTTGATGATGATCTTGTTGGATGATTCTGCTTGACCATTAGCTTGTGGGTGGACTAGTGTTGATGTTATCATCTTAATCCCCCAACTGTCACAAAAGTTAGTGGTTCTATTCCCAATAAATTGGGATCCATTATCACAAATAATCTCAGAAGGGATACCAAATCAAGTAATAATATTTCTTTTAATAAAGGATATAACTTCCTTTTCTCTGACTTGAGCAAAGGCTTCAGCCTCTATCCATTTAGAGAAGTAATCAGTCATAGCAAGCATGAACACTTTTCCACCAGGTGCCTTAGGAAGCTTTCCAACTATATCCATTCCCCATCTCATGAATGGCCAGGAAAAGGATATAGGATGCAAGAGCTCTGCTGGTTGGTGAAGGATATTACTATGCCTCTGGCAAGGATCACACTTCTTGGCATACTCCACATCATCCTTCTTCATAGTGGGCTAGTAGTATCCTGTCCTCAGGATCCTTGAGAATAATGCCCTGCCCCCAGTGTGGTTTCCACAATCTCCTTCATGGAAATCCTTTAGGACTTCTTGGATTTCAGGATCCTCAATACATCTTAGATATGGTCCTGCAAGAGATCGTTTATACAACATATTATTTAATGCTGTAAATTGAGATACCTTAATTTTGAAAGCCCTTGGGTTTTCTCCTGTAGGAATCTCTCCGTGTTGAATATATCTCATGATTGGAAGGATCCATGATCCTGAATGAGATTGAGTATCATCACTAGGGATGATTGCAGAATCCTCTCCTATCTCCATAGCTACATGATCCTCGATAACCGGGGTCAGGATATGGGTAATAGGGTTCTTGATATCCTCCGGGATCTTCAAGGATGATCCTAAATTGGCCAATGCATCTGCCTCTGCATTCTCTTCCCTTGGTACCTGTGTCAAACTAAAGGATACAAAAGAGAGTGCCAATTCTTTGACTATCTCCAAATATTTGATTAGCTTTTCACCTTTAACAGCATAGGATCCATTAAAGTGATTAGTGATCAGTAAAGAATCTACATGTACCTCAAGATACCTGATCCTCATATGCTTAGCAATTTGCAAACCAGCTATCAAGGCTTCATACTCGGCCTCATTGTTGGTAGTTTGAAATTCACAAGCTATGGAGTGGGGTATTATGTCCCCCTATGGCGATTTTAGTAGTATTCCAAGCCCTGTTCCGTTTACATTGGAGGATCCATCAGTGAACAGTACCCAAGGATCCTTGGTTTCTTCAAGCTGTTGGACTTCTAATTCAGCCTCCTTTTGTAAATCACTACTAAAATCTGCCACAAAGTCAGCTAAGGCTTGGGATTTGATGGCGGTCCTTGGTTCATATCTTATATCATATGCACTTAACTTCAGTGCCCACTTAGCCATCCTTCCTGACATTTCAGGTTTCCTGAGAACATTCTTAATTGGAAAATTAGTCTTAACAATAATGGCATGAGTTTCAAAATAATGTCTCAATTTAGTTAATGCCATAATTAATGCAAGGATCAGTTTTTCTAAATGTGAATACCTGGATTCAGCATCAAGTAAGCTCTTACTTACATAATAAACAGGATGTTGTGTACCTTGGTGATCCTTAACAAGGACCGCACTTACTGCTTTTGAGGATACTGCTAGGTACAAGGACAAGACATCCCCTTTTTCTGGTTTCATCAAGGCTGGGGCTGAGGATAGGTAATCTTTAAGAGCTTTGAGGGCACCTTCATGCTTCTCAGTCCATTCAAATTTCTTGTTCTTCCTCAAGATATCATAGAATTCCTTACACTTTTCTGAGGATTTGGATATGAATCTGTTCAAGGCTGCGATCCTGCCTGTCAATCTTTGCACATCCTTAGTGTTTTGGTCAAAAAAATATGTTGAGGATATTGCAACCAAACTCTCTGTTACGGGGTATGATGCTTGAAATGTAGAACAATGACAAGGATCACTTTAATGTAAATTGCACAAATGACACAAGGATTTATACGGGGAAAAAGCCCTTGATCAAGAGTTGATCTCCGGCACAAAAAACCCCGGGTGATGGAAACTACCGATCACCAAGCTCAAATAAATCAATAAACGTTTACAACTTCGGATAGTAACGAGCTAGGTACAAGGATCTCTATCGTGAAATGTGTAAAAGTGAGTGAAAACTAATGAATGTTCGTCGAGAGCTTCAAGTGTGCGTATACGAGAGTGTGTGTAGCTGTAAAATGACTAAGTGTTCTAATTCTAGCTCGTTACTCCTTTTAAAATAGAAGTTAACTACAATAACTAACTATCCGACTTTTGTGCCAAGCTCCCACGTTCTCCACAACGTCCATTTTTGGTCAATCGTGTGCGAAATGCCCGTGGAATATTCCTTGTTACCGTTGCCAAGACCAAGTCACGTTTGTTACTCCTGCGAAGTAATACAAAAATTAAATAAACAATCGTCAGTATGAGGATCCTTAAAGTGATCCATGATCCTGATCCTGAAGTTCTTCTGAGGATCACCACCTGTCACAGAAGTAAGGATCATTAATTAGGATAACGAATAAGGATCACTAATTGTTAGAAAATCCTCCCCTAACAATTGCCCCCAAAATATAAGGAGTAATTTGTAAGATAAGCGAGTTATATTTTCTTGATCTTATCCGCAACTAACTAACGGATATATGGCCGTTGATATCGAACTAGCCGTTGCAACCATGACGTCACAGAAGTGACAACCCTGCACGATCATGATTATAAATAGGAGATAGAGATAGGATCAAATGCATTTAAATCCGAAAGAAACTCCCTTTATATTCTCAGTCGAAGATCAATCAGGTATCTCCTTTCTCCTCTTTCTCCCTCTCTTACTCTGTTTTTCTCTCTTTATCACCATCACTTTGAGAATGATGCTCCGAAGCTCACCGGGCAAGGATCACAAGAACGATAGCCCTTTGAAGAGTCAAAAGATCATCAAAGACTCGGCGAATGAGAGGTGTTGCTTTAACGATGCACAAGTAGATAAAATTCGTCACTGTTTTCCGGCGAATGCCTTTTTCAAACCCTTCGATCCTACTATTCTGAGCGACTATGTTTCAGATACATGGGTTGCCTTTCTAGTTACTCCATTTACCATAGGATACACCTATCCTTTCCCAGAACTTACACAATCCTTCTTTTCCCTTACCGGCATCTCTTACATCCAAGCCATGCCGATGATTTGGAGGGTTTTGTACACCCTGGAGAAGATCATCGAATAGGAAGGCATTGATTTAGGCATGTCAGAGCTGACACAATTGTATGATCTTACTACCTTTGGTTCCCATCGCTATTTGTTTAAACGTAAACCCGGCGGAGAACATCCCCTTCTTAAAGTCACCAAGAATGACACAAATTGGAAACGTCGCTTCTTCTTTGTCAGGAGGGATACCCTTCCAAACGGAGAGGATCTACCAAAGACCTGGTCCACCCATGGTAGGCCAGAGGATCCTAAGAAGGATCACCAGGTAGTCTTGTTTTTGTATAAGGATTACTGACCCCTTTTGTCTTGTGTTATGCAGCTATTTCCGTCTCACACATCATCACATCACCTGCAACCAAGGATAGGCTTGCTGCTTTTTGGAAGCTTGATCCTGAAACAAGGACATTTAAGATAGATACCCAAGACTCATAGGAAGTATCCTCAGGTTCCATTACCATGTCAAGTAAGTATCCTGCCTTTTACATAGTTTGAATATTAAAATAAATAAGTGAATTGAAATAGGATAAGGATACTTATCTTGCTATGAATGTGTAGGTGCTGGAAAATCTGCCAAGCCTGTATCCCAATTCAACACGGCTGACCTTGATCTTGTTCGATCCAGGAAGAAGAGGTCCACTACCAGTCCCAGCATCTCCATTCCCAAGGCACCCACTAAAGGAAAGGGTGGCAAAAAGAGAAAGACCTCTGAGGGTGAGAATTTGCAGGGTCTGCCTTTGATCCGTCACCAATTCCTCGAGTACTTCAATGATGTAAGGATCATCGTATCTGCCTGTATATCCTGCTAGCATATCCTGCTGATATATCCTGCTGATTTGAGGATCACTCGGTCCTGACCTTATCTTTCATTTCCTTTGCAGAAATTCGCTGAGATTGAGGACTATGTGGGGAATGTCGAGGAGCAGGACAAGAATATCGCTGACCTCCAACAGGTTGCCGTGCTCAAGGACCTTGCACTTGCTGATCTTCGGAAGGAACTTCAAGATGAGAAGACCAAGACGGCTAAACTTCTGATCGACCTGGACTATGAAAAGCATGATCTCATAGAAGGTGCAAAGGTTTCTGCTGCCATCACAATGTATCAGACAAAACTGAAGATGGCCCAGGAAGCTCAAGATCCTAACTTTGACAAAGGCAGCTGGGATGTTGAAGGCTGGAAAGCAAGGTTGGCCGATCTTGAGGATGACGAGGAGGAGGCTACTGAGGTTTTGGCTATTGAGGCAAGTGGTAGTGGGAAGGATCTGATGAAGGATACCACAGCTGGAGGAGAAGAAGATGCAGCAAAGGTGTAGGCTGCACAATTGGGCGATGATGGACATTCCTAGACGCAGCCGGAGCCCAATTTTTAAATTTGGTGGTAGTATTTTGTGGTTGTGATGTTGAACAATTTAATGGGTTGTATTTGAACAATAGTTTTTAGGATTAAGGATCATGTATGATCCTTTGGACAATAGGCAGGATTGCAACTGGTGGAGGGATCCTCTGTTTGGGGGATGAAGCCATTGTGATCCTGCCGCCTTTATATTCCTGCACTATCTTTGAACTTATTATCATGGACACCCTTTACCTACCCCAGCGGACGGGCCATGTTTTGCTGGTAGATGCTCGGGTAGGTAATTTTGACAACCTTTTAAGGGTTAATCCTTTGTTAATAAATAAAATCTTAACCTTTTGTCGCTTATCTTGTGTTGTTATCCTTTTTCATATCTTACTTTCCAACTGTTGTAATGTTCATTTCGTTTATACTTATCAATCCTTGAAAAATTAAAAAAGATATCCAAAAAGTTTAGGATATGATCATGGACCACATATCCCATAACTGATAAGTTCTAAAAAGTGATATAGTTTAAGAATTCCAAGTTCAGTTGTCAAGTATAAGGGTTATTTAAAAGAATAATGAATAAAATCAAAAGAGTTAAGGATCATACCTGAGGATCCAAGTTAGAATCCTAACCATAATAAGGATAACTATAAGATAAACCTTAGAGTGAAGTAAGGATCAAGGATCCCTAGTTGCCTATCTTCAAGAACCTGAAATAGAGCATAACTTGGGACTAAGCCAATATAAGAAAAGAGTTAGCAACTGGGGACAAGCCCAAAGATAACTGGGGACAAGCTCAAGGATAACTGGGGACAAGCCCAAGGATAACTGGGGACAATCCCAAGGATAACTGGGGATAAGCCCAAGGATAACTGGGGACAAGCCCAAGGATAACTGGGGACAAGCCCAAGGATCGTATGTAAACTGGAGTATGGCCCTAACTGGCGACTATCCAACTTAGTGACATGAAAATGCCAAAACCTTAGCTAACGTGAAAACGTTAGAAACCTTAGCTAACGTGAAAACGTTAGAAACCTTAGGAACAGATGTATGGTACGTCTACCATTATACGTAGGATCCTAGGCATAGCCAGTACAATGGAATTATCAGCCCCTAGAACGAGTACTGGTCCCACTGCCTTGAACTATAACAGGATCATCATGCGCTACAGGCGGAACTGGGGTCAAGCCCAAATAACTGGGGTTAAACCCAAGGAACGGATTGCTTCTGCGGATAACCAATGTTATGCTAAGGATACCTGAACTTTCAAAACTCAAACTCACGTGAGAGATGGATAAAGGATACACGATCCTTATCCTTGTATGAGGAAATAAAAAAAATGAAATAGTTCAAGTTTAGGATATTACCTAAGTAAGGATCACTAATACTGTTAAGGATCCTTTAAGGATACCCCTATCGTGAGGATCATCTGTGTCTTGAGGATCCTGGTCACATGAAATATTTCTTTAAGTGGACAGCATTCCAAGCTCTTGGTAGCAAATCACCTTCCATGGTTAGCAATCTATATGCCCCCTTTCCTGCTTCAGCTTCAATCAAATAAGGACCTTCCCATTTTGGAGTTAATTTTCCATCAGCAGGATTGGTGGTATTCTGAAATGCTTTCCTTAATACCATATCACCAACTTGAAACCTCCTGATCCTGACATTTTTGTTGTAAGCACCAGCCATTCTCTGTTGATAACTGGCCATCCTTATCCTAGCCATATCCCTGATTTCTTCAATAGTATCCAGGTCTTGAGCCAAGTTCTCATCATTCTCCTCAGGATCACGGGTACTTGTTCTAGCAGTTGGAACTACCATTTCTGTTGGGATTACTGATTCTGCCCCAAATACCAAAGAGAATGGTGTTTGACCTGTAGCATTCTTAGGGGTTGTCCTATCAGCCCAAAGCACATAGGGTAGTTCTTCTGCCCATTTCCCTTTCTTGGATCCAAGCTTCTTCTTCAAATTGTTGATGATGATCTTGTTGGATGATTCTGCTTGACCATTAGCTTGTGGGTGGATTGGTGTTGATGTTATCATCTTAATCCCCCAGCTGTCACAAAAGTTAGTGGTTCTGCCCCCAATAAATTGGGAACCATTATCACATATAATCTCAGAAGGAATTCCAAATCTAGTTATAATATTTCTTTTAATGAAGGATATAACTTCCTTTTCTCTTACTTAGGCAAAAGCTTCAGCCTCTATCCACTTGTAGAAGTAATCAGTCATAGCTAGCATGAATACTTTTCCAACAGGTGCCTTAGGGAGCTTACCAACTATATCCATACCCCATCTCATAAATGGCCAAGAGGAGGATATAGGATGCAATAATTCAGCTGGTTGATGAAGGATATTGTTGTGCCTCTGACAAGGATCACATCTCTTAGCGTACTCCACAGCATCTCTCTTCATGGTTGGCCAGTAGTATCCTGTCCTCAGGATCCTTGAGAATAATGCCCTGCCCCCAGTGTGGTTTCCACAATCTCCTTCATGGAAGTCTTTTAAAACTTCTTGGATTTCAGGATCCTCAATGCATCTCAAGTATAGTCCTGCAAGAGATCGTCTATACAACATATTATTTAAAATTGTGAATTGAGATACCTTAATTTTGAAAGCCCTAGGGTTTTCTCCTGTAGGAATCTCTCCATGTTGTAAGTATCTCATAATTGGTGAGATCCATGATCCTGATCCTGAATGGGATTGAGTATCCTCACTAGGGATAATTGCAGAATCATTCCCTATCTCCATAATCACATGATCCTCGATAGCCGGGGTCAGGATATGGATAATAGGGATCTTGATATCCTCCGGGATCTTCAAGGATGATCCTAAGTTAGCCAATGCATCAGCTTCTGTATTCTCTTCCCTTGGTACCTGTGTCAAACTAAAGGAAACAAAAGAGAGTGCCAAACTTTTGACTATCTCTAAATATTTGGTTAGCTTTTCACCTTTAACAGCATAGGATCCATTAAAGTGGTTTGTAATTAGTAATGAATCTACATGTACCTCAAGATACCTGATCCTCATATGCTTTGCAATTTGCAAACCAGCAATTAAGGCTTCATATTCAGCCTCATTGTTAGTGGTTTGGAACTCACAAGCTATAGAGTGGGGTATTATGTCCCCCTGTGGCGATTTTAGTAGTATTCCAAGCCCTGTGCCTTTGACATTTGAGGATCCATCAGTATAGAGTATCCAAGGATCCTTGGTCTCCTCTAGCTGCTGGACTTCTAACTCAGCTTCTTATTGTAAATCACTACTGAAATCAGCCACAAAGTCGGCTAATGCTTGGGATTTGATCGATGTCCTAGGCTCATATCTTATGTCATAGGCACTAAGCTTCACTGCCCACTTAGCCATCCTTTCTGACATCTCTGGTTTCCTGAGGACATTCTTAATTGGAAAGTTAGTTTTAACAACAATAAAATGAGTTTCAAAATAATGTCTCAACTTAGTAGATGCCATAATTAATGCAAGAATAAGTTTTTCAAGGTGTGAATACCTGGATTCGGCATCAAGTAAACTTTTACTTACATAATAGACAGGATGTTGTGTACCTTGATGATCCTTAACAAGGACCGCACTTACTGCTTTTGAGGATACTGCAAGATATAAGGATAGCACATCGCCTTTTTCTGGTTTCATCAAGGCTGGGGCTGAGGATAGGTAATCTTTGAGGGCTCTTAAAGCATTTTCATGCTTCTCAGTCCACTCAAATTTCTTGTTCTTCCTTAGGATATCATAGAATTCTTTGCACTTCTCTGAGGATTTGGATATGAATCTGTTCAAAGCTGCTATCCTGCCTGTTAGCCTTTGAACATCCTTAGCATTGGCCGGAGATTTGATGTTCACTATAGCTTTGATCTGTTCCGGACTAGCTTCAATGCCTCTCTTTGTCACCATATATCCTAAGAATTTACCTGCTTTAACACCAAAGTGACATTTTGAAGGATTAAGCTTCATATTATATTTACCAAGGATATTGAATGCTTCCTCCAAGTCTCTTAGGTGATCCTCAGCTTTTAAGGATTTTTACCACCATATCATCTATGTAAACCTCCATAGTTTGTCCAATCTGATCCTTGAACATCATATTCACCAGCCTTTGATATGTTGCACCTGCATTTCTTAGTCCGAATGGCATAGCAATATAGCAGTATATACCAGTTGGAGTCATGAATGCTGTATCCTCTTGATCGGATGGTTCCATTTGGATTTGTTGGAATCCAGATGAAGCATCCATAAAAGTTAACAGTTCATGACCCGCAGTTGCATCCACCATGGAGTCAATGTGGGGTAATGGGAAAGGATCCTTGGGACATGCCTTATTTAAATCGGTAAAATCGACACATACCTTCCACTTTTCGTTTTTCTTTTGAACAACAACCACATTGGCCAACCATCTTGGATACTTGACCTCTCTAATCATACCTGCCCGGAGCAATTTCTCTACCTCTTCCTGGATAATGGCATTCCTTTCCGGTGCAAACTTTCTTCTCCTTTGGTGGATTGGTTTGAAGGACCTGTCAATGCCGAGTTTGTGAGTGATTACATCTTTGGATATACCAGTCATGTCTTCGTGTTTCCATGCAAAGGTAGTCTTTCTCCTTTT
Source organism: Helianthus tuberosus (assembly GCA_030545235.1). Classification (NCBI taxonomy): domain Eukaryota; kingdom Viridiplantae; phylum Streptophyta; class Magnoliopsida; order Asterales; family Asteraceae; genus Helianthus; species Helianthus tuberosus. Next base: position 40,265,784 of record CM060371.1, on the reverse strand, counting down.
AAGGAAGGATACGAGGTCTTCTTTCATTTTAGCAAGGATCCCTGATCCAATATAGATTTTGGATTCAGGATCATCGGGATCCATGAGGATTTCTACCACATCCTGCTCTCTTGCCTCCAAGACGTCCCTTGGAGGATACCTTGATTGCTATTGCTCCCTTGACTTCGAGGCTGGTTTCATCGATGAAGTGTAGCAATTCTTAGCCTCCTGCTGATCGCTGTCAATCTTGACTATTCCCCAAGGACTAGGGAGCTTCACGCATTGATGGTAAGTAGATGGGACTGCCTTCATATCGTGTATCCAGGGCCTGCCAAGGATAACATTACAACAAGATAAACAGTCAATAACACAAAATTTTTTATAAGAGTGTAGGCCTTCGATGTATATGGGGAGTTTAATGTCCCCCAGGGTGTTCTTAGTTTCGCCACTAAATCCCACAAGCACGGAGGATCTTGGTATGATATCTAATTCAGGAATTCCCATCTTCTTTAAAACATCAAGATGGATAATGTTCACTGAGCTTCCTCCGTCTATAAGGATCATGCGGACAAAATGGTTAGAAATGAAAAGAGTAATAACTAAACCATCGTGATGAGGATCCTGGATATCAACACGATCATCCTCATCAAAGGTTATGACTTTCCCTTCGGAGACACTTGATGTTCGAACGGGTCTTTCCATTATCCACTTTAGTTTCCTTTGCATGCCTTTTAGCCGCTGAGAAGGATGTGCCGCAAATGTCTGATCCTCCAGAAATAAAATTTATCACTTGTGCATCTGCTGGAGGGGCTGGAGCCTTCTCAGGGATCCTTTCAGGATCCTGAGTCCTTGACTTTTTTCTTCCCAACAATTCTTTTAGATGCCCCTTGCTCAACAAGTATCCAATTTCCTTTCTTAGTGCAATGCATTCTTCTGTGAGATGCCCAAAATCTTCATGGTATGCACACCACTTTGATTTATCCTTAGTTGCAGCTGGCCTATCATTTTTTCTGGGCCATCTAGCTTTATCACCTAAATTCTGCATCGCAAGGATTAGTTCATTGTTATCAACAGAAAAACAATATTCAGAAATTGGAGGATAATCCTCATCATCCTCTTCTTGATCAATAGAATGCACGTTCTGGTTATCAGATCTGTTGTAGGATCTGAACTTGTTGTTCCTGAATGAGGATCCTTGCTTATCCTGCTTTGAGGATCCTGCTAACCTCTCCTGGATCCTCTTGTCATCCTCTAGCCGAATGAACCTAAGTGCTCGGGTTCTTACCTCATCTAAGTTCTTGCATGGTGTCATAACAAGATCATCATAGAACGACGAATCCCTAAGCAATCCCATTTTAAAGGCCTCAACAGCCGTAGCTATATCTAAGTTGGGAATGTCTAAGGATTCTTTACTGAATTTGGTAATATAATCCCTTAATGATTCATTATGACCCTGGGTTATCCTATATAGATCACTAGTTAATCGTTCAAATTTTCTACTACAAGAAAACTGATTATTAAACAAGTTAACTAGATTAGCAAATGAGGTAATAGAGTAGGGGGAAGACTTAGCAGCCATTTGAGAGCTGATCCAGTAAGAGTGGATCCGAATCCCTTTCACAGGCATGCTTCCTTTAACCTTTCTGGAATTGGATTGATCTCCATCCTCTCCCTGTATTGTGCTATGTGTTCTTCAGGATCCGTCGAACCATCATACAGCTTCATTGTTGGCACATGGAACCTCTTGGGTATCTCAGCATCACAGATTGGTGGTGCAAAACGAGATATCTTGTGGCTCCCATCTGCAATCTTTGGGATAGGTTTGACCACTCCCGGGACACTTGATATCATATCCTTTAGTTTTTGCAATTCTCTGGCCATGGCATGATTGATACCTGGATCCTGCATAAGACCATGGTTAGTAGTATAAGAATTATTAAAAGTGTTACCTCCCATTGGATTCAAGTTAGGAAGAATGGATGTTAATCCATATTGTTGGGGCTCTGGAATGATCGAGGGACCAGTAGAAGCATTGGTCTGCATTGGAATAAAATCTCCCTGATGGATATCTGAACTTCCTGTTTGCAAGCTCCTCAAGGATCCTGGCATCTGGAAGGATCCTTGAAACTGAGACGATCCCGGAACAAAGGAGGATCCTTGAACCTGGGATGATCCTGGAACAAAGGAGGATCCTTGAACCTGGGATGATCCTGGAACAAAGGAGGATCCTTGTACCTGGGATGATCCTGGAACAAAGGAGGATCCTTGAACCTGGGATGATCCTGGAACAAAGGAGGATCCTTGAACCTGGGATGATCCTGGAACAAAGGAGGATCCTTGTACCTGGGATGATCCTGGAACAAAGGAGGATCCTTGAACCTGGGATGATCCTGGAACAAAGGAGGATCCTTGAACCTGGGATGATCCTGAATACCCTCCTGAAGTAATGAAGGATCCCATATGCTGAGGATAGGATCCTGCTGGCTGGAAGTATGGACCTAATGCCTGGGTCACTGTTGTTGTTCCGTAGTGCACTCCTTTTGGTCCACCCACATATTGAACGTCTGGAACCCCTGATGGCTGAGAAGTAATCACCGGAGTATCAAAATTCAAAGATCTGGGTATCAGTGGGGAACGATCCTCTGCCGTTTTCTTCTGTTTCTTAATTTCGTCAATCTCCCGGAGGATCCTTTCGTTGGTCTTATCCTGCTCTTGTGCATGATTCCTCATCTGCAAAATCAAGGCATAGAGATCATTAGTAGTAGGATTAGTTGAAACAGAAGAAGTAGGTGGTTTTGAGAAAATGGGAGTTGGTTTCTTCGCAGCATTCTCGGTATTCTTCTGGGATCCAGAAGGTGGTGGAGGCAAAGGAGGAACGCCTTGTGAAGAAGTGAATGAGGGCATCAAGTTTGAAGCATTCTTCGCCGAGGAAGCCATTTGCTTGGTTGTAGTGAACTGCAATGAGCACGGCAATACGAATTTTTCTAAGAATGAAGCACCAATTGCCCCACGGTGGGCGCCAAACTGTTTTGGTCAAAAAAATCTGTTGAGGATATTGCAACCAAACTCTCTGTTACGGGGTATGATGCTTGAAATGTAGAACAATGACAAGGATCACTTTAATGTAAATTGCACAAATGACACAAGGATTTATACGGGGAAAAAGCCCTTGATCAAGAGTTGATCTCCGGCACAAAAAACCCCGGGTGATGGAAACCACCGATCACCAAGCTCAAATAAATCAATAAACGTTTACAACTTCGGATAGTAACGAGCTAGGTACAAGGATCTCTATCGTGAAATGTGTAAAAGTGAGTGAAAACTAATGAATGTTCGTCGAGAGCTTCAAGTGTGCGTATACGAGAGAGAGTGTAGCTGTAAAATGACTAAGTGTTCTAATTCTAGCTCGTTACTCCTTTTAAAATAGAAGTTAACTACAATAACTAACTATCCGACTTTTGTGCCAAGCTCCCACGTTCTCCACAACGTCCATTTTTGGTCAATCGTGTGCGAAATGCCCGTGGAATATTCCTTGTTACCGTTTCCAAGACCAAGTCACGTTTGTTACTCCTGCGAAGTAATACCAAAATTAAATAAACAATCGTCAGTATGAGGATCCTTAAAGTGATCCATGATCCTGATCCTAAAGTTCTTCTGAGGATCACCACCTGTCACAGAAGTAAGGATCATTAATTAGGATAACGAATAAGGATCACTAATTGTTAGAAAATCCTCCCCTAACACTTAGCATTGGCAGGAGATTTGATATTCACTATAGCCTTGATTTTCTCTGGACTTGCTTCAATGCCCCTCTTTGTTACCATATATCCTAAGAGTTTACCTGCCTTCACACCAAAATGACACTTGGAAGGATTAAGTTTCATATTATATTTATCAAAGGATATTGAATGCTTCCTCCAAGTCTTTAAGGTGATCCTCAGCCTTCTTGGACTTAACCACCATGTCATCAATATAGACTTCCATAGTGTGTCCACTTTGTTCCTTGAACATCATATTGACTAGCCTTTGATAAGTAGCACCTGCATTCCTTAGTCCAAACGGCATAGCAATATAACAATATATACCAGTTGGGGTCATAAAGGTTGTATCCTCTTGATCAGATGGTTCCACCTGAATTTGTTGAAATCCAGATGAAGCATCCATAAAAGTCAACAGCTCATGACCCGCGGTAGCATCCACCATGGAGTCAATGTGGGGTAATGGGAAAGGATCCTTGGGACATGCCTTGTTTAAATCAGTCAAATCGACACATACCCTCCACTTTCCATTTTTCTTTTGAACAACAACCACATTGGCTAACCATCTTGGATACTTAACCTCTCTTATCATACCTGCTCGAAGTAGCTTATCTACCTCTTCCTGGATAATTGCATTCCTTTCAGGTGCAAACTTCCTCCTCTTTGATGTATAGGCTTGAATGACCTATCAATGCCAAGTTTGTGAGTGATTATATCCTTAGATATACCTGTCATGTCTTCATGTTTCCAGGCAAAGGTGGATTTCCTTCTCTTAAGAAAGGATACTAGCTCCTGTTTGATATCGCTAAGGATCCCTGATCCTATGAAGATCTTGGATTCAGGATCCTCGGGATCCATGAGGATTTCCTTCAAATCCTGTTCTCTTGCCTCCAAGACATCTCTTGAAGGATACTTTAATTGCTATTGCTCCCTTGGTCTTGAAGCTGGCTTCATTGGTGAGGTATAGCAATTCTTAGCTTCTTGTTGATCACTCTCAATTTTCACCACTCCCCAAGGACTTGGAAGCTTTACACATTGATGATAGGTGGATGGGACTGCCAAGGATAACATTACAACATGATAAGCAATCAATAACACAAAACTTTTGATAAGAGTGCAATCCTTCAATATAGATTGGGAGTTTGATGTCCCCCAATGTATTCTTAGTTTCTCCACTGAATCCCACAAGTACTGAGGATCTTGGGATAATGTCAGACTCTGGGATATTCATCTTCTTGAGGACATCAAGCTGAATGATGTTCACAGAGCTTCCTCCATCTATAAGGATCCTGCGAACAAAATGGTTAGAAATAAATAATCTAATTACAAGACCATCATGGTGAGGATCCTGGACGTCAACACGATCATCCTCATCAAAGGTTATGACGTTATCCTGGGTGACAACGGAGGTCCGGACGAGTCTATCTCCATTATCCATCTTGGTTTCCTTAGCATGTCTCTTTGCTGCTGAAAAGGAGGTACCACAGATATCTGATCCACCGGATATGAAATTTATGACGTGTGCATCTGCTGGAGGAGCAGGAGCCCTTTCTGGGATCCTTTCAGAATCCTGGATCCTTGACTTCTTCCGTCCCAAGAGTTCCTTCAAATGCCCCTTGCTCAACAAGTAACCAATTTCCTTTCTCAGTGCAATACACTCTTCAGTGAGATGCCCAAAATCCTCATGATATGCACACCACTTGGACTTATCCTTTGTAGCAGCTGGCTTATCACTTTTCCTTGGCCACCTAGCCTTCTCACCTAAATTCTACATTGCAAGGATTAGTTCATTGTTATCAACAGAAAAACAGTATTCAGAAATAGGAGGATAATCCTCATCATCCTCTTCTTGTTCCACTGAATGCACATTCTGGTTATCAGACTTATTGTGGAACTTGGATTTGTTGTTTCTGAGGTAGGATCCTTGTTTCTCCTGTTTTGAGGATCCTGCTAATCTATCCTGGATCCTTTTTTCATCCTCTAGGCGGATGAACCTAAGGGCCCTGGTTCTTACTTCATCAAGATTCCTGCAAGGTGTCATGACAAGATCATCATAGAATAATGAATCCCTAAGTAATCCCATTTTAAAGGCTTCTACAGCCGTAGCAATATCCAAGTTAGGAATATCCAAGGATTCTTTACTAAACTTAGTGATGTAATCTCTAAGTGATTCATTTTGACCTTGTGTTACCCTATATAGATCACTAGTTAATCGTTCAAACTTCCTACTACAAGAGAACTGACTATTAAACAAATTAACTAGGTTAGCAAATGAAGTAATAGAGTAAGGGGGAAGACTTAGCAGCCATTTAAGAGCAGATCCTGTGAGTGTGGATCCAAATCCCTTGCATAGGCTTGCTTCTTTTAACCTTTCAGGAATTGGATTGATCTCCATCCTCTCCCTGTATTGAGCTACATGCTCCTCTGGATCCGTCGAACCATCATACAGCTTCATAGATGGTATCTGGAATCTTTTAGGGATCTCAGCATCACACAAGGGTGGTGCAAAACGAGATATCCTATGGCTACCATCTGCAATTTCAGGAATGGGTTTAACCACTCCCGGTACACTGGATATCATATCCTTAAGCTTATGTAGCTCTCTAGCCATAGCCTGATTAATACCTGTATTCTGCATTAAGCCATGGTTAGTGTTATATGAATTATTAAAAATGTTACCTCCCACAGGATTCGTGTTAGGAATTGCGGATGTGAATCCATATTGACGAGACTCTGTCATGATTGAAGGACCAAAGGGAGCAATTGTCTGCATTGGTATGAAGTATCCTTGATGAACGTCCGAGCTCTGAGGCTGCATACTTCTCAAGGATCCTTGATCCTGAAGGACATTGGATCCTTGAGGTTGAGATGATCCTTGAACCTGAAAGGATCCTGGAACCAGAGAGGATCCTGGGACAAGGGAGGATCCTTGGACCGGGAAGGATCCTTGGATCTGGGAGGATCCTTGGACCTGGGAGGATCCTTGGACCTGGGAGGATCCTTGGACCTGGGAGGATCCTTGAACTGCATCCATTCCCAAATATCCTCCTGACGTGAAGTATCCCTGATGCTGAGAAGAGGATCCTTGAGGCTGGAAATGAGAACCAAATGCCTGACTCATAGTTGCTGTCCCATAACGCCTTCCTGGTAATTCACCCAAGTATTGCACGTCCGGAACCGCTGTGTGTTGGGAAGTTATGACTGGAGTGTCAAAGTTTAGCGATCTTGGCATCAGAGGGGAGTGATCCTCCACTGATTTCTTCTGTTTCTTGATCTCATCGATTTCCCGGAGGATCCTTTCGTTGGTTTTGTCCTGCTCTTGTGCATGATTCCTCATCTGCAAAATCAGAGTGTAAAGATCATTAGTAGTAGGATTAGTTGAAACAGAAGAAGTTGGTGGTTTTTGGAAAATGGGGGTTGGTTTCTTCGCAGCATTCTCAGCATTCTTCTGGGATCCAGAAGGTGGTGGAGGCAAAGGAGGAACGCCTTGTGAAGAACTGAACGACGGCATCAAGTTTGAAGTGTTCTTTGCTGAAGAAGCCATCTGCCTGGTTATTATGAACCGAAATGATCACGAATATACGAATCTTCTTAGGAATGAAGCACCAATTGCCCCACGGTGGGCGCCAAACTGTTTTGGTCAAAAATCAAGCAATGATAATGCAACCAAACTTTCTATTGTGAGGTATGATGCTCGAATTGATGAACAACTATAAGGATCACTATAATGAACAAGTGACACGAAGATTTATACGAGGAAAAAGCCCTTGATCAATGAATGATCTCCGGCATAAAAAACCTCGGGTGATGGAAACTACCGATCACCAACTCCAATTAAACGGGAAATGTAATACAACTTCGGATGATAGCGAGCTAAGTACAAGGATCACTATAGTGTATTGTGTACAAAAGTGTGTAATCGCCAAGTGAGTTAACGAGAGTTGGTGAGAGCAGTTGTAAGAGTGTGTGTGTAGCCAAAAATAGCCAAGTGTTTTCTAATTAGCGAGCTACCCCTTTAAAAATGGAAAATATCTACCCTAACTAACATTCCGCAAATGGTGCAAGTCCTCCACGACTCCATAACGTCCAATTTTGGCCAGGCACGTGCGGAATAAACATAGAATATACTCCAGGAATATCGCCAAGACGAAGTCTAAGCTGGTACTCCTGCAAAACAGTTTCGAATTCAAAGTAGACAACCGTTAGTACAAGGATCCTTATGATGATCCATGATCCTGATCCTGCAACACTTCTGAGGATCACTACTTCAGACAGAATTGAGGATCACTAAACCCAACAGTAAATAAGGATCATTGATCAATTAGAAATCCACCCCTAACAATACTTACTTGACATCATAACAGAGCCTGAGGATACTTCTTGAGAATCCTGGGTATTTGCTTGAAATGATCTTATTGCAGGATCAAGCTTCCAGAAAGAAGCAAGCCTTTCCTTCGTTGCAGGTGTTGTAATAATGTGTGAAACAGTAATAGCTGCAAAATAGAAGCAAAGGGGTCAGTGATCCTCAGCGGAGACAGGGTATCCTATGATCCTTCTATAAGGATCCTCTATCCTACCATGAGTAACCCATTTTCTTGGAAGATCCTTCCCATCAAGGATGGAATCCCTTCTTACAAAGAAGAATCTCCTTTTCCAGTTGGTGTCATTCTTAGTGGTTTTGAAGATGGGGTGTTCTTCACCGAGTTTGTGTTTGAATAGGTATCGATGAGATCCATGGCTCACAAGGTCATACATTTCTACTAACTCCGACATTCCCAGATCAATACCTTCTTGCTCAATGATTCTTTCAAGGGTATACAAGACCCTCCACATCATTGGCATCGCTTGGATGTAGGAGATGCCGGTGAGAGAGAAGAAAGATTGGGTGAAATCAGGAAAAGGATACGAGTATCCTATCATAAATGGGGTGACCGGAAAAGCTACCCAGGTTTCAGAAACAAAGTCGCTCAGGACGGTGGGATCAAAAGCTTTAAAAACGGTGTTCGCCGGAAAATAATGGCGAATCCTGTCTATCTGCGGATCAGTAAAGCAGCACCGTTCCTTCGCAGAGCCTTCGATGATCCCTTGGCTCTTCAAAGGACTGTCCTTTTTGTGATCCTTAGCCGGTGAAGATCTTAGCATCATCTTGGTCATGATGATGGTGAAGAAGAAGAAACAGAATGAGAATATGAAGAGAGAAAGGAAAGAGAAGTACCTGCTCAGATCTCCGAATGTGGATTTAAAGGATGAAACGCACGAATTTAAATGCTTCCTAACCCTTATCTCTAACTTTAATTTATAATCATGATTTTGCAGGATAGTCACTTCAATGAAGTCAGATTGGCAACGGCTAGTCAGGATGTAACGGCTATATATCCGTTGGTTTGTTACGGATAAGAACGAGAAAATATAACTCGTTTATTTACACTTTACTCATATTTTGGGGGCAATTGTTAGGGGAGGATTTTCTAAAGATCAGTGATCCTCAATTACTGTCGAGCTTAGGGATCCTTAATTCTGTTTGGATTGGTGATCCTCAGAGAGTATTGTAGGATTAGGATCCAGGATCGTCATACTGATCCTTACACTAACGATTGTCTGCTTTGAATATGATGTTGTTTTGCAGGAGTGCGTGCTTGGACCCGGTCTTGGCGATATTCCTAGAGCATATTCCCTCTTTATTCCGCACGTGCTTGACTAATATGGACGTTATGGAGGTTGTGGAAGACTTGCACGAAATGCGGATAGTTAGTTAGCTTAGATATTTTCCAAATTTATAAGGGGATAGCGAGCTAGATTAGAACACTTGGCTATTTTTGGCTAAACACACACACTCGTAACTGCTCTCATCAGCTCTTGACAGTTTGCTCGACGATTACACACTTTTTTGCACATTACACTCTAGTGATCCTTGTAACAAGCTCGCTATCATCCAAAGTTGTAATACATTTTCCGTTTAATCTGAGTTGGTGATCGGTAGTTTCCATCACCCGTGGTTTTTTATGCCGGAGATCAACTCTTGATCAAGGGCTTTTTCCTCGTATAAATCATTGTGTCACTTGTTCATTACATTTCTGAGTGATCCTTCATATTGTTCATTGATTCAAGCATCACACCTCACAACAGAAAGTTTGGTTGCATTATCTTTGCTTGATTTTTAACCAAAACACCAGGATCCTGAAAAAGTTCCGGAAAGAGCCCCTGCTCCCCCAGCAGATGCACATGATGTGGAGAGTACTTTATACCCTAGAAAGCATCATAGAACAAGAGGGAGTTAACATTGGGATGTCTGAGTTGAGTCAAATGTATAACCTTGTTAGCCACGGCTCTCATCGATTTCTGTTCAAACATAAACCTGGTCAGCCCCATCTGATCCTCAAAACCACCAAAAACGACACCCACTGGAGGAACCAGTTCTTTTTTGTTAGGAGGGACTCAATCCCAGATGGTAAAGATCTCCCTAAAAAGTGGATCACCCATGGTAGGATATGGGATCCTTAGACAAGGATCATAGTAGGACTCTTTTTCTTTTTAAGGATAACTAATCCTTCTTTATGTTTTTGTTGTGCAGCTATCTCAATCTCTCACATTCAAGAATCCCCTGCGACAAAAGAAAGACATGCTGCCTTCTGGAGGCTTGACCTGCTGTCAGGACATTTCAAATCAAGGCAAAGGATTCACAAGAAGGATCCTCTGGTTCCTTCACAATGTCAAGTAAGTATTCAAATCTGTTTATGAATGAGTAAATGTTTAAATGAATGTAGAATATAAATACTAATCTGTATTTGGCATTTGTAGGCGCTGGAAAATCCTCAAGATCAGCTTCCAGATTCAGTGTCAGTGACCTTGACGCATTTGCTTCCTCCAAGTCCATCAAGAAACAACTTGCTGCCAGTCCCAGCATCCCAAATCCCAAGGGTACAAGCACGAAGGGCAGGGGTGGCAAGAAAAGGAAAGCTTCTGAGTCTCTTGAAGGCCTCCCTCTCATCCAACACCAGTTCGAGGAGTATGTCTCCGAGGTAAGGATCCTGGATCCTTAAGTCTGATCTTCCCTTTCTAAGGATAACGGATCCTGACCATGTGCTTGTTTTATGCAGAAATTTGCTGAGATCCAAATGCTCCTGGATAACAATCTTGAAGAGGCTGAGCAAAAGAACCTGGACCTCTAGAAGATATTCTTGGCCAAAGACAAGACAATCTCCTCCCTCGAGAAGGATCTCACTCTGGTGAAAAAGGAGTTGGTCTTGACCCAAATCACAGCTCAGCAGGAGAAGGAGGAGGTGATGGAAGGGGCAAAGCTCTCGGCTACAATCACCATGCTCAAAATCAAGCTTCAAATAGCAAAGGAGGCTGAGGATCCTTCTTTTGACAGGTTTGCCTGGGATCAAGAGGCCTGGAAGCTGAAGCTGGCGGAGTTGGATGATGAAGAGGAAGCTGAGGAGGTCCTGGAAATCGAGGCTAGTAGCAGTGGGCTGAAGGATCCGGCGGAGGAGGTAGCTGGTGGTGATGATGCAGTGAAGGTGTAGGGTGCAGAAATGGACAATGATGGAAATTTCTAGACGTGGCCGAAGCCCATTTTTTTATGATTTGGTAGTTTTTTGGTTGTTGGTGTTTTTGAACAATGATGGTCTGTACTTTGAACTATAGCTTTAGGTTTAAGGATCACTAATCCTCTGGACAATAGGGGGTAACAAAGGTGGATGGGTCCTTCTGTTTGTGGAGGATGAAGCCTTTGGTGCCCCTCGCCTTTATTTCCTGCACTTTATCGAACATTTAGTATGGACACCCTTTGCCAACCAAAGTGGACGGGCCACGTTTTGCTGGTATAAGCTTGGGTTGGCAATTTTGACAACCTTTTAAAGGGTTAACCATGATAAATAAATAAACTTCAACCTTTTGACTATCTTGGTATTGTTTATCTTTCGTATGTCTAACTTTCAATTCTCATTGCATCATTCTTTGAACTTATAAGTTATTAATGAAAGTATAAAATCAGTTTATGTTAAAAAGTTTAGGATATGATCAAGGATCAAATATCCTATAATCAAATAATTTGCAAAGTGATATAACCTAAGGATCATATATCCTGTTGTCAAAGAATAAGGGTAACATTGATCCTAAACCCTTGATGTTTACGATGATAATAACCGAAAAACAAACCTTGTAAGAAGTTAGGATCCATGGTCCTTAACTGTTTAGCTTTAGAAACCTGAAATAAAACATAACTTGGGACTAAGCCAACTGCAATAGGAAGAGTAGTAAATGGGGACAAGCCCAACAATCTGGGGACAAGCCCAATAAACTGGGGACAAGCCCAAAAAACTGGGGACAAGCCCAAAGGATCTTGTGTAAACTGGAGTATGGCCCTCACTGGCGACTATACAAACTTAGTGACATGAAAATGCCAAAACCTTAGCTAACGTGAAAACATTAGAAACCTTAGGAACGGATGTATGGTATGTCTACCATTATATTTAGGATCCTGAATACAGCCAATACAATGAAATTGTCAGTCCCTAAAGCGGGTACTGGTCTCATTGCCTTTAAGTGCACCAGGATAATCGTGCGCTACTGGCGAAGGTGTAAGAACCTGAAACTGGGGACAAGCCCAAAAACTGGGGATAAACCCAAAAACTGGGGACAAGCCCACAAATCTTAGGAGACTTCTGTGGATACTTGATCCTATGTCAAGGAAGTATCAATCTTCTGTAAAACTCATAGCTTAGTGAAAAAAGGACAAAGGATCATGGATCCTTCACCTTGTAATAAATTAAAGTAAAGGATTAAGTAAATTAGAATCAGATCATTACCAGAATGAGGATCATATATCCTCTAAGGATCCTTATTGTATACCAGACATGAAGATAGCCAAGGATCCTCAATCCTTCTCACATGAAGTATCGCTTCAAATGGACAGCATTCCAAGCTCTTGGTAGCAAATCACCTTCCATTGTTAATAACTGATATGCCCCCTTTCCTGCCTCAGCTTCAATAAGATAGGTGCCTTCCCACTTTGGTGCTAATTTGCCATCAGCAGGATTTGTGGTATTCTGGAATGCTTTCCTTAACACCATGTCACCAACTTGAAAATTTCTGGTCCTGACGTTCTTGTTATAAACTCCAGCCATTCTTTGTTGATAGTTAGCCAATCTTATCCTTTCCAAATCCCTGAGTTCTTCTACGGTATCCAAGTCTTGAACCAAGTTTTCAGCATTTCCTTAAGGATCACGGATGCTTGTTCTAACAGTGGGAACCACCATCTCTGTAGGGATTACTGATTCTGCTCCAAACACTAATGAAAATGGAGTCTGGCCAGTAGCATTCTTGGGAGTTGTTCTATCAGCCCATAACACATAAGGTAGCTCTTCTGCCCAATTTCCTTTCTTGGATCCAAGCTTCTTCTTCAAGTTGTTGATGATGATCTTATTGGATGATTCTGCTCGACCATTAGCTTGTGGGTGGACTGGTGTTGATGTTATCATCTTAATCCCCCAGCTGTCACAAAAGTTAGTAGTTTTACTCCCAATGGATTGGGATCCATTATCACAAACAATTTCAGAAGGAATACCAAATCTGGTAATAATGTTTCTTTTAATCAAGGATATCACTTCTTTTTCTCTGACTTGAGCAAAGGCTTCTACCTCTATCCACTTGGAAAGGTAATCAGTCATAGCAAGCATAAACACTTTTCCTCCTGGTGCCTTGGGAAGTTTACCAACTATATCCATTCCCCATCTCATGAATGGCCAAGAAGAGGATATAGGATGCAGGAGCTCTGCTGGTTGATGAAGGATATAACTATGTCTCTGACAAGCATCACATTTCTTGGCATAATCCACAGCATCCTTCTTCATAGTAGGCCAATAATATCCTGTCCTAAGGATCCTTGAAAATAGTGCTCTGCCCCCAGTGTGGTTTCCGCAATCTCCTTCATGAAAATCCTTTAGGATTTCTTGAATTTCAGGATCCTCTAGACATCTTAGATATGGACCTACAAGAGATCGTTTAAATAACATGTCATTTAATATTATAAATTGAGATACCTTCACTTTGAAAGCTCTGAGATTTTCTCTTGTAGGAATCTCTTCATGTTGTATATATCTCATGATTGGAAGGATCCAGGATCCTGAATGTGATTGTGCACCATCACTATGTATGATTGTAGAATCCTCTACTATTTCCATAGTTGTGTGATCCTCAATAGCAGGAGTTAAAATATGGATTATGGGAATTTTAATATCCTCTGGGATCTTCAATGATGATCCTAGATTGGCCAAAGCATCAGCTTCTACATTTTCTTCTCTGGATACATGTGTCAAACTAAAAGAAGCAAAAGAGTCTGCCAATTTCTTGACTATCTATAAATATTTGATTAGTCTTTCACCTTTAACAGCATAAGATCCATTAAAGTGATTAGTAATTAACAATCAATCTACATGCACCTCAAGATACCTGATCCTCATGTGCTTGGCAATTTGCAAACCAGCTATCAAGGCTTCATACTCAGCCTCATTATTAGTAGTTTGAAACTCACAAGCTATTGAGTGGGGTATTGAGATAAGGGTTAGGAAGCATTTAAATTCGTGCGTTACACCCTTTAAATCCTCATTCGAAGATCAAGCAGGTACTTCTCTTTCCTTTATCTCTTCTCCTTCTTACTCTGTTCTTCTTTGAAACTCTTGAATCACAATGAAGTTAAGATCATCCCATGCCAAGGATCACCAGAAAGACGGTCCTTTGAAGAGCCAAGGGATCATCAAAGATTCTCCGAAGGAATGTTGCTGCTTCACTGATCCTGAGATCGACAGGATTCGTCATTTCTTTTCGGCAGACTCTGTTTTTAAACCCTTTGACCCTACCGCCTTGAGCGATTTTGTTTCTGAAACATGGGTTGCCTTTCCAGTCACCCCATTTCTGATAGGATACTCCTATCCTTTTCCTGCTTTTACCCAGTCTTTCTTCTCTCTTACCGGCATATCCTATATCCAGGCTATGCCAATGATGTGGAGGGTTTTATTTACCCTTGAGAGGATCATTGAGCAGGAGGATATAGATTTGGGAATGTCTGAACTTGCTTAATTATACAACCTTGTGAGCCACGGTTCACATCGCTTTCTATTCAAACACAAACCTGGTGAGGCACACCCGATCCTAAAGACCACCAAAAATGACACTAAGTGGAAGAAACGATTATTCTTCGTTAGGAGGGATTCTATCCCGGATGGGAAGGATCTCCCTAGAAAATGGGCCACTCATGGTAGGATAGAGGATCCTTATAGAAGGATCATAGGATAACCATGTTTCCGTTGAGGATCACTAACCCCTTTATTTCTATTTTGCAGCTATTTATGTTTCGCATATCATTCCATCACCTGCAACCAAAGAAAGGATCACCGCTTTCTGGAATCTTGATCCTACAATAAGATCATTTCAAGCAAGTACCAAGGATTCTCAAGAAGTATCCTCAGGCTCAGTTACACTGTCAAGTAAGTATCTGAGTTTGTATGTAATTAAATGTAAAAATGTAAATAAAACAAGAATACTTATCTGTTGTTTTGAATCGATAGGTGCTGGAAAATCTTCAAGGTCAGCCACCCGCTTCAGTGTTACCGATCTTACTGCTATTACTCCCAGGTCTGGGAAGAAGAAGACTGTTGCTAGCCCGAGTACCGTAGTTCCAAAGCCTGTCACCTCCAAAGGGGGAAGGAAGAGGAATGCCACTGAAGCTGACAATCTCGAAGGCTTGCCTCTTATCCGCCACCAGTTCCAAGAATACTTTGCTGATGTAAGGATCACCAACTTTGCTTCATTATCCTGCCCACTTGAGGATCACGGATCCTGAACTTTAGCTTGTCCTTTTTGCATAAATTTGCTGAGGTCGAAATGCTGTTTGATGCATATGTTGTGGAGGTGGATCAAAAGCATCTGGAGTATCAAAAATTCTTCTTGGCTAAGGATGAGACTATCTCTCGCCTTGAGAAGGATCTTGCTCTGGCAAAGCAGCAAGTGGTCATGGCCCAAATAAATGTTGATCATGAGAAGCACGACCTGCTGGAGGATGCTAAAGTCTCTGCTACCATCACCATGTATAAGATCAAGCTGCAAATGGCTCAGGAGGCTGAGGATCCTGACTTCGACAGGACCACCTGGGACAAGGAGGGCTGGAAGGCGAAGCTGGCTGAGCTAGACGATGAGGAGGAGGCTACCGAGGTCTTGGCGATTGAGGCAAGTGGCAGCGGGAAGGATCAAGCTGGTGGTGGTGATGATGCTGGTGATGATGCAGCCAAAGTGTGAGCTGTAGAAATGGGCGATGATGGATATTTCTAGACGCGGCCGGAGCCCATTTTTTTAGGATTTGAAAGTTTTTTGGTTGTGATGTTTTGAAACAATGTTGGGTTGTACTTTGAACAATAGTTTCTAGGGTTATGGATCATGGATCCTTAGACAATAGGTAGGATAATAGGTGGTGGAGGGATCCTCTGTTTGGGGGGATGAAACCACTTGTTATCATGCCCTCTTTTATTTCCTGCACTTTCAAGACCTGTTAACAATGGACACCCTTTGCCAACCCAAGTGGACGGGCCACGTATTGCTAGTAGAAACTTGGGTTGGCAATTTTGACAACCTTAAAAGGTTTTTACTTTTGTGAATAAATATAACTTCATCTTTTTGGCCATTTCCCGTGTTGTTATCCTTGTGAATTCTTTATTTTCTACTGTTGTTATTCACTTTCTTTGAATTTGTAAGTAAAGGATAAAGGTTTAATAAATCACGTTTAAAAGTTTTAGGATATGATCAAGGATCAAATATCCTATATGTTAGGGGAGGATTTTCCAAAGATCAGTGATCCTCAATTACTGTCGGGCTTATGGATCCTCAATTCTGTTTGAATTAGTGATCCTCAGAGAGTATTGTAGGATCAGGATCCAGGATCATCATAGTGATCCTTACACTAACGATTGTCTGCTTTGAATATGAAGTTGTTTTGCAGGAGTACGTGCTTGGACCCGGTCTTGGCGATATTCCTGGAGCATATTCCCTTTTTATTCCGCACAAGCTTGACTAATATGGACGTTATGGAGGTCGTGGAAGACTTGCACGAAATGCGGATAGTTAGTTAGCTTAGATATTTTCCAAATTTATAAGGGGATAGTGAGCTAGATTAGAACACTTGGCTATTTTTGGCTAAACACACACACTCGTAACTGCTCTCATCAACTCTCGACAGTTTGCTCGGCGATTACACACTTTTTTGCACATTACACTCTAGTGATCCTTGTAACAAGCTCGCTATCATCCAAAGTTGTAATACATTTTCTGTTTAATCTGAGTTGGTGATCGGTAGTTTCCATCACCCGAGGTTTTTTATGCCGGAGATCAACTCTTGATCAAGGGCTTTTTCCTCGTATAAATCATTGTGTCACTTGTTCATTACATTTCTGAGTGATCCTTAATATTGTTCATTGATTCAAGCATCACACCTCACAACAGAAAGTTTGGTTGCATTATCTTTGCTTGATTTTTGACCAAAACAGTTTGGCGCCCACCGTGGGGCAATTGGTGCTTCATTCCTAAGAAGATTCATATTTTTGTGGTCATTTCAGTTCGTTACAACCAAGCAGATGGCTTCCTCAGCGAAGAACACATCAAGTTCAATGCCGGCAATCAGTTCTTCACAAGGCGTTCCTCCTTTGCCTCCACCACCTTCTGGATCCCAGAAGAACGCTGAAATGCTGCGAAGAGACAAACCCCCCATTTTTCCAAAACCACCAACTTCTTCTGTTTCCTCTAATCCTACTACTAATGATCTTTTTACTCTGATTTTGCAGATGAGAGATCGTATGCAAGAGCAGGACAAAACCAATGAACGGATCCTCCAAGAGATTGGTGATATCAAAAAACAGAAGAAATCAGTGGAGGATCACTCTCCTCTGATACCAAGGTCATTGAATTTTGACACTCCAGTTGTAACTACCCTACAATCGGTAGTTCCGGGCATCCAGTATCAAAGTGGTCCATCAGAAAGGCGTTATGGAACAACAACTATGAGTCAAGCATTTGGTTCTCACTTCCAGCCTCAATGATCCTGCTTTCAGCCATCGGGATCCTCTTTTCAGGATCATGGATCCTTCGTCAGCTCAGGAGGATATTTGGGAATGCACACAGTTCAAGGATCCTCCCAGGTCCAAGGATCCTCTATGGTTCCAGGATCCTTACAGGTTCAAGGATCCTCTCAGCCCCAAGGATCCTTTCAGGTTCAAGGATCCTCTCAGCTTCAAGGATCCAACGTCTTTCAGGATCAAGGATTCTTAAGAAGTATGCAGCCTCTAAGCTCGGATGTTCCTCAAGGTGATTTCATACCAATGCAGACCATTGCTTCCTCTGGTCCTTCAATCATACCAGAACCCCGTCAATATGGATTCACGTCGGCAATTCCAAACTTGAATCCCATGGGAGGTAACACTTTCAATAATTCATATAACTCTCACCATGGCTCTATGCAGGATACAGGTATCAATCAGGCTATGGCTAGGGAGTTACAGAAGCTTAAGGATATGATATCCAGCATACCAGGAGTGGTTAAAGCCATTCCTGAAATTGCAGATGGTAGCCATAGGATATCTCGCTTTGCACCACCTATTTGTGATGCTGAGATACCCAAGAGGTTCCAAATACCAACTATGAAGCTATATGATGGTTCAACGGATCCAGAGGAACATGTAGCTCAATACAGGGAGAGGAAGGAGATCAATCCAATTCCTGAGAGGATAAAAGAAGCATGTCTATGCAAGGGTTTTGGATCCACACTCACAGGATCTGCTCTTAAATGGCTGCTAAGTCTTCCCCCTTACTCTATTACTTCGTTTGCTAATCTAGTTAATTTGTTTAATAGTCAATTCTCTTGTAGTAGAAAATTTGAACGATTAACTAGTGATCTATATAGGGTAACACAAGGCGAAAATGAATCACTTAGAGATTATATATCACTAAGTTTAGTAAAGAATCCTTAGATATCCCTAACCTGGATATAGCTACGGCTGTAGAAGCCTTTAAAATGGGTTTGCTTAGGGATTCATTGTTCTATGATGATCTTGTTATGACCCCATGCAGGAATATTGATGAAGTAAGAACCAGGGCCCTTAGGTTCATCCGTCTAGAGGATGACAAAAGGATCCAGGAGAGATTGACAGGATCCTCAAAACAGGAAAAGCAAGGATCCTACTTTAAGAATAACAAGTTCAAGTCCTACAACAAGTCTGACAACCAGAATGTGCATGCAGTAGAGCAAGAAGAGGATGATGAGGATTATCCTCCCATTTCTGAATACTGTTTTTCTGTTGATAACAATGAACTAATTCTTGCAATCCAGAATCTAGGTGAGAAAGCTAGGTGGCCGAGAAAAAGTGATAAACCAGCTGCTACAAAAGACAAATCCAAATGGTGTGCATATCACGAGGATTTCGGGCATCTCACTGAAGAGTGTATTGCACTTAGAAAGGAAATTGGTTACTTGTTAAGCAAGGGGCACTTGAAGGAGCTCTTGGGAAGAAAGAAGTCAAGGATCCAGGATCCTGAAAGGATCCCGAAAAAGGCTCCTGCTCCTCCAGTAGATGCACAAGTTATAAACTTCATATCCGGTGGATCAGACATTTGTGGCACTTCCTTTTCAGCAGCCAAAAGACATGCCAAGGAAACCAAGATGGATAATGGAGACAGACCCATCCGGACCTCCACTGTCACCAAGGATAAGATCATAACTTTTGATGAGGATGATCGTCTTGATGTTCAGGATCCTCATCATGATGGTCTTGTTATTACCCAGTTTATTTCTAACCATTTTTTTCGCATGATCCTGATAGATGGAGGAAGCTCAGTAAACATCATCCAGCTTGATGTCCTCAAGAAGATGAATATCCCTGAATCAGACATCGTCCCAAGATCCTCAGTACTTGTGGGATTCAGTGGAGAAACCAAGAATACATTGGGGGACATCAAACTCCCTATCTATATTGAAGGACTCCATTCTTATCAAAAATTTTGTGTTATAGATTGCTTACCTTGTTGTAACGTTATCCTTGGCAGGCCATGGATACATGACATGAAGGCAGTCCCATCTACCTATCATCAGTGTGTGAAGCTTCCTAGTCCATGGGGGGTGGTGAAAATTGAAAGTGACCAGCAAGAAGCTAAGAATTGTTACACATCATCAATGAAGCCAGCCTCAAGACCAAGGGAGAAATAGCAACTAAAGTATCCTCCAAGGGATGTCTTGGAGGCAAGAGAACAGGATTTGAAAGAGATCCTTATGGATCCTCATGATCCAGAATCCAAGATCTTCATAGGATCAGGGATCCTTAGCGACATTGAACATGATCTAATATCCTTCCTTAAGAGGAGGAAACCCACCTTTGCCTGGAAGCATGAGGATATGACAGGTATATCTAAGGATATAATTACTCATAAACTCGGTATTGATAGGTCATTCAAGCCAATTCATCAAAAAAGAAGGAAGTTTACACCTGAAAGGAATGCTATTATCCAGGAGGAGGTAGATAAACTACTTCGGGTAGGTATGATAAGGGAGGTTAAGTATCCAAGGTGGCTAGCCAATGTGGTTGTTGTTCAAAATAAAAATTGAAAGTGGAGGGTATGTGTCGATTTTACTGATTTAAACAAGGCTTGTCCCAAGGATCCTTTCCCATTACCCCACATTGACTCCATGGTGGATGCTATCGCGGGTCATGAGTTGTTGACTTTTATGGATGCTTCATCTGGATTTCAACAAATTCAGATGGAGCCATCTGATCAAGAGGATACAGCCTTTATGACCCCAACTGGTATATATTGTTATATTGCTATGCCATTTGGACTAAGGAATGAAGGTGCTACTTATCAAAGGCCAGTCAATATGATGTTCAAGGAACAAATTGGACACACTATGGAAGTCTATATAGATGACATGGTGGTTAAGTCTAAGAAAGTTGAGGATCACCTTAAAGACTTGGAGGAAGCATTCAATATCCTTGATAAATTTAATATGAAACTAAATCCTTCCAAGTGTCATTTTGGTGTTAAAGCAGGGAAATTCCTAGGCTATATGATGACAAGGAGGGGCATTGAAGCAAGTCCAGAGCAGATTAAGGCTATTGTGAATATCAAATCTCCTACCAATGCCAAGGATGTGCAAAGATTGACAGGAAGGATCGCAGCCTTGAACAGGTTCATATCCAAATCCTCAGAAAAGTGCAAGGAATTCTATGACATCCTGAGGAAGAACAAGAAATTTGAATGGACTAAGAAGCATGAAAGTGCCCTCAAAGCTCTCAAGGATTACCTATTCTCAGCCCCCGCCTTGATGAAACCAGAAAAGGGGGATATATTATCCTTATACCTAGCAGTATCCTCAAAAGCAGTAAGTGCGGTCCTTGTTAAGGATCACCAAGGTACACAACATCCTGTTTATTATGTAAGTAAGAGTTTACTTGATGCTGAATCCAGGTATTCACACTTAGAGAAACTTATCCTTGCATTAATTATGGCATCTAATAAATTAAGACATTATTTTGAGACTCATGCCATTATTGTTAAGACTAATTTTCCAATTAAGAATGTTCTCGGGAAACCTGAAATGTCAGGAAGAATGGCTAAGTGGGCAGTGAAGCTTAGTGCATATGATATAAGATATGAACCAAGGACTGCCATCAAATCCCAAGCCTTAGCTGACTTTGTGGCAGATTTTAGTAGTGACTTGCAAAAGGAAGCTGAGTTGGAAGTCCAACAGCTAGAAGAAACTAAGGATCCTTGGATACTCTTCACTGATGGTGCTTCTAATGTCATAGGAACAGGGCTTGGAATACTACTAAAATCACCACAGGGGGACATAATACCCCACTCCATAGCTTGTGAGTTCCAACCTACTAATAATGAGGCTGAGTATGAAGCCTTGATAGCTGGTTTGCTAATTGCTAAGCATATGAGGATCAGGTATCTTGAGGTACATGTAGATTCATTATTAATCACTAATCACTTTAATGGATCCTATGCTGTTAAAGATGAAAAGCTAATCAAATATTTAGAGATAGTCAAAGAATTGGCACTCTCTTTTGTTTCCTTTAGTTTGACACGGGTACCAAGGGAAGAGAATGCAGAGGCTGATGCATTAGCCAATCTAGGATCATCCTTGAAGATTCCAGAGTATATCAAGATCCCTATTATCTACATCCTGACCCCTGCTATCGAGGATCATGTAGCCATGGAGATAGGAAAGGATTCTGCAATCATCCCTAGTGATGATACTCAATCTCATTCAGGATCATGGATCCTTCCAATCATGAGATACATACAACATGGAGAGATTCCTACAGGAGAAAACCCTAGGGCTTTCAAAATCAAGGTATCTCAATTTACAATATTGAATAATATGTTGTATAAACGATCTCTTGCAGGACCATATCTAAGATGCATTGAGGATCCTGAAATCCAAGAAGTCCTAAAGGATTTCCATGAAGGAGATTGTGGAAACCACACTGGGGGCAGGGCATTATTCTCAAGGATCCTGAGGACAGGATACTATTGGCCTACTATGAAGAAGGATGTTGTGGAATATGCCAAGAAGTGTGATCCTTGTCAGAGACATAGTAATATCCTTCATCAACCAGCAGAGCTTTTGCATCCTATATCCTCTTCTTGGCCATTCATGAGATGGGGAATAGATATAGTTGGAAAGCTTCCTAAAGCACCTGGTGGAAAAGTATTCATGCTTGCTATGACTGATTACTTCTCCAAGTGGATAAAGGCTGAAGCCTTTGCTCAAGTTAGAGAAAAGAAAGTGATATCCTTTATTAAGAGAAACATTATTACTAGATTTGGTATCCCTTCTGAAATTGTTTGTGATAATGGATCCCAATTTATTAGGAATAGAACTACTAACTTTTGTGACAGCTGGGGGATTAAGATGATAACATCAACACCAGTCCACCCACAAGCTAATGGCCAGGCAGAATCATCCAACAAGATCATCATCAACCATTTGAAGAAGAAGCTTTGATCCAAGAAAGGAAAATGGGCAGAAGAACTACCTTATGTACTTTGAGCTGATAGGACAACTCCCAAGAATGCTACTGGCCAAACTCCATTTTCTTTAGTATTTGGGGCAGAATCAGTGATCCCTACAGAGATGGTGGTTCCCACTGCAAGAACAAGCATTCGTGATCCTGAAGAAAATGCTGAAAACTTGGTTCAAGATTTGGATACTATAGAAGAACTCGTGGATTTGGCAAGGATAAGGATGGCCAGTTATCAACAAAGGATGGCTGGAGCTTACAACAAAAATGTCAGGATCAGGAAATTCCAAGTTGGTGATATGGTGTATAGGAAAGCATTTCAGAATATCACCAATCCTGCTGATGGAAAGTTGGCACCAAAGTGGGAAGGCCCTTACTTGATCGAAGCTGAGGCAGGAAAGGGGGCATATCGATTGCTAACAATGGAAGGTGATTTGCTATCAAGAGCTTGGAATGATGTCCACTTAAAGAAATACTTCATGTAATAAGGACCCATGATCCTTACCTGACAAGTATCCTTGAAGGATCCTTACAGGACAGAGGATCCTCATTCTGGTAATGATCTAATCTCAAACTTTTTCATTCTTTAATTATCCTATATATATATAAGGATAAGGATCCTGGATCCTTTATCCTCCTTTCACTTGAATCTGAGTTTTGCAGAAGGTTTAGGTATCCTTGACAAAGGATTGAGTATCCACAGAAGTATCCAGTTATTTGGGCTTGACCCCAGTTATTTGGGCTTGACCCCAGTTTGGGCCTGTCCCCAGTATCGCCAGTAGCGCACGATGATCTTGGTACAGTTCATGTCAATGGGACCAGTACTTGCTTTAGGGGCTGACAATTTCATTGTACTGGCTGTATTCAGGATCCTACGTATAATGGTAGACGTACCATACATCTGTTCCTAAGGTTTCTAACGTTTTCACGTTAGCTAAGGTTTTGGCATTTTCATGTCACTAAGTTTGGATAGTCTCCAGTGAGGGCCATACTCCAGTTTACACACGATCCTTTGGGCTTGTCCCCAGTTATCCCTTGGGCTTGTCCCCAGTATATTGGGCTTGTCCCCAGAATTGTTGGGCTTGTCCCCAGTTACTAACTTTTATCTTTTATTGGCTTAGTCCCAAGTTGTATCCTATTTTAGGTTTTTGAAGCTAAACGACCAAGGATCCTTGATCCTTACCTTTTACTAAGGTTTGTCTTTTGGTTATCCTGAATATGAATGTTAAAAAGGTTAGGATCCTGACTTGGATTCTCAGGTATGATCCTTAATTACTTTGATTTTATTTATTATTTATATGAGTGACCCATATCCTTTGACAACATGACTAATGATCCTTAAGTACATAACTTTTTTGAATTTATTGACTATAGGATATTTGATCCTTGATCATATCCTAAAACTTTTGAACATGATTTGTTAAACTTTTCTTCTTTATTTAATAAATTCAAACAAAATATATGACAACAGTTGAGAAACAAAGAATTCATAAGGATAACATCACGAGATAGCCAAAAGTTAAAGGTTTTATTTATTCATCCATAAGTTAAACCCTTCAAGGTTGTCAAAATTGCCAACCCACGTTTCTACCAGCAAAACGTGGCCCGTCCACATGGGTTGGCAAAGGGTGTCTATTGTTAACGGGTCTTAAGAGTGCAGGAAATAAAAGATGGCAGGATAACAAGTGGCTTCATCCCCCAAACAGAGGATCCATCCACTACCCATTATCCTACCTATTGTCTAAGGATCCATGATCCATAACCCTAGAAACTATTGTTCGAATACAACCCAACATTGTTTCAAAACACCATAACCAAAATAAAACTACTACCCAGTCCTAAAAAAATGGGCTCCAGCCGCGTCTAGAAATGTCCATCATCGCCCATTCCTGCAGATTACACCTTTGCTGCAACACCTTCACCAGCTCCTCCAGCTCCGGCATCACCCACAAGATCCTTAACCCCACTGTTGCCAGCCTCAATTGCTAAGACCTCACCAGCCTCTTCTTCGCCATCCAGCTCAGCCAACCTAGCCTTCCAGCCCTCTATGTCCCAGTTGCTCTTGTCAAAGTTAGGATCCTGAGCTCTTGGGCCATCTGCAACTTGGTTTTGTACATAGCAATGGCAGCGGAGACTTTAGCATCATTTGTGATTTCAGCCTTCTCCTGATCAGCAATGATATGAGCCAGGACAAGTTCCTTCTTCACCAGATTGACATCGTTTTCGAGGGAGGCAATCTTCTGATCCTTGGCCAGCATGATATTTTGGAGGTCTAAACACTTTAGCTCAACCTCTTCAAGACTCCCTACGTAATCTTGGATTTCAGCAAATTTCTGCAAAAGAAAGGATACAATTCAGGATCCCTTACCCTCAGTATGGGAGGATCATGTACAAGAATCACATTTAAGGATCAGTTATTCTCACCTCAGCAACGTATTCCTCGAACTGATGTTGGATCAGAGGCAGACCTTCAAGGGTATCAGCAGTCTTCCTTTTCTTTCTGCCCCCTCCCTTAGAAGTGGTTGCCTTGGGGACCGTGACGGATGGACTAGCAGCAGGCTTCTTCTTTGCGGATCGGACAGCATCGAGGTCAGTGACACTGAAACGAGTAGCAGACTTCGATGATTTTCCAGCACCTACACATCCAAAACAGATAAGTATCCTTATTTCATTTTAATATAAACATTTAGTTATGCACAAAATGGGATACTTACTTGACATCGTAACAGAGCCTGAGGATACTTCTTGAGAATCCTGGGTATTTGCTTGAAATGATCTTATTGCAGGATCAAGTTTTCAGAAAGCAGCGAGCCTCTCCTTGGTGGCAGGCGATGGAATAATATGCGAAACAGAGATAGCTGCACAAAAGAAACAAAAGGATGTTTGTAATCCTCAGCAGAAACAAGGTTGTCCTGTGATCCTTCTAAGGGTCCTCTATCCTACCGTGGATGGCCCACTTTCTTTGCAGATCCTTCCCATCAGGGATGGAATCCCTTCTGACAAAGAAGAATCGCCTTTTCTAGTTGGTGTCATTCTTAGTGCTTTTGAAGACTGGATGTGGTTCACCGGGTTTATGTTTGAATAGAAAGCGATGTGAACCATGGCTCACAAGGTTGTACATTTCTGCTAACTCTGAAATTCCCAGATCAATACCTTCATGCTCAAAGATTCTTTCAAGGGTATACAAGACCCTCCACATCATTGGCATCGCTTGGATGTAGGAGATGCCGGTGAGAGAGAAGAAAGATTGGGTGAAATCAGGAAAAGGATACGAGTATCCTATCGTAAATGGGGTGACCGGAAAAGCTACCCAGGTTTCAGAAACAAAGTCGCTTAGGACGGTGGGGTTAAAAGCTTTAAAAACGGTGCTCGCCGGAAAACAATGGCGAATCATGTCTATCTGCAGATCAGTAAAGCAACATCGTTCCTTCGCAGAGCCTTCGATGATCCCTTGGCTCTTCAAAGGACTGTCCTTTTGTGATCCTTAGCCGGTGAAGATCTTAGCATCATCTTGGTCATGATGATGGTGAAGAAGAAGAAACAGAATGAGAATATGAAGAGAGAAAGGAAAGAGAAGTACCTGATCAGATCTTCGAATGAGGATTTAAAGGATGAAACGCACGAATTTAAATGCTTCCTAACCCTTATCTCTAACTTCAATTTAGAATCATGATTTTGCAGGATAGTCACTTCAATGACGTCAAATTGGCAACGGCTAGTCAGAATGCAACGGCTATATATCCGTTGGTTTGTTACGGATAAGAACGAGAAAATATAACTCGTTTATTTACACTTTACTCCTTATATTTTGGGGGAAATTGTTAGGGGAGGATTTTCCAAAGATCAGTGATCCTCAATTACTGTCGGGCTTAGGGATCCTCAATTCTGTTTGAATTAGTGATCCTCAGAGAGTATTGTAGGATCAGGATCCAGGATCATCATAGTGATCCTTACACTAACGATTGTCTGCTTTGAATATGAAGTTGTTTTGCAGGAGTACGTGCTTGGACCCGGTCTTGGCGATATTCCTGGAGCATATTCCCTTTTTATTCCGCACGTGCTTGACTAATATGGACGTTATGGAGGTCGTGGAAGACTTGCACGAAATGCGGATAGTTAGTTAGCTTAGATATTTAATAAATTTATAAGGGGATAGCGAGCTAGATTAGAACACTTGGCTATTTTTGGCTAAACACACACACTCGTAACTGCTCTCATCAACTCTCGACAGTTTGCTCGGCGATTACACACTTTTTTGCACATTACACTCTAGTGATCCTTGTAACAAGCTCGCTATCATCCAAAGTTGTAATACATTTTCTGTTTAATCTGAGTTGGTGATCGGTAGTTTCCATCACCCGAGGTTTTCTATGCCGGAGATCAACTCTTGATCAAGGGCTTTTTCCTCGTATAAATCATTGTGTCACTTGTTCATTACATTTCTGAGTGATCCTTAATATTGTTCATTGATTCAAGCATCACACCTCACAACAGAAAGTTTGGTTGCATTATCTTTGCTTGATTTTTGACCAAAACACTATAGTCGACAAGTTCAGAAAAGTTATGTAACTTAAGGATCATTAGTTCTGTTGTCAAAGGATAAGGGTCACTTATATGAATAATGAATAAAATCAAAGTGATTAACGATCATACCTGAGAATCCAAGTTAGGATCCTAACCCTTTAACATTCACAAACAGGATAACCAAAAGACAAACCTTAGTAAAAGGTGAGGATCAAGGATCCTTGGCCGTTTAGCTTCAAAAACCTGAAATGGAACATAACTTGGGACTAAGCCAATATAAGAGAAGAGTTAGTAACTAGGGACAAGCCCAACAATTCTGGGGACAAGCCCAATATACTGGGGAGAAGCCCAAAGGATAACTGGGGAGAAGCCCAAAGGATAACTAGGGACAAGCCCAAAGGATAACTGGGGATAAGCCCAAAGGATCTTGTGTAAACTGGAGTATGGCCCTCACTGGAGACTATCCAAACTTAGTGACATGAAAATGCCAAAACCTTAGCTAACGTGAAAACGTTAGAAACCTTAGGAACGGATGTATGGTACGTCTACCATTATACGTAGGATCCCGGATAGAGCCAGTACAATGAAATTGTCAGCCCCTAAAGCGAGTACTGGTCCCATTGCCATGAACTGTACCAGGATCATCGTGCGCTACTGGCGATACTGGAGATAGGCCCAAACAACTGGGGTCAAGCCCAAACAACTGGATACCTCTGTGGATACTCAATCCTTTGTTAAGGATACCTAAACCTTCTGCAAAACTCAGAATCTAGTGAAAGGAGGATAAAGGATCCAGGATCCTTATCCTTGTATATAAGATAATTAAAGAATGAAATAGTTTGAGATTAGATAATTACCAAAATGAGGATCATCCATCCTCTAAGGATCCTTCAAGGATGTGGATCATGAATATTGCTAAGGATCACAAATCCTTATCACATGAAGTATCTCTTCAGGTGGACAGCATTCCAAGCTCTTGGTAGCAAATCACCTTCCATTGTTAGCAATCGATATACCCCCTTTCCAGCCTTAGCTTCAATCAGGTAGGGGCCTTCCCATTTTGGTGCCAATTTTCCATCAGCAGGATTTGTGGTATTCTAAAATGCTTTCCTCAATACCATATCACCAACTTGGAACTTCCTGATCCTGACATTCTTATTGTAGGCTCCAGCCATCCTTATCCTTGCCAAATCCCTGAGTTCTTCTATAGTATCCAAGTCTTGAACCAAGTTTTTAGCATTTTGTTCAGGATCACGTATGCTTGTTCTTGCAGTAGGAACCACCATCTCTGTAGGGATCACTGATTCTGCCCCAAATACCAAAGAAAATGGAGTTTGGCCAGTAGCATTCTTGGGAGTTGTCATATCAGCCCATAATACATAAGGTTGTTCTTCTGCCCGTCTTCCTTTCTTGGATCCAAGCTTCTTCTTCAAGTTGTTGATGATGATCTTGTTGGATGATTCTGCCTGACCATTAGCTTGTGGGTGGACTGGTGTTGATGTTATCATCTTAATCCCCCAGCTATCACAAAAGTTAGTAGTTCTACTCCCAATAAATGGGGATCCATTATCACAAATAATTTCAGAAGGGATACCAAATCTAGTAATAATATTTCTTTTGATAAAGGATATCACTTATGTTAGGCCCTAAAGTGTGAGACTGACGCATCAAATTAACACAACAGGTTGTGGTTATGAACTAGGCTTTACCGGGTTAGTTAGTATTAGGTTTTGGACCTTTATAGGTCACTTGGGCCAAGCTTTAGGCCATGTGGGCCAAGTAGGCCCAAGGGGAGCCCATGTAGGGAATTGGGCTTGAGTTAGTATATAAACAAGTTTTTAACTTATTTTTAGGTTTGAACTTCATGGTTACAACTTCTAGAGAGCTAGAGAGAGAGGCGATTTGGTTGTGAGCACTTGTACTTGACGGTTTTGCTTTTCCAGTAATAGAATCGTGTGCAAGTGTTGAAAGTGATTCGGTATTGTTCTTCGTTTATCATATTTTTTAGTTTGTCTTGAATCATCTTGTGTTTGGTTTCCACACTCTCACAAGATTAGGTTTGATATCATTGAAAGATCTGTTATACGGGACTTACAAGTGGTATCAGAGCCATTAGAACCTGTTTCTAGGCTCGGTGTGATATCAAAGATTCAAGATTTTCATTATTTTTGGTTCGGTGTTCTTCGCGTTCTTCGTGTTCTTCATTGTGTTTATCCAAATTTTATAAAAAAATCAGTATATTTTGGTACTTTGATTTTTGAAAAGGTTGTTAAAAGATTAGGCGTAATCTTTTTATTTATTCTGAAAATATCCTGATTTTTGAAATTCCCAAAGTTTCGGTGGATAGTTGTTGAGTTGATTGAGCTATCCATATATTATTATAAAATACAACAACTCATCATTATCCAAAGTTCTCGAGTGGGATTTAATCTTGTTGCCGGTTCCGAGTCATTGTCAACTGTTTCAACAATTGGTCTCGAGTTCCATCATTATCATCATTCACGGTTTCGAGTCCTTCATCACCGGTCTCGAGTCGCAGTCCGATTTCAACAACCTTCTTCACGGTTTCGACTCAGCGGTCTCGACTCATCACCAAAAAGTTTAAGCTTTCCAAGTCGCACCCGATACAAAAGCTTCAAGGTCTCGACTCACTGGTCTCAAGTAGCATTCACCATCATTTAACCTGCACTACGAGCAATCACCATTCTGATACATCATCATCTTCATCAGTTTTCGAGTGCCGGTCTCGACTCAAATCTCTACAATAGGTCTCGAGTTATCAATTTTCAGTCTCGAGTCACCTTTTCACGGTTTCGAGTCAATCTCTCCGATTCCGATAGTTCACCGTCCATCATTGTTCACCATCTCCGATCAACGTATTGAACAACCTGCAATCGTCTTTGTCATACACATCACCACGTTCGCCGCTGTAACGAAAACTCGACATCGTGTTCTTTGTTTTCGAGTCGCAATCATCAAAGGTCTCGAGTCACATTCATCACAAAGGTCTCGACTCCAAAAGAATCACGTTTTTAACTTCACAAAGGTCTCGAGTCCTCTCATCACGGTTTCGACTCATCTTCACCAGGTCTCGACTCATCCGTTCCATGTATTCGACTTGAAGAACCTTGCAGTTTTACGAGATCAGTAGAGTTTTCAAAATAAGGAACGTTTTCGAGTTCAAACATTACGAAACCTGATCTCTAGTCATCATCTTCATACATCAGCTTCATCATCTCCGTTAGTCATCACCGTTTCTGTCATCGTTTCTGATAGTCATCGTTCACTATCTCCGGTCACCATCTCCGGTTATCTCTTCTCCGGCAACGTTTGAGTTCTCAGCTCGTCGATCTCCGGTTTCCGTTCACCATTAGTATCTCCGACATCATCCATCATCGAGTTTCACCAGTATTACCGTCGGCCTCCGTTCACATCCATCATCATTTCCTTTTGTCTTAATATAGGGTTTGCTGGGTTTTTGCTCGAAGAAGACAAACAGTTCTTTGTCATTTAGGTTTTATTATAAATAATAATATAAATAATTATTAATCATTAGGTCATTTTAACATAATCATTAATTATAAAAATTGTTAAAAAATAAAAATCTAAAAAAAAAGAAAAAAAAAAGGAGAAAAAGTTTGTTTGGTTGTGAAAAGTTTGACAGGTTTGTGGTGCAGTTCAGAAAGTGGGTTCATTCGCCTACAAAGGTTTGAGTTAGCAAGGACACGGGTTCTCGTTTGGTTTGTGTTTTGGGGGGAAGAACAAAAGTAAAAGCCACCCACTGAAATTATGTCATTTATGTTTGACAAACCTGTGAGCAAAGAACTTGAAGATATGCTTTCTGTCTTTTGCACTCCTGAGTGTAGAGAAAGAAATGAGGCATATAGGTTACATAATGCTGAGCTAATTCAAGAATATAAAGATATAAAGAATAAAACCTTTACTTTATCGAAAAATGAGAAACTTTATAAAGAAAAAATTGAAGCTCAGCGAAAAGACATCATCCAACTCAAGGATGATGTAAGTGTAAAAACAGCCCAACTCTTATATGTTCAGGAAAAATTATGCACTATGACTAAAGAACTGGAAGATATCAGAGATAGATATCAAATAAATGAACTCAATATTAAGAAATTTGATTCTTCCAGCAAACTAGTTAAAAATTTGTGTGATCAACAACTTGCATATCAGAAAAGGAAAGGGTGTGGATTGGGTTTCAATCAGGATCCTCCTCCTTACAATGATAATTACTCATATTTACCTATGAGTGAGGAGGAGCTGATGAATGAAAGTAAAATGACTTATGGTCCTAAAATTGATAAGTCATCAATCAACAGCAGATCTGTTGATAAACGAGCGACTCCTCCAATAAATTTTGTTGCTAAGGGTACAATTGATCCTAATGCTTCGTCTACATGTGCAGATGAAGTAGTTGAAGTAACAGTTGAAAAAGTTCTTGGGGATGAACCAGATTCAGATTCAAATTCTGATTTTTCAGAAAACTCAATAAATGAAACAGCTTCTGAACCTGTTTTTGGACAAAACTTTTTTAAGTCGTTATTTGGTTCTTTTTCAGCTGATAATAATTGTGATGTTTCTTGTTCAACATCAATAGAAGCTGAACAAACAAATGAAAGTGAAAGTGTTGATCAAAACTGTTCTGATCATTCTTCTGAAACTGTTTCTTCAAATGTTCCTAATGATGTATCTAGTGGGACCACTGAAACACATTCTCAAAAGGATCAGGATCAGGGGACCACTTTGAAAACCGAAGTTGCAAGTGAACCACTCTTGAACACACATGAGTCTTGTGCTGAAGATTCGTCAAAGGTTTCAGCTGAAGTTTCTACTAAAGCTTTTGGTATTTCATCCGACAGACCTGAACTCTTTGATTCTATCAAAGTTGATAACATGAAGGATGAAGAGAAATAGGAAAAGAAAACTGACGTAAACAAGGCTCCAAGTAAGCAAGCTGAACAATCTGAACCTTCTGTTAGTAATGAAAATGTTCAGATCAAGCAACAAGAGCCGAAGCGAGCAGGTAAAGGACGCGAAAAGAAGAAGCCTAAACATCAAAGACAAGCAGGCTCTCCACAGTCCTCAACGGGTAGGAATAGTCCTCAAAAGACCCGTGACGTGAAAAATGCTTTTGTTAAGCCAGTCAGTAATGGCAAATGTGAGAAATATGCATTTGATTGTGCTAACAAAGCTTTCAGAAAGACTGGTGAGATTTCTGAACAAGACTTGCAGTCTAAACAAATCAAGAAGAATCAAAAGAAATCTCCACCACAGAAGGCCCCAGCAAACGACACGTACAGACATCCAAATTCATCCTCGTTTGCAAGAAATGTGCAAGGAAAACAAGCACAAAAAGGACCAGTTCATCCTTCAGGGCCTGCAAGAGCTACACAAGATGATCAGAATGCCTTCTACGTGAAGAGACAAACATGCTTCAATTGCGGCATTGCTGGTCACATTGCTCGAAACTGCACAAATCATCCCCATGTACCCTATTATATGCGAAATCAGAGGGTTACACCAAAGGATAACAATCATTCCAAGCCGATGAAGGTATCATCACCTAAGGCAATGAAGAATGTGAATCCCAAGGTTAAACCTTCTGATGGGGATTGGAACGCTGCCAAAAACAAACGCAGAGCTTTTCAGGAACAAAAACGTTTTTTTCTAAAACCAATAAACTTGGAACAGCTAAAGTTGCTCAACCGAAGGCAACAAACACGTTTGTTAAATCGAAACAGATTTGGAAACCCAAATCCAAAGAAGCAACGTCTCCAATTCTTGAGACAAAAGGGGACTTGTGTTTAAAAGAAGTGTCTTATTTTGATGCTTCAGGAAATCCCAGGACCACGATGGCCTGGGTACCAATGTCTTACTAATCTCCTTACTTTTCAGGAACAACTAAGGAGGGGCTATTGACAATCTCTGGAATGTTGATAGCAGTTGTTCCAGAGATAAAAACGGGTAACATTTCACTGTTGCAAAAAGTTCAACTTTTTTTTACAGATGATATGTTTCCTTTGGAGGAGATAACAGAAGTAAGATAATGATCAGCAAAAGGTACCGTTTAAATTCAGTACTTTGATTTGAATTTGATTAGTCTTCAATCTAATGACGGAACGGTTAAGTAAAAATATTTTTTCTCTTTCTTGGTTCATTACTTTATATATAAATTGTCCTTTCTCTAGTAAATGGTAAATTTGCGCAAAAATACAAGATTTATGCACAAATTTAGGGGGGGAACATATAGATAGATATAGAGTTTTCGAAAAATACAAAAAGAGTTTGCTGTATATATGCATTGTTTTAGGGGGAGAAAATGAGAAAAATACAAAATCATTAGAAAAATGAAAATGCCAAAAAGAGAGATTGCATGATATGGGAAGTGAAATAAATGTTTGTGTTAAAGGGTTTGACTAACACATGTAAGGTGCCATAGCTGAAAAGACTAGGATCTACTGCGATATGTCGATAGGCTTGACGCTCAAAATGATAAAAGATACTAAGTGATATAAACATAACGAACTATGTACCATGTGGTAACATACCAACGACGTATGATTTTATGGTCTTAAATCTTGTGTTGATAGATAGCCAACGTCTGAGGGTTCGGGTTTTTATGTTGTTGAATCATCCGGGGATATCTTGGCTGTCCTTCTGTAAATGAATTTTCACATTATGGTGAAGGGCTGACTCATGTAAGACCAGTATCAAAACAGTTTGACTTTAGCACGATGTGTTGGTAGGCTCTATCCTTAAAGACTGGAAACATCGGCTGTTTTATTCAGAACTAAAATAGTACATGACCTCAGGAAAGAAAATCACTTGGAATTAGCTCATTTCTATTTGAATGTCTGTATGTTGTCCCGATACACACAATTTTGGTCTGACTCTGAAATCTTCTCTGAAAAAGTCATGTATCTCCTCTGTTTTGCGGAAGCAAAGACCTGGAGGTGCTAGGCAACGTCAGCTTCTGCTGCATCCAGATATATGATGACCTAGTTGTACGTTGTCGCTCTATAGATCAATTAAACACCCGAAAGAGGCCCTCAAGTGCCCAAAAGAAACCCAAGAAACCTATATCAAACTGAGAAAAACTCATTTGATCTATATATTATACCATCTCTGCTTAAGATCTATTCTGTTCTCTTCTCAATCTATTCCCAGTTAAGATTTCAGAGATTTAGATTGGACTTGTGAAATATGTGGTAGGGAAGCTACTTGCATGATAGAGTGTGCTGTTTATAATTCCAGGATTTGATTAGTATTTGTTTGGGTGTTCATTGTTAAGAAATCAAAACATGATAAAATTTGTTACAGGCAGTTATATGGAAAAGGTCTAGGGAGATGAGTTTAGGAGGACAAATATACTGGCAATCGTTCAGAGCACTTAGTAGTAGATCAGTGTTGATAAGTGAAGTCAGGCCCAAAACCTTGTGATTTGATCCCTGAGCAATTACGTTATTGTAGGATCGTGTTTCGACCCGAATGAGTCGTTCAGAAGAGCTCTCGTACGTTTCAGAGGCTGAAACTAAGAAACGGACTTGAAAACAGCATGAAATACACTTTAAACCTCTTGTATATTCAATTAACAATGTTTACAATCAGAGGAAAAACCGGCAGCACCTCGGTATCAAATCTGGAATCGTTACAAATGATGAACGGTTGAAGGTATTTATAGACTAGGACCTGACCGTTTGAAGGTGGCATATCACCCTTCAAATGGTCAACCACTCTCAAACGGTCAAGACAAGTTCAAATGATACATTTCAAACGGTCATGCAAGTTAACTTTCAAATGGACACTTCTAATTTGTAATGTTTCTTGTCGTTTTGTCTCATGTTGCAATGATGATGATTTATGATGATGTCATTTATTATGATGTCATCATTCAACATGATGACATCATGCTTGATCATATCCGCAACACAACCCAGACTCGATATAAGACGAAGTCGACAGATGTATGCACCAACAGACTCCCCCTCAGATGTTGACGAGTCTTAAGTGTCGAGTCTTCTCAAACTTCAGTCTTTATCAGTCTTTGGGTTTTCTTCACTCTAACTTTCTTCAACTAATCTTTCAGGATCAAATTCCTAGCTCTTGCATCTTCAGACTCTCTTTCTCTAACAGACTCCCCCTCAACTTGTACTGGGATCGTAGTCTGGCTTTCATAGGTTCAGGTATCGTAACCTGATTCTCCTGCATATTCTCTACCCAAAACATAAGTTTCATAAAAGATAAGATATAACAAATTTAGAAACTTTGCTAATCACTTGAAGACACAACCCTGAATACATCATTTTCAATTATCGAACAAAAAGATTTATCATGTCAATTTCTGATGAACCACTTGAATATATATCATTTTTCATTTCACACATCTTTAAACAAACTTTCCCAAACCTGTTCGACATGTTTAGCACTCGGAATTTTGAAAATCAGTTTTTCAACATTAGTCATCTAAAATCTTTTTGAATTTTTCAAAATTTATCCTAAAACACACAGAAAATCTTTTTGGATTTTTCAAAATTAAAGCTAAATGAAATGCAGTAAAGAAAATATTTACATACAATATTTTTGTGAGTTTCTGTAAGAGGATCATATCAGTTTTTGAGACCAGTCACTAGCACTGTTAAGCTTTAAACATTTTCCGTTCTAAATGATTCACGTTGATTGACGATATTGTTGTCCACTTAAGCTCAATCTAAAAACTTTCGAAATGCTTACCGATACGTTAAGGTATATTAATTTGCACTAAGTTCTTATGGACCCCACGATCTCAGCATATCCCCTCATCATGCAATACACTGACCCAAGTAATGCCTTTAAACTTTTATCAACTGTGAGTTGTGCGAAAATAACTCAGAATGTTTAAACATTAACAATCAGGTCGATACTTCCGTATACGCAGAGAAAGTCCAATGTTTAAACAAAATAAGAAAAATAAAACAAGTTGAAATTGTTTAGGCTTTAACCACCAGGTCGATACTCCCGTATACGCAGAGGTGATCCAAAGCTTAAACGAAACACCAAAGAAAATAAAGCATAACGTTTAGGAAATAACATCCAGGTCGATACTCACGTATACGCAGAGGATGTCCAATGCTTAAACAACATAAAGAAATAAGACAAGTTTAAATCTTTGCAAAATAAAATGCACAATCACAGCGACTTTTCAGCAAAGTTGTGAAAGTTCACAAACTTAACCAGTTTTATGTCTTTCGACAATCAGCGATTACTGAGTAGGCACACAATCAAGAAGGACAAAACTAAGTACTATGCTTTCAACCGCGTTTCCCACTAGAACTAGGCTTTTCATTTTAGGTTTGTATCGTTATCGCAAATCTACTAGTCTAGCTGAGCCTACCGTCACATCTTTAGTGAGATCGTTTATCACATTATATCTTTCCATTTCTTTAGCATGCTGTGACAGTCCAACTGATCTACTATCATTTCCTCTTTTTCACAACAAAACTCATTTTTGCATTTTTAATGTTTTTGCCTTTTTCAAATTTTCAAATGTTTTTGGATTTTCTAAAATTTTTACTCCCCCTAAAATGCAAACACATTTTAGGAAATTTGAAAATAAACTGTACAATAAAGTGACAATTGATATCAAATCGCTTCAAATCACCATCCACTAGGCATAAACAATCATAACTCCCCCTTACAACAAACTATTTTCCCATTGTGATTTCAAAACACTTAAGTTTGTTCTAATCAAATGGTTTTTTCGGAAAAAAAGTTTTGTTGATTTTAAGAAACCATTTGTAGGTTAGGGGATAAGTTCCTCTTTTCAATGTAATGAACCCCATATATTTGTTAACCACTTGTAAGAATGATCCAATCAAGTTCAACTTAATGACCTTGATTAACCACATTGTCAATGAAAACCTCTTTCAATCACTTACAAATTCACTCACCAACTATAATCACTTGTAAATCAAAATATAACAACTTAAATATACCACCTGTACTTTACCAACTGTACCACTTGTAGGATCATTTGCTAAGAAAGATGCCGATTCCTGCTCCACTCTTACCAACCTGGGAGCTCCGGCAAGTCCGGATTTTCAGTTAGAAAATGGTGTCACCCAAGCCTGATTAGCCTCGGGTGATACACATCTATCCCACCAACATTTTGATTTGTAAAAATCTTTTACATTCTTAACCTTCCCATCAACCATCTTCCCGAAAATATACTTGACTTTTCCATTGAAAGCCTTCTCAACATCAAATTCTCCCTTATCAGTGAAGAATTGATTTGAGATCTCTACCTTTCCCACTTTCTTCATCAAATTTTCCTTTGACAATGGAGGAAAATCTTCATCGTTTATCACAGGAACGGAATTCACAACCTTTTTATCAACCAAAGACTCCTCTGATTTTATGGAATCAGATTCATTGTCAGAATTACCCTCAGATTTAACCACCCACTTTTGTTTACTCAAATCACCTTTTCTTTTGTAAAACCGTTTTGAACTTTCTCCTTCCTCAGAAGTAGAATTTTCAAACTTTTTAACATTTTCTTTCTTATCAACACAAGTCTTTCTCAAAACAGAGTTAGAAGAAACTTCCTGTTTTTGGTAGTTGGTCTTGGGGCAATTCCAAGCTATATGTCCAACTTCTTGGCATTTGAAACAGGTTCTTCTGTCAACTCTTGAAGCAAATTTTCTCACATTCTTCTTTACTTCAGCAAGAAACTATTGATTCGACTGCTTCCAGAACGGTTTCTTCTGTTCATCCTCTGAACTTCCTCCTGAAACAAATTTTGTTTTTGGTTTATAAGTTTTCTGATTTTTATAATTTTCCGAAGAATTAAAACCAAGACCTTTCTTTTTAAGATTACCGTTGTGGTTTGGTTTCTTTCGATAACCTGAACCATAACCATAACCCTTTTTCTTGTTCAATCTCTGTTGAACTCTTGAAGTGTACTTTTTAGGTTTTTCAGAAAGATTTAAATCTTTTATTTTAGAAATATTAATTTCTGTCAATTTGAAAACCTGTTTGATCATTTCAGTTTTTACACTTCTTATTGGGAATTCCTCATCAGAATATAATTTGTCTGAATCATACAAAGTATAAGCCACTTTAATTGATCCATCATTCAAATTAGATTTTGATAACAGGAATTCATTATCATAAACCCTTTTGACCGGGGAACTCGGACTCTTTTCTGATGAACTCGAACTTTCAAACTTAGACTCCGGTTTTGACTCTTCATCCGTATCTAACACCTGATCGACAACTTTCTTTACTAACTCAGACTCATGATCAGTGTCAGACGCTGTGAATGTAACATCAATATTGTCTGGTAATTCATCAATGATTTCAGACTTTAACTTGATGTTAACTGCCTTTTTTAGACGCTCCTCGTTAGGATTCCTTGGAGAATAAGTTTCATGGATCGGGGGCGAACATCTGTTATACTTGACACTTGGTTTCTTACCAGTATCAGTATCTTCAGTCTTTTTATCCATGAACGCTTCCAGACCTGCAACAGTAGGATAAACACGATCAATCAAATAATCACATGTTGTATAGCTCAGCAACAATCGTTTAATCCTTTCACTTTCGATCTTTTCAAGCTCCAACTCCTTCTTCAGATTAGCACAGTCTTCGATGTAATCATTTATGACGCTCTGCTTTGTCATTAATGTTGCGCTCATTTTTTCCATCGCTTTTTCAATTTCTGTATTTGTCTTTTTCAGACGATCAACTGTGTTGTTGAGCACATCATATGACTCCTTCACATACTTCACATCAGACAGTAAATTTTCTTTAATCTTCTCTAATTCAGCAATCTTCTTATCTTTCTTCTCACAAACTTTGCAAGATTCTGAACACTTCACACATGGTTTTTCAACTTCAACCATTTTTTCAACTATCTTTTCAACCTCGACAATCTTTTCTACTTCAACGAGTTTCTCAATTTCAACAATCTTTTCGATCTGTACAATCTTGTCAACAACTTTCTCTACTTCAACCAGTTTTTCAACTTCAACTATTTTTTCAACCTCAACAATCTTCTCCACCACTTTCTCCACTCCAACGATTTTCTCTACTACTTTTTCAGTTGCTGGTTCAACATTTGCTTCTCCAGCTTCTGTCTTTGTCTTTTCATCAGCTAGCCTTCTTGCTGCTTCCAGCTCTTTGTTCAATCTTGCAATCTTCTTTTGATTCAGCATCTCCATTTTATCTGCAAAAAACAAATTAAAACTAGTAGGATCAATGCCTTTTCTAGCTCTGTTGAGATGTTCTTCCTCATCATCGGTATCCACATCACTACCAAGATCTGGAAAAATCGGGATTCTTTTCTGATTAGTCTCATCTTCACCCTGAATTCTAGCAACAAAGCCTGAATCGGTTGGAATGTATTTATCCCAACTAAATCCTTCAGCAACAAATTCATCATCTTGATCAATGATACCGAAATAAGCTTTTCTATTTGCATCTTCGATCATTTTCCTTTTGTCATCCACAATTGGTCGAGCATGTGCAGTTTTTGGTTCCTTTTGTTGAGTAATCTGATGAAAATTTGATTTCTGATAATAATTGTTCTTTTCTTGATTCCCTGTTGCTTCTTGATTTTTACACTCCCGTTTGAAGTGTCCCTTTCCTTTGCAACGGAAACAAGTAACTTTCGATTTATCAAAACCCAACTGAGAAGTAGCCATTCCTCGAAATTCATCTCTACCAGTAATCTCTTGAAACTTTTCAGCTCTTTTCCAAGCACTTGCTAAGCACCATTTTATATCCATCATCTCAAGTTCTTCAGCATCAATTTGGTCGTAATCCTCTTTCGTAAGCATTGGATTACCAATCTTCCCACCGATCAAACTTTCGTAAGATTCTAACATAGTAACCAATGATGCCATGTGTTGCTTGGCAACTTCCGGAGACAGATTCTGACCATTTTGAATGTTTAAGGTAACATTGCACTGAAGGTTTGTTGAGTTTTGTCGTTGAGAACTTGATGTTGTGCTGTTTGGATCAAAACTTGAGAATGATGAAGATCCACCACTTTGAGTTACATTACTACTCTTTGTTCCAGACGAACTGTCAGCACTAAAACCAGTTTGAATCTTTGGACTAGGACTGGGAATAGCCTCAAACTTGTTCCCTCTGTAATACAAACTGACATCTTGTTTGGCATTTGGATTCGTCATTATAGCAGTTTTCTGAATATCCAGCTCTTGCTCTTCAATCTTTTGAATGAATTGTGCCAGATTCATATTCTCAGATTTTCTGTGTGTTTTAAAATCATCAAATAAGTTCCCCACTTTTGTTGTGGTAGTGCTTCAGCTAGTTTATCGACCCACTCATCATCATCTTTCTCAATGTTAAATCTTTTCATTTCTAAGACTAGATGACAATATCTATCAATGGTATGCTTTGTAGTTTCATGGTCGAAATCTGAAAACATATCAAACGACTTCTTCAATAACGCCTTTTTGTTTTTAATCATATATGCGCTTCCTTTGAATTTCTGAATCAATGCTTCCCAAATTGACTTAGCTGTATTACCATGTTGAAGCAAAACAAATATATCTTCTGTAATTGCCTGTTGAAGAATACTGATCATCATTTTCTCACTAGTATACTTCAATTTGTCAACTTCCGTAAAGTCACTGAAACCCTTTTCAAGTCCACGTTCGTTTTTCGGTTTCTCATAGTCTTTCTCCAACGAACACCATGCATCAAACTTGTAAGCTTGCACCCAGTTCTCAAATCAATTTTTCCATCCCTGAAAATCTTCAATGTACATCAGCTTTGGCGGTTTCTGATGTGTACCCGTCTCATTCTCACTGTACAACGTTTCAGCAGCAGTAATGGGAGCGACTGGCGTAGCAAACGCGTTGTAGAATTCCTCGTCCATGTCTTTAGTAATTTGATATTCTTCGGAAAAACACCTCGTAAAAACACCTGAATGAAAACAAAAACAACTAATCAGTTTAAACGAACTGAGAAAAATGCGAACTCGTGTAACGGTTGAGTCGATCTAGAACTCGTGTCGAAAATTTGCGAACTGACTAAACTCCAAATCGTGCAATCTGAGTGAATGGGCCGATAGACACACTAAACCAACAATTATAAGTGTGTATGAATCTGATTGGGCCGCTTTATCTCGATCTATATCCAAACCTTGGGCCGTAGACTATTAATCAGATCTCGTGAATTATATAATGAATTCAAATGCTTTTGGCTGACAATTGCTTTATCAATACAAATTGATTGGACCAAACATGCAAACCAATATGATAGGGCCACAAACTGACTATCTTTAAATTTTGTTTATACTAAAGATGATGGCCGACAATATTAAAACCCAACACAAATCTATTTGACCTCAAAGTTCACTAAACCAACATATTTTGATATCACATTAATCTGATTGGGCCAAGTATAATTTTGAGCAGTATGATCACATGAATTGGTGACATGTAGCTTGTAATGACTCAATTTTATACTTCACATGCACTTCAATTTACGAGACCCAACATGATAATATCACATGAATTTGACCGACGGACACATTAAATCTGATAACAACACTTGCAAACCGACACACACCACATGATCTCTTATCCCAACATACTGACAGCCTCGTTTTACGTATCACACACTCGATGCACCTTCAAACGGTTCACACTTTACAAAGCACTTTCAAATGGTATTCAAGCTTCAAACGGTCACGACAACTTCAAACGGATACCCTCAAACGGTTACCTTTTCAAACGGTCATATGCATTTTCAAACGGACACATGCATTTTCAAACGGTCAGGTATCAGTTTCAAACGGGAAGGGTCAATTTCAAACGGGAATGACCTATGACATCAGCAATTTATCGAACACTTTCAAACGGTCAGGCAGTTATCTATCAGTTTTAGGTCGAATTTTAGTCTGATACTTTCAAGGGTTTGTTAAAACATGATTACGCGTGATATGTGAGAATTTGAGCCGATTTTAACCGTGAAAATTTTCAAATTTTGAAAAAGAAAGTGTAGAAGTCAGAAATTGTGATGAAAACAAGTTGTTTTGGTAAGAACTCCTCGTCCTGAGCTCTGATACCACTTGTAGGATCGTGTTTCGACCCGAACGAGTCGTTCAGAAGAGCTCTCGTACGTTTCAGAGGCGGAAACTAAGAAACGAACTTGAAAACAGCTTGAAATACACTTTAAATCTCTTGTATATTCAATTAACAATGTTTACAATCAGAGAATAAACTGGCAGCACCTCGGTATCAAATCTTGAATCGTTACAAATGATGAACGTTTGAAGGTATTTATAGACTAGGACCTGACCGTTTGAAGGTGGCATATCACCCTTCAAACGGTCACCTCTTCAAACGGTCACCTCTTCAAACGGTCAACCACTCTCAAACGGTCAAGACAAGTTCAAACGATACATTTCAAACGGTCATGCAAGTTAACTTTCAAACAGACACTTCTAATTTGTAATGTTTCTTGTCGTTTTGTCTCATGTTGCAATGATGATGATTTATGATGATGTCATTTATTATGATGTCAGCATTCAACATGATGACATCATGCTTGATCATATCCGCAACATAACCCAGACTCGATATAAGACGAAGTCGACAGATGTATGCACCAACAGTTATTTCCTAGACACAGTCATGATATCTTAAAAGATCCCAAGAAGACAAAAACCCTAAGGAATAAAATCTCAAAATGAGAAAATTCCCAATGCTCAAAGAGCGAAATTCATACAAAAAAGGTATTTGCCTCGCCCTCGTTGGACACAATCATTGGTCGCTCTGCTGTACGAAAGTACTGACCTGTCACCAATGGTCTAACGTTGTAAATCATAAAGGATGACATCAGTATACTCACCTGTTATGATGAATCGTTGTGCTTACCTTGATCGCGGGGGTATGCCTTGGAATGGGACACACGGGTATAATAGTTTAATATTACCTTAAGCATATCACGAAGTTGAAAAATTGAAAGTTGAGCGTTAAAGTTTAAGTGGATAAACATATTGGCAATCGCATAGACCAGTTTGATTAGGCTCGTACTAAAAAGTGTTCCTTAGTCTGCCTGAGAACGAATTTTGATCCCATTGCAATTGTAATTGTATATTATGGTAGTTGTTTATATTTTGAGTTTTTATTTGTTTCTAGTTCTTAATATTAAAAAATAAAAAATAGAAAATTTCAAAAATACAAAAATAGTGTCTTGCTTTTCTATAAATCCAAAAATAGAGTGTTTATTTGTTTTTCTTAAAATAAAAAAATGTAACCGTACTTGAAGATTTGACTGATCATCAAAAGTTGAAAGAATTTAAATTGTGAAATCCGAGTAACAGTACTTGGATGTACCTAGTGTTCATATGGTACTTTCTCTGTTGCATAAGAAATGTTTGCTTATGAGTTTGTGAGCATGTGCAGAACTTGATTTCAATCAAGAACAGGGGTTGATGAAGACTGAGATGTTGTTAGTTGCTGAAGAAGCCTGAAGCAGCACCACAACAAGATGTACATGAGTCAGAAGAACCGGATACGAAACGTCGTCTTACAATGAAAGTGCATTTGAAGAAGTACCGTGAACCTGCTTGAAAGACAAAGATTGAAGAAGAAAAGAACTGCTGAGAATCCTCCTCTCACATTCTTTTTAACAAAGACTTTCAAGAAGATGTTGATCGAGATCCTGATATGAAGCTAACCACAAGAGCTGAAGAAAGAGACCTAGTGCTGAGAGTTCAGAAGTCAAGAACTTCCACAACATCTGCGGCATAGCTACAACCATAGACTTCGTTGAAGACGTTGCTGAATTCATGTTATGAAGACAATTTGATGGCATCAGTCTAGGGGGAG
Source organism: Helianthus tuberosus (assembly GCA_030545235.1). NCBI lineage: Eukaryota > Viridiplantae > Streptophyta > Magnoliopsida > Asterales > Asteraceae > Helianthus > Helianthus tuberosus. The sequence goes on along the minus strand of CM060371.1, from coordinate 40,221,597 downwards.
ATTGTTAGGCCCTAAAGTGTGAGACTGACGCATCAAATTAACACAACGGGTTATGGTTATGAACTAGGCTTTACCGGGTTAGTTAGTATTAGGTTTTGGACCTTTATAGGTCACTTGGGCCAAGCTTTAGGCCATGTGGGCCAAGCAGGCCCAAGGGGAGCCCATGTAGGGAATTGGGCTTGAGTTAGTATATAAACAAGTTTTTAACTTGTTTTTAGGTTTGAACTTCATGGTTACAACTTCTTGAGAGCTGGAGAGAGAGGCGATTTGGTTGTGAGCACTTGTACTTGACGGTTTTGCTTTTCAAGTAATAGAATCGTGTGCAAGTGTTGAAAGTGATTCGGTATTGTTCTTCGTTTATCATATTTTTCAGTTTGTCTTGAATCATCTTGTGTTTGGTTTCCGCACTCTCACAAGATTAGGTTTGATATCATTGAAAGATCCATTATACGGGACTTACAACTTCTTTTTCTCTGACTTGAGCAAAGGCTTCAGCCTCTATCCACTTGGAGAAGTAATCAGTCATAGCAAGCATGAACTGTCACACCCTGGCTTTGCGGAAACGTGGTTAATTTGGTGTGACTTCTTAATACCATAGCTTAATCATAACAAAGCTATATGAGTTAAAAATATGCAAGATCATCCATTAAGTTTTGAAAACCAAATACAGTACCATTGTTTTAACGGGAACATACCCTAACAACCATAACTTTGTTCAACAGACATTACAAACTTGAAACATAACATAGACATGGTTTAAGGATTGTGTCTTGTCCAGGAAAGAGACACATCCCCTAAACCCCGGATGACCTCGGAAACTAGTGCAGCGGAAAACATGCCATACCGTTCCAGATCTCGTTAATTTCCTGAAATACATGTAAGTTGAAAAATCAACAATAATGTTGAGCGAGTTCATGTGTAAGTGAGTATGTAAAACACTTGTGAGTATAGAAATAATCGTGGTATGTAGCCAATAAGGGGACTTGTGATCACCAATGGTTTGCAAGGCCACTGATATATGTGAAGTGCAAATAGGGAGACTCAAACCTAGCAGATTTCGCCACGGCATTTGTATGTGGACAAAGTCACCCCAAGGTCCGTTTCTAGTTTGGCCTGGGGCTGGGCTCGCTACACCCAGATAGATCTACCGCTCCTGTCCCTCGGTCCCGACATGAGGACTAATGGCCTCATATTGCTCCTACCCACTCACATGATCGGAATAAAACACCTCCTTACGCTAACCATACCGTATATAAAGTACTTGTAAACAAAGTAACATGTATTTCACCCCCGCAGTTAAGAAAACTGAAAACATTTAGAGAAAAGGGGGACATGAACTCACAGTGAAGCGTCTCTACCAAGTATCTCCAAATCAGAAAGCTGTACGACGACCTACAAGTGCTAATTCTATTAGACGGACGGCCGTGCCTTAGCTTTATAGTTTAAGTTTTTGAGAAATAGTTAGACAACTATTTCGTGTTTACATTCTGTATATACTTGGTAGTTAATTTCCTTCCCAAGGATGGGGGATTCAATACATGTGCGTAAGTTACGTTTTAATAATCGAGTGGTAATATAATTACCGGTGTAACTTATATATTCATGTGAAAGCGTTTGTATTATTTTGGAATCGTTAACGCTTGTAAATATTATTTTTACTCTAAAAACAATATTTATGTATTTTCACAAAATAATCATAAACAGTGTTGTGACAAAATATATTTATCACGTTAAATTTTGTGAAAATCCCACCTCCGAATATTAGTAAATAAAGTCATGGCGAAATTTATATTTCGAAAATATGTCAAAATAATTCTAACACTTGTGGTGTAAATATTTCTAAGTGTTAGGTTTTTAGAAAAATTTCGCCAGAGTTTCCCCTGTAACTGGAGGTGGCCACGCTTTCAAGCGTATCATTTTCTTTTAACAAATCAATCACTCAATGTTCTCAACATTATCAAACAACTTTGCAACATTTTAACTAGTCGAAGATAGATATAATCGCAAAAATATACGAACTTGTGGTTTGTCTAAAATATGTAGTAAATCTCTTTACTTTTACCGGATCTTTTGTGTAAATAATCCGATTTCGTAAAAACCTCGTTTTTAGAGAAAATCTATCTTTACAACTTCTAGTAACTTTTGACAAAACTAGTTCTTTGCCGGATCTTTTCATTTCACAAGTGTTTACACACTTGTGGTTTATAAAATCATGTTTGTTAGTGTAAGATCCGTCTTTTAGAAAACATGATTTCTTTGACGCGTGGTCCTTTGAAAATACCACTTGCAGATACGTAGATCTGCTAGTTTTAAACACTATTGTACATGTTAAAACACTTTTACACAAATAAAGCATTTTTACACAAGTTCATGCTTCGAGTGTGGTAGAGTTTCACCTTTTAACCCTTGTATCATTCAAAAACGAGCTTATGTTAAGATCCATGATCTTACTAAACCGGGTTAAATGATGATCCGAGCTACCACATCATAGATCGGGTCTAGATAAGCACATATTTCAAATACTACAACTTTTACACATTCCATATGCTATTAACCACCATTTTAAGTATTTTTAGTAGACTTTTGATCATCATCTTGCATTTTAACGAGATTCAACCGACATAATTCCTTTTAACCACTTTAGATAAGTTCAAAAATGAGTTGTAAACAATATACCTCTAGCTCAAGGCTAGGGAAGATTCTTGGCGAAAAACGCGTGGATAAAAGCCAAAGAAAGAGGTCCTTCGTGTTCCGCTTGCTCCAAGCTTCCTAATACGTGACCTCCAACACTTGTATGATGATGGAATGTGATGATCAAGAACCGAAAGTATGATGAGGGTGGGAGTGGGGTTCGGCCGAGAGTGAAGGGAGAGGGAGAGAGTGTTGTGAGTTGGCGTTGAGTGATGGTGATTATGTTATGTTAAACACTAGAACTTATAGGCAAAGATTTGGTGATTAACCATTGGGTTTAGTGTTGTGTAGATACTAGACATTTAGGATTTAAATAATCAAATGGTACTAAACATGTTCCCCCATAGTTAGGCCGGTTAGGATGGGGGGGGGGGGGGGTCCTAGCCGATTCCAACTAGATTAGTTGGTGTTTAGTTAGGTTAATTAGGTTAGTTAAGTGTTTAACCCCGTTACTTGTATGTTATGTGTTATGGCGGGTGTTAGGGTAATCAGGGACCCTAACTGGCTCAGAAAAAATATAAATAGTGAAAATAATAATATTTTCATGTTCCGGGTAAAGTCCGGTTGTTCGGTTGGATAGTAATCCGTTAAAGCGTTACTAAAGCTTTAAAGTGTCGTTATTGTTATTTTTAGTGACACAATTTAATTCCAACACTTTAGAAAGTGTCTAGTAGTATTTTCCCCATATTTTGGCACTTTACTAGTCAGCTAGAAGCTGGATTATTTATTAAAGTGCTGTGTTTTGTGCTTAGAGTACGTTTTAGGCACATCCAATCAGTGTATCTTATTCCTAGAGACGCAGTTCCACAACCCTTGTGTCCTACACTCACTATTGGTGTAGCAAAATATCTCAGGCTCTTACAGGCCTTGGAGGCAGTGTTTGCCTGATGCTGGCTTTATCAGCATGTTCAATAGGTTATCCGTGTATTGTGCTACTGTGCTCTTTGTGCATCATGTTTGTCACTAAGGTGCCGTATGTAAATAATGTAGTGACAGCAAGCAAGTATGATGCAAGTAAGTACATATATCAGTATTCAAGTAGCAGTTCATCAGCTAGTACAAGCAAGCACAGTAATTAAGCAGTAATTAATCATTAATTAAGTCGTACGGATACCTGGTTTAGTGCGGGTTGTCACATTCTCCCCCCGTTAAATAAATTTCGTCCCGAAATTTAAGTTCTGCTTGTAGAAGCAGGGTTCTTAGGAAAAAGGTGGGGGTATTTCTCTTTCATCCGGTCCTCACGCTCCCAGGTGAACTCAGGACCATGTCTGGCATTCCAACGAACCTTGACGAGCTTGACACTGCTCCGGCGGGTCTTGTTAACTTTCCAATCCGTGACCTCGACAGGTTCTTCAACGAAGTGGAGCGTGTCGTCAATATGAATCTCGTCGATGGGAATGGCAACGTCAACTTGAGTTGGACTTTTCTTTAGATTGGATACATGAAATGTATCGTGAACGCCATTCAGTTCAGCAGGTAGGTCCAACTTGTATGCTACTTGTCCTATTTTGTCCAAAATTCTGAAAGGACCAATGTAGCGCGGATTTAACTTCCCACGCTTTCCAAAGCGTGCCACCCCCTTCCAGGGTGAAACTTTCAATAATACCATCTCTCCAACTTGAAAATCCACATGTTTTCGGTTTGGATCCGCATAGGCCTTTTGTCTGTGGCGAGCTGCTTCGATGCGTTTAAGAATTCGCGCGATCTTGTCTGTCGTCTCTTGGACGATCTCTGGACCAGCAAGCTGCCTATCACCCGCGTCAGACCAACATAGGGGTGATCGGCACTTGCGTCCGTAAAGGGCTTCAAATGGCGCGACACCAATACTGGTGTGGTAGCTGTTGTTGTATGAGAATTCAACCATAGGTAAATGTTTATCCCAGCTACCGCCCAAATCCATAACACATGCTCTCAGCATGTCTTCCAAAGTCTGTATCGTTCGCTCGCTCTGGCCGTCAGTTTGCGGATGAAACGCAGTGCTCAGATTCAACTGTGAGCCGAAGGCTTCTTGGAAGGATTGCCATATCCTTGACACAAACCTTCCGTCTCTATCAGAGATGATTGAGAGAGGCACTCCATGACGTGCGACGATCTCTCTCATGTAAATTTCCGCGAGTTTACTAGTGCTGTCTTTTTCTTTGATTGGCAGAAAGTGTGCGGATTTTGTTAGGCGGTCAACTATTACCCAAATCATATCGTGGCCTCTTGGCGTTCTTGGCAATTTTGTAACAAAATCCATTGAGATTTGTTCCCATTTCCACTTGGGAATCTCAGGTTGTTGCAGCAGCCCTGAAGGCTTCTGGTATTCCGCCTTTACCTTAGCGCACGTTAAACATTTGCTCACGTAGACAGCAACATCGCCTTTCGTCCTAGGCCACCAATAATAATCTTTGAGATCTTGGTACATCTTATCCGCTCCAGGATGGATAGAGTACCGTGATTTGTGAGCTTCATCGAAAATAACCTTCCTTAAATCACCAAACAGAGGAACCCAAATCCTTTTCTCAAAACATAATGTTCCTTCCTCGTTTGGTACCAGTAGCTTCTCCATCCCCCGGAGGTATTCTTCTTCACGGTTTCCTTCCTTAAGGGCTTCTTTTTGTGCAGCACGAATGCGCAAGGAAAGATCGGTTCGTATGATCATTTCCAAAGCCCTAACCCTTATGGGCTTGATTCTCTCTTTACGACTTAGGGCATCGGCGACTACATTCGCCTTCCCTGGGTGATACTTTATCTCGCAGTGGTAGTCGTTTAGCAACTCAACCCATCGTCTTTGCCTCATATTCAACTCCTTCTGGTTGAATATATGCTGTAGGCTCTTGTGATCTGTGAAGATTGTACATTTCGTACCATACAGGTAGTGTCTCCAGATCTTTAAGGCAAAAACCACTGCGCCGAGCTCCAAATCGTGTGTGGTATAGTTCTTTTCGTGCACTTTCAATTGACGCGATGCGTAAGCAATAACCTTCTGGCGTTGCATCAACACGCAACCCAATCCTTGGCGCGATGCGTCGCAGTATACCACAAAATCATCTGTACCTTCTGGTAGAGCTAAGATAGGCGCATTGCAAAGCTTATCCTTCAGTACCTGAAATGCTTCATCCTGTTTGATTCCCCAATCAAACGTCTTATCTTTCTGGGTGAGGAGCGTCAAAGGTTGAGCGATTTTTGAAAAATCCTCAATGAACCTTCGATAGTAGCCAGCCAAACCTAGGAATTGCCGAATCTCGGTTGGCGTCTTTGGCGTTTCCCAATCCTTGATCGCCTCGATCTTTGTGGGGTCAACATGGATTCCATTTCCATTAACCACATGTCCAAGAAATTGGACTTCACGTAGCCAAAACTCGCACTTGGAGAATTTTGCATACAGCTGTTCCTTCCTTAGTAGCTCCAAAATGGTTCTAAGATGTTGCTCGTGTTCAGCCTTCGTCTTTGAATAAATTAAAATGTCGTCGATGAACACAATCACAAACTTGTCCAAGTACGGCTTGCAAACTCTATTCATCAAGTCCATAAAGACTGCAGGTGCGTTCGTCAAACCAAACGGCATAACAAGGAACTCGTAGTGCCCATAGCGAGTTCGGAAGGCTGTCTTTGGGATACTCTCCTCTTGTATCCTTAACTGATGGTATCCAGATCGAAGATCGATCTTTGAATAAAAGCTTGATCCTTGAAGTTGGTCGAACAGATCATCAATTCTTGGCAGAGGATACCTATTCTTGATCGTCAGCTTGTTTAACTCCCGGTAGTCTATGCACATACGAAAACTACCGTCCTTCTTCTTGACAAACAGGACCGGAGCTCCCCAAGGCGAGAAGCTTGGTCGGATAAAACCCTTGTCTAACAACTCTTGAAGTTGCGTTGACAGTTCCTGCATCTCAGACGGAGCAAGTCTATAAGGTGCCTTAGCCACAGGCGCGGCGCCCGGAACTAAGTCGATGCGAAACTCTACTTGCCTCTGAGGTGGCAGTCCAGGCAAGTCTTCTGGGAAGACTTCTGGATACTCCCTCACGACAGGGATGTCTTCGATTCTTGGCTCAACAGCCTTCTTATCCACAATGTGTGCCAGGAAGGAAACACATCCTTTCTGCAAAGACTTCCTTGCTTTCAAGCAGCTGATAATCCTCAACGGCGTCTCACGCTTTTCTCCATGAACAACAATGGTCTCACCATCATCGGTTGGGATACGAACAACTTTCTCGTGACATACTATCTCAGCCTTGTTTCCTGATAACCAATCCATTCCTACCACCACGTCGAAGCTTCCCAACTGGACTGGTAGTAGATCTAGAGTGAACTCACGTTCTCCCAATTCAATCACACAACCTCTGATAACTTCGTTGGCTTCTACTAACTTCCCATTGGCTAATTCTATTGAGTAAGGAATATCTAACTTACTAGCGGCTAGACCAAGCATACTCTTAAACTCTAATGATACGAAGCTATAATCGGCACCAGTATCAAATAAAACGGATGCATAGCGTTGATTGATAGGGAACGTACCAGTAACAACATTGGGGTCCTGGCGCGCTTCCCTAGCTTCGAGTTGGAACACTCGTCCACGGGCTTGGTTTAAATCTGGGCAGTTCTTCTTAAAATGCCCAACATCACCGCAGTTAAAACATCCAAGTTTTCGACCGCTTCCGGCGCCATCCCCAACTTGCTGGTTGTTTTGGTTTGCATTGTTGACTCGGTTTCCGTTCCCTCCATTATTTCCTTGTGGGCGGTTTCCAGTACCACCACGATTGTAGTTCCCGTTTCCATATCCTCCCTGGCCTCCCCGGCCAGCACTAGCCCAACAAGAATCTTTCGAGTGGCCCAGCTTTCCACATGCTTCACACGTTTTCACATTACAATGCCCCGCATGATGGCGTTGACAGACATTACACTTGGGCTGGGTGCCCTGGTATCCTTTTCCTTTCTTTCCATTTCCAGCTGATCCTCCCTTCTTAACTGCCACACTGGCGCTCTGCTTGAAGTTTGAGAACTTTCGTTTGTTACCCCCTGATGACTCGACATGAGTCTCAGCCTTTTTCGTCTTGATCTCATCAAACTTGTTCAAACGAATCGCCTCCTCTGTGAGAGCCACGCTCAAATCGATGGCTTCAGTGATAGTCGCTGGTTTGGAGGAGGTTACCATGCTTATGATTTGGGGAGCCAAACCCCAAATGAAGCGCTCGATTCGCTTGTATTCTGGCGTAACCATGTAAGGAACCACTTGAGATAAGTCATGGAATCTTTGAACGTACTCCGCTACCTTTGGACCGTCCATTTTCAAGTGCCAGAACTCGGTCTCCAATCGCTGGATTTCTGCGCGGGAACAGTACTTCTTGCGCATGAGTTCCTTTAGTTCGGTCTAGGTCAGCGCGTAGGCAGCAGCTTCGCCTAGCGTCTGTACTTGTAGGTTCCACCAAGAGAGGGCTCCAACTAGAAACAGCCCTGAGACGTAGGTGACTTGTTGATCCAGCGCGCACTTGCTCATGCGTAGCACAGATTCGGTTTTCTCCGCCCAACGAACGAAGGCGACGGCACCTCCTGTGCCATCAAAGTTTACGGGCTTGCAGTCTAAGAACTGCTTGTAGGTGCACCCTGCACATATGTTATAACATATGAATGGCATTAGCATCATTGCTAAAGATATCCAATTTGGTCACGGTATGTCTTAATGACTTAGTATTACCGTGTGGTGGATTGTTATTGCCTTGGTTAATACTTCCGCTCGTTCCGGGCTGGGATGCTGCATACTGTGCTATGGCAGCAGCAATAATCTGCTGGAGCTCTGCCTCATTAGTAGGCATGTGTGTCTCACGTCTTGGCGGCATCTTCTAAAAGATGGTTTACGTTGGTCAGGTCATAGTAAGAATCCCATGATATAATACGTACGCCTTATAGTAATAGTAATAGCACATAACATCTCATGTTATCAACACAAATATCAATCACACACATCCCATGTCATGCAAATAAGTAATCAAGCGAATCAGATATGATGAGAATACTGCGATTGCCATATATCGAGACTACATAGTAAGTGTATCAGTACATCATAGTGTCATACAATCATCAATCAACTAGAGGCTACATCACCCCTGTACAAAAACCATATCAGATCAGTGTCAAATACATGTCAACAAAAGTCAGGATCAAAAAGTAGTCTCCAAAAATGTTGTGCAATCCAACAATCGCCGTCTTCTCATCCTCGTCTACCCAAACAGTACTGATGAGCTCTATACAGATGGTGGTGGAGGAGGGGGAAAGTGGGTGTAAAACAAACGACGTAACTGGAGCCAGTCCGCCTCCATAGCCTGCTGAGTACGAATGATAGAAGCAACCTGCTGCTCTAGTGTAAAGAGACGGGCAGCATAATCTGGAGGTAAAGGTCGAAATGTCTGCAGAGGAGAGTGTGTCTGACCATGGCATGGACACGGTGGCAGCCGAGCTCTCTCGAGCTCCTGGATGCGCTGCGTGTGTGACTCGTGCCGTGCTACAAAGGACATCAAGACGTCCTCGATAGTGTGTCCCATGTGAAAAGCATGGTAGGGATCAGTAGGTGGCATACCAGAGCCTGGTGCCCAAAGAAACGGCTCGCTGGTGGGGTCGAAAGGTGCCACGTGAAATGGAGCAACAGCGGGTGGAACAGATGACATCTGTGGCATGAAAGGGATAGACATCGGTACATGCCCAAAAGGATGGGCTGAAGACCCCTCTCCAGGCCTCGCTGGAGGTACAAACTGTGGAACCTGAAAGGAAAAATCAACATGTCGCGTAACAGGGATCTGTGGGGGAAAAGGCGGTACATCCTCATCAGCAGGTATCCAACCGTGCTGTGCATGCTCATCTGGTGGATCCATGCGTGCCGCGAACAGTGCATGCTCGGGCTCTAGTGGAACGGGATCAAGTGCAACAAAAGGGTGAACAGGTGCAATGTGCCCAACAGGATGGTCAACAGGTATATCAACAACAGGTAGAGGAACGACAGGATCAACAATAACATGATCGCCCTCTAACAAAGGAACATCCACGGGGAGATCATCAACAGGCTCAAAAGGGATGTCAGCATGTACTAGGTCATGCTCAGGTATGGGGTCTAGAGCGGCTGCCTGCTCAGGAGCGACGACAGGCTCAGGGTCATCGAAAGCCATCTCGAAGTCAAACTCTGGGTCGATAGGGTCTACTGGGTCAGCTGGATCCTCCATGGGCTGATCCATAGGTATAAACTCGATATCACGATCCGGGTCGTATCCCGGGGAAAGATAGGATCAGAATCCTCTATGTCATCATGGCCAAACTCAAAACTGGGTAAAGGTGCAACAGAAGATGCCTGGTCAGGATCAGAATCATGCGCAAAGTGCTGTGCGCTCAATGTGTGAGAAGGTGCGGATGCCACAGACTCGAAGGAGTCTGGGTCAGGAGAATGTGCTGGCGAATCCTCAGCGGGAACGTCAGCGATCATCAAAAGATCGTCCGCAGGAAGAAGGGCCTCGCCCCGGATCTCATCCTCAAAAGGCTCTTCCTCAAACAGGTCAACATCGCCGTTAGCCTCGGCGTCAAGAAGGTAATCATATGCTGGATAAACGGCTAAGGGTATCGGAGCTGGAATCTCCACTACGGGTAGGTACTCAGCGGGAGGGTCATCTGCAGGCTCATCAGCACCATCGGGTAATGCGAAGGGCTGGAAATCGTCCTCATCAGTACTGGTATAGTCAGACGTGTGCACCTCGTGCTCGGAGGATATAAGGTCATCAGATACGATAGGTATGGGTCCCGTAATGTCCGAATCGTCGGTACCGGCGGAATCCATGAGTCTGTAACATAAACACAAATATGCTCAAACAGTCAATCATATAATCAAATAATCACATAAGTCACCAAGTAAGCATTCAAATCATCCTCCTAGTCCCACTAGCCTCTCAGCCTCTCAGACTGCTCTTCCTAGTCCCACTAGCCAATACTCCTAGTCCCACTAGCCAATTCTCCTAGTCCCACTAGCCATTTCTCCTAGTCCCACTAGCCTTTTCTCCTAGTCCCACTAGCCTCCCAGCCTCTCAGACTGAGCCTATAATAAAGAATAAAATGTGCTCAACATTTGTTTGTAAAAACTTTTGGATCTGGACTTAAGTGGTATGCAGAAAAATGTTTTCGTGAGAGCCCTAGTGATCATAGTCTAGACTCGAGAAAGAATCCTAGTTCGCTATGATCAGAGCTCTGATACCAAGCTGTCACACCCTGGCTTTGCGGAAGCGTGGTTAATTTGGTGTGACTTCTTAATACCATAGCTTAATCATAACAAAGCTATATGAGTTAAAAATATGCAAGATCATCCATTAAGTTTTGAAAACCAAATACAGTACCATTGTTTTAACGGGAACATACCCTAACAACCATAACTTTGTTCAACAGACATTACAAACTTGAAACATAACATAGACATGGTTTAAGGATTGTGTCTTGTCCAGGAAAGAGACACATCCCCTAAACCCCGGATGACCTCGGAAACTAGTGCAGCGGAAAACATGCCATACCGTGCCAGATCTCGTTAATTTCCTGAAATACATGTAAGTTGAAAAAGCAACAATAATGTTGAGCGAGTTCATGTGTAAGTGAGTATGTAAAACACTTGTGAGTATAGAAATAATCATGGTATGTAGCCAATAAGGGGACTTGTGATCACCAATGGTTTGCAAGGCCACTGATATATGTGAAGTGCAAATAGGGAGACTCAAACCTAGCAGATTTCGCCACGGCATTTGTATGTGGACAAAGTCACCCCAAGGTCCGTTTCTAGTTTGGCCTGGGGCTGGGCTCGCTACACCCAGATAGATCTACCGCTCCTGTCCCTCGGTCCCGACATGAGGACTAATGGCCTCATATTGCTCCTACCCACTCACATGATCGGAATAAAACACCTCCTTACGCTAACCATACCGTATATAAAGTACTTGTAAACAAAGTAACATGTATTTCACCCCCGCAGTTAAGAAAACTGAAAACAGTTAGAGAAAAGGGGGACATGAACTCACAGTGAAGCGTCTCTACCAAGTATCTCCAAATCAGAAAGCTGTGCGACGACCTACAAGTGCTAATTCTATTAGACGGACGGCCGTGCCTTAGCTTTATAGTTTAAGTTTTTGGGAAATAGTTAGATAACTATATCGTGTTTACATTCTGTATATACTTGGTAGTTAATTTCCTTCCCAAGGATGGGGGATTCAATACATGTGCGTAAGTTACGTTTTAATAATCGAGTAGTAATATAATTACCGGTGTAACTTATATATTCATGTGAAAGCGTTTGTATTATTTTGGAATCGTTAACGCTTGTAAATATTATTTTTACTCTAAAAACAATATTTATGTATTTTCACAAAATAATCATAAACAGTGTTGTGACAAAATATATTTATCACGTTAAATTTTGTGAAAATCCCACCTCCGAATATTAGTAAATAAAGTCATGGCGAAATTTATATTTCGAAAATATGTCAAAATAATTCTAACACTTGTGGTGTAAATATTTCTAAGTGTTAGGTTTTTAGAAAAATTTCGCCAGAGTTTCCCCTGTAACTGGAGGTGGCCACGCTTTCAAGCGTATCATTTTCTTTTAACAAATCAATCACTCAATGTTCTCAACATTATCAAACAACTTTGCAACATTTTAACTAGTCGAAGATAGATATAATCGCAAAAATATACGAACTTGTGGTTTGTCTAAAATATGTAGTAAATCTCTTTACTTTTACCGGATCTTTTGTGTAAATAATCCGATTTCGTAAAAACCTCGTTTTTAGAGAAAATCTATCTTTACAACTTCTAGTAACTTTTGACAAAACTAGTTCTTTGCCGGATCTTTTCATTTCACAAGTGTTTACACACTTGTGGTTTATAAAATCATGTTTGTTAGTGTAAGATCCGTCTTTTAGAAAACATGATTTCTTTGACGCGTGGTCCTTTGAAAATACCACTTGCAGATACGTAGATCTGCTAGTTTTAAACACTATTGTACATGTTAAAACACTTTTACACAAATAAAGCATTTTTACACAAGTTCATGCTTCGAGTGTGGTAGAGTTTCACCTTTTAACCCTTGTATCATTCAAAAACGAGCTTATGTTAAGATCCATGATCTTACTAAACCGGGTTAAATGATGATCCGAGCTACCACATCATAGATCGGGTCTAGATAAGCACATATTTCAAATACTACAACTTTTACACATTCCATATGCTATTAACCACCATTTTAAGTATTTTTAGTAGACTTTTGATCATCATCTTGCATTTTAACGAGATTCAACCGACATAATTCCTTTTAACCACTTTAGATAAGTTCAAAAATGAGTTGTAAACAATATACCTCTAGCTCAAGGCTAGGGAAGATTCTTGGCGAAAAACGCGTGGAAAAAAGCCAAAGAAAGAGGTCCTTCGTGTTCCGCTTGCTCCAAGCTTCCTAATACGTGACCTCCAACACTTGTATGATGATGGAATGTGATGATCAAGAACCGAAAGTATGATGAGGGTGGGAGTGGGGTTCGGCCGAGAGTGAAGGGAGAGGGAGAGAGTGTTGTGAGTTGGCGTTGAGTGATGGTGATTATGTTATGTTAAACACTAGAACTTATAGGCAAAGATTTGGTGATTAACCATTGGGTTTAGTGTTGTGTAGATACTAGACATTTAGGATTTAAATAATCAAATGGTACTAAACATGTTCCCCCATAGTTAGGCCGGTTAGGATGGGGGGGGGGGGGTCCTAGCCGATTCCAACTAGATTAGTTGGTGTTTAGTTAGGTTAATTAGGTTAGTTAAGTGTTTAACCCCGTTACTTGTATGTTATGTGTTATGGCGGGTGTTAGGGTAATCAGGGACCCTAACTGGCTCAGAAAAAATATAAATAGTGAAAATAATAATATTTTCATGTTCCGGGTAAAGTCCGGTTGTTCGGTTGGATAGTAATCCGTTAAAGCGTTACTAAAGCTTTAAAGTGTCGTTATTGTTATTTTTAGTGACACAATTTAATTCCAACACTTTAGAAAGTGTCTAGTAGTATTTTCCCCATATTTTGGCACTTTACTAGTCAGCTAGAAGCTGGATTATTTATTAAAGTGCTGTGTTTTGTGCTTAGAGTACGTTTTAGGCACATCCAATCAGTGTATCTTATTCCTAGAGACGCAGTTCCACAACCCTTGTGTCCTACACTCACTATTGGTGTAGCAAAATATCTCAGGCTCTTACAGGCCTTGGAGGCAGTGTTTGCCTGATGCTGGCTTTATCAGCATGTTCAATAGGTTATCCGTGTATTGTGCTACTGTGCTCTTTGTGCATCATGTTTGTCACTAAGGTGCCGTATGTAAATAATGTAGTGACAGCAAGCAAGTATGATGCAAGTAAGTACATATATCAGTATTCAAGTAGCAGTTCATCAGCTAGTACAAGCAAGCACAGTAATTAAGCAGTAATTAATCATTAATTAAGTCGTACGGATACCTGGTTTAGTGCGGGTTGTCACATGAACACTTTTCCACCAGGTGCCTTGGGAATTTTACCAACTATATCCATTCCCCATCTCATAAATGGCCAAGAAGAGGATATAGGATGCAAAAGCTCTGCTGGTTGATGAAGGATATTACTATGTCTCTGACAAGGATCACACTTATTGGCATATTCCACAGCATCCTTCTTCATAGTAGGCCAATAGTATCCTGTTCTCAGGATCCTTGAGAATAATGCCCTGCCCCCAGTGTGGTTTCCACAATCTCCTTCATGAAAATCCCTTAGGACTTCTTGGATTTCAGGATCCTCAATGCATCTTAGATATGGTCCTGCAAGAGATCGTTTATATAACATGTTATTCAATATTGTAAATTGAGATACCTTAATTTTGAAAGCCCTGGGGTTTTCTCCTGTAGGAATCTCTCCATGTTGTATGTATCTCATGATTGGAAGGATCCATGATCGTGAATGAGATTGTGTATCATTACTAGGGATAATTGCAGAATCCTCTCCTATCTCCATGGCTACATGATCCTCAATAGCGGGGGTTAGAATGTGGATAATAGGGATCCTGGTATCCTTTGGGATCTTCAAGGATGATCCTAGATTGGCCAATGCATCAGCTTCTGCATTCTCTTCTCTGGGTACCTGTGTCAAACTAAAGGAAACAAAAGAGAGTGTCAATTCTTTGACTATCTCTAAATATTTGATTAGCTTTTCACCTTTAACAGCATAGGATCCATTAAAGTGATTAGTAATTAACAATGAATCTACATATACCTCAAGATACCTGATCCTCATATTGTTAGCTAATTGCAAACCTGCTATCAAGGCCTCATACTCTGCCTCATGATTAGTGGTTTGGAATTCACATGCAATGGATTGGGGTATAATGTCCCCCTGTGGCGATTTTGGTAGTGTGCTTTGTCTAGTTCCTTTAACATCTGAAGCTCCATCCGTGAAGAGTGTCCAAGGATCCTTGGTCTTCTCAAGTTGTTGAACTTCTAATTCAGCTTCCCTTTGTAGATCACTACTGAAATCAGCCACAAAGTCAGCTTAAACTTGGGACTTGATGGCAGTTCTTGATTCATTTTTGATATCATATGCACTAAGCTTGACTATCCACTTTGCCATTCTACCTGACATTTGAAGTTTCCTGAGAACATTATTGATAGGAAGGTTAGTTTTCACAATAATGGTGTGAGTTTCTAAATAATGTCTATGTTTAGCAGAAGCCATAATTAAATCAAGAATTAATTTCTCTAAATGAGAATACCTGGCCTCGGCATCAAGTAGAATTTTACTTACATAGTATACCGGATGTTGAGAGCCTTCATGATCCTTAACTAGGATCACACTTACTGCTTTAGCTGAAATAGCTAAGTATAAGGATAACGATTCTCCATTTTCTAGTTTCATCAGGGCTGGTGCTGAGGATAGATAATCCTTAAGAACCTTGAGTGCAGCTTCATGCTTATCAGTCCACTCAAACTTGCCTTGAGCAATTTGTCTACCTCTTCTTGGATAATGGCATTCCTTTCAAGTGCAAACTTTCTCCTTTTTTGGTGTATTGGCTTGAAAGACCTGTCAATACCAAGTTTGTGAGTAATAACATTCTTAGATATACCTGTCATATCTTCATGTTTCCAAGCAAAGGTAGATTTTCTTCTTTCCAAGAAGGATACTAAATCCTGCTCAATACTGTCTAGGATCCCGGATCCTGTAAAAATTTTGGATTCAGGATCCTCTGGGTTCAACATAATATCCTTAACGTCTTGCTCTCTTGCCTCCATGACGTCTTGCTCCTTGGAAGTTGGCTTCATTGAAGAAGTGTAACAGTTCTTTGCCTCCTGCTGGTCACTTTCTATCTTCACCATATCTCATAGAGTTGGGAGCTTGACACATTGATGATATGTTGAGGGGGACTGCCTTCATATCGTGTATCCATGGCCTACCAAAGATAACATTACAGCAAGATAAGCAATCAATAACATAGAATTTTTTTTAACATAATTCACTCCCTCTATATAGATAGGAAGTTTGATGTCCCCCAATGTAATCTTTGTTCTCCACTGAATCCCACAAGGACAGATGATCTTTGGACAATATCGAATTCAAGGATGTCCATTCTATTGAGGACATCCAACTGGATTATGTTCACGGAGCTTTTCCCATCAATGAGAATCCTGCGAACAAAATGGTTAGATATAAATAATGTAATAACCAAACCGTCATGATGAGGATCATGTATGTCGACACGGTCATCCCCATCAAAGTATATGACTTTTTCCTGGGTAAGGATGGAAGTTCGAACAGGTATGTCCCTATTCTCCATCTTTGTTTCCTTTGCATGTCTCTTAGCTGTTGAGAACCTCCTGAGATGAAATGGATGATTTGAGCATCAGCTGGTGGAGGAGGAGCTTTTTCAAGAACTTTCTCAGGATCCTTGATCCTTGACTTTTTCCTTCCAAGCAATTCCTTCAAGTATCCTTTGCTTAAAAGATAACCTATCTCCTTCCTTAATTCTATGCACTCATCTGTGAGATGACCAGAATCCCCATGGTAAGCACACCATTTCGATTCGTCTTTGGTGGCAGGCGGTTTGTCATTCTTCCTTGGCCACCTAACCTTGTCACCTAAACTCTGCATAGAAAGGATTAGTTCATTATTATCAGCAGAAAAACAATATTCAGAAATAGGAGGATAATCCTAATCATCTTCCTCTTGTTCCACAGCATGCACATTCTGGTTGTCATGCTTGGAGTATTGCTTGGATCAGTTATCCTTGAGATAGGATCCTTATTTGTCTTGCTTTGAGGATCCTGACAATCTCTCTTAGATCCTTTTGTCATCCTCTAAACGGATGAACCTAAGGGCCCTGTTCCTTTCCTCATCTAAGTTCCTACAAGGGGTCATAACAAGATCATTATAGAACATTGAATCCCTAAGTAAAGCCATTTTAAAGGCTTCTACAGCCGTAGCTATATCCAGGTTAGGGATATCTAAGGATTCTTTACTAAACTTAGTGATGTAATCTCTAAGTGATTCATTTTGACCTTGTGTTACCCTATATAGATCACTAGTTAATCATTCAAATTTTCTACTACATGAAAATTGACTATTAAACAGATTAACTAGATTAGCAAATGGAGTAATAGAGTAAGGGGAAGACTTAGCAGCCATTTAAGAGCAGATCATGTGAGTGTGGATCCAAAACCCTTGCATAGACATGCTTCTTTTAACCTCTCAGGAATGGGATTGATCTCCATTCTTTCCCTTGTGACTTCCATCTGGAATTTCAGGAATGGGCTTAACCACTCCGGGAACGATGGATATCATATCTTTGAGTTTCTGCAATTCCTTAGCCATAGCTTGGTTGATTCCTGTATCCTGCATGAAGCCATGGTTAGCATTATAAGAAGTATTCAAAGTGTTACCTCCTAATGGATTCAAGGTTGGAATTCCAGATGTGAATCCATATTGACGGGATTCTGGTATAACTGAGGTACCAGAAGAAGCAATAGTCTGCATCGGTATGAAGTCTCCTAGTTGAACATCTGAACTTCCGGGTTGCACACTCCTTAAGTATCCTTGATCCTGGAAGATGTTGGATCCTTGATGTGCTGTGAATGAAGGTCTTGGAGGATAATCCATGGATCCGAAAACCTGAGATGAGGATCCTTGAACCTGGAAGGAGGATCCTTGAACCTGAGAGGATCCTTGAACCTAAGAGGATCCTTGAACCTGAGAGGATCCTTGAACCTGAGAGGATCCTTGAACTTGAGAGGATCCTTGAATTGGCTTCGTCCCCATGCATTCTCCTAAACTGGTGAAGAATCCCTGATGCTGAAATGAGGATCCTGAAGGCTGGAAAGAGGATCCTTGAGCCTGAGACATTGCCGATGATCCATAATGCATTCCTGTTGATCCACCCTGGTATTAGACATTTGGAGCTGCAAAGTGCCGGGAAGTTATGACCGGAGTGTCGAAATTCAGCGACCTCAGCATCAAAGGGGAGTGATCCTCTGCTGATTTTATCAATTTCGCGAAGGATCCTGCCATTAGTTTGGTCCTGTTGTTGCATGTATCCTCTCATCTGCAAAATCAAAGCATAAAGATCAATGTTAGTAAGTGTAGAGGAAGAAACAACAGTTGGTTTTGTGAAAATGGGGGTTGTCTTCTTCGGAGCATTCTCAGCATTCTTCTGGAATGCAGGGATAAGATGATGCAACGGTGGAATGCCCTATGATGAGGTAACCACCGACATGGAACTTGAAGAAGTTTTTCCCTGAGAAGCCATGTGGTTGAAGATGATGAACCGAAATGAACAAAATTTCTCAGAAATGAAGCACCAATTGCCCCACGGTGGGCGCCAAACTGTTTTGGTCAAAAATCAATCAAGGATAATGCAACCAAATCTTTTGTTGTGAGGTGTGATGCTTGAATCAATGAACGATGTTAAGGATAACTCAGAAATGTAATGAACAAACGACACAAGGATTTATACGAGGAAAAAGCCCTTGATCAAGAGTTGATCTCCGGCACAAAAAACCTCGGGTGATGGAAACTACCGATCACCAACTAAGATTAAACAAAAGAAATTTACAACTCGGGATGATAACAAGCTTGTTACAAGGATCACTAGTGTGCAATGTGCAAAAAATGTATGAAATCGCCAAGTAGTGTTCGAGAGCTTATTGAGAGCTGTTACGAGAGTGTGTGAATGCCAAAATTAGCTAAGTGTTCTAACTCAAGCTTGTTATCCCCATTTTAAATTAGAAATAACTAAACTAACTAACTATCCGTAAATTGTGCAAGCTCCCCACGATCTCCATAATGTCCATAAGAGCCAAGCACGTGCGGAATATTGAGGGAATATGCTCCAGGAATTTCGGTAAGACTTGGCCCATGCCTTTGCTCCTGCAAAACAAGCTTACGTACAAGGTAGACAATTGTTAGTATAAGGATAACAATAAGGATCCTGAATCCTGATCCTGCAACGCCAACTGAGGATCCTTAACTCAAACAGAATTGAAGATCCATGATCCTGGTAGCACATGAGGATCCATGATCCTTAGGATTGGAAAATCCTCCCCTAACAACTTTCAATCTTCACCACCCCCCATGGAGTTGGCAGTTTCACACATTGATGGTATGTAGATGGGACTACTTTCATGTCATGTATCCATGGCCTGCCAAGGATAACATTGCAACAGGATAAACAATCTATAACACAAAACTTTTGAAAAGTATTAACTCCTTCTATATAAATGGGAAATTTAATGTCCCCCAATGTGTTTTTGGTTTCTCCACTGAATCCCACAAGGACTGATGATCTTGGGATGATTTCTGATTCAAATGTTCATCTTCTTGAGGACATCAAGTTGAATGATGTTCACTGAGCTTCCTCCATCTATGAGAATCCTATGAACAAAATGGTTAGATATAAACAAAGTAATTACAAGACCATCATGATGAGGATCTTGAATATCAACACGATCATCCTCATTGAAGGATATGACTTTCTCCTCTGTAAGAATCAAGGTTCGGACGGGTCTGTCCCCATTGTCCATCTTTGTTTCTTTGGCATGCCTCGTGGCTACTGAAAAGGAAGTGCCACATATGTCTGATCCTCCAGATATGAAGTTAATAATATGTGCATCTACTGGGGGAGCAGGGGCTCTTTCTGGAACTTTTTCAGGATCCTGGATCCTTGACTTTTTTCTTCCGAGAAGCTCCTTCAATTGCCCTTTACTTAACAAATAATCAATCTCCTTCCTAAGTGCTATGCATTCTTCAGTGAGATGGCCAAAATCTTCACGATATGCACACCATTTGGATTTGTCTTTTGTTGCAGCTGGCTTATCACTCTTTCTGGGCCATCTTGCTTTTTCACGTAGATTCTGAATTGCAAGGATTAGTTCATTGTTATCAACAGAAAAGCAATATTCAGAAATGGGAGGATAATCCTCATCATCCTCTTCCTGTTCTACTGCATGCACGCTCTGATTATCATACTTATTGTATAACTTGGATTTGTTGTTCTTGAAGTAGGATCCTTTCTTGTCCTGCTTTGAGGATCCTGCTAGCCTTTCTTGGATCCTTTTATCATCCTCTAAGCGGATGAACCTAAGGGCCCTGGTTCTTACTTCATCAAGATTCCTGCAAGGGGTCATAACAAGATCATCATAGAACTATGAATCCTTAAGTAAGCCCATTTTAAAGGCTTCTACAGCCGTAGCTATATCCAGGTTAGGAATTTCCAAGGATTCTCTACTGAACTTAGTAATATAATCTCTAAGTGATTCATTTTGACCCTATGTTACCCTAAATAGATCACTAGTTAAACGTTCAAATTTCCTACTACATGAGAATTGGCTATTAAACAAGTTAACTAGATTAGCAAATGAAGTAATAGAGTAAGGGGGAAGACTTAGCAGCCATTTAAGAGCTGATCCTGTAAGTGTGGATCCGAAACCCTTGCATAGACATGCTTCTTTTAACCTCTCAGTTATGGGATTGATCTCAATCCTTTCTCTGTATTAAGCTATGTGTTCTTCTGGATCCTTTGAGCCATCATATAGCTTCATGGTTGGTATTTGAAACCTCTTTGGTATCTCTGCATCACAGATAGGTGGTGCAAAACGAGATACCTTGTGACTCCCATCTGGAATTTAAGGAATGGGTTTAACCACTCCCGGAACGCTGGATATCATATCCTTGAGCTTTTGTAATTCTCTGGCCATAACTTGGTTGATACCTGTATCCTGCACAAAGCCATGGTTAGCATTATAAGAATTATTCAAAGTGTTACCTCCTGAAAGATTTAAGCTTGGAATTCCGGATGTGAATCCATATTGACGTGATTCTGGCATGATCAAAGGACCAGACGAGGCAATAGTCTGCATGGGGATAAAGTCTCTTAAATGAATATCTGAACTTCCGGGTTGTACACTCCTTAAGGATCCTTGATCTTGAAAGATGTTGGATCCTTGGTATGCTGAGACTGGGGGTCTTGGAGGATAATCCATGGATCCGTAAACCTGAGATGAGGATCCCTGACCCTGAGAGGAGGATCCTTGAAACTGAGAGGATCCCTGAACCTGAGAAGAGGATCCCTGACCCTGGAATGAGGATCCTTGAATCGTCTGCACTCCCATATATCCTCCAGAACTAAAGAAGGATCCTTGATGCTGAGAGGAGGATCCTTGAGGCTGAAGAGAGGATCCTGAAGGCTGAAAGTAGGATCCTTGAGCATGAGTCATCTCCAACGATCCATAACGTATACTCGACAATCCACGCTGGTACTGAGTGCCTGATGCTGTGGAATGCTGGGATGTTATGGCTGGAGAATCAAAGTTCAGTGATCTGGGCATCAATGGAGAGTGATCCTCCGCTGATCTCTTCAATTTCTTGATGTCATCAATCTCTCGAAGGATCCTGTCATTGGTTCTGTCCTGCTGCTGCATGTGATCCTTCATCTGCAAAATCAAAGAATAAAGATCATTGTTAGTAGGACCAGAAGAAGCAGTAGAAGTTGGTTTTGGGAAAACAGGGGTTTGTTTCTTCGCAGCATTTTCAGCATTCTTCTGGGATCCAGAAGGTGCAGGAGGCAAAGGTGGGATGCCCTATGAAGAGGTGATCGCCGGCATGTAGCTTGAAGTGTTCTTTCCCTGGGAAGCCATGTGGTTGAAGGTAATGAACCGAAATGATCAAAATGAACAAAATTTCTCAGAAATGAAGCACCAATTGCTCCACGGTGGGCGCCAAACAGTTTTGGTCAAAAATCACACAAGGATAATGCAACCAAATCTGATTTTGTGAGGTGTGATGCTTGAATTGATGAACAATATATGAATGAATTGAATGTTGGACACAAGGATTTATACGAGGAAAAATCCCTTGATCAATGTATGATCTCCGGCACAAAAAACCTCGGGTGATGGAAACTACCGATCACCAAGTATATTAAACAAACAATGTATACAATTCGGGATGACAACAAGCTTGTTACAAGGATCACTAGTGTGCAATAAGTGTGTAATCGCCAATAACTTGCAGAGAGTTCTCGAGCAGTGTGTGTTTTCTAACTTGTTCTATCTAATCATGCTTGTTATCCCCTTATAAAAATAGAAATAAACTAGCTAACTAACAATCCGCAAAAGATGCTAGCTTCCCACGACCTCCATAACGGTCACAAAGGCCATGCACGTGCAGAATAATGGAGCATATTCCCCTAGAATCTCTGCAAGACCAAGTCCCACTCGTATACTCCTTCAAAACAAGTTCAAACATAATGGAAACAATTGTTAGTATAAGGATAATAATGAGGATCCTGGATCCTTATTCCTGCAACGTCTTCTAAGGATCCTTAATTCAAACTGAACTGAGGATCCGTGATCCATAAGATGTGAAAATCCATCCCTAACAATTGCCCCCAAAATATGAGGACTTAAATATAACTAGATGAGTCATATTTTCTGCTTTATCTCTAATGAACTGATTATCGTAAATATAGTCGCTACCAACGGACTAGCTGTTGTGAACGTGACGTCAACGACAAGACCTCTTCAAAATCATCATTATATATACAAGGTTAGAGATAAGGATCGAGACGCATTTAAATTCGAGCATTTCAGGTTTCTAAAGCTAAACAGTTAAGGATCATGGATCCTAACTTCTTACAAGGTTTGTTTTTCGGTTATTATCATCGTAAACATCAAGGGTTTAGGATCCTAACTTGGATTCTCTGGTATGATCATTATTTACTTTAATTTTATTTTTGATTTATCAATGTTACCCTTATTCTTTGACAACAGGATATATGATCCTTAGGTTATATCACTTTGCAAATTATTTGATTATAGGATATTTGATCCTTGATCATATCCTAAACTTTTTAACATAAACTAATTTTATACTTTCATTAATAACTTGTAAGTTCAAAGAATGATGCAATAACAATTGAAAGTTAGACATACGAAAGATAAACAACACCAAGATAGTCAAAAGGTTAAAGTTTATTTATTTATCATGGTTAACCCTTTAGAAGGTTGTCAAAATTTCCAACCCAAACTTCTACCAGCAAAACGTGGCCCGTCCACTTGGGTTGGCAAAGGGTGTCCATACTGAATGTTCGATAAAGTGCAAGAAATAAAGGCGAGGGGCACCAAAGGCTTCATCCTCCACAAACAAAAGGACCCATCCACCTTTGTTACCCCCTATTGTCCAGAGGATCAGTGATCCTTAAACCTAAAGCTATTGTTCAAAGTACAGACCATCATTGCTCAAAAACACCAACAACCAAAAAACTACCAAATCATAAAAAATGGGCTCCGGCCACATCAAGAAATTTCCATCATTGCCCATTTCTGCAGCCTACACCTTCACTGCATCATCACCACCAGCTACCTCCTCCGCCGGATCCTTCAGCCCACTGCTACCAGCCTCGATTGCCAGGACCTCCTCAGCTTCCTCTTCATCATCCAACTCCGCCAGCTTCAGCTTCCAGGCCTCTTGATCCCAGGCAGACCTGTCAAAAGAAGGATCCTCAGCCTCATTTGCCATCTGAAGCTTGATTTTGAGCATGGCGATTGTAGCCGAGAGCTTTGCCCCTTCCATCACCTCCTCCTTCTCCTGCTGAGCTGTGATTTGGGTAAAGACCAACTCCTTTTTCACCAGAGTGAGATCCTTCTCGAGGGAGGAGATTGTCTTGTCTTTGGCCAAGAATATCTTCTGGAGGTCCAGGTTCTTTTGCTCAGCCTCTTCAAGATTGTTATCCAGGAGCATTTGGATCTCAGCAAATTTCTGCATAAAACAAGCACATGGTTAGGATCCGTTATCCTCAGAAAGGGAAGATTAGACTTAAGGATCCAGAATCCTTACCTCGGAGACATACTCCTCGAACTGGTGTTGGATGAGAAGGAGGCCTTCAAGAGACTCAGCAACTTTCCTTTTCTTGCCACCCCTGCCCTTCGTGCTGGTACCCTTGGGATTTGGGATGCTGGGACTGGCAGCAAGTTCTTTCTTGATGGACTTGGAGGAAGCAAATGCATCAAGGTCACTGACACTGAATCTGGAAGCTGATCTTGAGGATTTTCCAACGCCTACAAATGCCAAATACAGATAAGTATTTATACTCTACATTCATTTAAACATTTACTCATTCATAAACAGATTTGAATACTTACTTGACATTGTGAAGGAACCAGAGGATGCTTCTTGTGAATCCAATTCCTTGATTTGAAATGTCCTGACAGTAGGGTCAAGCCTCCATTCATATAAAATAAAAGATTTACACCATTCATATCTCTACGGTCTATATAGAGATATGTTGGCTACCTGGTCGGGGGTTAAGGGAATGGTTTAGTAAGGTTCTTGCCTTGTTCAGTGTATAGATCCTGCAAAGACCTGGGTCAAGCTTACTAGGACCTCCTTCAATGCCCACTGGTATTGGATGGTTGGGGTGCGAATGGCTTGACCCCCTCATATGTAAACTACTATTAATACATTAACCCGGCTATTTGGGATTGTATCCCTGCTGACTCAAACCACTTAGCCGAGGGTAACATCACATTCAAAAGAGGGGCCTACCACATTACGCATTAATAACTTAATTAATTATCTTTCAATATTCCGACCTTTTAGGATTGTATCCTTGTTGACTCAAACTACTGGGTTGAGGCTAACGTCACCTTCAAAAGAGGGGTCTACTACTATAACTAAGATAATCTCTTAAAAAGTGCAAAAGTGCGGAAATCATCAAAGGTTACACTAAAGGTGAGTCGGATCCAAGTGATTCATCTTGTCTATTTGTTTTTATTTTCTTTTTATTTTAGCATTTTTAGTTTTTATTTTCATGTTTAAAACTTTTTTCTAAAAATTTGATTTGATTAAACGTTGAGGATAAACCGGTACTAAAAGCTCTTGTGTCCTTGGACGACCTTGGTATCTTAAAAACGCTATACTACGCTCACGATGGGTGCACTTACCCATATGTGTGTTTAGTGTTAGTAAAATATCGTGTTTTATAAATTAAAAACTTGACCAAAGTGTTAAAAGGGCTTAAAATATATATAAAAACATATCACGCTTAACGCACATCAAGTTTTTGGCGCCGTTGCCGGGGACACAAGGATTTTAAGAAAGTTAGGAATCAACGGCCTAATCGTTTTTCTTATTTTTCTGTTTTTTTAGGATTTTTCTAGATTTTTCAGCTTCTGCAGAGCTCAGCACGGGGCCGTGCCCGCTGAACACGCCCCCGTGCCCAATCTTTGATACTGGCAATCCTGTTTTAAGTCAGACAATAGCTGAACACGGGGCCGTGCCTACTGAACATGCCCTATGCCCAAGTTTCAGATACTGAAAACAGAACAGTAAGATCCCGACGGTTGGCAATTTTTGACGCAAACATGAGTGATACTAATAATTTTTACTTTCGCTCCTCTTATGGTACGTGGTGTCAAATAGGGGTACAAACGAGCCGAGCTACTCGCGAGCTACTCGAGCTCGGCTCGAAAAAAAGCTCGAACGAGCCGAGCTTAAACGAGCTCGAGCTTGAGCTCGAGCCTAAAAACAAGCTCGTTTACTAAACGAGCCCGAACCCGAGCTTCGCTAATCGAGCTCGAGCCGGCTCGTGAGCCTAATCGAGCTTTCTATTTATATATTTTTTAATAATATATTAAACATATATTTATATAATAATAATTATCATTTATCTAAATATAAATAAATAACTAAATTATATGTATAATAATAATTATAATTAATATAAATTAATTAATAAATACTAAACGAGTCGAGCCCGAGCCAAGCTCGAGCTTGAAAAATTACCTTCGAGCCGAGCTCGAGCTTCAGAAATAAAGCTCGAATCAAGCCAAGCTCGAGCTTTCATATGTTAAATGAGCTCGAGCTCGAGCCTGGTCGAGCTCGGGCTCGGCTCGGCTCGTTTGCACCCCTAGTGTCAAATATGTCGCGGAACTCATGAAGATTTAAAATGTTATTTTTTAAATTACAATCGCCACTATATAGACACATTGTTTTCCTGTAGCCTTAAGATGGGCGAACGTAAAAACAATCCCTATCCCTCCCTTGAATGCTCTCAATCATCCCTTCGAGATGAAATGATTCTTGAAGAATCATTTCAAATAGAAGAACTAATTCTCCGATGGATAAAAGAACTTGAGATGGATATAACTGATTTATCTCAAGACAACGATCAAGGAGAATTATTGAGACCGCATTTGAATTATGACAACATCGTTGCTCCCGAAATCACCTCTAACTCTTGTGAGGACTTGAGCGATAGTCGTCCCTATGTCGATTGTGCCGTGAAGGACTCCCCATCGGTTTTCGCCGATGCATACATAGACCTGAGCGATTCGACATATACCTTCTTTAACGAGAGCCCGGATAAGGGAAATAAAGGTTGGTCTTGCCCACCGGTAATTAGCTTAGGAATCACCCTTTCCGATAACCTCTTGCGTTCATGTCTAAAACTAGGGCAACTTAGGTATCTCTAGCACTTCGGTGTTGTTCCGTCCAGTAAGGAGCCACCCGATCCGGATAAAACTCTTTAAAATAGACAAAACTTCATAAAAAACTTCTAGCCACGGGGCCGTGTCCAGGTCAGCATACCCCCGTGTCCACCCAAAGATTCCCGTCTGACTTTTGGTCAGAATACGGACAAAAAGTGTCAGAATTTTGTCTGCACAGGGGGCCGTGTCCAGCCGACACGGGGCCGTGTCCAGCGTGCTGTCGTTTTCTATAAATGCAGCAAGATTCCTGCACTCTTGGACCCATTCCAAAGACAAAGATCTGGTGGGATCTTCACATATACCATACTAGGTATATTCTAAAGAAGGTTCTCAACAACCATCTTGTCGTTTCTAATTTTGTCCATTGCCTTCTTCTTCATTTTCTCCTCAAAACCTCCATTAAAGTTTGAAATCTCCATGTTTTCAAGCTTTGTTGTGATATTTGTTAGGTTTTTATTCAAGGAATCTTGTCAAAAATAAGTTTTACAACACTGTTTTAAGTTATTTCTGCTTAAAAAGGCTTCAAAAGTCAGAAGAATAATTTAAAGCTCCAAGATTCCTTGTTTCAAAAATCTGTAGAGAGGTGAACACGGGGTCGTGCTCGCTGAGCACGGGGCCGTGTCCGAGGTACTGTTTCATTAAATTGAACTATTTTAGGTTTGTTTTCTTAGAATGTCGAGCAGAAATAGCGGAACATCTTCATCACACTCCAGGAACAACCGACAAGGAAGAAGGTCATCAGTAGAAGACTCTCTTGTAAATTACGTGTATGCCTTGAGGGAGGCCATCGATGAAATAACGGGAGTAGAGGAATCTTTGGTTGACCGTATAAATCATTTGTCGGTGGGACTAGAAGGATGTCTTCGAGAAGTCAACCTTTTGCACCAAAGGTTGAATATTCTCACTTCCCCTCCTTTGGTACCAATCGTTACACAAAGGGGATGGAATGTAGTTCCAGAAGTCATCATTCTGGCCGAATGGTATGTCATGCACCCGGAACCCCCTCAAGACATATTACATGGGGTCCCGGTTGCCAACGCACCGCCTCCACAAGACATTGTGGAAAATGAGCCCGCCTTCTTCCTCCCAATGGATATAGAGGAATGGCTCGACGACATCTAAGTGACATCCTTCGGTTACAAGTTCTACAATTCCTTTAAATACCGGGAAGCTATTTCCGGGTTTTTGATATTCCTACAATAAGGGTAGAACTCCTTGGAATGATTTTCTGCATTACTTGACCTATCTATCTTAGTAACTTTTAGTTTTTCATTTCTAGCTTTATTTTTTAGTTCCTAGGATCTTATGTAATTCACTCTTTAATGAAATGATGGTTTTAAGTATTAAATGGTGTTTGGATGATGTTGCAATGGAATAAAACACACTAGGGATGATGGAGGATACTAAGGGAAACTTGAACCTACACCCCATGTGATGTGTTAAAAATGCAACATATAAATTTCATCAAATGAGGCATAAAACTAACCCCTTTTTAGTACTAATGTTGGGAAAAGTGTGCTTTTGTCTTCCTTTTGTATTTTCAGGATTAAATGAGCTCAAATTAACAAAAGAAGCAAAAAGACATCAAAATCTAACATAAATAGAAGAAAAGGAACAAGACGTGGCATGCCCGACCCCACGACAGCATCTTCCCAAGCAAAACAAGAAGATCAGAAGCCTGAACACGCCCCGTGCTCAGCCAGCACGGGGGCGTGCCCAAGTGTCAGCAGAAAAGACAAAGTGGTAGAAGCTTCTATTGCCCACCACGGGGCCGTGCTCAGCGGACACGGGGCCGTGGTCAACTATAAGATTCGCACAATCCAGCAAATCTGCATAGTACAAAGATTCTTCTGCACCACGGGGTCGTGCTCAGCGGACACGGGGGCGTGGTCAACTAAAAAGACAAAACAGCATTAAATGAAGAAAGAGGAGGATGTGGACACGGGGCCGTGCCCACTGGACACGGGGCCGTGCCCGAGCTTCTGTTCAGCCTATAAATAGAGGTGCTTGGCTCAAGCTCAAACCATCCCTTGGCACACCACCTCTCTCACACTTCTCCCACCACCCACCACCACCATAACACCATCATCCACCACCATCATCCATTGTCCATCGTAGAGTGTGTGAGTCGTCTCGGGATCCAAGATTGATCGTAAGAGTTCTTGACAATCAAAGGCCATGTTTTCCTAAGTCTCTTACATCACTTGGTGAAGACAAAGTGTCTAGTGTAATACTTTTTATTTCTAATCTTTTGCACTTTTTACTTGGTTTTGTATTAATGACTTTAATAACTAGTTGCTTATGTTGAAGGTGATCTTTCCTTATCGTTTGTCCGTGGTGTCTTGGCATTATTTTACTGTCTATATAAAATAAAAGATTTTCACCATTCATATCTCCACGGTCTATATGGAGGTATGTTGGCTACCTGGTCGGGGGTTAAGGGAACGGTTTGGTAAAGGTCTTGCCATTGTTCAGCGTTTAGAGGTCCTGCAATAGACCTGGGTCAAATTTAGTAGGACCTCCTTCAATACTTAACGGTATTGGATGGCGGGGGTCCAAACTCTTTGATCCCCTCATAAGTTAACTACTATTAATACTATAACCCGGCTATTTAGGACTGTATCCCTGCTGACTCAGACTACTTAGTCGAGGGTAACGTCACCTCCAAAAGAGGGGCCTACCATAATTTGCATTAATAACTTAATTAATTATCTTCCAATAATCCACCCTTTTAGGATTGTATCCTTGCTGACTCAAACTACTGGGGTGAGGGTAACGTCACCTTCAAAAGAGGGGCCTACTACAATAACTAAGATAATCTCTTAAATATGTGCAAAAGTGCGGAAATAATCAAAGGTTACACTAGATACGAGTCGGAACCAAGTGATTCATCTTGTCTATCTGTTTTTCTTTTTATTTTATTTTTCAGCATTTAGTTAGTTTTTATTTTTCTTAGTTAAAAACATTTTTCTAACCTTTTTATTTTGATTAGACGTTGAAGAGAAACCGGTATTAAAAGCTCTTGTGTCCTTGGACGACCTCGGTATCTTGCCAACACTATACTACGCTCACGATGGGTGCACTTGCCCATATGTGTGTTTAGTGTTACTAAAATATTGTGTTTTATAAATTTAAAACTTGGCTAAGAATAAGTGTTAAAGGGGCTTAAAATATACACCTAATATATATAACACTTCACACGCATCACCATGCACAAAAACAGAGCCTCCCGACAATTTTTTCTTCATTACAGCAAGTTCAACACGGGGTCGTGCTCAGCCTACACGCCTCGTGCTCAAGGTTCTACAGAAAATGCCCAGTACAGGTAACTGGACACGGGGCCGTGTTCACTGAACACACCCCCGGGCCCAGCCTTCTGTTAATTATGATACTGGCAATATGAACACGGGCCCGTATCCAGACGCCCAGTATCATAAAATTTTGCTTTTAACACCTTTTTACACATTCAATCAACCTAAAAACTTATTTTTGAGACACATTGAGGACAATGTGTAATTTAAGTATGGGGGGGATGCTAAAACCTTGAATTTTGCAAGTCCTAATAACAAGCCATACACAAAACTCTATTGGAACCGCTAATCACCGCAAAAAAAATTAAAAACTTTTTTTTTACTTGTCTTGGTTTAATTTGGGAATAACAAGTTCTAAAAAGGTTATATTTTTACAAATTTACAACCGATAGCGTCGTGATAAAAAGAACCAACATAAGAAAATTATGAAACGGCATGACAAATCTAGTTAAAATTTGATTATATATACTTGATCACATAAAAAACCCATTCCCACAAAAAGTGAGTTTTGAGCCTTTATTGAGCATACAATCATATATCTTTAAATTAAATGCTCAATTTTCGTTTCTTGTGTGAATAGCCGCTTGGTTTCTTACGACTCTAGAACTTACCATGACGATACATTCCCGGTCCTTACAAACAAAAACCCAAGTAAGTAAATGATGGAGGCATTAGGACTAACCCTTTTTTTATTTTCTACACCATTATTTTTCATTTTTTTACTACCTACCTAAAATCCCCCTAGTTAACCCCTTTGAGCCTAAACCTTTTCGTTTCTAAACCCGCAAAACAAACACCCTTTACCCACCAAAACCCCTTTTTATTTTTAACCCTTTATTTTAGTGAAAAGCTCGTTTTCATGTGACATCCCTTATAATTTATATATATATATGGAGCCGCTAGAATGAGAACCACCACGAGTTATGAGAACCACGAGAACCGCGCCCCGCGGGTGGCCGTTGACCACGAAATTTTTTTTACACCTAGATCCGTATATTTTAAGACCGGGTGTAAATTTTGGGTTCAAACGGCGCGCCCGAGGGGGTAGTTTTTTACGCCCAAAGTTTGGTTAAAAAAAAGAAAAGTTAAAAAAACCCAAACTTTGGGCGTAAAAAACTACCCCCTCGGGCGCGCCGTTTGAACCCAAAATTTACACCCGGTCTTAAAATATACGGATCTAGGTGTAAAAAAAATTTCGTGGTCAACGGCCACCCGCGGGGTGCGGTTCTCGTGGTTCTCATAACTCGTGGTGGGGATCCTACGGAAAGTGTGTTTTTCCTAAAAAGTGTAAAAAGTCATAAAACACAATAATTTCAGTCATAAAACACACCTAAAACTCACAAATAATAGAATGAATATTACTAAAACACCATATTCAAACTCTAGTAGTCCATAAAAACTTCAAGCGCACCATCGTAGAACTATGAATATAAAACACAAAATGCTAAACAACATAAAACACAATAATATTTGCCATTCCATAATCAGATCCTTAACATCTAAAACACAACACAAAACCCACATACATGATGTTTTAGTAATCTTCTTCATATTATTTGTGGGTTTTTGGTGTGTTCTATGATTGACATTATGGTGTTTTATGACTTTTTACACTTTTTAGGAAATTTGGACTTTCCGGCCAACTCCTAGCCTATATATATATAGCAATAAACAAACAAGTTCCTCAAAAGAAACTTTGTTTGAAAATGCTTCGTTTGAATAAAAGTCACAAAAAACAAAAAGTTTTATGACGACCGACGTTTTTTACGCTTTTCGCCTTTTTTGCTAACTACTAACCCAAAACCACCTACCTTTAACCCAAGCCTAACCCTTCCACAAGTCCTCTTGATATTTACAAAGGTGTATAGTTAAAAAGGAGGATGATTGATTGCTTGGCAAGCATATGGTATAAGTAAGTTCCATGCCGGTCTCGAGTGTTTCACAAAAATACATCTTCGGCCGAGTGTTGAGTGATCTCCCGTGAGGTATGTGAACTTGTATATAAATGGAATTTTAAAAAGGCATGTTATGCCCAAATAAGTAATTTCTCTTATGAAATGTTCTAAATAAATCATAACGAATAGGATTGTAATAACATAAAAATAAAACCTAATAAAGATCTTGGATTCCCGACACTCAAGACAAGCCCAAAACTTCTCTTCTACCCATTCCATTTGGGAGTGTAAGTCACATTATAAAGAGTTTTGCTTGAGGACAAGCAAAGATTCAAGTGTGGGGGTATTTGATGTGTGTAAAATGCAACATATAAAATACATCAAATGAGGCATAAAACTAACCCTTTTTTTAGCACTAATGTTGGAAAAAGTGTGCTTTTGTCTTCCTTTTGTATTTTCAGGATTAAATGAGCGTAAATGAACAAAAGAAGCAAATATGTAGCAAAATCTAACATAATTACAAGAAAATGAACAAACGTGGCATGACCGACCCCTCGACAGCATCTTCCCAAGCAAAAACAAGAAAACAGAAGGCTGACCACGGCCACGTGCCCAGCGGACACAGGGGCGTGGCCAGATGTCTGCAGAAATGACAAAACTATAGAAGCTTCTATTCCCGACACGGGGGCGTGCCCAGCTTGACACGGGGCGTGGTCAACGCTAAGATTCGCAGAATCTAAGCAAATCTTTATAGTATAGATACGCTTCTGCACGCGGGGCCGTGCCCAGCGGACACGGGGGCGTGTGGAGCTAATGCAGACAAATTGTAATTAATGAAGAAAGAGAAAGTGGATGGACACGGGGCCGTGCCCTATGAACACGGGGTCGTGTCCGGGATTCTGTGCAGGCTATAAATAGAGGTGTTTGGTTCACTTCAAAGGCATCCCTTAGCAAACCACCTCTCTCCCACTTCTCCCACACTCCACCACCATCACAACACCCACATCCACCACCATCATCCATCATCCATCATAGAGTGTGTGTAGTAGTCTCGGGATCCAAGATTGATAGTAAGAGTTCTTGACAATCAAAGGCCATGTTTGCCTAAGTCTCTTACACCACTTGGTGAAGACAAGCATTTAGTGTAATACTTTTGATTTTTAATCTTTTCGCACTTTTTATTTGGTTTTGTATTAATGACTTTAATAACTAGTTTCTTATGTTGAAGGTGAAACTTCCTTATCATTTGTCCTTGGTGTCTTGGCATTATTTTACTGTCTATATAAAATAAAAGATTTACATCATTCATATCTCTACGGTCTATATAGAGATATGTTGGCTACCTGGTCGGGGGTTAAGGGAATGGTTTGGTAAGGTTCTTGCCTTGTTCAGTGTATAGATCCTACAAGGACCTGGGTCAAGCTTACTAGTACCTCCTTCAATACCCACTGGTATTGGATGGCGGGGGTGCGAATGGCTTGACCCCCTCATATGTAAACTACTATTAATACATTAACCCGGCTATTTGGGATTGTATCCCTGCTGATTCAAACCACTTAGCCGAGGGTAACGTCACCTTCAAAAGATGGGACTACCACATTACGCATTAATAACTTAATTAATTATCTTTCAATATTCCGACTCTTTAGGATTGTATCCTTGCTGACTCAAACTACTGGGTTGAGGGTAACGTCACCTTCAAAAGAGGGGCCTACTACTATAACTAAGATAATCTCTTAAAAAGTGCAAAAGTGCGGAAATCATCAAAGGTTACACTAAAGGCGAGTCGGATCCAAGTGATTCATCTTGTCTATCTGTTTTTATTTTCTTTTTATTTCAGCATTTTTAGTTTTTATTTTCATGTTTAAAACTTTTTTCTAAAATTTTGATTTGATTAGACGTTGAGGATAAACCGGTACTAAAAGCTCTTGTGTCCTTGGACGACCTCGGTATCTTACCAACGCTATACTACGCTCACGATGGGTGCACTTGTCCATATGTGTGTTTAGTGTTAGTAAAACATTGTATTTTATAAATTTAAAACTTGACTAAAGTGTTAAAAAGGGCTTAAAATATATATATATAAAAACATATCACGCTTAACGCACATCAATATCTAATGGCGTTTAGATTAGGATGATGTGTGCATTGTATTTTAGGGCGGGTAATTTAATGGCGTTTTATTCATGAGTTTGGCGTTTTGTGTAGAGAAGTCTAAAGACCTTTTTACCCTTAATGAAGCGCGTCCACGTAATAAAATTGATGTTATTTACAAAAACGTCACCGGGTCAA
The DNA here is from genome assembly GCA_030545235.1 of Helianthus tuberosus. Lineage (NCBI taxonomy): Eukaryota > Viridiplantae > Streptophyta > Magnoliopsida > Asterales > Asteraceae > Helianthus > Helianthus tuberosus. The sequence goes on along the minus strand of CM060371.1, from coordinate 40,187,385 downwards.
TCTAGTCCATAGATTGTTTTGATCTGACGATCCATAAGCGTTCTCACTGTTCTCACACTTTTTACCGTTTTCCCTAAATCCTGGCCCCATATATATATATACAGGAGAAGGATCCGTTAGGAACCACCCTTTATTGCGAGAACCGCGAGAACCAAGTGTGAACACAACCAAAAAATACCTAAAAAATCAAAAAACACTCAAAAAAAAATTAATACTTTTTAAAAAAATCGCTATATTTCGTCACAAAAAAAAAATTCGAGTAACAATTATCCATGCACATATGCATATGTATCATTTTTTTGACATATTCCATAATACATTACTAATATCAGACAATTGCACTTTCATTTACACTACCATTCATAATACACTACTTTTTACATTAACAATATTATAAATGCACATGTGCATCTATATGTATGAACTTGTTATAACATTAACAACACTAGAAATGTACACATGCATCTATATGTATGAACATGTTATAACGTGTTTTGGTACACCACTTTGAATACATTTTCCCTTTCATTTATCATACCATCCATAATACACTACCATTACCTCCTACCATCCGTAATACAATATCATTGCCTCCTACCATCCATAATACAATACAATACCATTACCAATATTTCACATTAGTACATGTACATCAACACCCTTTATACCATCCAAACAAAACATTACATCATAAAGTGACAAATATAATCAAACCATCAACCACTAGATATAACTAACCAAAACACATGTATATGGGCCTACTTCATCATTTAAAATCACAAACTTTTTGTACCAAAACACGTTATATCATGGTTATACATAATGATGCACATGTGCATTCTTAATATTGGTAATGTAAAAAGTAGTGTATTGCGGATGGTAATGTAAATGAAACTTCATTTTTTTACTAGTGGTAATATATTACGGAATTTGTCCAAGAAATGATACATATGCACATGTCCATCCATAACTGTTACTCGGAAAAAAAAGTTTTTTATTTGGTAACGAAATATAGCAATTTTTTTAGAAAAATATTAAAAAAAAATTGTGTGTTTTTTGGATTTTAAAGGTATTTTTTTGCGTTCACATTGGTTCTCGCTGTTCTCGCAATAAAGGTGGTTCTCGCATGAACCCTACCCTATATATATATATATATATATATATATAAGGTTAGGTTAACATACAATGGCTCTTATCGTACAAAATGTACGCGATCATCTCAGCCGTACGATCTTGTGCGAATTCAATCTTGAACATGCGATTTGTGCTGAAAAACCAACATACGAAATTGCTTTATTTACCAACATGCGATTTCATTATATTTACCAACATGTGAAATTGCTACAAAAAAACCAACAGGTGATTTCATCAAAAATACCAACATGCTTTGTTATAACATGCGATTTCACAATATCGTACGAGCGTACGATAAGCCCTATTGTACGTTACACTTTATATATATATATATATATATAGAGAAACGGGTTCAGGAGAAAACGCTCAAAAGTGTGAGAACGGTGAGAACGCATCCTGGCCCAACACGTGTCACGTAGCATAGAGAACAGCGGAGGGGCTTTTTTGTCCTTTTATCTTCTGCTTTTCTAGTTCCGCTTTTCCCAATATTGTTTTACTTCTTGGTGTTTAAGATTTTTGGCGTTAACCAAATTCAATAATTAATGTCGTTTAATGGTTTCATTGTATTAACATTTTGGCGTTTATGGCGTTTATTGCGTTTTTCAAATCGTATGCCATTGGAACCCCAGGGGGTCAGGAAATCTATCTGAATGACGTTTTTTCATGACGTTTTAAACAAGATGGCCCATTGTTCTATTATTTTTATATACATTTTGGCGTTTGTGGTATCTTAACGTTTTACAATTGTAAGATTATATTACAACCATAGGGAAAAAATAGAAGCGAAGAAAATAAATTAAAAATCATAATCGGATCTCTCTTCACAATTTTCACTGTCATCAACCTCTCTCTTCTTTAATAGTACAAGAACAGTCACCAAATATATGGCGTTTTATGTAAAACTTAACAAACCCATCGGTTTGATTTTTTTGCCTGCTCGTCTGTTGAAGTGGCTTTTTTGTGGATGTTTGGGTACATAGATCTATGATGTGTGAGTGGGTTTTTCCCTTTTTCTTCATCTTGATCTTCATCTTTATAATCATCTCACTTTTCAGTGTCATTGATCTCTTCTCCTCATCCAAGCCTTCTTCAAGAACAAAGAATACAAAATGACATATGACTGTCATCGGTATCTTTTTCTTGAAGATTTGTCCATCTCATGCATTAAAACCTTTCTGAGTTATTCCTCTCAGCTAACAATCCATTCAGTGAAACTTCACGAAGAACAATACTGAATATCCAAGATAGCATATTAGCCATCTTTAAGTTTTTTAATTTTTTGGCGTTTTACAGTGAGTGGTATTTAGTAGTATTTTGGCGTTTTTTTTTTTTTTTTTTGATTAAATGGTAGTTGCTGAGAGTTATTATTTTATAGGATTTCTTTTGGCGGCGTAGGTTAGGCGGTGCATTATTATAATAAAGTATTCGTCGTTTTAGTTACTGTTTGTAATTATTGTTTTTGATAAGCTTTTTTCTCTGAAGTCTGTAACACGTCCCGTCTTTCAAGTCTGGCATTTTAGATTCTAATATAATAAATTTTCCGTCTCTTCATTTTTACTGTTTTGTAGTTACTGTTTCTAGGTGCATTTTGAAGTTTGATTTTTTTGGGGGGTTTTTTATAATACTTTTCCAAATTAATTTTATTATAGTTTGGGAGTTTTGGGGGGCGTTTTACAGCATGATAGCGTTTTAACAAGCATTTTAGTTGTCTGACGTTTTTATTATATATGGCGTTTTATTATATAACAATCATCTGAAAAAGAAAATTAAAAAAAAAGAATATATAAACAATTGATCTTCCAAATCTTCACTGACACCATTATCTTTCTTCTTTTTTGAATCATCTTAACTGGCTAGTTCGACTTTCGTATGATTCATTTTGTTTTTTTGTTTTTCAAGTAGTTTTTTGTGGCTGTTTGGAAGCACAAAGTCTGACATCAGCATCTTTTTCTTGGAGATTTGTCCATCTCATGTAGCAAAATGTTATTGAGTTTAAACCCTTCAGCAACAATCTTGATTTTTCCAATGAACGATGTTTGATTTTTTAATTTTGGCGTTTTACCGATAAAAAGAACGTCACCAAATAAAAGCACCTTCAACCTCAAAATTTGATCATGCTAAAATCAATAATGTTTTGCTGCATGAGATGGACAACATTTTTAATCCTCGGTTAAGAAAGATAACTGACATTGTTGCCCACCCCATACAGCTAAACTTTATTGACAACAAACTCAATAATGTTTTTGTATGTTTTGGCGTTGAGGATATATAGGATTTTTTTTGGCGTTTCTAAGACGAATGGTATATATGGCGTTTGGGGTTTTTTGTGTGTTTTTAATTGAAGGCCTGAGATGTTGTATATATAGGATTTTTTTGGCGGTTTTTTTAGGCGGGATTATATTATAATTAAGTTTGGCGTTTTATATTTAATGGTGTTTTTAGTATAATGGTGTGTGATTTTTGTTTGGCGTTTTATTTTCATGAGATGGCGTTTTGTGTGGAGAAGTCAAAAGACTCTTTTACCCTTAATGAAGCGCGTCCACGTAATAAAATTGATGTTATTTACGAAAATGTCATCTCGCCAATCTAGTCCATAGATTGTTTTGATCTGATGATCCATAAGCGTTCTCACCGTTCTCACACTTTCTACCCTTTTCTCTAAATCCCGACCCTATATATATATATATACACACACACACAAACACACATAATATAATATAATATAGTATATCCATTAGAATAGTTGTAGAACTGATTATTATATTAGGGACATGTGTATTATACAGATTGAATAATTTTTTTTAATATTAATTTTAAATAACATATCATATAGTTGTCAAAATCTATAATTCATTAGAAGTTGACACGTAACATCGAATATTTAATGTGAGGAATAGACGAAATGTATAAATAAAATGATTATTTCTTAAGAGTTCTGAAAGTTTTGCAAATATTTTAAAAAGTAATAATATCATAGGTTTTAAAATTATAGATAACTTATAGATTTTTGATCATAAATTAGAATTAGATATTAGTTAATTAATAATATCTTTAATGAATTGAAGGACAGTATATGTGGCATTATTTGAAGTCTTTTATTAGAATTAGATTACACTTTTTATGTCACATATGTCTAGCTTTTTTAATATAGGTTTTTTGATACATTACCTTTTCTTTTATATAAAATTATTTTTGAATTTTTATTCAAGTAAATCCTATAATAATTTTTTTACAATCAATTATCTACCGTTTCACAATTGATGGTTATTGTGTCATTGTTATAAACCAGACATTTTAGGCCCAACTCATTACTTATGGGCTTTAGGGTTTATTGTTATCTTTATCTATATATTGTAATGTTGAATAGAATGAATATGAATAATTCAGTTTATCTCTATTTCTCTTTGGTTTTTATCACGTTATCAGCACGAGTACATCAAGAATCTTCAACATTAGGAATTTTCAGATAATTGCCGTTCATCAAATCCGGAAATATGCATGCTAGCTTCAGTAGAGCTATTATTGGTGATGAATGTCTGGTAGATAGCGGTAGTACTAACACTATTCTCAAATATATGAAATTTTTCTCTGAGTTGTCTCCGGCAGAGACACCGATTGGTACTGTATCTGGTGTCAGTAACTTTATCGAAGGCTCCGGCAGAGCACACATAACATTATCTTCAGGTACCAAATTAAGTATTGATAATGCATTATATTCTAGTAAATCCAGAAGAAATTTACTCAGCTTTAAAGATATTCGAAAAAATGGTTACCACCTAAAAATAATATCTGAAAATAAAATTGAATATCTTCAAATTACTTCAAACAAAAATGGTCAAGAAACCATTGTTGAACAATTAAAAGCCTTATCCTCTTGGATTATATTGTACTAATATCAATCCTATCGAATCATACATGGTGAGTAACCAAAAGCTGTTAGATAAAGACACATTCAATATATGGCATGACCGTCTAGGTCACCCTGGTAGCATAATGATGAGACGAATAATCAAAAGTGCAACCGGGCACCCTCTCAAAAACTTAAAAGTTTTGCTACCACAATACTTATCATGTGCAGCATGCTCTCTGGGCAAACTTATAACTCGGCCCTCACAAACTAAATTGATACATGAAACCCCATCATTTTTAGAAAGAATCCAAGGGGATATTTGTGGGCCTATTCATCCTTCGTGTGGACCATTCCGCTATTTCTTGGTCTTAATTGACGCATCCTCAAGGTGGTCACATGTGAGTCTTTTAGTTACTCGAAATGTAGCATTTGCCCGACTTTTAGCTCAAATCATACAATTGAGAGCCAATTTCCCGGATAATCAAATTAGAAACATCCAGATGGATAATGCGGGAGACTTCACATCTCAAGCTTTTAATGACTATTGTATGTCAATTGGGATCAATGTTGAACATTCAGTACCTCATGTTCACACACAAAATGGTTTAACTGAATCTCTGATTAAACGATTACAAATAATCGCTAGACCACTCTTAATGAGATGTAAACTACCATCTTCTGCATGGGGTCATGCTATTTTGCATGCCGCTGCACTGATTAGATTGAGACCAACTGCTGATCACAAATACTCCCCATTGCAACTGGTCTCCAGACGAGAACCAAGTTTGTCCCACCTTAGAATTTTTGGTTGTGCGGTATATGTACCAATACTGCCACCACAACGTACTACAATGGGACCCCAAAGAAGACTGGGTATCTATATTCGTTTTAACTATTGGATTTTGTATGCCCAAGACACATATTAAATTGATGTGACTAGTACGTTATGATCCAAGTCGAGTCATACCCAAATACAAGCTAGACAAACACTTATAATAATTTATTTGTGATATGATCAAACAAATAAATGTTAACACTTACAATATTTAGAAATTGGTTTTCTAAATAATTACACTTGAGAAACCAATAATTTATATGGATAATTTATTTTTGAGAGAATATTTTATTTTGTTATTTAATGGGTTAAATAACATTTTAAAAGGTTATATATAAAGTCTTGTAAATACATAATGTTATATTTATAAAAGTTATAAATATAAACTAAGACTTAATATATATAAAAGAAAAATGAGTTTTTTTTTAAAAACCCCTTAGGGCCGCCAACATGGGGCTTCCCAAGACCAAGGATGGTCCAATGAACTAGCATGTGTTAGTTAACTCTTGATTGGGCACAAGGGTGGTGATGTTCTCTCAAAACTTTAAAACCATATGCATGACCAAAAATGATCAAGAAGGATTAGAGAATTGCTCTCAATATTTTCGGCCATCATAGGGTATTTTCAAGTGTTAAATTTTTTATCATAAGTGTGTCAAATCCTAGCTACAATCAAGGTGTTTGTTGGAAGCTTGGGGTATACAAGCTTGAGATCTTCTACTCTTGATGGCAACCGTTCAAGAAAGATCATCCATTTCATCATCCTATTACTCCAAGTAGGTAGTATTCTAAACATCCAATGGTTGTGTTTGATAGTATGCATTTTCATATATGGATCCGGGTTTTGGGATTTTGCATATAAATGATATTTAAATGTTAAAAGTAACATGTTTTAAATATTATTTCCGCTGCGTTTTTATTTCATATGGATAAAATTACTTTGATAAACTGTTAAAATCCCATCAATGGCATCTAGAGCCGCTTATATGAGTGCATGCTTCAATAGATTAAAAATTTCGGGTTTCGGGTTTGAATAAAACCCTATGGCCGAAAATTTTAATATGGTTATCCCTTTATTTTTCAAGATTATTTTCTTACATGCATAAGGGAATCTTGAAAAATTATTTCATATGGATGATTTGTTTGTTTGGATAAAACTTACCTTTTCGGTTTTTTGTACATAACCGAAAATGGTCATAAAAGGGAACCATTTTTTTATGCTTCTTGTAACTTATATATATATATATATATATATATATATATATATATATATATATATAGGGGATCGCTAGAATGAGAACCACCACGAGTTATGAGAACCACGAGAACCGCGCCCCGCGGGTGGCCGTCGGCGACGAAATTTTTTTTACACCTAGATCCGTATATTTTAGTGGGGGGTTTAAATTTTCGGTTCAAACGGCGCGCCCGAGGGGGTAGTTTTTTACGCCCAAAGTTTGGGTTTTTTTAATTTTTTTAATTTTTCTTTTTTTTTTTACCAAACTTTGGGCGTAAAAAACTACCCCCTCGGGCGCGCCGTTTGAACCGAAAATTTAAACCCCCCACTAAAATATACGGATCTAGGTGTAAAAAAAATTTCGTCGCCGACGGCCACCCGCGGGGCGCGGTTCTCGTGGTTCTCATAACTCGTGGTGGTTCTCATTCTAGCGGCTCCCTATATATATATATATATGTGTGTGTGTGTGTGTGTGTGTGGATATATATTTTGGTGCATATAACCTAGCCATGACCTTGTGTTGAATGATTGTGTTGTAATTTATTTTATTATTATTTCAATGGGTTGTAATAATTATTATTTTGTTCTTCCATTTGTAAGATATGTAATTTATTTATTTTATTTGGTATGTAAAATAAATAGATTAGGTGCATTTTATTTTACTAGAAAAAATTTATTAGGGTATATTTTGTAAAAGAAGATGCACGCAAAAAAATGCGGTTTTGGTTTGACCATAATATTCGGTCCAAAGAACTTCATCGTTCTCAACGGGATTTTAACCCGATAACCAAAACACATTTTTGAAGTCCAAAAGAGTTTGGAGGTGACTATAAAAGACTTTTGGAAGCTCAAAGAAAGTGGTGAAATCACAACACAAGAAGGAGACTTGAAGCATTTGGATGCGGGATCAAGTGGGAGTTCAACGACACATCGATTGTGTCATTTTTCACCCCTTAGGAAGGACCTTTTGGCACACTTGTTTCGGCTAACAAGTGTTGTCAAAATAGTTGGCTATGGTTATGCACCTATTGTTATGTATGTTATGCTTGTGTGGTTGTTTATTTATCTTGTTTTAATGATATTTGGATATGCATGACTTAACAAACTAATAATCAACAACAAGCGTAAAATTGGTTCTTAAGAAAATCATTAATATGGTTAATAAAAGGTTTTATTAAAAATTAATGATTTTATAATAAAATGGGTTTTATTAAAAAGAACCTTGAAAATTTGTTTTCACTAAAGTACTATGGATTTGAATGCATGCAAATGTATAGTACATAATATTTTCTAAACTAGAATTTTAAAATATTAAAAACCCTTTTATAAAACAAGTCAAACATCATCCTTTTATACAACACTCGAAACACTTGGGAACTCTTATTGTGGGATAAAGGTCGCCTAACCACGTTCGAGGGAACTTATATGTTCGAGGTGGGTTTACCATGTTTGTGGGATAAAGGTCACTTAACCACTTATGTGTATAAACTCACACGTGTGTGTAAGTTGGACGACTTGATTTGGAAACCATGAACTTAGGGTCACCGAAGCATGGGGAACAAAGGTGTTGATGGGATTAAACATGCCAACTAAACATAAAGATGTTTAACCGATCCCATATGGCTAGAAATTGCAAAGAATTGCAATTGTCAAACGTTGACTACCTTGTTAATTTAAATAGAGGGATAAAGGTCACCTAACCAATATTTCAATGTAACGTTGGATTCTAGATTTTAATTATTAATTGTCTTTAAGACACAAAAGGGTATTAATGATTAAAATATAATAATATCGAAAATACTAAAATTGAACTTGTTAAATTTTGTAGATGGCCGCCAACAATGCAAACCCGATTAACCAAACCGTCCGAAACCTATCACTAAGAACCATCCTTGAAAAGGATCGTCTCAACCATAACAACTTCATGGATTGGTTTCGAAACTTGAGAATCGTTCTCAAGCAAGAGAAGATATCCTATGTGTTGGACGATCCTATTCCCGATGAACCTAACATGGAAGATGTGGAAGCCTACAATGATTGGGTTAAGTATACCGAGGACTCCATGCAAGCCTCATGCCTCATGCTGGGAACTATGATTCCCGAAATTCAAAAGGATTTTGAACATCACGGGGCATACGAGATGATTACCCAATTAAAGGAAATGTTCCTATAACAAGCAAGGGTAGAACGCTTCGAAACTGTTCCAGCGCTTCATGCATGTCGAATGGAGGAAACCCAATCGGTATCATCTTATGTCCTTAAGATGAAAAGCCTTATTGATCGCCTCGAAAGGCTAAATTTTCCCGTCTCTAAAGAGTTGGCTACGGATTTGATCCTCAACTCTTTGACAAAGAAATTTGAAAGCTTTGTAATGAATTACAACATGAATGGATGGGACAAGAGCATTGGTGAGCTTCATGCAATGCTCAAAATGGCCGAAGCAGGAATGGGAAAAAAGGTTTTACCCGTCCTAGCGATCAATGAAGGAGGCAACAAGAAGGGCCCCACCCCGACTCTAAAGCAAACTATGCTAAAAGAAAGGGACCCGTCAAAGGAAAGGGAAAGGGAAAAGCTAAAGCAGAACCCGCCAAACCAAAAAAGAAGAAGCAAAAGGTTGCTACGAATGACCCATGTTTTGGATGTGGTGAGATAGGACACTTGAAGAGAAATTGTCCAACCTATCTCAATGAGTTGAAAAACAAGAGGGATGCAGGGCAAACCTCGGGTACTATCTTTATGATACATGTTGAGCTTAATGTTATTTCTTCTAACACATGGGTACTAGATACCGGATGTGGAACTCATATTTGCAATTCGTTGCAGGGGTTCAAAAGAAATAGACATTACAAGAAGGGAGACGCTAGTCTCTTTATGGGCAACGGAGCAAAGGTTGAAGTCGAAGCTCAAGGAGACTACGTTACAGAGCTTCCAAGTGGTATGGAAGTTATTTTGAAGAATGTTTTATATGCTCCTAGTTTGACTAGGAACATAATTTATGTTTCCCTTTTGAGACAATGTGGTTTTAATTTCGAATCTGTTAACCAAGACATTTATATTTCTATGCATGATGTATTTTACTTTAAGGCTATGCCTTTAAATGGTATTTATGAATTAGATCAAGACAACGCATCATATGATAGCTCAATGTACCAAGTAACCAACAAGAAACTCAAAATGGATTTGAGTGATTCTTATCTTTGGCATTGTCGCCTTGGACATATAAGCAAGAATCGCATGCATACACTTCAGAAAAATGGTCTTTTGAATACAAATGAAGATAATTCATTTGATGTATGCGAATCTTGTTTACAAGGCAAAATGACCAAGACACCCTTTAGTGGAACTTTTGAAAGGGCTAAAGACTTACTAGGTATCATACATTCAGATGTGTGTGGTCCCTTTAAGCCGATGACTAGGAATGGTGAAAGATACTTCATTACCTTTACCGACGACTATAGTTGTTATGGTTATGTGTACTTACTAAGACACAAGGATGAAGCATTTGAAATGTTCAAAGACTTCAAAAGTGAAGTAGAAAATCAACTCAAGAAAACAATCAAAGTCCTTCGCACCGATAGAGGAGGTGAATACCTTAGTGGTGCTTTTCAAGATCATCTTAGGAGTTGTGGGATTATCTCACAACTTACTCCACCTGGAACACCACAACACAATGGTGTGTCCGAAAGGAGAAATCGAACTCTATTAGATATGGTTTGATCTATGATGGCTAGAAGCACATTACCTCTATCGTTTTGGGGTTACACTTTGTTCTCCGCAATCCGTATACTAAATATGGCCCCAACCAAGAAAGTGGAAAAGACACCTTTTGAAATATGGCATGGAAATCCTCCATCATTATCATTCTTAAGGGTTTGGGGTTGTGAAGCTTATGTTAAGCAATACACCCCAAATAAATTAGAAGTCTGATCCACTAAGTGTATCTTTGTAGGATATCCTAAAGATGATATAGGATATTATTTCTACGATCCAACCGAGCAAAAGATATTTGTTGCTCGAAAGGGTAAGTTCTTAGAAGCTAAGTTCCTTATGGAAGGAACTAGTGATAGAACAGTGGAACTTGAGGAGGATCAAGAACCATAAGACGATACACGTTTGGTTGATACTAGCGCTCAACAAGAGGTTGTTGAAAACGATCAAGAGGTTGATCAGTACGCACAAAATGTTCGCAGATCTGGTAGAATTAGTAGTCCACCTGAAAGATATGGATTTTTCATGGATGGATGCTACGTGGTGGATTCAGATGAACCAACCACATACCATGATGCAATGTCAAAATCCGATTGTGACAAATGGCTTGAAGCCATGAACATAGAGATGCAATCCATGTATGACAACCAAGTTTGGGAATTGGTTGTGCCACCACTTAACTCTAAAGTAGTTGGAAGTAAGTGGGTTTTCAAGAAGAAAACAGATATGCATGGTAACTTGGATACTTATAAAGCGAGACTTGTAGCAAAAGGTTTCACTCAAACTCAAGGGATTGATTATGATGAGACCTTCTCGCCTGTGGCGATGCTAAAGTCAATCAGGATATTATTTGCCATAGCTGCATATTATGACTATGAGATCTGGCAATTGGATGTCAAAACGGCTTTTCTTAATGGATATCTTGATGAAGATGTCTATATGGTTCAGCCTGAAGGTTTTGTCGATCCAAAACATCATGACAAAGTATGCAAGTTAAAGAAATCAATCTATGGATTGAAACAAGCATTGAGAAGTTGGAATCACCATTTTGATGAAGAAATTAAGAATTTTGGATTCATAAAGAACGGCGATGAAGCTTGTGTGTACAAGAAAGCTAGTGGGAGCATCATCACTTTCTTAGTACTGTATATCGATGACATTATACTATTTGGGAATGACATTCCAACCATGGAAGGTGTAAAAACCTGGCTTGGAAGTTGTTTTTCCATTAAGGATCTTGGTGAAGTCGCCTACATTCTAGGAATAAAGATCTATAAGGATAGATCAAGGCGCTTGATAGGTTTAAACCAAAGTGCATACATTGATAAAGTCTTGAATAGGTTCCAAATGGAGAACTCTAAGAAAGGTTTTGTACCTATTCAAAAGGGGAAAATATTGAATGCATCTCAATGTCCAAGCTCAAAGGATGAGCAAGAGAAAATGAAAGGAGTCCCATATGCGTCTGCTATAGGATCCATCATGTATGCAATGATATGCACCAGACCGGATGTATCATGCGCCTTGAGCTTGACGAGTAGATACCAGCAAAATCCAGGTAACATTCATTGGAAGGCTGTTAAGTGCATATTAAAATACCTTAGAAGGACTAAGGATATGTTTTTAATATATGGATCTGGTGAGGAGGAACTCATTGTAAAGGGTTACACAGATGCGAGTTTCCAAACCGATCGAAGTGATTCTCGATCGCAGTCGGGGTATGTCTTCATTTTAAATGGTGGAGCAGTCTCTTGGAAGAGCTCAAAACAAGACGTGGTAGCATTGTCCACTACAGAATCAGAATACATCGCCGCTTCATTAGCAGCCCAAGAAGCTGCATGGTTGAAGAAATTCATAGCCGATCTAGGGGTGATCCCTACCATTCAAGACCCCCTAGAGATCTTTTGTGATAACGAGGGTGCGATTGCTCAAATCAAGGAATCTCGTGCACACCAAAAGACTAGACATGTCGAGCAGAGATTCAACTACATAAGGGATGAAGTTGAAAAAGGAAAGATATGTATCCACCAAGTTCACACCGATCAAAACATTGCGAATCCACTCACGAAGCTCCTTGACAGGGCAAAACATGAGGGTCATACATGTGCCTTAGGACTTCGATATTCTAGTGATTGGATTTGATCTATGTTGTATTTGGATATTGAAACAATTGTTATTTTAACTCTTTTAAGGTATTTTGAGTTACGTTTCATTTTTAGCATTTTTAAATCCGTGAATAAGTTAATTATTCTAAATGTCCGTAGCTGATCATAATTGTGGGAACAAATATGAATGTAAGACTATTATGAATTTGGATTGGTAGATATTCATTAGATATGAATATAGAGCAAAGTGTTGCTGCCAAAGTTCATAGATATTTGTGGGATACAAATATTGGACTGACTCGCTCTCAAATATTACTGCATGGAATCATTTGTGATTGATCATAAGTAAATTTTGAGTAAAGGCGAATATCATAGTATCCTCTGACCTGAGATACATATTGGGTCTTGATATTCACCAAGTATTATACCTTGACCTAGTTCTTAGCTGTCTGTAATAAGGCAGTACACAAGGCTAAACTCAGGTGTGATACAAGTTAATTATGAGAGACGTATGTAGTCAAGAAGGGATTTGTTCCTCTTATTCATTGAGAGTAAGATGTCTAAGGCCTGCTAAAGTTAAATCAACAGAGAGTGATCACTCTATGTCTCTGGATTTAACATGACATCTGTAACGAAAGGATAAATGATAGATTCACCTAAATCATGTTCAAGTAAGGGACTTGAAGGGGATGATGTTATTGAATGGGACATATAGTCATACGTATTAGGGGTAGTAAACTATAGTTAGGTGGTCTTTACTACTTGCATCAATCTTCTATGTATCTTGTGCAAGTGGGAGATTGTTGGATTATGTATGCCCAAGACACATATTAAATTGATGTGGCTAGTACGTTATGATCCAAGTCGAGTCATACCCAAATACAAGCTAGACAAACACTTATAATAATTTATTTGTGATATGATCAAACAAATAAATGTTAACACTTACAATATTTAGAAATTGGTTTTCTAAATAATTACACTTGAGAAACCAATAAATTATATGGATAATTTATTTTTGAGAGAATATTTTATTTTGTTATTTAATGGGTTAAATAATATTTTAAAAGGTTATATATAAAGTCTTGTAAATACATAATGTTATATTTATAAAAGTTATAAATATAAACTAAGACTTAATATATATAAAAGAAAAATGATTTTTTTTAAAAACCCTTAGGGCGCCAACATGGGGCTTCCCAAGACCAAGGATGGTCCAATGAACTAGCATGCATTTGCATGTGTTAGTTAACTCTTGATTGGGCACAAGGGTGGTGATGTTCTCTCAAAACTTTAAAACCATATGCATGACCAAAAATGATCAAGAAGGATTAGAGAATTGCTCTCAATATTTTCGGCCATCATAGGGTATTTTCAAGTGTTTAGTTTTTTTATCATAAGTGTGTCAAATCCTAGCTACAATCAAGGTGTTTGTTGGAAGCTTGGGGTATACAAGCTTGAGGTCTTCTACTCTTGAAGGCAACCGTTCAAGAAAGATCATCCGTTTCATCATCCTATTACTCCAAGGAGGTGGTATTCTAAACATCTTATGGTTGTGTTTGATAGTATGCATTTTCATATATGGATCCGGGTTTTGGGATTTTGCATATAAATGATATTTATATCTTAAAAGTAACATGTTTTAAATATTATTTCCGCTGCGTTTTTATTTCATATGGATGAAATTACTTTGATAAACATGTTAAAATCCCATCATTAACTCCCCGTCCATAATTAAATATTTAGAACCAATGACGGGAGACATGTTTACAGCACGGTATGCTGACTATCATTTTGATGAAACAATGTTCCCAGTCTTAGGGGGAGATAAGGATAAAGAAAGACTGGTAACATAAGAAATAACGTGGAATGCATCATCGCTATCAAATCTCGACCCCCAAAGTGGTCAATGTGAATATGAAGTCCAAAAGATCATACATTTGCAAAGAATAGCGAATGAATTACCAGATGCATTCACAGACACGAATAGAGTGACAAAGTCATATGTACCAGCATCAAATGCACCTGCTCGAATTGAAGTAGTCCCAGAAGCGATTACTATACAACGAAAGTGTGGGAGACCAATCGCCACGGAAACGAAAAGAGCAAAGTAACGCAGCTGGTGAAAACTCACAAAAGATTATAAGTTAAACCCCGGTAGAGGTAAATGTCCCAGAAGAGACAACTATGAATCCAGAGGAAAATGAAGTTTCAGAAGAAACACCGGTACCGAACGAAAATGAGATCTCTATTAATTATGTACAAGATAGCACAATGTGGAACCGGAATAAAACACATGTTGATGATATATTCGCATATGCTATAGCAACGGATGTAATCAATGAAAATGATTATGTACCTAAAACTTTAGAAGAGTTCATGCACAGAAATGATTGGCTAAGATGGTAAGAAGCCATAAACGCCGAATTGAATTCGCTCGAAAAGCGACATGTTTTCAGACCTGTAGTCCGAACGCCCATAGACGTCAAACCAGTCGGTTATAAATGGGTATTTGCAATAAAGAGAAATGAAAAGAATGAGATTGTAAGATATAAGGCTCGACTTGTAGCACAAGGGTTTTCCCAAATCCCAGGAGTTGATTATGAGGAAACGTATTCCCCTGTAGTGGATGCGATAACCCTTAGGTTCCTAGTCGGCCTCACAATCTCTGAAGGACTTCATATGAGACTAATGGATGTCGTCACTGCATACTTATATGGGACACTTGAAAATGACATCTATATGAAAATCCCTAAAGGATTCAAATTGCCTGAAGCATTAAAATCAACACCTCGAGAAATGTGCTCTATAAAGCTCCAGAGATCTTTATATGGTCTCAAACAATCTGGTCGTATGTGGTACAATCGACCTAGTGAATATCTCAAAAAAGAAGGATACAAGTCTGATATAATTAGTCCATGTGTTTTTATAAAAAGATCATTCTCAAATTTCACTATAATAGCAATCTATGTTGATGATATCAACATCATCGGATCTCCTGAAGAGATAGAGAAAGCTGCTCAGTTGTTAAAGAAGGAATTTGAAATGAAAGATCTTGGTATGACGAAATTATGTATCGGACTACAATTTGAGTATCTGTGCAATGGCTCATTTGTCCATCAATCAAACTACATCCAGAAGATGTTAGTACGTTTCAATATGGACAAAGCACGTCCGTTTAGTGTACCTATGGTTGTCCGACCGCTAAATCCACACAAGGATCCTTATCGCCCTCAAGAAGAAGGCGAAGAAGTACTTGGTCCTGAAGTATCGTACTTAAGTGCGATCGGTGCACTTATGTATCTCGCAAATAACACAAGACCTGACATTGCATTTGCAGTACATGTACTAGCGAGATACAGTTCGAATCCAACACGTAGACACTGGAATGGCGTAAAACATATATTCCGGTATATTTGCGGGACACAAGACTTAGGTCTTTTCTATCAGAAAGATCAAAAGTCCCAGCTTGTTGGGTATGCGGATACCGGATATCTATCAGATCCCCACAAAGCAAAATCTCAGACAGGTTATGTATTCACATACGGTGGCACAACAATTTCTTGGAAGTCAACTAAGCAAACACTTATAGCAACATCATCAAATCATGTTGAATTGATAGCAGTATATGATGTTGGTCGAGAATGTGTGTGGTTGAGATCAATGATTAATCACATACAAGAAGCATGCGGATTAGAACAGATCAAGAAGGAGCCGACAATTATTTATGAAGACAATGCTGCTTGCATAGCTCAGATCAGAGAAGGTTACATCAAGGGTGATCGAACAAAGCACATCTCACCAAAGTTCTTCTCAACATATGACTTGCAGAAAGAAGGGGAAATCGATGTTCGTCAGATCAAGTCAAGTGAAAATCTAGCAGACCTGTTCACAAAATCTTTACCTAGAAGCAGTTTCGAGCAGTTATCACACAAGATCGGTCTTCGTAGATTGAAAGATATTTGTTGAATTCAGAGGGAGAATTATACACGTTGTACTCTTTTTTCCTTAACTATGTTTTGTCCCACTGGGTTTTCTTAGTAATGTTTTTAATGAGGCAGCATAGTTGATCCAGTAGTATCAGTTTATTTATTTAGGTCCCGAAGTACCTATTTAACATCATCTTGAAGTATGTTGTTAAACTGTGTATAATTCTAAATGTCTGAGGGAGAGTGTTATAAACCAGACATTTTAGGCCCAACCCATTACTTATATATGGGCTTTAAGGTTTATTGTTATGTTTATCTATATATTGTAATGTTGAATAGAATGAATATGAATAATTCAGTTTATCTCTATTTCTCTTTGGTTTTTATCAGTCATCAATTTTTTTTATAATAGTATTCACTTTATCGTTATGTTTATTAAAACTAATTTTCTAAAAGTCAATTTCGGTGAAAACAATCATCACAAGAATGATTAATAATATTCTCTATTGTTGTGTTTTTAGGCTTAGCGGTATGGGGAACGTCCCTGGATGGTTCTGGAACGGCGAC
Organism: Helianthus tuberosus; assembly: GCA_030545235.1. Lineage (NCBI taxonomy): Eukaryota > Viridiplantae > Streptophyta > Magnoliopsida > Asterales > Asteraceae > Helianthus > Helianthus tuberosus. The sequence goes on along the minus strand of CM060371.1, from coordinate 40,170,026 downwards.
GGTGGGAACACCATCCCGCCCCCTTGTAGTCGTCCTCTCAGTCTTGTTGGGGACGATGGTGACGGGCCACAAAAGGACAAAAACCAGCCCTCCCCTTCTCTCACACCTATACATACAATATATACATATACATTTTATGTTCATCCCCCCCCCCCCCATTTTCATACCTCCATCCTCTTTACCCCATCTTCACACCCATCCTGCGTGGATCCTACGTGACGGATCATCCTCCATATGAGGATCATCACCATACCGCATTGCATGCAAAATGCCTGGATAGTGTATACAATAATAATCGAATGAAGCTTAATATTATCAGGTTTGGAAAAAAAATCGTTTTGAATATATATTGAAAAAAATTAATGTGGGAATTTGCTTTTATGAGTTGGCTAGAGTTGCCATGACTTGTCAAATAACTACATTTGTGAATAAAAAATAAGTTTTTTTTAAATATAGAACTAATAAACCTTATTATATATCCCGTTAATACTGACTTAGAAAAAGAGAGATTAAGAGTAGAGTACATGATTTAGTAATATAATAATTTGATATAAAAAATATAAATAATTATACGTTTCTCTATTTATTTTTATAACTAGGTAAAAAAAATCATGCAAATCTACAAGTTGAATAAAGAAAATATTTAATATTTAATAAATAAAATTTGAAAATTATAAAACGGTATTTTGAAATAAGATATAACTAAAATTTAGTGTAATGAAATATTAAACAGCTAGTAATGAAGATTTAGGAAGTATTATGTTATTTATATTTTTATAATTAATTATTTTGGATTAAAAATAGAAGAGTAAACTTCAATTTTCGTCCCTGTGGTTTGCTGATTTTAACAGTTTCAGTCCAATAGTTTATAAATAACAGTTTCAGTCCATTAGTTTCCTGATTTTAACAGTTTCAGTCCATTAGTTTTCTGATTTTAACAGTTTCAGTCCATTAGTTTCCTGATTTTAACAGTTTCAGTCCACACTGGTATGGACTGAAACTGTTAAAATCAGGAAACTAATGGACTGAAACTGTTAAAATCAGGAAACTAATGGATGATAACTGTAATTTATAAACTATTGGACTGAAACTGTTAAAATCAGCAAACCACAGGGACGAAAATTGAAGTTTACTCAAAATAGAATAAAGAGAAGAAATGAAAAAACGAATCTATGACAGACCATAAATTTTGTCACAGAGATTGGAAATTTCGAGGGTCTAGTTGTGTCATGCAACCAGTTACTTATTTTATTAGGTATAGGTGTATTAAACGTCCGTTAATCATTGATTTAAATCTAATTTGTTAAACTCAAATCCAGAAATTTCCATTTTTTTCCAAACGTGCATAATCATTGAATTAAAATACAAAATATTCTCCAAACATAAATAAAAACAAAAACATACATCTTACTACACGATAAACTCTTATCTGTTTTCTCCTTCACCACCTCCATTAAATACCAATCTTTTCACCACCACACACTCCACCCCTCATCTCCGTCTCAAACTAAGCTATTCAATCGCCAGCCGGTTGCAATGACAAAAGAAGTCGAAGTGGCGGAGCACCACAGTGGCAAAGACTACCATGACCCGCCTCCAGCACCGTTGATAGACGCCAAAGAGTTAACCAAATGGTCGTTCTACAGAGCTCTCATTGCTGAATTTGTTGCCACACTTCTGTTTTTGTATGTAACCGTGTTGACGGTTATCGGGTACAAGAGCACGACTGACCCCAACTTGAATGCTGATCAGTGTGGTGGTGTTGGTATCCTTGGGATTGCATGGGCATTTGGTGGCATGATTTTTATCCTTGTTTACTGCACTGCTGGTATCTCTGGTTAGTATACTTGCACTTATATTGCTGGTTGTTATTATTATTATTATTATTATTGCTCTTACTTTGCATGTTTTTATGGTTGGAATGTTGGATATATATGCTACAAAAAGTAAGATAAAAAATTGAAAACTAATGGCTTGATTTGTCAAGAATATAATTCAAAATATAAGTAGTGTTTATTAATGGCAAACACATGCCTAAAATTTATCAATTGCTCGTTTTGTGAGACTTGTACCTGTATCACTTTGGTAAAAAAAACACCTGTGACAATTGCCACTAGGCCAAAAGGCCACCGGACATTTGCGTAATAACTAAAAATAATTAATAAATTAAGTGAATATTTAAATTAAAAAACGAGCGAAATTTATGATAAAAACCGTGGTAAAAGTAGCAACTAGATTAGCGACCGAAAGGAAATGATGTGGCTATCAAAAATAATTTTGTTGCAAAATCTTTATTTTTAGATATAATGAAATAAAATAAAAGAATTAAGCTGAAATAAAATTTGATCATAAAATCCCTGTTTGACGTAAAAAGATGAAAATTTATTTACTTTGTTGAGTTGGAAATAAAGGGTAATTCTTTATTGTGATGCATGGAAACAAATAAATTTAAACTAGAACAGTAAATTTTAAACTGAAAATATAAAATGTAAATTAATGTAACAAAACACTAAAATAGATGAAAATTTATTTACTTTGTTGAGTTGGAAATAAAGGGTTGTGGCTAACATGCACTTGCAGGAGGACACATTAACCCAGCTGTGACATTCGGGCTATTCTTGGCTAGGAAGGTGTCACTGATTAGGGCTATTATGTACATGGTTGCACAATGTTTGGGTGCGATATGCGGTGTGGGTTTGGTCAAGGCTTTCCAGAGTGCCTACTACAATAGGTATGGCGGTGGAGCCAATACTTTGGCCGACGGTTACAGCAAAGGTACCGGACTAGGTGCTGAAATCATTGGCACCTTTGTTCTTGTCTACACCGTCTTCTCGGCTACTGATCCTAAGAGAAATGCCCGAGACTCTCATGTTCCTGTAAGCATGTCATATCTGTCTTTTTGCTTTTCTCGTCATTTGTTCATGCATGTGTGGTTATGTAACGGATTACCCCACTATTTTTTTTGTAAATTTCATAATATCCATCAAAGTACAAATTAATTTTATTGTTCTAATAATTGTATACCTAAAATTTAATCTTAATTGAACGTTATCCATGTATTTTATTGTTGAGACATGAACAAATGAATATTACAAAATTTAAAGAAAAAAAAACTGGTCCACCTGTTTTTTGTATAATATGTACCAGTTGAGAATTGACTATTTAATGTTATCTACTTATCTTTACACGATTTATTTAATATTTTTAGCTAACACTTTTCAAATTTTCTTTTATATAATAGAAATTAAAGAAATACTAATAGTATGATTAAATACGTATATGTGTAAATGAAGGTGTTGGCACCACTGCCAATAGGGTTTGCAGTCTTCATGGTGCACTTGGCAACCATTCCGATCACCGGTACCGGAATCAACCCAGCCAGAAGCTTTGGCGCTGCCGTGATTTACAACGACGATAAGGCCTGGGATGATCATGTATGCATTTGTTTGTATTACCGGCCATTATGAAAAACATTATCTATCGTTTTTTAACAGCTAACAACGACCCTCTAATTCATATGAAAATCAAATATTTTGCAGTGGCTTTTCTGGGTCGGGCCGTTTTTGGGCGCAGCTGCAGCGGCGTTCTACCACCAGTTCATACTCAGAGCATGGGCCGCTAAAGCACTTGGTTCTTTCAGAAGCAACGCATGAACAATGCATAATTGTAAGACGATATGTATTAATACATCCATGTAAAAGAATAAGATTCGTGTGGACGACACAATTGATCGACGTTAAAATGGACGTGGAATTGTTGATTATAGTTAAATTTCCATTTGAGTAATGTAATTTCATTTTTTCAATTTTTCTTTTCCTTTTCAATGTGAATCTAAAGTGTTTTGTAAGCAGTCTTTTTTCTTACTTTTTATTAAAAAAAAAAAAAAAAAGTGTTTTCCACTATTCATTTTTTGACGATTTAATGGTTCTTTCCTGTTTAAAACTTGGAACATACCATGTAAACCAAACCGGTCGTTTAACCAATTATTATTTGTATACAATTATTTTTTTTATTTTTAGGATAAACTAGCATATGTATCGTAATCAATAACCATCTTTATTATTTTAAAGTTTTTAATACAAATTAATAATTTTCCTTTTAGAGTTGTAATACAAATTAATGATTTTCTTTTTAAAAGAACCAGTTCAAACCGTTAAACCGCCAAACCAGCCGACCATGCCATTTGATTTGTCATTTCCAGAAACTGTAAATAGCAGTTCAACTTGAATTACATTAAAACCACAATTCAGAAACAAAGGGAAAAGATGAAAACACATATAGTTCTAAATCAAAACCAAGCAAAGCAAACCGACAAGTCATGAAAATAGCGGAATCACAACTTTCATTCGAACCTCTTCACAATTTTCATTTAAAAATTCTAAATCAAATATTTTAAAGTTTCTGGGCGCATCAAACCCAAATCGTATCTCAACCAATCGTATCAACTAAAAAGAAAACGCCAAAAAAGAAAATGTTCCAAACTAAAACGTTTCAAAAAGTCAATTTCTTAACAGTCTTCACGGTTGGTATTGGAAACTTCATGTCCGCTTTGTTCCAAATTATGTTAGATAAAATAAAATAAGCACTACAATGATTAGATATAACAAGAAGTCAAGAACAAACATCAGAAAAATGATCACTTAGGTTACCTTTACGGCTTTATTAGCATCTTGGATTTTATCCCAAACTTCTTCAATGATGAGTTTGTTGCTTAAAGTTGGAACAACCTCGAAGCTAGTCTTAGGTGGTGATTAAACACTCAACAACCTTATAAATCAAAGGACTCCCAAAGGATCCAAGACCCTCCTACTTATGCTAAAAACTTATTCGGAATCTAACATTGACACATGGATGGCGAATAAGTCTCTAACCATAATAGATAGAATTGGAAATCCCGAACAAATAATGTTCCATCACTCTAAAACATTCAAGATCTTCGAACCTCTTCACAACTTTCATTCAAAAATATTCTAACTCACCAGCAGATTGAACTATATGTGTTCTCATCTTTTCCCTTTGTTTCTGAATTGTGGTTTTGATGCCATATATCTCGGGTTTTGTCATTTACCTAATGCCGATGATGTTGAAGACTCGGTAGAGTTAGAACTTGGGAATGAATGAATTTTAATTTACAAATAGTATATCCAAATACTTAACTTTGTTCCTGGGGTTTAGAATCAAAACAAAGTACACCAATAAGTTCATTTTCTGTATGCTGTCAATATACTTATCAAACTTTGTCTTCATTTCAATCTGACAAAGACTACAAATGGAATAAACTTATTCTATGGACGAGTTTAATGTCACATAAAGTGTCCAGAGACCCTCAAAGTAGCATCATTAAACGGTTTCAGAATTACATAAATCACTAAACATTTTGCCAATCGATGTGTGTAGGTACCTCAAAACCCGCAGTTTTAGGTCGGATCTAAAGTCAGATTCTTCAAGTCATATCTCACAAATGTTTTCTCATTAGCTTGTGCAACTTCCAACATAAGGTAAGTGGAGTTCCATATAGTTGATACAACTGAAATTGTAAAAACATTTCCAATTCCTGTTCTAGCAAACATTTCTAAAGTGCTTTCCCAATTTCTACACCACGATAATTCTCTCTGAAACAAAAGGTCAAAGACTTTTTTTCCGCAATTTCCACTTGTTATCTACAACGTGGTCGGGGAGCCATTTAATTGGCTTGTTAACTAGAAGTCCAGGTGTCGGTTGTAAAACAAATCCTGATAAAATCACCCACTTTTGTTTTTTCTTCTCGAAACAAAGGGTAGAACCACAATTACAGAAGACATATACCATTTGTTTCAAGAAGAAAAAACAAAAGTTGGTGATTTTCATTACAAAGAATATTGGTAGGATTTGTTTGACAACTGACACTTGGACTTCTAGTCAACAAGCCAATTACGTGTCTCACCGCCAACTTTGTAGATAACAGCCGGAAATTGAGAAAAAAAGGTATTTTACACTTTTGTCCCCAAGAGTCAACATGATGCAGACATTGAGAACACGGCTGAGAAATATTTATTACAGCTTAGATGGGAAGTTGAAAATGTTTTTAAAATTTTGGTTGACAATGCGAGTTCTAATCTCGGAAGCACGGAAACGCCATTGAGGTGCCGTCTCCCGCCCCGGGGACGGAAACGGCAAGGGGACGGCCGGGAAACGTCCCCGGCATGTTGGGTACGGCCTGGAAACGTGCTGCAGAAGGGAACGGGGTTTGGGGACGTGCAGGAAACGTTTCCGTCAAGTTTCCGTTTATTTTTTTTGGTTTAAAAAAAAAGATTTTTTAATCCTATTCTAAAATAGCGCCCCCTCCTATTCAGTTATACCAAGCGACGATCACGTTTAAAACCCTACACTCCCTCTGCGAATTGCCGATGCTCTTCTTCTTCTCTTTTCCTATTCAAACTCCAAAATTATGGCTTCTAATGAAGAAACACAAGGATCATCATCATCTATAGATGAACCTCCATTGTGGGATTATGTGGAAAAACTAGAAAAGCAAGGTTCGGGAGGAACTTGGAAATTCAAGTGCAAAGTTTGTGGTGAAAATCGACAAGGATCGTATACAAGAGTTAGATGCTTTTGACTCGATAGAAGATGTAGGATTTTTGGAGTTTGCTGATCTTTCATTAGATGAACCGGAACTTGATAGCGATTTGCTTGTTAACGTTTGATTAGATTAGGAAGATATGGGATTTTTGAACTTTACATCAATATATAACTATTTTGGGGTTTTGTGTTACATTATCTTTAATATATATTTATTTTTTATATGTTTTTATTCTCGTACCCGTCCCCGCTTCTTGAATTTTTTTGTTTTGCCGTGCCCCGTTCCCGTACCCGTCCCCGTGCCCCGTTCCCGTACCCGTCCCAGTGCATCATAGGTGTCAATTTTCCATGTAAAAGACAAATTTGCTAGAATTTTGGAATACCGTTTACAAAATATCATTGCCGTATCATTAGAACCTATGATGCCCTGGGACGGGTACGGGAACGGGGTACGGGGACGGATACGGGAACGGGAAACGGCAAAACTAAAAAATTCAAGAAGCGGGGACGGGACGGGTACGGGAATAAAAACATATAAAAAATAAATATATATTAAAGATAATGTAACACAAAACCCCAAAATAGTTATATATTGATGTAAAGTTCAAAAATCCCATATCTTCCTAATCTAATCAAACGTTAACAAGCAAATCGCTATCAAGTTCCGGTTCATCTAATGAAAGATCAGCAAACTCCAAAAATCCTACATCTTCCATCGAGTCAAAAGCATCTAACTCTTGAATACGATCCTTGTCGATTTTCACCACAAACTTTGCACTTGAATTTCCAAGTTCCTCCCGAACCTTGCTTTTCTAGTTTTTCCACATAATCCCACAATGGAGGTTCATCTATAGATGATGATGATGATCCTTGTGTTTCTTCATTAGAAGCCATAGTTTTGGAGTTTGAATAGGAAAAGAGAAGAAGAAGAGGATCGGCAATTCGCAGAGGGAGTGTAGGGTTTTAAACGTGATCGTCGCTTGGTATAACTGAATAGGAGGGGGCGCTATTTTAGAATAGGATTAAAAAATCTTTTTTTTTTAAACCAAAAAAAATAAACGGAAACGTTTCCTGCACGTCCCCAAACCCCGTCCCCTTCTGCAGCACGTTTCCAGGCCGTACCCAACATGCCGGGGACGCTTCCCGGCCGTCCCCGTGCCGTTTCCGTCCCCTAGCAGTCCCCGGGACGGGAGACGACACCTCAATGGCGTTTCCGTGCTTCCGAGATTGACACACATTAAATGCATTGCACACACTTTAAATTTAGTTAGTCCAAGATGAAATTAAAAGAGCTGATGAGGCGGCAGTAAAAAATCAGTGGGTAGTAAGGTGGATTAGGCAATTACCTTCAAGGCTTTGACAAGTTCAACTGCTTTGTTAGGATTATTAATGTCGATACAACGAAAAAAGTCGAACACTAATTAGAGAATTATGTCATTTCTCTTAAACTATTTTATGATATTATTTTGAAGGTCTCCAAGAAACTTTATGTGACATCAAACTCATGCATAGAAGATATATGTTTCATTCGTAGCGTATTGGATGACACTATTATTGGAAGTCCTAGTCTTTTGTCATATTGCAATGACAATGAAGACAAAGTTTGATAAGTATTATGGCAACATTCACAAAATGAACTTCTTGTTATGCTTTGCTTTAATTCTAGACCCAAGGAACAAGATAAAGTATTTGGATATACTATTTGCCGATTGTTATGGAAAAGGGTGACGGGGGAGAAATTGAAATTCATTACGAAATACAATGAGTATATTAGAATTCATTTCCCAAGTTCTAGTAATACCAAGTCTTCAACTTCATCAGTATTAGGTAATGTCAAAACTAGAAGATATATGGCATCAACACCACAACTTAGAAACAAACTAAGAATAAAGATGAGAACAGATGGACTTAACTCTGTTGGTGAGTTAGACAAATTTTTGAATGAAAGTTGTGAAGAGGATTAAGAGATCTTTGGTATTTTAGAATGCAATGCTTGAAGTTAATAACTGAGATTCCCGATTCTATCCTTAATTGATAGAGACGTATTCGTCATTCAAGTGTCAACGGTGGCTTCTGAATCAGTTTTTAGCACAAGTGGGAGGGTTTTGGATTCGTTGAGTTCTTTGACTCTTGTGATTGTTGAGAGGTTAATGTGCACCGGTTTCGCGGTAGATCAACTTCAAGCAACAAACTCATCAGTAAAGAAGATTGTGACAAAATCCAAGAAATTGATTTAGGTCTTTATATTATTAATCATTTTTGTAATGATTGTATATGTTAGATCTTACCATTGTAATGCGTATTTTATTCGACTTTCTTTTTAAATAGAAAACGGAGGAGCAAACATGACGTTTGCAATGCCAACCGTGAAGAGTAAAGACTGTTAAGAAATCTATTTTAGTGTCTATTTTATTGATATGTTATGTTTGGATTTTGGAACATTAAGTTTCTATTTGATTACTCCTATTCAAAACCCGATTACCCAACTTGAACGACACCCCTATGGGTGGGTCTAAAAAAGCAAGCATGGATTTCAACTACCTAGTACCTAATGCTACTAGTGATACTAGTCCCTCACGGGCTATAAAGATTGATTGTTTACTCCCCAAAGTCAGAACCTATAATGATTGCTTATTTACTTCCCAAAGTCGGAAACCTATAACGATCGATCTTGTAATGACTAATTAACAATATATTCAGATTGAAATCTGAATGAAAGAGATACAAGATGGTAAAATATAAGTCAATGAAAATATGAGATATTGATAAACTTGCTATGGCAATGCAGACAAGTTCAAGAAATTTTCAAGATACATAATAGCATGCAATTGCGAGTATATGATTAAAAATTAGGTAGTAACACATCACCATAAAGTGGTTGGGAAACACAAGTATCGCGTCTCTACCAGCGCCGCGAGCTGAGAGCCTGAATAGCGGGTCCAAAAATCTGATCCACCGATTTGTTCCAATAGTGTGCAAACTCGATTTTCTTTCTTGAGATAGGCTCTTTCACCTGTGTTCAATATAAAAACTTAAGCATAAACCAATGAAGATACAACCACAAAAGAGGTTAATTAGTGAAGAGTTAACACCAACGCGAGCGATTAAAACTATTAATGTGAAAGGAGATACTTAATTGAGATAGTTTGTATAAGATACAATGTTAAACTATACATGAACAGACAGAAAAGAACCTTAACCCTAACGCGCCTAACCCTGATATTCTTTAACAAAAACTATCAGCAACACCATCATCTACAACATTCTACTGCCTATTTCCTGCTGCTGCAACTGTTTCCTACGGGCTACGGTTATTTTGTTATACTAGCATAGTTGTTAATAGCGGCTATAGCGCGCTATGTTATGTAGCCGTGCGACGTAGCGTCACTATATGGGTCATAGCGACAAATAGCGATGATAGCGATTGTTTTTTTTTTATGTAAATAGCAATTAGATATAGCTATAAAATAGCTGGATTTATAGGTTTTTGTTAAATATACATCTAAAATAGCATATATACAAGGGTATTTTGATGTAATATACATATAAAAATTTTCAAAATTCTTTTTCTAGTGTAATCGCTATTTATAAAATAGCCGTTGCTATTTGTCGCTATTCGCTGCGTAGCCTATAGGTGCCTTGTCGCTATTTGTCGCTATTCGCTATCAACAACTAGTTAATATCCCGATATATCAACCGATATATCAGTGATATAGCGGTTATCGGTCCCTTGCCGAGATAGTGGTACAAAACAGTGGCGGACCCAGATTATTTTTTACTGGGGTCCATTTTTTGTCGAATAATTTTTCACAACCAAATATTAAAATTTTCGGGTTGGTAATCGTAGTCGGGTCAGGGCTAAGAAATAATGTAGAAGCATTTAGTGAACATGAAACCACCACTTTATTAAAAAACTAAAAAACAAGACTTGTAAGACTTGAACTTGGGATCTATGTGTTAGATTACAAGAGGATTTACCACCACACCATCTTTGCTTTTAATATTATGGGGTCCAACTAATTTATTTTATGGGGTCCTTGATAAAATTAACATACCGGTTCTACTATTTTTTAAAAAAACATTGGGGACCATGTGGGTCCGCCCCTGGTACAAAATATTGGTTAGAATATCGGTACCGATAATATCAGCGATATTGTCCGATATTTGACCGATATTTGATTGATAAATCACCGATTTTCCCGATATCAGTACCATTCTTCTTATTTCTACCGTTCATTTTTCTTCTTATTGCTGCTATTAGTGTTTTCTTCTTATTGCTGCTATTAGTCTTAATTTTTCTTCTTATTTCTACGGTTAAATGTTAGTGTTTTAAGTCTTAGTCAGTTCTTGTTACAATTGTTAGTGTTAAATTGCTATATATATAAATTTAGCATGATATTAAAATAACCGATATCCCACCGAGATAACCGAAATCTCAAATATCGGTCCTTGACCGATATCCGATATTTTACCGCATTAACTACTTAGACTAGAATTAGTTAAATTAGTTATGAGTGGTTACTTAGTTAACTAGAAGCACCAACTATGTGTGTGTAATAGGTATTCATTCAACATTGTTCAACAAAAACTCTCAAATTTCTTCCAAAATAACATTGATACATTGCTATGCACGTTTAGAAACATCATTCTTACCGTCCAAAATACAAATTAAAAAAACTAGAAGCATTAAAGCAAAATCATAAAAACTGAAACCCTAGGGGAAAAGAAGTCATTCATAGGCATACAAATCACTATAATCAACATAATTAACATCAATACAATCGTCTACAACAATACCTAGATTGCATCATAATCAAATCAAATCAAACAATCACAAATCGGTATATAAATTTCACAACATACTAGGCACAATCGCGATTTAGAAGACAGAAAAGAAGAAATGGAGATATGGAAAGATACCTGTGGTTTAGGAGGTTGAATTTGTGCGATGGTGTTGTAGATATCTCTCCGTTGCTCGAACACAACAACGCCGGAGAATACGCTCCCTAGGGCAGCGCCAAGGAGACGCTCCTGCAATAACCGGCGTTAGTTTCTGCGTCTGCGTACGGAGATAGATGAATTTGTATGATTGATTACCTGAGCAAGGATGCTGATCATGGCTGCTGTCTGTCTGTGATGCGGAATTGAAACAGATGAGACCGGAAAGGGGTAAATAAATAGGTTTAGATTTTCATAGAAGAAAGAAAAGCTTTAGCGGACGGACCCCTCGTACCTTTTATGGGCTCGTTATAGGGTTGAGCAAGTTTAGGTCCGGATCGAAAATAACCGAGAACTGAACCGAAAATATACTCAACCTGATCCGAACCCAAGTACCTAGGTATTTAGATCGGTTTCAATTTTTCATATAAAATAGGGTCTGGTCGGGTCGGGTCGGTTCTCGGTTCTTTTCATGGTGAAACCCGACTTGGACCTATGGACCGGAACTGACCCTACATTTAGGGTAGTGAACCGGTTCTATATTTTATGTTTGATCGGTTCTCGGGTCGGGTCAGGTAATAGTCGGGTAGGGTCGGGTTTTTCCTTTTGCTCACCCCTAGCTCGTTCAACTTATAAAAACCTCAAGCGGCTCAATTCAAGTTTATATTTATGTCTTATCGTGTTAACATGTTGTAAACAAGTTTGTGTTCGTGCTTAGAGAAAAATGACACAATAAGTTATTATGTCGTGTTTGTGTCTGGCATCTTACATCATTGGGGGTGTTTGGGATTCCTTATCAAAAATGACTTATTAACTTATATAAGTCATAAGCGAGAAGTTACAAATAGTAACTTCTCAAAAACAACTTATCACCACACAGAACCATCTTAAATAAGTTAACCCAAACGCTATAAAAACAACTTATTAACTTTTATAAGTAAATAAGTTATAAGTTGCTCCAAAATAAGCAATCCCAAACACCCCCATTGTATCGTGTTACGATATGCTAGTCCTAGCGCTTTATATTTAAATCTGATAGATAAATTGTCAATACAAGAAAAAAGAGTAAAATGCACGGATAGTCCCGGTGGTTTGGTGAAATTTCACCTTTAGTCCCCAACTTTTCAAAATTACACTCTTAGTTCCTTTGGTTTGACAAGTTGTTACTCGGATAGTCCCTAAAGCGGATGGAGGTTAGTTTTCCTGGTTAAGTGGGTGTGAAATGACAAGGGCTATCCGAGTAACAACTTGTCAAACCACAGTGACTATCCGAGTAACAACTTGTCAAACCACAGGGACTATCCAAGTAACCTTCATCCGCTTTAGGGACTATCCGGGTAACAACTTGTCAAACCACAAGGAATAAGAGTGTAATTCTGAAAAGTTGGAGACTAAATGTGAAATTTCACCAAACCACACGGACTATCCGGGCATTTTACTCTATGTAAGAAAAAACTAATATATTAATTCTTTTATTTATGAAGTAAATATCATTGTAAGAACCCCTCAACAACCCCTTGAGATCTAACCTCACTTTCAGACAGTAGTGTCTCCACTTCACTTCAACTCAAGTCAACAATGGCGAATCGCTTAACCCTCATCCTCTGTCTTTCCACACTCCTCATCCTCTCTCACTTCACCCCACTTTCTCTCTCTAAACAAACCTCCCCCGATGAAGACGACGACGAAGACCTCAGCTTCCTCGAAGAACCAGAACCTTCACCTTCACCCACCTCAACCCACGATCCAGATCTCCCAGATTTCGACGAATTCGCCGGAGACGAAGACGACGACTTCGAAAACTACAACTACGATGAAGAAGACGACGACTTCGAACTCCCTTCAGATTTCAAATACGAAGAAGATGTATCCAACACGATTGATGACACTGACGTTGTGGTTTTAACTGAGGGTAACTTTAGTGATGTCATTGAGAGTAACCGGTTTGTGATGGTGGAGTTTTATGCTCCGTGGTGTGGGCATTGTCAGGCTCTGGCTCCTGAGTACGCTGCTGCTGCTACGGAGTTGAAAAGTGAACCGGTTGTGCTTGCGAAAGTTGATGCGCAAGACGAGAGTGAACTTGCTGAGAGTTATGAGGTCCAGGGGTTTCCTACGATTTTCTTTTTTGTTGATGGGGTTCACAAGCCGTATCTTGGTCAACGAACAAAGTTAGTTAGTCTCTCTCTTAATCTCTTCTTATCTTAGTGTCGTCATGATCATCATACTCAGTAAATGCCACCAATAGCAAAGCTAAGGTAGGGTGAAGAGGGTAAGTTGTAGACAGCCTTACCTCTACCCGTTAGGAATAGAGAGACTGCTTCCGGTGAGACCCCGGCTCGATAGTAGTTTTGCATCAAGCCTTGAATATAAGGCACATAACACTCAGCAATTAAGACCCAGGCTGATTAGTGCACGTATTCCTTGTCTTTCGGCTATCAAAGCCACCACATGTTGCATGATTAACCACCCCCTTCTTTTAACGTTATTTTCACGAAATTAGTAAAGTAACATTAAAATTAGTGCACTTTCACTTTTGCCCCCTAAGCGCCCACACATATATACATTATATGCGCATACCGCCAGCGGGGCGTATATAGGATTGTATGATTGTTTAATTAGTCTATTTTGTTGGCATGAGAGTGTGTTTATCAAACTCGAGATGCTAATGTGAAGTTGATTAATAGAAGTTACTAGAAAATGTAACTACCGATTAAGTGCCAAAAAATAAGTGTGTAAATTACATGGTTCTAAAAGTCGCTTAGCGTCGGTCGGTGGGGTACCGACTAGCGATTCAGATTGGGATTTTTATATGTAATTTTCATTTTTTATACATATATACACGTATTTATAGGTAAATATTTTAAGTAGATATGTTGTTAACCTCTCCTTGACCCATTTTTTGAAGTATATAGGATTAATCACTGGAATCTACATGGTTTGGTTGGAAACTGGCTGAAATTTATAGGTTTTGGCCGGAATTGCCGAATTTTGGCCAGAATTTTGACTGGAATCGCCGATTTTTGGCTGGTCGACTAGGGCCGATTAGGTCTGACTAGGGCCAACTACCGATTAGTTGACTGATTAACGAAAAATTAATCAGTGCTCAGCCAACTAGTGATTAATCGCCGACTTGTCCCGATTTTTACAAGAATGGTAAATTATAATCAAATAATTATAAATGGTAAATTAGTTAGCTTGAAGATAAAATAAGAAACAAAATTACCACCGAAGTAGAGTGTATTTGTTGATAGGATTGTAGATGAAGTTCAAGAAAAGGGACTCGAATTTGATGATGTCACTTATAACTTTTTAAAGTAGATTGAAAGATCTGTATGACATCCTTATTTTACAATTTACATACCATAGTCGGCAGACTACGGTATGTAAAATAAGGATGTTATACAGATCTTTCAGTGTACTTTGAGAAAGTTATAAGTGACATCATCAAATTCGAGTCACTTTTCTTGAATTTCATCTAGAATCGTGTCAACAAATACACTATACTTTGGTGGTAATTTTGTTTCTTATTTTCTCTTCAAGTTAACGAATTCACCATTTTTTATTATTTGATTATAATTTACACACTTATTTTTTAGTAGTTAAATATTCTAGTAGTTTTTATGAATGAATTTAAGTTATTTTGGATATCAACATAACTATGCTCTTGACTGGCAATCTCACTTAACGGCCCGAATAATGATTTTGTGTTTAGGAATAGCGGAATCAATGAATTTGATTTGCTTTTTTGGTGTTTTATAGAGACGCTATAGTAACTTGGATCAAGAAAAAGACTGGACCTGGGGTGTACAACATAACGACTGTAGAAGATGCGGAGAAAATTCTTACATCCGAGGACAGAGTTGTTTTGGCCTTCCTCGACTCTTTGGTGGTATTACTTATCCGATAACAACCTTAATATCTTGTGCTATTGATAGTCTTCCTAGAAATACTACACAAATGATATGAAACTGTTACACTTCTAGATATGTTTCTTTATTTCGAGTTGTTTTGTTTTCAGGGTACGGAAAGTGAGGAACTTGTTGCAGCTTCAAGGCTTGACGATGATGTCAACTTTTATCAAACAGTAGATCCTAACGTGGCCAAGCTTTTCCACATAAATCCTGATGTCAAATGTCCCGCTTTGGTCTTGCTAAAAAAGGAAGCGGAGAAAGTGACACATCATGGTCGGTTTCTTCACTTTATTCTGCACTTGCGGCCTCTGTTTTATCCATCGTTTAATTTGTTCTATTTCAATATTTCCTGCAGATGGTCTTTTCGAAAAGGAATCAATTAAGGAGTTTGTTTTCGCAAACAAACTTCCCCTGGTGACAACTTTTTCAAGAGAAAGTGGAACTTTAATTTTTGAAAGCCCAATAAAGAAACAGGTATATACGATATATCCGTATATGTATAGATCAGCATAATTTGCTACATGAAATTTTTTGAAAGCTCACCATATTGTCATAAACCGTACTTTCGGTTGTTAGGTTTTGTTATTTGCAACTTCAAAGGGTTCAACTAAGGTTAAACAAACATTCGAGGATGCTGCAAAGTTATTTAAGGGGAAGGTAATTGGAATTAGCAATTTTATAATATAAAAATATTTAAGCTCAAGAGATTTAACAATTTCACGTTATTTTATTTCCGGGCAGCTTATCTTTGTATTTGTTGAACTGGACAATGAAGATGTCGGAAAGCCTGTTGCGGATTATTTTGGCATCACAGGAGACGCTCCACGAGTAACGGCTATTTTAACTTTTACTTATTGTTTGTTATATAATTTTTTCTTTTTTACTTTTCGCAAGATGAAGTACATCTAATAATAGTATTTGCTGCATGTCTTAACTAGGTTCTTGCATATACCGGAAATGATGATGGTAAGAAGTTTGTATTTGACCAAGATTTGACCCTTGAAAACCTCAAGGTTTTCGGAGAAGACTTTTTAAACGACAAGCTTAAACCTGTGTACAAGTCAGATCCTATTCCCGAGCAGGTAATTTGTTTGGGTTCTTTTTAGTTTTTGTCTTTTTTTCTTCAAAGAGTTAAATTTTGATCGGGCGATCGTTAATGATGCAGAATGATGGTGATGTTAAAATAGTAGTTGGGAATAACTTCGATGATATTGTCTTGGATGAATCAAAAGATGTTCTTCTAGAGGTATTTCTAAAAAAACAAGAGTAAAATGCCATTTTTGTCCCTAAGGTTTGGTCGATATTGCGGTTTTTGTCCAAAGGTTTGTATTTCCGCATTTGGATCCAAAAGGTTTGAAATCTTGCCATTTTCATCCAGCTCGTTAACTCCATCCATTTTTCCCCGTTAAGTCAGGGGTATTTTCGTCCTTTGTTAACTTAATATGCAATTCGGTCTTTTTCACTTTATGTAAATTATGCTAAATGCTTGTACATAAAGTGTAAAAAGACCGAATTGCCCTTTAAGTTAACAAAAAAGACGAAAATACCCCTGACTTCAAAGGGAGAAAAATGGATGGAGTTAACAAGCCGGATGAAGATGGCAAGGATTTTAAACCTTTTGGATCCAAATGCAAAAAACAAACCTTTGGACGAAAGTTGCAAAACTGACTAAACCTCAGGGACGAAAATTGCATTTTACTCTATGAATAATAATAATGTTTTGCATCAATTGATTGTGGTGGGTGTTTTCAGAACTAACTCGTGGTTGAACTTGTGAATCTTTTTTTTTACAGATTTATGCACCATGGTGTGGGCATTGCCAAGCTCTAGAACCGACATACAACAAGCTTGCAATGCATTTACGCGATATCGACTCTTTGGTAATAGCAAAGATGGACGGAAGTACAAATGAACATCCCCGGGCAAAGGTATAGTGGCATTATAAAGTCTTGGATAATTATTAGTTGGTATCGGAATTTTCGCTCAAACTTAAATTTTTGCGTCTTACAGGCTGATGGGTACCCCACAATTCTTTTCTACCCAGCGGGAAACAAAAGCTCGGATCCTGTAAGTGATATTCGCTGAGATAAATTATGCTTGAGCTATTACATACAAACCCTCTTTAATCCTATCCGATTTATGATAATGAAAACATTTAGACTTACAAAATACAAGCTGAAATGAGTAAAATGTCATTTTCGTCTTTGAGGTTTGGACAGTTTTGCGACTTTCGTCCAAAGGTTTATTTTTCGGCATCTGGACCCAATAGGTTTGAAATCTTGTCATTTTCATCCCGCTCATTAACTCCGTCCATTTTTCTCCGTTAGTTAGTGGTATTCTTGTCTTTTGTATTTAGTAAGGGTATTTTGAATACTTGTACATTATGCTAAATCCTTGTACATAAAGTGAAAAAGACCGAATTGCCCTTTAAGTTAACAAAAAAGACGAAAATACTCCTGACTTCAAAAGGAGATAAACGGATAAAGTTAACAAGCCGGATGAAAATGGCAAGATTTTAAACCTTTTGGATCCAGATACGAAAAAACAAACATTCGGACGAAAGTTGCGCAACTGGCCAAACCTCAGGGACGAAAATGGCATTTTACTCGGACGGAATTATAAATTGTAGTTAATATAAAATGAAGAAAATGCATATCTCAAGCGCAAATACTACACACACACACATGTATCTATTATTTTAATTTTGAGTTTATGCGGTTCTCGTAGTCTTCTACTTATTATCGGTTATGTATTAAACATTTAAAAGGACTCTACATAGATTATTATAAGGGGTTTCCATATATGAGTAATGGATGTGATTAACTTTGTTTGGTATGTGGCAGATATCTGTGGATGTTGATCGAACAGTAGTGGCATTCTACAAGTTTCTCAAGAAACATGCTTCGATCCCCTTTAAGCTTCAGAAACCCACTTATACTGATGCCAAAGAAAGCGACACTAAAATCGACCAGAAAGATGAATTATGACAATAGTCTATGTTTGTAGCTTATATGTAGACGTTGCAACATGATTTCTAATACATGAAATGGAAGTCGAAGACAGGATACACAATAATTATTGTAGTGTAAAAGTAGACGTTTCTTGATACCACTTACGAGCTATATTATTGCATGTGTTTCTCTAACGAGTAACCCTTCAGGTCTTAACATTTTTTCATCTCACCTAGTGTGACGTTTTTTTTTCTTCATTAAAAAATGTCTTTATTCCTTGGTGGGAACGCGCACAAATTCTATAAAACGTGCCTGAAATGCATCATGGTGGTAAGGATATATCTTCTTAGGCAAGGCAAGGCGACGAGGAGAGGCGAGAGTGCCTTTTATTAAGGCGTGTTTGCGCATACTGTTACTAGTGTACAAGGCTGCTTTCTTCTGTTTTGGTAGAAATTTGATTTTACTGGAATAACTGAGCCAACATAATTAATAACCATATGATTTTAAAAGCTCACGTCGGCATGTCGCTAAAAACCTAGAAATTTAAGCTATAAGATGATCATAATGGGATTCTAGTACTATTCTGGAAGGGTGCATTTAACTTCCCACATGTTTACAAGTGCTTTTCGCATACTTGATGCGTGCACCTCTTATCTCTGCTCTTAAGTAGCCTATCGCCTCGTGTTTTGTAAACACGCTATAAATGACACAACTAAAGGTGGTAACGGACAGTAAACCATGGGCGGACCTAAGACAAAGCCAGGGTGGGCGGGCGCACCCCCGGGAAAAAAAATTTTAGTTCTAAGTTCCGTCGAAAATCCCGTCCGCACCCCTTGGAATTTTTCGTCCGCACCCCTTGGAATTTCAGTCCGCACCTCTTGAAATTTTTCGTCTGCACCCCTTAGGTAAAAATTGTTATCAATTTATATTTTAATTTTTTTTAGTAAACTCTTATTTTTATTTTAAATACTACCTAAATTATATAACTTTTAATACCTAAATAACTAAACCCAAATACCCAATATCTTTAACTAGCCCACTACTAAGTCTTAGCCCAATAAACAAACCCAACAAATCAACAATATTTCAAACTAAAATAAAATAAACAAGCCCAAAACCCTTACATATTCTCTCCCGCTCTCTTTATACCACCGTAATCAGCCACCATACCACCGCCGATCGAACACGAGTAAATTTCTTTGTTATTTTTTATGAATTTTGGTTGATTTTTTGGTTGATATTAGCCGCATACTAACCATGACAGTAGACATGTGCTTCGTTTTGTTTTTTCATTATGTTATATGGTGGGTTGTATTTTGTTAGTGATGATATTTTGCCTTTTTTTATAGCCGCATACACCACACGGTAGATCTGGTGGGTTATATTTGTTAGTGAAGAATGTTTGGTTTTTTCTTTTTATGGTGCATATGTTGTTTAGATGATTTTTACGGTTATTTACATTATTATTTCTAGGACTTGAATAGTTGATATATTATGTAATATGTTATGGAGCCATGTTTTGGATAGATTTCAAAAAATGAAAATCCGCAGGGTGTCGTTTTAATTATGTTTGTAACAAGGTTTGACATATTTTTGATGATTATATAATTTAGTTCGATGTTCTTTTGTTTTACATGACCCGACCCGATACTAACCGATTTTTTACTTATATACCTTGGGGCCTAAAATTTTTAAAAATGTTCCGCACCCCTATGGAAAAATTCCTGGGTCCGCGTCTGCAGTAAACTGCCACTTGTTGCTTTGAGCTTTCAAATAAATTCTGGGGTTATGTGAGGGGTGGTAAAATGGGCAGGTCAAACATGTAAAGGGTAGAAACAGACAAGTCAAAACGACCATATGGTGTTAGCCAGGGGTGGTAAAATGTTCGGTCAAACATTTTCCATTACAGTATTTTTTTTTTGAAAGGTATTTTCCATTACAGTATGTAAATCTTTCACTTGATGTTTTCCTCGTACATTACTAATAATAATAATAATAATAATAATAATAATAATAACAAAATAATATTACCTTAAATAATATTGTGCGCCTACGTTTAGTAACATTACAACAATACTTTCCGGTTCTTTATTTAATCCACGCAACATATACTCACTCCTATTAGTCTATTACTCTTCAGCAGGAGGATCGACCCAGCGTCCATGATCTTTGATTAGTTGGATCAATGCATTGGTTGCACCCTCCATTGCAATTCCTCGTTGTACCACCGTCTGAAAAAAATATAACCACATCAATCTATAAGAATTGTATTCGTAGAAAGCTACCATGATTGGAATTTTACTGGGTACGTTTGTTTATTTCAACTCTCAACCGATTCAAACTATTTCACTCGTTTAGGAAAAAACAAAGTTGCGTACCTTCCCAACATAAAGATCAATCTTCCCAGGAGCACCACCGACGTATCCGAAATCTGCATCGGCCATCTCTCCCGGTCCGTTGACTATACATCCCATAATTGCAATCTGTCATAAAAGTATGGACAAAATATAAGTGACATTTATTTTGCTATAGAGATGAACAAAGTTGGTACTCAAATGTTTTAAGTCAGCATGTAGGAAAGGGTTTGATAACTACCGAAACACCAGGCAGATGTGATGTTTTTTCTCTAATTTCCGCACTTATCACTTGAAGATCAAACAGAGTTCTACCACAAGATGGGCATGAGACGTATTCCTGTATTTATTTTTTTAACAAATAAGCAACAAATATATAAATTTATATGTATAAGTATATGTATATGTAGAGTTAGGGCAAAATGAAAACACCTATGAGTTGTGAGAACTTAGAGAACTCAGCCAAAACGAAGGTTTTTTCGATTTTGTTTTACCGAAAATCCTCTGAAATATCAACTTTTCCAAAAAAAAATGTTTTTTGTTGATTTACACTACCGTAAAAAACCCTTACAATGGGTGTAAATGCTTATGTCAGCAGCGTAAAAAGGCTGACCCCGCTCAGATTTTTTTTTACAGCTGTGTAACATTTTCATCTACGTGTGTGCAAAAAATGGTGGCAAAATTCGCACGGAAAGTCGGAGTTCTCCAAGTTCTCACTACTGGGGGGGGGGGGGGGGGGGGGGGTTCTCTTGATCTAAAGCATGTATATGTGTGTAATCAGCAAAAAATAGTACATCCCATACCGTTTTAGTGTTTCGCATCCTGCATCCTTGTAGCAAATTGAAAGACGTATTTCTGAGAAATTCGAAATCTTGATCTGGTGCTTCTAATAAAATACCATCTCCAAGTCCATCAACTAAAAGTGCACCAGCATTTGCACCCGCGTTAATAACTAAATCATCCCTGCCAGCATACAAAACAGCGTTAAAACTTAAAATTAACAAACACTTATAAAAAGGTAAGAAAAAAATGCGTGTAATTATTTATATATATATCGACATGGGTCAGTAAATTACCTAGGAATTCCCTTTGGGAACTGTATGTGGTGAAGAACTGGGAAGTTCAATGAATTTTCAGAGAGATACTCGAATAGCCTGTCAAACAAAGATGTCACAGTTATATATATTTTTTAAACAAAAATAGATATTTTTTATCAAGTAAAATGCCACTTTCGTCCCTGAGGTTTGGCCAGTTTTGCGGCTTTTGTCCAAAGGTTTGTTTTTCCGCATCTAGATCCAAAAGGTTTGAAATCTTGCCATTTTCATCCGGCTCGTTAACTCCATCCATTTTTCTCCGTTAAGTCAGGGATATTTCCGTCTTTTTTGCTAACTTAAAGGGCAATTCGGTCTATTTCACTTTATGCAAAAAAACCAAATATCCCTGAAAAAGACCGATCTGCCCGTTAAGTTGACCAAAAAGATGAAAATACCCTTGACTTAATGGAGAAAAAACGGATGGAGTTAACGAGCCGGATGAAAATGGCAAAGATTTCAAACCTTTTGGATCCAGATGCGGAAAAACAAACCTTAGGGACGAAAATGACATTTAGCTCTTTTTTATTAGTGAAAGTTGATACCTCCTTGCAGTATGCACTCTGCCAGTTTTTTCATCTGAATACGGCAGATCATGAAGAATCATTGTAGCATCAATGCTTTTTAAAACGTCTAGCTCCTCATAGGACTCATCACCACGTACCGACACCACCAAACGTGTGCCTGAGGAAATATCATTTAAATATTTTATATGTCATTTGTAAACAAGAACTGCTCCATACGAATTGAGTGGTGAAAAACTGAAATTGAGAAATTTACCTTCTGGTAAAAGCTTATGAGCTCCAGTTGATAACTCATTCAGATTTACCAAGACTATCGCGTTTGGCAAAGGCTTTGACAATTGTTCTGATAAAGGAGTTATAACTCCCATACTTACATCAATCAACCTTTTAAGAGCTAGCCGCTGATAACAGATAAAAAAACTGGATTAGTATGGAAATAATATACTTTCCATAATCACATTTGACATATTAATCGTTTTTTAAAGAAGATATATAAAGCAGGGCTGCAAACGAACCAAACGTTCAACGAACAGTTCGTGAACCGGAGGGAAGTTTGTTTGTGCTCGTTCGTTTATTAAACAAACGAAAACGAACTCGCGTTCGTTCATTTATGTTCGTGAACGTTCGGTGACGTGTTCGTTTATGTTTGATTGTGTTCGATAGTTCATTAGTGTTTTTAGTTTTTATATTTTATTTAAATACTTCAAAATTCCGACAAATAAAATATTTAATAAGTGTCGGTGTATTATATAATCTGTCCATGAACGCTTGTTTGTGTTCGTTTGTTTTAATTTGTGTTCATCAACACTAGTTTTCATGAACAGTTTGTAAGCACATATATTTCTTAACAAACGATTCGTTCAGTTCATTTGCAACCCTAATAAAAAAATTTGAACAAAAAGTATTTCGGGTTTAACGACCCGTATGAAACATATTCTATCTAGAGAAATTTGATAGAAAGATTTCTTACAGCATCTTTATCATCTACAGGTGGAAGCTCTCTCAATAAGATAGAATCTACGGTTGCAAGATCCTGAATAAAAAACCATATTTTATGAGCTAACAAACACATATGTCAGGGAACGTTGACGGATTTATTACTCAACGTAACAAAGGATGAACTGACCTTAAATGGCATACCAAGCACAAGTTTTGCAGCTAATGATCGGTAAAAGAGCTCAGGTGTCTGGACATAAATAAAATGTATAAAAAATGCAAGAATTAATACAGGACGTGCAAGGTAATATAAAGACTAATGAAGTAAGAAGGTAATTAACCTTCAGTTGATCCAGTGAAACAGACATGAGAACAGAGCCGTCACGGTGTAGTACGCCTCTGTAATCCACCTCTTCACCCTGCCACAAAAGAAAAGGTCATATATAATATTATGATTAAAACATATTAACAATTTGTAAAAGAGTTAGAAAGCAACCTCCTTTTGCACAGGCAAATCGCCGGTTCTTCTTTGAAAATCGAAATAACGTCTATGTTTCTCTTCAAATGGTGCCTAGAAAAGGAAGTGTAATAAGAATTATAGTAATATAAGGCTTGAAATACCTATTAACTAATTTTTTTTACCCGTCGTACGCGACGTGATAAATTATAGACCACGGTCAACCCGACTCGTTTCCGAACTAAATTTACGTTGAAACGTAGAGTAATCCGAATTCATACCGTTGAATGAAAATGTATTATATTTTTGTTTCCAAATAAAATTTACGTCGAAATATAGACCAACTCAAAAGGTACATAAAATAAACACGTGCGGTGGCGTCGTATGCGGCGTGATAAAGTATAGAATACAATCGACCCGACTCGTTTTCGAATTAAATTTACACCGAAACATATAGTAACTCAGATTTATACCGTCAAACGAAAACGTATTATATTTGACCTAATTTGTTTCCAAACAAAATTTACGTCAAAACGTATATAAAAATAAAACATTTTATAATTAACCCAACTAATTTCCAAACAAAAATCACATTAAAGCGTAGACAAACTCGAATTCATACAGACACGTAAATAGAAATAAAAACGTAAGAAATTAGTTTTAGGGTAAACTCAAAACTTTAGAAACTTAAAGGATTGTTTTTGACATACCAAAGTAGAAGGGTTGTCAAAGTGTAGAATGGGTCATTCTTTTTAAGATATTATACGATTTGGTAAAACTCATGCAAAAACTTACCACCCCTTGTTGAATTTGCGATGCTTTCATACCAAGATTAGCCAATTTCCTACACGGATCGATTTCTTCCTCCGGAGGTTCGGTAAGGGAAACCCTAATAGTATCACCAAGACCATCCTGTATATCATACAAATTCAAGCTTATGAAGTTATGATTATATGAACAATGTATATGGTATTATGCCATTATGGTTTTATAAAGCTCTTTCTTTATTTGTAAAAAATAAGTAGCATGAAGAATATATGACCTGAAGAAGTGTCCCGATACCAATTGCAGATTTCATTCGTCCGTCTTCACCCTCACCAGCTTCCGTAACTCCCAAATGCAACGGATAGTCCCAACCCTGAACATACATTTCCGCTACAAGAAGACGGTATGCTTGAACCATGATCACTGGGTTGCTTGCTTTCATTGAAAATACGAAATTATGGAAGTCTAGTTTTCGACAAATTCTTGCAAACTCAAATGCCGATTCAACCTGAAAAAACAATTTTGTATCGCGTAAGTGATTGTTAAACGTTAAGGGTAAATCAAGAGAAACTTAATGCATAGTATGCATGCTTACCATGCCTCTAGGAGAATCACCGTAGTAACTCATGATACGATCCGAAAGACTCCCGTGATTTGTTCCTATGCGCATTGCCCTTCCGTATTTCTTGCATTTTTCAACCAACGGGACAAAAACCTGGTGTAACAAAGAATACATTTGCAATGAGTTTATTAACTTTTTTAGTTGAAATTTGATAAAAGATTAATTGTAGGCCTGTAAACAAACTAAACGTTCATGAACTTGTTCAGCGGGAAGTTCGGTTATGTTCATTTATTTAATAAATGAACGAACATGAACACATGTTTTGTTTGTTGATTTATGTTCGTGAACGTCCGTTTATTTACATTTGTTTATGTTTGTTCGTTTATGTTAGTTTCAATTTAAATACATAGGTAGTTATATTTATATAAATACTAAACATAAAAGGAACTTTCTACTATTTATATAAATATAACTAATTGGAAATTGGGCTTTCTAGTAATAAAAATGGGTTTCCAATGGAATTTAATATTTATCGTAATTAATCACTAATTTATATAAAAAATTGCTTTATGCTTGCTTATGTTTAGCCAACTATGTTCATTTGTGTTCATTTATGTTCCTTCATTTGTGTTGTTTATTGTTTGCTAAACTATGTTCGTTTAAGTTTGTTTGTTTATGTTCATTTACGTTCGTGAACTG
Organism: Helianthus tuberosus; assembly: GCA_030545235.1. NCBI lineage: Eukaryota > Viridiplantae > Streptophyta > Magnoliopsida > Asterales > Asteraceae > Helianthus > Helianthus tuberosus. Next base: position 40,144,277 of record CM060371.1, on the reverse strand, counting down.
TTCGTTTAGGTTTTAAACGAACAAACACGAACATGAACATGACCATTTTCTTAATAAACGAACATGAACATGACCGTTTTCTTAACAAACGAACATGAACAAAAAATTGTGTTCGATCATATGTTCTGTTCATTCGGTTCATTTACAGGCCTAATTTATTGGGAGTGTGAACAATAGAAAGTCGATCAACTGCTTGACCTTCTCGATATGCTCAAGTTCCTTTTGATAATCGTCATCTGTATACTCCAACGTCTCAAACTGGGCCCGTCGATCAGCTGCAAAGAACAAAGTCAAAAGATTGAACAATTTGAAAGAAAGGTTACGAAAGAAACAAGATGTTAAGTTTGTACCAAAATTTCCAGGGTTGACACGAATTTTATCGAAACATTCAGCAACCCGTAGTGCAACTGAAGGAGCAAAATGAATGTCTGCCACTAGAGGTATGTTATAACTGCAAATGCATATGATGGATGAGATAACCATGGAAAACATAAAGATTTAAGAAAGTCAACCTACTTTTTTTGAACAAGGGTGTTCTTGATTTCAAAACATGCATCTGCCTCTCGTTTCCCTTGCACTGTTATTCTAACGAGATCAGCTCCTCTATCAGCTATTTGCATGACCTGTCAAACAGACGATTAACCAACTCAGCAGCCATTACATTGACAAACCATACTATGATGAATTTGAAAGGATATAAATTTGTATCTATCGAATGATTTCTAAAAACAAGTAGTGTCTTCCATCAGCATTATATTTCTTATAAGATGAACTAGTTTTTTATCTGCCGCGCGTTGCGGTGGCGCCATATGCGGCGTGATAAATTATAGACTACAATCAGCCCGACTTGCTTCCGAACTAAATTTATGTTGAAACGTAGAGTAATCTGAATTCATACCGTTGAATGAAAATGTATTATATTTGACCCGACTTGTTTCCAAATTAAATTTACATCGAAACGTAGACCAACTCAAAACGTACATAAAATAAACATGGGTGTTGGCGTCGTACGCGGAGTGATAAAGTATAGACTACAATCGACCCGACTCATTTCCGAACTACATTTACGTCGAAATATATTGCAACTCAAATTTATACCGTCGAATGAAAACGTATTATATTTCACCCGATTTGTTTCCAAACAAAATTTACGTCAACGTAGTCCAACTCAAAACGTATATAAAAATAAAACCGTATATAATTGACCCCAACTCGTTTCCAAACAAAAATTACATGAAAGTGTAAACGAACTTGAATTTATATCGCCACGTAAAAAAAACGTAAGAAATTAGTTTTAGGGTAAACTCGAAACTTAAGAAACTTGAAGGGGTTAAAGTGACAATTACAAAGTTATAGGAGGTTAGTTTTGGCATTGTCACAAAGTTTACCGACCTTTCTTTTTAAGGTATTATAAGCCACAGACCTTTCTTTTTAAGGTATTATAAATATATTCCCATCAACATTAGAAAAAACAACAAAAAACAAGAACCTGTTCCACAGTTGCAGCCACATCCTTAGTATCAGTTGTGGTCATTGTTTGAATTCTTATTGGGTGATCACTACCAAGAGCTACATCTCCAACCATTACTGTGCGGGTTTTCCTCCTGACGGTTTTATGTGTGGATTCACAATACTTCTGTACAGGAACTGCCGGAAACAAAGAAATAAGCATTAAAATATTATTTTCATTCTGATGCAAGCACAAAATGCATATTTAATGCTACAACGCGGGTACGTATTCTTAGTAAATCAACATTCATATGATCAGTTAGAAATTATTATGATTGTTGCAGTTTTGAAAGTAAATGTAATATAAAGGCTATAACTGCAAGCATAAGAGTGAACGGTAAAGCACGTACCCAACAAAGGACTCCCTTCAGAAGCAGGCTGGAGCTCTGTAATATTTGAAGAAGGATTTGCATTTTTGATCACGAAAACCTTAGTTCTGTTAAACTTAACCCTCTTCAGATCTGAAACTTTAACAAAATCTGAGGTTTTTGCAAGCCCTAAACCGTTGCCTCTGCCCTTTAAAGTCATAAAGGAAGCTGGAACAGCTCCGGTTGCCATTGTTGCAAATAAAATCCCACAATCTCTACAATCATGAATAGTAAACCGAGATCAGTGTATTAGATATTGAATGCATACTATTACCATCTCCACCACATAGATGAAGTCAAAGAAATACAGCTCATATGCGCTATTCCCTTTCTACACACCATAAAAGACCCTTGACTTCTAACTTCTAAGATCAAACAGATTAGTTTATACTTTTGAACTGACTGGAATTTTAACTATTTTGGGAAAAAATAAGATATCTGCATATGGAATTACCATGCACAAAATCCATACCAATTTTGATGTTCAAAACTGACAAATATGAATCAGAAGTCACATCATATCTATAATACAGCCGACAGATGAGCTAGTCAACTTACATGGAACAAATTCTTCACAACATCAAATAGAGGATCTAACTGATAATCAAGTCAATAACAAAATAATTTAGATTTCAACTTAGTACACTTCACCCAACTTATATAAAACTCATCAATCTCCATATAGTTATTCAACTATATTCCACACAAAATCAAAAACACCTCACACAATTAACCAAATTTAACATTTCGCAAGACGTCATTTTTCGTAAATCGTTAATTCTTCACCAGACCTAACTAAACACTACATAAATCACTAAATTAACAAGTTTAAGATCAGAATAAAAAACAGATTACAGCGAGATCATCAATACACACCTTCTGCTCGAGTATCAGTATTGAAATTCGAAAAAATCAATCTACAGAAAACTATTTGCCTATATTCCACACAAAATCAAAAAACACCTTACACGATTAACTAATTTTCACCTGACCTAAGAAATCATTCAATCAGCAACACTGCTAAGTACATAAATCACTAAATTAACAACTTTAAGATCAGAATCAAAAACAAATTACATTGAGATCATCAATATACACCTTATGTTCAAATATCAGTAGCGAAATTCAAAATTCATCAATCTCGATATAATCACTAGTTCACTACATAAATCGCTAAATTCTTCACTAAATTAACAAGTTTAAGATCAAAATCAAAAACAAAATACATCGAGATCATCGATACGCCCCTTATGTTCAAATATCAGTACCAAAATTCAAAATTCAACAATCTCAAGATAATCACTACATAAATCGCTAAATTCTTCACTTAATTAACGATCAGAATCAAAAACAAATTACATCGAGATCATCAATACACACCTTCTGCTCAAATATCAGTAGCGAAATTCAAAATTCAACAATCTCGAGATAATTATTCGACTGACTATATTTCAATAATACCTCACACGATTAACCGATTTTTAACATTTCGAAAGACTTAATTCATCGTCAACATTAATTCTTCACCAGAACTAATTACCTAACGAATCATTCAATCCAATACCTAAATCGCCAAAATTATTCACCAAATAAACAAGTTTAAGATCAGAATCAAAAACAAAACACATCGTAATCATCAATACGCACCTTCTGCTCGAATATCAGTAACGAAATCCAAAATTCATCAATCTCGAGATAATTATTCGACTATTTTGACATTTTAAAAGACGTAATTCATCATCAATCATTAATTTTCACCTGACCTAACTACCTAACGAATCATTGAATCTGCTCACTACATAATCGCTAAATTATACACTAAATCAACAAGTATTAGAGCGAAATTGAAAACAAAATTACATGGAGATTATTGATACGCACCTTCTGGTGGAATATGAGTAGCGAAATTGAAGCAGAAGCAGGTGATTGTGGAAATTGGTGAAGAATGAGTAGGGCGTTTATAACAACAAACACATGCAAGTGAAGATGAAACAAGTCAATAGAGGACAGCAACGCCGTTACCCATACTTGACTGCCACTTTGTTCAATCGTCGCCATACACAATTCAGGGACTAAAGTCGTCATTATTTGGTTTTTAGTTTTTTCTCATGCCCCTTTATTTCATCTGATTTACACTTGGGTTTCTGTTTTTTGGTTTTATTTACGTTTTTCACCGGTGTTGTAATAATCGTTAGTCGGGCAGTGGGGTGGGGAGTAGTGATTACTAGGGATTAGTCATTAATCGGGATTGTTAATTGAAATTAACTGTTACGCGCCGTTTGCGGCGTGCATATATAATGTATATATGTGTGGGCCATCGGGGGTAAATGTGAAATTGTACTAATTTTAATGTTATTTTACTAATTTGAGAAAATAACATTAAAAACGGAGGACGGTTGATCATGCATCATGTAATGGTGTTGATAGCTGAAAGACAAGGGGTATGCACTAATCGATCTTTTTGCCGAGAGTTATGTACTTATGTGTCTTATGTCCAAGGCTTGCGAAATAAACAGGTTTTAGTATCAAAGCCCAGACACAGTTATGTGTCTTATGTCCAAGGCTTGATGTAAAACTACTATGGAGCTAGGGATCTTACTGGAAGCAGTCTCTCTATTTCCATAGGGTAAATGTATGGTTGTCTACATCTTACCCTTCACAAACCATACCTTAACTTTGCTATTGGTGAGTATGATGATAATGATAATGAGTCAGGATTAATCGGCAATTAATCGACGCCTAATCGGTATTTTTATAACCATACTTTTGACTAGATCAGATTTGAATGTTATAAACGCCATAAGAGACATTGTTGTGATAAAACTTAGACTGAGTGTAGTGGGGCGACTCCCACCCCCAGGTCGCCCCAGGTCGCCTGGAACACCGCCCCCGGGGGCGACTTGGGTGGCGACCCCCCCTTGCCCGTCTCAAACTCGTCGCCCAACTCACACATTTGATTTCAAATATATCCGTTGCCTAACGGATACTTTGGCCAAGTTTTATTATTATTTTTTTTTAAATCCAACCTTTATAAATAAATACCACATATCAAACACTTTTTTACCACAATCTTTTCTCAATTCATCAAAATTTATATCAATCTTCTATCAACTCATCAAAATGTATCCCCACAACATCCCTCCTTTCAACCAAAATACACAATCTTCCAATCCACAACCCGATTTGGCCGACCCAAACGTTTTAAATAACCCCGCTTTTTACGCCTATTTCAATAATATGCACGTTGCTAGCCCTACACCGCAAGTATACTACAACAATACGACGATACCGCAACATATGGGGTTCACCACTTGGAACACACAACAACCCGGTGGTTTTCAAAACGTTGGAGGATCGAGCCAACAAAATGGTATAAATTTTTTAGATATTTTTTTGTAAAGAATATGTTTTTTTTTTTTTAACTTTGTTTGTATTCCATCTAGTGGTTGATTTAGATGACGAAGAAGTTCCGGAGACCCAGTTCGATGTCGGTCAAAAAAAGAAACGTTCACACAAGAGGAAAACACCGGGTGAAGAACGCTTGAAAACCAAACCGATACCATGGACTTCCAACGAGGAAATGAGCTTGTCAAAGGCTTGGCTAGAAATAACCGAAGACCCGAAGTGTAGTAACTATCAAAAGGAAAAAACATATTGGTCTCGTATTTACAACGTTTTCCTCAAGTTGGAAGATCAAGAAGAAGGATACCGCGATGCCGATGGTATCGGCGCGAAGTGGCGTAAAATGCGTCCTTTGATTCAAAGTTTCAACCAAATATACACTCGCCTAAGTAACTCGCGTGTGATCCAAAGTGGTTCCGACGATGCGATGCTCAAAGCAAACGCCCAAAATGAATTCCGAGCCGAACACAATAAGGCGTTTCCTTATCTTGCTATTTGGCAATTTTTAAGAAGGAGTTCGAAATTTCACATAGTCATCGCCTTCGATCCATTTAAAACTCGTGGCCAACCGTCGGCTAAGCGGTCAAAAACCTCATCCTCAAACGACCAACAAAGTACCGGTTCGGACGCTCGGACTTAAATAAATATCAACGACATTGAGGAAGACAACGAAGAGCCACATGAAGAGGCCGAACCGTTTCAACCACCACAACGACCGGTTGGCCGAGATAGGGCCAAAAAAGCCGCCCAAACGTCTTCTAGCGGTGCACGAATCGACTACACCGAAACGTTCGAAAAAGTGACCAATAAGTTAGACGGGTTGTTGCAAACGAGCCAACAACGGATCAACTTAAAAAAAAGAACACGGGGACCGAAAGCTAAAGCTGAAAGAAAGTCGTGGTAAAAAAGAAATGTTACTTACCAATGACAAGACTAATGATTTTTTTTTTCATGAGCAACAATTTGAGGGTTTAACAAAACTTTGAAGGGGTTGTAATTACTAATACTTTTAAAAGACAAAGTCGGTAGAAACCCCACCGTCTTTGCCTCCCCCTCTCCCATATTTTCATGATGTTGCAATTTTAGCCTCTTGACTTTGGTACCTTCAAAGTTTTATAAAATGACAAATTTAGTCACTAAAGTACTACTCCATTTTACAAATAGTTTGCTTTTGACACCCCAAATTTATGGTAGTTTCCTTATTAGTCCCAACTTATAGTTTTCTTCTTACCCCAAAACTTTATCAAATTTTATCTTTACCATTTCTTAACCCTTAACTTTAGGAAATGCAATTTTTAACCACTTAACTTTTTATGAACTTTGTAAATGCTACTTTGACCCTCGAGAGTTTTTGGCTTGACGATATAAATTCGAGTTAGTCGGGTCGCGTATAATACATTATGATTGTACGATATAAATTCGATTTACGTTACGTTTTGATCCAATCACAATGCAGCTATAGGATACATTGAGTTCAATCGGATACGTCAAAACGTGTGTTTTCATATGGTTAACACATCACATAACGCTTGAACTAATCCATTCGATATTTACGAAGTACCCCGCCGAAATGCGCGCGGATATTATTACTAGTTTTTTACTTATAATAATTTCTTTTTTCTAGAAGGGCAGCTGCAATTCATATTCACCCCTAGCTTTGTGAGTATGTCCGCCTTTGACTGTTACAATTCTTTTTACACCGTAAAAGATTATTATTTGTTTCTTGTAACTTACATTTTTTAAGGTTTATGTTAAAAAAGAACCGGTCGGTTGTTAGAGATGTACGGATGTTAGCGTATTTATTAAAAAAAAAAGAGAGAGAACTTTAAACACTCATATAATCAGTTATCTTGTATTTGTATCTTTAATCAAAAAGAAACTTATTATAATATTATCTTAAGCATTTTGTTTTTATACTATATTTTGTTTTTATACTATACTAGGTTATAACCCCGTGTATTATACGGGTTGAGTAAATAAATTTATATTAATAATAAAACATTATATCTTTAAAAATTTCCTTTATTGAACGGGTTGAATAAATATAATTTTATATATTAAATAATTAAAAGTTATATATATAAGAACCATATTGTACGGGTTGAATTAATGTAGTTTTATATACCAAATAAAAAAAAATTATATCTTTAAAACAACATGTACTACATGGGTTGAATAAATGTAATATTGTTTACCAAATAAAAATAATACATCTTTAAAAACCTCATTTATTACACGAGTTAAATAAATGTAATTTTATATACCAAATAATAAAAAAGTTAGTAAATGTAATTTTGTATAGTGAAAATAAAAATATTTAATATATTAATACAAAGTTTGGTTTTCGTGATAAATAATTTGTTTTATTTAAAATGTTTTAAATTAACAATTTACAATTTCGGATAATATTTTATTAGAAAAATAGAAGAATGGTATTCGAAATTTAAAGTAGGATAAAATTTAATATTAGCTCGTTATTCATTCATTTATTTAATTAATATAAGATAAGTTTGGAAGTGAGGCGAGAAAATCATAAAATAAATATCTACAATGAACGACATGTGTCACACATTAATGTTTTATTATATAGTATAGTATAGATAATAATTTAGATTGATATAAATAGATTATTTTGTTGTAGCAAAATTTGTTAATGAAGTCTTAATAAATTTAACCCATTATTTAAAACTCCGTAAATGTATAAATGATAAATAATTTTAGTTAGAGTAAATTATGATTTTGGCCTTTGTGGTTATATCACTTTTACCCTTTTAGCCCAAAAAAGAATTTTTTAACATCTGAGCCCTCAACGTCTTTTTTTTCTAACCCTTTTGGCCCCTAACACTAACCCCATCCATTAAATGTAAGGGGCCAAAAGGGTTAGAAAAAAGACGTTAGGAGCAAAAAAGATTAGAAAAAAAGACGTTGGGGGCTCAGATGTTAAAAATTCTTTTTGGGCTAAAAGAGTAAAAGTGATATAACCACAGGGGTCAAAATCGTAATTTACTCTATTAGTTAAATAAATCTATACTATACAATAAAAGAAACCATTTTCGAGACACTTGTCATCATATTAGGCTATGTCTTATAGATAATTATTATTTTAGTTTAATCTCTTCTAATTAATTATAGATAATCCTTCTACTAAATATTATTTAGTTTAATTAATACTTTTATATTTATCTATTTACTTCAAATTCAAACTTAGTTATCTAATTTGATATTAGAGTAAATAACGATTTTGGCCCATGTGGTTATATCACTTTTACCCTTTTAGCTTAAAAAGGAATTTTTTAACATCTGAGCCCTCAACGTCTTTTTTTCAAACCCTTTTGGCCCCTAAAAGTAAATGGATGGGGTTAATGTTAGGGGCCAAAAGTGTTAGAAAAAAAACGTTGGGGACTCAGATGTTAAAAAATTCATTTTTTGGCTAAAAGGGTAAAGTGATATAACCACAGGGGCCAAAATCGTAATTTACTCTTGATATTAACTATCGCGTATCGAGTACTATCCATTAGTATATTGAAAGATATGATTTTTTTATTATTGGTATATAAAATTGGATTTATTAACCCGTGTAATACACATGGTTTTTAAAGATATATCTTTTTTATTATTTACTATACAAAATTACATTTATTCGACCCGTGTAATACATGAGGTTTTTTAACATATAACTTTTTATTATTTGATATATAAAATTAGATTTATTCAATTCGTACAATACACGGAGTTTTTAAGGATATATATTTTTTATTATTTAGTATAGAAATTTACATTTATTCAACCCGTGTAATACACATATTTTTAAAGATATTTTTTTTATTATTTGGTATATAAAATTACATTTATTCAACCCGTGTAATAAATGATGTTTTTTTAAAGATGTATTGTTTTATTATTTGGTATACAATATTACATTTATTCAACCCGTGTAATACACGTGGTATATAAAATTATATTTATTCAACCCGTACAACATGGTTCTTATAGATATAACTTTTTATTATTTAATATATAAAATTATATTTATTCAACCTGTGCAATAAAGGAGGTTTTTAATAAAGGAAGTTTTTAAAGATATATTGTTTTATTATTTAGTATATAAAATTCATTTATTCGACCCGTGTAATACACGGGGTTATAACCTAGTAATATTATAAATGAGAAGGAGATTAAACTAAATAATAATTATCCATAAAAAATTAAACGAAACAATATTTAGTAGGAAGATTATCTATAATTAATTAGAAAAGATTAAACTAAAATAATACTTATCTATAAAACATGGCCTAATATGATGACAAGTGTCCCCAAAATGGTTTCTTTTATTATAGATTATAGATATGTTTTTTTTTTATTATTATTCAATATTCGATAGTATAGAGAGAGGTGGATTTGTAACTGATGGTTTGATAAATTCAATGCCATTCTCATTGATATCGATCCCTATAAATACAAGAGGCTCTCCGCTATTTTAGGTAGGAGATAACCTTAAAAACAATACAAATTTATCTCTAAATATACTAGATATAAATCTAATCTAAATTTACAAAATTGATATAATCTATTACAACCCCGCAGTCGAAGCGAGAAGAGGCCGAATGCTTAGACTGGACCGAAAATCATCAAATAAGACCCGCGGAAGACCTTTCGTAAATATGTCAGCTATTTGGTAGCGAGACGGGATATGAAGTATTCGCACATCACCACGTTGAACCAAGTCACGAACAAAAAGAATATCCAACTCAATATGTTTGGTACGTTGATGCTGTACCGGGTTCCCAGATAAATAAACGGCACTGATATTGTCACAATAAACCACACTGGCCTTCCGAAGTGGGCGACGTAATTCCAATAATAAATTCCGAATCCAACACAATTCGGCGACCACATTAGCAACACCCCGGTATTCTGCTTCCGCACTAGATCGGGATACCATGATGGTTTGGTAAATTCGATGCCATTCTCATTGATATCGATCCCTATAAATACAAGAGGCTCTCCACTATTTTAGGTAGGAGATAACCTTAAAAACAATACATATTTATCTCTAAATATACGAGATATAAATATAATCTAAATTTACAAATTGATCTAATCTATTAGTAACACATAACCAATTTTAAGCGCAAAAACATAGGTAGTGTTTGGTATGTAGGAATGAGAGAGGGAATGGAAAAAAATGTGTTTGGTTAGTCAAGGAAATGGAATCACCCATTACATATGGCATTCAATTCCCTCAAATTCATTCCATCCACACCCCTTGTTTTTTTCCATTCCATTCCCTCCCCCACATTCATCACCAACACCTCCACCACTAGCCACCCACAAATGCCACCACCACCCACTGCCGCCACCTTACGCCGTCGACCACCGGCGTTACCATCGCCGCCACCCGTCGTGACACCACCGACCACCGCCACCCTCCGCCACTGAACACCGGCACCACCCGCCGTCGTAACCACCCCCTCCGCAACCGAAGATCGGCACTGTAACAACTCTCATAAAAAGTCATAATTATTAAATTAATTAGTCCAAAAGGGAACCCTAATTGAGACACCCAAGTGATTCTGAGCAAACCCTAAAATTTTCATAATTTTCAGAATCAGGATTAGGGCCCCTAAAACTCAGGGGGGGTTAAACCCTATTGACGATTATCCAAATTGTGAGCTGTAGAAATCGAATTTACGAAAACTATCAACTCAGCTAAGCTAGTCCCAAACGTGGCAACCTATAGCTAGAAAATAGGTCTCACGCGGCCCGCGTGAGAATAAGCCAAAACTAAAGCGGGCCGCGTAAGGGTAAAATTTTACCTATAAATAGTGGGGTTTGGGACTGGAATCTGGGCACTGAAACGACGTTCAAACTCCAATTCTACACTGAGTTACGTTCGAATTACTATACAAACACACACGGGTCTCGAAATTCTGCTGCAAAACAGGGTATTAGCACAATCGCTGCTACGATTCATTTTCCAATGATCAATATATCCAATGGATGTTTAAGTGCCGCCCACATTAGGGTTATACTTTATTGTTCGTCATTAATTTGACGGATCATCGTTAATTCGATGGATAAAGTATTATACTTTGTCGTTCGTTGTTAATTCAACGGATCATCGTTAATTCGATGGATGAAGTATTGCATTTTGTCATTCATTGTGAGAATTTGATCTCGTGAATTATCGTAATTGCTGGATTGATTACTAACCCAGTTTTGTGTGCATTGTTATTTATATTAGGTTAACAAGGCTAAATCATAGATTAGACTCTGACCATATTAAATCAGCAATGTGAGTCATTCTCTCTTTTTATCAAATCTATTTACAAAAGTATGTTTATTTTCAAAGTTATAATTACGGGGATTAAGTCTTTGTAATCACCAAGTTACAGCCGGTATGTGGGGTTTTGTATACATTACTTGATAATCGTCACCATTGGGGCAGCCAATGGGGGATATGACCATAGTCACAGATTCGGTCGAGTGACAAATACCGTGGGTAGTTGGTTTGATAATAGAAACATTGTAATCGCTCTTAATACTGTAAATTATAACAAATGTGTCATTTTAGTATATAGAATGATTCACTCAGTATTTCCCGCTGACAAAACCTTTTTCAAACATGTTTCAGGTGATCTGTTGTAATTCAGGAAAAGTGCTGGGGAGCATTTCAAGCTTAAGATAGTGGCTCATTATACAAATAAAGAAATAAGTTTTGTAATATCAAGATTTCATAGTAAAAACATAATATTGTAAATTATCAGGGTTTTATCCCGAATTGTGAAATAAAATAATCGGGGAAAATTTTAGCTTTAAACGATCCTTTTAAATAAACTTCCGCTGTTAAACTCAATTAAATAAATACCGCAGTATTTCTGTCCCGCGGCTCCTGAAACGGGTCAAACCGGGTCGGGGGCCGTGACCTCGCACTTATTTCTCGCTATATTTGGGGGCTAATTAGCGAAATCCGCAATATTGTTAAAGCTGCGAGACCTCGCACTATTGACGATGCGGTAGAATTAGCTAATACTCTAACCGATGAATTGGTACGCACAAGAGATGAAGATAGGAAAAAGGCACTAGCTCAGAAAATTACCCAAGGATTTCGTGCGGGTAATAATAACAGCTTCAAGAGAAAAGGAACAAAGGAAATGCAAAAAGAAGCATTATGGAAGATGCGATATCACTTGCAATTTTTGCAAAACTGTAGGACATCGTGAAGAGAACTGCAAAAAGAAAACAGTAATCTGTTTTAATTGTGGAGAAGCGGGGCATTATAAAACAGAATGTCCTAAATTGATCAAACCAGTAGATAACAAATCCAAGACGACCGAAGGAACTACTAAGAAGAATGCCAGGGCATTTCAGCTGACCACTCAAGAAGCAGAACTCATTCCAGATGTGATAGCGGGTACGTTCTTAGTTCACAACGTGTACGCAAAAGTATTATTTGACTCTGGTGCAAACCAAAGTTTTATAAATACTTTATTCTGTCAAGCTCTTAGTTTACCTTTAACCAATATTAGGCAGATTTTTACAGTTGAAACAGCAGACGGAAATTCAGTTAAAATAGATAAAGTTTTGCAAGAAGGAAACATAGAACTTTTAGGACATAAATTCTCTGCAAGACTATTGCCGATGAATTTAGTTGAATTTGATGTTGTATTAGGAATGGATTGGTTAGTAGCCAACCATGCTAGAATCCTTTGTGATCAGAATTCCATAGAAATTCAATCACCTACTGGAGAAGTGATTAGGATTACAGGAGATAAACCACGTAAGCCCATGAAGTTCATATCAGTAATGAAAGTTGCTAATTATGAACGAAAACAAGGAATAGTGTATATGATTTCAGTAATCATTAGCACTAAGGGAAAAGATCTTAAGGAAATACCAGTAGTATCAGAATATTCTGATATATTTCCAGAAGATTTACCAGGATTACCTCCAGATAGGGAAGTAGAATTTAGGATTCATCTAATTCCAGGAACTACACCAATAGCCAAAGCACCTTATCGGTTAGCACCCACAGAAATGTTAGAATTGAAAAAGCAATTAGATGAATTACTAAGTAAAGGATTCATACAACCTAGCTCATCCCCTTGGGGAGCGCCAGTGTTGTTTGTGAAGAAAAAGGATGGTTCAATGAGAATGTGTATCGATTATAGGGAATTGAATAAGGTTACAATTAAGAATCGATATCCATTACCTAGGATTGATGATCTTTTTGATCAACTTCAGGGGGCTAGATATTTTTCTAAGATAGATTTACGCTTTGGATATCATCAATTGAAGGTACAAGAAGAAGACATACCTAAGACTGCTTTCAGAACTAGGTATGGTCATTACGAGTTTACAGTCATGCCCTTCGGGTTAACGAATGCACCTGCAGCATTCATGGACATGATGAATAGGATCTGTAAACCATACTTGGATAAATTTGTAATTGTCTTCATAGACGATATACTTATTTATTCCAAAAGTCAGGACGAACATTGTCAGCACTTGCATGCACTCTTAACTTTGTTAAGAAAAGAAAAGTTGTACGCCAAATTCTCGAAATGCGAATTTTGGCTAAAGGAAGTGCAATTCTTAGGACACATGGTAAATCATGAAGGTATTCATGTAGATCCTGCTAAGATAGAGGCAATTACCAAGTGGAAGGTTCCACAAACAGCAATGGAAATAAGAAGTTTTATAGGTTTAGCTGGGTATTATAGACGGTTTATTAAGGATTTTTCCAAGATAGCCGTACCATTAACTAAGTTAACCTGTAAAGCCACTAAGTTTGAATGGGGACCTAAACAAGAAGAAGCTTTTAGGATTTTGAAACAGAAATTAACCCATGCACCAATCTTAGCCTTACCAGAAGGAACTAAAGATTTTGAAGTATATTGTGATGCTTCAAAATTAGGATTTGGATGTGTGCTTATGCAACGCAAGAAGGTAATTGCGTACGCATCAAGGCAATTGAAAAAGCACGAAGAAAACTATACGACTCATGATTTAGAATTAGGAGCCGTAATTTTTGCCCTTAAGATTTGGAGACACTATCTTTACGGAAGTAAATTTACTGTCTACACAGACCACAAAAGTTTAAGATATATATTTGGGCAAAAAGAGTTAAACACGAGGCAAAGGAGATGGATGGAAATCTTAAGCGACTACGACTGTGATATTCAATATCATGAAGGAAAGGCAAATATAGTTGCAGATACCTTAAGTCGTAAGTATTATGAGAAACAACGACGGGTTCGTGCTCTCAGATTAAATCTACAAATAGATTTAATGGAACAATTGAAGAATATTCAAACTACAGCAATCAAGGATGATGCTGAAGGAATGAAAGGACGAATCAAGGAATTAGAACAAGGAGTTGATGGAATTTGGAGATTCCACAAAAGTAGAATTTGGGTACCTAAACAGGGAGACTTAAGACCTAAAATTTTAGAAGAAGCTCATAAATCTAGGTACACTATGCACCCAGGAAACAATAAGATGTACCAAGATCTAAGGAAGAACTTCTGGTGGATAGGAATGAAAAGGGACATAGCCAGTTATGTTTCTAAATGTCTTACTTGTTCACAAGTTAAAGCAGAACATCAGAAACCTTCAGGACTATTACAACAGTTAGAGATGCCAGTATGGAAATGGGAACTTATAACAATGGATTTTGTTACTAAGTTACCCAAAACCAGAAAAGGTAATGATGCGATTTGGGTAATTGTGGATCGATTAACCAAATCAGCTCACTTTCTACCTATGAAAGAAACTTTTAGCATGGAAAGATTGGCTAAATTGTATGTAGATGAAGTTGTATCCTTACATGGAGTTCCACTCTCCATTGTTTCGGATAGAGATAGTCGTTTTACTTCCCATTTCTGGAAAAGTTTCCAGCAAGCTATGGGAACTCGACTAAATTTGAGCACTGCATATCATCCCCAAACAGATGGGCAAAGTGAAAGGACGATCCAAACTCTAGAAGACATGCTCCGAGCATGTGTAATAGACTTTGGTGGAAGTTGGGATGATCACTTACCATTGATTGAATTCTCATATAACAATAGTTATCACTCAAGCATTGATACTGCTCCATTTGAAGCATTATATGGAAGAAAGTGCAGAACTCCAGTTTGTTGGGCAGAAATAGGAGAAAGTCAATTATCAGGTCCGGAGATTGTGCAAGAAACAACTGATAAGGTTACTCAAATCAAAGAAAGGCTGAAAACGGCTCGAGATCGCCAGAAGAGTTATGCAGACAATAGAAGCAAGCCTTTAGAATTCCAAATTGGAGACAGAGTATTGTTAAAAGTTTCTCCTTGGAAAGGAGTTGTTAGATTCGGTAAGAAAGGGAAGCTAAGTCCCATATACGTAGGACCATTTCCAGTGATCCAACGTATAGGACCAGTAGCTTATCGTTTACAATTACCAGAAGAATTATCTGGAGTACATGATGTATTTCATGTATCCAATCTCAAGAAATGCTTATCAGATGAATCACTGGTAGTACCTCTTCAAGACATAGAGGTAAACGAAAAGTTAAAATTTGTAGAGAAACCTATTCAAATAGAAGACAGAAAAGTGAAGTTTCTCAAGCACAAACGACTAGTGTTAGTTAAAGTAAAGTGGGATTCAAGGAGAGGACCTGAATACACTTGGGAGCTGGAATCAGAAATGAAGAAAAAGTATCCTCAATTATTCCAGTAAATCTCGAGGACGAGATTTTTCTTAAGGTAGGGAGAATGTAACAACTCTCATAAAAAGTCATAATTATTAAATTAATTAGTCCAAAAGGGAACCCTAATTGAGACACCCAAGTGATTCTGAGCAAACCCTAAAATTTTCATAATTTTCAGAATCAGGATTAGGGCCCCTAAAACTCAGGGGGGGTTAAACCCTATTGACGATTATCCAAATTGTGAGCTGTAGAAATCGAATTTACGAAAACTATCAACTCAGCTAAGCTAGTCCCAAACGTGGCAACCTATAGCTAGAAAATAGGTCTCACGCGGCCCGCGTGAGAATAAGCCAAAACTAAAGCGGGCCGCGTAAGGGTAAAATTTTACCTATAAATAGTGGGGTTTGGGACTGGAATCTGGGCACTGAAACGACGTTCAAACTCCAATTCTACACTGAGTTACGTTCGAATTACTATACAAACACACACGGGTCTCGAAATTCTGCTGCAAAACAGGGTATTAGCACAATCGCTGCTACGATTCATTTTCCAATGATCAATATATCCAATGGATGTTTAAGTGCCGCCCACATTAGGGTTATACTTTATTGTTCGTCATTAATTTGACGGATCATCGTTAATTCGATGGATAAAGTATTATACTTTGTCGTTCGTTGTTAATTCAACGGATCATCGTTAGTTCGATGGATGAAGTATTGCATTTTGTCATTCATTGTGAGAATTTGATCTCGTGAATTATCGTAATTGCTGGATTGATTACTAACCCAGTTTTGTGTGCATTGTTATTTATATTAGGTTAACAAGGCTAAATCATAGATTAGACTCTGACCATATTAAATCAGCAATGTGAGTCATTCTCTCTTTTTATCAAATCTATTTACAAAAGTATGTTTATTTTCAAAGTTATAATTACGGGGATTAAGTCTTTGTAATCACCAAGTTACAGCCGGTATGTGGGGTTTTGTATACATTACTTGATAATCGTCACCATTGGGGCAGCCAATGGGGGATATGACCATAGTCACAGATTCGGTCGAGTGACAAATACCGTGGGTAGTTGGTTTGATAATAGAAACATTGTAATCGCTCTTAATACTGTAAATTATAACAAATGTGTCATTTTAGTAAATAGAATGATTCACTCAGTATTTCCCGCTGACAAAACCTTTTTCAAACATGTTTCAGGTGATCTGTTGTAATTCAGGAAAAGTGCTGGGGAGCATTTCAAGCTTAAGATAGTGGCTCATTATAAAAATAAAGAAATAAGTTTTGTAATATCAAGATTTCATAGTAAAAACATAATATTGTAAATTATCAGGGTTTTATCCCGAATTGTGAAATAAAATAATCGGGGAAAATTTTAGCTTTAAACGATCCTTTTAAATAAACTTCCGCTGTTAAACTCAATTAAATAAATACCGCAGTATTTCTGTCCCGCGGCTCCTGAAACGGGTCAAACCGGGTCGGGGGCCGTGACAGGCACCAACGCCACCATCAACCACCAAACACCACCAACCACCGCCAGCACAACCCACCACCGTCGCCACCGAACACCGACGCCACCACCACTAACACCGCCCATCCGCGCCACAACATTGGCACCACTTCCAACCATCGCTACCCTCCGCCACCAAACACTAACATCACTTCCGCCACAACCTACCACCACCGCTGCCACCAACCACCGTCGCCACCCACCTCCGCCATTGACTACCGCCACCCATCGCCAATTTTATTCCTTCTTCTTTTCCTGCCTACCAAACACTACAAGGTAATGATTCATTTCATTCCCACATGGTAACCAAACAAGACCATGGAATGGAATGATCCATTTCATTCCTTTTTCCATTTCATTACCTCGTCCATTCCATTCTCTCGTCCATTCCATTACCCCATACCAAACAGACCCATAGAGAGGTGGATTTGTAACACATAACCAATTTTAAGCGAAAAACTGTATAAGTATTATACTTACATCTTCAAATTTGATTCTTAAGATTAAATAAATATTTAATAATCTATTTTCAGATACAAGAATTTACATCGAGATATATGGTAAACGGGTGACAAGCTGAGTCGCTACCTCTTTTTGAATAGCAAAACTAAGTCTTTTAAAAACTACGTCCATAAATCTCGGGGTCATAACATTACTATGCATGACCCTTTGAACTCGACTAAGTAGGTGCACAACCTCTGACGTCAGGAAACCAAAAGTATCAAAAGCAAATAGGATAAGCACGTGCTGGTTGTCATGTCGCGTTTTCTCGTGTTTGGTCACTTTGCCTTAAGCAGCCTTTAAAGCAATATGACCCACCGTGAAAGCACTACCCCCATGCCCACAAGCGGGGAAACCCCTGTTAGATCCACACATGCATGTTTTCCCCTACCCATCCAAAGACCAAAACGTCGGCTGGTCCAAGGGTAGATCTCCCTTTCAATGGGTCAGTTAAGAAATTAACAGGTGCCTCTTTCTTAGAAGAAATACCAATATGCCTGAATATGTCAAAAATGATATCCTTAACCAAATCATGTCGTTACTTGAACCCCGGGAGTTTTCTACAATGAACTGCATGCTCCCCAAAAGAATCCAAACACGTTGTATGACTAACAGGGCATGTCTTATCAACTGGAAATAAAAAAAATCATGAGGTGATACTTAAGGATAGTACGGTACTCCATCGGCGACATATGCTAGCCTAACCCGTCTATAGGTATAGCAAGAAGAAAATTTTTGGGCATGTGGTGCTCGTAGACACTCAAAAACGGCTTTTTGTCTAGCGTTCAAGTTAAACTGTACTTCAATGTCGTGGAAAATTTTACTAAAAAGAGCACTCGCCAATACATGTTGGACTTTAGGGGGCGATGTTCTTATTAGTGAAATCGCTAAAGTCAGAGCTTGGAATCGTATCACGAAGACAAGCCTTTACAAATATAATCAGAATTCATACCATATATGCCACTATCTCTTAAGATGTGGTCCTGTAGCACCCAATACTTGGCCCTCGAGGCCACAAAAGTATAGGATGAAGCCTCTACAACAAAATACAGATCCAAACCCCCCAAGCCTAATAGGCTTGGAAGCAAGTCGTCACTGGAAGTCTCCAAAGAAAGGACCTCCACAAACCACCAATTCCTCAATCGCCTCACGGAAACCTTTGTCAAAGAACAACGTTGCATCTTCCATGTGTACAGGTTGGCATGTTCTCAAGCCAAAGGAAAGTTTGACAATGCCCATACAGGATCGAAGCAAGTGTAGTTCACTCTACGGGTCTCCTAGTTTGGGTAGAAGACGCATCAAATCTACAGCATTAGCAGCTCTTTTCTTTGGCAACCCACTAATAAAGCTTAGTCTTTACTAACCCCCCCCCCCCCCCCCCCCTCAAGAAGCTTCACCCCCCACTAATGGCAAGCCGATGTCCGTAAGAATAACCCCTTATGAAACTTGCTACCATCACAAGAAGACAAAAATAGCTCAGTTTTCTTAATATTTAGTTCAAGACCCAATGTTGGACCCACCACCTTAATGATGTCCAACACTTTAGCCACCACTTTTGAATCTCGAATGACAGTCCATCGTCAAAATACCAAACATGAAGAAGAAGCTTGCATTTGTTTATAATCTGATGCACAAGGAGGTGTAAAACAAGAACGAAAAGATGTGTTTCAACCATATATTTTTTGTTATCACCAAGTACATATGTCTTCTATACGCTAAATACAAATGTTTAATGCTCTACCTACTATTGTTTCTTTAACTCCAGTTCTCCACGTGCCCCTCAGCAAGAAATGTAATGTAGAAATTTTACTTACAAAGATACTTAATTTGTTGTATTTTATAGTAATCAAATAAAGTAGTATTTAGAGTTAAATGTTATTTTAGTCCATGTAGTTTGAGTTATTTTGTCATTTTAGTACAAATGTTTGAAATGTTGTCATTTTAGTCTAAATAGTTTCAAGTGTTGCTATTTTTGTCCATTGGGTTAACTTCGTCCATTTTTTATGTTAGCTAGAAGGGTAATTCGATCATTTTATATGGTCGAATTGCCCTTCTAGTTAACAGAATTACATTTAAAAATGATCTAAATGTCCTTCTAGTTAACAAAATAAAGGGATGAAGTTAACCCAGTGGACTAAAATGACAATGTTTAAAACTATTTGAACTAAAATGACAACGTTTCAAACCTTTGGACTAAACTGTCAAAATTCCCCAAATAACAGGAACTAAAATGATTTTTAACTCTAGTATTTATTACTTAAAACATTGTTTGTGAGAGACTGGTGTAGTTAGTCTATAATACAAGGGGTCATATGTAATATCTATTGGTCGTTCACGCGCCTGAGGTGAGTGTAGTTTTTCTTTGCCTAACACGTTTGACATGAGGAGGCTTTTGTAAAATAAATGTGCAAGTGCAGTGTTCAACTGCTGATTAATTTTGTTTGAACAAATAATCAAATAAATTAATATCAGTCAATAATGGTTCGCGTATAGGATAATAAAAAACAACTATAATACATGATTCGTAAAGGGTGTCACTTTTGGTTGCCTACACTTTTGAATAAGAGATTTTAAAATATTGCTTCGTATATGAAAGTATCCTTTAAACAAAAACATATAAACGGATATAATTAAAATTTGCTTTTTATTAACAGGAAAAATGTAAACCATTATATAAGAACACACGGTGTGGTAGGCGTGGAGGCCTTCATCATGCCGGCACACCTCCCCGTGTCATGGCGTGGTGGTGCCGTGGTGATGGGGCAGCAAGTTTCTCACCGGCGTGGAGGGCTTGGGCAGGCAACGTGGTGGCTTGTTGTGGGTAGATGGATTTGAGATGTTTGGTAATTGGTTGTTTGTTTGTTTTTCTTAACAAAAAAGGTGGGTCCCAAAAAATGCCCCCTCCCACCTCGTGCTTTTTTTTTACCACGCCCCCTTGCTCACGTGGCTGTAACGTGACGCTTCATGCCCTCCACACCATCAAGGGCGCACCTTTTAAGGGGCAAGGGGTGCACCCGCCCCCGCCCCCGCCAATGTTTCGGTTAGTAGTGTAATATTTTTCGTCCGTAATTTTCAAAATTATATAGGTTCCCCCCACCAATTATTTTGCCTAAAAATTCCCTGCCCCTACCAAGTTTATTGTCCAAAAAGTTTATACATATTTTCGTATTGAGTTAAGAAACGTGAAGAACGAGACTATTAGTAATTTTTTATAATTGTCTTTAAACTTGAAGTGGGTTTAAACAAAGTTTGAAACTGGTTTTTATATAAATGAAACTTGAGGGTTCATTTTTGTTTTAAACAAAAAAAAAAAAAAAGAATAATACGTGAGGATAGAGGCGCCCCATTTGTGTTGTTCGACTTCAACTGAAGAAATAAAAAGTTTTGTGTTCTCAAGGTTCTTGAAGCCTTCAAATCTTTAATCCTTTATACATATTTTCGCATCATTATAAGTATTTTGGTCTTTTGTTTGCTAAACAATATTCAAGTCTTTTTATGTGTAAGAACGGACCATTTGAATCAATGAACATTACTTAATTTATTTGGAGTTATTATTGTTTGATCTGAACCGAATCAAATAGTCGACCAGAACATATAACCCGAAACATAGCGATAAGAATTTTTTTTGAGTCCCAATACTTTCGCCCTCACGGAACTTTTGGTCAAACTCCGCCACTGTACACCGTGTAGCCTAAACTCTAAAAAAACTAAGGTAGCTTAAGATTAGGATAAATTTATTTGTGATAAATTACTTACTGGGATTCAAAAGAAGACAATCGAATGAAAATTTTAAGTCTCCAAATTGGACATGTGGAAAATTTAAGCTGGAGTGTAAATTAATAGAAAGAATGTAATTACTCATCCAAAATCTACAAGAAAAAAAAGTAGAAAAAGTTAATAAAAATGATTTAGCTTAAAATAAAGATAATTTTATTTGTGTGGAAAAACTTAATGGGATTCAAAAGAAGACAGTCAAATGAAAATTTAAGTCTCCAATTTGAATACTTTTTGAATGGGTCCAAATTGGATGTATAGAGAATTTAAGGTGAAGTGAGTGTTAGATAAAGATGTGAAGTTACAGTTATAAATAATATATGTACCTGACTTAATCGTATAGTGACGATTCAAGAGTGGCTCAACGGTGAAGGAAAAGTGTGCGCGCAAAGTGCTTACACTTTTCGACGCCTCATTAGTCAGGAATTGGGGCTATCACTTGACGAGTCAAAGGTAGACTTAACAAATGAACCTAGATCATAAGCGAGACGATGGGTTGGTCATTGTGGATTCAAGGATGTCACGTAGGAGCATATATAGAATCTGTCCTGACACTCTGCATTTCTGTCTCGCAACACCATAAGTCATCAGGTGACGACGCAACATGTCACACAATATTCTTCTTTAAATAGATCGTCTTATCTCTGGATCAATTGTGAGTTTTTATGATGTATTTTGCTTGTCACGTAAATCAGTAAAACACCGACGTACTTAATAAGAAAACGTTACCAAATCTGGATTCCACCAAGTTCAACCACGTTTCTCGCACTTCAACTCACACGCAACGAAACAAGTGCAAACAGTATGAAAAGAGATTCACATAGACCCGGGTCTAACTGGTCTGATTCACTTGTTTATCAAAAATAAAAACAACGCATCCTTTTCATTCTGCTAAATCATTAAAAAAAATAGGGATGGATAGAACTCATATTCACCTAGACATCTAAGAAAAATCCATGAGGTATATTGTCAAACCATATAAGAAATATACCAGAAATTGTACCCAATTTCAAGTTTCAACGATTCATCATGAGATGTATCTATCTTGTTGCTCTTGTAAAAGTTTAGCAGATGACTTTGCATTCAGGTAAAGACTGCTCACTTCCTGCAGGTCTGCCTGTATACACGTATTTGCACAAAATGAACACGCGGTTATTATATTATATGCAGAAATACAAGAATTAGTACCTTGCAAATACCCTCACGGCCATTCATTTTTGCCACAACACTGCTAGGCGATAGTAATTGTACTGCATGCCTGCGGAAGCCAAGCTTCTTTTAGTAAAATTTGGGAATTTTATGGATGTAACAATAAACAAAGAATCCATATTCCATAACACGAGAAAAAGTCAAACCTCAAGGACGCTTGTTGACCAATCTCACCAAGGTAAGCCAAACTTTCTTCATCTATAGATATTTCCTCCACTTGTGCTCTGATAGCCAATATCTGACCATGACATCAAGAAATAAAATTATCTTTCTTTATTAGAAATGGTACGATAAATACAAGTAAATAAATAATGTAATACCAATTAGTTTGAAATATTTCTTTGTACCTGAATCATCTCAGCAGGACCGTATGTTTCTGTTCGTATAATCACTAGCCTGTCTAAAAGATCCACAGGTATGCCATGAGGACTCGACATATCAGTTCCTCTGCAAATCAAGTTTCGTGTCACTAAACATCATAGTTGTTAATGGCGAATAGCGACAAATAGAGATAGGTACCCATATGTGTATATTATATCAACATACCCCGGTTTATACGCTATAATACATGTATATTAACAAAAACCTAAAATCCAGGTATTTTTAATCGTTGTTTATATTTAAAAAAAAAAAAACTGAAATCCCGCTATTTATCGCTACATTCCGTGTAGCGACCATCAACCTAAATACACTACGCTATTCACTATAGCAACCATAGCGACTGCTATTGACAACTATGGTAAAGATAAAAAAGATCAATTTTTTTAATATTTGAAACATAAAATCTTCAAAGAGAATCACAGTACTGAAAAATAAATCATCTGTCTCATGATAACTTCAATGTTTGACCAGATGGAGGTGTTTGACTATTTCTCTACAAGTCAAATACCATAAATATCTATCATTGATTAAAAAAAATTACAACTTTTCAAAATTAGAAAACATTACCTCACGGTACATATCCCTCTATTGGTGGCAAAGATTACAATTGGAGATAATGAGCTTTCTAAAGCACGGTTTAGGTACGAAAAACACTCCATATCCAGCATATGTACCTGCAAAACAAGTTAGATTAGTAAAATAACTAATTAATTATAATAACCCATGTTAAAAAAAAAGATATAAAAAGGAATACCTCGTCGATAAATAAGACACCGGGGACAAGCTCTGCCACCCCTTCATCAACATAACGATTAACAACCTGCAATTAGCACTCATCTCATAAGTTTCAAACAAGAAATTAAAAGGCCAAGTTTAAAAACAAGTAGGATTATTAATCACCTTATTGATTTCTTGTCTCAGTTTGTCGGTAATTTCGGTTTTTCTAGGCTTCATCATTTGACCCATTAGTGACAATATATCTTGTCCTCCTTGAGGCCGTGCATTTGCTGCATCAAGATCATGAAGTGTAACATCCTGACAACAATCACCCATCAATAAAAAGATTTTATATAAAACCTTTAAAAAGATTTTGAAAAACGAACCTGAACTATCTCCTTCTTCTTGTGAACCTCTCCTTTAGGAAGTGGAACATATTCTTCAGCCTCGAGATCAAACTCTGTTGCAAATGCATCACTCCTACCTACTCTTTTAACAGCACCACTATTTGCTTCTATATATATGACATCACCAACAGCTACCTGCCGACACAATTACGAGCATTAATAAGAAGATTATGTTTAAATGAATGAAATCCAACATAAGTAAAAAGTTGTATACCTTCTCCTTAACCAAAGCATCATATATAGTTGGATCCAGCTTCAACTGCTTTGTTCCTTTAACAGTTTTTAATCCAATAATAACATGACTTATAGCTTTACCATATCCACCCGTCACACTTTCAGTTTCCTCCGGAGATAGTTCGGTCACCTAAAACCATTTGTTCCAGAAATTTTCAAATTACATCTAAACATAAATCAAATTTACTAAAAAAGGTTGAATATTAATTCTTACTTCTCCTTCATAAACCTCTTTATTTTCCTTGATACGTAAGCCAATGGCCCTCCTGAAATTCTCCATCAAAACCTCAGTTTTCTTTACTTCCGATGAGTAGACTTCTGATCCAACCATGGGACAAAATGGGACCTGCATATAATTATTTATAAGAATTATACTTTATCCCTAACATATATAATGATTGTGATTTCGGATACTAGGCCAATAGGGGTGTGTATGTTGTATAATATGACATACCTTAGTGCCAAGTTCTTGAGAGATACCAAGGGCAAGGGCGGTTTTACCCGTACCCGGAGGTCCAGCAAGTAGAAGTGCCCTTCCAGCCATCTTTTTCTGGCGGATCATATCGACTACAAGACCACCAGCCTCTCTTGCCGCCACCTGTCCCACAAATCCAGCAGCTAACGGTATTCCTTTTCCAGTAGCCTACACAAAATTATAGGTACCCGTATCATTATATGTCCAGCATGAAGTAAAGGCTGACATTATTGGAACACCAGTTACCCACTATCCAGACACCACTGACGTGTCATACACTCATACGGGTCATATAGGTTGTATACAGGTCCGTATGAGGTAAAGTTCGCCAAATTTATATGGCTCGTTTGGCGTGTTTGATTGTCACATTAATTACTGATGTTTATACTTTATAACGCCCGTATGTCCGTTTTCGCCCTGTCATACAACGTCACCTAGTTTCTGTATTGCATCACTGGTGTGAAACACCGCTGACACACTATCAGGGCCGGCCCAAGGGTAAGCCAAATGAGGCTTGGGCCTTGGGCCACCAAAACTATAGGGCCTCCACAATTTGATGAAACCACAGTCCATTTATAAAAGATTTAGGGTGTGGGTTATCAACAGATTGATGGTTGGTAGTGATGCAGTTTCGCGTACGATCAAATGGCTCAAACACAATGATTCATTCAAAGACTTGGAACCGAATGGTTCAAAGAAACCTAAAGGTTTTCTTTACAATAATCAACTCAAAAACCCCCTAACAATAAACCCTAAAACCCCTATTTATGCTAACAGTCAAAGAGATAAATATGGAAATTAAAATTCATATAAATATTAAAATAATATTCGTAGATATCTTTGCATCATACTCCCCTTCTTTGAAAAAAACTCGTCCTCGAGTTTTGTCTCCGAACCAAACCCACCCGGATCGAACGGAACATCCTGTCGTGATTTGTTCACATTTAATTTGACCCGCCCATAATGAGCACACATGCCATTTACTTTTGCAATCGCTATATTGTCGGGCTTTGATGGATCTGTCTCTGATAACCTTTTAATCTTTGGATCCCGACTAAACGGGCTACAATTATAACTTGAAGGATTATGCCCACTAATTTCTGAAACATTCCCACTAATCAACCCATCTCCTTTTCCATATGGCCCACTAGAAATAAAATGTGAAATTAGCAAATGACTTATGTTATTTTCAGTAGACTCTTTCCTTTGAATTTTCAACTTATCTTGAGATGCCATGAATTTGTCACCATGAATTTTTCTATTGAACCCCACCATTTGACTTTTCAAAATTATTTTTTGTTCACATGGATCTTCATCTTTTTTGGTGTAATCTCGTACAATTAGAATTTTATTCTTTTCCATATTTTCAAACTGCAAATTTGAAAGAGATATGGTAATGTGATCGCGAAAATCCAAACCTCCCAAACTTACTTGTGAGATCTTTGGGTCATCCAAGGAAAGTGGTTGACCACTGTTAGCCACAATATCGCCATCGGTGGTCACCATAGCACCACCTTTTGTAGCCGCGACATCCTTAAAAAATCCAATAAGGTTACCTGAAGAAATCTTTGAATATTTCTGCACTTGACGCCTAGCATCACAATTAAAATTCTCTTTATTTATAACATCATCATCTTGCACAATAATTCTGTTAAGAAGCGTTTTCACCAACGAACATTCTTCTTCATCGAAGTCATATTCGTCAAACATGGGTGACACATTATAGATAGGGTCGCCTTCGAAAGGATCCTCCTCTTCCCTGGTTGAATCGTCCCAGACAAATCCTCCCAGTTCAGTTTCCTCCCAAGTCAACCATGATGCCTCATTGCCTCAAGATCTCGGACCCGTTGCTTAAGTCGCCGGATCTCGTGTTGTAACTCGAGGTCTCGAACTCGTCGACGGAGTCTTCTGATCTCAAAATTCCATGGATCAACACCAACTCTTCCACTGCCTCGGTCGGCGATTCTGCGGGTAATATACCGGTCTTCTCCACGAGCACGTGAGTCGGGACCATCTTTGTCGTTGCCTCGGTCGGCGATTCTACGAACACAAGAGTAATCACTATCACGTCGAGCCATTTGAAAACCAAAGCTCTGATACCACCTGATGCAGTTTCGCGTGCGATCAAATGGCTCAAACACAATGATTCATTCAAAGACTTGGAACCGAATGGTTCAAAGAAACCTAAAGGTTTTCTTTACAATAATCAACTCAAAAACCCCCTAACAATAGACCCTAAAACCCCTATTTATGCTAACAGTCAAAGAGATAAATATGGAAATTAAAATTCATATAAATATTAAAATAATATTCGTAGATATCTTTGCATCAGGTAGTGTAGTGGTTTTGTGTATGTATGGATGTTAGTGAGACCCGGGTTCGAATCCTTGGTTCACCATTTTTTTTTCTTGTTTTTAAATTTTAACACAATCTTTCAAATAATTACACTTGTGCCCTTCAAGTTTAACTTTCAATCACATACAATTTTTTGGGAAAAAGGCCACAAGATTTTACTTCGCCTTAGGCCACCAAAATGGTTGAGCCGGCCCTGCACACTATCCAAACACCACCGACGTGTGTCATACACTCATATGGGCCGTATCATGTCATACGGGCCGTACGACAAAATAGTCATATGCGTCGTAAGCGGCATGTATGAGGTGATAAGTAAATTCAAATCCATAACATTATAAAGATAAACAAAATGATGTGGAAAAACAAAGAGAAGGCAATTCAACAAATATGCAAGTTGGTCAATAATTGTAAGCTTACAGAAAGAAAGAACAAGCAAGAGCATAACAAATGATAAACCCTAAATAATGGAATAAAAATAGGGGTAAAAAAGGGTGGAGTGAAGAAAACCTCAAGACCAAGGCCTTTGATGTGAGTGTGAGTAGCAATCCTCTGTTTTTTAGTAGTCGACTGAACTTCTTCTATCTTCATCTTCTTCTTTGATGTTGAAAATGTAGGTTTTTTCAGTGGAGAAGTAGAAAATTGCAGGCGACGGAGTTCGGGCCGAATACCGGGTCACGATTAGGGTTTATACAATGTAATCGAAGAATTTACATCGAGATAATTGGTAAACGGGCAACAAGTTGCGCCGCTACCCCTTTTTGAATAGCAAAACGATTAGGGTTTGCCTGAAAACAATTATGATCTGGCTGTCTAAAAAACTTGGAGCTTGTTTCAATTTAATTCGAAGAAAGCTAACTTGATAATGTTCGTTTTGAAACTAAGCCGAGCGAGCCTAGCTTTGTAACGACCCGAACTGGCTCGGTTTGGCTTGCTCATTAGCTCGGATCGGTTTGGCTCGAAGTGTTTTACCTTTGATATATTTATTTTTATATAAATATACCATCAAAAAATTGGTTATTATTTGTGGGTATTTAAGTGTATCTTTGGATGTTTATGGCATATTTAGGAGTTGATTGGGATGTTGATGTGCTTATATTTTATTTCCTTGAAATTTGAAACTTACTGTGTATTTGGGTGAACTTGATTTTGGATTGATGAATTAATCACCCATGTGGCACTACTATCCCGGGTGAGAGATGTATGAGTGACATTTAAAACGTAACAAAACTTTAAGGAGGAAATTGTAAAATTATATAAACATGTGTACATAGTATTATAAAAAAAATTGGTTATTATTTGTGGGCATTTAGGTGTATCGTATGTTTATGGCATATTTAGGAGTTGAGTAGGATGTTGATATGCTTATATTGTATTTCATTGAAATTTAAAACTTACTTTGTATTTGGTTCAACTTGATTTTGGCTTGATGAATTTATCACCCATGCCGCACTATTATCCTGAGTGCACTACCTTTCCCCTTACAGATATGTATGAATGATTTATATATACATGTATGAGTGATGTTTAAAACGTAACAATTTTAAGTAGGGAATTGTAAAAGCGTATAAACACGTGTACATAGTGTTTAGATGATAATATATAAGAAGGTTAAGTAACTTTATAGTTCAGTTTTTATCTCATATATAATATACAAGTAACTAAGTTTTTTTTAAAGTAGAATTCATTAGAAACTACCAACCCACGAAACGGGGCAGCAACACAAAACACTACATAATTACAAAATTACACCACTCGGTCCACGACACGGACCTCGCTTTCATTCTACTACTAACCCAAAGAAACCCAACCGACTTAATTTCGCTGATAATTTCTTCCACCCGCACTTGATTGTTTGAGAATTTAACACCATTCCTAGCACGCCAAATACTCCAACAACCAATTATGACAATCCCATAAAATAACTCTTTAGCCAGTCCTTTAAGCCCAACATGTTCATGGAGCTCCAAAATCTCTCTGAAAGTGTGAGCAGCAAAAGGAGCCACTCCACACCAACTCGAAATGTGATACCAAATCCTACTCGCCACCCTACACGATGTAAAAAGATGATTACTTATCTCGTCGCTCGAACCGCATAAAGGGCATTATACGTCGCAATCTCAATATTTCTATCTCTGAGCGAAGACATTGCATTTTATAGGAACCCATTTGCACCACTTCATCACGTAGTTTCCATTGTGGTCCACACCTTTGTTTAATGATCTTCTCACAACTCCGACTGAATATTCTTTTGAACATGCTCCAGTCCATGCCCATTTATCTTCCTGGTCTTCTAACTTGACTGCCCCCACATCTCTCATAAGCCAATTAAGTTCCAATATCTCAATAAAGCTTTTCGGCCCGACCCTCCAATTCCAGTTTGTCCTAATCGATCTATCTCCAAAGTTGAATAACCTGCTATTAACACTACACTTTTGTTAGCCTTGAAATTGAAAATGTTGGGATTGAACCCTACAGAGGAACAGATGATGTAAAGCCAAAACTGGTTCAAAGCAGTGGATTCATCATAAGCAGCGGTTTGCACTAAACTTTGCCCTTGACAGTGGTTCCAACATCTGATATGCTCCAAGTACTGCCCTTATCAACAACTGCTGATTCTATAAACCACTGCTAAACCAAAGTACTGATGAAGTTTAAAGGCTGAAGCTCAATCTGCTGACGAAATCCAAGTACTGCTGAAGAGTTAAAGCACTGCCGATTCAAGGCTGATCACCCTTTGAAGAAAGCACTGTTGCTCAAACAACAGTGGTTGACTACATCAATGGAATGAAGAGTCAGTGTTTATACATCAGTGCTTAGAATGTAATCAGTGTCTGTATGGTCAGTAGTTGAAGAACAGTAGATAGAGTTTGTTAGTTTGTTAGATGTCGCTTTCATGGTGACGTCAGCTGAGATGCCTCAGTGGTTTGGTTTGTCTATAAATGGAACAGTACCCTGTACTGTTACATTTGATGGTCTTGAGTGAGTTCTTCTCCTCAATTCAATCATTTCATCTTGTACAATCCAACCATGGGGTATCAAGCTGAGGGGGAGCTTAGTTTGTAAGTACGCTTTGTAATCTTTTGATTGACTTTGTAATCTTTCAACTAATGCAAATCATGTGTTTATCAACTAAAAGACCAAAACAAAAGAAAATTCAAAAACTCCCCAAACCTACAATAAAGGCAACTCTGGAAGATGAGATCCCAGAGCAACTGCCAGTGACAACACAAAAGTCACTAGAAACCACTGCTGCTACTTCCTCACAGCAGATGGTAGAAAAGTCTCAACCCATGCCTCAAACTCCTCCTGCTTCTTCTAAAAAAGAACAGGTTGAAAGAACAGGGACACCAAATTATGATGCTCTGGAATCACTTGATTCCATCATCCACAGCCCACTGCCCGGGGCAAATTCACTTTCTACTCCCATCATCACTTCACAAATACCACCATCAATAATGACCTTGTTGCATGCTTTGGATATAACTCAGACATAAATCAGTTCATCTCAATCACCTATCACTGAGAGTATACTCCAACAAGTGACTGAGTTTGATGCTTATACCTCTGCTATCCCAACAACAACTGAGGAGGTTACACCCCTTGAGTTACAAGTAACTCTTGGTGGTAGTTCAAGTGAAGCAGCTACTACAAGTGCTGAACCCACTGGTTTGCACTTGGACAGTAGTTTCATCAATAAGACTTCCTTGAAGGCAATTTCTTCACTGATAACTCTTGTGTATCCAGTCTTCACTGGTTCACTAAAAAGCGTTTCTCATTATGAAGAAAGAAGTCCCCAGTACCAAGACAAAGGGGCAACAGTGGATGATTCTTGGGATACACTTCCTCAATCAACCACTGTTACAACCACTGCTAGTGGGAAATCAGATGACCCCATTAAGTTGGGTGATGGTTTAATGTACCAAGAGTTGACGTTAGAATTGATAAACTGGATACATCTGTTGTAGAAATCAAAGACATGCTGCAATAGTTGTTGAAAGCACAAAGGGTATCATCCACTACTGCACCACATCCAACAGCTACTCCATCATCTGCTCCTACTCCAGATGAGCTGTGGAATTTGTTTCAACCCCTGCACCTATCTTCGAAAGAGTTGATGATGCCAAAAAGGGGGAGAAAAATGACTCTGAGGAAAATATTTCAGTAACTTCTGCTGAAACATCTGTCAAAGAAAAGGAAAAGGGAGGTGATGAAACCCTGAAAATTCAAAGCAGATGATGAAGATACACAAATGAGGATCGTTCAAAGTCAAGTCAATTCAGCTGGTCTCAAAACCACTGCTGATATTAAAAGGGTAAGGGATGAGAGCAGAGCTTTGGTTGAGAAAAAGTTAGTTCTGCACAAAGGAAAAAGAAGAGGTTGGTACTTCATTAAAGAAGACTCCTGTTAGAAAAACAAGGCAATCAACCACCACAACTTCTAAAACTAAGCCAGTTACTACTTCAACCACAAATTCTGTTCCCACAAAATCACTTACACCTCCACCATACAACTGCCACCAATACCACATCAACACACACCACAACCACTGCCATTCCTACTAAATCAACCACTGCCACATCTAAAACATCACCACCACCACAAACACCACCTGTTGCTATCCTTCATTAAAGAAGGAAACAAAGCAGATGGATGCAGAAATATCAAAAGAAGAACAAGCTTGAGAAGAATATATCATGAAGATGGTTCTTCAGACACTTAGAGCAGAACTACATGAAATAGCAAAATCTTAAGCCATTGCTCAAAGTTGTCATCACCAGGCCTCAATTTCCAAACTCATCTTCAAATAAATCTCTATCAAGAAACCCATTGGATTCAAAAATACTAAAGTGGATGTCTGATCAAAAGACCCACGTATTGACTCTGGTCAGATCCAATGGTGAAGTGAAGCATATATCAAGGGAAACAGCACTTGGCCTGGGTGTTGAAGATTTGCAAGATCTCCTTGAGCTTGCACTGTGCAGGGATGAGGATGACACAGATTCCATGAACTTTGAATTACAATTCAAAGGACAAGTTAGGGAATTATTGATGAGTCAATAAAAATCCTAAATAATGAAGTGTTTTGGCATCATCTGTTCCAGGGGGAGATTGTTGGGATTGAACCCTACAGAGGAACAGATGATGTAAAGCCAAAACTGGTTCACAACAGTGGATTCATCATAAGCAGCGGTTTGCACTAAACTTTCCCCTTGACAGTGGTTCCAACATCTGATATGCTCCAAGTACTGCCCTTATCAACAACTGCTGATTCTATAAACCACTGCTAAGCCAAAGTACTGATGAAGTTTAAAGGCTGAAGCTCAATCTACTGACAGAATCCAAGTACTGCTGAAGAGTTAAAGCACTGCCGATTCAAGGCTGATCACCCTTTGAAGAAAGCACTGTTGCTCAAACAACAGTGGTTGACTACATCAGTGGAATGAAGAGTCAGTGTTTATACATCAGTGCTTAGAATGTAATCAGTGTCTGTATGGTCAGTAGTTGAAGAATAGTAGATAGAGTTTGTTAGTTTGTTAGATGTCGCTTTCATGGTGACGTCAGCTGAGATGCCTCAGTGGTTTGGTTTGTCTATAAATGGAACAGTACCTTGTACTGTTACATTTGATGGTCTTGAGTGAGTTCTTCTCCTCAGTTCAATCCTTTCATCTTGTACAATCCAACCATGGGGTATCAAGCTGAGGGGGAGCTTAGTTTGTAAGCACGCTTTGTAATCTTTTGATTGACTTTGTAATCTTTCAACTAATGCAAATCATGTGTTTATCAAAACTATTTTCTTCCTTGATTGTGTTTACAAAGTTTGTTGTTCATTTCCGCTGCACTTAAACTCTGTTCATTTCTATTGATCATTCAATTTACACAAACAAACGCAATCATGAGAGCCTCAGATCCTAACAGAAAATATTAGGGTAAATGTCCTTTAGAGTTTCATTAAAAAGCCAAGAATCCAACCAAAAAGAGGTATCCTTGCCATTACCAACCACACTTTTGAAAAAATTACATAACGAGGTACTGTCAATGATCATTCTGGCAAAGGTTTTCACAGTGTTACCCCAAACTCCGCTTAAGTTTCTTTTGACCAGAAGAAAATCCCAATTATTCCTATTCTCGTGGAGCGCCTCTACCACCATAATTTTTTTTCTAATTTGTATCGCCATCCCCATTTGGAAAGGAGAGCGATGTTGATGTTTTTTAATTCGCTCAGACCAAGACCCCTTTCCTCTTTCGGGATAGACACACGATCCCACGCTACCCAATGCATCTTCTTGTTATCATCCGAACCACCCCACAGAAATTTACGAATGATCCGACTCCAAGTCTTTGATCACTTTGGTCGGGGCCTTATAAAGGGAAAATAAATAATTAGGAAGACTTTCAAGAACGAACTTAATCAACATGATGCCTCCTCCAATCGACAAAAGATTAGCTTTCCACAAGGATAGTATAGCTTCGAAGATATCATACACTGGTTTCCAATTAGTAATGATGTTCATGTTGGCACTCACCATTAATCCTATGTACTTTTTTTTTGACAGGTATTAATCCTATGTACTTAAACAAGTAACTATGTGGTTCTTACTTAGAAACGATCATGTATTAAATGTTAGTTATAAAAAACTATTCTTTTCATACTAAAAAAAATGACATCTCGTCAACACAACTTTTTATCTTATTGATGTATCGTTCACAAATATTGCATAGTGTTGTGTGTGTATATATAGGGTAAGGTTAGTGTAAAAAAGACATTTTCCTACAAAGTGTAAGAAGTTTATGTAGGCATGGTGTTTTAAATTTTAGGTATGGTGTTTTGTATTCTTTTGATATGGTATAACATAGAAAACATCAAACACAACAATTTATAACACAATCATATTATTCTAGGCATTTAATTTTAAACACACTGATTAATTTCTTTGCATGGTGTTTTAGATTTCATGCCAAGAATACATTTAATTGTGTTTTAAATTCTTACGTTATACCATGCCAAAAGAATATAAAACATCATACCGAAAATTTAAAACACCATGCTTACATAGACTTCTTACACTTTTTACAAAACATGCCCTTTTTACAGGAACCCTTACCTATACACACACATTATTGTATACCAAAGGAAACTCGCACGATGGGGCGGAGTGGTCATTTTCACTATAGTAATAAAATTTAAATAAGATTAAAAACTTGAAAGAAAATAACATGAAGGTGTTGGTTATTAAGAGGTTAAAGAGCCACTACATTGAAGAGAATGAGGTGATCGGTCTTTAAGTTAGAATGATAGGGAACTAAATTTCAAAATTTCACTTTATAATAAACTAGATTGTTGCCATAGCCGCGCGTTGCGGCGGCAACGTCTTAGTTGTTTATAGCTGGTGACACGTTATGTGATACGTTAACCATATTAAAACACGTGTTTCAACGTATCTGATCTAAGAACGTACTAACTTACTAAGTCGGCAAAACCAAAAACCATTTTTTATATGTCATGTGTGTCACGAAAAGGCAGGCCCAAAAAAAAACTCCAAGAAAAAGCCCCATATTTAATCATGCTTTCTTGGTCAACAGTAAGCCCACAAATTATAGCTGGCGGCACGTTATGTGATACGTTAACCATATTAAAACACGTGTTTCAACGTATCCGATCTAAGAACGTACTATCTTACTAAGTCGGCAAAACCAAAAACCATTTTATATATGTCATGTGTGTCACGAAAAGGCAGGCCCAAAAAAAACTCCAAGAAAAAGCCTCATATTTAATCATGCTTTCTTGGTCAACAGTAAGCCCACAAAAGAAAATCACCTTTGACTTTGTTTTGTTTCTTTTCCATATTGACATCACAATCACAACACCAATATTGACGCCTTGCTTCTTTTGGAGTTTGTGCTACCGACATGGATAAAAAAGTATAATAATGTGTCACATGTTATAGTATAAAGTTGTAAAAGTAATGTCAATAAAATGAGATGTCAAGATATTAATATAATATTAAAATTAGAAGAAGAGTTTGAAGCTGACATGTGACAGTTCGTTAGGATCATTTATATAAGAACTATTATCATATAATTTTAAGATTTAAGAGTATTATTATAAAAAAAAATATCTATAAGATATTGAGCAAAACATTTTGAAAACAAACCAACTTCATGTTCAAATAAGGGAGCTGCACCCCACGTCGTGGACACTTTTTTTTCTCTCTCGAGTACTTTTTAATTTTTTTAGTTTTTAGCATCCGTGTGTTCTGACATGACTGTTAAAATGAAAAAAAAAATAGACATAAAAACACTGAACTACGCAGCGAGTCGTGACGTGTTAACTCGTTGAATACAGATTGAAACGTAAAATATTTGTAGAAAATATTATTTCAAAATACCTTAAGTATAACAAAAATATTTGTTTTTATAAAGCGTTATTCCAAATTATTAATATCTTATTATAGGGACTTGGACTATATATGTTATCTGCTAGTAGATTTAAAGACTTGGTGAGATTCTTCTTTTACAGGAAGAGTATGTTTTACATACAGTGAGGTGTGAGCCCAGATAAATTTTTAAGTCATTCTAGAGTAAACAACCAATAAACTTATTACATGGACTATTCTGGCCTAATTAATCTCTTTTTCAACTTTTTAATAAAGTCTGGTCCAGTAAGCTTTGGTAAGTTGAATTAAGAGCTTACAAACAATATTTGTCAGCTTAATTTAGAATCAAACTTCTTCTTTTGGTCTCAGACACCACACCACTTCCCCCACCGCCACACCACTTCTCGTCAAAGCCACCACCACCACTTCTCGTCACCATCATACCACTTACCCCACCGCCACCATCGAACTGAGTCGGAGAAAATGGTGGCTCCTCTCTCTGCTACCATCGTCAGTCGTCACGACTGTTATCATGAAATCGTCGCCGATTTGTTGCCGGAAATCTCCTCATCGTCGTCCACCAACACCGCCTTTTTGATCGCTTTTGACACCGCATCGGCGGTTTTCCATTGCGGCGGTGATGGAGTATAGTCGCGTCGTCCGGGGACTGGATCTTTCTCTCTGTCTCTCTAATTTTTTTTACCTTACGTTTGGTTTATACTCGTTTTTCTTTTCAGACAGAGCTTGTTTGTTCGATCGAGACCGGAAAATGTTTGATAACGAAACCTATGGCGGTGGTACTTGGATAACATAAAGTGAGAGAACCTTTGTTGTTGTACAAATAAGGGAGAAAAGAAAACGTGGTGTACCTATTGATGGCATCAAGTGAAAAAAAAGCAAAGGCTAGATCACCGACCTTTGTTTTTAATAGTATACTAGAATTTGGACCATGCCGCGCGTTGCAGTGGCAACATCGTGTTTGTCAACTCATTACACGCGTAATGATGATGACATTAACGTGTGGTGTCCGTACATGACGTTGCATGTTTTTGACTTTGTTACTGTTTTGGTCAAAAATCAAGCAAAGATAATGCAACCAAATCTTTTGTTGTGAGGTGTGATGCTTGAATCAATGAACAATATTAAGGATCACTCAGAAATGTAATGAACAAGTGACACAATGATTTATACGAGGAAAAAGCCCTTGATCAAGAGTTGATCTCCGGCATAAAAAACCTCGGGTGATGGAAACTACCGATCACCAACTCAGATTAAACAGAAAATGTATTACAACTTTGGATGATAGCGAGCTTGTTACAAGGATCGCTAGAGTGTAATGTGCAAAAAAGTGTGTAATCGCCGAGCAAACTGTCGAGAGTTGATGAGAGCATTTACGAGTGTGTGTGTTTAGCCAAAAATAGCCAAGTGTTTTAATCTAGCTCGCTATCCCCTTATAAATTTGGAAAATATCTAAGCTAACTAACTATCCGCATTTCGTGCAAGTCTTCCACGACCTCCATAACGTCCATATTAGTCAAGCACACGTGCGTAATAAAAAAGGAATATGCTCCAGGAATATCGCCAAGACCAAGTCCAAGCACGTACTCCTGCAAAACAACTTCATATTCAAAGCAGACAATCGTTAGTGTAAGGATCACTATGATGATCCTGGATCCTGATCCTACAATACTCTCTGAGGATCACTAATTCAAACAGAATTGAGGATCCCTAAGCCTGACAGTAATTGAGGATCACTGATCTTTGGAAAATCATCCCCTAACAATTGCCCCCAAAATATAAGGAGTAAAGTGTAAATAAACGAGTTATATTTTCTCGTTCTTATCCGTAACAAACCAACGGATATATAGCCGTTACATTCTGACTAGCCGTTGCCAATCTGACGTCATTGAAGTGACTATCCTGCAAAATCATGATTATAAATTGAAGTTAGAGATAAGGGTTAGGAAGCATTTAAATTCGTGCGTTTCATCCTTTAAATCCTCATTCGAAGATCTGATCAGGTACTTCTCTTTCCTTTCTCTCTTCATATTCTCATTCTGTTTCTTCTTCTTCACCATCATCATGACCAAGATGATGCTAAGATCTTCACCGGCTAAGGATCACAAAAAGGACAGTCCTTTGAAGAACCAAGGGATCATCGAAGACTCTGCGAAGGAACGATGCTGCTTTACTGATCCGCAGATAGACAAGATTCGCCATTGTTTTCCGTCGAGCACCGTTTTTAAAGCTTTTGACCCCACCGTCCTAAGCGACTTTGTTTCTGAAACCTGGGTAGCTTTTCCAGTCACCCCATTTACGATAGGATACTCGTATCCTTTTTCTGATTTCACCCAATCTTTCTTCTCTCTCACCGACATCTCCTACATCCAAGCGATGCCAATGATGTGGAGGGTCTTGTATACCCTTGAAAGAATCATTGAGCATGAAGGTATTGATCTGGGAATGTCGGAGTTAGCAGAAATGTACAACCTTGTGAGCCATGGATCTCATCGATATCTATTCAAACACAAACCCGGTGAAGAACACCCCATCCTCAAAACCACTAAGAATGACACCAACTGGAAAAGGCGATTCTTCTTTGTCAGAAGGGATTCCATCCCTGATGGGAAGGATCTGCCAAGAAAGTGGGCCATCCACGGTAGGATAGAGGACCCTTAGAAGGATCACATGATAACCTTGTTTCTGCTGAGGATCACTAACATCCTTTTGTTTCTTTTGTGCAGCTGTCTCTATTTCGCATATTATTCCATCGCCTGCCACCAAGGAGAGGCTCGCTGCTTTCCGAAAACTTGATCCTGCAATAAGATCATTTCAAGCAAATACCCAGGATTCTCAAGAAGTATCCTCAGGCTCTGTTACGATGTCAAGTAAGTATCCCATTTTGTGCATAACTAAATGTTTAAATTAAAATGAAATAAGGATACTTATCTGTTTTGGATGTGTAGGTGCTGGAAAATCATTGAAGTCTGCTACTCGTTTCAGTGTCACTGACCTCGATGCTGCCCGATCCGCAAAGAAGAAGCCTGCTGCTAGTCCATCCGTCACGGTCCCCAAGGCAACCACTTCTAAGGGAAAGGGCGGAAAGAAAAGGAAGACTGCTGATACCCTTGAAGGTCTGCCTCTGATCCAGCATCAGTTTGAGGAATACGTTGCTGAGGTGAGAATAACTGATCCTTAAATGTGATTCTTGTACATGATCCTTCCATACTGAGGGTAAGGGATCCTGAATTGTATCCTTTCTTTTGCAGAAATTTGCTGAAATCCAAGATTACGTAGGGAGTCTTGAAGAGGTTGAGCTCAAGTGTTTGGACCTCCAAAAGATCATGGTGGCCAAGGATCAGAAGATTGCCTCCCTCGAAAACGATGTCAATCTGGTGAAGAAGGAACTTGTCCTGGCTCATATCATTGCTGATTAGGAGAAGTCTGAAATCACAAATGATGCTAAAGTCTCCGCTGCCATTGCTATGTACAAAACCAAGTTGCAGATGGCCTAAGAAGCTCAGGATCCTAACTTTGACAAGAGCAACTGGGACATAGAGGGCTGGAAGGCTAGGTTGGCTGAGCTGGATGACGAAGAAGAGGCTGGTGAGGTCCTAACAATCGAGGCTGGGAGTAGTGGGGTTAAGGATCATGTGGGTGATGCCGGAGCTGGAGGAGCTGGTGAAGGTGATGGTGATGCAGCAAAGGTGTAATCTGTAGGAATGGGCGATGATGGACATTTCTAGACGCGGCCGGAGCCCTTTTTTTTAGGATTTAGTAGTGGTTTTTGGTTATGGTGTTTTAAAACAATGTTGGGTTGTATTCGAACAATAGTTTCTAGGGTTATGGATCATGGATCCTTAGACAATAGGTAGGATAATGGGTGGTGGATGGATCCTCTGTTTGGGGGATGAAGCCACTTGTTATCCTGCCATCTTTTATTTCCTGCACTCTTAAGACCCGTTAACAATGGACACCCTTTGCCAACCCATGTGGACGGGCCACGTTTTGCTGGTAGAAACGTGGGTTGGCAATTTTGACAACCTTGAAGGGTTTAACATTTTGTGAATAAATAAAACCTTAACTTTTTGGCTATTTCCCATGTTGTTATCCTTGTGAATACTTTACTTTTCAATTGTTGTGATATATATTTTGTCTGAATTTATTAAGTAAAGAAGAAAAATTTTTATAAATATCCTCATAAAGTTTAGGATATGATCAAGGATCACATATCCTATAGTCGACAAGTTCTGAAAAGTAGTGTAGTTTAAGGATCATAAGTTCAGTTGTCAAAGGATAAGGGTCACTCATGTAAATAATAAATAAAATCAAAGTAATTAAGGATCATACCTGAGAATCCAAATTAGGATCCTAACCTTTAACACTTATAATCAGGATAACCAAAAGATAAACCTTAGTAGAAGGTAAGGATCAAGGATCCTTGGTCGTTTAGCTTCAAAAACATGAAATAGGATACAACTTGGGACTAAGCCAATATAAGGTAAAAGTTAGTAACTGGGGACAGGCCCAACAATTCTGGGGACAAGCCCAATATACTAGGGACAAGCCCAAAGGATAACTGGGGACAAGCCCAAGGATAACTGGGGACAAGCCCAAAGGATGACTGGGGACAAGCCCAAAGGATCGTGTGTAAACTGGAGTATGGCCCTTACTGGCGACTATCCAAACTTGAGCGACATGAAAATGCTGAAACCTTAGCTAACGTGAAAACGTTAGAAACCTTAGGAACGGATGTATGGTACGTCTACCATTATACGTAGGATCCTGAATACAGTCAGTACAATGAAATTGTCAGCCCCTAAAGCGAGTACTGGTCCCATTGCCATGAACTGTACCAGGATCATCGTGCGCTACTGGCGATACTGGGGACAGGCCCAAACTGGGGTCAAGCCCAAATAACTAGGGTCAAGCCCAAGTAACTGGATACTTCTGTGGATGCTCAATCCTTTGTTAAGGATACCTGAACCTTCAAAACTCAGAATCAAGTGAAAGGAGGATAAAGGATGCAGGATCCTTATCCTTATATAAGATAATTAAAGAATGAAATAGTTTGAGATTAGAATATTACCCAAATTAGGATCCTCTGTCCTGTAAGGATCCTTCAAGGATACTTGTCAGGTAAGGATCATGGATCCTTATTACATGAAGTATTTCTTCAAGTGGACATCATTCCAAGCTCTTGGTAGCAAATCACCTTCCATTGTTAGCAATCGATATGCCCCCTTTCCTGCCTCAGCTTCGATCAAGTAAGGGCCTTCCCACTTTGGTGCCAACTTTCCATCAGCAGGATTGGTGGTATTCTGAAATGCTTTCCTTAACACCATATCACCATCTTGGAATTTCCTGATCCTGACATTTTTGTTGTAAGCTCCAGCCATCCTTTGTTGATAACTGGCCATCCTTATCCTTACCAAATCCCTGAGTTCTTCTATAGTATCCAAATCTTGAACCAAGTTTTCAGCATTTTCTTCAGGATCACGAATGCTTGTTCTTGCAGTAGGAACCACCATCTCTGTAGGGATCACTGATTCTGCCCCAAATACCAAAGAAAATGGAGTTTGGCCAGTGGCATTCTTGGGAGTTGTCCTATCAGCCCATAGTACATAAGGTAGTTCTTCTGCCCACTTTCCTTTCTTGGATCCAAGCTTCTTCTTCAAATTGTTGATGATGATCTTGTTGGATGATTCTGCCTGACCATTAGCTTGTGGGTGGAGTGGTGTTGATGTTATCATCTTAATCCCCCAGCTGTCACAAAAGTTAGTAGTTCTATTCCCAATAAATTGGGATCCATTATCACAAACAATTTCAGAAGGGATACCAAATCTAGTAATAATATTTCTCTTAATAAAGGATATCACTTCTTTTTCTCTGACTTGAGCAAAGGCTTCAGCCTCTATCCACTTGGAGAAGTAATCAGTCATAGCAAGCATGAATACTTTTCCACCAGGTGCCTTAGGAAGCTTACCAACTATATCCATTCCCCATCTCATAACTGGCCAAGAAGAGGATATAGGATGCAAAAGTTCTGCTGGTTGATGAAGGATATTACTATGTCTCTGATAAGGATCACACTTCTTGGCATACTCCACAGCATCCTTCTTCATAGTAGGCCAATAGTATCCTGTCCTTAGGATCCTGGAGAATAATGCCCTGCCCCCAGTGTGGTTTCCACAATCTCCTTCATGGAAATCCTTTAGGACTTCTTGGATTTCAAGATCCTCAATGCATCTTAGATATGGTCCTGCAAGAGATCGTTTATACAACATATTATTCAATATTGTAAATTGAGATACCTTGATTTTGAAAGCCCTAGGGTTTTCTCCTGTAGGAATATCTCCATGTTGTATGTATCTCATGATTGGAAGGATCCATGATCCTGAATGAGGTTGAGTATCATCACTTAGGATGATTGCAGAATCCTCTCCTATCTCCATGGCTACATGATCCTCGATAGCAGGGGTCAGGATGTGGATAATAGGGATCTTGATATCCTCCGGGATCTTCAAGGATGATCCTAGATTGGCTAATGCATCAGCCTCTGCATTCTCTTCCCTTGGTACCTGTGTCAAACTAAAGGAAACAAAAGTGAGTGCCAATTCTTTGACTATCTCTAAATATTTGATTAGCTTTTCACCTTTAACAACATAGGATCCATTAAAGTGATTAGTAATTAACAACAAATCTACATGTACCTCAAGATACCTGATCCTCATATGCTTAGCAATTTGCAAACCAGCTATCAAGGCTTCATACTCAGCCTCATTATTAGTAGTTTGGAACTCACAAGATATGGAGTGGGGTATTATGTCCCCTTGTGGCGATTTTAGTAGTATTCCAAGCCCTGTTCCTTTGACATTAGAAGCACCATCAGTGAAGAGTATCCAAGGATCCTTAGTTTCTTCTAGCTGTTGGACTTCCAACTCAGCTTCCTTTTGCAAGTCACTACTAAAATCTGCCACAAAGTCAGCTAAGGCTTGGGATTTGATGGCAGTCCTTGGTTCATATCATATATCATATGCACTAAGCTTCACTGCCCACTTAGCCATCCTTCCTGACATTTCAGGTTTTCTGAGAACATTCTTAATTGGAAAATTAGTCTTAACAATAATGGCATGAGTCTCAAAATAATGTCTTAATTTAGTAGATGCCATAATTAATGCAAGGATAAGTTTCTCTAAGTGTGAATACTTGGATTCAGCATTAAGTAAACTCTTACTTACATAATAAACAAGATGTTGTGTACCTTGGTGATCCTTAACAAGGACCGCACTTACTGCTTTTGAGGATACTGCTAGGTGTAAGGATAATATATCCCCCTTTTCTGGTTTCATTAAGGCGGGGGCTGAGGATAGGTAATCCTTAAGAGCTTTGAGGGAACTTTCATGCTTCTCAGTCCATTCAAATTTCTTGTTCTTCCTCAGGATGTCATAGAACTCCTTGCACTTTTCTGAGGATTTGGATATGAACCTGTTCAAGGCTGCAATCCTGCCTGTCAGTCTTTGCACATCCTTGGCATTGGCAGGAGATTTGATATTTACAATACCCTTAATCTGCTCTGGACTTGCTTCAATGCCCCTCTTTGTCACCATATAGCCTAGGAATTTCCCTGCTTTAACACCAAAATGACACTTGGAAGGATTCAGTTTCATATTAAATTTATCAAGGATATTGAATGCTTCCTCCAAGTCTTTAAGGTGATCCTCAGCTTTCTTGGACTTAACCACCATGTCATCTATATAGACTTCCATAGTGTGTCCAATTTGTTCCTTGAACATCATATTGACTAGCCTTTGATAAGTAGCACCTGCATTCCTTAGTCCAAATGGCATAGCAATATAACAATATATACCAGTTGGGGTCATAAAGGCTGTATCCTCTTGATCAGATGGTTCCATCTGAATTTGTTGAAATCC
This sequence comes from Helianthus tuberosus, assembly GCA_030545235.1. Lineage (NCBI taxonomy): Eukaryota > Viridiplantae > Streptophyta > Magnoliopsida > Asterales > Asteraceae > Helianthus > Helianthus tuberosus. The sequence continues at coordinate 40,100,439 of CM060371.1, read as the reverse complement.
AGATGAAGCATCCATAAAAGTCAACAACTCATGACCCGCGGTAGCATCCACCATGGAGTCAATGTGGGGTAATGGGAAAGGATCCTTGGGACATGCCTTGTTTAAATCAGTAAAATCGACACCTACCCTCCACTTTCCATTTTGATTTTGAACAACAACCACATTGGCTAGCCACCTTGGATACTTAACCTCTCTTATCATACCTACCCGAAGTAGTTTATCTACCTCCTCCTGGATAATAGCATTCCTTTCAGGTGCAAACTTCCTTCTTTTTTGATGAATTGGCTTGAATGACCTGTCAATGCCGAGTTTATGAGTAATTATATCTTTAGATATACCTGTCATGTCTTCATGCTTCCAGACAAAGGTAGTTTTCCTTCTTTTAAGGAAGGATACTAGATCCTGTTCAATGTCGCTAAGGATCCCTGATCCTATGAAGATCTTGGATTCAGGATCATGAGGATCCATGAGGATTTCTTTTACATCCTGCTCTCTTGCCTCCAAGACATCTCTTGAAGGATACTTTAATTGCTATTGCTCCCTTGGTTTCGAGGCTGGTTTCATTGATGATGTGTAGCAATTCTTAGCTTCTTGCAGGTCACTCTCAATTTTCACCACCCCCCATGGACTAGGAAGCTTCACACACTGATGATAGATAGATGGGACTGCCTTCATGTCATGTATCCATGGCCTGCCAAGGATAACATTACAACAAGATAAGCAATCTATAACACAAATTTTTTTTATAAGAATGGAGTCCTTCAATATATATGGGGAGTTTGATGTCCCCCAATGTATTTTTGGTTTCCCCGCTAAATCCCACAAGTACTGAGGATCTTGGGACAATGTCCGATTTAGGGATATTCATCTTCTTGAGGACATCAAGCTGGATGATATTTACTGAGCTTCCTCCATCTATCAGGATCCTACGAACAAATGGTTAGAAATAAATAGAGTAATAACAAGACCATCATGATGAGGATCCTGGACATCAACACGATCATCCTCATCGAAAGTTATAATCTTATCCTTGGTGACAGTGGAGGTTCGGATGGGTCTGTCTCCATTATCCATCTTGGTTTCCTTGGCATGTCTTTTGGCCGCTGAAAAGGAAGTACCACAAATGTCTGATCCACCGGATATGAAGTTTGTAACTTGTGCATCTGCTGGAGGAGCAGGAGCCTTTTCCGGGATCCTTTCAGGATCCTGGATCCTTGACTTCTTTCGTCCCCAAAGCTCTTTCAGGTGCCCCTTGCTTAACAAGTAACCAATTTCTTTTCTAAGTGCAATACACTCTTCAGTGAGATGTCCGAAATCCTCATGATATGCACACCACTTGGATTTGTCTTTTGTAGCAGCTGGTTTATCACTTTTTCTTGGCCACCTAGCTTTCTCACCTAGATTCTGCATTGCAAGAATTAGCTCATTGTTATCAACAGAAAAACAGTATTCAGAAATTGGAGGATAATCCTCGTCATCCTCTTCTTGCTCTACTGCATGCACATTCTGGTTGTCAGACTTGTTGTAGGACTTGAATTTGTTATTCTTAGAGTAGGATCCTTCCTTTTCCTGTTTTGAGGATCCTGTCAATCTCTCCTGGATCCTTTTGTCATCCTCTAGACGGATGAACCTAAGGGCCCTAGTTCTTACTTCATCAAGATTCCTGCATGGGGTCATAACAAGATCATCATAGAACAATGAATCCCTAAGCAAACCCATTTTAAAGGCTTCTACAGCCGTAGCTATATCCAGGTTAGGGATATCTAAGGATTCTTTACTAAACTTAGTGATGTAATCTCTAAGTGATTCATTTTGTCCTTGTGTTACCCCTATATAGGTCACTAGTTAATCGTTCAAATTTTCTACTACAAGAGAATTGACTATTAAACAAATTAACTAGATTAGCAAATGAAGTAATAAAATAAGGGGGAAGACTTAGCAGCCATTTAAGAGCAGATCCGGTGAGTATGGATCCAAAACCCTTGCATAGACATGCTTCTTTTAACCTCTCAGAAATTGGATTGATCTCCATCTTCTCCCTGTATTGAGCTACATGTTCCTCTGGATCCGTTGAACCATCATATAGCTTCATAGTTGGTATTTGGAACCTTTTGGGTATCTCAGCATCACAAATAGGTGGTGCAAAGCGAGATATCCTATGGCTACCATCTGCAATTTCAGGAATGGGTTTAACCACTCCTGGTATGCTGGATATCATATCCTTAAGCTTCTGTAACTCCCTAGCCATAGCCTGATTGATACCTGTATCCTGCATAGAGCCATGGTTAGTGTTATATGAATTATTAAAAGTGTTACCTCCCATGGGATTCAAGTTTGGAATTGCAGATGTGAATCTATATTGACGGGATTCTGGTATGGTTGAAGGACCAGATGAAGCAATGGTCTGCATTGGTATGAAGTCTCCTTGATGAACATCCGAACTGGGAGGCTGCATACTCCTTAAGGATCCTTGATCCTGAAAGATGTTGGATCCTTGATGCTGAGAGGATCCTTAAACCCGAAAGGATCCTTGAGGCTGAGAGGAGGATCCTTGAACCATGGAGGATCCTTGAACCATAGAGGATCCTTGGACCTGAGAGGATCCTGGAACCATGGAGGATCCTTGGACCGTGTGCATTCCCAAATATCCTCCTGAGCTGATGAAGGATCCCTGATGCTGGACAGAGGCTCCGGAAGGTTGAAAGTAAGATCCTAGAGCCTGAGTCATTGTTGTTGTTCCATAACGCCTTCCTGGTAATCCACCCAAGTATTGCACGTCCGGAGCTGCTGAATGCTGGGAAGTTATGACCGGAGTGTCGAAATTCAGCGATCTGGGCATCAATGGGGAATGATCCTCCATCGATTTCTTCTGTTTCTTGATATCACCTATCTCCCTGAGGATCATTTCGTTGGTTTTATCATGCTCTTGCATGCGATCCTTCATCTGCAAAATCAAAGTAAAGAGATCACTATTAGTAGGATTAGTGGAAACATAAGAAGTTGGTGGTTTTGGAAAAATTGGGCTTGGTCTCTTTGCAGCATTCTCAGCATTCTTCTGAGATCCAAAAGGTGGTGGAGGCAAAGGTGGAACGCCTTGTGAAGAACTGATTGCCGGCATTGAACTTGAAGTGTTCTTCGTTGAGGAAGCTATCTGCTTGGTTGTAACGAACCGAAATGACCACAAAATTATGAATCTTCTTAGGAATGAAGCACCAATTGCCCCACGGTGGGCGCCAAACTGTTTTGGTCAAAAATCAAGAAAAGATAATGCAACCAAATCTTTTGTTGTGAGGTGTGATGCTTGAATCAATGAACAATATTAAGGATCACTCAGAAATGTAATGAACAAGTGACACAATGATTTATACGAGGAAAAAACCCTTGATCAAGAGTTGATCTCCGGCATAAAAAACCTCGGGTGATGGAAACTACCGATCACCAACTCAGATTAAACAGAAAATGTATTACAACTTTGGATGATAGCGAGCTTGTTACAAGGATCACTAGAGTGTAATGTGCAAAAAAGTGTGTAATCGCCGAGCAAACTGTCGAGAGTTGATGAGAGCAGTTACGAGTGTGTGTGTTTAGCCAAAAATAGCCAAGTGTTTTAATCTAGCTCGCTATCCCCTTATAAATTTGGAAAATATCTAAGCTAACTAACTATCCGCATTTCGTGCAAGTCTTCCACGACCTCCATAACGTCCATATTAGTCAAGCACGTGCGGAATAAAAAGGGAATATGCTCCAGGAATATCGCCAAGGCCAAGTCCAAGCACGTACTCCTGCAAAACAACTTCATATTCAAAGCAGACAATCGTTAGTGTAAGGATCACTATGATGATCCTGGATCCTACAATACTCTCTGAGGATCACTAATTCAAACAGAATTGAGGATCCCTAAGCCCGACAGTAATTGAGGATCACTGATCTTTGGAAAATCCTCCCCTAACAGTTACACACGTTACGTTTGTGACATTAATATCATTATACATAGATAATAAAAAGAGAATAATGTCTTGGATGTTGTAGTTTAAAATTGTAAAGATAAATTAAACAGCGGTGTAAAGTCGTAAAAGTAATTTTGATATTAACGTGGTTAGATATAGATAAAAAAAGTATAATATTGTGTCACACGTTACTGTGTATAACCTTAAAAGTAATTTAGATAAAATGAGGTGTCAAATTATTAAGTAAAAAAGGTTGCCGGTCAATTTGTTCGTTAAATAAACAATGTACATCAACCAAAGCCTCATGTACAAAATCCTTAAAACAAAGAAAACCTCTTAACCACATGTTACTATACCATAATAAAATATATTAATTAATATTAATAGTTTTATAATAATATAATATATAACAATAAAATAAAAAGGTAAGGAAAAAGAAATAACAATAAAATAAAAAAGTAAGGAAAAAGAAAAGATGAGAATATGTTACTACATGTTTTGTGTTGAAATGTGGATAGGGAGTTTGTAAAGTTAGCATAATTAACCCTTGTTCAAAAGAGGTATAAATGCAGTGAAAGGGTATGAAAAAAATTTTGCATTAATGGGGATTCGAACCCGGGATAGAACTGAGAAGACCACATGCGTCAGCCATCTGATCCAACCATTCCATTGTTGATATCTTTGCTTTAGTAACTAATATAAACAAACAAATGTTGGTGGCTTTGATGGGACAGCCACCGACATTTGTTTTTAAGATTATATAAATATATTGTATCGCCTTAATATATCGTGTTTTAGTATCTCGTGGATTCAATTTCAAGCTTTTACTTTATAACCCAATATATCGTATTGTTTTAATATCTAGCGTCTTAATATCGCCTTAATATATCGTGTTTTAGTATCTCGTGGGTACATTGCAAACATCGAATGGATTAGTCCAAACCTTATGTGATGCGTTAATAATATGAAAACACCTGTTTCGACGTATCTTATTAAACTCAATGCAACTTATATAAGTATTGCGATTGGATCAAAACGTAAAGAAATCAAATTTATACAGTACAATTATAACGTATTATACGTGGCCCGAGTCATACATAGAAAATGTAACGGTTATAACTGAAATGCTGACACGTATAATCAAAAGAGATTAATGAGAGCTTTAATAAAAGGAAAAAAAGAAACCACAATTTGACTCCACTTGGATCGAAACAAAATTTACAAAACATTCATGAAAATCACGAAAACATATTATATTTGACCTGACTCGTTTCCCAAAAAGTTTACTTCGAAACATACACCAACTCGAATTTATACCGATATGTACATAAAATATGAACGTAAAATTTGTTTTTTAAAACAAAAACGTATTATATTTAACCAGACTCGTTTCCATAAAAAGTTTACATCGAAACGTAGAGCAAATCGAATTTATATCAACACGTACATAAAAATATGCACATAAAAATTAGTTTTTCTTAAGTAAAGGAGATATAGCTGTAAACTCGAAACAAATGATTAGTAAAAAACTTAATAGGTTAAATACGTTCGTAAAATCGTGCCAAGTAGCACTAATGCCACAGTACTGCGAGCGACAACCAACATCAGAAGAGCTCGTAAAAATAAAATTAAAAAAAGTAAAAAATAACACCGAACAAAAAACAGACGTAAAATCGTTGAACCACCCACGCCCATTGCAGCGTGTTAATACGAAAAAAATTAGATATAAATGTAAAATGTAGAAAATAATAACTAAGTTGATCCAGGACCCGCGTGTTGCGACGAACTTGTCAAACGAAGAAAAATAGACGTGTTGCGATTGCCTGTCAAACGGGAAAAACAACGAAAAAACATTGAACCCTACACGCAAGTTGTGGTGTGTTGTAACACCTCGCAAAATCATGTCCAATATAATATCGACACGTGTCATGGACTTTAAATGTTTATCGGATTGATTATGAAGGACTAAAGTTGACAACGAAGAAAGTATGTGTGTAGAAGGATTCAAAGTGTCAACATTTGATAATTTTTCCTTTCAACAACCCTACACGATGTTTATACCCTTAAACGAATGAATCATGAATCGTATGAAACCGTTTGTGGAAGAAAGTGAAAGTTTACAAGACGCGAGGGTTAAATGTGTCAACATGTTTAAATTATACCTCTGAGTGACCTTTTAACGAACCCGAAGCTTTGTAACGATTAATTATGCTCCCGAGAATGAGTGATAAAAATTTCACAAGGTTTCGATATCGTATGAGGAAAATACGTTAACTTTCGAAATTAAGGGGTTAAAAGCGTCAACAAGGAAAAACTTATGTTTTCGGTTACCATTTAATGAAACTGGACCTAACGGTGTTTGGTTATATCTCATGGATCACAAGAATAAAAGTTAAATGGGTTAAATGTGCTTAAAATGAAAGAATTTACGCTTTAGAAGGTCCAGGGGGTGAAAATGTCAACAATTGAAACTTGCTGAACAGGTTACCCCCATGGTGGCGTCACGCCACCACCATCACCCTCTGCCGTCGCGCAATGCGATGGCCTGATCTGGACAGATTCTTTGCACAGCTGCAAGTTCAGCATGTTATCTTCTCCAATTCAGCTTTAACTTGATTCTATGGACTCTTTGATGGTTTTAAAAACCACCTAAACACATGTATGCCTCAGATTATACTTGAGGACACTTGTAACAATCTTGGATCCATCCAAAACCCTATATAAAGGGGCAGATTTGGAGCTCATAACTTGCACAACATAAATTTTCATACTCTCAAGCTTGCTCTCAAGCTTTGGAGTTTTTGAAATCATTCTCTGGAGCATCCTACCTTGGAAGGAAGCTCTCTTAGTCTTAATCTTCATGCTAAGGACTCTTGTAAGTGTACTTAGCCTCTGTAATTAGGTTTTTGTTAGTGTAATGATCGAAAGTCAAAGTTGACGTAATTCTACTTTGACTTAGTGATTAATCACTAACGGTCCAGCCATTGTTCGAATTGAAAGTGGCTATGAGTTGGTAATTATGTGGGTAATAAGTCCTTAAAAGGGCACCCCCTAATTATCACTCTAACTTGGTCAATTGTCGGGTCAAACTTAATATTAAAAAGTCAACATAAAGCTATTTTTGCAAATAAACTCATAACTGATAATGTAGAGGTTATGGAACATGTTTTAACACTAAAATAACTTGGTAAATGATGTAAGAGCATGTCTAAGCGTGTTCAACCCGATAATTCTGAGTTTAGGTTCGGTTCGGAACCGAAAGTCGCAAAAGAAGACTTTTGCTTTGACTTTCAGTTCTGACCCGATTTAGCTTGTTTTAGATATGCCTTAAGGTTTCTTTAGGACCATATTATAAGTTATTAAAACCCTCTGAGGTTATACTACATGGTTCCTTGTTTATCCGATTCATTTGCATGTTTCCGTTAATTGCTTAAATGTTGACCATTATGCCCTTTTGATATTAAAACGAGATTTTTGAAAATGTGAGAGTACAAAAACCTTTATTATTGATTTATAAACATGTTCTAAAAATTTGACATCAGTTTGCGGTCTAAATTAAGAGTTATGCTCAATATCGTAATTTGAAAGCTTTTATTAATTAAACGGCATTTTTAGCATAAAGCCTACTTAAACCCAAATTTCAACACCAAACTTTTTACCCACTGATGTAATATAATATTTTGGGATTTTTGAAGATTTTTATTAATTTTTTAAACTGATCATAACGTAGGGTTATTGCTTTGATTCGGTAATTGACGGTTATACCCTTTTTACCAATAAAATGAGTTTTACATAACATTTTGATACCAAATCTTTTGCTACTGATTTTATATGATAAATAAAATATTTTAAGCCTTCTGAACTGATAAAAATATCAACTTTCCTTATTTAACCCGAAAATAGCCTAAAACCGACTTTTTACGCGTTATAAATGCATAGTATGGGTTAAAACAATTTTTGGCACATAAGACTCAATACCTACTAACGTTTTAAGTAAATTTTTATACTTTAACAGTAAGTAAAAGTTTTGAACTCAGATTTCCAAATTTGACCTTTAAAGCTTATGTGAAATGACCAAAATGCCCCTATGGTGCATAGTTTGGCCATAATTGATATATTTCACATATACGCAATATCTTATTGATGTAACCTACTAAAATAAATATTTTTACTGATCAGTTTAGATCAGACCCTCAGATTACTAATTAACCTCTTTTATAATCTTAAAAATGATCAAAATACCCCTACGGGGCTTAAATTGATTTTAAATCCGTTTTGGGCATAATGGAAGGTTTCCTATTGATATCACAACATATTTAAGGCATATTAACTTGTGAAACCTATACATGACTCATTTGGTTACCCGTTATGCATTTTCGCGTTTGGTACGGTTTTATGTGACTAGTTCGCATAGATTGACCGAAACGGGTCAAACCTTATCATTTTTGCTTCAAAATACATAATGTGTTTAATTTACCCATATTATACAAGTCTTCATACTTGTCGGGTCTAAATCACATTCTAATCCGGTATTCGCTTAATCTTGCGTTTTGAACCGTATATCTTTCTTTAAAACTAACCGGTCTAAGTTTAAACTAAAGTAAGACCCGTTAGGAATCTAATAGGTTATTAAAACCTTCATTCCAGATTTAGGAGCCCAGTAAAAGATATTTGCACTTGCTGATTGTATACGGCTGGGATAAAATTGTATATTTTGCTCAGGTAAATACTTTTAACTTATTTTCTCTTAAACGGGCTTGGGATACGGTATTATAATAATACCGCTTGGTTGGGTGTGTAGTTATTTAAATCGGATTGTGATTATTATAATTACATAACCCTTTTTAATATGTTTTGTTTGGTATATGGCCTTTGGGGGGTTAATGACCATGTCCTGGATATCCTCGGCTCATTCATTGAAATGGCCACGACTTAAGCACGGGGTGTAGGCATACACCTGACAGTTGCGTATGTAGAAAAGTATCCCACAATAAGGTATTCCTTGTGGGCATTATACTTGTGGTGTGTCAGTTAATCTTGTCCGACTCTTCTAACCGGCCCTGACGGATGACAAACATTTAAAACTGTATACAAGATTATTTTTATAATAATTGTCCCAAGTTATAAAATATTATTTGTGCATTGTGCATTTAAATCAATTTTCTTATATATTTTCAAAAGAGTCGGTTAATTGTATTTACCAGTGTAAACTGACGTATTTTCCAAAAGGTTAAGTGCAGGTACTATGCGAAATAGGCTGGCTACTCCTGAGTGAATAAATAAAGAGTCTTGAAAGCTTTGTCACTTAAAATCCGTCGAACAATTTTTCCTTCGTTTTAATCCGCCTGTGGATCCTTTTACATTCCGTTTGTAATAGTTATGTTACTTTCATTCGGTTTGTAATATTATTACTTTTAGACTTCCGCTGTGCATTGAACTGTGATAAACTGACTATGATGATATCAACTACGTCACGATACTCCCCACCGGACCCACCGGTAATACGTGAAAATATCGGGGTGTGACACGTGTTGACTCGAAATTTTTTTAACGGAACTTAAAACGAAAAACCTGCGAAAGATTAAAAGTATGGGGGACCAAAGTTGAAAATAAAAAAAATGTTGGGGCTTAAATTGCAAAGGATGAAATGCTTTTTGTTAAAAGTAAAAAAATCAAAGGGGTTAAAATGCAAAAGATTAAAATCTTTGGGTTAAAAGTGAAAAATGCAATTTTTTTTTTGAAAAACTCCCAATACCTATGTTACAACAACATAAAGCATAAATAATTTGTTGCTAATTTATAGTTTTGATAATAATAATAATAATAATAATAATAATAATAATAATAATAATAATAATAATAGGCTAGGAGTTGGGTACAAACTCCAAATTTACTAAAAATTGTAAAAAGTCATAAAACATCAAAATGTAAACCCTAAAACACATCCAAAGCCCACAAATAACAAAATGAAGATTACTAAAACATCATATATGTGGGTTGTGTTTTGTGTGTTGCATTATAAGACTCTGATTATCGAATGACAAACATTATTGTGTTTTATGTTGATTAACATATTGTGTTTTATATTCATAGTTCTACCATTGTGTGTTTGAAGTTTTTATGAATTATTATGGTTTGAACATGGTGTTTTAGCAATCTTCACTTTGTTATTTGTGGGTATTAGGTGTGTTTTACGACTGAAATTATAGTGTTTTATGACTGTTTACACTTTTTAGGAAATTTAGATTTTGTAGCTGAACCTCATCCAGAATAATAATAATAATAGCCCAACTTCATCGAATATCATCCACTAAATTAATAGTAGAATTCGTGTCTTATGTAAAATTTGTCTTAACATGGCTATGAATTTATAATTTTGTCCATCTAAAATGCATTATATAGTAGTATATAGATTATTGATGCACATTTTTCCATTATTAGACACGCAATTGTAAACAATAGTATATGTCCAATAAAGGGTTATTGGATTTTGTCACTCGCAACTGTTGGGTATTGGTCGCTGCCACTCTCAACTATCACTTTGACTTCCACCACTCCCAACGTAACACTTTATGTGTTGTGCCACTTCGGTTGAGTGTTTTTTTGCTCCCCTTTTGTCTTTTAGGAGCAGATTCACCTATAGTAATTAGTAATTTACAAAGTGTTAGCCTAGTATCACCAATAACAAAAGTTAAACACTAAAAAATGAAAGAAAATAAGATGAAGGTGTTGGTTATTAAGAGGTTAATGAGCCACTACATTGAAGAAAATGAGGTGATCGGTCTTTAGGTTAGAATGATGGTGAACTAAATTTCAAACTTTTATTTTGTAACAAGTATATTGTATCACCTTAATATATCACGTTTTAGTATCTCGTGTATTCAATTTCAAGCTTTTACTTTATAACCCAATATATCGTATCGTTTTAATATATAGCGCCTTAATTTTGTGTAGAAATTACCTTCTAATCATAAAGAGTTGTATTTTAGTAATAATAATAATAATAATAGCCCAACTTCATCAAATATCATCCACTAAATTTGTAGTTAAATTCATGTCTTATGTAAAAATTTTCTTAACATGACTATGAATTTATAATTTTGTCCATCTAAAATGTATTATATAGTAGTATATAGATTATTGATGCACCAATATTAGACACACAATTGAAACAATAGTATACGTCCAATAAAAGGTTACTGGATTTTATCACTCCCAACTATTGGGCATTGGCCCCTGCCACTCCCAACTATCACTTTGACTCCAACCACTCCCAACTTAACACTTTGTGTGTTGTGTCACTCCGCAGGTGAACATTTCTTAGTGTTTAACTTCTGTTAGTGGTGATACCAGGCTAACATTTTGTGAGTTACTAATGACTGCAGATGAATTTGCTCCTAAAAGACAAATGAGGAGCCAAAACCCACTCAACCGAAGTGACATAACACAAAAAAGTGTTAAGTTGGGAGTGGTGGGAGTCAAAGTGATAGTTGGGAGTGGCAGCGACCAATACTCAATAGTTGGGAGTGATAAAATTCAATAACCCTCCAATAAATACGTAACTATGTAATTATGTAATAGTACATAGTCCAGTAGTTTTACATAATTACATACTATTACATAATCACGTAACGCTATACTTGTTTTAGAGTAAAATTCATATTACATAATTACGAACTTATTGGTATATAATTTCGTAACATTATACAATAATCCGTAATCACATAGCTTGTAAAAAAACGATAGTAATAACCTACTCAAATTAAAGAGAATAAAATGTTAGTTTTATAGTGTAAGATTTGTTTTAAATATTAACATATTAAAAAGTTATAGGTTTTAAAATTCGTAAGAGAAGTGGGTTTAAAAGTTAACAATAATGGTTTCTTCTTTTTTGTCATGTTCCTACTTGTTTTTAGACTATACGAAGTGGGGGTGGGGGGGGGGGGGGGAGGGCTTGAAAATATGACGTTTTGTGACATGTGCACGGCACGTCAGCACTCATCAAAAAATTGCCGTGGTACAAAAACGGGAAGGGTGGGACTGGGCGTGAAATAGATGCGTTATTTGACACATGGCACCCATTTTTTATAATTAATTTATTATTCAAAATTATATAAATTCTATTTAATTTTAAAAACAAAATTAGTACTAATTAAACAAATAACATTAATAATAAAAACATTACTTAACTAAACGAAACTAAAAAAACACAGGAAATAAACTAAAAAAGATTACATAATTAAACTATATATAACGTTAAATCTAGGGTTATTGGATTTTAATAATCCTAAGTTTCACCAGTTGACCGATAATAGTCCTAACTTTAAAAATTCCCTCCAATAATCCCAACTTGTAAAACTTTGGCCGCCATTGATCCTTTTCAAACATATAAGAATTTGGTTTCCTCAATAGATTCAATTACACATAGAGACTTCTTATTTGATTTAAGTGCACCTATGTTAGAAAAGGATCAATGTCGGCCAAAGTTTTACAAGTTGGGATTATTGGAGGGAATTTTTAAAGTTGGGATTATTATCGGCCAACTGGTGAAACTTAGGATTATTAAAATCCAATAACCCTTAAATCTAAACATAATTAAATAAAAAATCTAATTATTTGCCACGCCGAAACGTGTTTGAAGTCACAGTTGTAGGCGTGCTTGTAGTTGATGAGGGCGACTTGTATGATGTCGTCTTCCGCAAGGTCACCACCCTCATTTTTCCACCGCATTGTGCACCTTATCATATCATTCACTATCCGTTTGTCCTAAAACGAGAAGAAAGTACATCCACGGTTCGGGTGGTGTTACCCCTATAAATGCAAAATTGTTGGAAAATACTCTCCCAAAACAGACCACTCGAGCAATTACGAGGTGTGTAGTGGGTTAGCGCTTCAACCCACGATTCACACAACGCGATGTCTTCTTTTTCGGTCCAAGAAATCGTTGCCATTTTTTTAGAATTTTTTTAATTGGAATTTTAAAGAAAGCTGAGAGGAAATTAGCTGAGTTGGTGAGAGAGTTTGTAAAACAAAATGGAAGAAAATGAGTTTGTTTATATAGGAGATGTAATTTATTTTTAAAAAGTAAAAAAAAAATAATTTAAACCATTACCATTGGCACACAACGGCTACAACCCACACCCACTCAAAACGTGCCACGTCGCCCACATAACACCTCCACACCGGCGGAAAACTTACCGCCTCAAACCTCATGTCGCCCTCGCCGTTGGCGGGTCGGTGTGCACAACGTGAAGAGGTTTTGAAGACCATCTTAATCTTAATCTCAACCATTAAATTCTTTGATCAACCATTAAATTCTTAATCTCATACAATAGTGGTGTATTTGGTTTTGAACGAAGAATATTGTTTCTTTCTCACAACTTTATGCGAAGGCATGATTTTTCTGTACAAATAACTTTGGTCAATTTTTTAAGATGGATAATAGCGTATTAAAAGAAGAATGTTGTAAAATATTTGGTTTGATAAACTTATCATAAATTTCAGTACTCATATAAGTAAGTTACCACTGACTACCAGTTGTCACTAATTACCAAATGACTCAAGCCATCAGTTGATGAGTAGTGTGCCCCAATCCGGTAAAAAAAAGGCTGTTGCTCTCAATCAAACAAATCTCCCCCCAATCCCACAACACATCAATCTTATTTTGTGACTACTCATTAATCATACAAAACTACTATGATATGATAGAGCCTTACGGCCACCTCATTACATATTAATAATTACCATTACCCCCTTCATAGGAAACAAATATATATATATTGTCACCAACTGTAGTACGGTACATGAAAAAACTCACGGGACTAGTGTCCAACTGATCATTGTCAATGTCACATTTATAATCCCGAAAAACATATATATTCTTGTTGTGCCATAGCCTCCTTCTAATTATTGATTTCCACTGAATCCTATGCTCGAATCACTCATCGGACAAGTGAACTTTATTATCTCTTGTTGCATCCCTTCAACTCCAAGAAAATCTCTAGTCAAATTCCCCTCGCACGGGTCGACGCGGCCCCTCTTTTGCTCCAAACCCGCCATCATTGCCATCGTCATTCCATCTCCATTCATCATTCCACTAAACCCGCCGCCGGAGTTTGTGCTTCTAGTGGGCCCCATTTCGGACGCCTTTTGTAAAACTCCGGTGGCGGATATATGCAGTGGAAGAGGTGGACAACCACCATAATTGTTATACAATGGATTTGGTTGAAAGTACTCCACTTTGTTGTTGCTATCTTCTTCCTCTTTTAAGAAAAACCCTAGTGGCAGTTCTGTGATATTTTCAGTTGGTTCCTGGCTTCTACTCAGCCACTGCATTGTTTCATATGATAATATCCCACCATTGTTGTTGTTGGAGCTTGATGACCCTAATAATGAAGAGATTATCGTCGAGTTTTCGATGGGATTATTGTCGTTGTGGTGCAGCCATGTTGGTAGCATTGGTTTCATTCCAGGATTCATATTCCTACCATTGTTGTTCATCATCGTCACCAAATCGTTTTGGTAATTCAGATTCGTGGTGCTCGGATTATGAACCATTGCGAATGACGCCATTCTTGAATTTTCTTGCGCTATAGGATCGCAAAATGCTCTATGCGTTATGAAGCTGTCTTTCCTGTTATATAATATATTAGTTAGAATTTATTGTAATATACCGTTACAAAGAATAAAGAATTATGACATTGTTTGATTAGTCTCGTGTATATTAATCATTTAATTATGATCTGTATTATCTTACATGGTATCAGAGCCTTTAAAATTTAATGTTTCAATAAAACATTATTCGGAAATTAGAACTTGAAATCTATACCTCGAAAAGATTGTTCCACAATCACACTTGTATTCTCGCGTGCCACAAATCTTGCTATGCGCCTTCCAATCCGATTGAACCGCGTATTTCTTCGAACACCTTTCACATTTCCACTTCTTTTCGCCATGTTTCCGGCTGAAATGCTTCTTAACTCCGGTGAGATCTCCTAGAGCTCGCGAAGGGTCATGATGAACACAACTTTTTTCTGGACATATGTAAACCTTCTTCCTAACAACTTCGTCTTTGTTTCTTTGCTTTAGCTTCCATGGCAGGTTGTGTCCTCTCCTATGAAGCTGCAAGTTCTGATCTCTTTGAAATCCCTTGCTACATATCTCACACACGAATCGATTCGTCGCCATTAGAGACTTCGGAGATAAAGCTATAATTTCCGCATCCGGATCTACAAAACACAGTTAAACAAAACTCTAATAATTCAACATGAAACTACCAAACAAACAAACAAACAAACGCACTTGGTAATATATCACTCATACAGTATGACAGGTGAGATGAAGACAAACCTTACCTCTATCGATAGAGAAGCTGTTTCCAACAAGACCCGACTCAAAACGAATTTAATACGATATAACTAAACTCGTGAGATTGATTTAATTACCTGGATTTCCAGCTAGATTACGTTTTCGTTTAGCTGGATTCGAAGAAGTAGGGTTAGGGTTTGTGATGGTGTCATGGATGAGAGGTGCGAGAGAAGGAGGAGGAGAAGAAGAGAATCCATCACCACATATCATTTTTGATAACAAGATCAACAAAAGCTAAAAATAAGTGAGTGAATGAATGATGATGATGATGTATGAACATGTGATTCATCCATCCAAGTGTTCTTCAAAGATGACAGAATACCAACAAACAAAACAAGCTGTTTAGTTCATGGATTGTGTAGATAGATCATAGCTAGATCACTTCAGTTAGATTCAGATGGAGATCATGTTTTGCTTTGAATCTTGTTAAGAAAGAAGTAAGAACACAGTTGATGAGTATCCAGTTGAGAATATTATTCACACAGTAGAACACACACAGAAGGGGAGAGAGAGAGAGAGAGAATTTTATGGGATGTTACACGGGTTGTATGTAAAGTCGGTCAGGCAAGAGACTCAAGTGGACCACAATAGATACCTTTCTCCGTGAGTAACTTTTGACTTTTACTTCAACTCTTTCATTTACATTTCCTTTTTTTTTCATTGTAAAAAAATGATTTGGCTAAGCATAACCCTTTCTAGTAAACGTATCGATTGCCATGTAAGATGAAATTTTCTTTTTAATGGTAAAAGAACTACGTATATATTAATATATATTATGGTTATTTGGCGTACAAAATCTCTCTAACATAAAAATGGTTCGGGACGTTTGGCCGGGCAAATTCATCAACGTTGTAGTTACGCATAAATTAGTATAAGTACTTATTAGAAAAACATATATATGTAAATAATTACGTAACATATATGGTGAAGTCGCAAATTATATAAGTAATTACGCAAAGTAAATGACGCAACTTGTGCTTAGGGGTAGGGGCGTCCATCACTCACCACACACTCATCACTCACAACATCCAATCAAGTTCCGCCACGTCATCGAGCTTTATTCCATCACTAGTGGTGAATTTTATTGGAAATGCCCATCACACACCACATAAACATCTACCATTGAAAAACATGCAACTCACCACCACAAACATCACAACGCGTTAAAAACTTCACACGTTATATGTTCCACGCGTTATCAAAGGGAGTGGCGGCGGTGTACGTGATAGTTCCACGCGTGGTGGAGAGGCTAACACGGGGCGCCCCGTCCCCCCTTATAATTTTACGACTAGCACATACATAATTACGAACTTTATATCCACAACACATTGAGGTTTTTATTAAATAATAATCGATTTTTGTTACAAATTATAGTAACACCTCTACCATTTCATTCGTGAGCGTTAACCATGTGATGTGTGAGAATCATCAATGAGCCACTCAGATTCCTTTTATTTTTTGTTTTTTTAACCTTTAGCTGAACTATACCATGGATGTTAAAGTGTGAGTTAGTAACATTTTAACTAGCATGATGATTTATTAAACACCAACTAGCCTAACAATTAATTATAACTAAGTGATGGATATAACTAATCATTGAGATAATGACATACATATAATCAACTAATTATAAGCTCATGTGTAGTAGCTACCCCCATAACTTCCTTTAGCCCAACATAACCCCCATAAAGCTTTATAACATATGTGTGTAGTAGATGGAGCCTCTCTTCAATTTATATGTGTGTGTGAGAAACCAAAACAATAACTCCGCTATCACCAACACCCCTTTCATAGATGGAGCTCCATAACGTCTAGGGGGCGGTGTTCTGGATGCTATAGGGCTTTGTAGCCCAAGATGGCGTTGGTATGTAAAAGTTTTTTTTAATGATTCTTATTTAAACTAGAAAAAAAAATCCACATAAAAACTTTAATATTAACTAAAAATTCTAAAGTTGAAATCGACATAAACGTGGTGGGGTTTGTTTTTGATTTGAACGTGAGTATTTAATTGTCATTTTTCTCTATCTCCAAGTCCGTGATTTGCACTGGATTAGATCGAGTGTAAGGTGTGGGCTCACTGGATCGCCTGTGTTTCATCATCATGAAATGTCACTCCACAGTCCACACACGTATCTAAGTATAAATATTCATTACACAGTCCTTTTCAAAATAACATTTTTAAACATTAATTATTTTCAAAGTGAAATCTTCATGTACTAATTGACTAATAATACCAATAAGGTAGTGGGCTATTGGCAAAGGCAAAAGGCTTTAAACACTTTGGGAGGGGAAGGTCTTGGGTTCAAGTCCCATAGAAAATATGGAATAAGAAATTTGCGTTCAAAAAAAATGATTAATAATGGGTCTACATATTTACACACCTTATTGCCTATTTCCACACCCTCCAAGACGCCTCGTATAGAGCTATACGAGGCGTATAGGGTTGCTTTTCCGACCAGCTCTGCACCACAGCACAATGTCAATCAGTCACATTAGACGGGGAGTCTAGGTCTGTACAAGGGACTGATACGAGACACTAAGACGCTTCGTATAGGCCTATACGAGGCGTCTTTAGTGACTGATTTGACTATACGTTTGACAAGTGACTTAAAGCTATACGGGTAGTATAGAGCTATACGAGGCGTCTATGTCTCACATAAAGTGCCAGATTCAACTCATTCTTTGTCATTCATTCTGCTTCTTCTTGTTCGTTTTTTTCATTCAATTCATTCATTTTGCTTCTTCGAAAGAATTGACATTTGTGTTCTTATCATCCCGAAGTGTTGAAATGTCATCATACTGGGACGGCAACTATGTCTTCGGGCAGTATTCTAGCGACAACTGGGTGGCCAAAAGCGTTCTGGTAACAGTTATTAACTTAAATATTTTAATTAGTTATTGTTTTAGTTTATTATTTACTAATGATGATACGGTTGTTTATTTTGGATGAGTCTGGCGTTCCCGATTCTAATGAGCAAGAGGAGGTTGTGTCTAGTATACAAGGAGAACAAAACAAACCGTTTCTAGATTTGAACAAGCATCCCCCTGTTGATAAAACAGCCACTGTAGATGACTCATACCATGCTTGTCAACCAAGTTATCCGACGCAACAAGGGTATCCGGATTATAGATACGGGTGTGAATACGGAGGAGACGGTGGATACGGAGGAGACGGTGGATACGGAGGTTATGGTGGATATGGTAGATATGGTGGTGAGACACCTCCCATTCAGGACAGTTCGTACTTAAAAAAGTAGGTATTATTATTATTATTTATTATTTATTTATTTATTAAAATTATTTATTATTATTGTCGATGTTACAGGTTTTCAACTCTTTAGATGAACTAAAGAATCGGATACAAGAAATAGCAAACGCGGATGGTTTCGTTATTGTCACCCGTCGATCAAAGAAAACCGGGGGAAGAATCGGGAGGGTATGGCTTGAATGTGATCGTGGTGGTGAGCACCAGACTACAGCAACACTTAGAAAAGCCGGAAGCAAAAAAACCGGTTGCCCGTTTAACCTGCTGGCTGTGCGAAACCACCCGTATGAAATCTGGGAGATTAAAGACGGAAAAATTGAACATAACCACGAACTTTGTGAGGACCTGTCGGCCCACGCGTTTGTGCGAAGGTTCACTCCAAGCGAAATGAAACTGATCGAGTAGCTGACAGCTCAAAACATGGAGTCGCGCAAAATATTTCTAACGATAAGGAAGCAGGACCCCGACAGGTTTCATGTTCAGAAAGACGTTCAAAACGTTGTGGCGAAGATTAGAGCCGAACAAAGACAAGGATTGACTCCCATGCAGTCACTAGAAAACATACTGATAAACAACGACTTTATTTACGAGACACGGGAGGAACCCGGAACAGAGATCGTAACAGAGATCTTCTTTCTTCATCGGGACTCGAGATGCATGTGGCATGCATTCCCCCACGTCATGCTGATCGATGCGACGTACAAGACAAACATATACAATATGCCCTTTATCCAAATTGTTGGTATGACGCCTACCAACAAAACGTTTATTATCGCGCATGCCGCTGTTAGTAAAGAACGGGGTGATAACTTTGTGTGGGTGCTTCAGAGGGTCAAGTCAATGTTGGATGAATGCATGGAGCCACGTGTGATTTTAACCGATAGAGACCTAGCCCTTATGGGCGCGTGTGCTAAAGTATTTCCAGACGCCTCCAGGCTTCTTTGCAGGTGGCACATACAACAGAATGTTATGAAGAATTGCAAGGGTGCCTTCACAGACGAAGACTGGAAGAAATTTTTGTCATTCTGGGGGACATTGATTGAGTCTCCATCCATACTCATCTACGAGTACCACTTGCGCAACATGCGAAAGCGACTTGTGGAGTGCAAACGTTCTAGTAAGTTTTTCTAATAACATACGACTCACCTATGCAAATTTTATTAAATTATTTTTACTTTTTAGGAGTCTTCAAATACGTGTACGATAACTGGCTAAAAGACTATAAGGAGATGTTCGTCTTTGCGTGGACTGATAAGAGGCGCAACTTTGGTAATCGTACCACAAACAGAGTTGAGAGCCAACACGCCAACTTAAAGAGATACGTACTAGATGGGAGCTCGCTAGACCGTGTAGTTGGTTGTGTCCATGATATAGTTGAGACACAGTTCGGTGAAATAAGGAAGACTTTTCGAGATAGCATCGAAAAAAGAATGACCCACCACAAACACCCGTTGTTTCAACACCTACTTGGAAAAGTATCCCATACAGCCCTTGACTTGTTGAGGGGGGAGGCAATTAGGAAGCTAGATGTCTTGGAGCGCTTTCATTCATCATGTGGTTGCCAAATGTGGCACAGCTGTGGGTTGCCCTGTGCTTGTAGGATAGAAAAGTACATGCTTGAAGGTAATAATTGTTAAACGTACAACACTTGTGTGATATATTTCCGTTAATCCTGTGACTTAAACAATGTTGTTTTTAACCGTGCAGAGCGTCCGATTCAACTCGAAGACATAGACGTCTTCTGGCGGAAACTTAACTTCCAAAGTTGTAAATTGATAGACGATGACGTGGACGTGGTCGAAGAGCTAAATATTGTTAGACAACAATCAGAGTCGCACCCCCAACTCAGCAAAAAAACCTGATGTCAAAGATTAAAGCGGTGTTGACTCCAAAGAAATCTACCAAGAAACCACCGGTTGTCCAACAAAATACTCGTGGCCGACCAACAACAAAGCATGTACAACAAAGGTTGGACGAGGCCTCTCGTATAGATGAAGAATTGAGGAGAAGCTCATTCGGTGATGCAAACACGTGCTTTGAAGGTTCCCGACAAAGTAAGTACGATAAACCTCGCCACAGCTCGTACGTTCCGTCACAGGCCTCTCAGCAGTCGGTTATAAGGTCCCAAAAACCCAAAGCGAGCCTAAGCCGTTCAAAGAGTTCTAAGAAGAAAGAGACACGAGATGCTCACGGTTTTCCTTTAATCATTGGGGACGAGTACGTGGGAATCATCGAACAGTTTAAGTATGACATTCCGCTAGTGTTCCATCCGTACGTCTCGTGCATACGAGATGTGATGCCGGACGGTCATTGTGGGTTTCGGTCTGTGGCTGTGGGCTTAGGTATGGATCAGAGTTCATGGGGGCTCATTCGAAGGGACCTTGTCCAAGAAATGGATCAGAATGAATCGATCTGGTTCCCAATATTTGAAGCATGGGGTAAAGGTTATTTTTACACGCATCGTCAGGGCCTAATTTGGGATTCAGTGTCCGGTTGTGGGGGGGATCACTGGATGGACTTCCCCTTTGCAGGACTTCTTATTGCACAAACGTACGGTATCGGGGTGCACCTGTTAACGACAACCATGGGTATGGATTCAACTTTCTTCCCGATACTAAGTCCTCCGGCTAATCAACAACCATTGTTCATAACGCTTACACATGTAAACGAGAACCACTTCATACATGTTAAGCTGGAAGGGGATTATCCAATGCCACCAGCACACGGGCTATGGTTAACCCACCGAACACCCCATACGGAACAATGGGAAGATATGTACTTGCCACGTCTAGAATGGTATACATCGATAATGAATCCTCCGCCAAGATCAAACCCCAGTCTTAATTACATCGACAGTGATACGGAAGAATGATTTTTGTAATTAATAGTATTTTTTTTATTAATTCCTATCATTTTCTACAATTTCTATAAATTTTTTTATAATTTGTATCATTTTTCTATGATTAGAATTGATTAAAACAGGTTAATAACATTTAAAAAAAATTACAAATATACGACTCGTATAGAGCTAGACGTGTCGTATAGGGTTGACCAAAAGACCAATTAGCCCCTGGTATGCCCCCAATCTAGGCTTATTTCAGGGGCTAAAATGTCATTCTACCATCCCCAGACGCCTCGTATAGATCTATACGAGGCGTCTATTTGAGCAGGTTTTTGAAAATTTGAATTTTGAATATTTGAAAATCAAAATTTGAATTTTTTGAATAAGGACGATTCGTATAGATCTATACGCGGCGTCAATAGTGTCGGCAACAATTCTTTTTTTTTTTTAATTTGAATTTTGAAAATATTTTATGTTAATTACTAATATACCCCTGAAAATCCCCAGTATAGGCCTTTAACAGGGGCAAAATGGTAATTAACCATTCCAGAAATATCTTTTTGGATTGGTTAATTACCATTTTGCCCCTGAATAATGCCTACACTGGGGGCTTAACAGGGGCAAAATGGTCATTTAATAAAAAGGCAAGACGACACGTATAGATCTATACGAGGCGTTTATGCCTCGTATAAGGCTGGGGGGGCCTAGACGAGGCTGGTTATAACCCCAAACAAAAAAACCAAAAACACATACGGAGAATACACCTCTATACGCCTCGGATTCGTATTTCGACCGTACTTTCGAAGATTTGAAGCATCACTGGTACGTATTTCATCCCGTAGTTTAGTATTTTTGCCTTGTTTTTGCCTTTAGACCGTAGGTTTGCTCTGAAATTTGGTTTTTGTTGGGTTTGGGGGTTTGAACATGAGGTTGAAGATGAACCAGGAAGAACAGGACGCTGAGTATAGCCCTATACGAGGGCTATACGATCGACTGGATCGCATTGGATCGCATGCACATTGGATGCACATTGGATCGCATGCATCGATCGACGGGATGCGATGGACCAGCTTGCTGAGACGGCTAGAGTGCGTCGGTTTATACCTCTCGATTCGCCGTGGCATCGTCTTTTTGATTTGGCGCACACGCCGACCTACAGGGAGCTGCTGGTCGAGTTCCTTTCGTCATTCACATTTCACCCTCCTGGGGTCCCAGTGCCGCTTCCGTACCCAGATGCTCCCCCTCCGCCTGAGATTTCTTTCAGGCTCGCTGGCGTTTTGCGTACGATGACGCTAGCAGACTTTGCGGTGCGTTTTGGTTTATACATGCAGGGGAAGATCGAGACTGAGGTTTACACAGCGGGGCTAGTGGTGGTTGACAAACCCACTCTTCTAGGGTTTTGGCAGGTGATTGCGGGGGCAAATCATTGGGAGCACGATAAGTCGAAGGGGAGGGTGTCGTTTGTTATGGACCCACTGTACAGGTACGTACGTTTATTACGGCAATTATTGTGATTATGTGCATTGTTTATTAATCTCTGTTTCTGTATTTCGCTAACACTATCTGCAGGTATCTGCACCATTTGCTCGCTACTTCTATTTCAGCGCGCGGCTACAGCCGTGAGTGGTGTACGACCACAGATCTTTTTTTCCTTTATTGTTTGTTGTATAGGAGGCCGTGCGCGCTAGCACACGGTCTAGCCCAGTACTACGAATCCGCCCATCACCGGCAGGAGCGCAGATTTTTGTATGGCGGGGCATACGTGACCGTCATTGCCCGTTCATTTGGCCTCGTACTGCACGAGGACCCACATCTACGGACGCCGCCAGTCATGCCGACGCGGATGGGCATGCAGTCGCTGTGGGGGATGAGGGTAATCAGGAGGTTCCCCTTTGGCCCGCGGTTTAAAAACCGCGACGGGTGCATATGGACAGAGGAGCCCCTACCAGAGCACTTCGATCCTGTTTATCCTCCTGCAGATCCTGCTGATGCAGTGCCCGTGGAGGAGCCTCCATAGGATGTAGACGGTGCAGCGGTGCCACAACCACCGCCACCTGCCAGGGCGCCTCAGTTTCCACGTCACGCTATTCCAGGTCATGCCCCAGGAGCTACATCCGGATGTACGAGCCGAGCTTGACAGGCTCAACGATTTGGTAGGTTGGCTGGTACGGTGCGAGCAGGATAGACGAGAGAGAGAGGGATGGCCCCCGATACCGCTTCCACCGGCTCGAGCACCACATCAGCAGCAGCAGCCGCAGCAGCCACATCCAGATTCGGATTCGGATTTGGATGCATAGACCTGTTGTTGTTTTTATTTTTATTATGGATGTACAAACTTATCTTATATATTTTTGTTATGGATGTACAAAGTTATCTTATATATGTCATATTTATGTTTGTTTTCAGTTATTCGGTTACCTAATGATTGTTGTCTTAAATTGAGATAATACGGAAACAAAATATGTTTTGAATATAATACGGAAACAATATATCCCCTGAATATAATACGGAAACAATATTTGAACGAGATAAAATTTTAATCGGAAGAATAATATTTAAAAAAGTAAAATGTTAAAAACATTATAATATTTAATCGATATAATATATTTAAAGAGCCGATTTATAAAATAGTTGATTTTTAAAAAACAAAACTTTTTTTAAAACCAAAAAAATTTTCAACCTCAAAACACATCTTCAAAAACTATCAAAAAAACCATACCAAAACCCACCAAAACAGCCCTCATTTCAGCAAAAAAAAACCCAAGACTAGACGCCTCGTATAGGTCTGTACCCTTCGTATAGGGTTCCTTAAACTTTGTGTCTGACACCCTCTGAGACCCCCCTTGAATTCAGTGCTTAGACGCCTCGTATAGGCCTATACGAGGCGTCTAGGGCACAAAAAGTGTGGAAATAGGCGCAGAGAGTGCCCAAATATCTCCAGCCTTAATAATAAGTTAACTTGATTTTAGTGCAATCTATGTTGGTGATATTAGTGTCATTTAGGTATTTTATATAATTGGACTTGATTGCCAAATCAGAAATCATATTTCAAGATTAAAACAAGTTGGAAAGTTTAGAGTGCACATTTATCTTATGATTTTATACTCTCACAACAACAGAGGTCCGATAGCAGCGCCCCTAACAACGAGGTAAACTAGTGGGAGCTCGACTATGCTCTTGTAATACTTAGGGGTGCAAACGAACGGGAGCTCGACTATGCTCAAGCTTCACTACAAGAAATAAGGGTAATAGCGGCGACCTTATTAGCGGCGACAACCAATATGTCGCCGCTATTGGTCCAAGCCGCAATCCGGTGTCATGTGTTCAGCCATAGCCACACGATTGCTTATATCATCCAACGGGTGTAGATCGTTTGTATCAATAGCGGCGATGGTGCACATTAATAGCGGCGAGATAATGTCGCTGCTATTGGTCGACGTAATAAGATCAGATCTGCGCGTTATTTTCTTTCCCTCCACCTACTTTCCCCCAATTTTTTTGCCGCTCAACTCGGTTTCTTTCCAAAATCCGGCTAATATCTTCTTGTCTTCTTTAATTCGGTTAGTTTTAAGTTGAATATTTTGTTTATTTTGTTATGTAGGTTGTTTATTTCTTGGTTCTTGGTGAATGTAGGTTCTCCACCGGCACCGAATCGTCTCCACGGCCACCACCGGCACCACCTTGTCTCCACGGCCACCACCAGCACCACCTCTTCTGCTCGTTAAAAATAAGGTTAGTTTATGTTTAAATTAACTTTTAAATCTGTTTTAAGTTTATACGTATTTTTTTTTGTTTTTTTTTTAAATCTGCTCGTGCATAAACTGTTAGAACCCTAGTTTAGTGTTTGTAATGGCAAAAGTTGCGAGTTTGTGACACGGTTATCGGTTAAATATGTGAAACTGTTGAAACCCTAGTTTTAGTGAGTTAAATTAGTGTATATAATAATGGGTTAAATTCATAGGGGTTAGATCTTATTGCCAAAATCATGTATAGGGGTTAAGGTACATAAACTGTTAAAACCATAGTTTGGTGCTTTTAATGGAAATTTTTTTAGTTTGTAACAGGATTATCAGTTGAAGCAGTAAATTAGTACATATTTTTTTTTTGTTTTTTTTAGTAAACAAGTTAAGGTTTGAAGTTAAAACTACAAGTGTTAAACTATTATCTTAGCAAAACTTAAGTACAAAGGCCTTTGTGTAGTTAAATGGAACTTGTTTTTAGAAAATATGTAAAAAAAAGAGTGTCGCCGCTATTGGTCAACTTTCTTGTAGTGTATATATTTATCAATTTGATATTCGATGGAAGAAATATCTTCTAACATATTAACAAGCTTTTTAAGAAAACAAAGTATATACGTAAAGTAATAGGTACTTTTTTTGGCAAATAAAATTACGTATAAATTTATAACAAAAAAAGTAAAAAATAAGTCCAGTCAGCTCTGCATACCATACATTATCGATGACATAATTATGCGTATTTCTTAGCCGTATGGGTAATTAACTTCACTTAATATCTTTTTTTATCCTTATTGAACAAGCTTTTACATGTCACAATATATGTATTTTGTCATCATTCCATTAAATTACTACTATTTATATTCTTGTTTTCTATAAGCAACACTTTTAGTTGTGTGATGAGTAATACGTCAAATAGCCTCTTCCCATTGACCGGCATGATATTTGCTCTATTCTTTTAGAAAATTCATTCCTAAACCATAATGAGCTTAGAAATACCCGCCCGAAATTGATTTAGAAATTAATTTCGGGTTGTCCCAGTGTAATTTGGGACTGCTTTTTGAATACTTTATCTCATTTAGGATGTGAATGTGTATTACATGATTGTTTGTTTAAGAAGGATTCGGTTATCATTTTCTCTTTGCTCCTCGGGTATATATATTCTTACATATATACTTGGGAGCTAAGAGGAAATGCTGCCGAATTTTTCTTAAACAAACAACCATGTAATACACATTCATATATGAGATAAAGTGTTCAAAAAGTGGGTTTAGCAGCCTACCCTTGTCCTGCAAACCCTAAATTAAATTATCTTTCAGTTGCATAATGCCTATCGATAAAAGCTGGATTGATTCCCCACTTCAATCAGCTCACTAACAGCAAGGACTCAGGTCTTTTATCGCGATGTGTGAAAGAGTGCTCCCCAACCATAATGAAGTTAGATGTCCGTGTTCCAAATGTAAATGTTCCGGCTTAACAACCATCACAAAAATGAAACTCCATTTGGGGCGTACGGTTTTTTGGAAAGATTACATAAGGTGGGACTATCACGGCGAAAAATCTCAGCCTGCAGTTGTAGAAGTAGATAATGTTGTGCCACAAGAGGGTATGGAAAACGTTATTGAAGACATTAGGGGGAGCGTATGGAAGAAGATACAGACCGTAACCTGGAGATGTCGGGTGGAGAATCTAACGGTGTTGATGACGATTTTGAAGACATAATAAAGGATGTTGAATCTGAATTATATCCTGGTTGTACTAAGTTTTCTTCCCTTGACTTCTTAGCAAAGCTTATGAATCTAAAGGAGACGTCCCATTGGACTAATACTTCATTTGATGGTTTACTAAAGTTGTTGCAAGAATCAATGCCAATAGGCAACAAGATTCCCTCTACGCATTATGTAGTTAAGAAGAAATTTAAAAAGATTGGTTTGGATTATGAGATGATAGACGCGTGCGTAAATGATTGTGCTCTCTTCTGGAAAGAACACGAGTCGTTGCAAAATTGTCCCGTTTGTAATGAGAGTCGTTGGGTCGATAAAGACACAAAAGGCACGAAGGTAGCTCGCAAGGTGTTACGATACTTTCCTTTGACGCCTAGACTTCGGAGTTTGTATTGTTCAAGGCACACGGCAAAAGATATGATATGGCATAGTACTGAACGTTCAGAAGATGGGACCATGAGGCATCCAGTTGATGGATCTTCATGGCAAGACTTTGATAGGAAGTACCCAAACTTCGCGATGGAGCCACGAAATGTTCGCTTGGGGCTTGCAGCTGACGGTTTTAATCCGTTTAACGGTAACGGACCCTCGACTCATAGCACATGGCCGGTTATACTCACCACATACAATTTACCTCCATGGCTATGCATGCGGGAGTCCACATTCATGTTGACCTTGTTGATTCCTGGCCCTAAATCACCTGGGAAAGACATGGATATTTACCTTAGACCGTTAGTGGATGAGCTTAAACATTTGTGGCACTCAGGTGTACGTACTAAAGACGCAACAACAAACGAATTCTTCACAATGAAGGCGGCGTTGTTATGGACCATAAACGACTTTCCAGCCCGTAGTAGTCTATCAGGTTGGAGCGGGCAGGGCTACATGGCATGCCCGACTTGCAACGAAGACACTCCTTCAATTCGTGTAGCTGGTAAATGTGTGTATGTTGGTCATCGCCGGTTCTTAGATGCCAACCATGTGACACCCCAGGAAAACCGGGAAAACCATACAACTTAACTAGCTTCCTCAGTGAGTGCCATCAAATTTCGGGACGAAATTTCTTTCAACTTGGGGATGATGTGACAACTCGAAATTTAGAACCTTTCGTTGTGTCTCGATGTAACGTGTTTGAACATATATGACTAATTGAATGGTTAGATTATATGATCTATGTATGTACATTCTATGTGACTATGTGCTAGGTGTATACGTATGCGTGTATGTATGTGAACTAAAACAACAAGGACCCGACTCGAGACCATGTGGTCTCGAGTGAACAGTAACCATTAGGCCGGTTTGGGCCTTTGGCCGGTTGGGCCATTTGGGCCGTAAACCCTCATCCGAAACCCTTTAGGGTGCACCACTTGAACTAGTATATATATATCACACTAGCTAACCTTGTCATTTTTGATCAACACACACCCACACTCTCACTCTTCCCTCTCTAAAAACCCTTGAAACCAAACATCACCTTCACTCCCTCATTCTCGGATTTCTGGACTCTTGGATCGGCTCACACACGAAATCGGTTGGAAGCTCACACACCTCCTCAAAACCCATCAACCGGTTAGTGTTCTTGATGTTTATTGTTGAATGTTAGTGATTCATGTTGTGTTTTGGTGTTTGGATTGATGGTCATGACATTATGTTTGCTTGCTAAGAGGTTTGCTTGATAGAAAATAGCTATTTGTTGTCAAGTGATGATACTATATGCATGATTGTGATAAATCGGTTAACATGCCTTGATTTCGGATATATTGCATGATGGGTTATGATATCTTGTGTTTAAGTGAAGTTTAAACTACTAGTTGTTGATGTTCATGAAACCGGTTTACACATGTCATGTAATCGGCTTAATAGAGGACCGAATTGTGGTATTAAGTTCAAGTGTTTTGATAGTTGTTCATGTTGTAATTAGGATAATGCATAATGTGCTTGAACAAGGGTTGAATGTGTTATGAAGATGTTTTTGAATATATGAAGAACATGATGAATAAGTGAAGAACAACTTGAATATGCAATGAAAGTGTGTTGAATATTTGAAATCTGCACTGTTTGATCCATTTTGGGTAAATATTAGACAACAAAACATGTTTAGTGGATAGTACGTAATTCTGCATGAATTCTATTGGATAGTACAATCTGCGAAGGATCAGCAGCTGCTGGGGAGTCGGAACCCCTGGTTGCGACTCGAAATCTCCACGTTGCGACACCAGTTGCGAGTCGAGAACACCTGGTTGCGACTCGCAACCATAACATGACAAGCCGAGACCACAGGTTGCGACACAGGTTACGAGTCCCGTTACGACTCGAAACCTTAGCATGATCAGCCGAAACCATGGTTGCGACATAGGTTGCGACTCGCAACCATCCATGATCAACACAAACAGCATGACCCGCAACCATGCTTGCGAGTCCGGTTGCGACTCGAAACCACGCTCATTGGGCTGGCTTAATTATGGGCCTACGTTAATGGGTCAGGCTTATGGACTTCTGTGTTACTGTTGACGTATTGTTTGGGCCTGTTATCACGAGCCCAACTGTTAGGGCCTCACACTTAGACTTTGGGTTGTATATGACTGTTAACTGTGAGCTGTTGATGTTGAACATGTTTGCCATAATCAATACCTGTGTACAATACGTGTTGAACATTCGTGCACTGCTTGGCTTGAATCTGATACGAATAATATCTGTGATAGGACCTAATTGATTTCCTGCAATTTGATTAACTTTTCTGTGTTACTGCCGAGCAAACCAAGGTGAGTTCACACCCTCTACAAAGCATGGGATTCCCAGGGGTCGGGAATTGGGGTTAAGGAACAGGGTTCCTCGTCCTCCTTGGGTAGGACAGCAAAGGTTCAGGAATGTAATTCCTCGTCCTCACGGACAGATATCTCGTACTAGACCAAAACTCTATCACGAAGTCCCTCATTTTTATATCGACTTAATCGCCGGGCCAATGGCGAGCGGGTCATTAGTTAGATAGCGCTATTTAGGTCTGACAAACCTCACACCGTGCCGCAGAGGACGGGCGTGAACTAATGGATCTGGGGCACGTCAATGATGATAGACATTGACAGTTTCAGGGCACTTAAACATGACTACAGTCAGCAGTCGATATGGTAACGAGTCTAGTGTATACATGGGGTAGCCCCCACGGCCGAAATGCCAGATAACTACACGGGGTAGCCCCCACGGCTGGATAGCCAGAGTAACCGGGAATGAACAAGTCACGTTTTCAACTATGGGGTAACCCCCACGGCAGGATGCCAGCTAAAGGAAACTGTTTTCGAAACAACTTAAAACGAACACCCAACCGTGAACTCACTCAACTAGTTGTTGACTCGTTACTACATGCTTTGCAGGTCCTTAGGTTCTTAGCTGGAGCTTGCATGGAGGAGGATCGTTGTGGGATATGGACGACTGTGTGTCCACGTTAAACTATGAAACAATTAAACTTATGTTTTGATTTAAGACTTATGCTTCCGCTTGCAACTTAACTAAGTTTTGTTTGAACACCAATTGTATTGGGTGGATTTTTATAACTACTTATATGCTTGTTCAATATGATTGGTGGCTGGATCCTGGTCAGTCACGCCTCCAAGCGGTAGTACTCCGCAGGTGGATTTTGGGGGTGTGACAGATTGGTATCAGAGCCATTGGTTATAGAGAACTTGGTTTTAATAAAGGGGAAAACGTTTTTGTTAAAACCAGACTATAACCTGTACAGTGCTCAACGGTCCACAACGATGCTTCACTCCACATGCAAGGCTCGACATTCTAGGTAATATGATCTGTGTATATATTGCCTACTTGTTAGTGACATGGTACATTGCTTATGGTATGCTTGGTTAGTATAACCACTGTTGCTTGAACACGTGCGTGCTTACTCTATCCTATCATCGCACTTTCGCGAACCCCACTCACTCGCGTTCTTCTTGATATGAAGATCATGTCTGGACGCGTTAACATGACACAAGCCCAGTTGACGGCTCTGATCAACGAACGAGTTGCCGCAGCACTTGCAGCTGCACACGCAGGAGGTATATCCTGCAGTCCGAACTCATTCTAGGGTCTTTAGGATCCTACTCTCGTGAACCAACCTTTGTGTTAAACTCTGTCTTTTCTTTCACCTACGATAGGTCAGCATGTTCAACCACCCGTGTGCACTTTTAAGACTTTCATGGACTGCCGACCAACTACTTTTAGCGGCACTGAAGGAGCAGTAGGTCTCCTACACTGGTTTGAGAAGCTAGAATCTGTGTTCGAAATGTGCGAATGCCCTGAGGCGCGCAGGGTGAAATACGCTACTGGTACACTCGAGGGTTTAGCCCTCACATGGTGGAACGCTCAAGTTCAGATGCTAGGGTTGGTTGCTGCCAACGCCACCCCATGGGAAACTTTCAAGGAAATGATCAAGGAGGAATACTGCAGTCGTGATGAGATTCACAAACTCGAGGTGGAGTTCTTCAACCTCAAGATGACGGGGTCCGAAATTGAAGCTTATGTGAAAAGGTCGAACGAACTGGCAATTCTGTGCCCTACTATGGTGGATCCTCCCATCAAACGCATCGAACTGTTTCTTCAGGGCTTAGTGCCGGAAATCCAAAGTCATGTGACTTCAGCGAACCTCGCCACCTACCAGCAAACCGTTCAGTTGGCTCACCGTCTCACGGATCAAGCGGTGGAGCAGAACAAGTTACCAAAACGCATTGGCGCTGCAACTACTACTGGTACCCCTAGTGACAACAAACGGAAGTGGGATGGAACTTCAAGTAAGGGTTCGACTTCTGTTCAGTCCCAGTCTCAGCAGAGAAAGACTGAGGACTACAAGAGCCCTAATCAGCAATCGTCTGGTGGTGGATACAAAGGAAATCATCCCAAATGCAATCGCTGCAGCCTGCACCACAGCGGACCATGCACCAGGGGCAACTGTCATCGGTGCAACAAGCCTGGTCACGCTGCAAAGGATTGCAGGAGCTTGTACCCCGCCAATCAGAATCGTCAGCAAGCTCAACAGAACCAGCGCCAGCAACAGCAACAGGGTGATAACAAAGGGTGCTTTCAGTGTGGAGCTGAAGGCCACTTCAAGAGAGACTGTCCTCAACTGAACAGGAACCAGAACAACAACAACAACAATAACAACAATCAGGGGAATGGTAACAATGGGAACAACAACAACAATGGCGCCAGGGGGCGAATGTTTGTGATTGGCCAAGGTGAAGCTAGGAACGACCCCAATGTTGTGGCGGGTAAGTTCCTTCTCGACGACTTTTATGTTTCAGTTTTATTTGATTCGGGTGCCGATACTAGCTACGTGTCACTAGAAGTTAGTCGAATGCTTAAGCGTATTCCAACACCTTTGAACAACAAGCACACCGTAGAGCTAGCAAATGGTAAGAGTTTAGAAGCCACACACGTAGTCAAGGGTTGTAAACTTATTCTCGCTGACCAAACCTTCTCTATCGACCTCATTCCTATTGTCTTGGGTAGTTTCGACGTTGTCATTGGGATGGATTGGTTATCCCAACACCGAGCAGAGATTCTTTGCAACGAGAAGGTTGTCCGTATTCCAGGTCCCGGTGGTGAACCTCTCATGATTCATGGCGACAAGAGGAGTGCTGTTGAGAACGTCATTTCTCTCCTAAAGGCCCAAAAGTGCTTGCGAAAGGGCCACACTGCTATTTTAGCTCTCGTTACTGACACCTCAGAAAAAGAGAAGAAGATAGAAGATTTTCCAGTTGTACGCGATTATCCAGAGGTATTTCCTGAGGAATTACCTGGTCTTCCGCCTCATCGCCAAGTCGAGTTTCAGATTGAACTAGCTCCTGGAGCTGCGCCTATAGCTCGTGCACCTTATCGTTTAGCCCCATCAGAGTTGAAAGAACTCTCCACGCAACTACAAGAACTCTTGGATAAGGGTTTTATTCGTCCTAGCTCATCGCCCTGGGGAGCTCCAGTATTATTTGTGAAGAAGAAAGACGGTACTTTCAGAATGTGCATCGACTACCGAGAACTCAACAAGGTGACGGTGAAGAATCGTTATCCTCTACCGCGTATCGACGACTTGTTCGACCAGTTGCAAGGATCGAGCTACTATTCGAAGATCGATTTGAGATCGGGTTATCACCAACTGAGAGTCCGGGAAGAGGACGTCTCCAAGACAGCTTTTAGAACGCGTTACGGACACTATGAGTTTTTGGTCATGCCTTTTGGGATGACAAACGCACCTGCGGTTTTCATGGACTTGATGAACCGAGTGTGCAAGCCTTACCTGGACAAGTTCGTTATAGTCTTCATCGACGACATCCTGATCTATTCCAAGAGTCGGGAGGAACACGAGCAGCATCTGCGACTTATACTGGAACTCCTTCGAACAGAACAGCTTTATGCAAAGTTCTCGAAATGCGACTTCTGGCTTCGAGAAGTCCATTTCCTAGGCCACGTGGTGAACAAGGATGGGATTCACGTTGATCCATCCAAGATAGACTCGATTAAGAACTGGCCTGCACCTCGTACACCAAAGGAAATTCGCCAATTCTTGGGTTTGGCAGGATACTACCGGAGATTTATAAAGGATTTTTCTAAGATTGCACAGCCTCTCACCTCACTAACGCAGAAGGGCGTTGTTTATCGCTGGGGAAACGCACAGGAGTTGGCATTTCAGCACCTAAAGGATAGACTTTGTAGCGCACCTATCCTTTCCTTGCCGGAAGGCACAGACGATTTTGTGGTTTACTGCGACGCATCAATTCAAGGTCTTGGTTGCGTGTTGATGCAACGAGATAAAGTTATAGCTTACGCCTCACGCCAACTCAAGGTTCATGAAAAGAACTACACTACGCACGATTTAGAGCTGGGAGCTGTTGTTTTTGCACTTAAGTTATGGCGGCATTACCTGTATGGTACCAAGTGCGCGATCTACACCGACCACAGGAGCCTCGAGCATATCTTCAAGCAGAAGGAACTGAATATGCGACAACGACGATGGGTCGAACTTCTGAATGACTACGAGTGCTCAATCAGGTATCACCCGGGCAAGGCCAATGTTGTGGCTGACGCCCTCAGTCGGAAGGACACTGCACCGAAACGCGTGCGAGCTTTACAGCTCACGATCCATTCTAGCCTTCCCTCCCAGATACGAGCTGCTCAGATAGAAGCACTGAAACCAGAAAATGTCAGGGCTGAAGCCCTACGCGGATCAAGGCAACGATTGGAACAGAAGGAAGACGGTGCTTACTACGTAACGGGACGCGTTTGGATCCCACTCTATGGCAACCTACGAGAGCTTGTGATGGACGAAGCACACAAGTCTCGCTACTCAGTACACCCTGGATCAGATAAGATGTATCATGACATCAAGACTACGTACTGGTGGCCTAGCATGAAGGCCCACATAGCAACCTACGTCAGCAAGTGTTTGACCTGTGCGAGGGTCAAGTCGGAATACCAGAAACCATCAGGCCTACTCCAACAACCAGAAATACCTCAATGGAAATGGGAGCAAATTTCCATGGATTTTGTTACTGGCCTACCTAGATCCCAGCGCGGGAACGACACTATTTGGGTGATCGTGGATCGACTCACAAAGTCTGCACACTTCTTGGCTATCAAGGAGACGGATAAGTTCTCCACTCTTGCAGAAGTATACCTCAAGGAAGTTGTTTCGAGGCACGGGGTGCCCACCTCCATTATCTCAGATCGAGATGCACGTTTTACTTCTGAGCTGTGGCAAGCAATGCACAAATCCTTTGGCTCACGATTAGACATGAGCACAGCGTACCATCCTCAGACGGACGGGCAGTCCGAGCGCACTATTCAAACCTTAGAAGACATGCTTCGTGCATGTGTAATCGACTTTGGCAACCGCTGGGAAAAGCATCTACCACTTGTGGAATTCTCGTACAATAACAGCTACCACACCAGCATTGGAGCTGCTCCGTTTGAGGCATTGTACGGACGTAAATGCCGGTCTCCCCTTTGCTGGGCAGAGGTGGGAGAAAGTCGGATCACTGGCCCAGAATATGTGGTAGATACAACCGAGCAAATCGCTCAAATACGAAAACGCATGACGGCCGCTCGCGAACGTCAGAAAGTTTACGCCGACATGGGCAGGAAACCACTTGAGCTCCAGGTTGGGGAGCGGGTACTACTCAAAGTTTCACCCTGGAAGGGTGTGATTCGTTTTGGTAAACGCGGTAAACTTAACCCACGATACGTTGGACCTTTCGAGGTCATTGAGAAAATAGGCAGGGTGGCCTACAGATTAAACTTACCAGCGGAACTCGGTGCAGTTCACAACGTTTTTCACGTGTCGAATCTGAAGAAGTGTCCGTCAGATGAAACCCACGTAGTTCCTTTGAAGGAACTCACTATCGACGAGCAGTTACGATTCGTCGAGGAACCAGTCGAGATCACGGACCGGGATGTTAAGGTCCTCAAGAGTACTAGAATACCTCTCGTTCGAGTTCGTTGGAACTCACGTCGCGGCCCAGAGTTCACCTGGGAGCGCGAAGATCAGATGAAACAAAAGTATCCCCAACTGTTCGCAAACAGTACAACCACTACTGAGGCTGAAGCTACGGAATTTCGGGACGAAATTCCAGATCAACGGGGGGAGGATGTGACACCCCAGGAAAACCGGGAAAACCATACAACTTAACTAGCTTCCTCAGTGAGTGCCATCAAATTTCGGGACGAAATTTCTTTCAACTTGGGGATGATGTGACAACTCGAAATTTAGAACCTTTCGTTGTGTCTCGATGTAACGTGTTTGAACATATATGACTAATTGAATGGTTAGATTATATGATCTATGTATGTACATTCTATGTGACTATGTGCTAGGTGTATACGTATGCGTGTATGTATGTGAACTAAAACAACAAGGACCCGACTCGAGACCATGTGGTCTCGAGTGAACAGTAACCATTAGGCCGGTTTGGGCCTTTGGCCGGTTGGGCCATTTGGGCCGTAAACCCTCATCCGAAACCCTTTAGGGTGCACCACTTGAACTAGTATATATATATCACACTAGCTAACCTTGTCATTTTTGATCAACACACACCCACACTCTCACTCTTCCCTCTCTAAAAACCCTTGAAACCAAACATCACCTTCACTCCCTCATTCTCGGATTTCTGGACTCTTGGATCGGCTCACACACGAAATCGGTTGGAAGCTCACACACCTCCTCAAAACCCATCAACCGGTTAGTGTTCTTGATGTTTATTGTTGAATGTTAGTGATTCATGTTGTGTTTTGGTGTTTGGATTGATGGTCATGACATTATGTTTGCTTGCTAAGAGGTTTGCTTGATAGAAAATAGCTATTTGTTGTCAAGTGATGATACTATATGCATGATTGTGATAAATCGGTTAACATGCCTTGATTTCGGATATATTGCATGATGGGTTATGATATCTTGTGTTTAAGTGAAGTTTAAACTACTAGTTGTTGATGTTCATGAAACCGGTTTACACATGTCATGTAATCGGCTTAATAGAGGACCGAATTGTGGTATTAAGTTCAAGTGTTTTGATAGTTGTTCATGTTGTAATTAGGATAATGCATAATGTGCTTGAACAAGGGTTGAATGTGTTATGAAGATGTTTTTGAATATATGAAGAACATGATGAATAAGTGAAGAACAACTTGAATATGCAATGAAAGTGTGTTGAATATTTGAAATCTGCACTGTTTGATCCATTTTGGGTAAATATTAGACAACAAAACATGTTTAGTGGATAGTACGTAATTCTGCATGAATTCTATTGGATAGTACAATCTGCGAAGGATCAGCAGCTGCTGGGGAGTCGGAACCCCTGGTTGCGACTCGAAATCTCCACGTTGCGACACCAGTTGCGAGTCGAGAACACCTGGTTGCGACTCGCAACCATAACATGACAAGCCGAGACCACAGGTTGCGACACAGGTTACGAGTCCCGTTACGACTCGAAACCTTAGCATGATCAGCCGAAACCATGGTTGCGACATAGGTTGCGACTCGCAACCATCCATGATCAACACAAACAGCATGACCCGCAACCATGCTTGCGAGTCCGGTTGCGACTCGAAACCACGCTCATTGGGCTGGCTTAATTATGGGCCTACGTTAATGGGTCAGGCTTATGGACTTCTGTGTTACTGTTGACGTATTGTTTGGGCCTGTTATCACGAGCCCAACTGTTAGGGCCTCACACTTAGACTTTGGGTTGTATATGACTGTTAACTGTGAGCTGTTGATGTTGAACATGTTTGCCATAATCAATACCTGTGTACAATACGTGTTGAACATTCGTGCACTGCTTGGCTTGAATCTGATACGAATAATATCTGTGATAGGACCTAATTGATTTCCTGCAATTTGATTAACTTTTCTGTGTTACTGCCGAGCAAACCAAGGTGAGTTCACACCCTCTACAAAGCATGGGATTCCCAGGGGTCGGGAATTGGGGTTAAGGAACAGGGTTCCTCGTCCTCCTTGGGTAGGACAGCAAAGGTTCAGGAATGTAATTCCTCGTCCTCACGGACAGATATCTCGTACTAGACCAAAACTCTATCACGAAGTCCCTCATTTTTATATCGACTTAATCGCCGGGCCAATGGCGAGCGGGTCATTAGTTAGATAGCGCTATTTAGGTCTGACAAACCTCACACCGTGCCGCAGAGGACGGGCGTGAACTAATGGATCTGGGGCACGTCAATGATGATAGACATTGACAGTTTCAGGGCACTTAAACATGACTACAGTCAGCAGTCGATATGGTAACGAGTCTAGTGTATACATGGGGTAGCCCCCACGGCCGAAATGCCAGATAACTACACGGGGTAGCCCCCACGGCTGGATAGCCAGAGTAACCGGGAATGAACAAGTCACGTTTTCAACTATGGGGTAACCCCCACGGCAGGATGCCAGCTAAAGGAAACTGTTTTCGAAACAACTTAAAACGAACACCCAACCGTGAACTCACTCAACTAGTTGTTGACTCGTTACTACATGCTTTGCAGGTCCTTAGGTTCTTAGCTGGAGCTTGCATGGAGGAGGATCGTTGTGGGATATGGACGACTGTGTGTCCACGTTAAACTATGAAACAATTAAACTTATGTTTTGATTTAAGACTTATGCTTCCGCTTGCAACTTAACTAAGTTTTGTTTGAACACCAATTGTATTGGGTGGATTTTTATAACTACTTATATGCTTGTTCAATATGATTGGTGGCTGGATCCTGGTCAGTCACGCCTCCAAGCGGTAGTACTCCGCAGGTGGATTTTGGGGGTGTGACAAACCATCCATGGAGAACAAGTCTCGACTTTAACGGGAGACCCGAGACACGAGGCCCTCCGAGACAGTTTAGTCCTGCTGACATAGAAGCTCAACACGGTCGTCTACCTCATCGTCTACCAGGAAAGCATCCATCTTTTGGAGGTGGGAGGATAAACCGAGCAGATTTTGAGCTAAACTGGACCAAACGAAGCATATTTTTCGAACTTGAGTATTGGTCTTCTTTGCAGCTGAAGCACAACTTAGATGTAATGCATATCGAGAAAAATGTGTGCGACAGCTTGCTTGGTACTCTCTTAATGAATGAGAAGACCAAAGACACACCAAACGCACGAAATGACTTGCAAAAACTAAATATCCGGCCGACACAGTGGTTGAAACAATCGGGTAGCAAGTTCTTAAGTCCCCACCCAAAGTACTCATTCAAGTCCGATGATCAAAAGCTTTTCTGTGAATTTATAAAAAATATTAAACTACCAGATGGGTTTGGATCTAATATCAGCAAGAGGGTGACAGATAACAATTCTAACATTACTGGGTTGAAATCTCATGACTGTCATATTCTCATGCAACGTTTGATACCGATTGGGGTTAGAGGGCTTTTGACAAAAGATACATCTACACCAATGGTAGACCTTTGTATGTTTTTTAAGCAACTTTGTTCCAGAACACTATTGGTTGAAGATATGAGGAAAGCAAAGGATGACATTCTTACCATCCTATGCAAGTTAGAGATGATCTATCCTCCGGCATTTTTTGACATTATGGTTCATTTACTTGTTCATTTACCTGATGAAGCGATTGCGGGAGGTCCAGTAGCTTTCAGATGGATGTATGAAAGGTACATGAAAAAACTAAAAAAGTATGTCAGAAACCCGACAAGGCCGGAAGGTTGTATAGCTGAAGGTTATGTGCTTGAAGAAGCTCTAACATTTTGTTCAATGTATCTTCAAGATGTTCAGACTAAGTTCAATCGCCCAGATAGAAACGAGGATGTCGTTGTTAAAAAATGTAAGTTTTGGGTATTTGAGTCTAAATGTCGTCCGGCAAGCGCAACGAAGAGCAAATATCTTTCAACCATTGAAAAAAGCAAGTTGGAATGGTTTGTTCTCGAAAACTGCGCAGAAGTCAGGGAGTACATGAAGTGAGTGTTCCTATCTTTACTTTTCGCAATATGTTAATGTTAATTACTATTTTCTCTTCCTTACTTGCTTATATATGTCATTAATGTAGTGAGTTCATATCTACACATCCCCAAGATGATCTTAAAACGAAATTTCCGGGGTGGTTTCTTAATAAGGTATAAAACATATATAACATGCATTACTCTACATTGGTTATGTAATACATATATAACAAGCATTCTTACTCTATATTTGTTAGGTCCATTCGATGAAAACACAAAATTCTCCAGAATTCCACCCAGAGTTGTATGCCCTTTCAATTGGTGCGAAAATAAATGCTGAAACTTACGCTGGTTGCATAGTCAACGGTGTTAGGTTTATGACACTAGAACGTGATGCAAAACGCGCAACGCAAAACTCTGGGGTAGAAGTGGTCGGAGAGAACGGTGTGAAATTTTATGGCCAATTAGAAGAAATTATTGAGTTGAATTATATAAATGGTTATTCAACTGTCCTATTTCGGTGCAAGTGGTTTGATACTCGAAGGGGTGTAAAGTATGACAATAATATCACCAGTATAAGCACTGAACGTGAATGGGACAAAGATGATCAACTCATATTTGCTTCGCAAGCCAAACAAGTGTTCTTCATCCAAGAACCGTCTCGAAACAAAAAAAATAAACTTAGATGGGTAGTCGAGAACATTAATCATCGAAAAATTTGGGATCGGCCATTAAATGATAACCGCGTCGAGCCGGTTAAAAATGCTGATGACGACTTAGAAGATATTGACGTTGTCCACAACAACTCTTCATCTGACTGTCCACTTGTCATCGACCTCACCCAATACTTTCAAATTGGGTCTTCTCATGTTACTTCAGGTGAGCCTGCAACTGAAGTTGGTTCCCCAACGACTACCGTCGATGAAGTGTTGGAGGTCGAGACTGATGTTGATGAGGACGATCCCGATTATGACATCGAGTCTGATTAAGAGAAAACTTATTGTAATTTATATTAGTTAGTATTTGAAAAACACTTGTTGAAATATTTATCTGCATATTAGTTAAACTTGTTGTACTTTCTACTAATTTCTATTTGATACACTTGTTTTAACATTTGTAACTTTTTAGGAAATATGTTTTCTTTGTGGTTTGTATTTGTTTACCTGATGGCGGATGTGATGCCCCGAGGACATAGGGGAGACGGAGCTGGGGATCCACCAAATCCGGATCCTTTTCGGAGAGGGACGCATGAGATTGACGGTAAGTTATCAATTATTATTTTAGTACTTTTATTACATTTATTATAAATGTTGTCAATGTTGTCACTAATTATATTTAATTCTATTTTAATTGCAGCGGTTCCCCCAAGGAAAGTTAGGGGGAAAGCCAAAAATCAAAAGCTTCGCAGGATGGTCAAAGCGGGGGGGCGCGTCTCTCTTACATTCGATAGGGATGTAACGTATACCCCTGTTGGTGTACCGAGCGACTTATTTTCACGCGAGGCGGGTTTGTACATGTGGCGGACCATCCCTTTTGATAGAATGGGTTGGGGGAAAGTTCCGACTCCTTATAAGGAGGCCGTGATGAACCACCTAAAGGTAAATAAGTTAGGCCATTTATTGGTGTTAAACGGCTGCATACGGGTGCAAAAACGCAGCCGTTTGCAGCCGTTTAAAGGCGCGTTTACGCCTACAAACACGGCAGCAAACGGGTGTAAAAACGCAGCCGTTTGCTGATGCGTTTGCAGCCGTAAACGCGCCGTTAAACGGCTGCAAACACAGCAACAAACGGCTGTGTTTTTACACCCGTTTGCTGCTGCGTTTGCAGCCGTAAACGGGTGCAATAACGCAGCCGTTTGTAGCCGTAAACGTGACGTTAAACGGCTGCATACGGGTGCAAAAACGCAGCCGTTTGCAGCCGTTTAAAGGCGCGTTTATGCCTACAAACGCAACAGCAAACAGGTGTAAAAACGCAGCCGTTTGCTGATGCGTTTGCAGCCGTAAACGCGCCGTTAAACGGCTGCAAACACAGCAACAAACGGCTGTGTTTTTGCACCCGTTTGCTGCTGCGTTTGCAGCCGTAAACGGGTGCAATAACACAGCCGTTTGTAGCCGTAAACGTGACGTTAAACGGCTGCATACGGGTGCAAAAACGCAGCTGTTTGCAGCCGTTTAAAGGCGCGTTTACGCCTACAAACGCAGCAGCAAACGGGTGTAAAAACGCAGCCGTTTGCTGATGCGTTTGCAGCCGTAAACGCGCCGTTAAACGGCTGCAAACACAGCAACAAACGGCTGTGTTTTTGCACCCGTTTGCTGCTGCGTTTGCAGCCGTAAACGGGTGCAATAACGCAGCCGTTTGTAGCCGTAAACGTGACGTTAAACGGCTGCATACGGGTGCAAAAACGCAGCCGTTTAAAGGCGCGTTTACGCCTACAAACGCAGCAGCAAACGGGTGTAAAAACGCAGCCGTTTGCTGATGCGTTTGCAGCCGTAAACGCGCCGTTAAACGGCTGCAAACACAGCAACAAACGGCTGTGTTTTTGCACCCGTTTGCTGCTGCGTTTGCAGCCGTAAACGGGTGCAATAACGCAGCCGTTTGTAGCCGTAAACGTGACGTTAAACGGCTGCAAACGCAGCAACAAACGGGTATAAAAACGCCACCGTTTGCTGCCGCGTTTGCAGCCGTAAACGCTAGGTTAATGTTTTAACGTTTTTATAAAATGTTTTAACAATTGTATTTAATTCCTAGGAGAATTTCAATTTCGATGAAGTTGAACAGGATTTGGAGGCGCGCGACTTAAAAGGCGGCATTAGACAAGTGCTTATGAAGCGGTACTCCGACCGCAAGAACTACGCTAAGAA
Organism: Helianthus tuberosus; assembly: GCA_030545235.1. NCBI lineage: Eukaryota > Viridiplantae > Streptophyta > Magnoliopsida > Asterales > Asteraceae > Helianthus > Helianthus tuberosus. The sequence continues at coordinate 40,058,285 of CM060371.1, read as the reverse complement.
AGAATTTCGTGATAATGGAGGTTATGCCGATGTCGAAAGTGCAAGGGCACACCACCCCGAGGATATGCCTTATGAAAACTGGCTGAGAACCATTGATCACTTCTTGGACCCCAAATATATTGCAAGAAGTGAGGCAAACACAAGAGTCCGCCAACTTCAACAATTCCCAAACCGTGGGGGTACATCATCATACAGTAGCACCGCCTACAAACATGTAATGTTTTATATGTGTGTGTTTGTATGTTTATGTTTATTTAACGTCTCATCTAAGTTTTAATGTTAAACAGGGTTTGAAACGTCTTGATACGTACCGCAAAACTCACACCGATAAAGATGGGAATTTTGTTGACCCGGTAGCCGAGCAGAATTATGTAAGTATCTATCTAAATATATATATATATATATATATATATATATATATATATATATATATATATATATTTATTTATATTTATATGAGTAAATTACAACCGGTGTCCTTTACGTTTGTACCCTTTTAACTAAAGATATTACAGAGTCGAAGCTGTAAAAAATGGGTTTGAATTGCTGTTAAAAGGGGGGGTTTATATAGGCTGTTAAAAATAGGTTTACTTGTTGTTACAAAATAGGTTTAATTGCTGTTATATAGGCTGCAAATGCTACCTAAAAGCTGTAAACAAAGGAGGGTTTATATAGGCTGTTAAAAATAGGTTTAATTGCTGTAAAAAAAGGGGGGTTTGAATTGCTGTTAAATGCAGTTAAAAATGGGTCAATTTGTTGTCAAAATTAAACTAGTTTAGCACTAAAGGACATAGGGTGTTAAAAACTAATAACATAAAGGACGGAGCCTGTAACATCTTTAGTTAAAGGACACCGGTTGTAATATGGTAGAAACGTAAAGGACACCAGTTGTAATTTACTCTATTTGTATTTATATTTAATCATCTTCGTAAAATACAGCTTAATCTAGAACGCGAGATTATGGGCGGAGAAAGCAGCGGTTCTAACCAGCCGAATGAGGCTGCCGTGTTTCAGAACGTTTTGGGTGATCGACGAGGATGGTTCCGGGGGCTTGGGCCTAAACCTTCGAATAAGCCATCGAACACTTGTAGTGCGCAACCTCAAACCGCACAACCCTTTTCGGAGGTAAACTATACAATTTGACTTCAAAAATATAGTAAACCAACTATATGTTTTTGCTAATAATATTGGGTTTGATATGTGTTAATGTAGGAATACGTTTCGACTTTGTTCCAAAGTCCGGCATTTGTAAACCAACTTGAATCCTTTCTTGCGGCGAGGGGAAAGCAAGTCACACCCGACGATGAGTATGACGATGACGACCTAACTTGAATCCTTGCGGCTATTTTGTACGGATATTTTAGAATGTTATTTTTCGGATTTTTTAGGATGTTTATTGTACGGAAATGTTTTATGCGATTTTAGTATGTAAAGCATTATGTTTGTTTAGTCTGTTTGTGTTGCGTAAAACTTGGAAATTGGCAGGTTTGTTCATAACGGAAAACACTGCAAATACAGCAAAAAATTAAAAAAAAAAAATTCACTTTTAGCGGCGACATATGTCGCCGCTATTGATCGAAAACTATTAGTGAAGACATTTTTAGCGAAGACATATGTCGCCGCTAAAAGTCCTAATCATTAGCGGCGACACCTACCAATAGCGACGACATATAGACCTTTAGCGTCCAAGATTTAGCGGCGACTCAATAGCGGCGATTTGTCGCCGCTATTAGCTTTAGCGGCGACAAAATGGACTATTAGCGGCGACTTTTGTCGCCGCTATTGGCCGACTTTCTTGTAGTGCTTGTTTAACTTAAAGCTTGAGCTCGAGATCGGCTCGGTTCGAGCTTAGTTTTTAAAGCTCGGGCTCGACTCATAGGAAGTTTTTAAGCATGAGCTCGAACCATTTTTTTTTTGTAAAATAGCTTATGTTAATTATAATTATTATCTTATATACATTTATATATATATATATATATTTAATATATTAATTATAAATTGTATAAATAATGGACTCGTTTATTAAGCAAGCTTATTTTTAAGCTCGGGTTCGGGCTCGAGCTCATCTAAACTCGGCTTATTAAAAGCTTTTTTTTCGAGCTCACCTTGAGTAGCTCGGCTCGTTTCCACCCCGTGTATAATACCCCACTTAATTATGTAATACAATCACAATCACAATTACCAAACGTTCATTTTGTCTTGGCTCGATTTTGGTTTTAGTGGAGGTATGCACGTTTTAAGGTTAATGTTGGCACAACAACATGGTGGTGGTACGGCTGCAATGCCAAAGAGTGCCTGGAGAGCTCGAAGTTTGACTAGTATAGCTTGGAAGGTGGAGTCACAAGTGTACATGGCTGAGTCAGCATGAACCGACTATCGAATTGGTTTAGATAGATGAACACAAGAACATGAGATGGTCTAGAGCAATCTCTTAATGTTCATTAAGCACATCCATAATTCTAATTATAGAATTATAACAAGGAATTAACGAAGGAAAACTAACCATAACATAATGTAAACCATTACTCTAATTCTACCAAACACTGAGCTTACAAAGATAGTCCCCTAGATAATGGTTATTTGCACATAGGGATGTTAAACACATCAAGTCCGCGGGTTGGCTGGTCCAACCTGACACAAACGTGACCTGAACCCGAAATCATGTCAAACGTACGAACCCAAACATGACACGAATATTCGCGAGTTGAAACAAACACAACGCATTTAACTCGGATTAAAAAAAACACAAAAGTAAATAAAAATACATTTTAAGTAAAAAAAAATCTTACGTCGATTTCTCTTATAAATTTTAACTTTTTGGTATAAGATATCCAACTAATTTAATTAATGACATTAAACACATTTATTTGAAATTGAATTTGTCTCAAGATTTAATTAGGTTCATTAATGATACTAGACGCTGGAGTTCAACTCATTTATTATTATTATTATTATTATTATTATTATTATTATTTACAACATAAAATATACCCGAGGTGAAAAACTTATTATTGGGTACAACATAAAATATACCCGAGGGGAAAAACGATTCTACGAATTGCAGATACAATTAAATTGGAAAATATTAAAAAAAATGAAAGAAAACACTGTCAACAACATAAAAATTATAATATACCAGAGGTGAAAAACGATTCTACGAAATTGCAGTTACAATTAAATTAGAAAATATTAAAAAAAAAAAAAAAAAAAGACTGTCAATGACTCGGTGTAATTATGACAAGAAACAACCTTCCTTTTACCACCATTCCCAAATTTAAGACAAAATCTTTGACAACCCTAATTTTCGAGATCCTCCCTAAAATAACAACGTCTTTATTACATACTCTTCTTCGTCTCTATATAAATCTCACACCCATTAACAACCCTAATCACCCATACATCACCATAATACAATATGAACACCATACCCACCACCATGATCACCACCACGATCAAGAAGAGAAAAACATCACAAGGCCGTAAAAAGATCGAGATCAAGAAAATCGAACCACAAAACAACCGTCTCGTCACTTTCTCCAAACGAAGAGCCGGTCTTTTCAAGAAAGCCAGCGAACTCTGCATCTTGACCGGCGCCCAAATCGCCATTCTCGTCAACTCCCCCGGTGGCCACCTTTTCTCATTCGGTCATCCCTCCGCTGACGTCATCATCGACCGTTATCTCAACAACCCTAGTAGTAGTAATAACAGTAATGGTGATGTGTTAGAAGGATCAAACTCTTACAAGCTGCCACCTGTGATGGAGTTTAACCAACACTACATGGAGGTATCAAAGGAACTAGAGGCGGAGAAGCGTCGAAAAGAGGCGATACAAGAATCGAAAGCGATGAACAGCGGCTGTGGATTAATGTGGTACGAGGAAGAGGTTGATGGAATGGCGGCGGATGAGTTGCAGCAGTATCTTTCGTCGTTGGTTGAGTTGAAGAGGAAGGTGTTGGTTAGGGCTGATGAACTTATGATGATCAAGAAGACTCCGTTGTTTTTGGGTCCGAATGTGACCGAGGATGTCGGTGGTTCAGGGTTTGCAAACGAGGTTGTTCATAGTACGATGGTTCCTGGTAGTGTTGTGGCTCCGACAGGTTTTGATTTTGGTTATGGTTATGGATCATATGATTATAATAGGGAGTCAATGCAGCATTATTGATTAGTTGCAGTTATGTTTTTTAGTTGATTAAGATAAAGATTAAGATAGGGTTAATCAATGATCAGTGGTACGTTATTAGTCATTTTGGTTTTATTTTTTTTTTTCTTTTCGACAAATGTTGCACTAGTGTTTATACATCGGTATTGTTTGATTAGTACTGATTAATGAATATATCTTCTAGAATGAACTTTTCTGTTTTACATGTCTGTTTCAATGTCCATATCCAAAATTGAGCGAATAGTTTAAACCAAAGAAATTAAGCCGTGGTTTGAGGGTCGGTTTTAACGGTTTAAAGTATGGAATCTATCATGTAAACTAAACCGGTTGTTTAATTAGCTTTTATTATTTTAAGAATATAAAGTTGTGTACATTATTATTACTCATAACAATCCAAATACTTCTTTTGATTAATACAAAAGTATGATTAAGTTTATTTTGTCTGAATAGCCAAAAAAAACTTTGAAAACTGGCTTGTTCGGTGTCGGTTTGGTTCAACATCTTCGTTAGCCGGCTGAATCGGACCGTAAACACTATAATCCTGATATATAAAACATATAATTGTAAGTAAGTTAACAGGGAAATTGGCAAGCTAGCACCCAAAATAGAAAACAAACATGTCCTTAGATCTCTTTATCTTTTTTTCCTTGACACGTACAATAAATGACAACAAAACTCATAATCCTTGTTAATGATTTTAAGTTTCTATCGTTACTATTTTGGCTTATTGACCATAATTGATAATTCGTATGTACATCTGGTAAAAACTTTTAATCTTTAAGCTGCAAAAAATTATGACATAAGTAAATGGTATATCAGCCGTACCAAAGAAAAATATATAGCACATCTAACATATTCCTATCATTACAGGTATGGTCCCAAATCTATGCACACATGGCTAGGACCACACCATCTTTCTCCAGCATGGCGCCTACATCAGCAGAGTGCATTCAGAAGCTTCTGGAAGAAATCGCAGGTGACACAAAAGATGCTCTCCCAGACAAGAAGGACGACACGTGTCATCAATAGATGGACGCCAGCTGGACCTGCAAGATATTCATAGGACAGGCCGACAGCCACTGCCACCAAATTATACACCAATTCAGGAAGAAATCCAATAAATATGGGAAAAACCCCTTTGTGAGAATCGAACTCAGTACCTATTGGTCCAAAGTTTTATCCCAGCCCAAGATGCCACTAGCCACTAGGCTATAAAGCCATGGGTCATCAAGGTTAAGCAATTAGACATCTTTTAAATGAACAAACGGGGTGGTGGTCTATTGGTAAAGACAAACTTTTAAACACTTTGGATTTAGGAGGAGGATGTCATGAGTTCAAGTACCACAAATGACAGGATTTATAAAAAATTGTCATTAAAAAAAATCTTTTGAAAAAGGTAGGAAATTTTCGACTGTCACTGGTAACACTAAGGGGCTGTTTGGCTAAGCTTTTCAAAACTACTTATTTGCTTATTTGCTTTCTGAAAAGCAAATAAGCAAATAAGTAGTTTTGAAAAGCTTAGCCAAAGAAGCCCTAAATATAGTTGCTATTTTGTTACGTTGTGTCATGTCAGGTAATAAAAAATAAAATTGGACTTAATTCGATTGCATACTAAAAGTCTGCCAATCATGATTAGAAAGCATAATAGAAATAGAATACCTTATAGATTCAGAACTCGAAAATACATTACCCTACAATTGCTCTCTAATCAAATAATCAGTAATCTAGCAATTAATCAGATAATCAAGTAAAATTTTGAAAAATAAGTTTTTTTTTTTTTTTTAATTGAGGATTGTGAGCCTATGCTGATTGGGATTCAACCCTTAGAATAGTGAAGTCATGGACTGAGGTCAAGGGTGGTGGAGCTCGACTCGTTTACATACTGAGTCGAGCCCAGTCCTTTACAACCACATCGATTTTGAGTGAGCTATTACCGAGCAAGCTTCAAGCTAACTCAACAAGATCATTACTTGGAGTCTTGGTTCCACCATATGATTCTTTTTTTTTTAAACAAACCATATGATTCTTTGTGAGAGACATTCTACTATTTCATAAAAAAAAAATAAAAAAAAAACACACACACACACATTTAAAAGCACGTATCTCAACAAATTAAGCCCAATCAATATTTCAAGATTAGTATAAATTACACTACCAAATATATAGCATCAATAAACCCACTTTAAAATCAAGTTTAGCAAAAACACATAATATATACACTAAATGAGTTCAACGAATTACCTGAGTTGTAAAATACTAGGTCACCAAATTAGTGCAAAAATGAAACAATAAACTTGGTCATACGTTACCTGATTACCACCGAAGTACTCAACCTCAATACTCATATACTGATATGAGTATTGAGGTTGAATACTTGGGTGGTAAAATTTGGTTTGAGTATTTGGACAATAGAATACGGGGTGAGAGGGTAAGAATAGACTATGTTAATTAAAAACCATTAAAATTGGGCTTAACTTAAACAAGCAAACAAGTCGAACAACGCCATGTTAGAGTTAGGTCAAACTTAGCTCGTTTATAAACAGAGGTTTTGTTATCTAGTTGATTTTAAGCATGTTTTTCGAGCGAGCTTCCATCATGATAGATTTTATTTCCTTTTCACCACCAACCATAAAATTCAGTGGTGACCCAATACTTTTTTTGCCATATGAGAGCAATTGAGGAGAACAAGAGGCTTAAGGAAACTTTTTTTTTTTAAAGGATAACTTCATTAAAACAAAACGCCAAACCTCAAGACGAGGCGGCACCAAACAAACAGGCTTAAGGAAACTTTAATGAGAGCAATCAGGATCTTTGCATAAAATGACACTACGTGCATTAAATATAATTCAAAAGTGATCACCCATTTCATTTGGTTCATTAATTGTCTTTGTTAAACTTCTTCTCACCATGTTCATGCCTTTTAACTAGGCTGGGGGTGTGGTTTAAAGCAGTGACGAAGCTTGAGATTTCCGACCAGGGGGTCGAAAGTCACCGGACCTAAAATTATACCTTAGAAATTATAAAATCGGGGGGTCGAAAATATATATACCTAAAAAATTCTATACGAAAACTATATACCGGGCACTACTGCTCCAAAAGTTCGGGGGGTCGGGCGCCCCCGGCCCCCCACTAAGCTACGCCCTTGGTTTAAAGCCCCTAGGGGCTTTATAGTACCACATTAGAGCCATGTATGCACCACGTAAGCGAGGGGTTTTATCGTTAACTTGCACGATATGGTTTAAAGCTCCTTTAAAGCCCCCTATTAAACAATATACAAAAAACAAAAATAAAGAGAAAAAAATTGATTGGTTGAAAACAATGGGTCTCACCTGCAGTTTCCATTAGCGCTCGTTACTGGGCTGGCGGAGGATCGATGTCACCCACCCCCCCCCCCCCCCCCCCTTGGCGAGTAGGGGATGGGTAGGGGGCGCTAAAAGTGATGATGTGGCCAGGGGCGGTATACCATTATGCTTAGTGGAGATGGATAGATCAGGTGGTTTCACTAGTGGCACAATAATACTTCAGTGATCCGTCATTGATCCAACTTTGTTGTTCAAAAAAAAATGCTTAACTTAATGAGTTAGTGATATACAATACACATGATGTTGCGGCTATGGACTATCACTATGGAGTCTAGCCTTCTATTGTCATTGAAATGGCTAGCCCAACGGCAACGACTATCGCTATATCAAGCTTGAAGTCATCACATGATGAATAAAACATAAGCCCAAATGCCCAATATCAAACGCCCGGACTCTTGGGCCCTGAACTTGTTGAATACATGAAACAGTTTTGGAGGATGTATTTTCTAACGATTATTTACTAATTGAATATGTGTATATATAAAGATTTATTTACTAACGGGGTGGCGGTCCATTGGCAAAGACAAAGTCTTAATACATAGAGTTGTAAACGAACCGAACGTTCAGTGAATAATTCGTGAACCGTTCGGCGGGAAGTTCGTTTATGTTCTTTCGATTAGCTACAAAAAATTTGTTCGCTTAGCGAACGGACACGAACACGAACATAGGTCTCGTTCCTTCGACTGCGTTCGTGAACGTTCAGTAATATGATCGGTTACGTTCATTCATGTCCGTTCGTTTACGTTCACATTCGTTCGTGTTCGTTTTATTATATTAAAATAATAATAAATCATAAACCTTTTATCTAAACATATTAAAAACTTGAAACCCTATTTTTTCGAAGTTAGCTAAACTTTGGAGATTCTAAGACATTTTTGAAGATAATTATGTCTAAGTTAGTTAAACTTGATTCATCGTTTGGTGGTGTAGTAGATTTCTTGTGTTTTGATTTATCATTCGATAGTTGTATTTAACTACTACTTATATCCAATGTTTAAAATAACAATGTTTTTATTTTTTTATTTAAAAGGTAAATGTTCATTTGCGTTCGTTTTTATTTGCTTGCGTTCGTTTGTATTCTAGACCAGTGTTCACGAACTGTTCGTGAAAAACTAAATTTCCTTAACAAACGGACACGAACATAAACTTATGTTCGGTATGTGTTCGCGCACAGTTCACAAACATGTTAATTTCCTTAACTAACGAACATGAACATGGCTTTGTTCGTGTCCGTTCGGTTCGTTTACAACCCTATTTATACAGTTGGGTTTGAGAGCGGGAGGTCTTTGGGTTCAAGTCCCACAAACGACAGAGAGAAAACGAAATTTGACATTCAAAAAAATATATAACTATTTATTTGTTCTCGGTCATTCAAACATGATCCACATTCCTAGCTTCGCTTGACAAATTAATTAATTATCAAAAGTCTACAATGTTTACAAGTTTAACAAAGAAAAAAAAGGGGTATTGGATTTTAATAATCCCAAGTTTCACTAATTGGCCGGTAATAATCCCAACTTCAAAAATAGCCTACAACAGTTCCAACTTGTAAGATTTTGGCCACCAATGATCCTTTGCTAACTGGGTTATAACCCAGTTAGTTTTTTGCTGACTGGACTGCTGACGTGGCACCATCACCACCTCCGGTGACCTGCAACTTATTCCGTCGACCCGTTTTACCCCTGAAACCACCAAACGAGACCACCACCAATCATCTCCGACCTCCTATAATCTTCTCCGCTGCTCAGAAGTTCAAAATACCCAACTCTGGTGACCTGCAACTTATTCCGGCGACCCGTTTTACCCCTGAAACCACCAAACGAGACCACCACCAATCATCTCCGACCTCCTGTAATCTTCTCCGCTTCTCAAAACTAACTGGGTTATAACCCAGTTAGCAAAGGATCATTGGTGGCCAAAATCTTACAAGTTGGGACTGTTGTAGGCTATTTTTGAAGTTGGGATTATTACCGGCCAATTAGTGAAACTTGGGATTATTAAAATCCAATACCCAAAAAAAAAAACCGCAAAACCTTTGAGATACTAGTTGTTCGATCATTGAGATCAAGAATCGCATAAGATAACTTTGATTATGATTATAATCATGACAACAACTAAAATTACGCATGCACAACCCGTGTAGCCACTAGACGGTTAACCCATAAAGCCAAATGTTTGGTTAAGCTTTTTGAAACAACTTATTGACTAATTAGCTTTTGGAAAAATCATAAGCTCAAGGCAGAGGCGAGCAAAGTGGCAAAACATGAGAAAGCATGCCGGGAGAATCAACATGTGTTTGTCCCGTTTGCGTTTGATACCTTTGGTGGTCTCGCTCCTGACGCTGTGCGACTCTTGAATCGTGTTCAAAAAGTCGTTAATAGTAATTCTACGTCGCTAACGGTTTCAAACTTTGTATTTAGTAGAATTGGTTTTTCTATTCAAAAGGGGGTGGCGGCACAACTTGTTGCCCGACTACCTGCCATTGCTTTGTAATTGCCTTTTTTCGTGTGGAAGGATAAAAAAACCACTCAATTATAACTAAAAAAAAAAAAGCTCCAAAATGATGTTTGGCAATGAGGGTGTATGTGAGGGGAAAAAACCAATAAGTCAATAAGTCACTCCATACTAACTTTTCCAAAAAGCCACTAAGTTGTTTCAAAGAGCTTAGCCAAACATGCCCTTTATACTCTCAACGTCCGATTAAATGTGTCTTATTTTGAATTTTCAAAGTCTTATTTTGAATTTTCAAAGTCAAAATTTATAAATAAAAACTTTGAAAATTCAAAATAGGACAATTTTAGTGGAAGGGAGTAACTTTTATGTGGATTTCAGTTATATCGTTTCAGTTCTCATAAGTGTAACCGTAAGTTTAACTGTTTAAGTATTATTTAGGTTTATAAAAATTTGTTAGTTTTAAATACTAAAAAGTCAAATCGGTTTGAAAAAAAGTTAAAATGATAGTTAGACCGTTAGAGAGTAAAACAGAAGAATAATAAAAGATTACGCGACACGTTAGAAAAAGAGAATAAAAAACGTAAAGGGAGCATACATGGAGCGTATATAAATCATTAATCAACCACCCCTACGCTCCTCCTACCAGTTGCCGCTCATTTCAATTTTCAAAATCTTCAAACTTATCTCAAAATCTTCAAAATTATTTTTTCGGTCAGAAATTCAAAATTCGGCCACTTCTCTCCAGCAAAAAAAAATGGATGCCCATCCTACAACTCTTCCTGGTATCATCTTCTTGATCAATTTTAATCTCTTCTTTCAATCCCATTTTATAAATCATCTTTAAAATTCTCAATTTCATTATACAGGAAAAAAAACCCAGCCGGTTAAATCGAAGTACAAATCGATCGCCGCCGAACCACCGAAACACAAACCCAAAGAAGTTCCAGTTCAGACGTAATTACTAACAACTCGTGTTTCTAACCATCTACATTAGGGGCGGAACCAGAGGGGGTCAAGAGGGACTGTTGACCCTTGATCACGGGAATTTGTTGAATTTTTATATATAAAATATGAGTTTATTCTGAAAAAAAAACCCGATACATTTAGTTTTTTTTTTTTTTTTTTGTGTGTGTGTGCTGCGATCAGCTTTCAAGACTGACCTGAGACAGTCAAACTGAGGCTGTGTTCCAGAGATCCACTTAACAGGGGGAGGGGAGGGAAAATGGGGTTTTTTTTGCCTGAAAATAGTCTTTCCAATTTGGAAAGACATGGAGGGGAGGGATGGGGAGGGATTTTTAACTCGGGAACACACCGTAAACAAATATGTTTTGTGATTTCAGGAACCGAAGAACCTTCGGCACAATTCGAAACCATAATGTGGTTAATATCCCCGAAACAACACTCCCCCAAAAGCCGAAACCAAAATCAAAACCGTCGAATCAGATCATACCTCAAGCGCAACCAAAAACCACTCAAAACGAGAGCAACGAAAAACCAAAGTTGGGGAACAAGAAGAAAACAGTTTGTTTACCCGAAAAAAACGAGGGGTCTGTGAAGAAAAACTCTCCTGCTAAGGAAATAGATGGGGTTAAAACTCCTGTGAGACCGCCTTTTTCGGTTAAACCGGTTAAGATTCCGGGAACACCGTATCTTAGTGCTGAAAAGTGTAGCGATTGCCGGTTTGATCGGTTGGAAACGGCGTCGTATTGGGTGGGTCAGATCAAATCGGCAGAGTCCGTTGGCAAGCATTTTGTTGCTGCTGCTTTTTTTCGGCTTGCTAATGAATGCAAAGCAGAGGTTTCTTTTTTTCTTTCTTTTTTTTTTCATTTTCGGTTTGAAAATTAGAAACTCATAACTAACTTTTTTTCTTCATATTTTTATTGGGTAATTTGTTTAATGAATGTTATTTTTTTTTTATTATTATTATTTTCAGCCCGCGAGAAATCTTCAACTCGAGCTGAAAAGGTATCTCGCTCGTCATGACGATTTATCTACTACGACCGAGTGGGAAGATGTGACTCGGATATATGGAAAGGTAAAGAAAGAGCAAGGGACTAGAAACGATGAAGAGAAAACGAGTTGTTTTTGTGAAAACACGTTCGCGCAAATTGGTTCTGAGCTTGGTGAATCTGAGGTTGTTCAAGAACAAAGAATCGAGAACGAGGATGGGTCGGGTGAAATAAACAAATGAACACGAAACTTGGATTTAAGTAACAAATGGAGTGTTTGCAAGGTTGCTAAAAGATTATATTGTGTGTTATTAGATTTGTTGCATTGCTAGTTTGGTTTTTTTTTTTAATATTTATTGGTTTGTTGTGTGGCTCTTGGTTTGTATTGTAAAGTATTTTTACATTTTTGGTTGGTTAGATGGGGTTTGATTTGTATTTCGTTTTATTAATAACCCTAAAGTTATTTTCTAATCTTGTGATAACAATCATGTTAAGATTACACGGTGTGGAGGGGTATGAAGCGTCACGTAAGCAGGGGGACATGGTAAAAAAAAAAACACGGGGTAGAAGGGCTTGAAAGTGGTGTTTAAAAAAAGTTAAACACCATCCAATCAAAATCCACCCTCACAACAACATTCAATCAAGAGCCGCCACGTCATCCATCACCAAGCCTCCATGCCGAGGAAGATCTCGCTGCTTGGGCCACTTATTACTAACTTTTTGTGAGTTTTGATTTTTCAATTTTTGTGGTTTTTTATGATGATTGAATGATTGAACTGATGAGCTTTTATTTTTGTTTTGAACATTTTCTGAATTTTTAACATTTTGTTTTTGTTCTACAATCTTCTTAACAGGTTTTTGCTTTGAGCATTCACCTATTTCAGTAGAGTGTAAAACAGTATCTTAAAATTTTATCTTTTAATTCCAAAAATATTTTCTTTTTCTCTTTTTCATCATCAGTTTTATCATCACAATCTTCAATTATGACTTTGTCGTAATTTGTGACATTGTCACTTATTGGAACTGAATTGATCAGTTTTGGACATATATAATCCGGTGTTGATGACGAAGTCTCAAAACCTTTCAATTTCTTTTCAAGCTCATCAATTTTATTTCTAGCACATTCAACTTGTTTTTCAAGTCGAATAATATTCTCAAGATGAGAATTTATTGCCATTTGCTTTTCAAGATTATTTTTACCAAAAAGAGATTTTTCATTTTCTAAAATTTTTATTTGATTTTGAAAATCTTTTTCACCTTTTAATTTTTCATTTTCAACAAATGTCAATTTATTATGAGATTCTTTTTCATTTTCTTGTAAATTTTTGTTTTCCAATGTCAAACTCTCCACATCCTTCAAGAGTTTGACATTGTCTGCTTCGGATTTTTCACAATTTGAGCACACAACTACACATTTTGAACTTTCATTTTTCTCCATTTCTTCTTTCTTTGCCATTTCTTCTGTCTCCTTCTTGTATGTTCCTGCAAGAAAAACTTGAACAATATCAGCAGGATTCAAATCTTCATCTAAAAAACAACCTCTCTTGAAATCATATTTCATCTTACTTCTTGTGCTAAGACCTTTTCTAATTCTTTTGATTATTTCAAGAAACACATCCAAACTTATATATTCTAAGTTCTTTTCTAATTCATTTATCAAATCTTTCTTTTTCTTTTCAGTTTCACAATTGTGCGTTCTAAGCTCTCTTATGAAATCATCTGGACTAAATTTTGAGAACCTAGAATCCTTCTTCAGTTTACTCAAAAATTCATCCCATTCCAAAGGTAAGGCATCTGCAAATTTTGATATCTTTTCAGCATCTGATATCTTTATCTCATACCTTCTCAAATTCTTAAGTAATTCATCATATCGCTTTTCTACATCATTAAACTTTTCATATTTCCTACACACAAAATATTCAAATCTTTCAACCCAAACTTCCTTTTTCACATCATTATAACTACTATACCAATTGTTTAATCTTTCAAGTTTAACATTTTCCTTTTCGTCAAACATTTTAACCACACTTTCTTTGTTAAATGACTTGGTTCAAAAAATTGTTTTTAGCTCAAAGTCCACAAAATTTCAACTTCTTGGTATTTGCGCCTTGTAAATCACCTCGAATCACCTGCAAACAAAACAAACAAGCGATCAGTTTAAACGGACTGAATACGTAACAATGTGTGTTGATGAAATCAATCTAAGACCAGTGTCGAAGATTTGCGGATTCGTTCCAGTGTTGTTCGGGTGAAATCTCTAAATGAATGGGCTTGATCAATATTATCTGTTTAGTTCACACACATGGCCCATCAATCAAAGGAATTAATTGGGCCGATACTCTTAAACAATTAATGGGCCGGTTCAAACAATCTGATACACTTAAATCTGATTGGGCAGCTAAATCCACTAAACCAACAACAATAAGTGCTAAAATACTATGATTGGGCCGAGAATCTGAATTCACATGCAATCTTAATTGAATTAATAGCCGGCAACTTCTTTTGATTTCTTAATTTTTATTGGGCCGCTTGTTTTGAAAGACTCTGTTAACAATTGATGGTGATTTGGCCGATGTAAACAGTGGCTGACACAATTGACCTTCAAATCATTTTATGCAATTATGGCCATGTGATCTCTTGTTTCACAAACAAATTGATTCGACCAACACACAATATCACATGAATTGGCAGGGGTTCACATGGGTCATCAGTTTATATGAGGCCGACCATTTTAAGTGTGCATGAACTTTGATTGGACCGAGACTTTTAGATTCACGTGATGTGTAGGCTTGAAACAATTAATGAAGACAGACGCTTTCAAGCGGAATTAGACACTTCACATTCAAACGGAATTACAATATGTTCAATCGAAATCTTCAAACGGAATAAGCATTTTCACACGGAATGAAGTCTTTCAAACGCAATTAAGATTTTTTCAAACGGAATTACGTGTTTTCAAACGGAATTAAGATTTTTCAAACGAAATTATGTGTTTTCAAGCGGAATTAAGGTTTTTTCAAACGGAATTATGTTTTTTCAAACGGGATTAAGGTTTTTTCAAACGGAATTATGTTTTTTCAAATGGAATTATGTTTTTTCAAACGAAATTAAGATTTTTCAAGCGAAATTAGGCTGTTGACGCGAAATCGGACCTAAAAACTCAGATTTCTCCTAAACGGCTAGGAATTAGGATCTGAAACTTGGTAGGGTTATAGATCAGGTGTTTTCGCACAACATATCAAAAAATCATGTAATTTGGACCGTAAAAACCCGTTCGATTTTGAAAAATTCAGACAAAAACTTGAAAGAAGTGTAGAAGATGAAGAAATGATGAAATTCGGATCTGAAATCGATGAAATCCTGTGCAATCGAGCTCCTGCTCTGATACCACTTGTAGGATCGGTTTTGAATCCGAAACGATTGCGAACGAACGTGTAACGTGCGGAATCCGTACATGAACGTGACCGAACACACGAGAACGTACTATAACCGTGATTCTATAGAATAATATGACGAGTACAATGCAATGAGCAAAAAGTCTTAAATCTAACACTATAGCTCCGTATTTATAGGCCAATGATATAAGGAAGGTTTCCTTATTTACAGAAATGCCACCTTGCCTTTTCTATTAAAATATAACACTATAAGCCTTGATTTCTTCAGATTCAGCCACGGTGTTAGATTGACGGAGGCGATAGACATAAATGTACCAACAATGTCAACATATACACGTGTCATTTAGTTTACGAAGATTTTTCAATGCCGAGAACCTCGATCAGAGAGTAAAAAAGGCATAAGGTTCACAATGGTGTAAAATTAAAATGGGATATACCGGGCTATGATTCGAGTTACAGGAACTAGGACCAAACCAACCACCCAAGAATGGAATCGTCGAGCGAAAACACTTGACAACCTCCTAGAAACAGCTTTTCTTGCCACCAGACCTTTCTCCATCAATTAGGAATCTGATGCCGTCACTAAACACATTCCTTAAATTGTAGCCATTTGTAGAGTGTTTTTTTTTGTGTCTAATCCGCATATATATCACCATTGCCCTTGATTTTCTTGACTGTATATCTCTTAAATGTCAACATATACACGTGTTATTTACTTTACAAAGATTTTTCAATGCCGAGAACCTCGATCAGAGAGTAAAAAAGGCGTAAGGTCTGTAAAATTAAAATGGGATATACAGGGCTAGGATTCGAGTTACAGGAAAAAGGGCCAAACCAACCACCCAAGAGTGGAATCGTCGAGCGAAAACACTTGACAACCACCTAGAAGCAGCTTTTCATGCCACCAGACTTTTCTCCATCAATTAGGAATCTGATGCCGTCAATAAACACAATCGTTAAATTGTAGCCATTTGTTGAGTGGTTTTTTTGTGTCTAATCCGCATATATATCACCATTGCCCTTGATTTTCTTGACAGTATATCTCTTAAGAAGTGTTTCGCGACCGACTGAAAGCTGCCAGGGATAGACAGAAAAGCTACGCGGATCCAAAGCGTAAACCTCTGAAATTCAAGGTAGGTGCAAAGTGTTACTCAAAGTATCACCCTGGAAGGGAGTGATACGGTTTGGTAAGAAAGGTAAGTTAAGCCCGAGGTATATAGGACCATTCGAGATTATCGAATGTGTTGGGTCAGTGGCTTACAAGTTGAAATTACCTGAAGAGCTCAGTGGTATACACAACGTATCCCACATCTGCAATCTGAAGAAGTGTTTCGCTGATGAATCACTAGTCATACCACATACAGATGTGCACATTGACGAGAGCTTAAAGTTCGTTGAAAAACCTTTGTCGATTGAGGATCAACAGGTTAAGAAGCTTCGGAGGAAGCATGTACCTATCGTAAAGGTTAAATGGGATGCCCGTAGAGGTCCCGAGTACACGTGGGAGGTAGAGTCCACAATGAAAGAAAAGTACCCTCATTTATTTCAGTAAATCTTGAGGTCGAGATTTCTTTTAAGGGGGTGAGGATGTAACACCTCGAAAATTCACGTCCTATAATGTATTGACACGTGTCATAAGCTTGAACGTGTGAAAGTATACTCTAGAGGGACTAAAGTTGACAAACATGGAAAGTATGCGAACATAAGGGTTCAAAATGTCAACAATGAATAAATATACTTTTCAGTAACCCTACATGATGCTCATACCTTCAAACGAATAAATCATGGATCATACGAAGCTAAATATGGAAGAAAGTGAGAGATTACAAACTACAGGGGTTAAATGTGTCAACATGTTTAAAGTATACCTCTGAGTGACCTTTTAGCAAACCCGAAGCTTTGTAACGGTAAATTATGCTCACTAGAATGCACGATAAAAATTTCATAAAGTTTCGTTATCATATGAGAAAGTTATGATCAAATTCGTATACGAGGGGTTAAAGCGTCAACGTTGAAAATTATGACTTTCGGGTAAACATATTGTGACCAAGGACTTGGAAAAGTGGGTATAAGACTTGAAGCCCTTATAAGTCAATTAGAGGGGCTCAAAATGCAAAGAATAAAGGTGGATTGACCTTTCGAAGGACCAAGAGCCAAGGATGCAAACTGAAAGAATTTTTTTTGCCCTAATGAAAGGCTTACGGACCGTAAGCCTCAAGCCTTACGGTCCGTAAGGGATGCCCAGATGCAGAAAGTTGGTTGTTGGCTGTTTTAAACGTTGCAACCAATTTAAAAACGATTTTTCACATACATGGGCGACCCCTAATAGTTCCTAGGACTTAGGGGCACTTGTTAATGATCTGGATCACCCCTTAGACTTAGTTGTCATCATCAAAATGGATCAAGAACACTATAAAAGGCCTTCATAGTTGCAACACTGTGATCACTCATTCCATCTGAACTTGTGGAGCTTCCTGGAGCATAGGAGCAGACCCAAGTCATCCCTAATAGTGCATTAGACTTTGGTAAGTATGCTTAACCTTTCCTAATTGAGTTTTTACTTAGTTTTAGCTTAAAAGTCAAACCGTCGTAATTACCGGTTGACTTAGCGATTAATCATTAAAGGTCCAGTGATTAGTCGAATTGAAGGTAGTTATAAGTTGGTAATTATGTGGGCAATAAACCCTTAAAAGGGCACCCGCTGATTCCTGTTCTAACTAGATCAAATGTCGGGTCAAAGTTGTTTAGAAAAAGTCAACATAATGCTAATTTTCAAATTAACATGTAATTAGCAATGTAGAAGGCATGTAACCTACTTTACCACTTATATAACTTGATAATAAGTATAAGGACTGGTCTAAGCTTGTTTGATCCGATAATTTTCTATTTAGACCCGGTTCGGAACCGAAAGTCGCAAAACTTTGACTTTTGCTTTGACTTCAGTTCTGAACCGTTTTAGTATGATTTAGAAATGCCTTAGGACTTCCTTAGGACCAGGTTACATGTTAGTATAACCCTCTGTGGTTGATTCATTGATTGTCCGGTTCATATGCACGTTTCCGTTAATTGCCTAAACGTTGACCATAATGCCCTTTTGACCATAAAATGAGAATTTTGGAAATGTGAGAGAACAAAAATCTTTATTACTGATTTATAAACATGTCCCTAAAATTTCACATTAGTTGGAGGTCTAGATTAGGAGTTATGCTCATTAGCGTAATTATAACGCCTTTTAGTAATTAAACGGCGCAATTAGCATAAAGCCTATCTAAACCCAATTTTTGACACCAAACCTTTTACCCACTGATGTAATATAATATTTTGAGATTTTTAAAGATTTTTAATTGTTTTTAAACTGATCATAACCTAAGGTTATGGCGTTGATTCGGTAAATACCGATTATACCCTTTTCGGTCATAAAATGAGTTCTACATGATATTTTGACACCAATCCAATTGCTACTGATTTTATATAATAAATAAAGTATTTTGAACTTTATAACCTGATCAGAAAACTCGGATTTCCTGTATAACCCGGAAATCGCTTAAAATGGCTTTTTAAGCGTATTAAACGCATAGTTGGGGTTTAAAACCATTTTGTCATATAAGACTTATCACCAACTGATATGACCTAATAAAATAAGTTATTTTACTAATGTATTCGGACCCGAATCTCAGAATTTCAATTAACCTCTTTTATAATCTTTAAAATGACCAAAATACCCCTACGGGGCTTAAATTGAGATTAAACTCGTTTTGGGCATAATGGAAGTATCCTACTGATATCACAACATATTTAAGGCATATTAACTTAGGAAACCTGTATATGACTCTTTTGGTTACTCGTTACGCACTTGTCGCGTTCGGATCGGCTTATGTAACTAGTTTACATATATTAGTCGAAACGGGTCAAACCATATCGTTTTTATCTCAAAATCCAGAATGTGTTTAAGTTACCCATATTAAACAAGCATACAAGCTTGTCGGGTCAAAACCACATTCTAAACCGGTCTTCGCTTTATCATGCGTTTGAACCGTGTCTTCCTTTTGAAAACTAACCGGTCTAAGTCTAAGCTTAATTAAAGACCCGTTAGAATTCTAATAGGTTATTAAAAACCTTCGTTCCAGATTAGGAGCCCAGTAAAAGCTACATGCACTTGCTGTATTTGATTTATACTTTGCTCAGGTAAATACTCTTAACTTATTTTCCCTATACGGGCTTGGGATACGGCACTATAAAAGTACCGCTTGGTCGGGTGTATGTAGTCATTTAAATCGGATTGTGATTGATGTATTTACATAACCTGTTTAATATGTAATATTTGGTGTATGGCTTTTGGGGGTTAAATGACCATGTCCCGGATATCCTTGGCATCATTTTACGAAATGGCCACGACCTAAGCACGGGGTGTAGGCGTACACCTGATAGATGCATTATGTAAAAACTGGTAATCCACTAAAGGAAACAACCTTGTGGGCATTATACCTGTGGCGTGTCAGTTAATCTAGACCGGCCCTACAAACCGGCCCTGATGGACGACAAATAAGTAAAACTGTATACATGATTATTTTAATAATTGTCCCAAGTTATAAAAGATATTTTTTCCGAAGTGCGTTCAAATCAATTTTTAAACTCTTTTCAAAATGAGTCAGTTGAGTTGTATTTACCAGTGTAAACTGACGTATTTTCCAAAAAGGCTAAGTGCGGGTACTAGAGGAAATAGGCTGGCTACTCCAGGCATCATTACTCAAGTCTCGCAAGCTCTAGATGTCAAAGTCTGTTGAACAGTTTTCCTTTTTATTTTGATCCGCCTGTGGATCCTTTACTTTCCGTTGTAATACTGGATATTACTTTATATTCGGATTGTAATATATTTATCTTTTGCTTCCGCTGTGCATTTATATATTGTGTTGTTTGACTATGATGTTACCAACCACGTCACGATACTCCCCTACCGGGCCCACCGGTCAAAAGTGGAAATATCGGGGTGTGACAGGTTGGTATCAGAGCCAACACTGAGTGAATTAAACACTAGCCTTTTGTGTTTAATCTCAGTTACACAATTGCACATTCTTGAGTCTAGACAAGAACATAGGACTAATCCTAATTCGTTTTATTTTGTCATTATTTAGTTCCTTTGTTATTTTTCTGATTAGCCCTTGCATGGGCAAGTCATTTGCTATTAGAAGTCCCGTTTAGGGCAACCATATACTTGTTTAAATTTTTATGGAACGATTATATTTAAAATATCATTCCTATATTATAAGATCTACCATTATAATAAAATGGCAAAATTTAAAAAGGACAAGACCTAGCCATATGTCACTTTAAGACAGGGCCAAGATGGTAGTTCCACAATTAGATTCAGATGCTTGAATTTAGGATTGTTCTGCGTTAAATATTAAAAAGAGTCTAAAGAGTAAAACCTAGCCTAAATGTCATTGCAGATATGGCCAAGATGGTAAAACTTATTCAAAAGATTCAAATCTTTGTTAAATATCTGAAAGCATATTAACATGCTTGACAAAATGTGATACGATAAAATCACATAAGTCATTCTTAAATGGGTTATTCTAAAATTCCCTTAATTATATAATCATCCCTTAAGGATGAAGTGCCCATGGGCTGAAATTAACGTCCTCCGGGACTAAAGACAGTGGTAGCCTACAACTCCCTGTCAAGAAAAGGTAATGAACTTGATTCAAACCTTAATGCCTCGATTCCGTAAAATCAAGGCCTATAAATTAAACTTGTCAACGTGACTAGGCCTTTTGTGCTATTATTAACTTATAATTTAGGATTATGATAAAGATCCTGAACAATTATATATTTAGCAAATTAACTAAAATGTGTATTAAAAACATGGTTAATAAATCGTTTAAAACGATAAAACTGTATAAGCTTCCGTGTAAACCTTGTCCTTGTTTGACTTTATGTAGCAATTAAAGCTACATGGCTAGGTCCGAGGAAGAGAACAGTCATCCTTTGGAAAACCGCGATGATGATATGATTAATATAACCAAAGGAGAGCTTCGTACACTGATTGATACAGCTGTATCTAAAGCTGTAGAGGAGCAATTTAGGGAGTATAGTGGGACGCATAGTAAAGCCTCGTCTGTACCCCATTCTAAGTATGTCCCTAAGACTCATTCAGAGGCTCACAGCAAGCCACCCTCTAAGAAAGAGAAACCAAAGAAGGATGATGATCGACATTCATCTAATCAACACAGTGTTCCATCCAAGAGGATAGTGTTCGATAATGAACAGCGTACCAAGTCTTGTACCTATAAATACTTTGTTTCCTGCAAACCCCGGGATTTCACTGGGGAGAAAGGGGCAATTGATTGTATGACCTGGTTGGATGAAATGGACACAGTTGTCGATATCAGCGGTTGTGCTGAAAGGGATGTAGTGAAGTATGTATCCCAATCATTCAAAGGAGAGGCACTGGCATGGTGGAAGTCTCTCATTCAAGCTGCTGGGAAGATCCCACTCTACAACATGTCATGGGAACAGTTTGTTGCTCTCATTATGGAGAACTACTGCCCTCAACACGAGGTCAAAAGAATTGAATCAGATTTCTTATCATTGGTAATGACAAACTTAGATTGTCAAACTTACCTCACCAGTTTTAATACCCTGTCCAGACTAGTTCCTTAGTAACACCAGAACCCAAGAGAATTGCTCGCTTCATTGGGGGTTTAGCCCCAGAAATCAAAGCCAGTGTTAAGGCTTCAAGACCTGCTACGTTTAGGTCAGCAGCTGATCTCTCTCTGTCCCTTACTTTAGATGCGGTCAGGTTGAGATCGCTAAAGAAATCTGAAGAAAGTAAGAGGAAGATTGAGGATGATAACTCACGAGGGTCAGAGAAGAAGCACAAGGGAAACACTGATTCTAAGAAGTTTGGGTCTGGAAGGAATAGTCAGCGAACAGAGGAAAAGCCAAAGTGCACGACTTGCCAAAAACGCCACTTTGGAAAGTGCAGACTTGAGTCCAATTCTAAGTCAGGATCACCTGCAAGTGGGATATGCAAGTCTAAAGAGCACAAGACGATAGAGTGCAAGAGGATAAAAGACGCAACATGCTACAATTGCAACGAGAAAGGGCATATCAAGACCAACTTCCCTAAGTACGCCAAGAAGCCTGAAGAGGTCAAGAAGACCAATGCAAGGGTCTTCAGGATGGATGCAAAGGAAGCCGTCCAGGACGACAATGTGATCACAGGTACCTTCCTTATAAATGATGTTTATGCAAGGGTACTTTTCGATTCAGGCGCTGATAAGTCGTTCGTAGATAATAAGTTTTGTGAATTATTGAAATTGCCTGTTAAAACCTTAAGTGTGAAATATGATGTGGAATTAGCAGATGGCACCTTAGAAACCGCCTCAACCATATTAGATGGATGTTTCATATCCATTAAGAACCACTCATTTCCATTGTCTTTACTTCCTTTGAAGTTAGTCGGTTTCGACATAGTTTTAGGCATGGACTGGTTATCTCATAACCAGGCCCAGATTGTCTGCAATAAGAAGCAAGTGGTGATCAAGACTCCGTCTGGTGAATCACTTACCATTCAGGGAGACACCCAGTATGGACTGCCTGAGCAAGTGTCTATGCTCAAGGCCTCTAGGTGTCTGAAGAAAGGTTGTGTCATCTACATGGCACAAGTGACTATTGACGAGCCGAAGCCCAAGATTGAGGATATCCCCGTCATTTCTGAATACCCTGAAGTGTTTCCTGAAGATCTACCTGGTTTACCACCAGATAGGCAAGTAGAATTCAGAATTGACATCATCCCCGGAGCAGCACCTGTTGCGAGAGCACCTTATAGATTGGCACCAACAGAGATGAAGGAATTGAGGACGCAGTTAGATGACCTGCTAGCCAAAGGTTTCATTAGACCTAGTTCGTCTCCTTGGGGAGTGCCAATCTTGTTTGTCAAGAAGAAGGATGGATCGATGCGCCTGTGCATCGATTATCGTGAGCTTAATAAGGTCACTATCAAGAACAGGTATCCTTTGCCCAGGATCGAAGATCTGTTCGATCAATTGCAAGGGGCAAGCTATTTCTCTAAGATCGATTTGAGGTCAGGCTATCACCAACTGAAGGTTAGAGATGAAGACATACACAAGACTGCATTTAGGACTCGTTATGGTCATTACGAGTTCCTAGTAATGCCTTTCGGGCTCACTAATGCACCTGCCACATTCATGGATCTCATGAATCGCGTCTGCAAGCCTTACTTGGACAAATTTGTCATCGTCTTTATTGACGACATCCTCATCTACTCGAAGAACCATGCAGATCATGAGAAACATCTTCGATGTATTCTTTCACTACTTCAACAGGAGAAGCTTTACACCAAATTTTCGAAGTGTGAATTTTAGCTTCGAGAAGTCCAATTCCTTGGACATGTTGTTAGTGAGCGTGGAATACAGGTAGGTCCCGCTAAGGTGGAAGCTGTTATGAATTGGCAAGAGCCAAAGACGCCTACAGAGATTCGTAGCTTCCTAGGTTTAGCAGGATACTATAGGCGATTTATCAAAAAAATTTCAAGGATTGTTGCACCCCTAACTTCCCTAACTAGGAAGAAGATTAAGTTCGAATGGGGACCTAAGCAGCAAGAATCTTTTGATATTCTGAAGCAAAAGTTAAGCAATGCACCTGTGTTGACATTGCCTGATGGAATAGAAGATTTTGTGGTATATTGTGATGCATCACACACCGGGATGGGGTGTGTGCTTATGCAGAAAGGCAAAGTTATTGCCTATGCTTCACGACAGTTAAAGGTGCATGAAAAGAATTACACGGACCCATGACTTGGAGTTGGGTGCCGTTGTATTTGCACTGAAGCTATGGAGGCACTATTTATATGGTATCAAGTGTGTGATCTATTCTGATCACAAGAGCCTCCAGCACCTGTTTAACCAAAAGGATTTGAACATGAGGCAACGACGGTGGATGGAGACGTTGAATGATTATGACTGTGAGATAAGATACCATCCAGGCAAGGCAAATGTGGTTGCTGATGCCTTAAGTCGGAAGGAAAGAGTGAAACCCATCCGAATCAATGCCAAGAGCATTGAGATAAAGAATAGTTTAAACGAAAGGTTGTTAGCTGCACAGAAGGAAGCTGTGTTGGAAGCTAACTATCCTGATGAAAAGCTAGGGGTAACTGAGGAGCAGTTATCCTATGGCAAGGACGGAATTCTAAGGCTAAATGGATGAATATGGGTTCCAATTTATGGGGGACTTCGAGATGTTATCCTCCATGAAGCCCATAGTTCTAAATATTCTGTTCATCCTGGAGCTGATAAGATGTACCAGGATCTAAGGGCAAACTATTGGTGGATAGGCTTGAAGAAGTCTGTAGCTGCCTATGTAGCTAAATGTTTGACGTGTGCTCAAGTCAAAGCTGAACATCAGAAGCCGTCAGGTTTGCTACAACAGCCTGAACTTCCCACTTGGAAATGGGAAATGGTAACTATGGATTTTATCACTAAGTTACCAAAGACAAGACAAGGAAAGGAAACGATACTATATGGGTGATAGTGGATAGACTGACTAAGTCAGCACATTTCCTACCCATTAAGGAGACCTATAGCTCCGACATGTTAGCCCAATTGTACGTAGATAAGATTGTATCTCTACATGTCATACCTGTGTCTATTATCTCTGACAGAGATACTAGATACACGTCACATTTTTGGAAAAGTTTCCAACAATCTTTGGGCACGCGCTTAAATTTCAGTACGGCTTACCACCCTCAGACGGACGGGCAAAGTGAGCGTACTATCCAAACTTTGGAAGACATGCTTCGTGCATGTGTGATTGACTTAGGTGGTAGTTGGGATAACCACATGCCATTAATCGAGTTCTCATATAACAATAGCTACCATACCAGCATTAAGGCTGCGCCTTTCGAGGCCTTATACGGTAGAAAGTGCAGAACACCCGTTTGTTGGGCGGAAGTTGGAGATGTCCAACTATCAGGACCTCAAATAGTCTTTGAAACGACTGACAAGATTGTCCAGATTCGCGACCGACTGAAAGCTGCCAGGGATAGACAGAAAAGCTACGCGGATCCAAAGCGTAAACCTATGAAATTCAAGGTAGGTGCAAAGTGTTACTCAAAGTATCACCCTGGAAGGGAGTGATGCGGTTTGGTAAGAAAGGTAAGTTAAGCCCGAGGTATATAGGACCATTCGAGATTATCGAATGTGTTGGGTCAGTGGCTGAAGAAACACTAGATAAATGGTCGGAACCGAGATATCTAGGGGGTTTGAATCCGCATAAAAAGATTAGCTCTCTCTCGATTGATTCAGTTGTAATCGATCTTCTTCTCCGAGAACTCTGCAAAAAAGAGCACCGTTAGCCTCGCCAAGGGGAGAAGAGGGTTCCCTCCTTGACCCGACTCCGGTGTGAGAATAAGTATGGGTGATGAAGAAGAAGAAGTATTTGAGAAGTGGGTGTAACTTGAATTCATACCTGGGTTGTTTCTCATATTTATAGCCGGGAGTCGTTTTAGGCGGGAAAACCCGTTAGTGAAAAGTTAACGGAAGATGCTAACCCCGTAAGCGGTTACATTTCCTTCCGTTTAAGTTCTTTGATCCGACGTGAGAGCACACGGATCGTGGTCTTGATCAAAGGCTGGGGATTTGCCACGTGTAATGTGATCAAGTGGAGATTACTCTCCAATTGCATGCCTTCGTTGTGATTTCAGGGGTGCCTGTGGTAATGACACGTGTCCAAACGGTTATAACCGTCTGGGTGGTGCACGATTGCATTTCTTCTAGAAGATTACTGCTGTAATCTGGTGTGATACCTTACTGTGTGGAAACAGACGAATAAATCCCAAGTCTGGGTAAAATAATATCCAAGTCTGGATATTTGGGCGGAAGTATTGATCTCAGGATTTTTACCCTTTGCTAATGGGAGAAAGCGCAAGGATTTATGTTCTCCTTTGGGCGCGCGATTATAGATTGCTGATTTCTTTCTTCCTTTTGTAAGACCAGTGCGCGGCCGCGCAAGGTTAAAAGGTTGAAAAGCAAGGTTATGGTATGGTCCCAAATACTTATTATGAGGTTTTTGGGACCTTACCCCTTCAAGTCCCCCCAGTCTAGTGTTGTACTTATGCAAATAAGTGGAGCACTGGACTTATGAGAGGGAAATGCTTTTAGGCGCGAGAAATAAAAAATCTTCTATGAGAAGGTTGAATTTTTTATTAGAAGGGTTTTTTAGAAGGAATTGTGACTGTTTCTTCTGCAATCATTCCTTGACGTGTGGTGACGTCAGGTCGAAATAAAAATATATATTTTTTGCCTTCTTGCATTGGGATACAAAATGGCGCTTGTCAGTCTTCATTAATGGAGATATGACCCTGGTTCCTGTCTCGCCGTTTAGATGGAACGTTTTCTGACAATTAATCATGATGACCTTTTTCCCGGAGTTTTGCTCCCCTTTATATATTGTTAAAATGCCTATTTCACTCCCTTATTTTGGAGAGTATGAAGATGAAGGGTTCTACCCGTACCCGTCGCCTTCTTGATATTTTGAAGATCTATGATGCTGCCGAGAGCCTGCTGCTGCTTGCAAACTCGCCACCGCTGACTAGTACCGGAACTGAAAAAGTGATGTATGCCGTTGATTCTTTCTCTGGAGTTAGTGCTGAACCTTCCCTACCGGAGACTGGGGAAGAAACCGTTGTGCTGTCGGTTGAAGCTTTGATGGCTCGATTCCCGACTCTCCGTCCTGTTAAGTGTGAGTTGGTGTACCGTCGTCGTCGAAAGCGTCGGACCGGTCCTGCTCCGGTTGTCGAGGAAGATGTTTTTGTTGAATAGGGTAGGTCTCACTGTCGTGATGTAAGTGGTTGTCGTTTTGAACGTCCTGCTACTAGTTGAAACGAGATTTTCTTTTGTTTTGTGAATATTCCAGTTTTTGGAACTAGAATTTTGAAGATCATTGCCATGATCTTATTTATGAAGTGTTTTGTTACACTTAATGATATGTACACTTATTATGTGCTGTATGGTTTTACTTCTTGCATGTTTGGATTACAATATGTTGCATGTGTTTAATTGCTTCTTGATAGGTAAAGCGAATGAGAAATGGTACTGTGCTCATATGTGAACGTTTGTCCAAAAGGCGTGACAGCTTGCCTGGTTTGGACTGTTCATGAGGTGTACAGTGTTTTACCATTTTGTTTTCGCGTAAGCCCGAAGAATTTCATGCAATTTGTAACAAACAGAAATAAGTATGAAAATAATTTTTGTATTGTTAAAGCGCAAGGCTTGTAATACAAGTGTAAAATAGGAAATACATTGCCTGTGAATGATTTGACCTACATGTAACACCTGCGCAACTGCTGCGCGTTCCAGGTGCGTGGGACTAGAGTCCCATCAAGTCTTTTCAGAGTATACGCCCCTTTGCCTAGGACTTCGTTAATGACATATGGTCCTTCCCATCTTGGCGCTAATTTGCCTGATTTTTCAGCGTTTAATGCTTCATTATCGCGCAAGACGAAATCACCCGGAACGAATGTGCATATGCGGACGCGCGCGTTATAGTATTTTTCGAGTTTGGATTTGTACCTGGCCTCTGCGATAGCGGCATTCTCGCGTCGTTCTTCGAGGAGGTCTAGATCCAATCTTCGTTCATGCTCATTATTCTGTTTTTCCATGGCTATCATGCGCGGTGATGGTAGGCCAATTTCGGCTGGGATGACAGCTTCAGACCCGTAGACTAGATTGAACGGAGTTTCGCCTGTGCTGGTCTTTGGCATTGTTCGATGTGCCCACAGGATGCTAGGGAATTCGTCGACCCACCCCCTGCGTGCTGTTCCAAGTCGCGCTTTTATGCCGTCGACGATTTGTTTGTTTATACTTTCTACCTGACCGTTTGCTTGTGGATGCGCGACAGAGGCGAAGTTATCTTCGATCTTCATCTCTTTGAACCATTTTTGAAGATCTTCTGAGGCGAAGTTTGTGCCGTTGTCAGAAATAATGCGTAATGGTAATCCAAACCTGCAAATGATATGTTCCCATATAAATATGCGGATTACCATTGCTGTGGTTGAAGCCAAGGCTTTGGCTTCTACCCATTTGGTGAAGTAATCGACCGCCACAATGATGAATTTTACTACGCCTGGCGCGTCAGGAAATGGGCCAACAAGATCGATGCCCCATTTTTGGAAGGGCCAGGCAGACGTGACGGGTATTAGTGGATTCTTTGGTCGGTGCGTCTTTGGTGCATGGCGTTGACAAGCTGCGCATCTCCTTAATAAATCAACTGCATCCATATGCATTCCTGGCCAGTAGTATCCGGCGTTCATAATCTTTGCCACGACCATGCGCGGTCCTGCGTGTATTCCACATAATCCCTCGTGGATTTCTCTGACCAGATATTGGGCATCTGTTTTATCAACACAGCGTAATAATGGTCCCATAAATGACTTCCGGTACAGGACGCCATCCGCCATTTCATAATTTATCGCTTTGTGTTGTATTTTTCGAGCTTCTGCCTTTCCTTCCGGAAGTTTTCCGTATTGAAGGTACAAGATAATTGAGGACATCCAGGATGGATTTCCCATTTCTATGACGTTTACTTGTTTGAGATGAATGGAAGGGTTGGACAGTACCTCTATGCGTACCTCCTTTGCTAGGTGCTTGAAGCTGGTAGCAGCTAACTTGCTTAGCGCGTCGGCGTGCTTGTTCTCGCTTCTGTTTATGTGGTTAACTTTGAACGTTTGGAATTGGCTGATTAGTATCCGCGCTTGTTCAAGGTATAATGCCATAGCTTCTCCTTTTGCATCATAGTGGCCATTAACTTGCTCGGCTACTAGTTTTGAGTCAACGTTAGCTTCAAGATTTCTTGCCCCCATTTTTAGCGCTAAGCGAAGGCCAGCTAGTAACGCTTCGTATTCTGCTTCGTTGTTGGTGCTTCGGAAATCTAAGCATATGGCATATGTGAGTTCGTGATTGTCTGGGCTGATTAGTCGGAGACCTGCCCCTGCTCCATCATCATTGGAAGCGCCATCTGTGTGTAAAGTCCAGACTCTATCGTCGAAAACGGGTACAGGGTTCTGGATTGCTTCGCACTCTTGAACTTTGTCGATGGGAACTTTGGTGGCAAAATCTGCTAGAACTTGCCCTTTGATTGCTGGTCTTGGCCTATAGAAGATATTGTATCCTCCCAGCTCAATGGCCCATTTAGCCAACCTTCCTGCGACGTCGGGTTTGGATAAAATCTGGCCCAAATGATAATTGGTGAGAACTGTGATGACGTGGCCCGAAAAATATCTGCGCAGTCGCCGTGATGCGTGTACTAGTGCAAGGACTAGTTTTTCTATCATCGAGTAACGAGTTTCCGGACCGGTGAGCATTTTGCTTATATAGTAGATTGGAGTCTGAATGTTTTCGCGTTCTACCATCAGTACTGCACCAACCGCTACTTCCGCAGCAGATAGATATAAAATTAGTGGTTCTTTTTCTTTTGGCGCGGTCAGCGTTGGTAGCTGGATTAAACATTCTTTCATTTGCTTGAATGCTGCTTCCGCTTCAGATATCCATTGAAAGTCGGTTTTCTTTGCGCAATTTCGTAGCGTGCTGAGAAATGGATAAGACTTTGCTGCGTGATTAGCCAAGAATCTGTTCAAGGCTGCCAAACGCCCGGCGAGCCGTTGCATTTCTTTAACTGTTGCTGGTGACGGCATTAGCTGGATAGCCTGCACTTTTTCTGGATTTACTTTAAAGCCATCTCTTGTGACTATGAAACCCAAAAATTTTCCTTCTTCCATGCCGAAGGAGCATTTTGTTGGGTTGAGCTTTAAATTCACGCTGCGCAGAGAGTCGAATGTGCGCTGAATATTGTTGAGCATTGAGTCTTCTTCATGGCTCATGATGACGAGGTCATCCATGTATACTTCAACTGTTTTGCCAATGTCACTGTTGAAAATTGTGTCCATTAATCGTTGATAAGTTGCGCCAGTATTGCGCAGGCCAAAGGGCATTTTAGTGTAGCAGAAAATGCCTTTGTCTGTGCGGAATGCGGTTTTATCTTCGTCTTCTTCCTTCATCTGGACCTGATGATAACCTTTGTAACAGTCGAGAAAGCACTTCCATCTGAACAATGCTAGAGAGTCGACTTTTTTGTCTATTTCTGGAAGTGCGTAACAATCTTTTGGGCATGCTTTATTCAGGTCTTTGAAGTCGACGCACATTCTCCATCCGCCACTATGTTTTTGTACCATGACTGGGTTGGAAACCCATGTATGGTATTTTACTTCGAGTTAGATTCCCGCATTAAGTAACTCTGCCACTTGCTCGTCCATGGCTTTTGCTTTTTCTTCACTAAAACTGCGCCTCCCCTGGGCAACAGGTTCCGCTGATGGTTTGATGTTCAGACAATGTTGCGCGATGTCGCGTGGGACTCCAGTCATGTCTGCTGGACACCAAGCAAATATATCTTTGTTGTTAGACAACAATTCTTTCAGTTGTATACGTGTTGCCGGTGAAATGGCTTGTCCTAGCAGAATGGTCTGCTCTGGGTATTCGTTGTTCAGGACCCATTTCTCTGGCTCGTTTGATGCCGACGGTTTGACTATCTTTGCTGGTGGTTCGTCGTCCACGTACATGACTTCTTTGCTTGAGTATAAAATTGCAACTCCGGTCTCTGTTGGAAATCCACAAGCAGCATGTGGGATGGAAGTGATCATGCTGAATTCTCTTTGTGACCTTCTCCCGAGCAGGACATCATGACGTGACGTTCCCGGCATGACCATAAAATTGACTGTAACTGTTCGTGAATGTTCGCCATCTGACAAAGTCACAGGGAAAGCGATTTGCCCTAATGGGAATACAGCTTCATTGCAGAATCCGGTGAGGGGAAAATCGACCGGTTCTAGACGTGCTTTATCATCTGGGTCAAGTTGTTTAAAACACTGTTCGTATATGATGTCCATCGAACTTCCCGGATCTATAAACATATAGTCTGTCCGGTAATGACCGAAGATACCAGTAATAATCACTGGTCGTTCTTCCTGAGGGCCCCCAGGAACAACAGGAAATACAACTTGCTGCTCTCTCCAATGTTGATCATAGTTTCGTTTATTTGGCCTTCGCGACGGACCTCCTTGAACCATGTGTATTTGTTTAGGTTTCTGATAACTGCTATAGCTGGATTGTATTTTAATGGTACGACTAGAATGGATGTCCCCCCGACGTGGTGTTGGTGGGTCCAATACTGTAGTGTTGATTTCTTCTCCAGATCTGATGTTCGGGAAATCAGATCTGGCGATTTGTATGATGATTGTGTTTAAAGCAGCTTGGCATCTGGTCAGCCAATGTTTTGGGGATCCTTCTTCTTGTAAACTGTTTCCGACGTTTGGTTGAGGACTAGGTTGCCGGTGAAATGACGAATTTTCTGCCATGTGCAAAACAGAAAATGAAAAGGACTGAATCGAAACGAGATAAAAACTAGAAGACAGAGGAAACGGTGGGCGCCAATGAAGAAACACTAGATAAATGGTCGGAACCGAGTTATCTAGGGGGTTTGAATCCGCATAAAAAGGTTAGCTCTCTCTCGATTGATTCAGTTGTAATCGATCTTCTTCACCGAGAACTCTGCAAAAAAGAGCACCGTTAGCCTCGCCAAGGGGAGAAGAGGGTTCTCTCCTTGACCCGACTCCGGTGTGAGAATAAGTATGGGTGATGAAGAAGAAGAAGTATTTGAGCAGTGGGTGTAACTTGAATTCATACCTGGGTTGTTTCTCATATTTATAGCCGGGAGTCGTTTTAGGCGGGAAAACCCGTTAGTGAAAAGTTAACGGAAGATGCTAACCCCGTAAGCGGTTACATTTCCTTCCGTTTAAGTTCTTTGATCCGACGTGAGAGCACACGGATCGTGGTCTTGATCAAAGGCTGGGGATTTGCCACGTGTAATGTGATCAAGTGGAGATTACTCTCCAATTGCATGCCTTCGTTGTGATTTCAGGGGTGCCTGTGGTAATGACACGTGTCCAGACGGTTATAACCGTCTGGGTGGTGCACGATTGCATTTCTTCTAGAAGATTACTGCTGTAATCTGGTGTGACACCTTACTGTGTGGAAACAGACGAATAAATCCCAAGTCTGGGTAAAATAATATCCAAGTCTGGATATTTGGGCGGAAGTATTGATCTCAGGATTTTTACCCTTTTCTAATGGGAAAAAGCGCAAGGATTTATGTTCTCCTTTGGGCGCGCGATTATAGATTGCTGATTTCTTTCTTCCTTTTGTAAGACCAGTGCGCGGCCGCGTAAGGTTAAAAGGTTGAAAAGCAAGGTTATGGTATGGTCCCAAATACTTATTATGAGGTTTTTGGGACCTTACCCCTTCAGTGGCTTACAAGTTGAAATTACCTGAAGAGCTCAGTGGTATACACAACGTATTCCACATCTGCAATCTGAAGAAGTGTTTCGCTGATGAATCACTAGTCATACCACATACAGATGTGCACATTGAAGAGAGCTTAAAGTTCGTTGAAAAACCTTTGTCGATTGAGGATCGACAGGTTAAGAAGCTTCGGAGGAAGCATGTACCTATTGTAAAGGTTAAATGGGATGCCCGTAGAGGTCCCGAGTACACGTGGGAGGTAGAGTCCACAATGAAAGAAAAGTGCCCTCATTTATTTTAGTAAATCTTGAGGTCGAGATTTCTTTTAAGGGGGTGAGGATGTAACACCTCGAAAATTCACGTCCTATAATGTATTGACACGTGTCATAAGCTTGAACGTGTGAAAGTATACTCTAGAGGGACTAAAGTTGACAAACATGGAAAGTATGCGAACATAAGGGTTCAAAATGTCAACAATGAATAAATATACTTTTCAGTAACCCTACATGATGCTCATACCTTCAAACGAATAAATCATGGATCATACGAAGCTAAATATGGAAGAAAGTGAGAGATTACAAACTACAGGGGTTAAATGTGTCAACATGTTTAAAGTATACCTCTGAGTGACCTTTTAGCAAACCCGAAGATTTGTAACGGTAAATTATGCTCACTAGAATGCACGATAAAAATTTCATAAAGTTTCGTTATCATATGAGAAAGTTATGATCAAATTCGTATACGAGGGGTTAAAGCGTCAACGTTGAAAATTATGACTTTCGGGTAAACATATTGTGACCAAGGACTTGGAAAAGTGGGTATAAGACTTGAATCCCTTATAAGTCAATTAGAGGGGCTCAAAATGCAAAGAATAAAGGTGGATTGACCTTTCAAAGGACCAAGAGCCAAGGATGAAAACTGAAAGAATTTTTTTTGCCCTGATGAAAGGCTTACGTACCGTAAGCCTCAAGCCTTACGGTCCGTAAGGGATGCCCAGATGCAGAAAGTTGGTTGTTGGCTGTTTTAAACATTGCAACCGACTTAAAAACGATTTTTCACATACATGGGCGACCCCTAATAGTTCCTAGGACTTAGGGGCACTTGTTAATGATCTGGATCACCCCTTAGACTTAGTTGTCATCATCAAAATGGATCAAGAACACTATAAAAGGCCTTCATAGTTGCAACACTGTGATCACTCATTCCATCTGAACTTGTGGAGCTTCCTGGAGCATAGGAGCAGACCCAAGTCATCCCTAATAGTGCATTAGACTTTGGTAAGTATGCTTAACCTTTCCTAATTGAGTTTTTACTTAGTTTTAGCTTAAAAGTCAAACCGTCGTAATTACCGGTTGACTTAGCGATTAATCATTAATGGTCCAGTGATTAGTCGAATTGAAGGCAGTTATAAGTTGGTAATTATGTGGGCAATAAACCCTTAAAAGGGCACCCGCTGATTCCTGTTCTAACTAGATCAAATGTCGGGTCAAAGTTGTTTAGAAAAAGTCAACAGAATGCTAATTTTCAAATTAACATGTAATTAGCAATGTAGAAGGCATGTAACCTACTTTACCACTTATATAACTTGATAATAAGTATAAGGACTGGTCTAAGCTTGTTTGATCCGACAATTTTCTATTTAGACCCGGTTCGGAACCGAAAGTCGCAAAACTTTGACTTTTGCTTTAACTTCAGTTCTGACCCGTTTTAGTATGATTTACAAATGCCTTAGGACTTCCTTAGGACCAGGTTACATGTTAGTATAACCCTCTGTGGTTGATTCATTGATTGTCCGGTTCATATGCACGTTTCCGTTAATTGCCTAAACGTTGACCATAATGCCCTTTTGACCATAAAACGAGAATTTTGGAAATGTGAGAGAACAAAAATCTTTATTACTGATTTATAAACATGTCCCTATAATTTCACATCAGTTGGAGGTCTAGATTAGGAGTTATGCTCATTAGCGTAATTATAACGCCTTTTAGTAATTAAACGGCGCAATTAGCATAAAGCCTATCTAAACCCAATTTTTGACACCAAACCTTTTACCCACTGATGTAATATAATATTTTGAGATTTTTAAAGATTTTTAATTGTTTTTAAACTGATCATAACCTAAGGTTATGGCGTTGATTCGGTAAATACCGATTATACCCTTTTCGGTCATAAAATGAGTTCTACATGATATTTTGACACCAATCCAATTGCTACTGATTTTATATAATAAATAAAGTATTTTGAACTTTATAACCTGATCAGAAAACTCGGATTTCCTGTATAACCCGGAAATCGCTTAAAATGGCTTTTTAAGCGTATTAAACGCATAGTTGGGGTTTAAAACCATTTTGTCATATAAGACTTATCACCAACTGATATGACCTAATAAAATAAGTTATTTTACTAATGTATTCGGACCCGAATCTCAGAATTTCAATTAACCTCTTTTATAATCTTTAAAATGACCAAAATACCCCTACGGGGCTTAAATTGAGATTAAACTCGTTTTGGGCATAATGGAAGTATCCTACTGATATCACAACATATTTAAGGCATATTAACTTAGGAAACCTGTATATGACTCTTTTGGTTACTCGTTACGCACTTGTCGCGTTCGGATCGGCTTATGTAACTAGTTTACATATATTAGTCGAAACGGGTCAAACCATATCGTTTTTATCTCAAAATCCAGAATGTGTTTAAGTTACCCATATTAAACAAGCATACAAGCTTGTCGGGTCAAAACCACATTCTAAACCGGTCTTCGCTTTATCATGCGTTTGAACCGTGTCTTCCTTTTGAAAACTAACCGGTCTAAGTCTAAGCTTAATTAAAGACCCGTTAGAATTCTAATAGGTTATTAAAAACCTTCGTTCCAGATTAGGAGCCCAGTAAAAGCTACATGCACTTGCTGTATTTGATTTATACTTTGCTCAGGTAAATACTCTTAACTTATTTTCCCTATACGGGCTTGGGATACGGCACTATAAAAGTACCGCTTGGTCGGGTGTATGTAGTCATTTAAATCGGATTGTGATTGATGTATTTACATAACCTGTTTAATATGTAATATTTGGTGTATGGCTTTTGGGGGTTAAATGACCATGTCCCGGATATCCTTGGCATCATTTTACGAAATGGCCACGACCTAAGCACGGGGTGTAGGCGTACACCTGATAGATGCATTATGTAAAAACTGGTAATCCACTAAAGGAAACAACCTTGTGGGCATTATACCTGTGGCGTGTCAGTTAATCTAGACCGGCCCTACAAACCGGCCCTGATGGACGACAAATAAGTAAAACTGTATACATGATTATTTTAATAATTGTCCCAAGTTATAAAAGATATTTTTTCCGAAGTGCGTTCAAATCAATTTTTAAACTCTTTTCAAAATGAGTCAGTTGAGTTGTATTTACCAGTGTAAACTGACGTATTTTCCAAAAAGGCTAAGTGCGGGTACTAGAGGAAATAGGCTGGCTACTCCAGGCATCATTACTCAAGTCTCGCAAGCTCTAGATGTCAAAGTCTGTTGAACAGTTTTCCTTTTTATTTTGATCCGCCTGTGGATCCTTTACTTTCCGTTGTAATACTGGATATTACTTTATATTCGGATTGTAATATATTTATCTTTTGCTTCCGCTGTGCATTTATATATTGTGTTGTTTGACTATGATGTTACCAACCACGTCACGATACTCCCCTACCGGGCCCACCGGTCAAAAGTGGAAATATCGGGGTGTGACAGGTTGGTATCAGAGCCAACACTGAGTGAATTAAACACTAGCCTTTTGTGTTTAATCTCAGTTACACAATTGCACATTCTTGAGTCTAGACAAGAACATAGGACTAATCCTAATTCGTTTTATTTTGTCATTATTTAGTTCCTTTGTTATTTTTCTGATTAGCCCTTGCATGGGCAAGTCATTTGCTATTAGAAGTCCCGTTTAGGGCAACCATATACTTGTTTAAATTTTTATGGAACGATTATATTTAAAATATCATTCCTATATTATAAGATCTACCATTATAATAAAATGGCAAAATTTAAAAAGGACAAGACCTAGCCATATGTCACTTTAAGACAGGGCCAAGATGGTAGTTCCACAATTAGATTCAGATCCTTGTTAATAGTTCAATTTAGGATTGTTCTGCGTTAAATATTAAAAAGAGTCTAAAGAGTAAAACCTAGCCTAAATGTCATTGCAGACATGGCCAAGATGGTAAAACTTATTCAAAAGATTCAAATCTTTGTTAAATATCTGAAAGCATATTCACGCAACGACCCGATGCTCGGAATTATGAAGGGTTCACCACGTTACAAAAGTGTACTTCGGCCATTCGCCAACTGGCGTACGGGACAGTGGCTGACGCTTTGGACGAGTACTTACAGATGTCGGCAAGAACTGCGCGGGAATGTTTGTATCGGTTTTGCCATAATGTGGTGAAACTGTATAGCAAACAATATTTGCAGAAACCAAACGCGTATGATGTTCAACAGTTGTACCAAGCTCATGAAGCAAGGCACGGGTTTCCGGGAATGCTTGGTAGCATTGATTGTATGCATTGGGCGTGGCATAACTGCCCGACTACGTGGCGAGGCCAATATACGCGAGGTGATCACGGCCATCCAACCTTAATACTTGAGGCCGTGGCGTCACAAGATTTGTGGATCTGGCATTCTTTCTTTGGGCTCCCTGGTTCACTCAACGACCTCAACGTGCTATACCAATCGACGATCTTTAGCGATGTCGTTAATGGAATCGGTCCGGACACCCGTTTTACAGTTTCAGGGGTTGAGTATAGACGTGGGTATTATCTTGCTGACGGAATATATCCGTCTTGGTCTACAATTGTCAAGACTATTTCATTTCCCGATGACGAAAAAAGGAAAAAATTCGCCAAGCGTCAAGAAGCTGCAAGAAAAGACATCGAACGTGCTTTTGGTGTTTTACAAAATAAATGGGTCATCCTTGAACAACCGGCACGTGCGTTCACACCGAAGAGGTTGCGCCTTTGTATGTGCGCTTGCATTTTGCTCCATAACATGATTATTGAAGACGAAGGTCGGGCGATTTGTGAGTATGATGAGAATGCATCTTACGGGAATATTGTCCCGGTATATCCGACGCAACAGGATTTAAACTCCTTCGCGCTAACCAACGACTTCACGCATGCAAACCTTCAACAGGATTTGGTAGAACATATATAGAACAACGTAAACGTCGGGGACGGTGACGGAGACGAAGACGAGTAGTGTAATTTTTTATTTTTAGGAAATGTAATTTTTTTTATGTTATGAAATGAATTTATTTATGTTGTATTTTTTAATTTTTATAAAGTTTTTATTAAGTTAATAAAAAACTTAGAAAATTATAAAATATTAAGGTGGGGTAGCCCCATCCTCCACCCCCCTCAAAAGTGAAGGAGGCCCATCCCCCACGAGTCTGTGATGTGGCGCCTACGTGGCGGCCCATCCTCATGGGGATGGGCCTCACCATACCCTCTAGTCTCATGAATCAAATTATGAGGCTGGAAGGTATGGTGAGGCTCATCCCCAAGGGGATGGGCCGTCACGTCACCTGCCACGTCACCAAGAGTGAGGATTGGCCTAAAGGGGATGGACCAAGGGGGTGGAGGATGAGGCTATATATATATATATATATATATATATATATATATATATTTGTATGTATGTATAGGTATGTGTGTGTGAAGGAGGGGGCCGGCGAGATCGTCCATCACCTGACGAGGACGGGCCAAGGGGGCGGTGTTCCGGGGCGGCGGCGTGCCTAGCCGGCCCTTGGCCGTCCCCCATACCCACTAGTCTGAGTTGTACTCAAGCTCAGGTTAACAGGTTGAGTTTATAGTTTTATACATTATAATCTTTTCTTTTTCATGTAGCTATAAAACTGGTAACATTATTTAAGTTTAGTACAACAAATACAATTCTCTTATGAATGTATCCATTATGTGGTGACTATCCACATCTATAACTCCTATCCCTTTAGTGCATCCATTATGTAGTGACTATCCACCTCTATAACTCCTATCTTTAGTTATTATTGTATTAATGTAAGGGCCTATATATAATGGCATTTGTATCTGATGTTGAAATCAATCAATAAGAAATCCATCTTCCATTCTCCAATTCTTCTCTATATATTGCTAGTAGGTCGTTGTTTTACAACACGTTGTCAGCTCGAAAGTGCTCTCACCAAAATCCTAATCATATTCATTGTTCTCTTGTGATTTTCAACGTGAGAGGTTGTATACAATTGCTAAAACATCAGTCTCACAAAACTTTGGATATTCTTTCCCCAAATCTATTGGATCTCGGTCTCTGTGGCTATTATGGTGCATACACAATGCAAGGTAACTATTATTATATCCTTTTCCTAAATACCATTCTCATAATTTACTGTTTTACTTAGAAATCATGATAATATATAAGTGAATTAAAATAATAATAATAAGTTACTTTACATTGAGCATGATGAAAGATAATGACTGAGCATATTAGAGTATTAAATAATATTAATTTTATGTTCATAGTTTGTAAACATATTACCCAGTAACTTATTGTTTTGGACCGTACAAAAGTTTTTTTTTTCTTCAAAATTTAGAGTGGTACATATTTAATAGAAAGATGTCGAAATTTTGAATATGTCATAATCTTGTTCATAAACAAAATTTCAATCAAAACTTCTTGCTATAATTTTTTTTTGTGTGTATGTGATTCATGGTTATATATAGTGATAATCAATTACTAATGTTCGATATTAATGTAATAATAATATGATATATTATGATTTCTTTTTAGTGTTAAATATGTTGAATTATATTACAATTTAAATGATAAATAAATAATAAATACTAGTATGGTAAAATATATACATGGTTTTGTTTTAATGTGTTACGTGCATTCTCTTGATTCTAGATATGTTATTTATGTTTGAAATATGAAATCAAATCATATAATGTTACAAATTAATTGATTATGGCATAAAAGAAAATAAGTATATACATTGATTATCGCCAAAAGGAGTCTTATATAAATGTTTATATTTTAACTTTATTTATGAATTATATAAGATTTAAATATTTTAATGTGTGTGTCGAAAATATATGTTTTACTTAAAAAAAAAAGAGTTTAGAAAGCATGATTGTAACGTTCTTTTACCTTACCTCCTTTTAGAAAAAATTGGCTTGCTTGTTGATCTAAAAGATTATTTATTATTTCAGAAACAAAAATAAATAAGGACTTTGTTTGATAATCTTCAGTTGGCATTGGTTTTCTGAATTTCCAATATTTTTTTTTATTTCTATCAATAATTTTTAAATTTTGAAATTATATATGATTTGGATTATGCTAACAATTAAGATTATTCAAAAATTGCATCCTAATTTCATAGCAATTTGAAATAAGAGATATTCTCCTTATGACTATACGATACATATTTGTATAATTTTTGTTATTATTTTATTGCATAGGAGCTCGGGTTTATTCTATATTTGTAGCTATAGTAATTCATATTGTGAATAATTAAATTTTATGATTTTTTTTATTAAATCATTAAGCGTTATATTGTATCAATGGGATGTATATCTATTTCTATCTTTTAAGACATAAAATTATTGGTTATTTTGCTAGAATTATACATATAATTTTGTGCATGTAGGATACATATCAATTGATCAATGGTATTATTGCCTCATATATTGTTTATTATTTGTTTATTATATTATAATTCTATTAAAAGTAATATATGATAGGTCTATGCTAAGGTGCGCTATATGATACTACATGACAATTTATCACATTATTTTACTCCCACTGATGACAAATAATTGCTACAAATTAGTAGCTAGTAAAAAGACATATTAAGTTAATGTTAAGACTTTCTGGATAAATCTCAAAGGAGTTTATTTGATAATTTTTTTTATTATAGAAGCCTTATGGAGATATTTGGGTGTATGATATACTTGTGATTGTTTATATTATAATAGGATAATACATATTTATACTACAACAGCATAACACATAAATCATATATATTTGTAAGTTGTAAGCGATAAAAACAATACGGGTTATGAAGCTTTATCATAACTCGCTCGCATTACTGGTGACACAATTGAACAACTAAACCAAAGTTGTGGTTTATTATCAATATCATGAAAAGTATAAAATACGCTTACATTGGACTTCCAAAGTGTCATACTCCCTGTATCTCATTATCAAAGGTCGTAAAATGTTACACCGATAATAGTACATGACTCGAACAAACAATTACTTCTCAATTGATGTTATGTGAAGAGAAGTTTATTTATAAGAAGAAAATCAGATTTAACAAAAAAAAAATTTGTCCCTCAAATATGCTTCTGAGGTAGCAATATCATTATAAGAGTTATGAAAAAATGAAATAATTTTATACTCGTGTGACCGAGTAAATAATGAAAAGCTATGAAGCTTGTTTTGGTTCTACTCCATTCCCAAAAGTGAATGTGATTATATATTAATCATTGTAAATGTAATGATGGACCTAATTGAGACATTTGTAATGACGAGATTGACTATAAGAATTGTAATGATGGTCATTTTAATAATGATAATGGACCACAAAAGTGGCAAACTAAGGAGTGATTGCATAACGTGATGGTTTGAACTTTGAAGTTGTAGTATATTCTCTCGTATCATACGTTTTGTATTACATACGAGCAAGTAATACACATACAATCATAAACCAGAAGTTTATGGATCATAATTATTTAATTAGTTGGCATGACCGGTTAGACCACACCGAGTCAATGATGATGTGAAACATAATGAAGAGCTAGAAGATTCTTCAACATAATAATTAGCATGTAATGTTTGCTCTCAAGGGAAATTATATATTTGCAAAATAAACGAGGGTGTGTATACCTAAATATTTTGGAAGCGATTAAAGGATATGCATATCCCAACATGATACCATTTAGTTTTTTTTTAAATCGATGCATCGTCTAAATGGTTATCAAATCCACAACCTGAAGCTTGTGTGATTGTGGCTTAGCTAATGTGATAGCAATCATATTAATCAATATTAGTATATTTATTTGATAATAGTGAATTTGATTCCTACGTTATTAACGATGATTGGAATAAGTGTTATTGTTGAGATGATCACTAAACGTCAACTACTGGTTACAAAGCCAATAATCACGAGAGGCGCAAAAGTTCATTTAGGTACATGTAATTTTATATATAGTACCATCAATTCACATCAAGCCAGTAAGTTATAGTTCTCCCCATACAGCTGGTTTTTGGTCAGGAACCAAAGATGTCTCATCAAAGATTTTGTTGTGCGACATATATTGAAACTCATCCACCACACCACACAAAGATGGGACTTCTAAAAAGTTTGAGAATATGTTGGGTATAAATAATTGTGTATGATTAAATACTTAAAGCCATTAGTGAGAAATTCGTTTATGGCTCATTGGTTTTCACTTTAGTGAATGAATGTTCCCAACATTAGGGGGAGATAACAAGCAGTTGGAAAGTGAAAAGTGAAATGAATTATCATATCATCTTGATCCTCAGACTATAAACTATGAACTAGAAGTTTAAAGTATAATTCATTTACCAATATTAAAGAACAAATTACCAGACAAGTTCACTGACCTAAATAGAGTGACTAAATAAGTCACATAATCAACTGCTTATGCTCCAGTTATCTTTGTGTCCCAAGAGGACAACCACATATTGTGTAATGAGTCTATTGCACGCTTAAAGTGTGGCAGACTAATTGATTCCAATAATAAAATTCCTTAAAAATTGGAGCAAGTAATTAAGATGGTCAAGTCGAGGTTATAGTAATAAGATCCCCTGAAGGGACAATAGACATGATGGTTCAAGAAGAACCTCAGGTACCTGAAAATAAAGAGATCTCGCTAAGTTGTATCATGTCTAAGATATATATGGAATCGAAATAAAAATCGACGTCGTTATACTTTTGTATATAATGTAGCGCTTAAAATGATTAAATGATGAGGATCAAGATTTGAGATCTGCCTATGAACGTAAACATATAAATGACTGGCCAAAATGGAAAGACGTAAATAAGGCAAAGTTGAATTCTCTAATGACATGGAAAGTATCTGGACCAACAGTCCATACAACTAAAGTTGTAAAATATGTTGGATATAAACAGGTCTTTTATGCGAATTATGTGAAAATCAAATTGAGTGATATAAGGAAAATTGGTGGCACAAGAATTTTCGCAATGACCTATGATTGATTATGAGGAGACGTATTCTCCAGTGGTGGATGCATTGACTTTCCAATATTTTGTTAGTCTGTTAATATATAAAAGTGAGTTGACATGCGTCTTATGAAAGTTATGTAACACTTGATACTAAGTCATATAAAATAAGTTCTCGAGAATATTATGATTATTATATAAATTCAGATCTGAATACATATACATGTTGTATATGTTATTGAATTGAA
Source organism: Helianthus tuberosus (assembly GCA_030545235.1). Lineage (NCBI taxonomy): Eukaryota > Viridiplantae > Streptophyta > Magnoliopsida > Asterales > Asteraceae > Helianthus > Helianthus tuberosus. Next base: position 40,015,105 of record CM060371.1, on the reverse strand, counting down.
TATAATTGGAACTCCCCATGAGTATCCTAAAGCATTTGAGTGCTTAAGAGTTTAATTGAAACACCTTAATGGATATAATTATAGTCCACCAATACTCCAATAAACATACATAGAAAATGTATACCTGGTTATTATGGCATATCAATGTACACTATGTACAAACATAGTACAATATGGATTTTGGATATAAAAGCAAGTGTTCATGATATTTTTGCATATGTTATAGATATCTATATGTTAAAAGGGCAAATTTATGTAGCAAAACTTCTAAAGAGTGAAAGCACATGCATATTTGGATAAGATGGAAAGAATTCTCTCATGGATTGATAATGCTAGAAGCATTAATGATGTAAAAACCTCAAGAACGTACTATATCAAGTTCATAGAATATGTATGGACTAAAATAGTTAGATCGAGTGTTATACAACTCGAGATATTTGCATAAAAAGGGATATAAGTTTGATTAAATTAGCCATGTTTTATCGACGTTCTACTGTTAAAAGTTTACTATAATCGCAGTTTACAGTGATGACGTCTAGGCATCATCGAGAGAAATTGTCGAGCTTTTAGAGGGAGAATTTTTGAATGGCCTTGGCACGGTCTAATTATTCCTCGAACTGCAGTTCGAGTATATATGTAATTATGTTTTACCAATCCCCCAAGTACATCTAAAAGATGATGTTTGGATATTTAGTATAGACATAGTTGATCCTTAAAGTATGTTAAAGGTTGTTAAGTCATTTGTTATAAGAAATGCCTATTTAGTATGGACACGTTAACCCTTTCTAGCTTATTTATTAAAAGAATAAGAAAATAAAAATATGTATTTAGTTATTTTCACATCGAGTGTGTATGGACTCCATTTCATGTCAGGAAAAGCCCAATGTTTTTTTTTTTTTTTTACAGGAAGTAATTAGTAGCGTGCAGACAATTTCAATGTTCGAATTTAAAGACAAAACATGTTCATGAATCATGAAACACCGACATGTCCCATAAATAATAGGGCCACTTCACTATTTAAACATCAGGCCCAAGATAAATTGTCTGAAGTAAAACGGGCCCACTACTATGATAATTTAAATCATGTCGGCCCAATAGATAGAGCTTATTATGTATTTTAGCAGGCACCATGCAATCAATCAACAAAAAAATGAAAAGAAATATATAATGTAACATTTCTTTTTTCTTAAAAGTCTAAGGGATTGTTTCGCAACTTCTGAATCATTTAGTGCTGAAGCAGTAAGAGGTTTGAACTATTAAGAGTCAGTATAATGCTTAATCGTTAAGAGGCAATTGTCTGACCAATTCAGATAAGAGGTCTTAACCATTCAGACTCAGTATAATGCTTAACCATTCAGAGGCAAATGTCTGAACCATTCACACATCTGCTCGCGAAATAAACAGACTAAACCATTAATTGCTGAACCAATAAGAGGTCTGAACCATTAATAGCCCCATTAAGAGCTAAACAAAGAGCCCCTAAGCGTATCTACATCTACGATCTTAAATATCTTAAATATACATACCAAATAACCCTTCACGAAAACTAAAACAAAACATTTTCGAGAAATGATATATTCTTATACACAATGCTTAAAAGTATTAATAAAACTCGTCTCATATATTTAGCGATAACTGGTCATATAGGTGGTTCGCGTTGCAAATATGTTTACTCAACAAGTCAAGTGACTTATACTAAAATAACTTTCTTAAACCCCACTTATTAATTATTGAAGTTATACGTTATTTGTTGCTTTCTTTTTTATGATTGAAGAAGAAAATACTAGTTTGTGACTTTAACAACGGTATGAACTTCTATAAAATTGTCATTTGATCAATCTTTGGACTTGAATCGTGAGTCACCACTGGAAATACTTTACGAAACAGAAAGTTGTCAGCCTCGTCACCAAGAAGAGCGGCCTCCATATGGTCATCCTCCTACAAAAGAGAAAGTTGCAATAAGTACAAGTACTAGTAACAATTACTGTGAATGAATGAATGCATCACCTTATGATGGAGTACTTATATTGGCGAAATTAATGTTTGTGTCACTATCAAAGGATGGTTGGCCTAGAAAAAGGCATAACCATCATAATAGTGACGCAGTCATCCTTATTGGTAAAAGTGATATTATTTCTTTTATTTTGTCGTCCTTTCCTTCCACGTAGGCGTAACCCTATATTGGTCACCACTTGACCCGGACCCTCTAGGTTGGTCTTGATAATAATAAGATCCCTAGGTGACCTGTCGACTTCAACTCACCATTTTGCAAATATATATGTGTAAATGTAAAGATGGTGGTGGTTAACAAAAGTAATGGATAAGAGTACCAAAAGGTGTTTTTATTGAAATAACAAACATAATAGTAGTATTTCATAGTTTCAGAGAAAAAAATAAATTTATCTGTAGTAGCTATTTACACTTTTTTAAAGTAACTATAAATTATTACAAAATAAGGCTCTAAATAATTGTTTTAAACTTTCAAAAACCTTTAATTAATTTATCAAAACTTTTAAAGCCATTTATAAACTGATTAATTTCTGCAAAATTCAAAGTTGCAACTTGCAACTTAAAAATAAAAAAAGACTATTTTGCAACATGCGTGTGAGGGGATCGTACTACAATAAGAGGGTAGGTTATGTGCACGCGTTTCACTCGGCCCACTACTATAAAATGGGCCATGTTTGTTCAATGTGTTTCTTCCGGCCCATAGAGCCACATAAGCATCACTAGGGTAGCAAATGGCAATGGGTCGGGCTTAGATCCCAACGCAAACCCTTTAGATAAATTTATCCCAAATCCGTCCAAAAACCCATTGGGTTTATATCAAGTAAATACCCGTCTGGTATCAGGTATATCCACAGGTTTCGGGTAACCTGTTAATTTAAAAAAAATTACACCACTAGTCAATCACATTTAGTATTATCACTATAAAAATACGTTAAATAGCTAGATTTTGGATCTTGTACAATAAAAATAATTCATACGAAGGGTAGGAGAAAAGCACACAACCATTGATCCCCCAAGATCAATGGTTCGAAATTAGGCAATGATATTTTCGTAAATCTTAGGTTCAAACAATTGAAAAAAAAAATAGAGAAAGAGTATTCTGGTCCTTTCTCACTTGAACTTCTTCCCTCCTTGATTTTCAAACGATTATAACTTTTGAATACGTTAATATTTTTTAAAAATAATTACACCATGTTAACGAGCATTTTATTCTCTTTAATTCGAGCAACCTAGTGCTATAGTTTTCTTAAAAAAAATTACATGGTTTTGAATATCCGTTACGTGGTTCTGAATACCCAGTACACGACTACGTGATTTTGAATACCCATTACGTGTTTAAGTGATTTCATTATCGTATATGAAACCACAGTAAGTGATTATTTAATTACGTAACAATAGTTGACTATGTATTATTATGTGACTACATGATTTTGAATACCCATTTCATGATTACGTTATTTCATTATAGTATTTTATGTAAAACCACATTGAGTGATTACATAATTACGTAAAAACAAAAACACGTAATACATAATATTTCATATGGAATATTTCAGGTGGAATCACGTAATAAGGATAAATCATATAATAAACATTAGCCAAATCAACCTATAATAACCACACACTACCGTGTATTAGAGATTTATAATCACGTAATAAAACATTAACAATCAAGTTTTTATTATTGAATGTGTAATCACGTAATAAGCATAGTTGTAATAATATCAATTATAACAAATCATATTGAATGTGTAATTAAGTAATGAATCTATATTGAATGTGTAATCATGTAATGGTTTATGTTAAATGTATAATCATGAACAACTCAGTTAAATGCTTTTAAAAACAGAAAAATAAAATAATAAATATATAATAACGAATAAAAAATAACTTACATTATCCTCTTACTCATCTATAATAACAACTTTAAAACAACCCTTTTATTAATGACAACTCGTGTTTATATATTTGTATACTATGGTGGGTGACTGATTTTTCATCATCAAAAGACATAAATACATTATAATATCTAAAATTAATATCATATTATTACTAACACACTAATGAACAACTCGGTTAAATACTTTTAAAAATTAAAAAAAAATGAAATAATAAATATATAATAACGAACAAAAAATAACTTACATTATACTCTTACTCATCTATAATAACAACTTTAAAACAACATTTTTATTAATGACAACTCTTGTTTATATAATTGTGTACTATCTTGGGTGACTGATTTTCATCATCAAAAGACATAAATACATTAATATCTAAAATTAATATCATATTATTACTAACACCCTAATGAACAACTCGGTAAACGCTTTTAAAACAGAAAAATAAAAATAATAAATATATAATAACGAATAAAAAATAACTTACATTATCCTCTTACTCATCATCTATAGTAACAACTTTAAAACAACATTTTTTTAATGACAACGCTTACGTACTACTACATTACATTAAATAAATCTTATAACGTACTTCTTGTTTTGGATTGAACCCAATACCTCTCACTAAAAGGCAAGAGCTCCTATCAAGTAAGTTAGCCCCAAATTGACTTAAAACTACAATTATATTACTTAATTTGATTATACAGATCGTGTCTTATAATATACAAGGTTGGTAATTCAGCTGCATAGATATATTTGTTTTCAAACTATTATATGTGAGCAACATAAATTAGGTTGTATTAAGCTATTGCAATCATTATCTATTGGATTATCTTTTTTTTAAGGTGTACATTATTTGTGAATGTCAGGAGGTTTAGCATATGTTATCTTAACTGGGTCGCGTTAGAGAGCCCCCTCGCACAATAGATCCTCAATTTAAACCCCTCATTGAGAAACCCCTATCACCCAGACTTTTTTTTTGAACGGCCAACTAAAATTTTTATTGATAAACGATGATAACAACTGTTATCCACGCCATAGTCCATACATCAATACAAACAACCAAAATTACACACCAAGGCAAAAAACATTAAAGTCGTTCCAACATTCCCATGATAAATCCGATGCTTTAGCCCGATGTTTTACCCACAAAAACCCCAGTACTTTTGCGTCTTCAAAAACTCTTTCCGGTGAGCACTTCTTTCGTTTAAATACCAAGTTGTTTCTAGCTGCCCATATACACCACACTGTTGTTTGGAAGACCGCATAGACCAACTGTTTCCATAATCTCGACCCCCTCATATTCTCATGGTAGTTTACCAGATCATCCAGGCCAAAGAAAAATATAGCTGGTAGTTTGCACCACCTAGCAACACCCTCCCAGACCTTTTGTGTGAACCGGAAAGAGCAGAAAACATGCTCAGTTGTCTCCTCCTCCTCTCGACATAATTCGCATAAAGTTGTTGCTACATTTACCCCTCTTCTAACCAAAGCCACCCTAGTTGGCAGTTTATCCAGATTCAGCCTCCACATTAGAAAATTTACCTTTAGCGGAGTCCAGCGGTTCCACGAAAAGGAAGAAGCTGTACTCGTCTCTTGAATTAGCACCATCTGTCTCATCAACCTGCTAACTGAAAACAGCCCATCACCGCCCAGTGACCACTCCCACTTGTCCGCAACATCGGTGAGATATACCGAGGACAGCAGCCCCATCATTTGTATAAATTCAGCATGTTCCAAGTTTGAATGGAACTGCCGAACCCACTGAAACATGAAGCCCGACGCCCCCCTCACCCAGTTCGAAACCGTCACCCTTTTATTTGCTTCAATTGCAAACAACCCAGGAAACTTTGTTGCTAATGGTTCATCCGAAACCCAACAATCTAGCCATAATGAAATCTCTTGGCCACACCCCACAATCCCACGGAAGGAGTTCTGGAAGTCAATACCCAATTCTGCCAAGTCAATAGCAACTTTGAATATTTGTTTCCATGGCCCAGCCACCGAAACCCAGACTTGAGCTTGAGACCTGGAGGGAAAAACACATCCAGACCCATCATAGGTGGAAGTTAAATACCCGTGGCCACCAATAAAGCACTAGTGATGGTTCTCTATTGGATTATCTATTTATCTATCTTTTGAGGCCTAGTTCACATACCGGCTCGAAGGCTTAAATTATGAAAGATATTTTTGGTTATAAAGTATAGGGAAAAGATCAAATAGGAAGATTAATTTCGCTAGGAATGATAGGAAGCAATAAGAGGATGACATGTGGCAAAGATGAAAAACATAAGGAGGGGCATTTTGGTCAAAACTCACCATCTTAAAAAAAACCCAGCATCTGCAATTCATTTCTCTTACCCGTATACTCAAATCCACCATTTTCAAAACTATAAACTACCACATCACAACCACCACCACCACCTCCACCACCACCACCACCACGACCTACGATCACCACCATCTTGTCGGAAACTAGATCTGAAACCACCACCTTCAACCACCTGTTGGGTTTTTCAGATCTGACACCATCATTCCATCATCCACCGCCACCGCTCCACCGCCACCAGTTTCCCCACGGTGTATCAGAGTTCTTTTTCCGTCCACCATCGTTAATCAGAGTTCTTTTGTAAGTTATGTTATATTTTATTTTCATTGCGTTTTAGTTATCAAACCTCAATTGCGTTTTTCACATCATTATGTTTTAGTTAGAGTTCTTTTCATTTTGTTCTTCTGGATGTTAAAATAGAGACATGACCATGCTAAAATAGAAGCATGATCATGTTGGAACAAAGGTATGGCCACGTTTAAACTCATTGCGTTTTAGAACCTGCAGTACAAAGAACATGATAATGCTTGGACAGAGGCATGATCATGTTGGAACTAAGGCATACCCATGTTAAAACTACATTGCTTTTTAGAACCTATGTTAAAACTCCATTGCTTTTTAGAACCTGTAGTACAAAATTTTAATTTTGGTTTCATTGCGTCTTACAACTTGGAGTGTAAAGAACATGTAGAAACATGGTCATGTTGGAACAAAAGCATGGCCATGTTAAAACTTCATTGATATTGATTTTTAGTTTTATTGCGTTTTACAAGCAAATAACATGATCATGCTAAAATAGAAGCATGGTCATGTTGGAACAAAAGCATGGCCATGTTAAAGCATAAACATGGCCATGTTAAAACTCCATTGCTTTTTTAGAACCTACAGTGCAAAATATTGATTTTTGTTTTCATTGCGTTTTACAACCTGATGTGCAAAGAACATGATCATGCCAAAACAGAAGCATGGTCATGTTGGAACAAAAGCATGACCATGTTAAAACATAAACATGGTCATGTTAAAACTTAATTGCTTTTTAGAACTACAGTGCAAAATATTGATTTTTGGTTTCATTGCGTTTTACAAGCAAAGAACATGATCATGCTAAAATAGAAGCATGGTCATGTTGGAACAAAAGCATGACCATGTTAAAACTTAAACATGGTCATGTTAAAACTCCATTGTGCAAAATATTGATTTTTGGTTTCATTGCGTTTTACAATCTGGGGTGCAAAGAACATGATCATGCCAAAATAAAAACATGGTCATGTTGGAACAAAAGCATGACCATGTTAAAACATGAACATGACCATGTTAAAACTTCATTGCTTTTTAGAATATGTAGTGTAAAATATTGATTTTGGGTTTCATTGCGTTTTAGAACTGGAGTGTAAAATAACATCAAAGAACATGATCATGTTAAAAGGGAAGCATGATCATGTTGGAACAAAGACATGACCATGTTAAAACATAAACATGACCATGTTAAAACCTATTGCGTTTTAGAACCTGGGTTATAGTGTGTTGTTCTATCCATTGCGTTTTACGCATCTAGGTTTTCGATTTTTTTTTCAAAAGTATAGCAATAGTGTGCTCGTTTTAAAGATAAAAACCGCTCGTTTTTATGGTGTAATTTTTATAAAAAAATATTGTCGTATGAAAAAGTTATTAACGATTTAAAAACAATGGGGAATTGGAGGAGAGAGAAACTATTGATTTGAATGGACTAGAATACCCTCAAACTAACTCACGCGCCTCTTTTTTCTTGTTCAATTTCACCCATTTAATCTCAGCCATTGATTAAGCAAATTGATGGTCAAGATTACTTCCTAGTCTTTCTAGCAAAATAAACTTCCTATTGTATCTCCACCCGTAAAGTATATTATTTTATTGAACCCATAAATATTTTGTATTGTTTTTCACATGTATATTATTTTATTGAACCCATAAATATTTTGTATTGTTTTTCACATATCTCATGTAATAAAATATTATATATTATGGAGCGAGTATTGTTGATCATTTCCAATACAGGTAAACTATTGTTAAATGGCGAATAAAGGGATTTTTCTATGGGGCGCGAAATATTTTTAAAGATTTTTGGCCTTTAGACATATAAAAAAATCGGTTCATATCGGGTGGGATCGGGTCGGGTAATGTAAAACAAAAGAACATCAAACTAAAATTTATATAATCATCAAAAACATGTCAAACGCCATTACAAACATGTTTAAAATTGTGTCATACGGGTTTTTATTTTTTGAAATCTATGCAAAACATCATATAAAGCTACTTTCCTAATGGTTCTCTTGAGAACTCTAGACAAAACTTTCATGCTCATGGTTCCTATCACATATAAATCGATTCATAAGTTTATAAAAAACACTAAACACTTAAATAAAATAAACAATCATGTTCAACCATAGTCTATAATTTTTAAGCTCTAGTAAAATCTAGAACAACAAAAAAAAAATCAAAACAACAAAATCATGTTATTAAAGTCTAGAAGAACAAAAAAATAGATCAAAACACATAAAATTTCAAATCCTTTTAACACATCTATAACTCTATTTTTCCTAAAATACCACATAAAACCACAAAAAAAAAAAATACATAAAAAACGAAGGTACCTCGCTAAATTTTGGATTCCGGGTGGTGGGGTGGCCGGAATCAAGCTTTTCCGGTAAGAATACAACCACCGCCGTCGTGGCTGTTGACTGCCTTCGTGTGTCGGTCGTTGCGCGATCAGAAGAGGGAGGGCGGGAGAAAGAATTGGATGGAGCGGTTGGGTTGGGTTATTTTATTTAACTTCAAATTTAATTGGATTGGGTTACAATGGAATGTTTATTGGGCTAATGGTTAAATTGTTAAGTGAAAGTTATTAGGTTAAAGTGTTAAGTAAAGTGGTTAAAAATAATTATATAAACTAGGTTATATTTTAATATAAATCAGTGCTTACAATTTTCTTTTATAAATTCATAAGATTTTTCTCTATAGGTGGCGATTGAAACTTTCCAAGGGGTGCGGTTGAAACTTTCCAAGGGTGCGGTCAGAATTTTACGCGAAATTTAACCCTAATTTTTATTTTGAGTAAATTACAAGTTTTGTCCTTTATGTTTGTCCCAAATTTCAGGCGTTGTCCTTTACCTTTAAAATTGATGAGTTTTGTCCTTAATGTTTCAAAATCGTGCACGTTATGTCCTTTAGGGCAAACCCAGTTAGAATTTTCTGTTAAGTTATGTCATGTGCATTGCACACGAGGGTAAAACAGTCATTTCCCCTCCCCTACTTGTGTTTCCCCCTTTTAAAACCCTAATAACACCCCCTTTTCATCTTCAACCCCAATTCATCTTCATAAACTCATCATCATCTTCTTCACCACTAGATTAGGTCAAACTTGATGCTAAATTCAATGTTTGTTGTACATCTCATCTCCATCTGCATACTCCGGCAAACAAATCGCACAATCGCGCTTATCTTCTTTCTGCTGATAAATTGAACTCAATCAAGGTTAAATTACACAAAATCTAATAAAACATAAATAAAATTATCATAAGTCATACTTTTGGCAGCACAATCCTCCCAAGACTTCCAACATCACTTTGCTTCAATACTTTCTGGAGCAAAAACTTCAAATTCTTCTCAGTCTTTAATTCCTAATGATCAAATAAACATAAACAAATCAAGAATCAACTTTCACCAACAAACAAAATAACTAAAGTTACTACAATTTCGCGCACCTGACGTTTGTCACAAGAAGTTTGTTTCGACAAACGTCCGCTGTGGTGCTTCCAGCGGGACGGTGTTTGAAGACGGTGGTGATGGCTAGTACACCCAGTTCCCTCCATGCGATTTTCCAGGGTAATAAGGAGCTAGAGGCATAAGCGATGGAGCATAACAGCTGCCCACGCCATGAAACTGATTGTTCTCCAGTGGTGAAGAAGAAATGGTGAAGAAGATGATGATGTGAGTTGATGAAGATGAATTGGGGTTGAAGATGACCAGGGGTGTTATTAGGGTTTTAAAAGGGGGAAACACAAGTGGGGGAGGGGAAATGACTGTTCTACCCTTGTGTGCAATGCACATGACATAACTTAACAGAAAATTCTAACTGGGTTTGCCCTAAAGGACATAACGTGCACGATTTTGAAACGTTAAGGACAAAACTCATCAATTTTAAAGGTAAAGGACAGCGCCTGAAATTTGGGACAAACATAAAGGACAAAACTTGTAATTTACTCTTTTATTTTTAAGGGGTGCGGCCGTCCACCCACACACCAGTGGGTAGGTCCCCCCTGCTATTGTTCCATTTTGAAAATTGCACCTTAGAAACTTGGTGTTAAATGCAAAGAAATAAAATAGAGTAAAAATGCCAAAATAGTCACTGAGTTTAGGTCACTTTTGTCAATTTAGTTCAAAAATGAAACTTTTTGTATTTGCGTCCCTGGGGTTTCATTTTTGTTGTCATTTTCATCTAATTGACAAATTGTGTTAGAATTTTTTGTTAACTTCTTCCCTTTTTTTGTCGTTTTCCTCATTTAGTTATAATATATTATGGCATATAATGACGATTATACCTTTCATCTATATGAGGAAACCGACAAAAATGGAGAAATTAATAGAAAATTCTAACTTAGTTGCCAATTGGATGAAAATGCAACAAAAATGAAACCTTTAGTGACCCAGCTACAAATGATTTCATTTTTGGACTGAATTAACAAAGGTACCCTAAACTCGACGATTTTAACATTTACTCAATAAAATAAGTATAACTTTTATCTATCTATGATACAATCTAGTTATAACTTTCTCAACCATACTGTAAAATCTAGAAAAAGAAAATCAAATAAGTGTACATTATGCATTTTTATTAAAATAATAAAATAAAAAGTTAATGCTTGATTTGAAAATAAGAAACAAAAGTTTCTGAATTCCCTTTCTTGAATAGTATATGAAATAATTGTATTAAGCATATAAAGTAAAAATGTACAATATTACCAAATATGTTATTTCCTTTTTTAAAACAATTATATTATGAACGATAATTTAAGATTACATGAAATACAAATAGTAAAACTTTAGAAAAAGTTTGACCAAACATTGGAAAAAAAGCATTGATGTAACATATGCTAAGGTTGTGGTTGTAGTCATGTGATATAACTTTGTCCTGCAACAAAAGGGTGGGGAGTAAGGCCTACCATAAGCATGTAAAATAAAGTGGCCTTCCTTATTTCACCAAACACATATATTCGTATAGGAGGTAATAAAAATAACAGTAAATATACTACTTTGAAAGTTTTTACCATTTTCTATGATAGTATATATGTTGACAATAAAATGTTTACTTGAAAATGGGTTACTTTTTATTAATAAAACAATATAAATAATAATAACGATATTATCACGATTTGTGTAGAAAACAGTTAGTACAATTCCATATTTCCATATACAAAACAAACAATAAGTAATACAAAAGTTTCAACCTTATATGAACAAGACGATTCAAGTATTTGTCTTATATGGGAAGTTCGACAATGTTCTTGACTACAAAATGAACAAATTGATTGTTCATGGTTGTAGCTGAAAGTTCGTGTTAAATATGGGTCTCTTAAAACAAATTTTGTGTATCTTTTTGGACGGATGCGTCTTTCTCTCATGGTACAACAACTGAAGTAGTGTGTACTTTCAAAGAGGATCAGGCACCCCAAGTTACACCGAATTAAGATGTTTTCAATTTATGTGGGAAAAGAAACACGCAAAGTAGGTGATGGTTGAAGAATTGGAGAGTGCTCAACCCTAAATTCAACGAAACTTGTTCACAACATGATTTCTCTAGTCCATCTCTCCTTTTATCTTTTTTTTCACTTCTTTTGTTCTCTTCTTGAAAACTGAATCACATAGCTCCTTTTTTACGGGATATCTGATTTCAATAACCCAATTTTTTACCGGTTGGCCGATAACACTCTCAACTTTTGATTTGTACAATAACATTCGCAACTTTCAACTTATTTCCTCTGATACTTCTTAACTAACTAAACCCTAACCCAGTTAGCTGATGTTGGATGCCACGTCATAAAAAACGCCACGTCAGCTGCCACGTCATCAATAATGCAATGTTAGCTGCCACATCAGCTGCCATATCATCAAAAAGCCACATCAGCTGCCACGCCATATGCCATGTCAGCAAAAAAGGGCCACATCAGCAAAAACTAAGTGGGTTAGGGTTTAGTTAGTTAGGGAGTGCTAAAGGAAAATAAGTTGAAAGTTAGAAGTGCTGACAAATCAAAAGTTGGGAGTGTTATCGGTCAACTAGTGAAAATTGGGTTATTTAAATCCAATATTCAATTTTTCAAACTAAAACTCTAAATTTAATTCACTTGTAACAATTTTATGAGTCAAATAAAACATACATTTGGTTGATGGCATGTTAACGTCAAATTAAATAAAACTATGAGGTATAATGAAAACCTCCATAATGATTTATGAAAAGAAATTTAAGAGTCAACAACAAAACAACCATTTTATGAAAAAGATAAAATTTATACTACAATCATCAAAGTTTCCCGGTATTCATTTTAGTCACTCAATTTTCAGCATTATTATCTCATTTAGCTTAGCTCTGCTTTGGGCGTGATTCAAGTTCTAACATAAAGGAACACAATCACGAAAATAATTATCTATATAAATCATATATAAATACAATTATTTAAGTCCGAAGTTAGTTAAAAATCATTTTCACTAAACAATGACAAAGTTCTCATAGAAGTCAATGTTCATATAAAATTGAAAGCTTTGTATTAATAGAGGTAACTTCGTAGAATAATAACCAAGTTTTAAAAGTGTTCTAATTAAATTACTCAAGTTTCAAAAGTGTTTCAGTCAGGTCACTCAACATTCATTTTTCATTAAAATTAAGGGTTTTTTCATCTATTTCATAGGTAACCGTGGTGATGGAATTTCTGTTTCTTTTTTCCCTTTTATTTGACGCTAACGTCGAGTGATGACGTGGATTGTAACTTGTTTTTTTATTTTTTAATGTAATTAAAGTGTTTTTATTTTTATAAATATAATTTCATATATTAAAATAATCCGACCCCAGGATCTTATGCTCCATTTTTTTCTTGACACATGGAAAAAATGACATGGCTCGATTTGAACGTTAACTTATCTAACTTGGACAAAAACGTTACTATTTTGTGACATTTTCCTGATAATTGCTTCTTTTGTATACGGAATTGTTCTAATAATATTTCCTGCACAAATAGCGAGAGTATATCTATTTTCTATTATGTTTATTATATTATATTGTTTTGTATCTAATACTAATAAAATAGTCTATTTAATGCCACATGACATTTTTCTCACTTTCAATTCACTAATATTATTATTAATTAATTAATACAAAACAATGAAAAATTCCTTAACAACTTAATACTAATAAATGTTTTATTGTTTACTTAGGGTGAAAGGGGTGCTCCCCTCATGAGAGGGATAAACTCTCCACCCACCTAATCACATATTGTCATGTCAATTCTCCTCTCTAAGGCCCCACTTACACTAAAACATAAGGGTGGTCATCTCTCTTGAGGAGGGGTAAACTATTTTTTTTAATAAAAAAAAATAAAAAAAATTGTGATTGGTTGAAAAGAGTGCCCTCCACCATTATTCAACTCTCTATCTCCTTCCCTCTTCTTCCCCTATGCGGTAAACACTCACCGAAATTCCATTCCCCCACTCACCTAAAGTTGATGGCAGCGGTGTTCCCCTTAGGTGAACTCACTCCCCATATGCACCCCTCTCCTCCTTAGATATTGATAATTTACTTTTGAATTATCTAAAATATATAATTAGTTATTAGTAACAATTCTACTTATAATAAACAATTCTAAATAATGTCAATGTGATTACACTTTCTTATTCTTTAAAAGGATTTCTTTTACTGTATGTTTAAAACATCTATTAAATAAATTATTATCTTATATTGTAATAATAAAAATGGTAGTGCATAGGTTAATCCGATACTTGAAAATCAATTTACTTCCATGCTTTAAAAACACTTTTAATGTTATTAGACTCGTGCAATATACAGGTTTAAGGGTAGAAGAACTTCATAATAATTTTGATGCAAGTCTATACTCACCGGATGTCCTAAATGGAGTTATATTGATCGAAATAATAGTTTATGTAATGGAACTCTACTACAGGTCCTATCACTGGGTGATTAGGTTATTAAGACACTCATATTATCCGAAAGTAATACTGGCACTCGAATCTTTATCCCTAGATTTCGTTTAATACCGCCAAGCAGAATGATTACGTTTAAATTGAAAAGAAGACAATTTTCTCTCACCCTATGTTTTGCCATGACGATAAATAAAAGTACAAGACAATTTCTATGTAAAGTTGGTTTGTTTCTAAAATAATCGTTTTTTTACGCATGACCAACTCTTGCGTCATCTATGTTAAAAAAATTCACTTATATAAATTTATGAAGACAACATAAAATTAAATAAGTTATAATTTTATTTCCTTAAACCCGTGTACTATACGTGTCTAATAATCTAGTTATTAATAAAAAGTGAACCATTTATCGACAATAAGTGTATGGATCTGGATCGACATTCTGGCAATACAGATATTCCATTATATTCTTACACATAAAAAAGGTATAACAAACCATGAAGACCAAAACTGTACAAACATCATGGGGTATAGAACCAGGCAGGCAAACACCATAAGGTTCATCCCAACTTGTTTAAATGGTGAGACAATAGCAAGACCTAAACGAACATAATACAAAATATGTACAACATTCAATAAGAACATTAAATAATTTACGAAATCACACAAATGTAGTTAGCATGGGACGTGAGGGGCCTCAAATCTCATTGTCACGGTTCATAGAGGTATAACACCATTAGTGATTTTCTTATGTTTTAATGAGTTATGACTTAATGACAATTGTAGTGTATACTTCATGTCTTAGATAAGACACTCAAATATTGTGTTAGTCAATTTTTGCATACGATATGCGATGAAAACGGGTACTACTTGATAATGATTCACGTTTGAAAGTAGATATGTGTTATGGTTCTTGATTAATTCACCAAAGAAAATAGATAGAAGCCAGAATGAATAATAGACAGATAATTGAATCAAAGTTTTTCTCATACTCAATAATAAATCCTATGGCTCTTATATAGCCTCTTCTAAACAACGGAAACAATTAAATCTAAACTAATTCCTAACTAACTGGAGAATTAGGTTTATCGTATACGTGAGTATTCTTCGATACGTAGGGGCATCGAGCTGCAGCTTTGATCTGTACAACACACAGATCCATCGTGATTAACTTTCAATTGTTGTAGATGAAATTACATGTGAAATTGAAGTGTTTTGGGGGTTAATTGGAGGAAAGAAGAGGATTTTGAGAGTGAGTGATCATTGTTTGGGATGATAATGGAGGAATTTAATGGAGATGGGTGCTAGGGTTTTGAGGTTTGAAGATGTGCAGGTGTTTTGAAAGAGAGAGGTGTTTTGAAGAGGTTGGTCCAGATCTGCGCGAGGAAGAGCTCTCGAAGAGTTTTTTTTAGTGAAATCTCTTCCAAAAAACAAACACGTTACAGACCCAAAGGTCTGCGCGGCGCAGACATAAGAGATCAGGAAGTACTTCTTGCAAAAAAACAAACACCCCCTCAATAATAGAACTACCTCGACCTACCATCACGTTTCACCTCTTCACGATATATATTCTTAGATATAAAATATAAAATTATCTACTATCTGTGTGAAACACTTTTTTTCACATTTCACATCCAATACAAGTATTAGTTTGTAATACTCATTAACTAGATTATTTGTCTGCGCGTTGCGGCATTGCGTTATCGTGAGCATTCGATGGGTATTGGTTTGATTTGTTGCAGTACCGTTATGATACATGCCCTCGGTATAGAAACCAACACATGTTTTATATCGACCGGAAACGATAAAAATGAACACCCTCACTTGTACGGGCTTTGGTGTTGTTCGAAGGATATCGATTGGTTCAGATCGTCATGAAAATAGTACCGATATTCATTTATCATCGCAGACAAAGTTGTACGAATGAAAAATTATCAAAACCAGATGTCATCAAAACGAATAAAGGTATCAGTATCGATGTTGTTCGGGTACGATACAATAAGATAGCGATATCTAGTCAGTTTATCGAAAGTAAAAATAAAAAGAAAATCATATTAATGTTGATATATATTTTCGATGTTAAGCCTTATTATTAATAAAAAACTAATATATATTATTAATATTATTGATGCTTATTATTAATAATAATTAAAATATCAATATTTCACTATTCATCCAAACTTTCTGTTAATATGTATAACTAGATTTTCCCCGCCCGTGTTGCGGGGCACTAAGCCGAATATTTCTCTCTCATAACATGTCCGTGTGTTTCGATTACTTGTACATACTACTCATAACACGATCTCAGAAAAAATTACATTGAGTCCACCAATTAAATTAAAACACTATCATACTTTTGCATAAGAAAAACAAAAACGATAGAAAAACAATAATTTTAAACTGGGGGAAAAATAAAAATTACACCGAGTCAAACAATTAAAACAAAGCACTACTATAGTTTCGTGAAAAAAAAAAACTAAAACGATGACATTAATGTAATTTTACACTGGGGTCAAAATCGTAATTTGACTGGGAAAGCAAAGGAAAACGATGGCAAAAATGTAAATTTAGATTGAGGGCAAAATTGTAATTTGGCTGGGTGGGGAAAAAAACAAAACTAATTGGAAAACTGTAAATCTAAATGGGTCAAAATCGTAATTTTGAATCGAGGACAAAATAGTAATTTTTAGTTGGGGGCGAAAGCATAATTTTATTTTGAATGGGAGTAAAAGCGTAATTTTGAACTGATGGCAAAATCGTAATTTTAAAGCGGGGATAAAATCGTAAATTGGTTGGGCCAATGGGTGAGTGCCAGGCAGCTTCCTAAGACTATTCCCCCATCTTGTGTCTGTAGTTATACACTGGGGGCAAAATCGTAATTTTACTGGAAAATCAAACAAAAACGATTAGAAAAATGTAAATTTAAATTGAGGGCAAAATGGTAATTTAGCTGGGAGGAACAAAACAAAACTAATGGAGAAACTGTAAATTTAAACGGGGCAAAATCGTAATTTTGAACCGAGGGCAAAATTGTAATTTTGAAGTGAGGCAAAAACATAATTTTATTTTGAACTAGAGGTAAAATCGTAATTTTAAACTGATGGCAAAATCGTAATTTTAAAGCGGGAAGAAAATCGTAATTTGATTCGGCCTAAAGCAGGTGAACTACTGTTTGCCAAATTCATAAATGTTATAGAATTAATTAATAATGAAATCAATTAAGTAATAAAATAATGAAATAATCAAAAATATAAATCATATTATAAAAATATTGGTTTACTGTTCATGGAAAGTACTTATGGCAAAATCGTAATTTTAAAGCGGGAAGAAAATCGTAATTTGATTCGGCCTAAAGCATGTGAACTACTGTTTACCAAATTCATAAATGTTATAGAATTAATTAATAATGAAATCAATTAAGTAATAAAATAATGAAATAATCAAAAATATAAATCATATTATAAAAATATTGGTTTACTGTTCATGTTCATGGAGAGTTTACTTTAATATATGTATAAGATTTCCATAATTTGTGTCGAAAAGGCTGAAACAAAATAAAAAAGGAAAAAAGTTGTACCGGAGATGCCAATGCCTACAGCCGGAACGGAAGGCGGTGAAAGCCAATAAATAAAATGAAAGTTGACATAATTAAGTTGCCATTTAATCAAGTCTGACGAAGTGACTTTAGTCATGCAAATTGCAATTACTAAACTCTCATAAAAGCTTCCACACTTTTACTCTTTCGCTTTAAATCAAATTTCTGTTGCAAATAAATGGTTGCAAAGTATAAAGATCAAAAACAATTTTAGCGTTATAGGGATGGCAATCAAACTCGAACCCGATGGGTAAATCCAAAACCGGACACATTTGGGACGGGTTTGGGGTCGGTTAATCGGGTTGAATATTTTTTTATTTTTTCACGGGTTTGGGATTTAATGATATACCCATTTACCTGATAAAGTGTACTCGTTTACCCGATATAATTTCTTTTCTATTATTAAATATGTATATATATATATATATATGTGTGTGTGTGTGTGTGTGTATGATACATCCATTTTTTACACATATAGGTATTCTATTCCGTATACATTGTAGTTATTTGATATATATATTTTTATAGTAACAATAACCGGTTAGTAGTTACCCGATAGATACCCGGTGGGTTTTGGGTTGAGTATACCCAACGGGTAAGCTATTTAAATTAACGGGTTTACGTGAAACCCGCGGGTATACTCGATACCTGATGAGTATTTACCCGCTAGAAACCCGACGAGTTTTGAGACGGGTTTGAGACAAGCTTATCTAACCGGGTTTGGGGTTGGGATTACCTAAACCCGACCCATTCTCATCCCTAAACACAAATAAGTCTTAACATACAAATAGCTCTTAACATGAGAAGTGAAGGATGAAAATTTTATTTATTTATTATTTTTTTCTATCTATTTAAGCATGATGTTAAGTTGCAAAATGTATGAAGAAATTCTTGTATTTAGAGTAATTATGTGTAATTACCCAGGGTAATTATAATTACCCTAAGGTAATTATACTAGTGTAAATACACATTTTTTTCTTTAGATTTTGAGATTAAAATACGTGCTTAACAAAATAGGAAAAACATAAAAAAATAAAATAAAAAAATTCCTCATTCACTTCTTACTTTAAGCCTATTTGTATGTTAAGAATAATTTGTATCGAAACCTAACCCTATAAATATAAATACATACTTATGTTTCATTTTTTTCAACGTTATGATACAAATATAAACGGAGTTGTATTAAAAGTAAGTATTTTTTATTGAACTTAATCGATACCGGCCAAACAATATTGGTTCGTTATGATAGTCCTTTTTATGGTTCTAGTTTCTATCAACATTATCATCAAATGTTTACTGAAAACGTAGTTTTATTATAATTATAGTATTTTTTACGGAACTCAACCGATACCGGCCAAACAAATCAAACCAACTATGTAGCCGAGATTACAATTTGAAGAAACACTGAACTAATTAAGGGGTTAATCAGTTTGGTTTATGTTCCTATCATAGTGGTTAATCTACTTTATGGTTTCCTGAGCTCCTTAATGATTGGGTTATCCTGCAAAACAGAACACCGTTACTCGTTAAGAGGGGAATGTGGGGGTTTCCCTCTTAACCGGGCTCCGGCGTGAGAATAAGTGACTGCTTTGGAGAGATGATTAAGTATTAAGAGTGAGAGTAGAGGGAAATGGAATGTTTAACCTGTAAGGTGAGGTCTCTATTTATAGCCGGAGAGGTGTAAGAAGGTATGGGCCGATGGGCCTTGGGCCTGAAGACGACAACATAGAGGATATGCTCCTTGTCCTACTGGTGTCGACCGTTAGTGGCCTCTAGGAGCTTTCTGGAGCTGGCGCAATGTGATTGGAGCCACGTGTCACTGTTGTCGGCCTGGCCGCCCTTCTGCCATCAACAGGTAAGTGGAGATCGTGGGGCAGTTGTCTCTGCCCTGTGATTGGTGCCATGTAGGCGTCCTTAAGTACTTTTTGTCTCCTGCATGTCAGACGATCGTGGAGCACGATTGAGCAGGGTCAGAAGGACGCTGATTGGCTCTTCTCTTCTGCCACTTGTACCTTGTGTACTTTCTGAAACAGCCTTGCGCTGCTGCCCTGCGCGATTCTTGCTGGGCACGTAACTATCTCGCGCAGGGTTTGGATGACTGAGTGTTGTTTCAGACTGCTAAGTGTTGTAATTTGGAGCTTCCTATTGTCCATGCCTCGCGCCGGTTAAAATAGGATGTGCTGTAGCCGCGCGAGGTTGCAAATAAGAAATTTGTTGAATAAGGAGTATGGTCCGCGCGCGACCTTAACGGAGGATTGCGCGGCTTTTTTGGGACCATACCCCTTCAAGTCCCCCCAGTCCAGTGCTGCACCATGCGTGAGGCAAGTGGTTGGAGCTCTGGACTTAGAAAAATAAAGTTGTAGAAAATGCTTCCATGGCTTGGGTAGACGGCGCGTGTGTAAGCTGTTTGTTGGTTACTACGGCGTGGCTACCAGGTTTTGCTCCAGGTGGTTCATTGCCTTTGGGTGTAGGCGCGCAGGGTTATTGAGCCCTTGTTAATATTGCGCGACCCTAATAGCCTCTGCATGAAGTTTGTAGTGATTTTGGGCGGGAAAACCCTCGAAATTTGAATTCTGACAAGTTGGAGAGAAACGTCGTTGATGGTGACGTTTGAGTTGACCACTTACACGGCTGTCATCAAGTTGTCTCTGACGGTTGGTCATTCCGTCAGGAGAGTGAGCTCCACGCGCGCGTGGTAACCGTCACCCCGGGATTCTCGCCTTACGTGTCGTCTTCTGGTTGGTCACGTGCGCGGCGATTTCGGCACGTTTACCCATCGCATTAAATGCGATGGGTATATATATTTTCGATGAAGGCTGAGAGCAAATCACTTTTCATCTCATGTTGTCTTCTCTCTCATATTTGCTTTCGAATTCATTTTGAATCTTCAAACCTGTGAAGAACATAGTAGCAGATCTTCAAGTTTCACTTTGAATCTTCAAACTTGTGAAGAACATAGTAGCAGATCTTCAAGTTTCTTGAGGAAATATTCAAACTTCCTGTTCTATCATCAATGGCCGAAGAACATCAAGAGGAGAATCCCGGCGATGAAGGTCCAGTTCCCGTCCTTAGGTGGGACTTGGGGCTGTTCGAGCAAATCACGAGGAGTTTCCGGTTTCCACCGGAATGGGATGCCAAGTACCCCGGTCAGAATCAGACGGCTGCCGACGCACCACCGGGGTACATCACGTTGTTTGAAGACTTCTTTCATCAAGGCAACTTTCGGTTGCCGGCGACGAACTTCATGGCCCACATTCTTCAGTTTTATGGGTTCCATATTTCACAAATGAGCCCTCCTGGAATGGTCAGGGTTCGACACTTTGAATTCCTTTGCCGATCTCATGACATTGAGCCGACTGTGGAAAGATTCAGAGTCTTTTACCAGTTGATCCGAAACATGGGGTTTTACTCGTTTGCCAGTCGCGGGGCTGCGAAGAAGATACTCCTTAACCCTCCCAAGAGTTTCCATGACTGGAAACCAAAATTTTTTTATATTCGCGAGGAGGTGATCCCGATCGCTATGACTTTCCGTGCATGGTCTGAACCAATTTTGAAGGAAGATCTGGCGATCCCTAAGAATGAGGCTTGGTATCAGAAGCTTACTGCTACTCCAAACCGAGTGTTTGGTGAGAACGTCTTGGTAGCGGCGCGGATGAGTGATCAGTGGCCGGCAGATAGCAAGGACGTTCCCATTTTGATGTTCGATGATAGAGGTTAGTAATTTCCTTAGTTTTGTTGATTCCCTGTTTCGTAACTTGTGTTTATGTATATAATTTGACGTGTTGAGGCACATCTGTATCAAGCTACCTTCCCCACCTTTGGTGGTTCCATGGGCGTGCGCCCGCTCCAGGCTGGAGAAGAATACTGGTATGAACAGATCAGGGGTAATTTCATGTACCCCGTTGCTGATGCATTCGCTGCTCCACCTACAGCAACCGAAGGTGTGCATATACCTAACCCTCGTCCCTTGCGCTCTGTGACTTCTGCTGGGAAAGAGATTGTCTATCTTTCCAGCGAGGAGTCTGTGGGATCATGAAATGGAGAGCTAAGTTCGTGGTCTAACATCTTTGCAGGTGTGTTGCGCGACTTGGGGATTGACCCTGAGGATAAGAAGAAAAAACATGTGAGAAAGAAGAAGGTTATCACCCTGGATCCTGAGGTGACCAGCAAGGGAGCTGGGAGTAGTCGCGCAACCGCTAGCGCTGCTGACAAAGGTACTCTCCGCCTTCGTCAAAGTAACTTGGAGGATTACGTTATTATCAGTGATTCATTTGAAGGTTTGTCGCGTATAGGCGAGAAGAAGTCTGGAGGAGCTGGTTCGAAGAGCTCCGGGAGCGCGGGTTCTCGCAACCCAGATGCTGGTGCGACTCCTTCCTCTGTTGCGCATGATGAAGAAGAGGAAGAAGAAGCAGAAGAGGATGCTGCTGCAAATTTAATTAGCAGGAAAAGAAATAGAAGTGAGACCACCGCTGGTGCTTCCACTGCGCCGCAGGGTGGTGAGGCTCCTTTGATTGGGAAGCGGAGCAACCTGCGCTCTTTGTACAAGTTTTCTCCTGGTAAGTTCTTACTCTCTCTTCCTTAAGTTGCTTCCTCTTTTTGACACTTGATCCTCTGCAGAGGCCAAGAAGAAGACCCTTGAAAAGAAGGGTGTTGCGTTTACGGAGCCCTTAGAGCCGGCGCATAAAAGGCCTAAGGTTACTATCAAGGCTTTCAAGACTGCTGGAGTGGAGTCTGAGAAGGGTAAACAAGTTGCTGAGGGGGAGAAGGAGAAAGTTGCTGAAGAAAAGAAAAGGGCTGAGGAAAAGAAAGTTGAGGAGGACAGGAAGAAGAAGGCTGATGAGGAGCGTATGAAGAAGGCTGAGAAGGAGAAAAAGAAAAAAAGCTGATGAGGAGAAGAAAAGAAAAGCTGATGAGGAGAAAAAAAGGCGAGCTGAGCAGGAGAAAGAGAAAAGGGCTGCTGAGAGGGAGAAAGAGCCTATAGTTGATAAACCTACCCACCCCTCGCAACCTCATTCTCCTCAACATTCTACTAAAGTGACTTCTGCTGCGTGATCTGGTCCGCATGCTTCTGGTGGCGCGAGTTCCGGGGGAGCTGGGGGTATAACCCCCAAACCATTGGCCCAAAGGATACTCTCGGGGATATTTACTATAAGACTTACACCGAGGCAGAACGTGGGAGTGCCCCCCATCGAGCTCCTTGGAATTTGAAGCAGAAGGACACTTTTCAGGAATTTGCCCCTTGTCGCGACTGGTTCTTGAATTCCGTCCCTCCTGGTGAGGTTAACCGACAAAAGGCGCGTACTCATGATGAGCTGTATGCAGCGTATGTAATTGGGGAGGCCAATACTCTTTCTGCCAGCCATGAAATTGTGCGTGAGTGGCGCACCATGATTAGGGAGCGGTCGGATTGGGAGAACTACCGCCAGCGCCTTGTGAGGCAAGTTAAGGAGTTTGAGAAGGCTAATGCCAAGTTTGAGGAAGAGAAGTCCAAGTTTGAGGCTGATAAGAAAGCGGAGGAATGGGGGCGCGAGGGCCTAAAAAGCAACCTTCAAGCTGCCGAGGATCTGTTGGCGAAGGAGAAGGCTGAATGGAAGAAGATCTGTGAGAAAGACAACCAGCGCGCTTATGCTACTCGAAATAAGATTACTGATCTCGAAGGCAAGGTTACTGAGCTGACAGCGAAGGTCGAGGATGCGCAGGCTGCGCAAGCTGCTAAGGAGAAAACTGAGGTTTGTAAAACGTTTACTCCTTTCCTTGGTGTTTTGTTTGCATAATAGCCTAAGTCTTTTGCCCTTTGTAGGTTGAGCTGGCTGAGGTGAAGGCGCAGCTGACTGGTAAAGACAAGGATTTGACGGCCAAGGATGTCGAGATTGTTGAGTTGAAACGCCGTCTGCATGAGCAGGTTGACAAATGCGAGTCCTTGGAAATCGATCTTGAGGCGGAGAAAGTTAAGGCTGCTACTGCTGAGGAGGCCAAACAAAAAGCTGAGGAAGCACGAGACATTAGTACATCTGCTCTTAATGTGGCGCAGAACAACTATTCCGATGCTCAAGGCATTATTGATACTTTGGTCTCCGAGGCTGAGTGGCTGCGCGGCAGAGGATTAGTTTTGGTATGATATTTTTAACCTTGGCTTTACCCTTCAAAACCTGGTTACTTATGTGTTACGTTTGCTGTAGATGGCCAACTCTATCCTAAATGCTGGAGAACTGGATAAAGCTGTTGCGGCCGTTATAGATGCTTCCCGCGCAGTTGGTCATCGTGGAGGGTATCTCAAATGTGCGCAACATGTTACAGAGATGATTGGACTGGAGTTCGACACTAGTCACTGCTTAGTGACTGATCAAGCTGAGGCTGAGCTAGCTCGCGCTGAACATGGTTATGATCATCTATCAATACCTGTGATGGATTTGGTTGCTGAAGCACTGAAGCATGATGATTGGTGTCATCGGCTAAAGACCATCCTTGACCCACCAGAGACCGTTGAGCTATCGGATGAAGAGGAACCAGCTGGTGATGATGGTGGAAACGATGGTGATGATGGTGAAGGCAATAAGCATGACGACGATGATGATGGTGATGGATTCGAATAGGTAGTGTCGACAGGCTTTGTGCCTTGTAATTTTTGTTTAGGTTTTGAACATAAGTTCTTGCGCGATCGCGCTTTCTTTGGGTTAAATGAATGATGTGTTTTATGTAACCGATGCGCGTTTACGCTTAATTTAATGTGATGCTCATGTTTATTCTGTTCCGTTACAATTATTGCACTGTTGTTAGAAACTTTGGTTAAATTAGCGCGAATGAATGTAAGTGTGGCTCTTGTGTGATTATAACCGTCTGGACTCGCGCTACGTTCGCGGAGTACCTTAGAGGCGTAACTCAAGAGCTCGTAATTCACTGAAGTGTTTTCGTGCTAATCAAAAGTTTAACATGCATTTGTAACTCAAGAAGCATTAAAAGAAAACATGTCGTATGCTTTCATTAATTGAGAAACAGGCGCTTAGGCCACTTGTACATTGCAGATAAGCAACATAAGGGGCGTTTAGCCAACATAGGAAATTGAAAAAAGGCGCGTGGCTGACATGAGTAAGCAAAGGCGCTGGGCCTGGAATAGCTACATATAACATTTGCGCAGTTGTTGCACATTCCACGTGCGCGGGATGATGTGTCCATCCAGTGTGCGCAATTTGTATGCCCCCTTTCCTAGTACTTCGTGAACCAAGTATGGGACTTCCCATTTGGGTGCTAGTTTTCCGGGGCGTTCAGCATTTGAAGCTTCGTTGTCTCGGAAGACGTATTCTCCTGGAGTGAAGGTACAAATGCGGACTCTCGCATTGTAGTACCTTTCCAGTTGTGTCTTGTATTTCGTTTCTTTAATACGCGCCATCTCGCGTCTTTCTTCCAGTAGGTCCAAATCGAGACGGCGCTCTGCTTCATTATCAATCGTGTTGACTGCTGTCAAGCGCGGTGAGGGGAGTCCGACTTCCGCCGGGATAACTGCCTCCGAGCCGTATACTAGGCTGAAAGGAGTTTCGCCAGTGCTTGTCTACGGCATGGTTCGATGAGCCCACAGGATGCTTGGGAGCTCATCTACCCAGCCTCTTCTCTTTGTGCCCAGTCGGGTTTTTATCCCCTTGACGATACTTTTGTTGATGCTTTCCACTTGACCGTTGCCTTGAGGGTGCGCAACGAAAGAAAAAGTATGTTCAATTTTCATCTCTTTCATCCACTTCTGGAGGTCCTCAGAAGCAAAGTTAGTACCGTTGTCTGTGACAATTTTGAGTGGAAGACCAAATCTACAGATGATGTGCTCCCAGATAAACTTGCGCACCATCATTGCAGTGGTTGAAGCGAGAGCCTTGGCCTCCACCCACTTTGTGAAATAATCAACGGCCACGATTATGAACTTCACGGCTCCCGGAGCGTCTGGGAAGGGTCCCACCATATCAATCCCCCACTGTTGAAAAGGCCAAGCAGTGGACACTGGGATAAGATCATTTTTTGGGCGCAGGGTTTTTGGAGAGTGCCGCTGACAGGAGTCGCATTTGCGCAGCTCCTTCAGGGCGTCGACATGCATCCCTGGCCAATAATATCCAGCGTTCATAATCTTCACGACAACCATGCGCGGTCCTGCATGGATGCCACAGATCCCTTCGTGAATCTCTTTGATCAAGTAATTGGCGTCCTGGGGGTCCACGCAGCGCAATAAGGGCCCCAAGAAGGACTTTCGGTATAGGATACCACCGTTCATCTCATAATGCAGGGCCTTGTTTTGAATCTTCCTTGCCTCTGCTTTGCTCTCCGGGAGTACCCCTTCTTGCAGGTACTGAATTATAGGGGTCATCCAAGATGACTGCCCTATTTCGATCACATTTACCTGGCGCAGCAGGACTGATGGATTTTTAAGTACTTCAATCCTTACATCTTTGGCGAGATGTTGAAATGAAGTTGAAGCAAGCTTGCTTAAGGCGTCTGCTGGTTTGTTCTCAGAACGATTAATGTGTACTACCTTGTATGACTTGAATTTCTGGAGCAACTCTTTTGCCTGATCCAGATATAAGGCCATGACTTCGCCTTTTCCATCATAAATTCCGTTGATTTGACTGGCGATCAAAAGTGAATCAACGTGCGCTTGAAGATTTTTAGCTCCCATTTTTATGGCGAGGCGTAAGCCTGCCAGAAATGCCTCGTACTCCGCCTCATTGTTGGTGTTCTTAAAATCCAACTTGATGGCGTATGTAAATTCATGGTTTTCTGGGCTAACGAGGCGCAATCCAGCTCCCGCGCCATCCTCGTTTGATGCCCCATCAGTGTACAACATCCATAACTCGTTGGTCGTGTCTTTCACGGGAGCCTCAACAAGCTCACAATCTTTGATTTTATCAACTGGGACTTCCGTGATGAAGTCCGCTAGAACTTAACCCTTGATGGCTGGGCGCGGTCTGTACAAGATGTTGTGGCCCCCAGCTCGATCGCCGATTTTGCTAACCGCCCAGATGTTTCTGGCTTTTTCAATATCGTGCTAATGTGGAAATTGGTAAGTACGGTGATCACATGCCCTGTAAAGTATCTGCGCAACCTCCGAGAAGCGTGTAGCAGTGCAAGCACCAATTTCTCCATTGTGGAGTATCTTGTTTCTGGATCGGTAAGCACCCTACTGACATAATAAATTGGAGTCTGTATTCCGTTTCTTTCCACAAGTAATACCGACCCTACTGCCTTATCCGAAGAGGATAAGTACAGTACGAGTGGTTCTTTTTCGAACGGCGCGGTCAGGGTAGGGAGTTCGATCAAACACCCCTTCATTTGTTGAAAAACGGCCTTTGCTTCAGGCATCCATCTGAATTCTTGCTTCTTCACATAATTGCGCAAGGTGCTGATAAAAGGATATGACTTTGCGGCGTGGTTTGACAAAAAAACGGTTAAGCGCGGCTAGGCGGCCGGCCAACCTTTGCATCTCTTTGATTGTTCGCAGTGATGGCATTCGCTCTATTGCCTGGACCTTTTCTGGATTCACCTTAAATCCGCCATTTGTGACTATGAAGCCTAAGAATTTCCCTTCTTCCATTCCAAAAGAACATTTGGCTGGATTCAATTTCATATTAACGCTGCGCAACGAGTTGAATGTTTTTTCGATGTCTTTCAACATTTGGTCCTCTTTGGGACTTTTGATCACCAGATCGTCGATGTAAACCTCGATATGCTTCCCAATATCTCCAGCGAAGGTCTTATCCATCAGGCGTTGATATGTGGCGCCAGCGTTTTTGAGGCCGAATGGCATCTTTGTATAACAAAAGATCCCAAGATCAGTTCGAAAAGCTGTCTTATCTTCGTCTTCAAGCTTCATTTGGACCTGATGGTATCCCTTTTAGCAATCCAAGAAGCATTTCCATCTGTATGGTGCGAGAGAGTCTATCTTTTTGTCGATCTCAGGCAAAGAGTAGCAATCTTTAGGGCATGCCTTGTTGAGATCAGTATAATCAACGCACATTCGCCATCCTCCACTAGACTTCTCCACCATCACTGGGTTTGCTACCCAACTTTGATAACGTACCTCTCGCAAGATTCCAGCTTTGAGTAGTTCGCATACTTGCTCATTCATTGCTTTGGTTTTGTCTGCCCCTAAGCTGCGCCTTCTTTGGACCTTCGGCTCAACATAGGGGTAGGTGTTTAAACAGTGCTCGGTAATGTCGCGCGGGACACCGGTCATGTCGGCCGGAGTCCAGGCGAAGATATCCATATTCTTGAACAGGAGTTGTTTGAGATGCGTTCTGATGTTTGGTGAGATTGCGTGGCCTATCGTCACCGTTTGCTCCGGGTACTTGCGGTTTAACACCCATTTCTCTGGCTCGGTTGTTGAAACCTTCGCCGCTTTTGTTGGGCGCATCTCTTCTGACGACATTACTTCTTTCTTGGCATAGATAATCGCCACCCCTGTCTTGGTTGGAAACCCTATCGCTGAGTGGGGCGTGGAAGTTATCATGTTCAGTTCGCCTTGGGTTTCTCTCCCAATCAACACATCATGCCTCGACTTGACCGGCATCACCATGAAGTTTACATTTGTTGTTCTTGAATGCTTCCCGTCAGAGAGCGTGACGGGAAAGCTGACTTGTCCTATCGGGAAGACCATTTTGTTGCAAAATCCAGACAGTGGATAATCAACTGGCTCAAGTCTCGCTTTATCATCCTCATCAAACTGATTAAAACATTGCTCATAGATGATATCAGCCGTACTTCCTGGGTCAATGAAGACATACTCCGTTTCATAATGGCCGATAATACCGGTAATGACGACGGGTCGAGTTGCGCGAGGGCCGCCGCGCACTACCAGGAAAATAACCTGTTGCTCTTGCCATGAGGGTTCATAAGGGCGCTTGCCTTTCTCTTTTGCGCTGTATCTTGGTCCGTTGACCATATGGGTTTCTAGGCGTCGGACTTTCTTGTGATTCCCCTCCTCATGGCGTTGGATCTGTCGAGTTTCTTTACGCACGTTTTTTACCAGGTGGCTTAGCTTCCCGCTTTTTAGCGCTCTCTCAATCTCTTGACGTAAACTGAAGCAATCATCTGTCAGGTGCCCTGTATCTTTGTGGAAGTCGCAGTACAGGTTGGGGTCTTGCCCCTTCTTTTTTGTCATAGGCCTTGGAGCCTTGAAGTCATGATTCTCCGTCATCAGTACCTCTTTAGGTGTTTTTATGAGCGGAGTCCAGTGCTTTTCTCGGTTATCATCCCTGACTGCTTTCCGATAACCAATGCGATCAATAGTGTCTCGCGCGTCTTCTCTGTAGCGAGACCGCTCTTCATAGCGAGGTCGTTCGCCATAACCGCTGGAGTGGTTGGCTTTCCACCCAGGGTTTTTGCCTTTGTTTCGTCTGTTGTTGTCGCGCGAATGGCCCCCCTTAGAAAATCGATCTTCAGCATAATGATTCTTGTTTCCGGCGAGTGACTCTTCAGTTTGCGCGACTATTTTCGCGGCTTCCATGAGCTTATCCCATTCTTTGGGCATTCCATCTTTCCCAGTGATAGTTCTGATGAGACTATCACAGCGAATGGCTTTCCTGAAGTGGCAACGCATGAGTTGTTCACTTACGCCACCGATTTCCAAGCACTCCTTGTTGAAGCGAGTGATGAAATCTTCCAGACCCTCGTTATCCCTGCGCCAGATGTCCTCTACCTCGGCTATGTCGCGTTGGTAACGTCTCTGTTGACTGAAGTGATTCAAAAACTGTGTCCTGAAATCCACCGATGACTTGATCTTTCCCGGAGGAAGGCTGTCGAACCAGGCGCGAGCAGCCCCTGTAAGCGTTTGAATAAATAGATGGCACCACATGGGCATATTCCATCCTCCGATGCAACTGACGCTTGTGAAAACTCTGACGTGATCATCGGGATCAGTCAATCCGTTAAACTTTCCAACTGTCGGAGGTAACTTCTCTTTTTTAAGTGGCGCCTGCGCGATCTTTGGAATGAACTTTGAATGTTCCGTAGCTTCGGCTGGTCGATAGGCGAGGCGAAAGTCTCGCTCTGCCTCTTCGGTGTACCCTACGTGTTCTCTTGGTTTGTAGTATTCGTGGTTCCTCTGCAAGCGATTGAAGACTGACGAACCCTCATCATCCTGCCAAGTTGGATCATTCGGGTCGGTATCTTCCCATTCATTGTTCATGTTGCGCGGCGTGAGCCGGCTATGAACTGGGTCTCTTTGGACATGTGACGGATAGTCATAATAGCTTTCTGTTTCTCCCCGTGTATCGCGCGTGTCATGCACGCTTAGTCTTCTAGTAGGGGGAGGTCTGTAAGCTCTTCCTTGGATGTTTTGTTGTGGTGGTATCTGGCGCGCCCCATGACTGGGGCCTGCTGGTGTAACCAAGCACGGTTCTGCCGTTAAGACTGCTTGCTGTGCGCTCAAAGATTGATACGCCTCATTAATGGTGGTAAGTTGCTTGGCGTACCATGAGGCTGGGGTTTCGCCCTCTGGTAGCCCTAGTAGCACCGAAATGTTCTGAGGTGGAGCTGGGTTTGAAGGCCCAGCGCCGTTGTTTCCTGGGGTTACCGTTTGAGTGATGCAGGTGATGCTCCCGCGTGGTCCCCCCGTGTTGGTTACTTCGATTTCGCCAATTTCTTCAATGTGTTGGGGTTGGACGTTTTGATTACCCTCACCCAACACCGCATTAGAGTTCGCTCCGAAACCGAACTCGGGAATAATTCCTTGATCAGCCATGATCGAAGGAAGAAAGAACAACGAAGACTCAGAAAAAAGAAGATGAAAGTGATTTGTAGAAAACCGGTGGGCGCCAATGAAGAAACACTGAACTAATTAAGGGGTTAATCAGTTTGGTTTATGTTCCTATCATAGTGGTTAATCTTCTTTATGGTTTCCTGAGCTCCTTAATGATTGGGTTATCCTGCAAAACAGAACACCGTTACTCGTTAAGAGGGGAATGTGGGGGTTTCCCTCTTAACCGGGCTCCGGCGTGAGAATAAGTGACTGCTTTGGAGAGATGATTAAGTATTAAGAGTGAGAGTAGAGGGAAATGGAATGTTTAACCTGTAAGGTGAGGTCTCTATTTATAGCCGGAGAGGTGTAAGAAGGTATGGGCTGATGGGCCTTGGGCCTGAAGACGACAACATAGAGGATATGCTCCTTGTCCCACTGGTGTCGACCGTTAGTGGCCTCTAGGAGCTTTCTGGAGCTGACGCAATGTGATTGGAGCCACGTGTCACTGTTGTCGGCCTAGCCGCCCTTCTGCCATCAGCAGGTAAGTGGAGATCGTGGGGCAGTTGTCTCTGCCCTGTGATTGGTGCCGTGTAGGCGTCCTTAAGTACTTTTTGTCTACTGCATGTCAGACGATCGTGGAGCACGATTGAGCAGGGTCAGAAGGACGCTGATTGGCTCTTCTCTTCTGCCACTTGTACCTTGTGTACTTTCTGAAACAGCCTTGCGCTGCTGCCCTGCGCGATTCTTGTTGGGCACGTAACTATCTCGCGCAGGGTTTGGATGACTGAGTGTTGTTTCAGACTGCTAAGTGTTGTAATTTGGAGCTTCCTATTGTCCATGCCTCGCGCCGGTTAAAATAGGATGTGCTGTAGCCGCGCGAGGTTGCAAATAAGAAATTTGTTGAATAAAGAGTATGGTCCGCACGCGACCTTGACGGAGGATTGCGCGGCTTTTTTGGGACCATACCCCTTCACAATTCGACCACTAGTAGGCTCCAAACCCGGAAAACCTTGTAGTTGGTAATTCATAGAACACACAATTCTTAAACTAAAAATTTCATAAAACAACGCAAAATATATAGCCACCCTAATTCAAACAACACAAAACAAACAATGAATTTCAACGGGCCGATCATAACTACATAGGTAGGTTAACTTCAAGACCATGCAAGGGATCCTATCACCTCCATATACCTGATTAAAGTCACATACATGTTAAAACGTCAACTTAACTTTGCTGAGTGAGTTCTAATAATCGGTACAAAAAAAAGAGAAACCTTAAAACATTAATAATCCGGTCATTCATTTCATAAATCATAACCCATTACCATTTCCCCGACATTCGATACAGGCTTTACAGCCCGTGCCTTTCCTAGGCATAGATCTTTACCATTCCTGCCTGTAAGACTGAAGGGAGTGGGGCAACCTTTAGAGGGGGCGTCTTGCGACACGTGGCGCCACGTCAGATCAGAGGATTTTAAGCAAAAAAGGGGGCGTGGTGTTTGGGGCAACTCAAGTTGCCAAAGAAAGATGTGATTGGTTGTTTGAAAAGTTAAGGTTTTTTGATTGGTTGTTTGAAAAGTTGGTTTTGAAAAGTTGTTTGAAAAGTTGGTTTGTTGTTGGTTTGTGGCGTTCTCTGCAAGACGGGCAAGCCAAAATTTTCAAGAGGTTGCCATAGGGGGGTGGTGTGGAGGGCGACTTGGGGGTGGGAGTCGCCCCACTCCCCTCAGTCTAACAAGTATAAACTTTAACGTCATCGCCTGCAACACTTGCAGGACTATACAACCCCTACATGTAATCGATGCAAGACCTTTCATTCCCTTTACCCTTTTCAGTCCCTTATACATATCATTAGTTCCATAATCGTCCCCTTACATTCGTGTTACATTCAAAATCGTTACCATTTACATTTCAAGAAAAAAAGTCATTGTTTAACCATCTGTTCATCTCGTAACATTAAACATTACCAGGCATATTTAGAAAAAGATCATCCTTGTTTACAAATGTTTCATTTCAATCGCATTAACAAATTACTATCTCGTGTCATGAATAGTTTTATAGGCACAAACATTTCAAACAGTTCGTCAAATCAGTCATATAATGCCTATCATTAATTCAGAATAATTTCAATTAAAACATATAAAATGGTTTTCCCTTAAATAATATTTTTTTATGAGATTAGTACATTGTTAATATTATTTAACCGAAAATTTCATCAAATGATTATCTTACTAGTTTACTATTCGAAATGATTTTAAGAGCAGGATGAGAGGTAATTATTTTTTTCATCCACATGTCTTCCTGAAAATAACTATTACGATCCATTAGTTTAAAATTTTCAAAACAGTACTGGTGGTTTCATTTTTGTTTTAATTAGACTCACCTCTGTTAGTCTCATCCATTATTTTGTTAGTTTTATGTGAAATGACCATAATGCCCATGTTATTTAAGTTAAAAAATAATAAATAAATTGTATAATCCTCTACCAGATTTCCTTTTTACTCTCTCTACCCCTTTTTCTCGCTTTATTTACCGCCGCACCTCACCCCTGTAACCACCACTCAAAACACCCATCTTCACTATCACAATCAACAAACAAACAAAATACCCTACTTTAGGTTAAAGTTAGGAGATTAGTCGGTTTGATGGAGGTGAACAGTGGGGACTACCTATGTAGGTGACTATGTTGGGGTCGGGTTTGTGGAGGTGGTCCAATGCTGGTTGCAGTTCGGAGGTGTGGTGATGGTGATTACACGTGGGGTTCGTGCTCAATGTTGGTGCGGGTGTAACGCTCCGCATTTTCTGTACTTTGCATATTTAGAAAGTTGTATTCACATTTTTATTTTTAGAAACTTATATTCTTACTTCATTTCAATCCTTGTAATATCGAGACTTTGATCATAATGGAAACCGTATATTTATATCAACCTTGTTTAATCATACATGCATAATATGTAATCAGTCGCGAAATACATGTTTTAATTTAAAACCGAGACATATCGAGATTATATTTTCTCGGAATCACATTCATACATGTATCATACTTATAATGTACCTGCATACACCTTTATAGCATAAAATAACCAACAATACAAGTGCAAGGACTAAAAATGAAAATTTGCATCTCCCCAACCACTTTCTTTAATGTCCTAACCTCCAACCAACTCTTTTAATACCCCAAATCCACTTTTTAACCTCTAACCAGCTCATTTAATACCCCTCCTAACTCCTAACCACCTTCATTTAACTCCAAACCATCTTCATTTAAACCCCAACCACTAACCCTCTTATAAATACAAACTCTAACACCTTCCAAACACTTGCACCACCTCCAAATTACTTCCAAACTCTCTCAAATCTCCAAGATTTTCAATTTTGGGCAAAAAGTTCAAGAACCAAAATTGGTAACTTCGGTGTTCCAACAACTCAAGACTCGTCAAACTCACTAAGTGGAAATTTCTTCGCAAACATTAAGTATACTCGACACCCTTTTTCGTTTACACTTTTGGGTGCAACATGTTTACATTATACAAACTTACACAAACACACATTCTTTATGCAATTACACAACAATCCAAACCATGCATGCTAATATGTTATACTTGATTCATTATTCTGGGGTTGTTCGTTTTGTGATAAATCTGTCATTAACTACATACGAGCCTACCCTTAACATGTATAGCGCTATAGGAGTAACGCACCGCCCGTGTTCGTGAGGTCATGTTAAGTCATTCATTCATACTTGCGTTAAACCTTGGATTGACTTGTTTGTTCGCATGCAAGTTTATACGTTAATCTTGATAACTAAGTTTGCTATGTGGATTGTTCAAACTTTTATACTTATATGCTAGTACTCCAAAACTTGTATACTCACCGAAACTTTTGTATTGAACTATACTTTAAAACATGTTGTAGGATGCCTAGAAACGCACACTAAATTCAAATACTTGTTGTACTTTATTTGTTTCAACCTTGTTGTATTTCTATTTCAAATAATGTAATTGATGTTAGCAATGAAATGAAATTTGTTATTAAATAGTTGTCACAATTTAGCGTTACGAAGTCTCGAGCAATGTCGTTTTCGTCTCACTCTGGTGTTTCCGCCATCGGTTGGGGTGTGACAACGGGGATGGTGCTTTGGTTTGCTGATTTGGGGGGGGGGGGCAGAGGTTGTGGGTGATGGAGATGGTTATTGACAGTGCGGTTTTGGTCAGAGTTAGTGGTGAGGGTTACGGTGGTAGGAGTGATTTCCGGTGGTAAGTGTTGCTTGTTGGTTTGGTTTTGGTGTGTGGCGGTTACACTGGTGATGTGCGGCAGTAGTGGGTGTTTCGATGGTGACTGGTAGTGGAGAATTGTGGTTGTAGCATGTGGATAGTGGGTGGAGGGTAGGTTTGGTTTGTAGAGAGAGGGGTGATTGTTTCAGGTGGTGTAATGAAGGTTGTTGCAACAATGGTAGTTTGATGGCGGGGATGGTAACGGGGGTAGCTGTTGGTGAAGCCGGTGGCTGATGGTGGTTGTTGATGGTGGTTGATGGGAGCATGTATAGCATAGATGAGAAGAGGTAGACTGAGAAATGAATCAGACAAGTGGGTATTTTAGTTATTTCACCAAAAATTTTACGGTAAATTGGATGAGGTTAACGAAAGTGGGTCAAATTAAAACGAAATCACAGTAATAGTTATTTTTAGCAAACCACATAGACGGAAAAATAATTAAATCTGTAAGTAATTTAAAATAAAATATAATACTACTTTATTCTTTTTGTGTGAATATAAAGTCTAGGACAAAAATGTGTGGTATTAAGTGTAACCCAATTGTACATGAGATTTTAAAAAGAAAAAAAAACATGAAATATGGTACAATCACCTAGCCTTGTATGCTATTCTGACTAACTAACTAACTGATTCAAATAAACTCAATCAGTCCGGTTATGTAGCCGAGATTATGACTCAACCAATCCTGAACTCAATCAGACCGGTTGGCGTTTTCAGTACACTCGTACTATTGTAAATTAATGAAGAGTATAATGTGTTTTATCGACAACAACCTTTATCATAAATCTACACCGTTGTCCATCACGAGACTCGAACTCTTTACATCTTAGTGAGCATTTTACCCAACTAGATACCAACAAACAAAGGCCATTTGGTATAATATGTAGGTATGCATTTTAACAAGTAAATGGTAGTTCACACACTATCATATGTTATAAACCTTATTTTACATTTTATAAACATTATTATCGATATTATTATTGTTTCCCAAGACAAAATCAATTTGCCCATGTCCAAGTTAAGGTGGTGTCCAATTGACGGTCCTACATTTGACCCCATTTGGTCAAAATTGATGAGTTGAACGTGAGATGTGCTCTTTTGCCCTCCTGAAAATTCCCATTGCCTGCAATAAAAATGGAACTCTTGAATTTAATTAAAAAATTGTAAATTCAAGCATCATATCCTTAATAATGATTTATATATTATGGATTAACATTTAGGGTTTGATTACCACTAAAGTTTTCGTTTATTGTTGAGTTTAATTTAATACGTATCTTGATTAAAGTTAACTACTTTTTGTAAAATAAGTATAATGATACACAAAAATAAATTTATTAATTATAAATCACATTATTAAAGGATTTTTATGATTGTAACATATTGAAAAACTATGAGCACGCTGTTACACTAATATACTCCTAACCAATGATGGCGAATAAAATATATTTTTTTGTTAGGGATACACTTAAGAGATTAAAAAAAAAAATTAATGCAAGTTGTGTTTGAACTTTTTTTGAAACGGTGAACTTCATGTATAGGTTACCACACTCTCCAAATCGTAGAGCCTCATATTTTCCCATTTCGGCCTGACTATGTTATTTTAATCAGGCCCACGCTGACTTCAGACGCAAGACTAAACCGACTATGTTATTAATGACTTAAAAGGAGTTTATTTAAGACCACTAATAACAAACATAAATAAATTAATATCTTAGATTAAAAAAAACAAATGACTCAGATTTAAATTGTTCATATATGAAACGAACTAGTTTTCACATGTAACGTACTTTTAGTATACTTTCGAGAATACACACTATGTGGTAACTAAAAAGTAAGAACTATTTCTATAATAAATATACAATCAGGGTTGTTATTAAAATAAATCCAATTTCAAGTAAAAAACTAGTTTTCACATTTAACGTGTTTGTGTGATTTTCATAGTCTCTCATTTAAAAATTGATTATTTATTTAACCGTCATCTTATATGTTATCCACGCCTTTGAATTGCTGCTATCGACTTTTAATAGAAAACTAGTAATAAGATTCGCGCGCGTTGCGACGTGGGTCTTTGCAAATATCGAACAGATTAGTTCAAGCGTTATGTGATGTGTTAACCATATGAAAATGCGCGTTTTGACGTATCTGATTGAACACAATGTATCTTATAGTTGTTGCATTGCGATTGGATCACAACGTAACGTAAATCGAATTTGTATCGTACAATCATAATGTATTATATGCGACCGACTAACTCAAATTTATGTCGTCAAGCCAAAAACTCTCGAGGGGGGTCAAAGTGACATTTACAAAGTTCATAAAAAGTTAAGTGGTTAAAAGTTACATTTCTTAAACTTAAGGGCTAAGAAAGAGTAAAGATAAAATTTAATAAAATTTTGAGGTAAGAAGAAAACTATAACAAAGTTTGGGCTGAGAAGGAAACTAACACAAAGTTGGGGTGTCAAAAGCAAACTATTTGTAAAATGGAGTAGTAGTTTAGGGACTAAATTTGTCATTTTATGAAACTTTGAAGGTACCAAAGTCAAGTGGCTAAAATTGTAACATTATAAAAGTATGGTGGGAGGGGGAGGCAAAGCCGGTGGGGTCTCTACCGACTTTGTCTTTTAAAAGTATTAGTAATATTATATACATACACATTAAATACTTGTAATAACTTTAAAGATATATACATACACATTAAATACTAGTATGTTACTGTTAGTATATACAAAAGAAATATGGACCATTTACTTTAAAGGTGCTTCCAAAGAGACAGGGAACACGTGCTTTGGTTTTGAAGGGACGACTTGACATTGGTCACTTGATCGTATGAAAATGACACTTCTTAATTCAATTATATTCATAACACTAATATATTAATTGTTATTAAAATAATATTCACTGATTTGCTGTTAAGAAAAAATTACATATATATTTTCATAAACGGTGGTTGAGTTATAATACAAAGTATTTAAAAATAAGAAGGGTAAGAAGCCACCAGATAGTGACAAGTGTCCTAGGAGGAATGAAATGGAAAGGGTAATTTTGTCTACAAGAGGAAAGAGAATATGCACATGCAAGTCACGTGTTATTTCCCCTCAATTTTTAAACGTCCGTAACTTTTTTATACATGATTTGTTTTTAAAAAAAATTATACCATAAAATCGAGCGTTTTTTTTATCTTTAATATGAGTACCATATTGTTATATTTTAAAAAAAAAAAATTAAAAACCCAGTTGCATATTACACAATGGACATGATGTAAAACACAATGTAAAGTAGATAAAAAAAACACAATCAATGACAATAGATAAAGACACAATGGACAACATACTAAAACACAATGACCATAACGTATAACACAATGGCGATAACATATAACACAATAAGTATCAGACTAAATAAAAACACAATTGATGACAACAGATAAAAGACACAATTAATGACAGCAGATAAAAGACACAATGGAGAGCAGATGAAGACACAATGAAAAACAAACTAAAAACACAATACACAACAAACTAAAATACAATGAACAAAGATAATAAAAAATTGAACAAATTATTAAAACACAATGGACAACATATTAAAACACAATGAATAACATATTAAACACAATGACCTGAACTAATAACACAATTTATAGAAAACCCAGATATAACACCATTTTCATTATATCATATATTGTGTTATAGGTTCTTATAAAAACGCAATGGATAGAACCCAAATCAACATTGTGTTATAGGTTTTGATAATAACACAATGGACATGATGTAAAACACAATGTAAAGTAGATCAAAAACACAATCAATGACAACAGATAAAGACACAATGGACAACATACTAAAACACAATGACTATAACGTATAACACAATGGCGATAACATATAACACAATAAGTATCAGACTAAATAAAAACACAATTGATGACAACAGATAAAAGACACAATTAATGACAAGAGATAAAAGACACAATGGAAAGCAGATGAAGACACAATGAAAAATAAACTAAAAACACAATACACAACAAACTAAAACACAATGAACAAAGATAATAAAAAAAACTGAACAAATTATTAAAACACAATGGACAACATATTAAAACACAATGAATAACATATTAAACACAATGACCTGAACTAATAACACAATTTATAGAAACCCAGATATAACACCATCTTCATTGTGTCATTTATTGTGTTATAGGTTCTTATAAAAACGCAATGGATAGAACCCAAATTAACATTGTGTTATAGGTTTTGATAATAACACAATGTATAGAAACTCTACTGACCAAAACCCAGTTAAAAGACACAATGACCTGAACCTTTAACACAATGCAAAAAAAACCCAGTAAAAATGAAAATTTTTATTTTATTTTTATACGATAATATGGTACTCGTATTAAAGATAAAAAAACGCTCGTTATTATGGTGAATTTTTTTTTCAAAAAAAATGTCGTATGAAAAAGTTATGGACGTTTTAAATCGATGGGGGAAATTGGCATGTGCCTTGCATGTGGAGAGAGAAAATCCATAAATATAGGATTCCCTTTATGCCCTTCTATTATCTTCTTTTCCCTACAACCAATCTCAACCCTTCAAATCTAAGATCAATGGACTAGAATCCTTCTTACCCTTCTTATTTATTTTATCATTTGTATTTGATCCTAACCCCCAACGGTTATATTCAACTAAAAATTTATAAAGTTAGAATTCTAGTACAAGGTAGTTATGAATGTTAAGTTTAGTTATGTAATGCGACCCTTATCCAATCAACCAAACGATTATAGGGTAGCGATGTTGCTTGTTGTCAGTGGCGGACCCAGAAATTATTTGCCGGGGGTGCGAATGAGGTGTTCAACCATATTTTCAAGGGGTGCGGTCGGGTTTTTTGTCTAAAATATACACTAAACTTTTTTTTCAAGGGGTGCGGCCGCCCACCCTGACCAAATGGTAGGTCCGCCCCTGCTTGTTGTCTGTTTATCTTCTATTTCAATGTAACAAAAAAGAAATTTATAGGTTTAAATTTTGTTAGTGGGAAGTCAGTGTATGTTGATTAATAAAAAAAATAATGTAACATGGATTATTGGTAAATTTTGTTTTTGCATATCGATTGTTGTTTTAAGGCCTGGTGTTACGGGCTCACGTTCAAAACCATATCAGCGTCATGGGCGCTAAACACTGCTTCTAGGGGGCGTGACC
This sequence comes from Helianthus tuberosus, assembly GCA_030545235.1. Taxonomy (NCBI): domain Eukaryota; kingdom Viridiplantae; phylum Streptophyta; class Magnoliopsida; order Asterales; family Asteraceae; genus Helianthus; species Helianthus tuberosus. Next base: position 39,974,903 of record CM060371.1, on the reverse strand, counting down.
AATCCCACTCTTAATGTATTCATGGGCATTGGATGCTTTGTGACTGTTGGAGATTGCAAATTTCGATGGGAAAGTAACCACTGGCTACGTAAATATTTTTTTAATCTAAGATCTATATTTTAAAGAAACCTTAACTTTTTTCGTCCACACAATTCACCATCTTCATCTTCTATATCCAATCTTTCATATTCACACACTTTTTAACCAATCCTTAACTCTTCAACCATGCATCATTGGGACCCATACACCTCAGTATTCCAAACCCTTCAATCGAACGACCCAAATAACACGTTCTACTGAAACCAAATGTTGAACCAAGATCCACAAAACAGTCCGAACAACCCATTCAATACTATCTTCTTCAATCAAGACTATGCGGATCTTGAGAAGAAATGCTCAAATGAGTCATCTCTCTCTTGATATAGATCCCTTGTGCTTACGACACTATCCTTTTGTGAGGATATGTGAGGAGTTTAGATAGGTGGAGGTGTTTGCAACTGTTGTGAGGAAGTAACAACAGATATTTGCTGCTTTTGTGATACAGCAAGCTCCTCGGGCACCTCAACTTCTAGAGTCACCTTTTTTGGTGTTTTCTTTTTGGTTTTGGGTTTGTGGATTGATGTGCTTCTTTGGAAATAGCTGGTGTGTGTTCCACAGTACTGGGTTAGATACTGTCATCAGGAGCAGTGGGCTCTGCAACAGAGGTTATAACATCTGTTGCTGGATTTTCTAAAACATTTTCTTCACTCACATTTTCATAACTCTTGGTCATCATGTGAGTCAAAGTTTTGTTTGAAAGACTTTTAGTTTGTAGGCCCTCTCCTCTTGTAAAAATATTTTGTGCCCCTTTTTAAAAGACAACTAATGAATCTTGGGTAAAAGAGAAAAGCTTTAGGCTTGCCATCTTTCTTGACTTTGGCATTTGCAACAATGTCCAGAAACAGAGCATTGGAAAGCTTATAATTTGAATTTATCAAGATGGCATATCCCAAATACTGCGTTTTTAAAGAAATTTCGTTATATGCAATGGTTTTAGGTGATAAACAAATGAGTAGGGTATGGAAGAAAAATTTCACGGCAGGTGAAAAATTAGGTTTAAAAATTGTTGCCCCTGCGTCCATCATACCCTCTCTCGATGAACTCATGATGAAGATCAGTTTTTTGGAAAGTTTCACTACCTATCTCATCGTTTAGGCTGAATGTAGTGGAAATCAACTCTAGTGTGATCTGAACCGCAACACCATTTACGGTTGAAATATGGTAGATGGCTTTTTGTCATGAAGCAAAAAATCCGACTTTGCCCAAAACTCTTCAATATTTTCTAAATGGATGGGTGCATCAGCGATAAGGATATTACGATATTTAGATGAAGTGTTGATGTCAATAATCATGTGAAACTCTGTATTTGCAGAAGTTTTCACAAGATATGGAAGATAATTGTGTGGTGGTTTCAAAGAAAGAGCCATCCTGAAGTTAGGTTAACTCTTTGAAAATCTTTTAAACAAATAATCTTTAGAGCGTAAAGAGAGAATCTGTTAGAAAATCGTTGAAACGATGATCTTTTTAATTGTGGAGAGAGAACTTTATTTTTGTAAAATCAGTGTTTATTGCACAAGTGAGGATAACCTCTGTTTGGTGAGGTTTTTATAGGGTTTTTCAATAGAGTAGATGACGTGGCCAAACGGTTACCTTTTTGGTGACGTGGCAGGTTTTTATTTGTTAACTCAAAGCTCTGTTTAACAAAACCCTTTGATAAAGAAAGAAAAGGTCTCTTTTTCAAAATATCTGTTTGAAAGAACAAATCAGTGGTTTTGAACATCTGTTTGACTGTGTCACACCCTGACTTTTGCGGAAGCGTGTTACGTGTGAGTTGCTTAATATCATTGCATTCAACCATAACAAACAACTATATGATATAAACCACGATGTTCATCCATTAAAGAGTTTTCAAAATATTAAAACCAACATTGTTTATCATCAAACCAAGACTTCAAGTTTAAAATACATAATAACCAGAGTTTGAAGTTCCATAACGGACTTTAACAAAAGACACTAATAAACTAGGCTTTGAACCATGTATCCTATCAAATATAAAATACACTATTCAAACCCTTCACACTAGATGGCATCATTTATTGAAGACACAACTTTAAATCCTCCAACACCCGCCAGATCCATAATCAATTCCCTGAAATACATGTAGTTTGAAAACATCAACAAAAGTTGAGCGAGTTCATGTGTTTTGTATGTGAGCTCGTAATAAACTTGCAATCATTGTAAGTATGTGTTTGTAAACCCGGTATGAAAGCGTCTATGAACAGATCAATTAATGATTTGCAAGGTCATTAATATGTGTGCAACGGCGTAGGAAGACTCAAACCTAGCAGATTTTGTACCGGGCTTCCGGCTGGAAGACATAGTCACCACCTTCGGCCACTTTCGGCCCAGGGGTGGGGCTCGCAACACCCAAATAGATCTATCACTCATGTCCCTCGGTCCTTATACGAGGATTAATGGTCTTAAGTGTGCGCCTACCCATTCACATGATCTAACAGTTCATTCCTTAGCTAACCATACCATTTATAAACGTTTGTAAACATTTTGTAACATGCATTTCACCCCCGAAGTTATAAAACTGAAAACAGTTAAAAGAAAAGGGGGACATGAACTCACAGTCTTGCGTCTCGTAACTTGGTATAACTCAAAGCTTCTTCTCGGTCGCTCGACTACCTACACACGTGCTATGGTTTATTAGACGGATGGGTCGTGCCTTGACTTTTAGTCTTAATTAGTATCTTTGAGTTACATTTCTTGATGTCATTATTATTCCAAAGTATATAATTATTTGTTAAAATTATAATATTTTAACTTAAATTATATTTATTAATTATTGGAATATTTGTTAAAATAATATTTTTAACTTATTTGTTTTGTAATCCTTCAAAGAATATTTTCCCCAAGGATGGGTATGCTTATACATGTATTCTTAACTTGTGTATTTTTGACAAGTATTTGTGGCGTATTCTGGTGTATATTTATACGTACGAGAATACGTATTTTTATAGTATTTATTAAGTATTCTTATACTTAATTTTTGTATTTATACTTCCGGAATATTATTTTTAATAAAAGTCACAAATATATATTCTTAATATATATATATTTTAAGAAATCATTTATAGAAAATTATCTATACTTCTTCCTTGGCAAAAATAATTATATTTTCATATAAACCTCAAAAATAATATATTTTCAAGATTAACTTAGAAAATATATATAAATCCATTTTTTACCCCAAAATAATGTATACTAAATTTATTTAAGAAAATATATATTTTCTCCAAAAATATTATATTTTCTAATTGTTCAAGAAAACATATATATTTTTCTTTACCCAAAAATAATATATTTTCTTCTTGACAAAAATATGATATATTTTTGTAATAATTATAAAAATTATATTTTTCGTTTCCTTGGTTTCCAAAATACCGTTTAATTTATTTGTCAAAATATATATATGAATTTAATTCAGGAATATTTTTGGTGGTTCACATTCCTTGTTCGGTTCGTCCAATTTTTTGTGTGTAAATTATGTATTTATTTCCTTGGAAATTCTTGGTAATATTTTGTATTATAATTTTTGGTATTTTGGTGAGTTATATTATTTCAAGTCCTAAAATAATATATCTAATACACATAATATACAAGTAATCACACAAATGGTGACATCTAAATATATGTTTTCCTAAATACATATTTAGTCACTTTTATTATACAAAAACCAACCTCCAATATTTGTAATTCTTGTAAAAAAATTATGGCAAATTTTATATGAAAAATCATGGTTAAAATACACTTGTAAACACTTGTTTAAAAATATTTTTCTAAGTGTTTAAATTCTAGAAAAAATTTGCTATAGTTTCCCCTTAAAAATGGAGGTTTCCATGCTTTCAAAGCATATCATTTTCTTTTAAAATCATCACAATTCAACAACAAATCAAACAACACTTACCATAAGCCAAAATCATGACATTTACACTACTTCATGAACTTGAAATTTTTGTAAAAACTTGTAGTAACTTATCATGTTAATTAGTAGACTTAGTTAACCTTTAAAGTGTGGTTATTTGTTCATAAACATCATTCTTGAAGATTTTAGACTTTCACAACTTACAAATTGATTTTCTGAAAATATTTCTTCTTGAATTTTTCTTGTTAACAACATATTTCTACACTTGATTAATCACTAAAAATGTGTTTAGTTTCTTTAAAACTCATGTTTATGTAAATCTTGTAAGTAAACTTAGTTTCTTGAGAAAACTAGTTTTTAAATCATCCATGTAATAGACTAATAACATGTATTCATAATCATCTTCCACAAAATCATCTTTGTTTTCAAGTTCATGATGAACATAAAGGATGATCATCTTGACTTTTCACAAGATCATCCTCTCATCTTGCTAGATCATGTGTTTAATCACAATCTAGCAAGTTTCATATGATGTTTAACATCATAAACACAAATATTCAACAATCAAGAAGCATACATACACTTAAACAACATAGATTATTATGATTTTGAGCTTTATGTTAGAGATTATGTTCTTGATTCTTTATGTTCTTCACATTTAGTTACTTACATACACTTTTAACCAATCAAAAAAGAAGTAAAATGAGGTTAGGAGGGTCTTACTACTAGCACAAGGCTAGGGAAGAAATTCAAGATGAAGATGATGATAATCTTGGTGGTTAAAGCACTTTAGAGAGGTCCTTCACCTTCCAATGGCACCAAGCTCCTTAATCAAGCTTCTCACACCTTTGTATCCCTAGAGAATGGATGAACAAGAGATGAAAGTAATGGTGGTGGTGGTGCTTGTTCTCGGTCGTGAGTGGGGGAGAGGAGAGGAGAGAGTTAAGTGTTGGTGAGTTTGTGAAATGAAGTTGTGTTGAACTTGTGGTTACTTAAATAAACTCCCAACATATTCTTATCCCATGTATAAAATGTCTCTAAAAGTTAAACAAGATCAAATAAACAAAACAAAGAAAATCAAGGGTGTGACACCCTTGTGGTGATCGTAAATATGAGGGGTAGGGGGTATGGTTATGTTGTAATGGATAGTTAAGATAATTAGTTGAAATCTAGGTATTTAGTTTGTGTATTTAGTTGTTATGTCATTTTACGGTGTGTTATGATGTTCGGGGACCATTACTTGCATTGAAATGATAAAACAATACCTCTAGTGAAAATTTGGTGTTTCGGATAGTGTCCGGTTGTTCGGTTGGTTACCGGTTCGTTAAGGTGCTAAACTCTGCAGTTTAGTGTGCTTTATGTTACCTTTTGTGACAGTTTTGATTCCCGACACCTAGGAAGGTATTCTGGACCATTAAACCATAATTTTGCATAATATTAAGTTGTTTAAAAGCTGATTTTTGCTGAATTCTGCAGTTTATGTGAGTTTTAGGCACTTTCCGGCACTTAAACTATCACTAGGAAGGCGGTTTTATGATCCTTACTTTCATACACACGATACTAGTGTAACTCTTGGTTTCTGGCTCATTCTGTGCTCTAACAATGTGTCTGTCTGAGTGCTAAAATCCCGTCAGTACTTCTGATTTGTCTGATAACTGTGCTAACTTTGTTTCGTGCATAATTACTGTTTAATTATTGTACGGATACATGGAAATTTGACAATTTTCACAGATTGTTAGACAACAGATGGATGGAAACCCATATTTGAAGCCTCTGTTGGGTTAAACAAAGTTTTGAAGTGGAAAACAGTGGTAGATTATGAAGAAACAGTGGATCTGTTTGACTTTTGATCGGATGTGTCGCGCTCCGGTCAAAGATAATATTTATAATACCCAAATTACCTCAAAAAATAGTTAGCGGTAGTAAGGGGTCGAACCACGATGAGTTTGTGGTTTGTGTATGGATTCGATTGATTTTAAACGGTTGTCACAATTTATGAAGCTTACTATATTTTTATGAATTTTGTTTGTTTAGAAAATGGGTCGGAATGAACCAACAATTTGGTTTTTGATTATTAACTAACAAGAACTTTAAGCAAATGCACGAAAATGTAATGGATGGTTTAAAACAATCTAAGTAAACAAGGTTCATACCCGGTTCGGTAATTGCAATCCTAGGGTTCTTAAACGTTTTAGGTTTGATTCAATTGAATATGTTATTAACGGATTTCTATCACGAAGTTTAGGTGCCAATTGCTATCAACGCGTATAACGGACCGCAATGCACTTCGTTACTTCGGACAAGTAAAACCTTTTGAATGATAAAGCATAAATACACAAACTTATTTCGCAAAGTCAAATTTCATATCTCATTCGACAATTCACAAATATAGTTCAAATGCAAGACAAATATCAAACAATTCAAATACAAATCAATTTGTCACAAAATCAAACTAATAACATTGTTCAAACCTTAGACTTACAATCACCTACACCGGGGTGAAACCTTCGAGAGTTAGCCGCTCATGGTGAACGGAACACGATCAACAACAGATGAGAACTTGAGCTTGAACATCTTGAAGCTTTGGAAATGATGGAAATGGTGGTTAGGGTTGGTGATGATGAACGGTTGAATGCATGATGGAATAATGGATGATTAGGGTTTGTAGGATGATGATGATTGATCGAATCGAATGGTTAATGGATGAATTGGTATGATTGGGGATGGATCGGTTGAAGGTTTAGGCTCCAAGAACTTGTTCAAAACTCAAAAACTTGTGTAACTCCTGTTTCTTAGGTCAAAGATCCCATATAACTCATCCAAAACCGTTTAACAACAAATTTCATGATTGATGGAACCAGGGGGAGTCGCCAAGGCCCCACTGGGCGTCGGCGTTGGTGCTCCGAAATGGGGATTTTGTCCGACGGCTTTTCTTGCTGTTTACGCGCATTTTCAAGTGACGGTGATATCCATGGGGCGTCGGCGACGATGCCTACAAATCCAACTCTCTGTTTTTCGCGTATCTTGCTCCTGGTTGACCCGTTTTGCGTCCGGTGGTACGTTTTTCATCCCGGTGGTCCGTAAAGTTCCCGAAAAGCTCCTTAAACTCCATTAGACCTGCAAAACACAACTCTAATCAAAAGTAGCCTAAACGAAACTAAAAATCATGTAACAACATCACTATAAACATTTACAAACACCGGCTTTCAACCGCGTATCAACTTTTGGAGTCAAACAGTGGTTTTGAAAAACTAGTGGTTCTTTTGCCTTAACGGTGGTTGCCTAATGTTAAACAGACATTTGAACTACAGTAACAGATGTTACACTCCTTTGAACAGAGTTTTTGTTTTTGTTGATTTTATCAATCTTTTTCTTTATAATAACACAATTTTTTATTTTTCAAAATAACATTTTAATGTTTTATTTAGAAAACTGAAAAAAAAAATTCAATCTCTATTTAACATCCCAATTCTGGATATCAATGTTTCAAAAGTAGATGTGTCCAATGCTTTTGTGAACACATATGCTAATTGATCTTTAGTGGGAACATGATGAAGTAAAATCAATCCCTTTTCGTAACAATCTCTTACCTAGTGATGACAAATGTTAATGTGCTTTGTTTTCTAAAGTGACACTGGGTTCTTGATAATGTTTTCAGCTGCTTGACTGTCCAAAATTAATGGTGTCTTTAGAGCTGTTATACCAAAATCAAGCAATTGATTCTGAAGCCACAAGAGTTTTGCAGTGCAACTTGCATTAACTAAGTATTCTGCCTCTGTTGTAGAATTAGAGACTGTTGTTTGCTTTTTACTCTTCCATGAGACCAATGCATTTCCTAGGAATTAGCAGCCTCCTGATGTTGACTTCTTTGTTTTGTGGCAACCAGCAAAATCACTATTTGAGAAACCTGAAAGCTCAATATTTCCATTAGCTGGATACAAGATACCAAGTGTGGGAGCACCTTTGAGGTATATGAATATCCTTTTTATAGCTACTAAGTTTGACTTTCTAGGGGACGCTTAATATCTTACACAAACACAAGTTGCAAACATAATATCAGGCCTTGATGCAGTTAAGTACATCAATGACTCAATCATACATCTGAAAAATGTCTGATCTATCAAGTCATCTTTATCATTAGATATGAATGGTTTTGATGTACTCATGGGGGTAGCACATGGTTTACAATCATTCATGTCAAACATTTTCAAAAGAGTTTTGACATATTTGTTTTGATGAATGAAAGTTCCATTTTCAAGTTGTTGAACTTGGAGACCAATAAAACATTGTAACTCCCCCATGGCACTCATTTCAAATTGAGTTGTCATCAATTTTCTGGAATCGTCGCATAGTTTAACACATGTGGATCCAAAAATGATATCATCCACATACATCTGTACAATTAATAGATCATTCCCTTCACATAGATCTTGGTGCTTGTTTCAGGCCATACAATGCTTTCTTTAGCTTGTAGACATAATCAGGATGGAATGAGTCTTCAAATCCAGGTGGTTGACACACATAGACCTCTTCTTGGATTTTTCCATAGAGAAAAGCACTCTTTATATCCATCTGATACACCTTCATGTTGTAGTTGACAACAAAGGCCAAGAAGAGTCTTATGGCTTCCAACCTTGCTACAAGAGCAAAGGTTTCATCATAGTCAATTCCTTCATCTTGTTTATACCCTTGAACCACAAGCCTGACTTTTTTATTTTTTATTTTTTATAACAATGCCTCTTTCATCAGTTTTTTTTTTGAAGACCCATTTTGTACCAACTGGCAGGTGTCCTCAGGTAATGGTACAAGCTCCCAAACTTGTTGTCTTTTAAACCGTAGAAGCTATTCTTGCATGTCTTCTACCCAACTATTGTCTTTTAATGCCTATTGGTATTTGACAAGTTGGATTAAAGATAGAAAGCCTACAAATAGGCAGACATTTGAGGTTTGGCTTCTTGTGAGCACTCGTGCATTGATGTCTCCTATAACTTGTTCTAATGGATGAGATCTATGAAAAATAGTGTTACCAATGTACGGAATGATGGAATTTTGTGGTGAGGGGTATAATTGGGTATTTTTTTAATGACACCTCTGTGTCATTGTAAAATGGTAAACAGTGGTTTGAAATGGTGGTGGTGGAATTGGCCCAAATGATGAGCTATTTGATGAAGTGGGTAGATTTGTGGTTTGACCACATGCAGCATCAGAGGTTTGAGGTTGACTTTGGTCAACAATGGTTCCAGTTATCGTGGACTAACTGTTGTTTTGTGTAGATGAACTTTGTGGATCAGAGAAGACTTTATATTGAGATGGCATCTCAATGTAAACTATGTAATCCTGTTCCACTTCTTTTGGTTTACATGTATCAACCACAAACTTAGTAGTTACTTCTTCAAAATTGAATTTATCAAGATCAAAAAGTTATGCAGGATTTTTAGGGATGTTCAAGGATGATAATTCATTGAATTTTACATTCAAGGTTTCTTCTATAGTCATGGTCCTTGTGTTAAACACTTTGTAGGCCTTGGCTGTAGAATAATATCCAACAAATATCCACAATCCACTTTAGCTGCAAACTTTGAAATTGAATCTTTGAGATTCAAGATAAAACATGGGCAGCCAAAGATTTTGAAAAATGAAACTAATGGTTTTATTTTGAACAAAATTTCATTGGCAGTCTTTTTATGCCTAGGATTTATTAAAATCCCTGTTTTGAACCTAACATGCAGTATTCACAGCCTCTGCCCAAAAGGACAATGGAAGACCAGAATCTGCAAGCAAAGTTCTTGCAGCCTCAATAAGGGTTCTGTTTTTTCTTTGAACAACCCTATTTTGTTTAGGTGTTCTGGGAATACTGAATTATCTCAGTATCCATTTAGATATGTAGAATTCATCAACCTCTTAGTTTCTGAATTCTATCCCATTATCACTTCTGATGGACTTTACAGGAAGATCATATTGTTTTTCTATTTTTATGATAAATTCTTTTAAAATGACGTCTCATCTTTTGAGTGAAGGAAGAATGTCCATGTAAACCTATAAAAATCATAAGCTATTACCAAGCAATAACACTTTTTCCTCAAGCTCATGGATTTTAGTGGGCCAAACAAATCCATATGCAACAATTGTAAACATTTGGTTGTTTTGGACTCTTTAACAGGCTTGTGCGATACCTTGTGTTGTTTTCCTTTTAGACAATATACACAATATTCATCACATTTGAATTGTTTGGTTGGTAAACCTTTGACAAGTTTTTCCTTTGTCATAGTGTTAATTGTTTTTAAATTAATATGTCCCAACCTTCTATGTCGTAACTCCGTTTCTTTTGTAGAGGCAATAGAGAATAGGCAAACATTAGATTTTGGCTTTTCTTTAAACATGTCCACTACATAAAAATTGCCACTTCTTTGAGCAACAAGTTGTGCAGTGCTTTCGGCTATAATTTTATCAATCTTTTTGACAACATCAGGTCTAACGATTTTACAAGTTGTCTTTGTTAAAAATAAGCCATAGCCTTTGTCACTCATTTGTGAAACACTAAGTAAATTATATTTTAAATTGTCTATCAGATTTATTTTCAAATTTTAGCTTTCCAACTTGAACAGTCCCTGAGCCCATCACCTTTCCTTTATCATTATTACCAAAGGAAATGTCACCACCTACATGAGAATGGAAGTTTGTCAGTAGAGCTTTGCATCATATGTCTGGATCTTCCACTGTCTACATACGATAGGCTATCTAGGCATGTAGATACTCCTATTTTGGTGGCCATGAATGCGTATTCGCACTTATTTTCATCATCAGTTGTATTCCAGGGATCACTGTTTTTTACAACACTATCGTTACCCTTTTCATAAACTATTGTTTGTACAGAGTTGGATATACTCTCAACATTTTGTATGTTAAGAATTTTCTGGTTGTTTTTAACAGTATCCTCATATTTACTGAATTTCTCTTTTAACTCCTCCCATAATTCTCTAGCACTATTACAATGTAATAGTTTTGCATAGATATCAGTTGGTAGTGCTTTTGCAATTATGACAAGAGCTTTGGCATCTATCTCAAACTTTTTGAAATCTAGCATAGAGTAATCTTCCAGTTTCTTTGTCTCATAGACATCCGGATTTTTGACACAAGGTGTTATTGGAATATGTGGTCCGTACCAAACAGACCTCCAATATCCTAGTCTTGTTGAGCTAGATAGTGTACCATCAGATGTTGCGAGATATTGTAATTTGATCTGTCAAGCATCGGTGGTTTTCTATCATAATTAGAAATAAGGGAATCATAGTTATTGAGTGGCATTCTCTTTTGATCCTTTTAGAAGAAGAACATAGTATGTGAAAGACACTTTTGAGTTCTACACTTTCTACTCTGAGCCACGAATAGTATTGGAACTTTGATGAGCTGATCTTTGATTGTTAAACTAATTGTGAAATCGAGTTTAACATGACCAAGCTCTGATACCAATTGTTAGGATTTGAGTTAGAGAGATATTATCAGAAACTGTTTTTCAATTGACTCAAATGATTCAAAAGTTTTACATAAATGATTTTATAATCTCCCCCTCATCCGATCACCCACTAGAACTATTCGTACAAAAGAGAATGTGTGTAAAGTGATAAAATAGATCTCTAACAGGTGAGATCTATTTATACTAAGTACTAAAACTCTATTCATGATAGGCTGACATCACCCTGATAGTGACATCTAACCTTCCTAACTATTAAGGTTCCGCGGATGTTGCAAACATCTGTGCAAATCCTATCATCTGTTCTAACTAGTCTAAACACCGATACAAGATAAATACTGTTACATTAGGAAACCATTGTCTAAGCTATCCATTGTTGCAGTTATCCAAACATATGTTTGCCCATACAGATGTTTGGTCTTCTTCATCAGACCCTTGTCTTCAGATAGTGCTTTGGTCTTCAACTGTCTTTAGCTATTAACAGATATTGTTTCTTCTTGAACAGTGGTTCCAAGTCTTGATCACTTGTTTGCTTTGTTCTTTGAAAAGATGTTCGGAATAAGTGTTCAAGATTCACTATCTTTGGGGAAAGACTTGCTTCATCAACTGTTTATTTCTTGATCCTTGAGTCATGTTTTGGCTTTTGAATATAACACAAAAAGCATAACAAATAAGCATATTGAGTGTTTACATAGGGTGATTGTATATGTGTGAAAGTGTGATTAATACGGATACATGTTGCAACCCAAATAGTGTTTAAAGTGTAAAATGGGTCAAGTATGAACTCATAATTTGTGAAGATTTCCACAAAAAGCGAGTGAGAGGTTGTGAAGGATGGAACACTGAAGTTACCCTAAAAAGGTAAACAGAGGTGTTTGAGTATGAGGATTTGGAGATTTGAATATAAACGGAATTTACAAGTATGAAGTTACATAAAACATATTTGTCTTAGACACTTATTTGGATACTATTTTTAGTTCGTGTTTTTCATGAGTCCTATCACTCATTAAAAGTCCAAAAAAAGGAATCCAAGACTTTGGATCTTTTTCACCTTAACACATGATGTTCAGCCATTAGTTGATTGATATCATGGTTTGGTTTTGGAGATAAGTATATATGTATATACACATGGTATTATTAAGTATTTAGTCAAATATTTGTCATGCATTAGAGGTAGGGTAATCCACTAACTTCAAGAGTTCACCAATGCACAAATCATCAACATGGATTATCATGAATACAAATACGAATAACATGAATAAACTATCTAGTTCATTAAGTAACCAAGTGAGGATAACTAGATGAGTGCTTCCAACATTGTCTGGTTGGATACTTAGTGTAGTTTGTTCACTTTGTTGCTTGGATGTAACTTAGAGGTGTAGAAAAACATAACAAGAGAGGTATATGAACCCCAAGTTTCTGGAACAAAACCTTAACACAAGTTCCTCAACAATAGAACTTGTTGGTAACTTGGTTTTGTGTGTAAAAGTTCCAAGAAACAAATTATAGATAAAACAAGTTCATAAAGTTAAGCAAAATTCCTAACTTGGACCTCAAAATGGTGGTATACCATCTATGTTTAACTTGGTAAACATGTGGTAATACTCCTAGAGTTATCCAATAAAGGAGAAAGAAGAAAACACGAAGAAAAAATATAAGAACAAGCTCAAAACTCAATGGTTTAAATTAGAGTAATATGCCCAAACTATGAATTCTTGAAAATTAGTGTCACACCCCGAATTTCCACCCAAATCCCGGTGGGCCTGGGTGGGGAGTATCGTGACGTAAGATTGGTATCATCATAGACACAAACACAGATAGCATAACGGAAGTCTTGGAGTTTAAAATATTATTACAAACCAAATGTCCAAATGTTCAAAATAATATACAGACAGCTTGTAATAATAAAGATCCACAGGCGGATCGTAAAATGTACAAAAAGGGAGATCATCAGACTACTAAGCTTTATGCAAAGGAGTTGCAAATTCCTCTTCTAGCATTACCGAGCAACTTCCAGCCTATTTACGTACTTACACCTGTAACTTAGTCTTTTGAAAATACGTCAGTTTACACTAGTAAATACAATCAACCGACTCATTTTGAAAACATTTCAAAATCATTTTAGTGCACAAGGCATATGATTTTATAAATAACTTGGGACAATTCAAAATGAACTTGTATACAGTTTTACATGCCTGTCAATACATATGGGGCCTAGTACTAAACACCGATACATGATTAACCGATACGCCACTTAAACCCACAAAGGGGTTATCCCCAACTAGTGGGTAAGAAAAACATTTTATAATAGCATTAGCATCTATCAGGTGTATGCCTACATACGGTGCTCGGTCGTGGCCATTAGCAACTTAAAAGAGTCAAGGATATCCAGGACACGGTCGCGTTAACCCCCAATGTTTAAGTTATCAGACAAAACAAATTAAAATGGGTCATGGAGATTTTGTAGTCACAATCCGACATATAATCCCATACACGACCAAGCGGTAATAATTTACCATATATCAAGCCCGTATAGGGAAAATAAGTTAAGATTATTTACCTGGGATAAAACTCGTCTTATGAATGCAAGAATTATAAATAGCTTAGCCATATTCAATTAACTAACAACCCTCGTAAAACCTCTTACCACAACCCTAAACGTTCCTATTATACCCCGTATACGAGAAACGGCCCTAAAATACCTTTATATTTATAAAAATAAAGAAAACAATAAATACCCTCCCTAGCGGGGCGCGACCCCTTGGGTGTGCGAGTTGCGGGCCATGACAAGGTGACACCAGGCGACACCCTGGTCCGCCACGTGTCCAGTTACGTGTGGAAGCTAGCAGGTTGAGTCGACAAGTCTAGAGCCTAGTCTACTAGCCTTGCGGACCGTGAAGGGGACAAGAGTGGGCATCGCAAGGCGCGAGCCACCTCTCGTCAGCCCTATAAAAGGAGGCTTCGGACTCATTTCTCAAACGTTCAAAATTTTGTTCTCTCTCAAACTTCTTAATAGGCGAAACACTCAGGAAAATACCCCTAAAAAGCGAAGCTCTGCCTCGTTGTAAGTATTATAACCCCCGATCACGTATTTGTTACCCTACCCGATTGATCTAGGGCTCCGTAACGCATGTCAAGGCTCTATCTGACTCGGTTCGTTGGAGTTATGTCTTGTGTTGTATGGCTAATGTGATTTGGGTTATCTTACTAACACGTATGCATTATTTAACTTTTAATAGATAATAACCAGGAGAAACACCAGGAGGCTATAGTATTATCTAAGTCAGCAATGTGAGTACATCTTACTTTTTGTCACCTTTTTGAATCAGTCAAAATGTTTTAAATTATACTTAACAATGATTGAGTCTATGTATTCTACAATTATTTCCGGTATGTTGGGGTTTTGTATATATTACTTTAATCCATTACTATTGGACAAAGAGTTAGTCAATGAGTAACATGACCCACAAGTCAGGTGTTGATAGTACTGAACGAGTAGTTGTGTAGATATAAACATTGTAATTGCTCTCAATACTGTGAAATTATTAAACTATTTTGATTAAACTGGGATGCACTCACCAGTATTTCTTACTGATAAAACCTTTTAAAACGCGTTTCAGGTAACTTAATGTGAAGCTAATAGAAGCCAGCTAGAGAGCACTGAAGGCTTAAGGATGTGGCTATAAAAGTTACTTAAATAAAAGGAGATTTTGAATTCAATAAATTAAGGTTTATCCCTACCAATGTATTGTAACGAAAACTTTGGTTTTATCCCATTATTTATTATAAAAGTTTGGTGTTTTAAACTCTGATAAATATTTCCTAACTACGGTCCTGGTGTCACATTTCCGCTGCCAAATTAATAAACACTAATACCACCCACTCTCTGAGTACTCGCGGCCGCCCGCTCCCGGGGCAGGGGTCGGGGGCTGCAACAGAAGGTGGTATCAGAGCCATAACCACTGGTTTAAGCCAATGAAGTGTTCTACTGACACTTAATTTTAAACAAATTATGTTAGGAAATAATTTATGTGATTATGTGTAAATATGTATATTATTGTTTTGTGTTATTTGACAATTTGTTAGTTTACAGTATGAGTGAGCAAGGTACGTCCGACGCTTATCGTCAATTAGCTAGTTCCCCACAAGATGAAGGAACCTCGTCTCAGCCAAGTCCCTCAGGATACTCAGCTGATACTGAGGAAGGAATATTTATCTTTAAGGCACAGTCTGAGGAACTATTCCCTCCTAGAAAGAGAGGATGGTTTAGTAGAGAAGCACATGAGAGGAGGAAAAGGATGAAGAAATTACAACAACAGAGAGCATTAGCGAAAGCCAATAGGGAAGTGAATGCACAAACTCAGGAAACAGTCAATAGACCACTATGGGAAGAGGAACTTGATAGGCAGTTAGCAGACTTCCATATGTTAGCCACTATAGCAGTAGACTCTAATCTGAACCAAATAGCTGAACCACCACCGTTACCTTCATTCCCAGACCAACAAACGTTAGAACCCAACCAAGAAAACCAATTCCCAATCCCAGCATTCGACCCATATGAGATCCCCAGAATTCCCGCACCAAATCCCATAACTCCTTATATCGACCTGAACCCTTTAGATCCATTCTGGAACAACGACAGGTATAAGCAGAGTGTAATAAGCAACCCATACCCTTACCAACACGCCATACCTCGATACCCTGACCTAGTACCAGCACCATTACCTCCCATGAGTGAAGAAAATATGCAGGAACTTCGCCAATGGGGCGATGAGTTAGTTGAAGAAGGAGATATAATTCGACAGATAGGAGATAAACTCGTCTGGAAGTAATATGAGCATGAGATACAATATTGGATAAAGAACTAGTCATAGACACCTAGAATAATACATAAATATGTGTGTAATTTTGTACTTTGATAAAAAAATTATAAATATAATATATATATATATATATATATATATATATATATATATATAACCAACTAAAATAGATAGACTAAAATAGATATCGATGCATAACTACCAGTGTGTTTAATTTTCAGTTGTAATAGGTAACTGATGCATATATATAAATATATAAAAAGAGTACAGTCGCCATGTTCGACGTTTTTGGTCAATCTATTTGTGTGATTGTTTGTATTGAATCTTATTCTGTGTTAACTAATGCCTGATAAATGTTTCCAATTCAGATGGACAACGAAGTAAATCAGGAAAACCAGAATAATGATAATCACGGAAACCAAGTAAATAATAGTGCCATCGAACATATAGTTGCACAAGGAATTATAGATGCTATGCCATATATTATCAAGACTGTTAAAGAAGCATAAAATAATAAATCTGTAACTGGAAGTAAACGCCAACCCACTGAACCAAGTCACAGTGTGAACGAAAATCACAGCCACTGATCCAAGCTCCAATTCCAAAAAGAAGAAGAACCCTCTCATATGGTTGTTCTTATAAAGAATTCTTGGCCTGCAAACCAATAGAATTCTCAGGCAATGAAGGAGCCATTGCAGCCTTACGTTGGATAGAAAAGACAGAAGCAGTCATAAAAATAAGTAAATGTGCAGATGAAGATAAGATTATGTTTGCTTCTAATCTTAAAAAAAAAAAAAAAGCAGCCTTAGAATGGTGGAATACTATTCTCCAGTCTAGAGGAAGTGACCGAGTTTATAATATGGAATGGACTGACTTTAAGGATATAGTTGAAAGAAAATTTTGTCCTCCTCGTGAAAAGGAACAAATTGCCAATAAGTTCCTGAATCTTAAAATGACTGGAATAGACTGCAAAGGTTACACTACCATATTCTTTGAATATGCTAGGATAGTGCCAACCTTAGCTTCACCTGAGCCAGTTTTAATCTCCTGTTATGTTTGGGGATTAATTAGTGAGATCAGACACGTAGTCAAGGCAGCTAGGCCACAAACCATAGAAGAAGTAGTAGAACTGGCCAACACCCTGACTGATGAATTGGTACGCACACAAGAAGAAAACCAGAGAAAGAACCTAGCTCAAAGGCTTACCCAAGAATTTCGCTACGGTAATTCCAACCGTGGGAAAGGTACAGGTTCTTCCCCTGCACCCAATTGCAAGTATGCAAAAGGAAGCACTCAGGAAGGTGCTCCATATACTGCAACTTTTGCAAAATATCTAGACATAAGGAAGAAGACTGTAGGAGGAAACCTAGCAATAAGCTATGCTTCAATTGTGGAGAAGCTGGTCACATCAAACCGAACTGTCCAAAACTAGCTCTAGCAACAACCAGCAAAGCTAAGGCAACTGAAGGACCCAAGAAGAATGCAGAGCATTCGTTCTGACATCTGAATAAGCCAAGATGATTCCGGATGTGATAGCCGGTACACTTTTAGTTAATGATATATTAGCCAAAGTATTATTTGACTCTTATGCAAACTAAAGTTTTATCAATACTTCTTTCTACAAATTTCTCAACCAACCATTAACTAAACTTCAACAAGATTTTTTGGTAGAGACGAGAAATGGAGATTCCATTAAGATAAGTGAAGTCTTGCAGGGAGTAAGAATAGAAATTCTAAACCATAATTACTCTGCTAACCTTTACCCAATGAATCTGGTTGGATTTGATATTGTATTAAGAATGGATTGGTTGGTAGCCAATCATGCCATTATTTTATGTGATCAAAATTCAGTACAAGTAAGTACACCAAGTGGTGAAAAGATCACAATTAAAGGAGATAAGCCAACCAGGTCAACAAAATTCATCTCTGTGATGAAAGCTGCAAGCTATGCAAGGAAAGGAGCAACAGTGTATATGATTTCCATAATCATTAACACTAGAGGTAAAGAATTAAAAGATATTCCTGTAATATCTAAATTCGCAGACGTTTTCCAGAAGAGTTACCTGGATTATAGCCAGATAGAGAGGTTGAATTTAAGATTCACCTAATACCAGGAACGGCACCGATCGCCAAAGCACCTTACTGACTAGCACCGACGGAAATGTAGGAACTGAAGAAACAGCTGGACGAACTACTTGACAAAGGCTTTATACAACCTAGTTCATCCCCATGGGGAGCGCCGGTTTTGTTTGTCAAGAAGAAAGACGGATCGATGCGTATGTGCATTGATTACCGGGAATTGAACAAGGTTACGATTATAAATCGGTACCCATTACCGAGAATCGATGATCTGTTCAATCAATTTCAAGGAGTTCGATTTTTCTCTAAAATCGACTTACGTTCAGGATATCATTAATTGAAAGTACAGAAAGAGGATATTCCTAAGACTGCTTTCAGAACAAGGTACGGTCATTATGAATTTACCGTCATGCCATTTGGTTTAACCAATGCCCTAGCCGCATTTATGGACATGATGAATAGGATATGTAAGACACACCTGGATAAATTCATAATTGTCTTTATAGATGATATTCTAATTTACTCTAAGAGTAAAGAGGAACATGCAGAGCATCTGCATACACTTCTAACATTATTGGGAAAAGAGAAGCTTATGCTGAATTCTCAAAATGCGAATTCTGGTTACAAGAAGTGTAATTCCTTGGACATCTAGTTAATCATGAAGGAAGTCATGTGGATCCCACAAAAATCTAGGCGATTACCAAATGGAAATTCCCTGAATCGCCAACGGAAGTAAGGAGTTTTCTTGGACTGGCAGGTTATTATAGACGATTTATTCAAGATTTCTCTAGAATAGCCATTCCATTAACCAAACTGACCTGCAATTCAGTTAAGTTTGAATGGGGACCAAAACAAGAAGAAGCCTTTAGTATTCTTAAGCAAAGGCTAACCAACGCACCCATACTCGCATTACCAGAAAGAACTGAAGACTTTATAGTCTAATGTGATGCGTCTAAGTTAGGATATGGATGTGTGTTGATGCAACGTCAAAAGGTTATAGCTTACGCCTCTAGACAACTTAAAAACATGAAGAGAATTACACAACCCATGATCTAGAGTTAGGAGCCATAGTTTTTACCCTTAAGATTTGGAGACTGGAAGAAGCCTTTAGGATTCTTAAGCAAAGGCTAACCAACACACCCATACTCGCATTACCAGAAGGAACTGAAGACTTTATAGTCTAATGTGATGCGTCTAAGTTAGGATTTGGATGTGTGTTGATGCAAAGGTTATAGCTTACGCCTCTAGACAACTTAAGAAACATGAAGAGAATTACACAACCCATGATCTAGAGTTAGGAGCCATAGTTTTTGCCCTTAAGATTTGGAGACACTATCTTTACGGAAGTAAGTTTGTTGTCTTCACAGATCATAAGAGTTTGAGGTATGTTTTTGGGAAAAAGGAATTGAATATGAGACAGAGACACTGGATGAAAATTCTTAGTGATTATAATTGTGATATCTAGTATCATGCAGGAAAAGCTAATATAGTAGCTGATGCTTTAATTTGAAAGTATCATGAAAAGCCAAAACGAGTACGCTCTCTCAGATTAAATCTGCAAATAAATTTAAATGAACAAATTAGAGAGGTTCAGGAAACAGCAATCAAGGACGATACATCTCAGTAGAGATAAGATGTATCTAGATCTAAGAAAGAATTTCTGGTGGATCGGAATGAAAAAGGATATAGCAAACTATGTTGTTAAATGTCTAACCTGATAACAAGTTAAAGCTGAACATTAGAAACCCTCGGGATTTTTACAGCAATTAGAAATGCCAATATGGAAGTGGGAATTGATAACAATGGACTTTGTTACCAAATTACCCAAAACACAAAAAGGTAATGATACAATCTGGGTGATTGTTGACAGATTAACCAAATCTGCTCATTTCTTACCAATGAAGGAAACTTTCAGTATGGAACAGTTAGCCAAATTATATGTAAATAAAATAGTTTCATTACATGGAATTCCTTTATCTATTGTATCTGATAGAGATAGCCGTTTCACATCTCATTTTTGGACAAGTTTCCAAAAAGCAATGGGAACCAGATTAAATCTAAGCACAACTTATCATCCTCAAATGAACGAACAAAGCAAAAGGACAATACAAACGATGGAAGATATGCTTAGAGCCTGTGTAATTGATTTCGGAGGAAATTGGGACGATCATTTACCATCGATAGAATTTTCCTACAATAACAGCTATCATACTGGCATTAATGCTGCACCATTTGAAGCACTGTATGGATGAAAGTGCCGAACTCCAGTCTGCTGGGCAGAGATTGGAGAAAAACAATTATCTGGACTAGAGATAGTACAAGAAACAACGGACAAGACAATTCAAGTCAAGGAAAGACTAAAAGCAGCAGGAGATCGTCAAAGGAGTTATGCAGATAACAGACGAAAACCATTGGAATTTCAAGTTGGAGATAAAGTATTGTTAAAAGTTTCTCCATGGAAAGGAGTAGTCAGATTCGTTAAAAGAGGAAAGCTAAACCCTAGGTATGTTGGACCTTTTGAGATTATCAAAAGAATAGGACTAGTAGATTATCAGCTACAACTGCCAGAGGAAATGACAGGAATACATGATGTACTTCATGTATGTAACCTCAAAAAGTGCTTAGCAAACGAATCATTAGTGATACCTCTTAAGGATATAGAGGTAAATAAGAAACTTAAGTTTGTAGAGAAGCCACTACAGATTGAAGATAGAAAGATTAAGAATCTCAAACACAAGAGATTAGTTCTGGTCAAAGTGAAATGGGATTTTAAGAGAGGACCAAAATACACTTGGGAGCTCGATTAAAAAATGCAACGAAAATATCCACACCTGTTCCAGTAGATCTCGAGTACGAGATTTAAATCAAGGTGGAGAGGATATAACAACCCTCCTAAAACCTCTTAACACAACCCTAAACGTTCCTATTATACCACGTATACGAGAAACGACCCTAAAATACCTTTATATTTATAAAAATCAAATAAAAACAATAAATACCCTCCCTCGCTGGGCGCGACCCCCTTGGGTGTGCGAATCGCGAGCCGCGACAAGGTGACACCAGGTAACACCCTAGTTCGCCACGTGTCCAGTTATGTGTGGAAGCTAGCAGGTTGAGTCGACATGGCTAGAGCCTGGTCTACTAG
The DNA here is from genome assembly GCA_030545235.1 of Helianthus tuberosus. Classification (NCBI taxonomy): domain Eukaryota; kingdom Viridiplantae; phylum Streptophyta; class Magnoliopsida; order Asterales; family Asteraceae; genus Helianthus; species Helianthus tuberosus. The sequence continues at coordinate 39,953,415 of CM060371.1, read as the reverse complement.
CCTCACAGTCCGCGAAGGGGACAGGGGTGGGCGTCATGGGGCCCGAGCCGCCTCTCGTCAACCCTATAAAAGGAGGCTTCAGCCTCATTTCTCAAACGTTCAAAATTCTATTCTCTCTCAAACTTCTTAATAGGCGAAACTCTCGGGAATAATACCCCTAAAAAGCGAAGCTTTGCCTCATTGTAAGTATTATAACCCCCGATCACGTATTTGTTACCCTACCCTACCCGATTGATCTAGGGCTCCGTAAGTATTATAACCCCCGATCATGTATTTGTTACGCCTGTCTCAGTTCGTTGGAGTTCTGTCTCGTGTTGTATGGCTAATGTAATTTGGGTTATCTTACTAACACGTGTGCATTGTTTAACTTTTAATAGATAATAACCAGGAGAAACACCAGGAACCTATAGTATTATCTAAGTCAACAATGTGAGTACATCTTACTTTTTGTCACCTTTTTGAATCAGTCAAAATGTTTTACCAAAACCTCAAATGTTTTAAATTATACTTAACAATGATTGAGTCTATGTATTCTACAATTACTGCCGGTATGTCGGGGTTTTGTATACATTACTTTAATCCATTACTATTGGACAAAGAGTTAGCCAATGAGTAACATGACCCACAAGTCAGGTGTTGACAGTACTGAATAAGTAGTTGTGTAGATATAAACATTGTAATTGCTCTCAATACTGTGAAGTTATTAAACTATTTTGATTAAACAGGGATGCACTCGCCAGTATTTCTTGCTGGTGAAACCTTTTAAAACGCATTTTAGATAACTTAATGTGAAGCTAATAGAAGCCAGCTGGAGAGCACTGAAGGCTTAAGGATGTGGCTATAAAATTTACCTAAATAAAAAGGAGATTTTGAATTCAATAAATTAGGGTTTATCCCTACCAATGTATTGTAACGAAAACTTGGGTTTTATCCTATTATTTATTATAAAAAGTTTAGTGTTTTAAACTCTGACAAAAATTTCCTAACTACGGTCCTGATGTCTCATTTCCACTGCCAAATTAATAAACAACGATACCACCCGCTCTCTGAGTACCCGCGGCCGCCCACTCCCGGGGCAGGGGTCGGGGGCTGCGACATAAGGGTAGGTAGAAATTTACCGGAAGGCCCTAGTCTGGAATGATGGTATAAATAACCAATTAGAATGTTAACGGGTCCTATTCAAGTCGTAGACTTAGACCGGTTAACTTAAAATATCGAAAACAGTACGATACGATTGATTAAGCGATGACCGGAATAGAATGTAGTTTAAACCCAACAAGTACTAAGACTTGTATAATATGGGTAAACATTTTACATTCTGGAATTTAAAGTAAAAATGATAAGGTTTGACCCGTTTCGGTAAACTTACGTAAACTAGTTACATAAGCTCAACCGTACGCATATAAGCGATATCGGGTAACCGGATGAGTCATGAACAAGTTCTATATGCCAATATACTTTAAATAAGTTTTAACATCAGTAGGTTAGCAACTTATATGCCCATTAAGGTTTAAAAATCAAAATATGCCTCATAAGGGCGTTTTAGTCATTATGCGATGTATTATAAGAACTTACGTATAAACTTCTGTTATGAACATGATCATTCTGTAAAAATACTTTATTTATGATATAATATCAGTAGGTAATCAAACATATGTGAATTTTATGATTTAAGACTAAACTATGCACCATAGGGGCATTTTGGTCATTATGTACATAGTTTGAGAACTTATTTGAAAATCTGAGTTATGATCATGTACCTACTGTGAAAACATTTTAAATAAGTTATAATATCAGTAGGTATCAAGTTTTGATCGATGGTTATGGTTTAAAACCATACTATGCACCAAAAGGGCATTTCGATCATTAAATAATGACATTTGCGATCTTTAATCAAAACTCAGTTTATGAACAGATTTGATATCCCAAAATATGTTAATTATGATATTATATCATTAGATAAAAGATTTGATATGATAAATTATGTTTAAAACCATACTAGGTGCCGAAAGGGCATTTTGGTCAATATAAAACATAATTTACTATCTTATATGAAAACTCGGCTTATGATCAGTTTTATAACATCAAAATACGTTAATTATATTAACATATCAGTAGGTAAGTCATTTGCAAGTTCGTTGTTGATTAAAACCTTATTAATTGCAAAAAGGGCATTTTGGTCAAAGTATGGCATAATATCGAAACTTGTACAAAAACTCAGAATATGATCATGATCATGTAATATACCTCAGAGGGTTATGCTATTAAAATACGTTCATAATGCAACCTTAATTCAATAGTTAACTAAGCTAAATCAGGTAAGAATTGAAAGTCAAAGCAGAAGTCGAATTTCTCGACTTCCGGTTGCGAACCGACCTTTTCTGTCTTGGCGCTTTCTTTATTAGTAAGATCTGAGGGATAAGCTAGGTTGGAATTGACGAGCCGAACATGTTCATACATGTTCCAATGATTATTACCAACTTGTTTTAGTGTCAAAACATATTTTATAACATCTATATAATCAGTTTATAATATTTTCGAAAACTGACCCGTTTGACTTTTTATACAATATAGTTTTGACCCGTCAATTGACCTAGTAAACGTGATTTTCAGGAGGTGCCCTTTGAGGGATTAAGACCTATCTAATTATGATCACGTAGCCATGTTCGAATCGAACAATGGCTGGACAATAAAGGTCTAAACCGAAAATCAAAGCAATTATCGAAATTGCTTGACTTTTAGCTTGAATAGTCGATAAAACGAAAATGCAGATGAAAGGAGCACTTACAAGTGATCCTTGGACGAAAATGAATGGAAGCTCCTAAGGACCAGGAACCTCCAGAGGAAGAAGATAGATGTGATTTAAGAAGGTGCAAGTTCATTTGTGAGAAAATGGCACCAATTTATAGTTGTGGAGGAGTTTTGAGATGATCACAGGTGTTAAGGAGGTGCTAGAGATCATCACACATGTCTCTTAACGTGTCACAAGCAGCCATGCAGCCCCTGGTTTCAAAAAAATGGTTTCTTTGGCGTTTTGCTTAGAGCCCAAACCAATTCTGGTCGCTGGCGCACGTATACGGACCGTAAAGCCTAAGGCTTGTGGTCCGTAAAGGTCTTCGGCCAAAAATCATTTTTATAACTTGACACTTGTCTCTTAACGTGTCACAAGCAGCCATGCAGCCACTGGTTTCGAAAAATGGTTTCTTTGGCGTTTTTCTTGGAGTCCAAACCAATTCTGGTCACTGGCGCACGTATACGAACCGTAAAACCTAAGGCTTGCGGTCCGTAAAGGTCTTCAGCCAAAAATCATTTTTATAACTTGACACTTTTGGTACCTCAACCTTCATACTTTTATATATTAGCATAATTAGTCCCTTTTGGCCAATATTTGGCACACATGAGAGTATGACCGCATAGCATCAAACTTGCGGTTCGTAAAGGGTCACTCAGAGGCATAGTTTCAGCATGTTGACACCTTTAGTCCCTCCTCCTTCAAACTTTCAACGTTTGGCAAAATTAGTCCCTCCCAGCCAACATTAGGCATAAATTGGGAATAGGGACACGTGTCAGTACATTATTGGACACGAATTTATGAGGTGTTACAATTAGAGAGAGTTTAGAAGTGATTAGAAGGTGTTGAAAGTGTTTAGGAGGTGTGGGAGTGTTGTATTTATAACGGGGTGAAGTGGTTGGAGGGAAAGTGGTTAAATTCGGAGCTTTTGCGACCTGCTGTCCGCCAGACCCCCTTGCGGACCACAAGGGGAGTTTGATACGGTCCGCAAGAACCAGAAGTTTCAAAATTTTTAGGTTTGGTCCCTGTGCTTGCCTTGTGTGTTATTTATGCCAAAAACTCAATGTTTTACATGTTTTGGACAATCTAAGGTGTATGTAAGTATGTGTAATGTATAAAAACGTATGAATATCATCTCGAGAAATATAATCTTGGTATATGTCTCGGTTTTTAATTAAAAAGCGTATTTGTGAATGTTCATGTATCATGCAAGTATGATTAAACAAAAATAATTCAAAATGTGATTCCCATTATGATCAAGTCTCGAATTACAAAGGATTGAAATGAAAATACGAATTACAATGAAATAGAAAAAGAATGAAAAATACGGAACGTTACAGTCCCAACATTATAACATGTAATATAATGTGACAATTCAGACTATAAAATACCCAGACATTGAATAGGTATATCTTGGGTTAGGAAATGAGTTATAGAAGCCATGAAATATAAAACTGGGTGTCTTGATAATTCGGATGTGAAAAAGTTAGGTAACAGACTATTACCAAAGCATAACGGTCTGTTACAGGCCAAGTTCGGTGACTGAGCGTTGCTAAAGCATAATGGTTGGTTATGTTGGAAAACTCTCGAAAGTGCCTGAATTGACATGTGTTTTATGACTAACCTCCGCCAAGGTGGTGACTGAGTCTTATCACACCATGACGGTCTGTTAAAGACCCAAAACTAGGCTATAAATGGGCCTTAAGGATTTCATTTGTGCTAAATTTGTCTAGGCCTTCAATACCCCTTTTTTGGTGTTGTAAGTTAGTTATTATTGGTACGCGTACATGGAGACTCTATACCAACTGACATAGATAGTTAAACATGTATGGTTTTGTGATGTCTAAGAATTCATACATCTTTTAACATCAAACTTATCCCCGTTCATGCGAAAACTCTTTGTATTTTCATTGATTTTGGTACTTATTTGAGTTGTTTGTGAAAATACAGGTCTGGGATCCGGCCCGGTGGTAAAACAAAGACTTTTGGAGCAAAATGGAGCAAAAACGGAAGATTCCAGCAACCTTCCCGATATGGCACGGTCATGCGATCCCCTGCACGGTCGTGCCCGGTCATACGAGTACCAGTGCCATCATGCCAAATGCCAGCACCATCCAAAATGAACAAGATTTCTAATTGGCACGGTCATGCCATCCCTTAGCACGGCCGTGCCCGGTCATTCAAGCACCAGCACCATCATGCCAAACGCCAGCACTAGCCAAAATGGACCAGATTTCTGATTGGCATGGTCATTCCACCCCTTGGCATGGTCGTACCCGACCAAATCAACCTAGGGACAACCAATTCACGAGATTTGCATTGAAGATTATCGGTGAAAATTGACCTGGCACGGTCATGCCAAAACCTGGCACGGCCATGCTCGCCTCAGGAACTTTTGGGCGGGATTTTTCCAAAAAATGGTAGCAAACAAGAATGATAGAAGAAAAACGAAACTAACAAAGACCAAGCACGACCATGCCAAAGTCTGGAATGGTCGTGCCAATTGACCAGTACTATAAATTTGAGTTTCGGCTCATTTTTTAGGTGTGTTGGGTCTTAGAGGTGATTTCTCTCTCAAAATTCTGCATTTGGGGAGCTTGGGGGAGACAAAGAGGAGTCCAACACCACTCAAGATTCAATCATTCAACCTATAATCTTTGCTTTTTGGTGGTATTTCATAATTCCTTGTTGAACTTTGAAGTATTTGCAAGAATTGTTTATGTTGTCATGAGCCTTATGGGCTATATATTTGTGTTGCTTAAACTTGCTTGAAGCTTATGAAAATATGATAATATGGAAGGAGATGTGATGATTGTTCTTGTTTATCTTCAAAATGATATTTAGTCTTGTTCTTGGAGTTCATGTGCATGTTTAAAGTTGTTGTTCATGAGTGTTTAATCATAAGTATATGCATGATGTGTTGGAAAGCCCATGTAAATTATGGTTATTGAATCTTGTTAACTTGTTAGTTTGATTCATAGCATGAAACTAGGAATGGTAATTGCGAACATGAATTGGATGATGGTTTGAACATGTGTATGAATTCTTGCATTTCGATTTGGAAAGATCATAAGAATGTTTATATGAATTCTATGGTATGTGATTGTGTTAGCATGATGATTTAGGCCAAGATTATTATCTAGCATGACCATGCTTGTGGTTCATATCAAAAACATGATGAAGATATTATTTACTTAAAAGCAAATTAGGGTGATTAGTATGTTATTCATAGTGGTTTTCACTAATTTGTAGATTTAGGAGTTTTGACAAACAAGTAACTCATGATGAAAGATTAACATTAACTTAACAAATGAACTTAAAAAAATAATTCTTAGGTGATTAGAGAGTTATTTCATTTTAATTTTCCTAAGGATTATAAAACTAGGAGACCTTGATTGGGACTTAGTTAAATTAGAGTTTTTATCATCACTAATTCTTCCCTTTAGTTGTCACATGTTTATTAGTGGATACTTAGTTTAGGCAACCTTTCTTAGACATTGTTATTAATAGAATATTTAGTAATTTATTATTTGCATGATAAATTAGAAAAACCAAACCCGCTAATTGAAAAATCTTTAAAGTAACAAAAGTTTAGTATTGAGACACCGTGTCCACGGATTGATATCTAGTTCTTTCCAATAAAGTACTATATTAGCATCTGATAGGTACACTTACCCATTGTGTGTGTGTAGTTTAGTTCTTGGGTGAAAATCATTTAAAACTAAATTTGTGTGAAGGAAAATTCATTTAAAAAATATATATAATTCACGCACATCAACTTTTTGGCACCGTTGTCGGGGACGCGACGTGTCTCGAGAACGGTTGGAGTTACTTATTTAGCCATTTGTGAAAATTGTATAAAGTTTTTGTCTACTTGTTTTATTTGTCTTTTGTGTGATTAATTGAAAAAAGAAAAAAAAAGATTGTTTGTTAGTTTTGTTTTTAGTTTTTGTATATATATATATATAGTTGCATTGTTTCCCTTCTTTTTCCTTACAGGTTTGCTCGTGGCGATGGTGTTGTGGGTATTAGCCCAATGTCTCGCCACTTACATGTTTATCTTTTAGTCTTTTGGTTTTGAGGGGTGTGCCAATTTGCACCGTCCGTACACCCCTCCGTCGAACGAATATATATTTAGTTTTAATTTTTAGTTTTGGGATTAAAATAAATAAAAGCTAAGGGTTGAATCGGGTTGGGTAATTACCTTTGAGTTTTGATGTCGTTTGATAGTTTGTACAAATAAAATAAATAAAAATGTAAAAAATAACACCGAATAAAAAATAGACGTTAAATCGTTGAATCACGCACACCTGTTGCGGCGTGTTAATGCGAAGAAATTAGACATAAACATAAAACGTAGAAAAGAATAACTAAGGGGTAAAAATATAAAAGATAAAAACCTTTAGGTTAAAAATGAAAAATGCAAAAACTTTTTTTGAAAAACTCACAATGCATAAATTACAACAACACAAAGCAACAATTGGTTGCTAATTTATAGGTTGGAAATATTATCTCTCTTTATTCCACTTACAATCACTCACAAATATATATAGAAATGCATATGAACAGTGAATAGCGAATCTTTATATTTGGAAATTCATGGTAACATCCTTTTTTTCTTTCTTACAGCGAATGCCCTTTTGTTGTAGTAATTGGCCATAGCTTGTTTGTATCGCGCTTCACTAATAGCTGCTGCTCGCGCCGTTCTTCCAAAAGGTCTAGGTTTTCCCAGAGGCGCTGATCACTATCATCTTGTGTGGTCAGGTGCCTTAATGATGTGAGTCCAACCTCTGTTGGAATCATTGCTTCTTTGCCATACGTTAGGCTAAATGGCATCTCTTTGCTGCCTGATTTCGGTGTTGTTCGATGAACCCATAAGACTGTCGGTAACTCGTCCACCCAACATCCACCTTCCCGATCGAGGCGTTTTTTGATTCCATACAGCAAAATCCTATTAGCCCTCTCTACCTGGCCGTTGACCTAGGGATCACCGAGGTGAAAATTTGTTGTATGTCAAGGTCTTTGCACCATTCCTGGATCGTCTTATCAGTGAACTGAGTTCCATCGTCACTGCCCAAGTATAGTGGCAAATCGAAATGGCAAACTATATGTTCCCACAAAAACTTCTTGACATTATCCGCCCCGATTTTTGTCAGGGGTTTAGTTTCTATCCATTTAGTGAAATAATCAATTGCAACAATGAGGAATTTGACTTTACTCGGGGCTGGGGGAAGGACCCACAATATCAGTGGCCCATTTTTGGAAAGGTCATGCCGCGGTTACTGGTACCATACTGTTCTTGGCGCGCAAGGTTTGCGGTGCATAGCATTGGCAGCTCATGTATTTACGTAGTTCCTTCACTGCATCTTCATGCATCCCAGGCCAATAGTATCCAACATTCGTTATCTTAGCCACCATAGAATGGGGCCTGGAGTGGATACCGCAGATTCCTTCATGTATTTATTTAATCAGGTATTCCGCTTTTGTGGGAGAGACACGGCGCAAAATCGGGCCTAGGTATGACCATCAGTACAACGTTCCTCCCTGTAATTCGTATTGCAAGGCCTTGGCCTGTATCTTCCTTGATGCACCTTTGGGTGCTGGCAATTCCCCATTTGTTAGGTATTTAGTAAGGGGTGTCATCCAACATTCCTCTGTGGTACTCATGGCTTACACTTCCCCCTCCGCCATGGATGGGGTGTGAAGCGTCTCTATTCTCACCTCGTGCTCCATCCATGATCTTGCTAACTTAGTAAGCGCATCAGCAATCTAGTTTTTAACTCTGTGAACATATGTCCAGCTTATGCTATTAAACAGAGCGATAAGGCTTTTTGTTTTAGCCAGATATTTGGCAATCGCTTCGTCACGAACACTCGAACTCAAACTTTAAAGCGTACATCAGCTTAACCCCTTCCGGGCTGATTAGCATGAGACTGGCCCCTGTCCCTTTGCTACTGGAAGAACCATCTATCTATGTACAGCTTTCAAGTTTCATTGGCGGTGCTTGTTTCCAGGGTCTCTGAGTTTGTTCCCTAAATATGCTATCCCTCTGGGATTTCGTCAATGAAATATGCCACCACCTAACCTTTGATTGATGTTCTTTTACGGTATTCGATGTCTAGTGCTCCTAACTCGATGGCCCATTTCGCGAGCCGGCCTGAAATTTCAAGCATGTTTAAAACATGTTGTAACGAGTAATTCATCAGAACTTGAACTTTATGCCCTTGGAAATATCTCCGAAGTCGCCGAGAGGCGTGGACCAGTGATAACACCAATTTTTCCAACATGGGATACCGGGTTTTCGGATCCGCTAGTACTCTGCTGACGTAATAAATCGGTGTTTGTACCCCCCGTGTTCCACCATGAGAACTGCACTGACCGCGTAATGGGTCGCGGATAAGTACATCTTCAGTATCTCGTTTAGTTTCAGAGCTGTTAAGGTTGGCAACTGTGCCAAGAAACGCTTCATTTCTTGTAACGCCTCTTCCGCTTCTGCCGTCCACCGAAAATTGTTCTTATTCAAACAATCTTCCTATGTTTTTATGAAAGGTAGAGATCGTTCGGCATGTTTGGCCAAGAACCTGTTAATTGTTACCAACCTACCGTTTAACGTCTGGGTTTCTTTGAATGTGCGCGACGAAGGCATGTTGTTGATGGCCACGAGTTTTTTAGGGTTTGCTTTAAAACCATCGCGCATAACGAAGACTCCCAAGAATTTGCATTACTCGACCCCAAACGAGCACTTTTTAGGGTTTAACTTAATGTTGTATTCTCTTAGCGTTCGGAATGTTTCCTCGATGTCTCGTAACATGATTTTTTCTTCCATGCTTTTGATTACCAGATCGTCTACATATACTTTAAGTTTCGCCCAATTTGATTGGCGAATGCCTTATCCATCAACCTCTGGTAGGTTGCCCCTGCGTTACACAATCCGAAGGGCATTTTTGTATAACAAAAAATCACGATGTCTATATGGAAAGCCATTTTTTCTTCATTCTCTTCCGCCATCTGGATCTGATGGTATCCCTTGTAGGCATCGAGCACACACTTGAAACGAAAAGTAACTAGTGAGTCGACTTGGAAGTCGATTTCAAGAAGCGGATACACATCCTTGGGGAATGCTTTATTCAGGTCTTTGTAATCCACGCATATCCTCCATGTTCCGTCAGTTTTCTTTTCCATGATCGGGTTTGCCACCCAAGTGTGGTAATTTTTCTTCCGCAAGATCCCTGTCGTAGTTAACTTCTGTACTTCCTTTACTATTGCCTCTTTCCTATCTGGAGCCATACTTCACTTTCTCTGGGCTATTGGCTTAATTCCGGGTAGTGTGGACAACCGATGCTCTGCTCTGTCGTGGGATATGCCCATCATGTCACCATGCTCAAAGGAGAAAACATCCATGTTATTACGAAGCAATGTTTTGAGGCTTTCTTTTACTTCTGGAGAAAGGGTGTCGCCAATCGTAACCATCTGTCCGGATGCTCAGTGCTCAATACTCATCTCTCAGGTCCAATTGCCCTTGTTGGTCCATGTCGGCATCTCTTCGCCTTCATAATTTCGCCTATATGATCACGGTGTACTGGTGCCACCCCTCTTGGGGTTGGGAATTTTATGAATTCTCGCGCCGTGGAGACGATTGCATCCATTTTTCCAAGTGTATAGCGCCCAATGATGACATTGTAATGGGATTCAGCCCTGACTACTAGGAATGGGATAACTAGTCCTTTCACACGGAGCCTTGCTGAAAGTTATCGGGGAAGTGATTTGCCCAATCGGGCCGACCTTTTCCCCCGTAAAGCCCCTGATGGGGGTGTGGACTGGCTTGAGGAGGGCTCGATCTTCCCTCTACATCCGGTTATAACAGTGTTCGTAGATAATATCTTCCGAGCTCCCTGTATCTACCAGGATTCTCCTCATGATATAATCACCGACCACTATAGTGATTATAAGGGGATCAGCACTAAGATGGGTATCCTGCTGTCGAGAGCCCACCTGCATGTCCATCAACATCCATGGTTCAAGGATTTTAATCCCTCGCTTGGTTCCTCGCACGCCTTCCACGTATACCATGTTCATGTCACACTGCTTTCTTCCTGCCTTACCGTCCTCATCTTTCACCGGTAAAGGGCCTAGCTTAAAGTCTTTGATCAGATGAGCCAACTTCACTGACTTGACATAATACTCGATCTGCTTCTTTAGCTGGTAAAAAACCTTGGTGTCATGCCCGCCTGCGCCCTTCGTGATATTACAGTATTTGGAAGAGTGCTTTCCGGGCGAATCTTTTAAACGCATGGGCGGGTTAAGCTTGAGATTTTTCGAGGCGAGAATTTCTGCGGGCGTTTTAATCAATGCAGGAAAGTCCGACTTTGTTCCACTCGAATGGTATTCATTTTTTCAACGAAGTGCTTCAGGGTCTATCGTATCTCCCCTGGGATTCAGTGTGACTTCCCCTTGAAAATCTTCTGCTCTGACTCTTGATCTTACCCCCACGACGAAATCTGTTTCATCTGGCCCCCTATACGATTCTTTTTTCTTATTTGCCACGTGATTGGCTATGATTGACTTTTCTTGGCCTACATAGACCTTAGCGTTTTGCATGATTTCTTCTATGGTATCCGGGACCTCGTTCCTGTCATGTAACTTCCTGAGAAGTTCATCATCACTCACGTCATGTAAAAAGGCACCAAACGCCAAATCTTGGGTTAGGCCAGGAGTGGCTATGCTTTCTTTGTTGAATCTCGTCAGGAAATTTTATGTAGTCTCGTTGCCCCATCGGCGTATATGCAATAATTCATTCCGATACTTGGTATGCCTCCACTGCTGACTGAACTGTTGTAAAAACTTCGTTACTAGTTCGTCAAAACTATCAATTCCTCCGACATGGACGCTATCCCACCAGACGCGAGCGACGCCTATAAGAGTTTGAACAAACATTTTGCACCAAAGGGGCATTGGCCACATGGCCACTTCCCCCGCACTTCTAAACATATTAATGTGGTCATCCGAGTCACTAGTCACGTCATATTTTCCTACAGTATGTGGCATCTTTGGTTTATCTTTTATGGGAGTGTCTACTATACGCCTGGAGAACTTTGATACAAAAGTGACATCGGCCGGCTTATATGGTCTGGTCAACTCATCCTCTTCTGGGTCTACTTGGATTACTACAGGCGGACCCTGAGTAGCTTGAGGGGTGACTGTCTAGGTTACAGATGATGGTCCGGTTTGACCATAGTTGAGTTATTGTCTGGCATTGGAGATGTCTCCGCTAGGTGCCGACGTTGTAGTCGCTTGGCTGGACATGAAATATGGACCAGGACTCCCTTTCCAAAACGGAGATTGTGAATAGAACCCCACTGCGCCACCTGACTTCCTTCATATGGGTTTCCGAGACCATACATCTAGGGATGCGCATAACCGTATGACGGCACATAGTAATAGTGTCACAGCCCCCGACCCCTACCCCGGGAGCCGCGAACCAGTTAAGTGGTATCGGTGTTTGTTAATTTGGCAGCGGAAATGAGACATCAGGATCGTAGTTAGGAAATAATTTCAGAGTTTCAAAACACCAAACTTTTATAATAAATGAATGGAATAAAAACCCATGTTTCATTCATAATACATTCGTAGGGATAAAACCCTAGTTGCTGAAAACATAAACTTTTATTTAGGTAACTTTTATAGCCACTTCTTTAAGCCTTCAGTGCTCCATAGCTGGCTTCTTATAACTTCACATTAAGTTACCTGAAACGCATTTTAAAAACATTTTATCAGCAAGAAATACTTGCGAGTGCATCCCAGTTTAATCAAAACAAGCTTTTATAACTTTACAGTATTGAGAGCGATTACAATTGTCACACCCCAACCGATGGCGGAATCATCGGGGCGCGGCACTGAGCGAAACAGATTGTCCATGAGTATCCATAACAACTATTAATTACCGAATACTTAAAATGTCATGTCCCATACCATAACATATTCAAATAAAACAGTTATTACAAATAATTGTCTCACAAACAAGTACTGATCCGACAACTCAGATTTCAACATAGACAATTTGTTTATTTGTTTCTAGACTCTTTCCTAGCCTCGATTTCACAGCAAGCCAAGCATTTTAACATCTTAAGCACCTGCCACATACGTTAAAGTAAAAGTCAATACACATAGTGTAAAGGTGAGCATACAAGTTTAATAGATATAATAGAGTTCGAAATTGTTTACGTATAACCAGCATGTACAACGTGTGAAATGAAGCACGTAAGTTATCGACATGATCCTATCAATACCAATGACTGCGGGTTGACTGCGCAAGGCAGTTCATAACACATATTCACCACTGCAAATCATGTGATTAATAGTCCTTAACAACCCCTGAGTGAACAGGTGCTGAGTCCAAACTATAGTACTATCGTTGCTAAGGCAGGTAGACAGCAATCTATTGCGTAGTGTGTTCGATGTGATTTAGAATAAGTAACGTATGTAACACCCAAAAGTGCATAAAGCAAAAAGGGTTCAAGTATACTCACAGCGATAGAGTTAATGGATTGAAGGGAGCGCTAGAGCGGAATTAGCCTGAACAGTTAACGATCACATAAGCGAAAGTCGGCGAGTAAAATGGTGCAAGTGTACCAAGGATCGGATGGCAGTCCGATCGGATGGCCATTCGATTGGATTGTCACCTCGTTTGGTGAGGATGTGTTTGTGTATGATGGTTTGCCTTTTGAATTTTTCGTTGTAGCATTTTGAAAATAGAGAAGTATCTCTACCCTTCAGGTCGATCGATCGAACGGTCGTTCGATCGGACGGTAATCTGATTGGCGAGTCTACTTAGTTGAGAACAAGTTCACACCAGGACGGTCACTCGATCGGATGGCTATCCGATCGGGTGGAAATCCGTATGTATTGAACATTTTGAAAATTGTTTAAGTCCCAAACATCACATGGTCAGATGGTCGCTCGATAGGGTGGCAACCCGATCGGACGGTAATTCGTTCGACGTTCAGTTCTTCAAAAGTTTTAAGTGTGGGACAAAGGTGCAAACCGATCGGATAGCTGTCCGATCGGGTGGCAATCCGATCGGGTGGCAATCCGATCGAACGGCAATCCATTCCGATGGCCTAATCGTCTTGACACTTGGTTGTTTTTTGTAGTTTGTAGTTTTGATCGAGACGATGTGGTTCGTGCTAAGCAACAGAACCTTGTCAAGCCCCAAGTGATCCGATCAGACAGGAATCACCCTAGTCTGGTCAGTCAGTGGTTCATGCTTAACCCGAAAACTGGTTGTCTCTTCGATAGAAACCAGATCTAGGACCAACACTTCACTAGGAATGAGTAGAAGATCAGAACTAGTTCTCATTCTCTCGGTTTTGAGTGTAAAAGAGTTGAAAGAAAGTTAGAAAAACCATCTTTCAATCCTTTTCACCATGAATATGTTCAGATCTATGCAAGATCTTTGTTTATTCATGTGGAAATCGTCCAGATCTAAGTTGTTCTTGGTGGATTAAAGCCAAAACATGAAGTTCTTAAGAACCCCATGATGACATCATCCTAGAACACCTCAAATCTAGTGATTTCACGGCTAGAAGTTAAGATATGAAAGATAGAAAGGTGTAGGAGTGCGTGTAGATCAAGAAAGTACAAGATTTAGTTTGGAAACTTACAAGAATTGATAGAAATCAAGAGAAATAGAACTTGAGTGCGGCTGGGTCGAGTAGAGAGCTGTCACATCAAGTGATGTGACATGTGGGGGTATTTATAGGGTTTCCTAAAAAGGAAAGTGAGGAAAAAGGCTGGTCGATCGGGTGGCAGTCCGATCGGGTGGCAACCCGATCGGATGGCAACCCGATCGGATGGCAATCCAATCGGATGGCCACTCGATCCGTGAGTTCGGCGTGATAGGTTTTGTCGTTTCGATTCACGTGTTGAGTGTTGCGAGGCGATTTGAGCGAGCGATGCGATAGTATTTTCCATTAGATTACTTTTAATCCCAACTACTAACATACAATCACTATAATTAACTTGCGTTTAGCATTTTTTATTCGATTGCGATGCGATAGAATTGCGATTAACACCTCAACATAAACATAACATGCACAGGTAACACATAAGGGCACACACACGTAAAACAATATCCAGAACACATAATTCGAGTTGCGATTGCGATAGTGATAAGCGATAAATCGATTAAACATGCGATAAATAGCGATTAAATCTCGATTATAAACAAGTACTCCACATAGTACAACTAATGCGATAAAATAAATAGACTAACTACAAGTCAAAGAAATCAAAACAGGAGTTGAGCAAGGAGTGACAGATCGTAATTAGCAATCTTGTCTTCCTTTGTCTTCAATCTTGACTTTGACTTTGACTTTCGAAACACGGGGTGTTACAACAATGTTTATATCTATCAATATACTCATTCAGAATTTGCCATGTTGGTAGTTCCATGATTGTGGTCATATTACTATTGGCTAACTCTTTGTCCAATGGTAACGCTTTACTAGTAGTGTATACAAAACCCCACATACCGGCAACAATTGTAGAATACAAAGACTCAATCACTGTAAGTATAACTGAAAATATTTGAGATTTTGGTAAAACAGTTTGGTAGGAAAAGAGAATGACTCACTTTGTAGACTTAGGTGTTTCTACAGTTTCCTGTTGGTGTTCCTGATTATTTTCTATTAAAAACAGACAATGCACACGTGTTAGTAAGATAAACCCAAATCACATTAGCCATACAACACGAGACAGAACTCCAACAAACTTAGTCAGACAGAGCCTCGACATGCGTTACGGATCCCTGTATCAATCGGGTAGGGTAACAAATTAGTGATCGGGGGTTAAAATACAAACAACAAGGCAGAGCTTCGTGTTTTAGGGGTATAATATCGAGCTGCTTTTAGCTATAATAGGGACTGAGAGAGAAAAGAAAATTGAACGACTGAAACTGAGGCGGAAAACCTCAATTTATAGGCTGAAATCGGAGCCCCTCGCGCCCCGCGATCCGCTGGGGTCTTTCTTTCGCGGCCCGCGAGTCATACCTAGCTACGGCTAGGGGTGGCAGATCACCAAGTAGGCTTGACATGGGATGGGACATCTCTAAATTGTGTATCCGGCAAGCAAAGGGATCTCGCGCCCCGCGAGGCATACGACCAAGCTGGTCGCGGCCCGCGAGCGAGTAAAAATGTTTATTTTATTTGATTTTTATAAAAATTAAGGTTATATGGGTCTAGTTCTCGTATACGGGGTGTATTTAGAGCGTTTTATGAGGGTTGTTATATCCTCCCCACCTTGTTTTAAATCTCGTCCTTAAGATTCATTGGAATAGGTATGGATACTTCCGTTGCATTTCTGACTCGAGTTCCCAAGTGTATTCTGGTCCTCTCTTTGAATCCCATTTTATTTTGACCAGAACTAATCTCTTGTGTTTAAGATTCTTGATCTTTCTATCTTCAATCTGAAGTGGTTTCTCTACAAACTTAAGCTTCTCATTTACCTCTATGTCTTGAAGAGGTACCACTAATGATTCGTCTGCTAAGCACTTCTTGAGGTTACATACATGAAATACATCATGTATTCCTGCCATTTCCTCTGGCAATTGTAGCAAACTGGTCCTATTCTTTTGATAATCTCAAAAGGTCCAACATACCTTGGGCTTAGCTTTCCTCTTTTAATGAATCTGACCACTCATTTCCATGGAGAAACTTTTAACAATACCTTGTCTCCAACTTGAAATTCCAATAGTTTTCGTCTGTTATCTGCATAACTCTTTTGACGATCTCGTGCTGCTTTTAGTCTTTCCTTGACTTGAATAATTTTGTCCGTTGTTTCTTGTACTATCTCTGGTCCAGATAGTTGCTTTTCTCTAATCTCTGCCCAACAGACTGGATTTCGGCATTTTCGTCCCTAAAGGGCTTCATACGGTGCAGCGTTGATGCTGGTATGATAGTTGTTATTATAGGAAAATTCTATTAATGGTAAGTGATCGTCCCAATTTCCTTCAAAGTCAATTACACATGCTCTAAGCATATCTTCCATTGTCTGAATTGTCCTTTCGCTTTGTCCGTCCATTTGAGGATGATAAGTTGTGCTTAGGTTCAACCTGGTTCCCATTGCTTTTTGGAAACTTGTCCAAAAATGAGATGTAAAACGGCTATCTCTATCAGACACAATAGATAAAGGAATTCCATGTAATGAAATTATTTCATTTACACATAACTTGGCTAACTGTTCCATACTGAAAGTTTCCTTCATAAGTAGGAAATGAGCAGATTTGGTTAATTTGTCGACAATCAACCAGATTGCATCATTACCTTTTCGTGTCTTGGGTAATTTGGTAACAAAATCCATTGTTATCAATTCCCATTTCCAGATTGGCATCTCTAATTGTTGCAATAATCCTGAAGGTTTCTAATGTTCAGCTTTAACCTGTGAACAAGTTAGACATTTAGCAACATAGTTTGCTATATCCTTTTTCATTCCTATCCACCATAAATTCTTTCTTAAATCTTGATACATCTTATCACTACCGGAATATATTGTATATTTAGACTTATGGGCTTCTTCTAAAATTTGGTTTCGCAGGTTTCCTTGATTAGGTATCCATATCCTTTTCTTATGGAATCTCCAAATTCCATCTGCTCCTTGTTCTAATTCCTTAATCATTCCTTTTAAACCTTCAGCATCGTCCTTGATTGTTGTTTCCTATATCTTTCTAATTTGCTCATTTAAATCTATGTGCATATTTAGTCTGAGAGAGCGTACTCGTTTTGGCTTTTCATGATACTTTCGACTTAAAGCATCAGCCTCTACATTAGCTTTTCCTGCATGATACTGGATATCACAATCATAATCACTAAAAATTTCCATCTAATGTCTCTCTCTCATATTTAATTCCTTTTGCCCAAAAAACATATCTTAAGCTCTTATGATCAGTAAATACAACGAACTTACTACCGTAAAGATAGTGTCTCCAAATCTTAAGGGAAAAAATTATGGATCCTAACTCTAGATCGTGGGTTGCATAATTCTCTTCATGTTTCTTAAGCTGTCTAGAGGCATAAGCTATAACCTTATGACGTTGCATCATCACACATCCGTGTCCTAACTTTGACGTGTCACAATAGACTACAAAGTCTTCAGTTCCTTCAGGTAACGCGAGTATCGGTGTATTGGTTAACGTTTGCTTTAAAATCCTAAATGCTTCCTCTTGTTTTGGTCCCCATTCAAACTTAACTGATTTGAAAGTCAGCTTGGTTAATGGAATGGCTATTCTAGGGAAATCTTGAATAAAATGTCTATAGTATCATGCCAGTCCAAGAAAACTTCTTACTTCCGTTGGTGACTCAGGGACTTTCCATTTGGTAATTGCCTCGATCTTTGTGGGATCCACATGAATTCCTTTATGATTAACCAGATATCCAAGGAATTGTACTTCTTGCAACCAGAATTCGTAGTTTGAGAATTTAGCGTAAAGCTTTTCTTTTCTCAACAATGTCAGAAGTATATGCAAATGCTCCGCATGATCTTCCTTACTCCTGGAGTAAATTAAAATATCATCTCTAAAGACAATTATGAATTTAATAAGGTATGGTTTACATATCATGTTCATCATGTCCATAAATGCGGCTGGGGCATTGGTTAAACCAAATGGCATGACTGTAAATTCATAATGACCGTACCATGTTCTGAAAGCAGTTTTAGGAATGTCCTCTTCCTGTACTTTCAATTGATGATATCTTGAGCGTAAGTCGATCTTAGAAAAGAATCAAGGTCCTTGAAGTTGATCGAACAGATAATCGATTCTCGGTAGTGGGTACCGATTTTTAATCATAACCTTATTCAATTCCCGGTAATCAATGCACATACGCATCGATCCATCCTTCTTCTTGACAAATAACACCGGTGCTCCCCATGGCGATGAACTAGGCTGTATAAAACCTTTTTCAAGTAGTTCGTCCAACTGTTTCTTCAGTTCCTGTATCTCCATTGGTGCTAGTCGGTATGGTGCTTTGGCAATTGGTGCCGTCCCTGGTATTAGGTGAATTCTGAATTCAACTTCTCGATCTGGCGGTAATCCAGGTAACTCTTTTGGAAAGACATCTGAGAATTTAGATACTACGGGAATATCTTTTAATTTTTTTCCTTTAGTCTTAATGATTATGGAAATCATATACACCATTCCTCCTTTCCTAGCATAACTTGCAGCTTTTATCACAGAGATGAATTTTGTTGACCTAGTTGGCTTGTCTCCTTTAATTGTGATCTTTTCACCGTACTTACTTGCACAGACTTTTGATCACATAAAATACTGGCCTGATTGGCCACCAACCAATCCATTCCTAATACGACATCGAATCCAGCTAGATTCATTAGAAAGAGATTAGCAGTAAAATTATGGTTTAGAATTTCTATCCTTGCTCCCTGCAGGATTTCACTTAACTTGATAGAATCTCCATTTGCCGTCTCCACCAAACAGTTTTGTTAAAGTTTAGTTAATGGTTGATTGAGAAGTTTGTAGAAAGAAGTATTGCTAAAACTTTGGTTTGCACCAGAGTCAAATAATACTTTGGCATAAATATCATTAACTAAAAACGTACCGGCAATCACATCCGGAATCATCTTGGCCTCTTCAGCTGTCAGAACGAATGCTCTGGCATTCTTCTTGGGTCCTTCGGTTGTCTTAGCTTTGCTGGTTGTTGCTAGAGCTAGTTTCGGATAGTTCAGTTTGATATGACCAGCTTCTCCACAATTGTAGCATAATCTATTGCTAGTTTTCTTCCTGCAGTCTTCTTCCTTATGTCCAGATATGTTGCAGAAGTTGCAGTATATTGAGCACCTTCCTAAGTCCTTCCTTTTGCAATACTTGCAGTTGGGTGAAGAGGAAGAACATGTCCCTTTCCCACGATAGGAATTACCATAACGAAATTCTTGGGTAAGCTTTTGAGCTAGGTTCTTTCTCTGGTTTTCCTCTTACGTACGCACCAACTCATCAGTCAGGGTGTTGGCCAGTACTACTGCTTCTTCTATGGTTTGTGGCCTGGCTGCCTTGACTACATGTCTGATCTCACTAATTAATCCCCAGATGTAACGGGAGATTAATACTGGCTCTGGTGAGGCTAAGGTTGGTACTATCCTAGCATATTCAAAGAATATGGTAGTGTACTCCCTGCAGTCTATTCCAATCATTTTATGATTTAGGAAATTATTAGCAAATTGTTCCTTTTCATGAGGATAAAAGAATTTTCTTTCAACTATCTCTTTAAAGTTGGTCTATTCCATGTTATAAACTCTGTCACTTCCTCTAGATTGAAGAATGGTATTCCACCATTCTAAGGCTACATTCTTAAATAGATTAGAAGCAAACATTATCTTCATCTGCACATTTACTTATTTTTAAGACTGCTTCTGTCTTTTCTATCCAGCGCAAGGCTGAAATGGCTCCTTCATTGCCTGAGAATTCTATTGGTTTACAGGCCAAAAATTCTTTATAAGAACAACCATATGAGATGGTTCTTATTCTTTTTGGGATTGGAGCTTGGATAAGTGGTTCGTGATTTCCTTTCACGCTATGACTTGGTTCAGTGGTTGCACGTTTACTTCCAATTACAGAATTATTATTTTCTGCTCCTTTAATAGTCTTGATAATTTATGACATAGCATCTATGATTCCTTTTGCTACTATGTGTTCGATGGCACTTTTATTCACTTGGTTCTCGTTATTGTCGTTATTCTGGTTTTCCTGATTTACTTCGTTGTCCATCTGAATTGTAAACATTTATCAGGTATTAATATCATAGAAAAATATTTAATTCAAACAAACATTCAAACAGATTGAACCAAAAACGTCAAGCATTGCGACTTACTCTTTTTATATATCTATGTGCATCTATTACAAGTTACAACTGGAATATTAGTAACTATGCATCGATATATTTATTAGTTTATCTAGTTTAGTTGATTTTTTTTTCAAAGTAACAAAATTACACACACACACGTGTGTGTGTGTGTGTGTATATATATATATATATATATTAGGTGCTGGCTTGTATAGAACTGCATCTCACGCTCGTCATACTTCCAGACGAGTTACTCTCCTATCTGACGGATCCTATTTCCCTCATCAACTAACTCTTCACCATATTGGTGAAGTTCTTCCACATTTTCTTGGTTCATGGGTGGTAGTGGTGCTGGCACTGGTTCAGGGTAATGTGGTATGGGTTCTCCGTAAGGGTATGGGTTATCCAATATATCCTGAATCGACCTGTTGTCATACCACCACGGGTCTAAAGGGTTCATTGTTGTATACTACTCTATAGGGTTTGGTGCGGGAATTCTAGGGATCTCATTGGGGTCAAATGCTGGGATTGGGAATTGGCCCTCCTGATTCTGTTCTAGTTCCATGGGTTGGTTAGGGAATAAGGGTAGAACTTGTGTTTCAGCTATTTGGTTAAGATTAGGTTCTACTGCTGTGTTTGTTAACATGTGGAAATCAGCTAATTGCCTGTCTAACTCCTCTTCCCATAAGGGCCTCGCTTCCTGGTTTTGGGTATTTCTTTCTATATTTGCTATTGCTCGCTGTTGTTAGAGTTTTTTCATTCTTTTCCTCCTTTCATGAGCTCCTCTACTAAACCAACCTCTCTTTTTAGGGGGAAATGGTTCCTCGTATTGGGCTTAAAAAATAAAGATTCCTTCCTCAGAATCAGCGGTGTATCCTGGGGTTGGCTGGGATGATGTTCCTTCATTCTTTGGAGAATGAGGTATTTGACAGTAAGCATCAGAGGTACCTTGCTCACTCATACTGTAAACTAGAAAATTGTCAAATAACACAAAATAATAATATACATATTTACACAGAATCACATAAGTTATTTCCTAACAGAATTAGTTAAAATTTAGGTATTAGGAGAACACCTAAATGGCTTAAACCAGTGGCTTTGGCTCTGATACCACCTTCTGTCGCAGCCCCTGACCCCTACCCCGGGAGCGGGAGCCGCGAACCAGTTAAGTGGTATCAGTGTTTGTTAATTTGGCAGCGGAAATGAGACATCATGATCGTAGTTAGGAAATAATTTCAAAGTTTCAAAACACCAAACTTTTATAATAAATGAATGGGATAAAAACCCATGTTTCATTCATAATACATTTGTAGGGATAAAACCCTAGTTGCTAAAAACATAAACTTTTATTTAGGTAACTTTTATAGCCACTTCTTTAAGCCTTCAGTGCTCCATAGCTGGCTTCTTATAGCTTCACATTAAATTACCTGAAACGCGTTTTAAAAACATTTTATCAGCAAGAAATACTAGCGAGTGCATCCCAGTTTAATCAAAACAAGCTTTTATAACTTTACAGTATTGAGAGCGATTACAATGTTTATATCTACCAATATACTCATTCAGTATTTATCATGTTGGCAGTTCCATGACTTTTGGTCATATTACTATTGACTAACTCTTTGTCCAATAGTAACGCTTTACTAGTAGTGTATACAAAACCCACATACCGGCAGCAATTGTAGAATACAAAGACTCAATCACTGTAAGTATAACTGAAAATATTTGAGGTTTTGGTAAAACAGTTTGGTAGGAAAAGAGAATGACTCACTTTGTAGACTTAGGTGTTTCTACAATTTCCTGTTGGTGTTCCTGATTATTTTCTATTAAAAACAGACAATGCACACATGTTAGTAAGATATCCCAAATCACATTAGCCATACAACACGAGACAGAACTCCAACGAACTTAGTCAGACAGAGCCTCGACATGCGTTACAGAAACCTAGATCAATCGGGTAGGGTAACGAATTAGTGAACGGGGGTTAAAATACTTACAACGAGGCAGAGCTTCGTGTTTTAGGGGGTATAATATCGAGCTGCTTTTAGCTATAATAGGGACTTAGAAAGAAAAGAAAATTGAACGACTGAAACTAAGGCTGAAAGCCTCAATTTATAGGCTGAAATCGGAGGCCCTCGCGCCCCGCGACCCGCTGGGGTCTTTCTTTCGCGGCCCGCGAGTCATATCTAGCTACGGCTAGGTGTGGCAGATCACCAAGTAGGCTTGACACGGGATGGGACACGTGTCAAAATTGTGTATCCGGCAAGCAAAGGGGTCCCGCGCCCCATGAGGCATACAGCCAAGCTGGTCGCGGCCCGCGAGCGAGTTAAAATGTTTATTTTAATTGATTTTTATAAAAATTAAGGTTATATGGGTCTAGTTCTCGTATACGAGGTGTATTTAGAGCGTTTTATGATGGTTGTTATAAATAGGGTGGAATGTAAGCCTGGTTTCCGGGAGTGATTGGGGTATTTAACACAGCTCTCAGCATTATCACCGGCTGATGGGGCGGCGTGGATATTGCCGTGGTTAGCGCTGCTGAGTACAACGGTGGGAACTGAAAGTTATCCGTCAGTGAGAAGTATCGGCCAGTCGTTCCAACAGCGGTCGTGTAAACGGGCTGGGATGATTGGTAGTAATAACCTCCTAGGCCTGAAGCTGGCGTAAACGCCGGTGATATGGTGCTTAGAGACACCCCTTGCGTCGAAACGAGCGGGGTGGTCGTCGTTGTTGTTGACATGGCGAGAGGTTGTGCCAACCCCGTGCTTACGGTGGAAGGTCCTGTACCAGAGATTCTTGTGCTAAAACGCCCCCTCTCATACCCTAGAGGCATCTCAGCCTCGAACTCCACTGCTAGAGACCTAGTTATTGCCGGAACAGAAACCGCCGCTGTAATATTCATTGACGTTGCACTTCCTTCGCCGGTGGAAGTCAAAACGGTGCTAGCCATTGTAATACTTGCGTTCGAAACATTCATCGTGGTAATGGATTCTTAGTAGAGTTAACTTTTGTTTTGCTCCCCGTGGTTTGATCATTTTAACGGTTTTGCTCCAATAGTTTAAAAATGGCCATTTTCCTCCCTGATCTTTCGAGTTAATCGCCGGTTTGCTCCCCGACTCTAACTCAGGTAAAGGTTTTTTTAGGTGAAAAGACTTATATGCCCTTGCTTTTATCTATAAAATTACCAAAATACCCTTCTAGTTAATAGATTTTTTGGATGGAGTTAGAGGCAGGGAGCAAAATGATGATAAGTTAGAAAGATCAAGGAGGAAAACGGCCATTTTAAAACTATTGGGGCAAAACTGTTAAAATGACCAAACCACAGGGAGCAAAACGGAAGTTAACTCTTCTTAGTATCTCAGGTCCCACGGATGGCGCCAATGTAGAAACGTCACCTGAGATACGTCCCTTGACTGGTTGATCCGACTGAGAATGGTCCGACCTTTGATCTAAAAAACAGGACACTGTTAGGACTCGTTACAGGAATGAGGTTATTCCTGTAACCACCCTCCAGCGTGAGAATAAGATTTATGTGGGAGTAAAAGTGTTTGTGATGAGAGAATTGTGTGTTAACCTTTACGATGGCATCTTCTATTTATACTTATGGGTGAATTAGGGTTTCCCCTTAAATTGGGAAGTCGGTTAGCGGCATCTCCTATCTTTTCGGAGATTGTCCTGTCCTTATATTTGCATGGGAATATCTTTCGTATCTTTGTTATTTATTACATGTTTAATGATGGTTATCCGACCCGGAATGACCGGTCGGGGTCATTCCCCCACAATTTTTATCATTAACTATGTTTTTCTCTAATTATAAGGATGAAGATGAAAACAAAGACGCCAATGTTATTGCTCTCATAAGGCCACAGGGTGTAGCTTAGCGCCACCCCACCATGTCAGCCATTTTAGCGCCCTGGTGCGCCATCAACCACACCACCATCGTTAACAAGGGGGCGCTATGGCATCCCCGCCAGCGTGCTAACGAGTGTTAAAGGGAAAAGCTGGTGGGACCCATATGATATCAACCAATCAAATCTTTTCTTTTTGTTTTTTTGTATTTTGTTTAATATGGAGCTTCAAAGGGTCTTTAAACCAATGCATGCAAGTTAAATGGAGAGACTTTAAAGCCTTCTATGTGACATGACACTGATGTAATGTGATAAAGCCCCTAGAGACTTTATACCACACCCTCCAACCTAAACGAAATTAGAGGAGATTCTCGAGTGATCTGTTAAGTAACCTTGGGTTCAACATTATTTTCTATTAATAGAAACACTAAATTCTTCTTGTAATTTATATTTTTTGTAAATAAAAAAAAATATTGTTACATGCATGAAAAGCTGTGTTATACGTATTGTCGTGACACCCTTCATTGCAACAAATCTTTAAGAATATCATCGAAAAGTATAACAAATCCGAAATTACAAAAGTAACCCCACCAACAAGACTAGTAGTGATAAATAGAGCGAGGGCAATATTGTCATTGGGAGAAAGAGAGGATAAGGCAGCAAAAGGATGAGAAAAAGTCGGTGTAACGTAAAAGGTGGGGGTTGATGGCATTTTGGTAAATAGGTGTGAAAATGGAGGGCTTTGTGTGTCGGGCAAAACTAGGCTCTCTTGTCTTTATGTATCCAAAGAATGTGTGTGGTGGGGTTAATGGCCAGCGCCAAAGCCGCAGGCCTTCCTTGCTTATACTTTTACCACATTCAGTGCAGCCGCGTGTACTACAACTCCCTTGTGTGTACTTTTTTTTCTTACAATGTTTAATTTTAAATATTCATACACCTAATCCACATGCTATGGTTTAGTGGTAGGAGACTTAAGTTCGATCATCGTTTATGTCACTTTTGAAATATTTGAATTAGGTTTTGTGTGAAACTGTTAGTTCGAATCCTGAGCCCATCCGGGTTTTCGTCTCACTGTTTGTTTCGTTGAGAGTTCTCGGATTTTGGATTTTTAAAACCATTCGGTTTCGGTTTTTTGATTTCGGTTTTTACGTCGGTTCGGTTATTTCGGTTCTTGGAACAAAAATATGTAAGATTCAAAAAATAAAAAGTATAAATTAAATTATAAGAATCTTTCTTCTATATTTAAATTTAAGTTATTATAGTTAACCTCTTTATTTAATATTACTTACATAAACATAACCTTCTAATCTATTTTTATATTTCTCTAAAGTTTTTAACCTAACCTTCTAATCTATTTTTATATTTCTCTAAATTTTTTATTAACACATTTTTTTATTATAATTTGAAGATTATTCAATTTTTATATTAAATTTTGTTGTTTCTTGTAAGTAATAAATAAATCATTTCAATTACAAATAAACATGTAATGTTTTTTTATTATAAATACTTAACATTCAAAAATAAAATTAATAATTTCTACTAGCATTGGGTTAAACACTTAAACAACTTAAACTTAAATATAAAAATATAAGGATCCTAACTTATTGGTTCATTTCGGTTTTTCCGTTTATTGAAAATGGTTATCCGAAAACCGTACAGAAATTTTCGGTTATTAAAAATTTGAAAACCGAACCATCGGTTTTTGTTTCGGTTCCGTATTGTCGGTTATTTCGGTTACGGTTCGTTTATTTCGGTTTTTTGCTCACCCCTACTTGTGGTGGCATAATGACTGTCAGGTGATGGCCGACGGTATGGTTTCCTGGGGGATCGCCAAAGCCAAACTCTGAAGCCAGTGTAAGCACGGTTAAGATAACATAGTCTGGTTGGAGTGGGGCAACGGGGCTATCCAGTTTGGGGAGTATGGTGAACAAACACAAAAAAAGTTGCCATTCCAAAAAAAAAGATATTCACACACCTAAGTGTTTATTCACATCCCTCATATGGATCTATACGTGACGTATAACTTTTTTCAATTTCCAATAGAATGTCTGATTATGTTATATCATGTCCTATATGTATCGTCTAGACCTATGCACAACATATGAAAAAAAGACCATTCTACCCCTGATTTAGAGGCCATACGAAATGGTTTGTAAATTAGTTACATATGCAGTTTTTACTAAAACTGAAATGGGTTGGACGGTCCATCAACATTGGTTAAATTGCCCAATTTTCTACGTGTGGCGATTTAACCGGTGAATAAGTTTACTAGTTAGATCGGTCTATAACTTGAAAAAAAAATTATCACAAATTATAAAAATGTTTGTCAACTAATATAGTAAGATGTTGGTGTTATAAATATAGGGGAAAGTTCTTGTACAAATAATCTTAACATACTAAACATACAAATTGAAGGAAAACTCAAAAAGACAATGTGACATTTTTGTAATTATCAATAAGTATCAAAGTTACTCTACAAATATACCTAAAAAACCTTTAAAAAAACTAACCCCCCCCCCCCCCCCCCCAAAAAAAAAAAAAAAAAAACCTAAACCCCCCAAAAACCTAACACCCCCCACCCAAGCTAAAATGTTAAAAATTAAACCCCTAAAAAACCTAAAAAAATCTTTAAAAAACACACAAAATAATTTTTTTTAGTATTTTTTATAAAAAAATCGCTACTTTTAGTAGCAGCAAAAAAAAAATTGTAACAAAATGTAGCGATTTTTTATAAAAAATATTTAAAAAAAATAAAAAATTTGTGGTTTTAGGTATTTTTGGTTGAGTTCACATTTGTATAGTAACTTTGATAGTTGGTGGTAATTACAAAAATGTCACCTTGTCTTTTTGAGTTTTCCTTCAATTTGTATGTTTAGTATGTTAAGATTATTTATATTTGATCTTTTGCCTATAAATATAAGATCATGTGTAGTGGTAATGCCCTTACTCTTGGGCGTTTTGCGTCATGTGCCAGCCCAGTCAGCAATGGGGCGTTATGAGGCGTTTTCTAAAATGGGTGTAGTGAGGATGTGGGAGAGATGTAATAAAATTAAATGAAAAAACCATCAAAAACTCTTATTGGACAAACAAAAGGAGATGAAGGATGATTGGCCAAATCTAATCAACCAAGGCGCGGAATAAAGTACGCTCCAAATGAATTTTGCCAAAACAACGCCCACATGTGACTTGTGGGACGTGTTCCAGCGTTTTGTTCCAAAAAAACGCCCATAAATCATCGACTACGGATGATCTAAGAACTTAAGTTGACTTTCCTCCAAAATATCTCTTCCACATTTTTTTAAATATACATCTTCTATACTTTTAAATACAAACAACACATCAATCCAATTTTTAATAGTATCTTAACAAAAAAAAACTTTAAAACTTAATATATGAAAAAAAAAGTTAAAGGATTAAACTGTATTTTCAGTAAAGTCATAATCTTTTTTCTCTTGGTATATTTTTAAAACAGGCTATAGAATAATAAAAAGGGGACTCGCGTGAAACATGAGTGATGAGACTAAACTAAAGAGAGATATGTAAAAAGGATGGACTGGTGGATGGGAAGCACTGAGTCACTGAGTCGTATTATAACTACTAATTACTAAATGCCCCACCACCACTCGCTGCCAAAACCCTTCACGCCCCACATTTACATTGACAACTCTTTCCCCTTAAATCTTCACTTAAACCTACTTGGTACTTGTCCTTCCTTCGTAGCCCAGTGGTTGGGGGCCGGTTTGTCCTCCTAGAGGTCACTGGTTCAACTCCCGCTTGTGGCGAAAGGGGGTAGGACACCTGTGCGCAATGATGGTGAAAAACCTACCGAGGAGGGTTTGATCCTGAGCGTCACTCCGGTTTTCATCCGGCTGTTACTCTAGCGAGGCAACTCGTGTAGAGGCAGTACGGTTTCCGGGGGAAAGCCTTCGACCCAAGACTGGTTAACCCAGCGCTGGCCTTGCTATCTGGGCCCACGTTCTTGGCGAGGGTCCGCGATTTGCGGATGTGACAATGGTCACCATTAAGAAGTTCACCTTTCAAAAAAAAAAAACCTACTTGGTACTTGCATCCATTTTTTTTTCCCATTTTTAACACTTATTTTATAATAACAATGTATATATTTCAGTAATTAATACTTACTAGTTATAAAAACCGTCACTGCGTTGCGACGAACTTATTTTGTTATTTAGTCTGTGTTTATGTGTTTGAAATCACTACGAGCGCGTTGCACACGGAATCGCTGACAAAAAAAAATGTAGAAAAAAACACTAAAAAATAACCGAAAGAAAATCAATTAAAAAAGTTGTATGGTAATGATGTTCGGTAGAAACCCATAGTCAGAGATGAGCAAATAGTAACGGGTACCGGTACCGAATTTCTTGAACCGAAAGATCCTAAGTACCAGTTCGGTACTGACGTTTGGCGTTCCTGGTACCGGTTCGCTACCGGTTTTTATGTTCATATACCGATACCGTAACCGGTATTTTCTGTACCAATACCGATTCGGTATCAGTTGGCACAGAGCTCATCACTACCCCTGAAACTAAAAAAAATCTGGGCTTGTACGGTACCTGTGATCAGGGATGAGCAAATGGTACTGGGTAGCAGTACCAAATTTCTCGAACTAAAAGATTATCAAACTCAATCCGGTACCGACTTTGGCGTTTTATGTACCACGCTGGTGCTGGTTTTTACCTTTATGTACCGATAACGAATCGGTATTTTCGATACAAATACCAGTTAACACCAAGCTTATCAAACTTAAAAACTAAAGAAAATAACACTTATTATAACTATAATATTAAAATAATAAAAATGTAAATATTTTATTATATTATAACATAATGTACTGTTCATTTCGTTTACTTATCAATATATAGGAGAATTATATAAGACTGTTCTCTTTTATGTCTTTAAAAGATAATAATTAATTCTTATACTTATTATAAGAGTGTTCTCTTCGTGTTTTTAAATATCTTTTTGTTTAAATTTGATTTCGCCAAGGCTTATGATAATGTCAATTGGAATTTCGTGTCTTCGATTATGAATCAAATGGGTTTCCCACCTAGATGGTGTCTTTGGATTCATGGCATTCTATCTTTAGCTCGCTCCTCGGTGCTCATTAACAGATCGCCTACGTTCGAGTTCCCCTGCCATAAAGGTATGAGACAAGGGGACCCTATCTCCCCTTTTATTTTTTTTAATTGTCATGGAGGCGTTGTCGAGTATGATAAGGAAAGCTAGTCAGGTGGGAGCCTTGAGGGGCATTAATCTCCCGAATGATGGGTCGGTGCTAACCCATCTCCTTTACGCGGACGATTGTGTGATTATGCGAGAGTGGGCTAGGAATAACATAACTAATGTGGCACTTTTGCTGAGGTGTTTCATATCTGCTCCGGGTTAAAAATTAATTTGAAGAAGTCTAGCCTATTTGGGGTGGGTGTGGAAGATCCTGTTGTTGAAGAACTGGCTTCGATGATGAATTGCTCTGTAGGCAGAATTCCTTTTATTCATTTGGGTGTCCCAGTTGGTGCTAAAATGTGTAGGGTGGCTAGTTGGAAGTCTATTTTTGATATCTTTGAAGCTCGGCTTACGTTGTGGAAAGTTCCGTTGGTGTCTATAGGTGGTCGTGTCACCCTCGTCAAATCGGTCCTTGAAAGCTTACCCAACTATTTCCTGTCGCTCTTCAAAGCCCCGGTGACTGTTAAGAAAGGTTTGGAATCGATTATTAAAAAAATTTTATGGGGAGGAGGGAGTTCGGAGAGTAAATTGTATTGGGTAGCTTGGAATTGAGTCAAGACTCCGGTTAGCAAGGGTGGTATCGGGCTCTCTCGTCTGAAGGATACCAACATGGCCCTTTTAAGTAAGTGGATTTGGAGATTTCGCAATGAAGGAAGCGCATTGTGGAAAGAGGTGATTAGCTCTATTCACGGGGGCACGAGGAACTGGTCACCCGTTCCGATAAATAAGTATATTGGAGGTGTTTGGAAAGACATTGTGTCGGAAATCGAAAAAACAAAAGTAGGAGAAGTTCCCCTGATTAACAATATCAAAGGTTTGGCCGGAAATGGTCTTTCGATCAGATTCTGGCTCGACCCGTGGGTTTGTAATCAGCCATTTAAAGACTGGTTCCCCGTTTTGTTTCGTTTGGAAACTCAGAAGTAGTGCTTGGTGGCAGACCGGTTTGATGAATCGATACAAGATTTCTCAGTAAAATGGGGGTGGAGTCGAACCCTGGTGTCACACCCGATATTTCCACGAATTACCGGTGGGCCCGGTGGGGAGTATCGTGACGTAGTTGATATCATCATAATCAAATAATCACAGTTCAGTGCACAGCCGAAGTCTAAAGTAATAATAATACAAACCGATTCGAAAGTATAATAAAATATTACACAACGGTTGTGTATGGATCCACAGGCGGATCTTAAAACCGAAATATAAACATTGTTCAACAGACTTTAGACGTTTAGAACTTGCAAGATTCCTTATTAACGCCCCGAGCTCCCAGCCAATTTACGTACAGTACCTGTCACTTAATCTTTTTGGAAAATACGTCAGTTTACACTGGTAAATACAATTAACTGACTCTTTTGAAAATATTTAAGAAAATTGATTTAAATGCACAAGGCACAAATATTCTTTTATAACTTGGGACAATTATATTAATAATAATCTTGTATCAGATTTACATGTTTGTCCAACATTTAGGGCCGGTATAAAAGCCGAACAAGATTAATAGACAAACCACAAATATAAACTCACAAGAAGTTTCCTCACGAATGAGTATATCTTTTACATACGCAACAGGCAGGTGTATGCCTACACCCCGTGCTTAAGTTGTGGCCATTTACGCTTTTTAAATGAGCCAAGGATATCCAGGACACGGTCATTAACCCCCAATGTTATTTGTTATCAAGCAATACTGATTAAAACGGGATTATGCAATTTAATCATCTCCGATTAAAAGGTTTCTACACCCGACCAAGCGGTATTTTTTTTATAATACCGTATCCCAAGCCCGTATAACGGAAAATAAGTTAAAAGTATTTACCTGAGCTAAAATAAAATTTTATTCCCGGTCGTATATTCAATCAGCAAGTACAAGTACTTCTACCGGGGCTCTCAATCGGGAACGAAGGTTTTATTAACCTATTGGATTCCTAACGGGTCTTATTTAAGTTGTAACTTAGACCGGTTAGTTTTAAGGAAATGTTTACGGTTCAAAACGCAAGATTAAGCGAATACCGGATTAGAATGTGTTTTAGACCCAACAAGTAGGAAGACTTGTATAAATTGGGTAAACTAAATACATTCTGGATTTTGACTGCTTTTTTCTCTATATTCTATTTGTCTATATTCTTTGACTTGGTGTGTAGGTATGTTGTTCGTCTTGGAGCCGAGGGTCTCTTCTGGAAGCAGCCTCTCTATCCCTAGGGATAGAGGCAAGGTCTGTCTACATCCCACCCTCCCCAGACCCCATAAGTAGCTTTGCTAATTATGGGATTTACTGGGTATGGTTGTTGTGGTTGTTGTAATGACAAGGTTTGACCCGTTTCGGTCAATTTATGCAAACTAGTTACATAAACCGTACCGAACGCGTATATGCATAACGGGAAACCAAATGAGTCATGTACAAGTTCCACAAGTTAATATGATTTAAATATGTTGCGATATCAGTAGGATATCTTCCATTATGCCGAAAACGAATTTAAAACCAATTTAAGCCCCGTAGGGGTATTTTGGTCATTTTAGAGTTTATGAAAGAGGTTAAATAGAAATATGAAGTTCTAAACTTAAACTTACTGTTAAAGTATAAAAATTATTCATAACATCAGTAGGTAACAAGTCTTAGGTGCCAAATATGGTTTTAAACCATACTATGCGCCTAAATCGCATAAAAGTCGGTATTTGACGGTATTCGGGTTGATTAGAAAATATGAGATTTTGATCAGCCTATACTATTTAAAATAACTTATTTAATGTATAAAATCATTAGAAAAAGGTTTGATATGTAAAGGATGTGTAAAACTCATTTTATTAGCGAAAAGGACATAACCGTCAATTACCAAGTCAATGCAAGAACCCTATGTTATGATCAGTTTAAAATTCAACAAAAAATTCTAAAAATCCCTAAATATTATATCTTAACAGTGGGTATAAATTTTGGTGCCAAAAATTGGGTTTAAATGGGATTTAGGTCGAAAATGCCATTTAATTAATAAAAAGCCTTCATTTTACGATATCGAGCATAACTCTCATTTCAGACCATAAACTGATGTCAAATTTTTAGGTCATACTTAAATATCAGTAATAAAGGTTTTTGTCCTCTCACATTTTCAAAAATCTCGTTTTAATATCAAAAGGGCATAATGGTCAACTTTTAAGCATTTAATGGAAACATGCAATGAACTAGGATTTCTAAGGAACCATGTTGTATAACCTCAGAGCGTTATACTAACACATAATGTGGTTCTAAAGGAATCCTAAGGCATAACTAAACTAAGCTAAATCGGGTCAGAACTGAAAGTCAAAGCAAAAGTCGACTTTTGTGACTTTCGGTTGCGAACCGAGCCTAAACTCAGAATTGCCGGGTTGAACATGCCTAGACATGTTCAATTAATATTTACCAAGTTATTAAAGTTACAAAACTGATTTTATTTCCTTTACATCATTAGTTATGAATTTTATTTAAAAACCGACTCGTTTGACCTTTATTTTAATTACTTTGACCCGACAATTAACTAAGCAAACGTGGTAATTAGGAGGTGACCTTTTGAGGGTTTAATACCTACCTAATTACGATCACGTAGCCATGTTCATTGCGAACAATGGCTTGACCGTTTAAAAGTCAAAGCGTTTATCGCAACGCTTGACTTTTCGGCTTTCTAAGCAAAATAAAAATAACTTGCCATAAGAGGGCACTTACAAGGGGTCCAAGCAAGGATGAATTTGATCTAGAATACTCAGGTGTGAAGCATAAGGCTTCAACTTAGAGCAATTCAGATCAAGTGTGAGAAATGAGAGCAAATCACGTGGGTATTTATAGGATTTTAAGAAACGTTAGGATCGTTTCTCGTAACCCGTGCTTTGATCAAGACCCTACATGTGTTACCCACTGAATTTCAATACTATGGGTGCCTAAAACAAGCCCATAGAATGAAGAAAACCATGTTCAAAACCATAAACCAGCAGCTGATTTGAAAGAAACTGATTTTGGCTGATCTGATGGGCTCTCGCGCCCCGCATAGGCTGAGCCTACTTCTTACGCGGCCCGTGACCGCCTGGGAACTCAGCAACAGTTTTAAATATTGCAACTTTGGTCCCTGCATGTGTTTAAGGCCCTTTTTGACTCGTTTAAGGCCCGTTAAGCCATTTTCAAGGCTCTACAATGATGCCTAAACATAGGGAACATAAAACAAGCTCAAAAATATGCTTGATGTCGGTTCGTTTGGTCGTACGGTTGCGTTGTTCGGTCATTTACGACGAAACACGAACGGACGCGAAAAACGATCCAAATTACGCGACGAATGGAATTTTATCATGCCAATTACTAAAATAAAATATTTTAATGATTACATAAATTTTTGGATGTCCGGATATATTCAGAACGTAAGATATGCGCGAAAATGCAAACTTATGCACTTTTTGACGCTTTTAGCCCCTATTGATTAAATAAGTTTATTTTTGAGCACCAAACACCTCTAAGCCTATTTCTAAGCTATGTAAAGGATATTTAGGGCATGTTTAACTTATGATCGTATTTCGAAAGGTTCGATAATATTCGATTCGGTATACTTTTGCAATTTGATGCAAATAGTCCCTCCGATCGAATAAACTTGATTTCAACACACCAAACCCTCCAAAACTTATTCCTAAGTTATGTAAAGGTTATTTAAGGTATGTTAAGCCCATGAAACTGTTCCGGAGTGTTTGTCGCGTGTATAATTAAACGTCATGATGCTTCGGGTTTGCTAAAAGGTCACTCAGAGGTGAGAATTAACATGTTGATGCTTTTAACCCTTCGTCGTGCAAACTTTCAAACTATTACGCAAAAGGCTACTCTCGATCAACAAGTGGCTCATTTGTGAATATGAATACCGTAATAGGTTATTCAGAGACTTATTTTTAGCATGATAACACTTCCAGTCTTTCCATAATCAAAGTTTTTGATCTTTCGCAAAATTGGTCCTTCATAGTCAACGTTTGACTTTATTAGGGTTTTGTACATATGTCAACACATCATTGGACGTGATTTTTACGAGGTGTTACATCCTCACCCCCTTAAAAGAAATCTCAACCTCGAGATTTGCTCAAAAGATGGAAGTACTTTCTGTCTTATAATGGACTTAATCTTCCACAACATATCTGGGGCCTCTCCAGGCACCCAAGATGACCTTTATAATAGGTACATGTATCCCTTTGGAGCTTCTAATCTTGTCGATCCTCAATTGATGTTGATTTCATCACAAACTATAAGTTTTTATTAATCCACACATCATTATGTGACAATGCTCTTGACCTATTGTCTAGCCAAATCTTTAAATCACAAGTGTGGAACATATTGCGAGTTCCACCAAGCTCCTTAAATAGGTTTTAGCTTATAAGCTATTGTTCTTGACGTGTTCGATTTTCTCGAATGGTAATATTTATTCAGTGTTTAATTTGCCTGCTACATCAAAATGTAGTAGTCCTTTCTAGGGTGAAACTTTCTGTTGAATCTTATCCCTTGTTAAGAACTTAAGAGGTTTGCGATTCTCATCAATCATTGATCTTCTGTTGATTATTGGAAATTTTCAGACGATTACAGATTCGTATGATCTCATTCGTTGTTTCCAAGGTAATTTCAGGTCCTGCTAATTCGGACTTACCAAACTTCTGTCTAACAATAGATGTTTAACATCCCATCTATACAAGGTCTCCAAAGGAGCAGCCTTGATACTTATATAACAACTATTATAGAAAAGCTTATTTAAGGTGAGATGGTTATTCTAACTACTGCTTAAACCAATCTTAAAGATTTGCTATCCTCATGGTTAGTTGAACAAGTCGACAATCCTGGGTAGCTAATAGGGATTCTTAATTGTTGCCTAAATAGGGTTGAGGTAATCAATGCATAAGCATAATGAACCTCTTTCTTAATTAATAATATCGGAGCTCTCAGAATTTACGAATTAGGCTTTATGAACCCTTATCTTAAAACCCATTTAATTAGGGTTTCGATTCTTCCATAATTGATGGTACTGATCGACACGGAGATTTCACAATACTGCAGCCCAAAGCGGGATGTTAATCTTAACTCTACTTGTCTTCGGAGGTAAACAGGGTACTTCTTTGGAGACGATAATCAAGACGCAAGGAGATTACAGAGATTTTCCAAATCTCAAGCCCCGGTTCTACTATCTTTGCATGTGTCAGATAAATGACACATTTCTTTACGAATCCATGGATACCTTAATCAGTGACACTTACATGGACATTTCCATTCTGGATATCTTCTTTGAATACCATTAGCTGACTTTAGTACAACATGACCATTGGGATATCTCAGTGGTTCCATACATTAAACCTCCATACTGATCAGGCATGGAAGCAATCTATAACAACTCTCAAATAAAACCGATACCTTCATAATATTCCCGACACCCTAATATATTTTAAAATATCCCAATATGTTCAAAAATACACCCCATACGTGAAAATGGGCCTTAAATACATTAAATAGTATTAAAAATAATTAAAAACTGAAAATTTAAGTTGAGGCGGGCCGCGTAACCCCACCCCAACCTTCATACGGGCCGTGACAACTTAAAGGTCCAGCGAACCCCTGTGTTGACACGTGTCGTAACGCGTGTTGAACCTAGGTGATGACCCGGATCACCTACGCTTTGACCTGGTGTCAACGCGGGCCGCGTAGGCCCTGTCCTTGTTTTACGCGGGCCGCGACAAAGTCAAGATCAGGCACTATATAAGAATGGCATCGGCTTTCAGTTCCGATCGCTCAAATCTTTCTTTCTTACTTAATTTCTGAATAGTAGAGATAATACACGGGTATTATACCCCCCTAAATAGCGAAGTTCTGCTCCGTTGTAAGTATTATAACCCCTGGATACGTATTAGATACGCTGCCCGATTGATCTAGGGTTCCGTAATGGCTGTCGTGGTTCTGCCCGACGTAGTCGTTGGAATGCCGTCTCAGGGAGGGTATTACTAATGTTAAAATGGGTTATTATACTAACGCGTGTCATTTGTGTAAATTATAGATAATTCTCAGGAAACCCTTACGGAAAAATCTAAGACAGCAATGTGAGTTGATCCACTTTTTGTAAACCTTTTGTTAACTGTTTTACAAAATCTTAATTACTTTTCCATGTGAATAACAGTTATTGAGTATTTGTAAGAATACAATTATCATGAGTATGTTGGGGTTTTGTATACAAAATTTGTTACCACCTGGTCAAGGAGTAACATTTCCACAAGTCGGGTTCGACAGTACCATGGATGTTAATTGTGATGTCTTGGAAACAAATATAATTGTGGGATCGCCCTCAATACTGTACACTGGGTTTTTACTTAAACTTGATTAAACTGGGATTCACTCACCAGTATTTCCCACTGACAAATGTTTTTAAAACACGTTTCAGGTAACAAACTGTGAAAGCCAAATAGAAGCCAGCTGGACAGCACTGAAGGCTTGGAAAAGTGGCAATAAAGTTACCTAAAATAAAATAGATGTTTTATTAATAAAATAGGATTTATTCCTATGAAAATGTGTGTACTATGAACTTGGGTTCTAACCCATTTGTTTAATGTTATGAAAATGTGGTATTTTACTCTGATCAATGTTTCCTAACTACGGTCCTGATGAAAATTTCCGCTGCCAAATTAGACAATACGAGATACCACCGAAACTGGCTCGCGGCCGCCCGTTCCCGGGGATGTGGGATCGGGGGTTGCAACAGAAGGTGATATCAGAGCTAAGCCATTGATTCAGCCACAGAGGTGTTCTGCTTACATCAAAATGTAAAGTGTTAGGAAATAAATTACGGAAATACGTGCATAACTATATTTTATTGCTATGTGTTATTTGACTATCTGTTAGTTTACAGTATGAGCGACCAAGGACCATCTGACGCGTACCGTCAATTGTCTGGTTCGCCTAGAAGCGAAGGCACCTCCTCTTCTTAGCCTGCCCTCTCAGGGTACTCTGCTGATACGGAAGAAGGAATCTTTGTGTTTAAGGCTCAGTCAGAAGAGCCATTTCCTCAGAAAAAGAGGGGATGGTTCAGTAGAGGGGCACACGAGCGTAGGAAGCGTATGAAAAAGTTACAAGATCAGAGGGTACTAGCCGCAACCAAGAGAGAGACAGATGCCTATGCCTAGGATATGATAAATAGGGGTATAGCCAATATTCACATCCTAGCAACCACTGCAGCTGACCCTAATTTGGAGCAAATAATAGCACCCCAACCACAGCCACCAATCCCTGACCAACCCATGGAGATAGAAAACCCTGAAAACCAAGTAGAGATGCATGACTTCAATCCGGAAGAAATACCTAGGGTACCAGCACCAAACCCCCTAGATCCAAATTACGACCCCTGGTGGGACGACGTTAGGGACTATGTGCAACGCTACCCGATACATGAAGACACACCCATGCAGAACGTAGGAGCCTATCTAGGTTTGGACCCTTTAGATCCCTATTTCCACGATGAATACATTAGGGAGATTTTAGAAGATCCTTACCGATTCCAGGCACCTACACCCCCACACCAGGAACCCGCACCCCAGATTCCGAACCCAGTCCTAGAACCTGCACCCCCAATGAGTGCAGAAAACGTACAAGAACTTAGGACATTTGGTGAGGAAATTTTAGAGAGCAGTGAAAGAATGAGACAGGTGGGATAGCAACTCGTCTAGAAGTACGACGAGCGCAATATGGATTTTTGGATGAATCCATATCCGTGAATGTGACGGGGAGACGGTAAAAATAATAATAATAATAATAATAATAATAAAATAAAAATAAAATAAAATATGTGTGTATGGATGCCTACTACTATTAGTGTGATTCTATTTCAGTTGGTATTGTAATTTTATTTCAATATTGGTATGTAATAGATGCCTAGTATATAGATGAATAGAGTAAAGTCGCAATGATCGACGCTTTTGGCAAAAATGCGTGTCATGTGATTAACTATATTAGCTATTATTTTGTGATATTAATACGGGGTAAATGTTTAAAATTCAAATGGCCGATGAAGGAAATCAAGGAAATCTGAATAACGATAACCAGAGTAACATTAACGTGGTTAATGAGAATCCAAGCATCAATAACAATGGAAACCAAATGGATAATAGTGTCGTTCAACATATAGTGGCACAAGGAATCACAGATGCAATGTCATTTATTATTCAAATGATTCAAGAAGCGAATAATAAAACTAAGCATAGCAGTAAGCGACCAATTGAACCAGAAAACAGCGTGAACAATGGCCCTGTACTTCAAGCGCCCATTCCCAAAAGAAGAAGAACCATGCCTTATGGTTGTTCTTACAAAGAATTCTGGTCCTGCAAACCAATAGAATTCTCGGGCAATGAAGGACCCATTGCAGCTCTACGCTGGATAGAGAAAACTGAGGCTGTTTTAAAAATAAGCAAGTGTGCTGAAGAAGACAAAATAATGTTTGCTTCTAATCTGTTTAAGAACTCAGCCTTAGAATGGTGGAACACTATCCTCCAGTCAAGAGGAAGTGATTGGGTATACAACATGGAATGGGAAGAATTAAAAAATATGGTAGAAAGGAAATTTTGTCCTCCCAATGAAAAGGAACAGATAGCAAATAAGTTCTTAAACTTAAGAATTACTGGGGTAGATAGTAAGGGTTATACTACCACATTCTTTGAATATGCTAGAATAGTACCAACCCTTGCATCACCTGAACCAGTATTAATCTCCCGTTACATATGGGGATTAATCGGATAAATTAGACATGTAGTCAAGGCAGCTAGACCACAAACTATAGAAGAAGCTGTAGAACTAGCAAATACCTTGACATATGAATTAATCCGTACTAGGGAAGAAGACCAGAGGAAAAACCTAACCCAAAGGCTTACTCAAGAATTCCGTTCTGGGAATTACAACCGTAGGAATATGGGTTCAACCTCTGCACCATTCTGCAAGGTCTGCAAGAAAAAGCATTCGGGAAAATGCTCTACTCTTTGCAATTTCTGCAAGATGCCAGGACACAAGGAAGAAGATTGCAGGAGAAAATCCAGTAATGGATTATGCTACAATTATGGAGAAAAAGGTCACATTAAGACAAACTGTCCGAAATTGGCTCCAGCTGTGAACAACATGAACACTAAAAATGCTAGAGCATTTGTTCTGACTGCAGATGAAGCCAAGATGATTCCAGACGTGATAGCTGGTACGTTTTTAGTTAATGATGTTTTTGCTAAGGTATTATTTGACTCTGGTGCAAACCAAAGTTTCATTAATACTTCATTTTGCAAACTTCTAAATCAGTCATTAACTAAATTACCACAAGAATGCCTAGTAGAGACAGCTAACGGAGAAACTGTTAGGATTTCTGAAATCTTGCAAAGAGCAAGAATATAAATTTTAAATCAAAGGTTTATGGCAAACCTTTATCCCATGAATCTGGCAGGATTTGATATTCTTTTAGGAATGGATTGGTTAATAGCCAATAAAGACAGTATTTTATGTGATCAAAAGTCAATTCAAGTAAATTCACCAAAAGGTGAAAATATCACAATTAAAGGAGATAAATCTTCTAGATCCACAAAATTCATCTCTGTGATGAAAACTGCAAGTTATATAAGAAAAGGTTCTATAGTGTATTTGATTTCTATAATCACTAACACTAAAGGAAAAGAACTAAAAGACATTCCAGTAGTATCTCAGTTTTCAGATGTATTTCCAGAAGAATTACCAGGACTACCGCCGGACAGAGAAGTTGAATTCAGAATCCATCTACTACCAGGAACAGCACCAATTGCCAAAGCACCCTACCGATTGGCACCCGCAGAAATGCAGGAACTAAAGAAACAATTAGATGAATTGTTGGAAAAAGGATTCATACAGCCAAGTTCGTCACCATGGGGAGTGCCGATACTGTTCGTTAAAAAGAAGGACGGATCAATGCGTATGTGCATTGACTACCGTGAATTAAACAAGGTCACGATCAAGAACCGGTACCCATTACCAAGGATCGATGATCTGTTTGATCAATTGCAAGGAGCTCGATTTTTCTCTAAAATCGATTTAAGGTCAGGATATCATCAATTAATGGTACAGGAAGAGGACATTCCTAAGACCGCATTCAGAACAAGGTATGTCCGTTATGAATTTACTGTCATGCCATTTGGTTTAACCAATGCCCCAGCCGCATTTATGGACATGATGAACCGAATATGTAAGCCATATTTGGATAAATTCATAATCGTCTTCATAGATGATATTCTCATTTATTCTAAAAATAAGGAAGATCATGCAAAGCATTTGCACGCACTTCTAAGTCTTTTAAGAAAGGGAAAACTTTATGCTAAATTTTCAAAGTGCGAGTTTTGGCTAGAACAGGTACAATTTCTTGGACACTTAGTGAACCATGAAGGAATTCATGTGGATCCAACAAAGATCGAGGCGATTATCAAATGGAAAACCCCTGAGTCACCAACCGAGGTTAGAAGTTTCTTAGGATTGGCCGGTTATTATAGGAGATTTATTCAAGATTTTTCTAGAATAGTCATTCCTTTAACTAAGTTAACCTGTAAATCCATTAAGTTTGAATGGGGACCAAAACAAGAAGAAGCATTTAGAATTCTTAAACATAAATTAACCCATACACCCGTATTAGCATTACCAGAAGGAACTGAAGACTTTGTAGTCTATTGTGACGCTTCTAAATTAGGTTATGGATGTGTATTGATGCAACGCCAAAAGGTTATAGCTTATGCGTCTAGACAACTTAAGAATCATGAAGAGAATTATTCAACCCATGATCAAGAACTAGGAGCTATAATTTTTACCCTTAAGATTTGGAGACATTATCTGTATGGTAGTAAGTTTACCATATTTACTGATCATAAGAGTTTAAGGTATGTTTTCGGGCGGAAGGAATTGAATATGAGACAAAGATGCTAGATGGAGATGCTTAGTGATTATGATTGTGATATCCAGTATCATGAAGGAAAGGCAAATGTAGTGGCAGATGCTTTAAGTCGAAAGTATCATGAAAAGCCAAAAAGGGTACGTTCTCTTAAATTAAATCTGCAAGTAGATTTAAATGAACAAATCAGAAAAGCACAAGAATCAGTAATCAAGGATGATAATGAAAAATTAAAAGGTATGCTAAAAGGATTAAAACAAGGAACAGATGGAATTTGGAGATTCCATATAAAGAGAATGTGGATACCTAATTAGGAAACCTACGTCATCATATATTAGAAGAAGCCCATAAGTCTAAATATACGATGCATCCAGGAAGTGATAAAATGTACCAGGATTTAAGGAAAAATTTCTGGTGGATAGGAATGAAGAAGGACATAGCAGCCTATGTTTCTAAATGTTTAACCTGTTCCCAAGTTAAAGCTGAACACCAGAAACCCTCAGGTTTGTTACAACAATTAGAAATGCCAGTGTGGAAATGAGAATTGATAACAATGGATTTTGTTACTAAATTACCCAAAACAAAGAAAGGTAATGATACAATCTGGGTGATTGTAGACAGGCTAACCAAGTCAGCTCATTTCCTACCAATGAAAGAAACTTTCAGTATGGAACAGTTAGCTAAATTGTATGTAAATGAAATCGTTTCTTTACATGGAATACCTTTATCAATTGTTTCTGATAGGGATAGTCGATTTACCTCTTATTTTTGGTCAAGTTTCCAAAAATCCATGGGAACCAAGTTAAATCTGAGCACAGCTTATCATCCTCAAACGGATGGACAAAGCGAAAGAACAATTCAGACAATGGAGGACATGCTTAGAGCTTGTGTAATTGATTTCGGAGGTAATTGGGACGATATCTTACCTTTAATAGAATTTTCTTATAATAATAGTTATCACACAAGTATCAATGCTACACCATTCGAAGCACTTTATAGACGAAAGTGGCGAATCCCAGTCTGTTGGGCAGAAATTGGGGAAAAGCAACTATCTGGACCTGAGATAGTGCAAGAAACAACTGACAAGATTATTCAAGTCAAAGAACGACTGAAAGCAGCACGTGATCGACAGAAGAGCTATGCCGATAACCGACGCAAACCATTGGAATTTCAAGTAGGAGACAAAGTATTGTTGAAGGTCTCTCCTTGGAAAGGAGTAGTAAGATTCATCAAAAGAGGAAAACTAAGTCCCAGGTATATTGGACCTTTTGAGATTATTAGAAGAATAGGACTTGTAGCCTATCAGCTACAACTGCCAGAGGAAATGGCAGGAATACATGATGTATTTCATGTATCTAATCTCAAGAAGTGCTTAGCTGATGAATCGCTAATGGTAGCTCTTAAGGATATAGAGGTAAATGAACAACTCAAGTTTGTAGAAAGGCCTCTACAAATTGAAGACAGGAAAGTCAAGAATCTCAAACATAAGAGATTAGTTCTGGTCAAAGTGAAGTGGGACTCCAAAAGAGGACCTGAGTATACATGGGAGCTTGAATCAGAAATGCAAAGGAAATAACCACACTTGTTCCAGTAGATCTCGAGGACGAGCTCTAAAACAAGGTGGGGATGATATAACAACTCTCAAATAAAACCGACACCCTCATAAGATTTCCGACACCCTAATATATTTTAAAATATCCCAATATGTTCAAAAATACACCCCATACATGAAAACGGGCCTTAAATACATTAAATAGTATTAAAAATAATTAAAAACTGAAAATTTAAGTTGAGGCAGGCTGCGTAACCCCACCCCAACCTTCATACGGGCCGCGAAAACTTAAAGGTCCAGCGAACCCCTGTGTTGACACGTGTCGTAACGCGTGTTGAACCTAGGTGATGACCCGGATCACCTACGCTTTGACCTGGAGTCAACGCGGGCCGCGTAGGCCATGTCCTTGTTTTACGCGGGCCGTGACAAAGTCAAGATCAGGCACTATATAAGAATGGCATCGGCTTTCAGTTTCGATCGCTCAAATCTTTCTTTCTTACTTAATTTCTGAATAGTAGAGATAATACACGGGTATTATACCCCCTAAATAGTGAAGTTCTGCTCCGTTGTAAGTATTCTAACCCCTGGATGCGTATTAGATACGCTGCCCGATTGATCTAGGGTTCTGTAATGGCTGTCGTGGTTCGGCCCGACGTAGTCGTTGGAATGCCGTCTCGGGGAGGGTATTACTAATGTTAAAATGAGTTATTATACTAACGCGTGTATATTTGTGTAAATTATATATAATTCTCAGGAAACCCTTACGGAAAAATCTAAGACAGCAATGTGAGTTGATCCACTTTTTGTAAACCTTTTG
The DNA here is from genome assembly GCA_030545235.1 of Helianthus tuberosus. Lineage (NCBI taxonomy): Eukaryota > Viridiplantae > Streptophyta > Magnoliopsida > Asterales > Asteraceae > Helianthus > Helianthus tuberosus. The sequence continues at coordinate 39,909,432 of CM060371.1, read as the reverse complement.
TTAACTGTTTTACAAAACCTTAATTACTTTTCCATGCGAATAACAGTTATTGAGTATTTGTAAGAATACAATTATCATGAGTATGTTGGGGGTTTTGTATACAAAATTTGTTACCACCTGGTCAAGGAGTAACATTTCCACAAGTCGGTTTCGACAGTACCATGGATGTTAATTGTGATGTCTTGGAAACAAATATAATTGCAGGATCGCCCTCAATACTGTAAACTGGGTTTTTACTTAAACTTGATTAAACTGGGATTCACTCACCAGTATTTCCCACTGACAAATGTTTTTAAAACGCGTTTCAAGTAACAAACTGTGAAAGCCAAATAGAAGCCAGCTGGACAGCACTGAAGGCTTGGAAAAGTGGCAATAAAGTTACCTAAAATAAAATAGATGTTTTATTAATAAAATAGGATTTATTCCTATGAAAATGTGTGTACTATGAACTTGGGTTTTAACCCATTTGTTTAATGTTATGAAAATGTGGTATTTTACTCTGATCAATGTTTCCTAACTACGGTCCTGATGAAAATTTCCGCTGCCAAATTAGACAATACGAGATACCACCGAAACTGGCTCGCGGCCGCCCATTCCCGGGGATGTGCGATCGGGAGTTGCGACACAATCTATGGAACATATTAAGATACACCAATCCTCATATGGCGTTTTTATCATACAGTCTGGTATTCGGAGTTTATAGAAATCAATGAGATAACAAACTAACATATACTGACGTACTCCATCTAGAGAGAGAGTACTCTAGAATTTTATGAACGAAGATTTCTGACAGGAACAGAAGAAATGGTTCCTATGATTTTGTAACACTCCACTTGTTTTTATAAGAATTTAACATAAACTAAGCATTTTTAAAACCAAAAGCTTTAATTTACATGTCAAACATAGGAAAATTTTCATCGAGTTAACAGTTTGGACGACTATTACTAGTTTAACAACCCCAAAACAAGTATTTAAGTGTTAACAACATAAACATTGTTTTAAATATATTTAACTAATCGCGGAAGCTTCAAAAGTTCGTGTTCGGTTCGTGTAATCGTGCTTGATCGCCATCCAGATTAAGTCCATCTTCACCTATGGTCAAAACCACGTAAAAAGTTAGTTTTGACACCTTAAAATCGAATATAAACAAGCTCTATGGTTAAACAATGAAAAACAACAAAAATTCTGGAAATTGAGGCTGTCGAGACAGAGATGGTATCAGCCGTCGCAGCCCGCCACCGCCGTCGCGTCGTGCGACGGTGAGGTCATTTTGTCGTGGCGTAGCGCGAGGCCCTGTTTTTGACAGTAGAGTCGTTAGCTGGAGCTGTATATCAGCCCAGCATCACTATTTTCCATTTACAAACTTTAAACTAACATAACTTTTGACTCGAGCGTCCGATTTAGCCGATTCTTTTTCCTATGCGTCCGTAATAAAATTACCGACACATCCATGATATGCATTGTATCAAAGATAGAATATACGATCTGTAAATCTACAATTTTCATAATGTAATATTTTGACCCATATAGGTTTTTGCGCTAACTTACATATTAACAAGTTTTAAGACTACTAGGCGTATTTACCCCAACACACGAGGTTTACAATCACTTATGTTTCATTACCAATTCCCTGGTTTCACGCTCTTGTGATCGTCTTACATCAAATGACATTCAAAACACTATTTTACTACTTTTAACCAATTATTCGACCCGTTTGGCTCATTTACGGAAATCCTCCGTTTCTAATGACTACCAAATGCTTTCTAGTTTATTTACGACTCATTAAATCAAATAGTGAACAATGTCACTTCAACTAATATCAACCTTTATATTAGAACACGATTATGAACAATTAACATATCTAATTTACATATTGTAACATAACAAGTTACATACCTTCAAAGCACGCCCTTCAAATGCAAGTCGCCACCGGCTTGTCCACTTGACGCTCCGGTATCTTTTCCTATAGAGTTCAATCACAACCCATTTAGAACTCTTTTCTTAACATGTAACGCATAACTTGCCGAAATTTACAAATACGCGTTTTAATCCAATTTTCCAGTTTTAAGCCTTCTTTAAGGCATTTTCACAAACACTTTAAAGGCAGAATTATATACACTTTATTATCATGTTCATGGCTTGTTATTTAGCCGATTTTAACATCAATTAACATGTTTATATCAATTTTCGCATCTACAACATCTGAATTTACTTACTAAAATTCAAATTACACTAGAACAACTATCAATTTCTAGTGTTTAACATGTTCATACAAAAACCCACTTATCACCTTCAATGGTGATCATGGATTTACAAGAATTAGGCCCTATTTCATCATATACTTGTCTAGGGTTTATCCCTGGACACTATATTGTTCCTATATCATATACATAACAAACATGCATCAACAATTTCTGAATTCTCTAAGTTAATCAGAATTTCAAGTAGTGATTTTCTATCAAATTTCACATACCTTATGATCTCCTTGCAATGGGGATCACCAATCTAAGCTCGGATTTCGTTTTGGAATTGATCTTGACCTTCAATTTTAGAGTTTTATGAGAGTTTAGGGTTTTGAAGATGAGCTTGTGTCGCCCCCTCTCTGTTGATCGACCAGACACACACAATTGTGTGTGTTTGGTAATTAAATTTTGTTTTTAATAATTCTAGTTTCAGCTTTTAGCACCTTTGGTCCCTCTACTTTCATTAGTTTATATTTTTAGTGTTTTAACTCACTTATAAGTCACTATAAGACTTTTAATTAACTAAGTTATTTTTAATCCTAGTTAGTTCACTTGTTTATTTACCGACATTATATTTAAAATAATTGATTTAAAATTTTCAGGGTGTTACAGATTTTCGTCTGTAAGTTTTACCTTACACTTAATATCTGGGGTTCTTATGGAAGATTTTAAAAGTTTGCTATGCTTACAATTTATGAAGGATTTATGGGTATCCGATTCAAAACAGAACTCTTAGTATTTATATTACTGATAATTGATAAGGAATGTACTGGATGTCATTATTGATGTGAACTGCCTCAGGCATTTATCGGGAGAGTTTAAGCGCTTTCATTCTTAGGCTTTCTATCCTTAGCCGCACCTCCCTTGACAGATTTAGGGCATGTAGTCTTGACGTGGCCTTTCTCGTTACAGCCGAGGCAGGCTGCATCCTTTATGTCCTTACATTCACGGGTTTTATGACCAGTTCCTTTACAGATGCCACACGGTCTTGGCTTTTGATCCATTCGACACTGCCCCCAGTGTCTTTTACAGCAGGTCTTGCATACAGGTTTCTTATTGGACTCTTGCTTACACTTTTTCTTAGAAATCTTGGAGTTATCTTTCTCCCTTTTCCTTTTTGGTTCATTCTTTTCATTCGAGGTATGAATAAGATCCTTCTCGTGAGTAAAGAAATGTGGTTTTAATTGGGATTTGGAGCAAGTAGCATTAGGCTCTTTGAACTTTTTCACGACCTTTCTCATAGCTTTTCCAACAGCTGCGTCAATCATAGCTTGAAGAACATCACTGTTAATTTTGAGGTTCACAATTGTAGCATCATCAGTATGAGTCGCATCATCAATGACGTGATTGACGATTGCCTTATCCGAGTTTGTCATACTCGAGACTTGGTCCCTAACACCAAATGAAACAATTACTTAGTTGCACTATATCAGCTATTCATCACCCTGATGACTTATCATATACTACCCATGGAATCATTAAATCACACAAGCTAATATGGTGCGAACATTCCCAATGAACGTTTTTAAATGTATATCAATTATATTTAGCATAGGTCACAAAAGGACCATCAATGGCATTTAAGGTATGGACCTAGTCCATCACCTTTTTGACAGGGGATTAAAATGTCACATCTGTCTTTATCATATTGATGATTTTGGATAGCTTGAAAGCTCACCGTAAGGACATTGGAAAAGAGTGATTCCTAATGGATATATAGCATCCATCTAAAATTGTAGAAGCAATCTCTAAGGTTTCATAGGCCAATTCTACCTCATGTTTTATGTCTAGAGTTCTAACAGGTAGATTCAATAGCTCACAACATTTATTTCCCACAATAGACTTATCTGCGCCAGAATCAAACAAAATTCCTAGCATAAACCTTATTGATAAGAAGGGTACCTTCTATATCGTCATCATTCTGCACTATCTCCTGGGCGTTCATCTGGAAGACCCGCGCGTTTGTTTTCTTAGCCTCTTCAGGCTTCCTTGCAAGCTTTGGGCAGTTGGTTTTGATGTGCCCTTCCTCGTTACAGTTGTAACAAGTCACATTCTTCAACTCCTTGCATTCTAACGTCTTGTGACCCTTGGTCTTGCAAATCCCACAAAGTTTAGCATGTGGGTCAATCGTACATTTTCCAGAATGACGCTTTCTGCAGTTACTGCATTTGGGTCTGCTATTAAACTGACTCGAGTTTTTCTTGAACTCGGAATCCTTCCTGTGTTCAGAATTTCCCTTCTTCTTCTTGTTAGATCGATGAAAGTTTTCCTCTTCTTCTTTCCTTTTTTCCTCGCCGGAAGTCTTAACAGAGTTATTCCTGATTGCATCTAAAGTGAGAGACAAGGATAAGTCCACCACGGACCTATATGTGGTAGGCCTAGATGCCTTAACATTTCCCTTAATTTCTGGTGCTAGGCCTCAAATAAAACGCGCTATGCGTTTAGGTTCAGGGGTGACTAATTAGGGAACTAGGCGGGACATAGTGTTGAAACTTGTCACATATGCCTGACAATCTAAATTCTTCATGACTAGAGTCAAGAAGTCTGTTTCTATCCTTTCTACCTCATGCTGAGGACAGAAGTTTTCCTTGATCAGTGCAACAAATTGATCCCAAGACAAGTTATAAAGTAGGATCTTCCCCGTGGCTTGGATCGATGATCTCCACCATGCCAACGCTTCTCCTTTGAATGATTGTGAAACAAACTTCACAATATCCTGCTCTGCACAACCACTGATATCTACTACTGTGTCCATCTCATCCAGCCATGTCATACAATCGATGGCTCCTTTTTCTCCTGTAAAGTCCCATGGTTTGCAAGAGACAAAATATTTATAAGAGCAGGTCTTAACACGTGGCTCCTGATTGAGCACAATTTGTCTGGATGGAACATTTCTCTGATTTGAAGAATGATGAGAACCATTCTTATAAGACGTATGTGTCTTAGAAGGTGGTTTTGTGTGAGGCACGATTTGGGTCCCACTGCGAGTACCACTTGATTCTTTGAACTGTGTGTCAATGGCTCGAGTGACAACATTATCTATCATTGTCTGTAAATCAGCAGTCGTTACATTCATCCTTGTATTGTCATTCCTCATAATGGAATGACTGTTAACCTCCTCTGATTCAGGCATGCTGAAGCTTGTCTTCTATAAAACAATTGTCAATAATTTTGTTTAGAAGTCTATTTTGGAATCGTTATCTTCGATGATTCATTAACCATGGTATAAATAGACCATATTTGGTTAATTGGATAATCAGGTTTATTTTAAACTTTTCATTATAATTATCCAGTTATAAACTATTAAGGATATTGAAATGGCACAAAAGGCCTTGTCACGAGGACAGTTTTGAATTTTTAAGCCATGATCTTATAGGATCGAGGCATTAAGGTTTGAACATAGTTCATTACCTTTCTTGACAGAGAGTCAAAGACTACAACTGTCTTTTGTCTTTTGGGGACATTAGATATAGCCCGTAGGCACTTCATCACTAATGGATGTTATGATATGATCATTTTATTTGATGATTTAAGCCATGATTTCTAAATCACTAGGCTAGATAAGAAATTGGAAGAATCCAATATAAGGATGACTATTGTGATTTTCTCGAACCACATTTATCAAGAGTGTTAACACGTTTTTAGGTGTTTTACAAGGATCTATTATCTTAAAAAGGCTTTACCATTTTAGCTATGTCGAAGATGACAAATAGGCTAGGTTATACCTTTAAGATTTTATTTGAAATATAATGGCAGAGCAATCATAAATTGAAATGACGTTCTGATTTAGGACATAATACATGTGTATATGTTTAATACCAAAATAAATTTAAAAAAAAGAAACTTTTCATAGAAAGTCCTAAAGAATCACAATACTTGCCCTAAACGGGTCTTACACAGAGAGATTCGCCCATTGGGGGGGGGGGCTTAGAAGATATATATGTCCTTATAGGGACTACTATAGAAATGAAATATAACAAAAGAAGTTTCTTCTTTATTTTATTATCTGAAAGTTTGGGATTCCAAGACTTGGAGGTAAGAAATATAGGTCCTTTGGGTCCATAGGTATCATCTTTGGAGTGGGGGCCTCAGGAACAGTTGGTATGGACTCCTCCGACGTTGGCTTCTCATTTGAAGTTTCAAAAGTCTTAGGTACAGAATCTTAAATATGGTTAACGGTTTCAACTGGTTTGATTTTTGGGAATGGGTTCAAAAAGTTCTTTCTCTATACTGGTCGTACGCTTATCCGAGCTATGGTACGAAGCTTTACATTCTTAAACTTTGGATTTGGAGAGTTTCCACCAATGGCAGCTTTGCTCGACGACACGTTCCTGTAATCCACAAATATCAAAAACAATGTATACATATAATATGGATGAGATCATTCCTAGTTCATGTCTAGACTCGGAAGTCAAGGAATGTGCTACTGTGTCATTGAGATTAAACACAAAAGGCTAATGTTTAATTCACTCAATGTTGGCTCTGATACCAACCTGTCACACCCCGATATTTCCACGTATTACCGGTGGGCCCAGTGGGGAGTATCGTGACGTAGTTGATATCATCATAGTCAAATAATCACAGTTCAATGCACAGCGGAAGTCTAAAGTAATAATAATACAAACCGATTCGAAAGTATAATAAAATATTACACAACGGTTGTGTATGGATCCACAAGCGGATCTTAAAACCGAAATATAAACATTGTTCAACAGACTTTAGACGTTTAGAACTTGCAAGATTCCTTATTAACGCCCCGAGCTCCCAGCCAATTTACGTACAGTACCTGTCACTTAATCTTTTTGGAAAATACGTCAGTTTACACTTGTAAATACAATTAACTGACTCTTTTGAAAATATTTAAGAAAATTGATTTAAATGCACAAGGCACAAATATTCTTTTATAACTTGGGACAATTATATTAATAATAATCTTGTATCAGATTTACATGTTTGTCCAACATTTAGGGCCGGTATAAAAGCTGAACAAGATTAATTGACACACCACAAATATAAACTCACAAGAAGTTTCCTCACGAATGAGTATATCTTTTACATACGCAATAGGCAGGTGTATGCCTACACCCCGTGCTTAAGTTGTGGCCATTTACGCTTTTTAAATGAGCCAAGGATATCCAGGACACGGTCATTAACCCCCAATGTTATTTGTTATCAAGAAATACTGATTAAAACGGGATTATGCAATTTAATCATCTCCGATTAAAAGGTTTCTACACCCGACCAAGCGGTATTTTTTTATAATACCGTATCCCAGCCGTATATTCAACCAGCAAGTACAAGTACTTCTACCGGGGCTCTCAATCTGCAACGAAGGTTTTATTAACCTATTAGATTCCTAACGGGTCTTATTTAAGTTGTAACTTAGACCCATCATCCGATGATTTAGAAATTTATTCGTCATCTGTTCCTTTTCATACTCGGGACAGAATTTTCTTTCTACAAAACCCTTAAATTCTTCCCAAGTCATAGCATAAGCTATTATTCTTCCTTTTGATTGTAACACAGTGTTCCACCATTCAAGTGCTCCTTCCTTGAAGAGATTTGATGCGTACATGACCTGATCATCTTTAGCACATTTACTTATTGCAATTACTGCTTCGGTTTTCTCTAACCAACGCAGTGATGCAGTTGCTCCTTCATTGCCTGCAAATTCAATAGGTTTACAAGCAAGGAATTCTTTGAAAGTGCAACCAGGCGTTGCAGTTTTCATTTTCTTAGGAAATGGAGCTTGATGTGGTTCTGCACTATGATTGATATGATCATTGCCTCCGTTTACACTATTACTGAAGTTATCTTCAGAAATACGTTTACTAGGAACGATTTGTTGTGGTTCGATTGGATTCTTTACAGCAGCAACGATGGATGGAATAACATTAGCTATCCCTTGAGCAACAATATTTTCGATATCTTGTCTAGTCATATATTGATCTCCTGGATGTTGCTCAGACTGATTAACCTCATTTACTGGTTCGTTACCAATGTTTGCCATCTGATAATAAATTTTATATAAATAATTAGTATAATTATAAATATAATAAAACAGTTTGCACATAATCACATTAACATGTATAACCAAAAATTATTGATTTCACAGGTTTCATTTCTATATATTATATTATGCCTCGTACACACGATTATCATACAACGTTTTATTGTTAAGTTATTACACATACTGGTTATTATGATTATTTATTTAACACATATTCCTGCAAACTCCCATTATTTGGTCAGCTAATTTCTTAAAAACGACGCTCCCTTTCGTCATACTTCCAAGTAACTCTTTCTCCCACATCCCTAATCCTATTTCCTGCATCAATTAACTCTTCGCCCCAAAGACGAAGTTCAGCCAGATTCTCCGGGCTCATAGTTGGGTATAGTGGAGGTTCTGGGTCAACTTGTGGGAAAAATGTATCAGGGTTGTTTAAAAGATTTTGGTATTGCCAATCAGTTGTCCACCATTCATCTAATTCTACTGGTAGTGGTTGAGGTTGGACAATAGGATCTGGAATAGCATGTTCCAGATTGATTGGGATTGGAGCTTCTAGTGGGTAACTGAAAAGATCTTCTTCAGTAAATATAAGGTTTGGATTGGCTGGTTCAAGGTTTCCATCGGCAGGTCCGATAAGGTCACTCATTACTAGTTTATGATCTAAAACTTCCCAGGGAGTCATTTTCTGTTTCTGTCTAGAACTTTCTCCGACTTCTCTTTCTGTTTGCTTAAAACTCTTTTCAGCTTCTATCTCTACTTGATTAATATTTTCCTCAATTTCTACCCCTTTCCCTTTGTCTTTTGGATCTTCAGTTTTGGTAACCTTTCTTGTTGCTGGCTTTTTCCTTCGTACTCGCCTCCAGCCCACAAATCTGCTTCTTTTCTTGGGTTTAGGTTTTGCCAGTGGTTTGGATTGAAATTCCATGGGTTCTTCTTTATCAGCGAAGTAACCGGTGAATTCCTTGGAAACTTCTATCTTAACGGGATAGAGGTTAAGATTTTCTAAACCTTCTGATATCTCATTCATGCTGTTTAGCATATATGCAAAATACATACCAAATGTTAAAATAAAATAACAAAATTTTATAGATAACCCGTAAATATTATTGCATACATAAAACAACTGACAAGTAAATTATACTACGATTTACTGTAACTTATTTATTTACTAAATAAGGTTTCTGGAAAATAAAAGTGCTAAAACTTTTGAGTTTTTAGAGATTTGCATTTTCTGCTACTGTGGCTAGCATATAAAGATTTGCCCATTTCTCATCTAATTTGTCCTCCCAAGGTGATTTATTGATTAAATCCTGGGTTTCTTGTTTAACTTTCTTCTCTCGGTTTTTCCTTATTTCCTCCTGACTTTTCCTAATAATCAGACTTCTTTTATTAGGAGAAAGTGGTTCCTCGTAATGTGCCTTACGGACAAATATTCCTTCTTCAGGAATTACATAAGGTTTTGTTTGGGATGAACTTCCCTTCTCATTGGATGACCTATCTAGTTTAAGATAGATATTTGACAGCTTTTGTTTACCCATACTGTAATTAACAAATAATCAGTTAATAAAACACATAATCACATACTTGGCAATCAGTAAAATTAAGTATTTCTAAATACTTAATAGGCTTAGATCAGTGGCTCTGATACCACCTTATTTCTGTCACGACCCCCGACCCGGTTTGACCCGTTTCAGGAGCCGCGGGACAGAAATCCCGTGGTATTTAATTAACAGCGGAAGTTTCTTCAGGATCTTTTTAAAACTTAAATATTTCCCGATTATTTTATTTCACAATTCGGGATAAAACCCGGTAATTTACAATATTGAGATTTCACGAAGAAATCTTTTATTTTACAAAACATGTTTCTTTATTTTATACTGAGCCACTTCCTTAAGCTGATAGTGCTTCACGGCACTTTTCCTGGATCACAACAGATCACCTGAAACATGTTTGAAAAAGGTTTTGTCAGCGGGAAATACTGAGTGAATCATTCTATTTACATAAAATGACCTGTTTGTTATAATTTACAGTATTAAGAGCGATTATAATGTCTCTATCTTTTGAATTAACTGATCCAGTTGTCACTTGACCGGACTTGTGACTGTGGACATATCACTTGTTGGGTCCGTTCACCCACAAGTGATAAATAATTTGTAGCTATGTGCACATCCCCCCACATACTGGCAGTAATTTCAGATTACATAGACTTAATCCCTGTAATTATAACCTTTGAAAATAAACATGCTTTTGTAAATAGATTTGATAAAAAGAGAATGACTCACATTGCAGATTTAACAGAGCTTATTCTACTGATTAGCCTTGATAACCTAGTTTAAATATTCAAGCACACAAACTAGGTTAGTAACTTAATACAGCATTTACGATAACTCACGAGATTACAACCTTCACAACGAATGACAAAGTGCGATACTTAAACATCCATCGATTTAACGACGAATGACAAAGCATAAACCCTAATGTGGGCAGCACTTAAACATCCATTGGATAGTTTAATCGATCGGACATTGAATCGTAGCAGCGATCGAGTTATTACCCTGAATTGTGGCAACACTTCGTGATCAGTGTGTGTTTTTGTAGTGATTATACTATAACTCAGCGTACAATTCGAATTTGAACGTCGAAAGAACACTCAATTGCATGAAACAGACTGTCCTATTTATACGTGAAAATGAGTTCCCCCGCGTGTCGCGGGAGATGTTGCTGATCCTGTCGCGACTCGCCTGGGGTACCAATCTACCCTAGAGTAGCCTTGTCACTAGTATAGGCCTGCTGAGTCGATATTTCGTTAATTCTCATTTTTGACAGCGTTTTCAGTAGATAACTATAACTAGGGTTTACCCCCCCCCCCTTAGTTTTAGGGGCCCTAATCCTGATTCCAAATGTTCTGAAAATTTTAAGGATTATACAGAATCACTTGGGTTTCTCAATTAGGGTTTCCTATTGGACAATTTAATTAAATAAATATAACTTTTAATGAGAGTTGTTACAACTTGTATAAATTGGGTAAACTAAATACATTCTGGATTTTGAGGTATGAATGACAAGGTTTGACCTGTTTCGGTCAATTTATGCAAACTAGTTACATAAACCGTACCGAACGCGTATATGCATAACGGGTAACCAAATGAGTCATGTACAAGTTCCACAAGTTAAAATGCTTTAAATATGTTGTGATATCAGTAGGATATCTTCCATTATGCCCAAAACGAATTTAAAACCAATTTAAGCCCCGTATGGGTATTTTGGTCATTTTAGAGTTTATGAAAGAGGTTAAATAGAAATCTGAAGTTCTAAACTTAAACTTACTGTTAAATTATAAAAATTACAAGTTTTGTCCTTTATGTATGTCCCAAATTGCAGGCGCTGTCCTTTGTCTTTAAAATTGATGAGTTTTGTCCTTAATGTTTGCAAATCTTGCACGTTATATCCTTTATGGCAAACCCAGTTAATTTTTTTTGTTAAATCTAGCCATGTTCAAGGCACATGAGGGTACTATTGTCATTTCATATCTTTAGGGGCTATCGTGTAAAACTGATTATGTTTAGGGGCTAGATTGTAAAAAAAAATAAAAAGATTTATAAATACAAAATAATCTGCCATTTCTCTCTCTGATGTTCTCTGCCTTCTCTCTCTAAATTCTTACTCTCTCTCTTCTCTCCCCCTCTCTCACCTGCCGCCACCTCCCACCACCACCACCGTCTACCAGACTACCACCACCGTCTACCAGACTACCACCACCGTCTCATCGATATTACACCCATACATGACAGTATCTTGATTACTCAGATTAGTGTCTGGGTTAGCCGATTTATCAGGGGTTTGATTTTCACCCAATCCATCATTCCCACGGTAATTTAGAGGCGAATTGGCAACATTACCAGTGTTCACCGCTGCCTCTGTAGCCATAGAGACACCATTCCCTGCTGTGGCGATGAATAACCCCTCTTGAACCTTGTTCTCATCTAAGATTCTTCTACACCACGACCCTAGAGCCTCAACGAAATTTGAGCTAGCTTTTTGGTGAGCCGATTGGAGCGAAACAGGGGGAGCCTTGCCCGCATCTTGTGCACTTGGATCCAGAGAAAAATCCTCAAGATTCAGGTTAACCACAACCCTATTGTCAGTTTGAGAGGGTGATTGAGGAAAGCCCACTCCTCTATTACCTCCGGTGGACAGGGATGTGTGCGATTGAAGACCGGGAGCAAGATTACTAACTGGGGGCGCATGAAGGAGTGGGGATACTGGATAAGAATCCTTGCAGCGGCTCCTCCTGGTGTGACAGTGGGGGTCCGAAAGTGCACAAGGGGTGGCGATTGAAGACCTGATTTTAGTTAGTTTGATTATTTTGTGAGTGAGATGTTAATGGTGTTAGAGATATAAAATCTGAAAAGAAATGAGAAATATGTTGATGGTGATGTTGGATCTGGTGGCTCCTCCTAGTGTGACAGTGGTGGTTCGACAGTGGTTGTGCGACGGTGGTGTCGGGGTGGGAGTGGGTGATGGCAGATGGTGGGGGGAGGTGGAGGTGACTGGTGAGGGAATGTGTTTTAGAGAGAGAGAGAGTAGAGAGTAGAGAGAGGTTTATATATATATTTTTTTTATTTTCTAAAACCTTTTTTAAATAAGGGGAAAGACAAGTGGGAGGTGAAATGACATTTCTACCCTCATGTGCCCTGCACAAGCCTTCATTTAACCAAAAAATCTAACTGGGTTTGGCCTAAAGGACATAACGTGCAAGATTTGCAAACATTAAGGACAAAACTCATCAATTTTAAAGACAAAAGACAGCGCCTGCAATTTTGGGCATACATAAAGGACAAAACTTGTAATTTACTCAAAATTTATTCATAACATCAGTAGGTAATAAGTCTTAGGTGCCAAATATGGTTTTAAACCATACTATGCGCTTAAATCGCATAAAAGTCGGTATTTGACGGTATTCGGTTTGATTAAGAAAATCTGAGATTTTGATCAGCCTCTACTGTTTAAAAAAACTTATTTAATGTATAAAATCAGTATAAAAAGGTTTGATATCTAAAGGATGTGTAAAACTCATTTTATTAGCGAAAAGGGCATAACCGTCAATTATCGAGTCAATGCAAGAACCCTATGTTATGATCAGTTTAAAATTCAACAAAAATATCCAAAAATCCCTAAATATTATATCTTAACAGTGGGTATAAAGTTTGGTGCCAAAAATTGGGTTTAAATGGGATTTAGGTCGAAAATGCCATTTAATTAATAAAAAGCCTTCATTTTACGATATCGAGCATAACTCTCATTTCAGACCATAAACTGATGTCAAATTTTTAGGGATACTTAAATATTAGTAATAAAGGTTTTTGTCCTCTCACATTTTCAAAAATCTCGTTTTAATATCAAAAGGGCATAATGGTCAACTTTTAAGCATTTAATGGAAACATGCAATGAACTAGGATTTCTAAGGAACCATGTTGTATAACCTCAAAGCGTTATACTAACACATAATGTGGTTTTAAAGGAACCCTAAGGAATAACTAAACTAAGCTAAATTGGGTCAGAACTGAAAGTCAAAGCAAAAGTCGACTTTTGTGACTTTCGGTTGCGAACCGAGCCTAAACTCAGAATTGTCGGGTTGAACATGCCTAGAAATGTTCAATTAATATTTACCAAGTTATTAAAGTGACAAAACTGATTTTATTGCCTTTACATCATTAGTTATGAATTTTATTTAAAAACCGACTCGTTTGACCTTTATTTTAATTACTTTGACCCGACAATTAACTAAGCAAACGTGGTAATTAGGAGGTGCCCTTTTGAGGGTTTAATACCTACCTAATTACGATCACGTAGCCATGTTCATTGCGAACAATGGCTTGACCGTTTAAAAGTAAAAGCGTTTATCGCAACGCTTGACTTTTCGGCTTTCTAAGCTAAATAAAAATAACTAGCCATAAGAGGGCACTTACAAGGGGTCCAAGCAAGGATGAATTTGATCTAGAATACTCAGGTATGAAGCATAAGGCTTCAACTTAGAGCAATTCAGATCAAGTGTGAGAAATGAGAGCAAATCAAGTGGGTATTTGTAGGATTTCAAGAACCGTTAGGATCGTTTCTCGTAACTCGTGCTTTGATCAAGACCCTACTTGTGTTACCCACTGAATTTCAATACTATGGGTGCCTAAAACAAGCCCATAGAATGAAGAAAACCATGTTCAAAACCATAAACCAGCAGCTGATTTGAAAGAAACTGATTTTGGCTGATCTGATGGGCTCTCGCGCCCCGCGTAGGCTCGGCCTACTTCTTACGCGGCCCGCGACCGCCTGGAAACTCAGCAACAGTTTTAAATATTGCAACTTTGGTCCCTGCATGTGTTTAAGGCCCTTTTTGACTCGTTTAAGGCCCCTTAATCCATTTTCAAGGCTCTACAATGATGCCTAAACATAGGGAACATAAAACATGCTCAAAAATATGCCGGATGTCGGTTCGTTTGGTCGTACGGTTGCGTTGTTCGGTCAATTACGACGAAACACGAACGGACGCGAAAAACGATCCAAATTACGCGACGAATGGAATTTTATCTTGCCAATTACTAAAATAAAATATTTTAATGATTACATAAATTTTTGGATGTCCGGATATATTCCGAACGTAAGATATGCGCGAAAATGCAAACTTATGCACTTTTTTGACGCTTTTAGCCCCTATTTATCAAATAAGTTTATTTTTGCGCACCAAACACCTCTAAGCCTATTTCTAAGCTATGTAAAGGATATTTAGGGCATGTTTAACTTATGATCATATTCCGGAAGGTTCGATACTATTCGATTCGGTGTACTTTTGCAGTTTGACGCAAATAGTCCCTGCGATCGAATAAACTTGATTTCAACACACCAAACCCTCCAAAACTTATTCCTAAGTTATGTAAAGGTTATTTAAGGTATGTTAAGCCCATGACACTGTTCCAGAGTGTTTGTCGCCTGTATAATTAAACATCACGATGCTTCAGGTTTGCTAAAAGGTCACTCAGATGTGACAATTAACATGTTGACGCTTTTAACCCTTCGTCGTGCAAACTTTCAAACTATTACGCAAACGGCTACTCTCGATCAACAAGTGGCTCATTTGTGAATATGAATACCGTAAGAGGTTATTCAGAGACTTATTTTTAGCATGATAACACTTCCAGTCCTTCCATAATCAAAGTTTTTGATCTTTCGCAAAATTAGTCCTTCATAGTCAACGTTTGACTTTATTAGGGTTTTGTACACGTGTCAACACATCATTAGACGTGATTTTTACGAGGTGTTACACCTGGATTCTCAGGTAGAGCTGAATGAGTGGAATGGATTGATCCAAATTTTGGATCAGGTTGTGCTTTCAGCTTCGAGTGACAGGTGGGAATGGATTGGGGGCGATAACAAAGATTTTTCCGTAGGAGCTGTGAAGTGCTTTCTCAGAAGTAGTGAAGATTTCAGCAACTGCTTTGTTTTCGAGTGGTCGAAATGGACCCCGAAGAAGGTGAATATCTTTGTGTGGCGTGCTCAAATGGGTCGGATTGCTACATTGGATGCCCTTAGCAAGAGTAATTGTTTTAATGGGGATGAGACATGTGTCCTGTGCAACGATGGAAGTGAGACTGTGGAGCACCTGTTCTGTTCTTGTGATGTGGCAGCTGCGGTTTGGTTCCAATTAAGCCGCTGGTGTCGCATCGGCCCGATATACGCCTTCTCGTTGAATGATCTTCTGGAGGTGCACGAGTTCGCAGGGCTTGCTAATAAATCCAAAGAGATCCTTAAAGGTGTTATTATGGTGGGCTGCTGGTGCATTTGGAGAGCGAGGAACGAAAGAAGATTCTTTAGCAGTCAAAGATCGGTCGCTAATATAGTTATGGATGTCAAATCTTTAGGCTATTTATGGTATAGGTCCAAAAAGAGGGATATCTCCTGGGATAATTGGATTTCATTCTCTATTATTTAAGGTTTTGTTTCTTTGTTTGCTGCCCTTGTTGTTGAGGGTGGTATGTTTGTGAATAATAGTTACCTTTCAAAAAAAAATGTGTCATACGTAGAATCCTTTATTTTGATGATCAATAACGTTGGATGGTTGTCATGTCATGTTTTATGATGACTTGATTTATTTGGAGGTTTAAATTCACTTAAACCTACTTAGTACTTGCATCCATTTTTTTCATTTGTAACACTTATTTTATAATAACAATGTATATATTTCAAGATAGTAATTAATACTTATTATACAAAACTGTTCTCGTTTATGTCTTTAAAAGATAGTAATTAATTCTTATCTATCTATTATACTAAATGAATTCTCTTAGGCCACAAGGTTTATTCTTAGCCAATCATTTTGATGATGTGGACATCCTCTTAATCAAGAGAATTCACCAATGGGCGCCAAACTCTTTTCCTCTTTTCTCCTTTATCTCACTCTCTCACACGCGGCTTCTCAAACACGCTTTTCATTCATATCTTTCAAAAACCCTAATTATCATATAGGTGATTCTCTGGCGATTTCATACATCTTCGATTGTCTCAAACACAAAAGCTCTCATCCAGGTATCTTTATCATCTTCAACTTGCTTTCGATTGTCTCAAACACAAAAGCTCTCATCCAGGTATCTTTATCATCTTCAACTTGCTTTCAGATCTTGAAGATCCATCCTATTCCTTTGATAAATGGACGCTGGATATGTACATAGATGCAAAATTTTAAGACAGAGAAAGGGTTCGACAAATTAGAGATTAGTGTAGAAAGATACCGATGAGTTTCCGGCGGACCACCGGCGGCCTATCCGATGAAAGGGCAGGTAAGGTCACACCTCCTAATGTCTCAGATTTCTCTTAAAATTGATAAACCCTAAATCGATACCCATGTCATAGAAGTTAAGCCCTAAATCTATAGTTATTTCCTTTAATTTTGTCTTAGAGACCATTTTCTAATTTGTGCTTTTATAAAATTCCTTAAACTCTTAAACCTTAATTTTCTTTTGTTTCACTGATGTGAACCCCTCTTTGCTTGAATTTCAATGCCCAGATTTAGTTTTAACTTTGTAGTCATATTCAATTGAAATGGTGATGATTAAATTAGTTATTTCATGTATTTGCTTGAATTGAAGGGGCCATGTTGAATTGAAATACTGCTGATTAAATTAGTGATTTAATGTTTTTTGCTTAACTTGAAGAGGCCAGATTTCATGTTTTTTTGCTTAACTTAATGATGATTAATTCTGGATTTGACTGATAACAACGATATCAAACAGGCCGGTGGATGTGAAGCAAGGTGTGAATAAAAATGGGAATACTGTTCTGTACTTGGTGTTCGAGTATATGGAAACCGATTTGAAGAAATTCATCCGCTCATATCGCCAAACTGGTGAAAACATTCCACCCAAAGTCATCAAGGTGTACATATTATCAACAATATTTTTATTCTCTCTGCAATGAACATATACTAATAACTGTTTCCGGTGTTTGATGCAGAGCTTGATGTACCAGCTTTGTGAAGGTGTTGCTTTCTGTCATTCTCATGGTGTATTGCACAGGGATCTTACATGGAACCGGTTTCGGAGGATCAAACATGGAACCAGAATGTAAACCACAATCAAACTGCAAACACGTAAACATGTATATATTTGGTTCACTGTTCACTCGATCATATTGATTCTGAAATGCATACATGTTGCATAGATAGGAGGAAAAACAATTACACAAGCCAATTTATGCTCAAATCATATCTCTTATGGAAGAACTGGTGAATTGTACGCCTAGCAACTTTATTACTATTGCCACTTCACATCTTGGTTCAAGAGGTCAAAAACATGTAATCTAAAATTCCGTATAGATAAAACCTCAATAGGGTGGCATAGTGGTAAGCGATTCAGTTTCTTTTCAAACTTTGGAAAGTGTTGTTCAAACTTCTGAGTATATTTATTTGTTAAACCGCGTGTACACGCGCGCTCTAACCTAGCATTTATATAAGTTTGAGATGCCGACATTTGTATTTGTGAATTAGCTTTTGGCATACATGTTAAGTAAAAAAATTATTGTTTTTTTGCAGCCAACAGTTTCAGGAGAGATTCAGTCGCCACAGGGGTTGCTTCAGTAGAATTTATCGATCCACGAGAACTTGTAGCGGTTACTATATATATTATAGGGCCGTATCACCATGCATTATTAGAATATATCCTTCGTTTGTGTATTTGGTCTAGAAGTTTCAATAATTGCCACTTTTCATTCTAGAGTTGCTCGGCATCTCACATCCTTGCATTTCAAATTTGTCATGATAAATGCATATTATGATATTAATCATGTGTTATATAGTTAACTTATAAGCCACATTTGCAGGTTGTTCCCATCCTAAGGGCTGGTCTTGCTCTTGCAGAGCATGCATCGTCCATCTTGCCAGCAACCAACACATACCACCTAGGTAATTAATAATGTTAATGTCAACATGTCATATGTTAATGTCCATGTGTAATTTATTACTACACTTTTTTGCATAAAGTTAACATCTACTGCCTATTGTTTATACCGGTTTTTTTATTTTTACTTTAAATGAAGGTGTTAGCAGAGACAAGCAGACTCTTCAACCAACGGTATATTTGAACAAGTAAGAAGTTCCAACTAGAGTTGTTACTTATTTCTAAACACATCCCATTTAATTTGCGTCAGTTCCGTCCTCAACATTTTTGATACGTGCCACTTCAGTCCAAAAAGATAACGCCCGTTAAAAACGTTGAGGAAGGAACTGGCGCAAATTTTTTTTGGACTGAATTGGCATTTTCCACCAAACCACAGGGATGAAAATGGCGGTTAACTCTTAAAACAATATCATTGAGACTTTCAAAATGAGTATGGTCTTAACTCTTACAGATATACTTACAACTGTTATTAATAACTTAGTTAATTAGTTTTAACTATGCAGGTTACCTAAAAAGTTTTCCGAAGGAACTCGAGTGTTCGTTGTAGATCCTATGTTAGCAACAGGTAAGCTTGCTTTTAGTTTGTTTCCGTGTATATATTGAGCCTTCCATTTATGTTGATCCAACATGCGTTTTGGGTCAGTAGTATTACTCATCTATTCAAGTAACGATTCTGACTTATTCTGCTCGTATATGCTCGAATAGCCGAAAAGAACTTCAGCACATTTAGGTTGAACGGGTACACTTTGAACAGCCTAAATGTCTTCTTATCCATCATCCAACTTTAAATTTGTTTGACCCATTATCTTTTTATATATATTTTATATAAAGTTTCAATGGTCGCAAAAACATTGTCGAAAAGTTACCGAATTTCACAATAGTTGTTAAAATTACTCTTTTTGTTCTATTACAGCTGTATGATAATCAAATTAAAGACAGTTATTCTGAATTTGAGAAGATAAACACCGAAATGTTAGCGGTTTTCATGGACAGTGTGGAATGAATCTTGAACTTTAAGGGGGCTATTGGTTTGTAACTTGGAATCACTATGCGCATGGGTTTACGTATAATAGAATGATAATGGGAATAGGTTTTAACGACTTGTGATTTTTCCGTATTCATTTTTTTTCAGTTCATTGTAATTTAATAGTTACATAAGTAATTGTAATTTAATAGTTACATAAGTAATGGAATGTTTTTATCATTTCAAATTATATGTCAAACACTGTTAAATATTATATTATTTACTTTGAGTAACCTTTTTTTTTCTTCTTAGTAAGGTTTGCCAAACATGGGTCTTAGCATGAAAAGATATCAGGTTATAAATCATACAAAAAAAAATATTTTTATAGATATAGATTTTTTAACACAACCCATAACCCGTGAAGCTCACAGGTATAAAGACTTAATTATATTGCATGAATTACTTGATAAGTTAGTTGGGCAACCCCCTTTATGCATCAATTATTGATAAACAAAGTCAAGATTGAATTTACATAACTATCAGTTTCAGGAGAGATTCAGTCGCCACTCGGGGTTGCTTCAGTAGAATTTATCGATCCACGAGAACCTGTAGCGAGTAGCATATATATTATAGGGCCGTATCACCATGCATTATTAGAATATATCCTTCGTTTGTGTATTTGGTCTAGAAGCTTCAATAAACGCCAATTTTCATTCTAGAGTTGTTCTGCATCTCACATCCTTGCATTTCAAATTTTGTCATGATAAATGCATATTATGATACTAATCATGTGTTATATAGTTAACTTATAAGCCACATTTGCAGGTTGTTCCCATCCTAAGGGCTGGTCTTGCTCTTGCTGAGCATGCATCGTCCATCTTGCCAGCAACCAACACATACCACCTAGGTAATTAATAATGTTAATGTTAATGTCAACATGTCATATGTTAATGTCCATCTGTAATTTATTACTACACTTTTTTGCATAAAGTTAACATCTACTGCCTATTGTTTATACAGGTTTTTTATTTTTACTTTAAATGAAGGTGTTAGCAGAGACGAGGAGACTCTTCAACCAATGGTATATTTGAACAAGTAAGAAGTTCCAACTAGAGTTGTTACTTATTTCTAAACACATCCCATTTAATTTGCGCCAGTTCCATCCTCAACATTTTTGATACGCGCCACTTCAGTCCAAAAAGATAACGCCCGTTAAAACAATATCATTGAGACTTTCAAAATGAGTATGGTCTTAACTCTTACATATATACTTACAACTGTTATTAATAACTTAGTTAATTAGTTTTAACTATGCAGGTTACCTGAAAAGTTTTCCGAAGGAACTCGAGTGTTCGTTGTAGATCCTATGTTAGCAACAGGTAAGCTTGCTTTTAGTTTGTTTCCGTGTATATATTGAGCCTTCCATTTATGTTGATCCAACATGCGTTTTGGGTCAGTAGTATTACTCATCTATTCAAGTAACAATTCTGACTTATTCTGTTCGTATATGCTCGAATAGCCGAAAAGAACTTCAGCACATTTAGGTTGAACGGGTACACTTTGAACAGCCTAAATGTCTTCTTATCCATCATCCAACTTTAAATTTGTTTGACCCATTATCTTTTTATATATATTTTATATAAAGTTTCAATGGTCGCAAAAACATTGTCGAAAAGTTACTGAATTTCACAATAGTTGTTAAAATTACTCTTTTTGTTCTATTCCAGCTGTATGATAATCAAATTAAGGACAATTATTCTGAATTTGAGAAGATAAACACCGAAATGTTAGCGGTTTTCATGGACAGTGTGGAATGAATCTTGAACTTTAAGGGGGCTATTGGTTTGTAACTTGGAATCACTATGCGCATGGGTTTACGTATAATAGAATGATAATGGGAATAGGTTTTAACGACTTGTGATTTTTCCGTATTCATTTTTTTTCAGTTCATTGTAATTTAATAGTTACATAAGTAATTGTAATGTAATAGTTACATAAGTAATGGAATGTTTTTACCATTTCAAATTATATGTGAAACACTATTAAATATTATATTATTTACTTTGAGTAACCTTTTTTTTTCTTCTTGGTAAGGTTTGCCAAACATGGGTCTTAGCATGAAAAGATATCAGGTTATAAATCATACAAAAAAAATATTTTTATCGATATAGATTTTTTAACACAACCCATAATCCGTGAAGCTCACAGGTATAAAGACGTAATTCGATTGCATGAATTACTTGATAAGTTAGTTGGGCAACCCCCTTTATGCATCAATTATTGATAAACAAAGTCAAGATTGAATTTACATAACTATCAGTTTCAGGAGAGATTCAGTCGCCACTCGGGGTTGCTTCAGTAGAATTTATCGATCCACGAGAACCTGTAGCGAGTAGTATATATATTATAGGGCCGTATCACCATGCATTACTAGAATATATCCTTCGTTTGTGTATTTGGTCTAGAAGCTTCAATAAACGCCAATTTTCATTCTAGAGTTGTTCGGCATCTCACATCCTTGCATTTCAAATTTTGTCATGATAAATGCATATTATGATATTAATCATGTGTTATATAGTTAACTTATAAGCCACATTTGCAGGTTGTTCCCATCCTAAGGGCTGGTCTTGCTCTTGCAGAGCATGCATCGTCCATCTTGCCAGCAACCAACACATACCACCTAGGTAATTAATAATGTTAATGTCAGCATGTCATATATTAATGTCCAAGTGTAATTTATTACTACACTTTTTTGCATAAAGTTAACATCTACTGCCTATTGTTTATACCGGTTTTTTATTTTTACTTTAAATGAAGGTGTTAGCAGAGACGAGGAGACTCTTCAACCAACGGTATATTTGAACAAGTAAGAAGTTCCAACTAGAGTTGTTACTTATTTCTAAACACATCCCATTTAATTTGCGCCAGTTCCGTCCTCAACATTTTTGATACGTGCCTCTTCAGTCCAAAAAGATAACGCCCGTTAAAAACGGTTAGGACGGAACTGGCGCAATTTTTTTTTGGACTGAGTTGGCATTTTCCACCAAACCATAGAGACGAAAATGGCGGTTAACTCTTAAAACAATATCATTGAGACTTTCAAAATGAGTATGGTCTTAACTCTTACATATATACTTACAACTGTTATTAATAACTTAGTTAATTAGTTTTAATTATGCAGGTTACCTGAAAAGTTTTCCGAAGGAACTCGAGTGTTCGTTGTAGATCCTATGTTAGCAACAGGTAAGCTTGCTTTTAGTTTGTTTTCGTGTATATATTGAGCCTTCCATTTATGTTGATCCAACATGCGTTTTGGGTCAGTATTATTACTCATCTATTCAAGTAATGATTCTGACTTATTCTGTTCGTATATGCTCGAATAGTCGAAAAGAACTTCAGCACATTTAGGTTGAACGGGTACAATTTGAATAGCCTAAATGTCTTCTTATCCATCATCCAACTTTAAATTTGTTTGACCCATTATCTTTTTAAATATATTTTATATAAAGTTTCAATGGTCGCAAAAACATTGTCGAAAACTTACTGAATTTCACAATAGTTGTTAAAATTACTCTTTTTGTTCTATTCCAGCTGTATGATAATCAAATTAAAGACCATTATGCTGAATTTGAGAAGATAAACACCGAAATGTTAGCGGTTTTCATGGACAGTGTGGTATGAATCTTGAACTTTAAGGGGGCTATTGGTTTGTAACTTAGAATCACCATGCGTATGGGTTTACGTATAATAGAATAAAAATGGGAATAGTTTTTTAACAATTTCTGATTTTTCTGTGTTCATTTTTTTTTGAGTTCATTGTAATTTAATAGTTACAAAAGTAATTGTAATTTAATAGTTACATAAGTAATGGAATGTTTTTATCATTTCAAATTATATGTCAAACACTATTAAATATTATATTATTTACTTTGCGTAACGTTTTTTTCCCTTCTTGGTAAGGTTTGCCAAACATGGGTCTGAGCATGAAAAGATATCAGGTTATAAATCATACAAAAAAAATACTTTTATAGATATAGATTTTTTAACACAACCCATAACCCGTGAAGCTCGCGGGTATAAAGACGTAGTTCGATTGCATGAATTACTTGATAAGTTAGTTGGGCAACCCCCTTTATGCATCAGTTATTGATAAACAAAGTCAAGATTGAATTTACATAACTATCACCTCATTATAATTTAATATTTACATAAATAGCGAAACATTTCTTTCATTTTAAAATTTATATTTATAATTATTCTTTTTCATCACACCTATTTATAATTACATTTAATGAGTTATCGTTTTGAATCATTTAAACGTCAACTTTTTTTCTTTTGTTGCGGCAGTCTATGAACGTTGTGTTGTAATTCGGGTCGTGATCAAACCATGTGTACATGTTTGGTCTACTTTGTACACGTATTGTATATAACACATGTACAGTGGGGTTATGGGTTCCGAGCCACGGTGGTTGTGGTCTATAGACACCGATTTGTGGCAAATTGGCTTGGTCATGTAATGGGTCATAAAAAGAAACAAACCCGATGAGCCGAAGCCATAACGTCCAAGTCACATTTCATGTTCATTTATTTTAATTAAGTGTAATTTTATATTACTTTAGTACTAATACCAAAACAAATCTTTCATTAAAAGATTTATGAAAACACCGTTAAATAATATTTTTTTAGGTCACCCGTGTAACATACGGGGTCTTAAGCTAGTACTTTTATTATATAAGAGTGTTCTCTTCTTTGTTTTTAAATGTGTCACAAGTACAACCCTTCATTTTAATGATCAATAACGTTGGATGGTTGTCATGTCATGTTTTATGATGACTTGATTTATTTGGAGGTCTAAAACCAAATAAAAGCTTGAGGATTTTTTGTAATTTTTTTTTCAAGAAACATAATAATTTCATATTGTTTTGAACTTGTATTCGTACTTCGATTTACTAGTCTAATTCTTTAAATCATTTGTTGAGTTGAACTTTTAAAGATCCCAATTTCATCAGCATTTTTTTATATCATATAATTTGGGCAAACCACAGTAGGAGAAAAATATACAAATAGAATTGGATTCACCTCAGATTATCAAATGATAACTCGTTATTATCCATAGTGATTCACCTCAGGCTGTATGGTATGGTATAGTCCCCCTGTCAAATCAGCTGTTTTAGCGCCACATGCCCCCTTTCCTATGCACCAATGGGGCCGCCATGGGTGGCTCGTTGGCAGAGTGACAAGTGCCAACAACTCTTTTGTGGGTCTATTTCAAAACATAGCCTTTAAACAACGACTCTAAATTAAAAAGAAAAAAAAAACTTTTAAACTTTAAATTTTAACACTATATATATCCTACAATTTTTAACAAATCCATACCATTTCTAACCTCTTTTTCTCTACTTTTTTATACAAACTATCCAATTCACTTAGTGTTTCCCATTTCCCTACAACCAAAACGCGTGAGACTCCAACAATCTATTTTAGGGTAATTTAACAAACAACGAGCAAAAAGAACGATATCGAAGAGTCATGCGAACGGATGAGATTGGGTACTATCCTATGCCCCACCATCACTCGCTGCCAAAACCCTTCACGCCCCACATTTACATTGACACTCTTTCCCCTAAAATCTTCACTTAAACCTACTTAGTACTTACATCCATTTTTTTCCATTTTTAACACTTATTTTATAATAACAATGTATATATTTCAAGATAGTAATTAATACTTATTATATAAGACTGTCTACTTTTATGTCTTTAAAAGATAATAGTTAATTCTTATACTTATTATAAGACTGTTCTCTTCTTTGGTTTTAAATGTGTCATAAGTACAACCCTTTATTTTAATGATCAATAAGTTGGATGGTTGTCATGTCATGATGATGACTCGATGTTTTAAATGTGAATTAACCATCACCAGTGCTCTAGTGGTGTCCACGGGTATTTAAGTTCCACCTATGGTAGGTCCGGTGAGTTTTCCCCTCAAGGTCTTAAGTTCGAGTCTTGGTGATAGAGATTTCTCATTGAGGGGTTTAAATTGGGGATCTATTGTGCGAGGGGGCTCTCTAGCGTGGACCCAGCTAAGACAACGTATGCTAGACCTCCCGACATTCGCGAATAATTCACACCTTTCAAAAAAAAAATATGACTCGATTTATTTGGAGGCCTAAAACCAAATAAAAACTAAGGATTTTTTGTAATTTTTTTTTTCAAGAAACATCATAATTTCATATTGTTTTGAACTTGTAATCGAACTTCGATTCACCGGTCTAGTTCTTTAAATCATTTGTTTAGTTGAACTTTTAAAGATCCCAATTTCATCAGCAATTTTTTTTATATCGAACAAACCACAATACGAGAAAAATATATAGATAGAAGTGGATTCACCTCAGGCTATCAAATGATAACTCGTTGTTATCCATTGTAGTTCACCTCAGGTTGTACGGTGTGGTATGGCGCCCCTGCCAAATCAGCAGTTTTAGCGCCCCATGCCCCATTTCCTATGCACCAATGGGGACACCATGGGTGGCGAGCGCTAACGGCTCTTTGTGGGTCCATTTCAAAACATAGCCGTTAAACAACGACTCTAAATTAAAAAGAAAAAAAAAACTTTTAACTTTTAACACTGTATCTAAATTTAAAAAAAAACTTTTAAACTTTAAATTTGAACACTATATACATCCTACAATTTTTAACAAATCCATACCATTTCTAACCTCTTTTCTCTACATTTTTATACAAACTATCCAATTCATTCAATGTTACCCAACAACCAAAACGCGTAGGATCCCAACAGTTTATTTTGGGGTAATTTAGCAAACAACGAGCAAAAAGAATGGTATCCTGCGAACGGGTGACATTGGGTATTATCCGATTCCACCGACCACTCCAACCTCCCCTCATCCGACAATGCCACCACCACATCCTGCTTTTTTTTTTGATACTATACCACACCAAATCAACCACCATCAATTTTTCCACAAACCCAAAACATATCCCAAACCGAAAACGTACCCGAAACCCAACCCACTTCCTCAAAAGGTGGACGCGCAAGAAGACACTGTAAGAAGAGCGAGAAGGTCGAACGTGCTCCTAAAACGATCAAGAGGTGGACGCCTACCGAAGAACTAGCATTAGCATGAGCATGGCTCGACGTGTCAGAGGATCCAATTATCTGTAATTTATTTCTCTATTATCTTTTTATAACTATGTATTTACTTACATTTTGTTGCTTGTAATTTTAAATTTTTTTTTTCAAATTATAGACAGCGACCAAGATATAGTCGTCTTTTAGAGGCGTATACGTGAGAAGTTTTTCAACACAATGGCTCATAGTGAATATCGAACGCCCGATTCGTTTTCGGGCAAGTGGGCCGCAATGCGCACGAAGATTAACAATTTCAACAACATATACAATAGCCACGCCAACAATCACACAAGAAGAAGCGGTTCAAACGACGTGGACATCATGACCGCCACCCACAACGAATATAGATTGTATCATGGGCATCCGTTTACGATGATACCTTCCTCAGAGATTCTTCGTAAATCTCCAAAGTGGCATCTTGTACTGTCGTTTAACCCAACGGCCCATAGGTCAAAACGGTCCAAATCAACAACGACTAGCGAACCATCCGAGTCTGATGCTCATACTACTATTAACCTAAATGAAGATGTCGCAGCCCCCGACCCCTGCCCTGGGAGTGGGCGGCCGCGAGACACGGAGCGGGTGGTATCGGTTTTATTAATTTGGCAGCGGAAATGAGACATCAGGACTGAAGTTAGAAAATATTTATCAGAGTTTAAAACACCAATCTTTTAAAATAAATAAATGGGATAAAACCCAAGTTTTCATTACAATACATTTGTAGGGATAACCCTAATTTATTGAAAATAAAATCTCCTTTTTATTTAGATAACTTTTATAGCCACAACTTTAAGCCTTCAGTGCTCTCCAGCTGGCTTCTATTAGCTTCACATTAACTTACCTGAAACACGTTTTAAAAAGGTTTTATCAGCAAGAAATATTGGCGAGTGCATCCCAGTTTAATCAAAACAGTTTTATAACGTTGCAGTATTGAGAGCGATTACAATGTTTATATCTACCGAATTACTCATTCAGTACTGTCAATCCTGACTTGTGGTCATATTACTCATTGGCTAACTCTTTGTCCAATAGTAACGAATTACAAGTAATGTATACAAAACCCCAACATACCAGCAGTAATTGTAGAATACATAGACTCGATCACTGTTCAGTATAATTTAAAACATTTGAGGTTTTGGTAAAACATTTTGAATGATTCATAAAAAGGTGGCAAAAAATAAGTTGTACTCACAAAAAGGTGACAAAAAAGTAAGATGTACTCACATTGCTGAATTAAATAATACTATAGCTTTCTGATGGTTTTCTTGGTTATTATCTATTAAAATTAAACAATGCGCACGTGTTTGTAAGATAACCCAAATCACATTAGCCGTACAACACGACACAGAACTCCAACGAACTGAGTTAGGCAGAGCCTTGACATGTGTTACGGAGCCCTAGATCAATCGGGTAGGGTAACAAATACGTGATCGGGGGTTTTAATACTTACAATGAGGCAGAGCTTCGCTTTTTAGGGGGTATAATGCCCGAGTATTATGTCTACTATATGTCAGAGAGAAAGAAAGAATTTGAGCGACGATGAACGGAGGCCTTCGGCCCCTTTTATAGGTCTGATCGAGGTCGGCTCGCGCCCCGCGACCCATTCGGGTTTGCCCTTCGCGGCCCGCGAGGGACCTAGGGTAGGTCCTAGCTTGGTCGAGTTACCTATGTAGCTTCAACACGCGTTAGGACACGTGGCTCAAGCGGGTTTCGCCTGGTGTCACCCCGTCGCGCTCCGCGACAGTCCTGGGAGACCGGGTCGCGGCCCACGAGAAGCTTAAATATTTGTTTTTATTTGGTTTTTGTAAATATTAACGTTATTTAGGGCCGTTAATATATATTCGGGGTATATTAGGAACATTTAGGGTGTTTTAAGGGTTTTAGGAGGGTTGTTTTATCCTCCCCACCTTGATTTAAATCTCGTCCTTGAGATCTACTGGAACAGGTGTGGATATTTCCTTTGCATCTCTGACTCGAGCTCCCAAGTGTATTCTGGTCCTCTCTTAGAATCCCATTTCACTTTTACTAGAACTAATCTCTTGTGTTCGAGATTCTTGATCTTTCTATCTTCAATCTGAATGGGTTTCTCTACAAACTTAAGTTTCTCATTTACCTCTATGTCCTTAAGAGGTATCACTAAAGATTCATCTGCTAAGCACTTCTTGAGATTACATACATGAAATACATCATGTATTCCTGCCATTTCCTCTGGCAGTTGTAGCTGGTAAGCTACTGGTCCTATTCTTCTAATAATCTCAAAAGGTCCAACATACCTGGGGCTTAGCTTTCCTCTTTTAACGAATCTAACCACTTTTTTCCATGGAGGAACTTTTAATAATACCTTGTCTCCTACTTGAAATTCCAAAGGTTTTTCGTCTGTTGTCCGCATAACTCTTTTGGCGATCTTGTGTTGCTTTTAGTCTGTCCTTGACTAGAATTATCTTGTCCATTGTTTCTTGCACTATCTCTGGTCCAGATAGTTGCTTTTCTCCAATCTCTGCCCAACAGACTGGAGTTCGGCACTTTCGTCCATAAAGTGCCCATTACTTTTTCGAAACTTGTCCAAAAAGGAGATGTAAAACGGTTATCTCTATCAGATACAACAAATAAAGGAATTCCATGTAATGAAACTATTTCATTTACATATAACTTGGCTAACTGTTCCATACTGAAAGTTTCCTTCATTTGTAAGAAATGAACAGATTTGGTTAATCTGTCAACAATCACCCAGATTGTATCATTACCTTTTCGTGTCTTGGGTAACTTGGTAACAAAGTCCATTGTTATCAATTCCCATTTCCATATTGGCATTTCTAATTGCTGTAATAATCCTGAGGGATTCTGATGTTCAGCTTTAACCTGTGAATAGATTAGACATTTAGCAACATAGTTTGTTATATCCTTTTTCATTCCTACTTGTCGCAACCCCCGTCCCCTAATTACCCGGGAACGGGCGGTCGCGGCCAGTTTCAGTGGTATTGGTGTTTATCAATTTTGGCAGCGGAAATTTACATCAGGACCGTAGTTAGGAAATATTTTATTAGAGTAAAATACCACGCTTTTATAATATTAAATACATGGGAAAATCCCAAGTTTCCAGTACACACATTTTTATAGGAATAAACCCTATTTTATTTAAATAAAACATCTCTTTATTTAGGTAACTTTTATAGCCACTTTTCCAAGCCTTCAGTGTTCTCCAGTTGGCTTCTATTTGGCTTTCACATTTGTTACCTAAAACGCGTTTAAAAACATTTTGTCAGTGTGAAATACTGGTGAGTGAATCCCAGTTTAATCAAGATAAGTAAAACCGTTTACAGTATTGAGGGTGGTCGCGTAATTACATTTGTTTCCATCTACCTTAACTACCACCCACGGTACTGTCAATCAATGACTGGTGGTCATGTTACTACTCACAGTGTAGTAACAAATTTTGTATACAAAACCCCAACATACCGACGATAATTGTAGAATACAAATACTCAATCACTGTTTAATATAATGTAAAACATTTGAGGTTTTGTAAAAACAGTTTGCAAAAAGGAGGATTACTCACATTGCTGTCTTAGGGTTTTCCTTTAGGATTTCCTGGTGATTATCTATTAATTACACAAATGCACACGCGTTAGTATAATAACCCAATATTTACATTAGTAATACCCTCCCCGAGACGGCATTCCAACGACTACGTCGAGCAGAACCACGACAGCCGTTACGGAACCCTAGATCAATCGGGTAGCGTATCTAATACGTAACCGGGGTTATAATACTTACAACGAGGCAGAACTTCGTTATTTAGGGGGTATTATACCCGAAAATTATGTATGATATGCATAAATTCGAGAGAGAAAGTTTGTGTGAGCGATCGGAATGAAAAGTCGATGCTCCCAATTTATAGGGTTGATTTTGTCTTCGTCGCGCCCCGCGTAAGAGAAGGAGAGGGCCTACGCGGCCCGCGAGCTAGGGTGGGTAGGCCCTAGCTTGTCTGGGTCATCACACTAGGCTTGACACGATTGTGCCACGTGTCGGCACCGGGCGTCTCCTGGTGGCCTATCTGTCGCGCCCCGCGTAGCCTGAAGGCAAGGCCTTCGCGACCCGCGACAGACTCGTTTTCATTATGTTTATTTTATTTTTAATTATATATCGTATTTTGGGCTCGATTTTCGTATATGGGGTGTATTTTAGGGCCTTTAGGGATTTTCTAAACATATTAGGGGTGTCAAAATTATTTTGGAGGGTTGTTATCCTACCCACCAGAAATTCTTTCTTAAATCTTGATACATCTTATCACTACCTGGATGTATCGTATACTTAGACTTATGGGCTTCTTCTAAAGTTCTGTGGCATAGGTTTCCTTGTCTAGGTATCCAGATCCTTTTCTTATGGAATCTACAAATTCCATCTCTCTCTCGTTCCAATTCTTTAATCATTCCTTTTAAACCTTCAGCGTCGTTCTTGATTGTTGTTTCCTGTATCTCTCTAATTTGCTCATTTAAATCTATATGCAGATTTAATCTTAGAGAGCGTACTCGTTTTGGCTTTTCATCATACTTTCTACTTAAAACATCAGCTACTACATTAGTTTTCCCTGCATGATACTGGATATCACAATCATAATCACTAAGAATTTACATCCAGCGTCTCTGTCTCATATTTAATTCCTTTTGCTCAAAAACAAACCTTAAACTCTTATGATCTATGAAGACAATAAACTTACTACCATAAAGATAGTGTCTCCAAATCTTAAGGGCAAAAACTATGGCTCCTAATTGTAGATCATGGGTCGTATAATTCTCTTCATGTTTCTTAAGTTGTCTAGAGGCATAAGCTATAACCTTTTGACGTTGCATTAACACACAACCATATCCTAGCTTAGACACGTCACAATAAACTATAAAGTCTTCAGTTCCTTCTAGTAACGTGAGTATGGGTGCGTTGGTTAACCTTTGCTTAAGAATCCTAAAGGCTTCTTCCTATTTTGGTCCCCATTCAAACTTAACTGATTTGTGGGTCAGTTTGGTTAATGGAATGGCTATTCTAGAGAAATCTTTAATAAATCATCTATAATATTATAACAACCCTCCAACAATATTTCCGACACCCCTAATATGTTTAGAGTGCCCTTATATGTCTTAAATTACACCCTGTATACGAAAACCGAGCCCAAAATACCTTATACAATTAAAAATAAAATAAAAATCAAGTTTATGGGTCGCTCGCGGGCCGCAAAGACCTTCTCTTAGTCTTACGCGGGCCGCGACAGCTAGGAGATCAGACGACACCCTGAGGTGCCACGTGCCGCCACTTGTCGAGCCTATATTCGTGACCAAGCAACCCTATGACCCTATACCCCTACGTCGCGGGCCGCGAGGAACTTGAAATCAGCTCCTATAAATTGGGAGCTTCGGCAGTCATTTTCCGTCACTCAATTTCGAAATCTCTCTCTCAATTCTGAATAGTAGGCATTATAATCGGGTATTATACCCCCTAAATAACGAAAATGTGAAAGCCAGATAGAAGGATAAAAACTCTTATTGATTAAACTGGGATTAAACTGTTAACGAAAATTGTGTAGAAATAAACATTGTAATCGCTCTCAATGCTGTTAAAGGATAAAAACTCTTATTGATTAAACTGGGATTCACTCACCAGTATTTCCCACTGACAAAATGTTTTAAACGCGTTTCAGTTAACAAAGTGTGAAAGCCAGATAGAAGCCAGCTGGACAGCACTGAAGGCTTGGAAAAGTGGCTATAAAAGTTACCTGAATAAAGAGATGTTTTTATTAAATAAAATAGGGTTTATCCCTATAAAAATGTGTGTACTGAAAACTTGGGAGTTTCCCACGTGTTTAATATTATGAAAGTGTGGTATTTTACTCTGATAAAATATTTCCTAACTACGGTCCTGATGTAATTTCCGCTGCCAAAATGATAAACACCGATACCACTAAATCTGCTCTCGCGGCCGCCCATTCCCGGGACAGATAGGGGACGGGGGTTGCGACAAATATCCTGCCAGTTCAAGAAAACTTCTTACTTCCGTTGGTGATTCAGGGACTTTCCATTTAGTAATCGCCTCGATCTTTGTGGGATCCACATGAATTCCTTCATGATTAACCAGATGTCCAAGGAATTGCACTTCCTGTAACCAGAATTCGCATTTTGAGAATTTAGCATAAAGCTTCTCTTTTCTCAATAATGTCAGAAGTGTATGCAGATGCTCTGCATGTTCCTCTTTATTCTTAGAGTAAATTAGAATATCATCTATGAAGACAATTATAAATTTATCCAAGTATGGTTTACATATCCTGTTCATCATGTCCGTAAATGCGGCTAGGGCATTGGTTAAACCAAATGGCATAACTGTAAATTCATAATGATCGTACCTTGTGCTGAAAGCAGTTTTAGGAATGTCCTTTCCCTGTACTTTCAATTGATGATATCCTGAACGTAAATCAATCTTAGAAAAGAATCGAGCTCCTTGAAGTTGATCAAACAGATCATCGATTCTCGGTAGTGGGCACCAATTTTTAATCGTAACCTTGTTCAATTCCCGGTAATCAATGCACATACGCATCGATTCGTCCTTCTTTTTGACAAACAGGACCAGTGCTCCCCATGGAGATGAACTAGGTTGTATAAAACCTTTTTCGCGCAGTTCGTCCAACTGTTTCTTCAGCTCCTGCATCTCCGTCAGTGCTAATTGGTAAGGTGCCTTGGCAATCGGTGCCGTTCCTGGTATTAGGTGAATCCTAAATTCAACCTCTCTATTCGGCGGTAATTCGGGTAATTCTTCTGGAAAGACATCTGAGAATTTAAATACTACAGGAATAACTTTTAATTCTTTTTCTTTAGTGTTAATGATTATGGAAATCATATACACTATTCCTCTTTTCCTTGCACAACTTGCTGCTTTCATCATAGAGATAAATTTTGTAGACCTAGTTGGCTTGTCTCCTTTAATTGTGATCTTTTCACCTTTTGGTGCACTTACTTGTACAAACTTTTGATCACATAAAATACTGGCATGATTGGCTACCAACTAATCCATTCCTAATACAACATCGAATCCGGCTAGATTCATTGGGTAAAGTTTAGCAGAAAAATAATGGTTTAGAATTTCTATTCTTGCTCCCTGCAAGATTTCATTTATGTTAATGGATTCTCTATTTGTTGTCTCCACCAGACAGTCTTGTTGAAGTTTAGTTAGTGGTTGGTCGAGAAGTTTGTAGAAAGAAGTATTGATAAAACTTTGGTTTGCACCAGAGTCAAATAATATTTTGGCAAATATATCGTTAACTAAAAACGTACTAGCAATCACATCCAGAATCATCTTGGCTTCTTCAGCTGTTAGAACGAATGCTCTGGCATTCTTATTGGGTCTTTTACTTACCTTAGTTTTGTTGGTTGTTGTTAGAGCTAGTTTCGGATAGTTCGGTTTGATGTGACCAGCTTCTCTACAATTGAAGCATAACCTATTACTAGGTTTTCTCCTACAGTCTTCTTCTTTATGTCCAGACATTTTGCAAAAGTTGCAGTATATCGAGCACCTTCCTGAGTGCTTTCTTTTGCAATACTTGCAGTAGGGTGCTGAGGAAGAACCTGTACCTTTCCCACGGTTGGAATTACCGTAGGGAAATTCTTGGGTAAGCCTTTGAGCTAGGTTCTTTCTCTGGTTTTCCTCTTGTGTACGTACCAATTCATCAGTCAGGGTGTTGACTAGTTCTACTGCTTCTTCTATGGTTTGTGGCCTAGCTGCCTTGACTATGTGTCCAATCGCTACTTTTAGTATCCAAAAAGTAATTAATTCTTATATTTTTATTATAAGACTGTTCTCTTCTTTGTTTTTAAATGTGTCATAAGTACAATCCTTTATTTTAATGATCAATAACGTTGGATGGTTGTCATGTCATGTTTTATGATGACTTGATTTATTTGGAAGTCTAAAACCGAATAAAAACTTGAGGATTTTTTGTAATTTTTTTTCAAGAAACATAATAATTTCATATTGTTTTGAACTTGTAATCGTATTCGATTCAATGTTTTAAAAATCGGTTTTTAAGTCATACCGGGTTGGGCTCTGAAATGGTTCAATCGGTTGAACCGGGTTGTACCGAGTGGTTGAACCGGGTTACTAATTAACCATATAATTCCATAAAATACAAATTCATCTCGAAAAACACTCCAATCCATGTAGGATTTATGTAACTGATCATAGTTTTATCTAAAAACAACTATTTTCTTGTACAATATTAAGCATTTTAAAAATATTTTTATTATTTATAAACAATATTGCATTGTACGAGGTAGCTAGCAGTTTCACCAACAATGAAATATTAGAATAGAAGTCACTATGTTAATTACCGGAAATATGGAAGGTCATAGTACCTTAATATCAAAATTTTAAATAAAATAAAATAATCAAATCTTAAGATAATGCAAACCGGTTCAACGGGTTGAACAGGTTCTACCAGATTTACCGTCGATACATAAAACATACCGTATTCGGGTTTTACCGGCTTTTATCATACCAGACTCGTGTCTGATATCCGATTTAACCGGTATAACCGGCCGGTTCATACCGGTATTTAAAACATTGCTTCGATTCACTAGTCTAGTTCTTTAAATAATTTGTTGAGTTGAACTTTTAAAGATCCCAATATCATCAGCATTTTTTATATCATATAATTTGGGCAAACCACAATACGAGAAAAATATACATATAGAATTGGATTCACCTCAGGCTATCAAATGATAACTCGTTATTATCCATATACAGATAGAATTGGATTCACCTCAGGCTATCAAATGATAACTCGTTATTATCCATAGTAGTTCACCTCAGGCTGTACGATGTGGTATGGTACCCCTGCCAAATCAGTTATTTTAGCGCCCCACGTATAACAACCCTAAAGAAAACCAACACCCTCATAAATTTTCCGACACCCTAATATATTTTTAAATACCCCTATATGTCTTAAAATACACCCCGTATGTGAAAACCGAGCCCAAAATACGTTATGCCATTAAAAATAATTAAAAAACAAAGAAATTGGGTTTCAGGCGGGCTGCGTAAGCCTTCGCTTAACCCTTACGCGGGCCGCGATAAAGTGAAAGCTGGCTAAACCTTGGGCCGCCACGTGGCCAAACACCCGTCGACCCTATATGCTGACCCAGATCAGCTATGCCGTTGACTCCCTTTGACACGGGCCGCGTAGCCCGTTGTCTTACCTTACGCGGGACGCGTAAAAAGCCAAATCAGGCCCTATAAGTAGCATGCATTGGCCTTCAGTCAGAAATCGTTCACGAATACTTTCTCTCTCGAATTTCTTAAGGAATAGGCATAATCTCGGGTATAATACCCCCCTAAATAACGAAGTTCTGCTCAGTTGTAAGTATCATAACCCCTGGATACGTATTAGATACTCTGCCCGATTGATCTAGGGTTCCGTAACGGCTGTCGTGGTTCTGCCCGTCGTAGTCGTTGGAATGCCGTCTCGGGGAGGGTATTACTAATGTTAAAATGGGTTATTATACTAACACGTGTGCATTTTTGTAATTTATAGATAATTCCCAGGGAACTCTTACTAAAAACCTAAGACAGCAATGTGAGTAATCTCCTTTTTGTAAACTGATTTTACAAAACCTTAAATATTTTACAATGCAATTTAGCAGTGATTGAGTCTTTGTAATTCTACGATTACTGCCGGTATGTTGGGGTTTTGTATACAAAATGTGAGACACCTTACCATTGGACGAAGAATTAGCCAATGCGTAATATGACCCACCAGTCAGGATTGTCAGTACTGAATGAGTAATTTGGTAGATATAAACATTGTAATCGCTCTCAATACTATTTAAATTAAATTAATGTTTCTTGATTAAACTGGGATTCACTCACCAGTATTTCCCACTTACAAATGTTTTTAAAACGCGTTTCAGGTAACACGATGTGAAAGCCAATTAGAAGCCAGCTGGATAGCACTGAAGGCTTGGAAAAGTGGCTATAAAAGTTACCTAAATAAAGAAGGCGTTTTAACTCAAATGGGATTTGTCCCTATAAAACAGTTTGTAATGAAAATTTGGGTTTTATCCCAATGTGTTTATTTCTATAAAATATGGTCTTTTACTCTGATAAAATATTTCATAACTATGATCCTGATGTAAATTTCGCTGCCAAATTAATAAACACTGATACCACCGACACTGAGTTCACGGCCGCCCGTTCCCGGGACAGATAGGGGGCGGGGGTTGCGACATAAGGTGGTATCAGAGCTAAGCCACTGATTCAGCCACAGAAGCGTTCTGCTGACATCAAAATTTAAATTGTTAGGAAATAAATTACGGGAATACGTGCATAATTGTAGTTCTTGTTATGTGTTATTTGACTATTTGTTAGTTTACAGTATGAGCGACCAAGGACCATCTGACGCGTACCGTCAATTGTCTGGTTCGCCTAAAAGCGAAGGTGCCTCTTCTCAGCCTGCCCTCTCAGGGTACTCTGCTGATACGGAAGAAGGAATATTCGTGTTTAAAGCTCAGTCCGAGGAGCCATTCCCTCCGAAAAGAGAGGATGGTTCAGTCGAGGGGCACATGAGCGTAGGAAATGTATGAAAAAGTTACAAGACCAGAGAGCACTAGCAGCAGCTAAAAGAGAAACCGATGCCTATGCCCAGGATATGATTAGTAGGGGTATAGCCAACATCCACATCCTAGCAACCACTGCAGCTGACCCTAACCTGGAACAAATGATAGCACCCCAACCACAACCACCAATTCCTGACCAACCGATGGAGATAGAAAACCCTGAAAATCAAGTAGAAATGCATGATTTCAACCCGGAGGAAATACCTAGGGTACCAGCACCAAATCCATTAGACCCAAATTACGACCCATGGTGGGATGACAATAGGGACTATGTGCAACGTTACCCGATACACGAAGACATGCCCATGCCAAACTTAGGAGCCTACCCAGGTTTGGACCCTCTAGATCCCTATTATGATAATGATGTATTCATTAGAGAGATTCTAGAAAATCCTTACCCATACCAGGCCCCTATACCTCCATACCAGGAACCCGCACCCCAGATTCCGAACCCAGTCCTAGAACCTGCACCCCCAATGAGTGCAAACAATGTACAAGAACTTAGGACATTTGGTGAGCAAATTTTAGAAAGTAGTGAAAGAATGCGACAGGTAGGAGAGCGACTCGTCTGGAAATACGACGAGCGCAATATGGATTTCTGGATGAATCCATATCCATGAATGTGATGGTGGAAATGGTAGTAATAATAATATTTATAATAAAATAATATAATATGTGTGTATGTGTATGAAAAAAAAACTACGGATGCCTATTACTAGTAGCGTAACTTTAAATTTCAGTCGGTATTGTAATTTTAATTTCAGTACTGGTGTAATAGATGCATATTATATGAATAGAGTAAAGTCGCAATGATCGACGCTTTTGACCAAAATGCGTGTCATGTGTTTGACTATATTAAATATTATTTTGTGATATTAATACGTGGTAACTGTTTAAAAATTCAAATGGCCGACGAAGGAAATCAAGAAAATCTGAATAACGATAACCAGAGTAACATTAACTTGGTTAATGAGAATCCGAACAACAACAATAACAATGGACACCAAATGGATAATAGTGCCATCCAACACATAGTGGCACAAGGAATTATAGATGCAATGCCATATATTCTTCAAACTGTTAAGGATGCGGAAAATAAAAGTAAGCATAGTAGTAAGCAACCAACTGAACCAGAACACAGCGTGAACAATGGACCTGTACTTCAAGTGCCCATTCCCAAAAGAAGAAGAACCATGTCATATGGTTGTTCTTATAAAGAATTCTGGTCCTGCAAACCAATAGAATTCTCGGGCAATGAAGGACCCACTGCAACTCTGCACTGGATAGAAAAGACTGAAGCTGTTCTGAAAATAAGCAAGTGTGCTGAAGAAGACAAAATAATGTTTGCTTCTAATTTATTTAAAAACTCAGCCTTAGAATGGTGAAACACTATCCTCCAGTCAAGAGGAAGTGATAGGGTATACAACATGTAATGGGAGGAATTTAAGAATATGGTAGAAAGGAAATTCTGCCCTCCCAATGAAAATGAACAGATAGCAAATAAGTTTCTGAACCTTAGGATGACCGGGGTAGATAGTAAGGGTTATACTACTACATTCTTTGAATATGCTAGAATAGTACCAACCCTTGCATCACCTGAACCAGTATTAATCTCCCGTTATATCTGGGGGATTAATTGGAGAAATTAGACATGTAGTCAAGGCAGCTAGACCTCAAACTATAGAAGAAGCTGTAGAACTAGCAAACACCTTGACAGATGAATTAATCCGTACTAGAGAAGAATATCAGAGAAGAAACCTAGCTTAAAGACTTACCCAGGAATTCCGATCTGGAAATTCTAACCGTGGAAAAAATGTAGGTTCCATATCTGCACCTTATTGCAAGTATTGCAAAAGGAAGCATTCTGGAAGATGCTCCATATATTGCAATTTCTGCAAAATATCAGGACACAAGGAAGAATACTGCAGGAGGAAAGCCAACAACAGGATATGCTACAACTGTGGGGAACAAGGTCATATCAAGCCAAACTGTCCAAAATTAGCTCCAACTACAAACAACAAGAACACTAAAAATGCTAGAGCATTTGTTCTGACAGCAGATGAAGCCAAAATGATTCCAGATGTCATAGCCGGTATGTTTTTAGTTAATGATGTTTTTGCTAAAGTATTATTTGACTCTGGTGCAAACCAAAGTTTTATTAATACTTCATTTTGCAAACTTCTAAATCAGTCATTAACTAAACTACCACAAGAATGTCTAGTAGAGACAGCAAATGGAGAAACGATTAGGATTTCTGAAATCTTGCGTGGAGCAAGAATATAATTTTTAAATCAAAAGTTTATTGCAAACCTTTACCCAATGAATCTGGCAGGATTTGATGTCGTTTTAGGAATGGATTGGTTAATAGCCAATAAAGCCAGTATTTTATGTGATCAAAAGTCAATCCAAGTAAATTCACCAAAAGGTGAAAAGATCATAATTAAAGGAGATAAACCATCTAGATCCACGAAATTCATCTCTATGATGAAAACTGCAAGCTATATAAGAAAAGGGTCTATAGTGTATTTGATTTCTATAATCACTAACACTAAAGGAAAAGAACTAAAAGACATTCCAGTAGTGTCTCAGTTTTCAGATGTATTTCCAAAAGAATTACCAGGACTACCGCCAGACAGAGAAGTCGAATTCAGAATTCACCTATTACCAGGAACAGCACCAATTGCCAAAGCACCTTACCGTTTGGCACCCACGGAAATGCAGGAATTAAAGAAACAATTAGACGAATTGTTGGAGAAAGGGTCCATACAGCCAAGCTCATCGCCATGGGGAGCACCAATTTTATTCGTTAAAAAGAAGGACGGATCAATGCGTATGTGCATTGACTACCGTGAATTGAACAAAGTCACAATTAAGAATCGGTACCCATTACCGAGAATCGATGATATGTTCGATCAATTGCAAGGAGCTCGATTTTTCTCTAAAATCGATTTAAGGTCAGGATATCATCAATTAAAGGTACAGGAAGAGGACATTCCTAAAACCGCCTTCAGAACGAGGTATGGTCATTATGAATTTACTGTCATGCCATTTGGTTTAACCAATGCCCCAGCCGCATTTATGGACATGATGAACCAAATATGTAAGTCATATTTGGATAAATTCATAATTGTTTTTATTGATGATATTCTCATTTATTCTAAAAGTAAGGAAGATCATGCAAAGCATTTGCACGCTCTTTTAAGTCTATTAAGAAAGAAAAAACTTTATGCTAAATTTTCAAAATGCGAGTTTTGATTAGAACAGGTACAGTTTCTTGGACACTTAGTCAATCATGAAGGAATTCAGGTGGATCCCACCAAGATCGAGGCAATAACCAAGTGGAAAACCCCTGAGTCACCAACCGAGGTTAGAAGTTTCTTAGGATTGGCTGGTTATTATAGAAGGTTCATTCGAGATTTCTCTAGAATAGCCATTCCTTTAACTAAGTTAACCTGTAAATCCATTAAGTTTGAATGGGGACCAAAACAAGAAGAAGCATTTATAATTCTTAAGCAAAAACTAACCCATACACCCATACTAGCGTTACCAGAAGTAACTGAAGACTTTGTAGTCTATTGTGACGCTTCCAAACTAGGTTATGGATGTGTATTAATGCAACGCCAAAAGGTTATAGCTTATGCATCTAGGCAACTTAAGAATCTTGAAGAGAATTATTCAACCCATGATCTAGAATTAGGAGCCATAATTTTTGCCCTTAAGATTTGGAAACATTACCTTTATGGTAGTAAGTTTACCATATTCACTGATTATAAAAGTTTAAGGTATGTTTTCGGGCAAAAAGAGTTAAATATGAGGCAAAGACGCTGGATGGAAATGCTTAGTGATTATGATTGTGATATCCAGTATCATGCAGGAAAGGCAAATGTAGTTGCTGATGCTTTAAGTCGAAAGTATCATGAAAAAGCAAAAAGGGTACGTTTTCTTAAATTAAATCTACAAGTAGATTTAAATGAGAAAATTAGAAAAGCACAAGAATCAGTAATCAAGGATGATACTGAAAAACTAAAAGGTATGATTAACGAATTAGAACAAGGAACAGATGGAATTTGGAGATTCCATAAAAAGAGAATGTGGATACCTAAATTAGGGAACCTGCGTCATCATATATTAGAAGAAGCCCATAAGTCTAAATATACAATGCATTCTGGAAGTGATAAGATGTATCAAGATTTAAGAAAGAATTTTTGGTGGATAGGAATGAAAAAGGACATAGCAGCCTATGTTTCTAAATGTTTAACATGTTCACAAGTTAAAGCTGAACACCAAAAACCTTCAGGTTTGTTACAGTAGCTAGAAATGCCAGTGTGGAAATGGGAATTGATAACAATGAATTTTGTTACCAAATTACCCAAAACAAGGAAAGGTAGTGATACAATCTGGGTGATTGTAGATAGACTAACCAAGTCAGCTCATTTCCTACCAATGAAAGAAACTTTCAATATGGAACAGCTAGCTAAATTGTATGTAAATGAAATAGTTTCACTACATGGAATTCCTTTATCAATTGTTTCCGATAGGGATAGCCGTTTTACCTCTCATTTTTGGTCAACTTTCCAAAAAGCAATGGGAACCAAGTTAAATCTAAGCACAGCTTACCATCCTCAAACAGACGGATAAAGCGGAAGGACAATTCAGACAATGGAAGATATGCTTAGAGCTTGTGTAATTGATTTCGGAGGTAATTGGGACGATCACTTACCTTTAATAACAGTTATCACACAAGTATCAACGCTGCACCATTCGAAGCACTTTATGGACGAAAGTGCCGAACCCCAGTCTGTTGGGCAGAAATTGGGGAAAAGCAACTATCTGGACCTGAGATAATGCAAGAAACAACCGACAAGATTATTCAAGTCAAGGAACGACTGAAAGCAGCACGTGATCGACATAAGAGCTATGCTGATAACCGACGCAAACCATTGGAATTTCAAGTAAGAGATAAGGTATTGTTAAAAGTCTCTCCTTAGAAAGGAGTAGTAAGATTTATTAAACGAGGAAAGCTAAGTCCCAGGTATATTGGACCTTTTGAGATTATTAGAAGAATAGGACGTGTAGCCTATCAGCTACAACTGCCAGAGGAAATGGCGGGAATACATGATGTATTTCATGTATCTAATCTCAAGAAATGTCTAGCCAATGAATCACTTGTAATACCTCTAAAGGATCTAGAGGTAAATGAACAACTCAAGTTTGTAGAAAGGCCTCTACAGATTGAAGACAGGAAAGTCAAGAATCTCAAGCACAAGAGATTAATTCTGGTCAAAGTGAAATGGGACTCTAAAAGAGAACCAGAATACACATGGGAGCTTGAATCAGAAATGCAAAGGAAATATCCACACCTATTCCAGTAGACCTCGAGGACGAGCTCTAAAACAAGGTGGGGAGAATATAACAACCCTAAAGAAAACCGACACCCTCGTAAATTTTCCGACACCCTAATATATTTTTAAATACCCTTATATGTCTTAAAATACACCCCGTATGTGAAAACCGAGCCCAAAATACGTTATGCCATTAAAAATAATTAAAAAACAAAGAAATTGGGTTTCAGGCTGGCCGCGTAAGCCTTCGCTTAACCCTTACGCGGACCGCGACAAGGTGAAAGCTGGCTAAACCTTGGGCCGCCACGTGGCCCAACACCCGTCGACCCTATATGCTGACCCGGATCAGCTATGCCGTTGACTCCCTTTGACGCGGGCCGCGTAGCCCGTTGTCTTACCTTACGCGGGTCGCGTAAAAAGCCAAATCAGGCCCTATAAGTAGCATGCATTGGCCTTCAGTCAGAAATCGTTCACGAATACTTTCTCTCTCGAATTTCTTAAGGAATAGGCATAATCTCGGGTATAATACCCCCCTAAATAACGAAGTTCTGCTCCGTTGTAAGTATCATAACCCCTGGATACGTATTAGATACTCTGCCCGATTGATCTAGGGTTCCGTAACGGCTGTTGTGGTTCTGCCCGACGTAATCGTTGGAATGCCGTCTCGGGGAGGGTATTACTAATGTTAAAATGGGTTATTATACTAACACGTGTGCATTTTTGTAATTTATAGATAATTCCCAGGGAACCCTTACTAAAAACCTAAGACAGCAATGTGAGTAATCTCCTTTTTGTAAACTGATTTTACAAAACCTTAAATATTTTACAATGCAATTTAGCAGTGATTGAGTCTTTGTAATTCTACGATTACTGCCAGTATGTTGGGGTTTTGTATACAAAATGTGAGACACGTTACCATTGGACGAAGAGTTAGCCAATGTGTAATATGACCCACCAGTCAGGATTGACAGTACTGAATGAGTAATTGGGTTGATATAAACATTGTAATCGCTTTCAATACTGTTTAAATTAAATTAGTGTTTCTTGATTAAACTGGGATTCACTCACCAGTATTTCCCACTGACAAATGTTTTTAAAATGCGTTTCAGGTAACACAATGTGAAAGCCAATTAGAAGACAGCTGGATAGCACTGAAGGCTTGGAAAAGTGGCTATAAAAGTTACCTAAATAAAGAAGGCGTTTTAATTCAATAAAATAAGATTTATCCCTATAAAACAG
This sequence comes from Helianthus tuberosus, assembly GCA_030545235.1. NCBI lineage: Eukaryota > Viridiplantae > Streptophyta > Magnoliopsida > Asterales > Asteraceae > Helianthus > Helianthus tuberosus. The sequence continues at coordinate 39,865,397 of CM060371.1, read as the reverse complement.
TTTGTAATGAAAATTTGGGTTTTATCCCAATGTGTTTATTTCTATGAAATGTTGTGTTTTACTCTGATAAAATATTTCCTAACTACGATCCTGATGTAAATTCCGCTGCCAAATTAATAAACACCGATACCACCGACACTGAGTTCGCGGCCGCCCGTTCTCGGGACAGATAGGGGGCGGGGGTTGCGACACCACGCCCCCTTTCCTATGCACCAATGGGGCCGCCTTGGGTGGCTCGTTGGCACAGCGGCGAGCGCTAACAGCTCTTTTGTGGGTCCATTTCAAAAGATAGCTGTTAAACAACGACTCTAAATTAAAAAGAAAAAAAAAAATTAACTTTAAATTTTAACACTATGTATATATCCTACAATTTTTAACAAATCCATACCATTTCTAACCACTTTTTCTCTACATTTTTATACAAACTATCCAATTCACTCAATGTTTCCCAACAACCAAAACGCGTAGATTTTGGGGTAATTTAGCAAACAACGAGCAAAAAGAACGGTACCGAAGAGACCTGTGAACGGGTGAGATCAGGTATTATCCGATGCCACCAACCACTCCAACCTCCCCTCATCCGACAACGCCACCACCACATCCTGGTTTTTTTATACCATACCACACCAAATTAACCACCATCATTTTTTCCACAAACCTAAAACATATCCCAAACCCAAAACATACCGAAACCCAACCCACTTCCTCAAGAGGTGGAAGCGTAAGAAGGCACCGTAAGAAGAGCGATAATGTCGAACGTGCTCCTAAACGATCGAGAGGTGAACGCCTACCGAAGAACTAGCATTGGCATGAGCATGGCTCAACGTGTCGAAGGATCCAATTATCTGTAATTTATTTCTCCATTATCTTTTTATAACTATGTATTTATTTTCATTTTGGTGCTTGTAATTTCTTTTTTTTTTTTCAAATTAGAGCCACCGACCAAGATATAGTCGTCTTTTAGAGGCGTATACTTGAGAAGTTTTTCAACACAATGGCTCATGGTGAATAACGAACGCCCGATTCATTTTCGAGCAAGTGGACCACAATGTGCACCAAGATTAGCAACTTCAACAACATATACAATAGCCACGCCAACAATCACACAAGAAGAAGCGGTTCAAAGGACGTGGACATCATGACCGCCGCCCACAACGAATATAGATTGTATCATGGGCATCCGTTTACGATGATACCTTCCTCGGAGTTTCTTCACAAATCTCCAAAGTGGCATCTTGTACTACCGTTTAACCCAACAGCCCATAGGTCAAAACGGTCCAAATCAACAACGACTAGCGAACCATCCGAGAGTCTGATGCTCGTACTACTATTATCATAAACGAAGAGTTGGATGAATTGAATTTTGAGGAACCCAAGAGTTGTCACAACCAAAGGGTAGGGATAGAAGCAAGGCAGCAACACGAGCACGAGAGACCTCCTCGTCAACGCTATCGGATGGCCCATCAAGGTTGGATGAGTTCGACGGTAGACTTAGTTGGTTTCTCTCGATCAAGCAAAATGAACATGAATTGAAAACGAAGATACGAATCGAGAAAGATCTGAAGTTTGTCGAGAAAGACTTTCCCACCTACCAGAGGATGTCCAAGTCATTTTATATGCTCGTAAGGCAAAAATCCGAGCAAAAAATATGTAGTTTTTTAGTAGGTTTTTATTTTTATTTTTAAGTTGGTTGTTTTTTAAATAATTTTGTAGTTTTTATTTTTAAGTAGTTTGTAATCTTTTGTTTATTTTATTGAAATTATGTTTTTTTTTTAATTTGTTTTAATAAAAATCGTATATAAATTTAAAAAATACAAAAAAAATAAAAATAAATAATTAGGTAATCATGATAGGGGTTTTAAACCATTGCATGTAAGTTAAAGGATGAGCTCTAAAGCTCCATATGTGACGTGGAACCTACGTGGTGCTCATGTGGCGTGACAAAACCACTAAGGGCTTTATACCACACCGTGTAGCCTAAGACTTATTTTATAATAACAATGTATATATTTAAAGATAGTAATTAATTCTTACTTATTATATAGGACTATTCTCTTCTTTGTCTTTAAAAGATAGTAATTAATCCTTACTTAGTAATTAATCCTTACTTATTATAAGACTATTCTCTTGATAGTAATTAATTCTTATTATAAGAATATTCACTTCTTTGTCTTTAAACGTGTCATAAGTACGATCCTTTATTTTAATGATCAATAGCGTTGGACGGTTGTCATGTCATGTATAACTAGTGGACAAAACTCGCGGATTGCAGTTGGGGTGTTAAAACTTGCAAGGCTAGATTTCGACGGTTTGTACATTATAATTAACCATGTGAAAAATTTCTCGGGTTTGGCGACTTATACATAAGTATTCACCTCATGAAAGAAAATTCAATCTAAAACGTTGTTAAAATAAACACGTCACAACGGCAAATATGAAGGATTATAAGAAGAAAAAAAAACGTAAAAAACAAAACCTGTGTAAGGCTCACTCCGGTGACTTGTACATTAGTATTCAACCAGTAAGAAAATTTCAAGTCGAAACAGTCGGTATCCAATGTAGATATCGATGTCGGTTCCTTACGATACTAGCACAGTTTGACGCTCACTATATTTACGATACCAAAAAAGAACTCTACTTAAAATGCAACCTAGTTTTCAAAAAAAAATATTGGAACGTCAAGAAAAAAAATAAAACATGCAAATTCAGTTTATTTAAAAAAGGTAGCGAACAAAATTTTTAGTGAAAATCAAATCACACAAAAATCGTAGGTGTTAAACACATACATTACTTAATAAGAGATGAAATTAAAACTTAAAGAAAACATATTTACATGTCACAACATGAATGGAGCTAGCTACTATTTACAATCCATTCAGTTATTAAAACTTAAAAATCATTGTTGCATATCACAACCTAAATATTGCAATATGTTACAACTTAAATAGAGCAAACTATTATTCATAATTCATCCAAATTAATACTATAAGGGAATGATTCATTAAAAAATGGATTTTGTATAAGTAGTATAATAATGATTGTCATTATAACATGTGACACTCCTTATAAGTACGAAATGATATTTTGGTACTAAAACATATGGGTCTTTATAAGTAGGAGTGTGAAGATGACATGTGACATCCCTTTTCTTTTTTAAAAATACAACAAAAAAATTTAGTATAAAAAAATCTACCACAAAAAATCTAGTACAAAAAAATATAACACGGAAAAATCCAGCACAAAAAAAATCTAATGCAAAAAATCCAGCACAAAAAAATTAGGAAAAAAAATTAAGACAAAAATATTTAGTACAAAAAAAATATAGAACAAAAATGTAGTATAAAAATCCAGCAAAAAATGCTATACAACAAAGAAATACAACACATTGTTTTGGGTTGTTTTCGTTGTCATATTTTATTTAGCAATATGGTACTGAAATTAAAGATAAAATGACACTAGATTTTACGGTGAAATTTTTATGAAAAAATAATGTCGTATAAAAAAGTTATTAACGTTTAAGAAATGAGAACGAAATATGTATGTGTCTTGCGTGTGGAGAGAGAGTCAATAAATAGCATTTTCCAAATATACCTTACACTCCTCTTTTTTCATATATTTTCATCTTAACCATAAATTTGAAAAATGAAAGGTGTAAAAAGTCATAAAACTCCATGATCTCAACCATAAAACACACAAAAACCCCACAAATAACATAATAAAGATTGCTAAAATATCATATATGTGGGTTTTGTGTTGTGTTTTAGATGATAAGGCTCTGATTATTGAATGACAAACATTGTTGTGTTTTATGATGATTAGCATATTGTGTTTTATATTTATAGTTCTACGATAGTGTGTTTGAAGTTTTTATGGATTATTAGGGTTTATATATATAGTGTTTTAGTAATCTTCACTCTGTTATTTTTGGGTTTTAGGTGTGTTTTATGACTGAAATTATAGTTTTTATGACTTTTTATACTTTTCAGGATATATATAGGAGAAGGATCCGTTAGGAACCACCCTTTATTGCGAGAACCGCGAGAACCAGTGTGAACACAACAAAAAATACCTAAAAAAATCTAAAAAAACACATAATTTTTTAAATATTTTTTTATAAAAATCGCTAATTTTCATTAATAAAAAATTAAAAAAATCTTTAATTTTTTTTCCTTTTTGGATACTAAAAGTAGCGATTTTTTAAAAAATATATATAAAAAAATTGTGTGTTTTTAGGTTTTTTGGGGGTTTAGCTTTATGGTTTAGTTTTTAGCATTTAGTTTGGAGGGGGGGGGGGGGTTGTTAGGTTTTTTAGGTTTTTGGTGGTGTAGTAGGTTTATTTTGTTGTGTTCTCATTGGTTCTCGCAATAAAGGTGGTTCTCGCATGAACCCTACCTTATATATATATGTATATAGGATTAGGTTCAAGAGTGAACACTAGTGTATTTTGCGATCTAGTGAACTAATCCTGGCCATACACGTGCGTAAATCAATGGCCAGGACTTGATGATGAAATACACTAGTATATTTGATGATGAAATCCTAGCCATACACATGTGTGAATCAATTGCCAGGATTGGTTCACTCAGTTCGCAAATACACTAGTGTAAACATAAAGGACAAAACTTGTAATTTACTCTTTATTTTATAATAACAATATATATATATATATATAGAGGAAGGTTAACGTACATTACGGCTTAACGTACATCACGTACGACAGGTAATTACGCACGTTCATTTTAAAATCACGCACGTTATAACTCAAAAATCCAAAATCACGCATGTTGAAACACAATAATCACGCATATTGAAAACATTAATCACGTATGTTATAGAACAAATGACGCACGTTGTCGTACGTGAAGTACGTTAAGCCGTAATGTACGATATACTTTTCCTATATATATATATATATATTTATTTTATTTTTTTGGCATACCAATTTTCGCAACTTTATGTATATAAAAAATTCAAAAAAAAAAAAATTGTAGTGCAAATGTGTAATACTACACATGTGTACTACAATTTTTTTTTTTTGAAAAAAAGTTTTTTATATAAAAAAACCTGCGATTTTTATAAAAAAAAAATTTAAAAATATTTTGTGTGTTTTTTAGCCTTTTTTAGTTAGTTTTCGAGTTTATATATATATATATATAGATTAAAGATCTTGTACATTAATTCAAAAGTGTGAGAAGTGTGAGAAATATTGTGGAGATTGACATGTGTCCTCAATCTAAATTAATTCAAAAGGATAAACATGTAATTTTCTCATTGATTTAATTAATTGATAACCTTCTATAATCGCCACCCTTTATTTTAGGAATACGAATTAATCTACGAATTTGTATTTTTTTATCGTTCATCAATTATAACTTTCTGAAGATCGCAAAATAAAGGTTTTATAGAGTGTTATATAGTGATGGATGCATAATGAATGTTTTATACAGTGTTATATTTTTTGGTAGCAGAATTAAGGTTTTATACAATGTTATAGTGTTATATATTGTTATACAGTGTTATGGTGTTATATAGTGTTATATTTTCTGGTAGCAGTCTATGGTGATGTATAGTGTTATATAGTGTTACATAGCATTATATGGTGTTATATATTGTTATATATTTCTGTTAGCAGTTACATGTTTCCGAATTTTTAGAATGTCCGGATTTTTAGTGTTAGTTTAAAAATAGATCGTTGGAATTTAGGAGAGGTTACCTTATTGGAAACATATAAAAAGACACTATTACCCCTACAATTTTCATATAAGCCAAAATAATTAAAACATAATTTACAATTTGGTTCCTATTGATTTTAACCATTAGATCAAAGATCTAATAGTTTAAAACATTTCTTACAATTTAGGGTTTTTTTACACTATTTAATGGTAATTAATTCTTACTTATATATGAACTTTTTTTTTTCTTTGTCTTTGATATGTGTTGTAGGTACGGTACTTTATTTTATTTTAACGATCAATAAAATTGGACTATTGTAATGTATAAGGGTGACTCAATTCGGAGGCCTAAACCCAAATTAAATTTTGAGGTTTTTTTTAGGGTAAATTACTTTTTGAGTCCCTGTGTTTTATGGATTTTAACTAGTTGAGTCCAAAATCAAAAAGTTTAACGACCTGAGTCCCTATAAGCATTTTCTTTAACCATTTGAGTCCAAATTTCTAACATTGTTAGAATTTTTTGGTTAAGTATTGTTAAATGACCAAAATACCCTTGGACTCAAATGGTTAGAAATTTGGCTAAGTATTCTTTCTCTCTCTTGACCACAATCAACACCACCACCGTCACCACCACAGCCACAACCACCTCTGCCTCCAGTCACCACCTCAACCACCGCCTCCGCACAGCCACCATCCCCACCACTCAAAACAATAACCAAAAATATTCTTAAACCTGCAAATTTCTTAAACTCTACTCTTCTTTTTCGTCTATTACTTGTCAAGTTTCCAATCAGTTGTCAATGAACAATAACAGCAAACTAATAATATCGATCATCTTTCCTCAAATTCAAAAACTTCAATGTCGATAAACACAAGTATTCGTTTCAACTCAAACCTGTTTCTCGTTCCAGATTCAATCACAAACAAAAACAATAAAACTCAGATTCCTTCTTCGTTACAACAACAACAATAACACCTGTAACTTCGATAAATCTAATCAACACAGAACAATCCTACAACTTCAAATTCAGATCAAAGTTAACTTTTGAAGAACATTATCAAGTTTCAGCCTTTCTTATCTATGAGTTTTGATCAAGTTTCAGTAGTTAGAACAAACTGAAATCAATGAAAACTGTTCGAAATTCATCAAAACTTTATCCGAAAATCATCAAATTTGTCTGAAACTTATGTAAAATGACACGAATTTTTAGAAAATTTAACCAAATCAGTCACGGATTTGATGTAAACAGTTCAGATGGCATAAACGACACACCGAAAAGATCCAAAACTCTTGAACGAGAGAGAATCTGATTCTCAAGATCTTGAAGAACTGAAGAACTTGCACAACTGAACTCCTTGAACGACAGGATGCATTGGTGGGGAGGATTGTTCATATTATCATCATCATCATCATCATCATCATCATCATCATCATCATCAGTCGGGGCTTTACAAACCCTAAGCCTGCTGATTTGTAGTTAACAATTTGGGGAAAATCAAAAATTAGGGTTTCTTTGAAATTTTGTTGGATAGGTGGAGTGGGAGAGGCGACGGAGACATGGTGGTCTTGTATGCAGGCTGTGGTTGACAGTGGTGGTGGTCTCGTATGCAGGCGGTGGTTGACAGTGGTGGTTGACGGTCTGACTTTGTGCGATGGTGGGGATGGTCGCGCGATGGTGAGGATGATGGTGGTGTGGTGGTGCTGATAATGGTGCGGTAGAGATGATGGTGGTGCAGTGGTGGTTCGGTGGTGGGGGTGGTGCGGCGATGGTGGTAGAGAGAGATTAGAGTGTGTGTGAGAGTGGTTGCAGAGTTTCTACATATATATAATTTATTTTTATATAGATATATTATATATTAAAAATTTATGCATTAAAGACTTGTTCCTTATACTCTTGTGCATATAAGACTTGTACTTTGTGTGTAAATGACCAAATTGCCCTTGTAGTTAACAGACTTGATGGATGGAGTTAGAAATTTGGACTCAAATAGTTAAAGAAAATGCTTATAGGGACTCGGGTCGTTAAACTTTTTGATTTTGGACTCAACTAGTTAAAATCCATAAAACACAGGGACTCAAAAAGTAATTTACCCTTTTTTTATTTTCTTTTTCAAGAAACATAATAGTTTCAGATTGTTTTGAACTCATAATCATACTTCGATCACTATTCTTGTTCTCTATTTCATTTGTTGATTTAAACTTTAAAGATCCCAGTTTCATCAACATTTTTTCTATATCATACATTCATACAAATGAACAAACCAAAATACAAGAAAGATACATATATAGAATTGGATTCACCTTTAACTGTCAAATGATAATTCCTTGTTATATATTGCTTGTCACCTTGAAGCTAACACACATGGAAAAACATGGTGAAGATGGAACATGTGGATCTGCCTTTTTTACTCTAGGCATAGAAATCATTTGATTCACATTAGAGCTGTAAACAAGCCGAGTCGAGCTGAGCCAGACCCAGCTCGAGCTCGGCTCGAACTTAATTCGAGCTGGCTCGACTTGAGCTAGAATTTGAGACAAGCTCGACTCGATTAAAATTCGAGCTAGCTTGGCTCGGCTCGAGCTAGCTTGGCTCGGCTCGAACTAACAAATAACCGCAAATTTACTAATTAAAAATTAAAAATCCCTCAAAGATGAAACTCTTCAGAGATTAAGGGCTATAATTGCAAGGTAATAAAACCGAATGACTAAATATGCAAGTATAAATAATTAGTTCACTCTATACATTGTCTTTGCCTTCTTTTATAGAGGAAATACCTCTTAGTTTTTGTCCTTTGAGCGATGTGGGACAAAAGAAATGAAGGATGTGAAAGTTAGCTTTTTGTAAACCCTATCACGCGATGTGGGACAAGTTGTGTCTATACTTATATGTATATACCCTGAACCTTATCGAGCCGTCTCACAAGCCGAGCCAGGCCTAGCTCGAGCTCGGCTCGTTTACTAACCGAGCCAAACCAGCTCGTTTATAACTGACCCAGTTTGGAGCCGAGCTTTCTCTCAAACGAGCTGTGAGCCACGAGTTTTTTGAACACCCCTAAATTTCACATATCACACACTTGAATAAGTAGAACAAGTACTAATTGCATACGAAAATCTTTTAAAAAGCTAGAACCCTTGTAAATATGGAGCCCTAGAGTAATCACATTTTTATTTTGTAGGATAGCCGCCCGATATGAAGGTAAACATGTCTGTTTATGACACACGGGTTTAATTACAAAGGTTAAACCATCATCCTTATCTTAATCTTGGTACTTTTTATAGCTAAGTAAAATGTTTCGGTTTCTATTCAATCATTTAAACATGAAATAAAGATACTTCCTTATCAAAGAAAGTTGTTTTTGGAGTGCACACTAATTTGTAGACAAAAGAAATAGACAATGTGTGTTGATATGAGGGAGAGTGCATGTATACGTGGATTCAATACTTGTGTCTTGTCTCAAATCAATATTTTTTTAGTAGAACTTATGATTGCAAAGAAATTACTAGCAAAACAAAAAATATATTTATTCAAAAAATATCTTTATTACATATAGTATATCATTTTTTTACTACTAGTAAAGATATGTATACAACAAGTATCTAATAATTACCATATTATAATTATAAACTAGTTGATGCCCCGCCCTCGTTGCGGGGCGATGGCCGAATAATTCTCAACCAATTAAAAAAACAGTACTATAGTTTTGTTAGAAAGGTAAACTAAAACGTTGACAAGATCGTAATTTTTAGCGGGGGGTAAAATCGTAATTTTTAGCTAGGGGAAAACCATATTTTTATTTTGAACTTGGGGAAAAACGTAATTTTGAATTAAGGTTGAAAGCATAATTTTGAACCGATGGAAAAATCGTAATTTTTACATGCTACAATTCATTCATTACAGAAAAGACAAAAAATAAAGCAAAATAAGTTGTGTTGTATATAAACTTCATTCAAACGAAATATACTTACTGTGTGTATGAAAAATAATATAAACGGTGCAATTACTTGCATTGCTACGTTGCTACGGGATTTGATGAGCTCGGTACGAACCGGTATGGAAAATACCGTTACCGAAATCCGCAAAAGTGGGTACCGGTACCGAATATAACTGTTACGGTACGGACCGGTACGACACCGGCATTTGAGGGTAAAAACAAATGAATACCGGTGTCGAACCGGTACCGAAAATATACCCGGTTTGGTAAATTCGATACCGTTACAGGTACCCAATACCAGCTCATTCATTAGTGATGTTACTATATGTTAAATTCAATTTTTATTACTATATTCATTTGTTTACTGTTCATTTAGTTCTCTTTTTAATATATTGGGCAATGGGCAATGGACAATGGACAATTATAAATTAGGAAGATGATGATGCTTTATGGAATGTACTTTATGCCTAGGGAGTTTTTTAAAAAAGAATTCTATTTTTTCACTTTTAACCCAATGATTTACATTTTTGCATTTTAAGCTTTTTGTTTTTTTTTTACTTTTGACACAAAACTTTTCATCTTTTCCAATTTAACCCCAACACATTTTTATTTTCAATTTTGATCCACGTATTTCTCATCTTTTTCAATTTTTTTTTGTTTTACGTTTCGTTCTAATTTTGCGAGTAAACACGTCGTAACGTACGTGTGGGTTTAAAAGTTTTTTTTAATATTTTTTCTCATTTGACAAGACCGTCATAACACGCTTATTTTCCCTGTTTGACAGGTTCGTCGCAACGTGCGTGGTCTTAGATCGACTTAGTTACTTTTTTCTATTTTTACATTTCAGTCTAATTTCTTCGCATTAACATGTCGCAACTGGCATACGTGATTCAACGATTTCACATATGCTTTTCGTTCGGTGTTATTTTTTCCTTTTTATTTATTTTGTTTTTATGAGCTTTTCCGGTGTAGTTGTGTAGCATTAGAGCTACTTGGCACGGTCTATGCACCCGCCGCAACGCAAGGACCCTTAATACTAGTTTAAATCAATTTACATGTAAACATTATAATCTTTTAATCCTTCAAAGGGTTACTTAAAAATCATAATTAAAGTGTACTAAACATGAATAAGTATGTTTATTCATGAGACACAAATTTGACACAAAACTAAGCATATTTTCGTTTAACAATTTTAAGAGCATTTACAATGGATTCTCCATATTTATATCGACACAAAACTAAGCAGATTTTCCTTTAACCATTTTAAGAGCATTCACAATGGATCCTACATATTTATATGAGTGTAACCTCTATATTTGTGAGAGTGGTTATAAATTGTTGTGAGTGGAGGATAGAGAATAAAATGAGAAAAAATTACTGTTTATCAGTAAATTTGGAGGAGATACTGTTTACCTCTATAATTTTTTAGTATTATTTAAAAATGGTTGTGAGTGAAGGAGAGAGAAAAGTAATGATAAAAATATAAAAAATATTATTTAATTGAAAATGAAAGATAAAATGTAGTGTTTTTTTAGTGGTAAGATGGAGTAAGAGATTTGATTGTGAATAGTTTTTAGGCCATCCGTAGTCATAAAGCCCCTTGTGGGGCGTTATGCGACACGTGTCGTGCCACGTCACACGGGGGCTTTATGGGGCGTTATATCACTCGAGCCCGTAGTCATAAAGCCCCTACCCATCATTACCTAATTATTAATTTTCAATTTTATTAATTAATTATAAAAACCCTTAAAGCCTTTTGATTGGTCAAACCCTTAAATCTTTCTCACATCACGCCGCGAAGAGGATAGCGCCGCCCCCCATTTTCACCCCCATAGCGCCGCCCGTCGCGGTGTGCGGGGCGCTATGGGGCGCTATAGCCCAAAAAAAGCCTCTGTTCGCGCCCCACTACAGGCAGTCTTAAGCATGTTGTGTTTGAGTTATGTTAAACTAAACAGGTCAGCCCAGACACACAAACATAATTAAAATTTAAAAACTATAAAAGCTGCTAAATTTTTAGATATATAAGTTAGAATTTATATTTTGTTAGAGATAAATATAGTGATCGTGTTCGACTTACTTAATAGATAACCCTAGAAAAAACCTTACAACATGAATGAATATTAAATAAGACTAAAGATACTCGGTATCGGAGAAGGGTAGTCCTCAAAAGATGCTCCGTCACGTATGATAGATGTGGGGATATATATATATATATAGGGTTAGGATTTAGAGAGAATAGTGTAAAGTGTGCGAACGGTGAGAACGATTTTGGAGTTGACACGTGGCATTAATGCTAAGTTACACTAAAGGGTAATATTGTCAAAAAAAAAACCCACACACATGAACTGGGTGTTCAAATAAAACGTCATAAAACACCAAATTCAGAAAAAACGCCATGAAAATACCCAGTTAAAACGCCATAAAACATTCAGTTCAGAAAAACGCCATGAAAAACTCAGTTTAAAACGCCATAAAACACTCAGTTCAGAAAAACGCCATGAATATACCTAGTTAAAACGCCATAAAAACACATAGTTCAGAAAAACGCCATAAAAATAACTAGTCTAAAACGCCATAAAACACCAACGTCAGAAAAACGCCATAAAAATAATTAGTCTAAAACGCCATAAAACATCCAGTTTAGAAAAACGCCATAAAACCCATTTCGTTCTTTTTTCGAAAAGTATATCAATAGTATACTCGTTGGAAAGATAAAAAAATGCTGAGTTTTATGGTGTAATTTTTTTAGAAAAATAATCATGTATAAAAAAGTTATTGGCGTTTAAATATGACGGGGGAAATGACATGTGATTAGTATATACACCCTTGTTTGGATCTTCCAATTTTACCCCTCCTGGTAGTTATAAGGTTCCCATTATTTACAAAAATGCCACCGCATCATCTTTGCCACAAAGCACAAAGATCCTATGGCTAAAAATCGTTTTCACTGTTCTCACAATTCAAATCGTTCTATATATATATATATATATATATATATATATATATATATATATAGCAACATGATCATTACAGAACACTAATTATTGTGAGAACAAAAAGAACAACTCTAAATCATTAAATTTTGGGATTCAAGGTTCATATTTTTTTAAATTTTATGTTTCTTACATTCATATGTGCATTATATAAAAAAAAAAAAATACTTTTTAGGTTTTTAGGATTGTAAAAATGGATGATTCATTTGGTTTTGCGTGTTCTCGCAATATTTAGTGTTCTGCATAGAACTCTCTTATATATATAGGAGAAGGATCTGTTAGGAACAACTCTTTATTGCGAGAACCAATGTGAACACAACCAAAAATACCTAAAAAAATCTAAAAAACACATAATTTTTAAATATTTTTTTTATTAAAATCACTACTTTTCGTTAATAAAAAAAATAAAATAAAATTTTTTTGGATAATAAAAGTAGCGATTTTAATAAAAAAACAATAAATTTTTTTGTGTGTTTTTTTAGATTTTTTAAAGATTTTTTAGGTTTTTTTGGGGTTTAGTTTTTAGCATTTAGCTTGGGTGTGTGTGAGTGGGGGCTGGGGGGAGATGTTAGGTTTTTTTAGATTTTTGGTGGTGTAGTGGGTTTATTTTATTATGTTCACATTGGTTTTCGCAATAAATGTGGTTTTCGCATAAACCCTACCCTATATATATATATATATGTATATGTTGTATGTATATGTGTGTGTGAGAAGAAGGAGCCCAACATCAACGTCTCCTCCCTGCTGCTGAAGACGTCGCCACCCCCAAGGAAATAGTGTTAGGGGACGTCGCCAGACCAGGCCGGGCCTGGACAACCCCACGCCAAGTGGCCTGAGGTACACAAACATTTTTAAAATGGTTAACAAGAGTACATGGTAATAAATAATTGTAAATTTCATAGATTTTGTTAGGATGGAAAACAAGTGTATAAAAAAGACATAAACCCACATTGGCTTTTTCTGTGCTACCTATGCATTTGTCCATGTCTACCTTCTTCCCCTGTTCCCCCTCCCTCTTTTAACTCTCTAAACAACAACAACAACATAATGGGTTAGCAATCATACTCTCAAATTTCCACCCAATTTTTCTTCTTTCAAATATTATTATTATTATAAATATAAATTATAATCTTTATTTTTTCTTGTTGGGTATCATCAAAAATCATGTCTTTTCAGTCTTCATGGTGTTCTTGATTTTTTCACCATGATTTGACTTCATTCCCTCAAATTTTCTTCCACCCTTTATTAACAAGATCAAGAATCAAGATTCAAGAACCACCACTTGATTGTTCTTATCTTGAAATATATAGATACAAAAAAATATAGATACAAACTACAAACCCTCTTCTTTTAGGTGATGGAGATTGATCTGAATCATGCAGTTAGTGGTCAGAATGCAGAATCTTGTAACAATGAAGGGGATTCATCACTTTCAACATCCTCAAACTCCTCGAATTCTTCCTTAAAGTCCCCAAATTCTTCATCAATTTACATGGAACTTTGGCATGCTTGTGCTGGTCCTCTTACAACTCTTCCAAATAAAGGAAATGGTGTTGTGTACTTCCCTCAAGGTCATTTGGAACAAATTGCTTCTCACTCATCTACTCACTTTGCACCCATTGATGTTCCTTCTTTTGGGCTACCCCCTCAGATCTTTTGCAAGATTGTTGATGTTCAATTGCTTGTAAGTTGTTAAAGTTGTTATTTTTTCTGTATTGGGTATTGTTTTGCTCAATCAAGTTTACTTTTTGTTGAATCTTTTTGTGTTTTAACCCAATTCTTGAAACAGGCTAACAAGGAGAATGATGAGGTCTACACAAAGCTCACTCTTTTCCCTCAACCAGAGGTAAAATTGGGTACTTTTTTTTTTTTTTTTAAATTTTGAGTTGAATTCAAGATTACCCTTGTGATAATCTTGTTTCCTTTTATGATTCTGCTAATTAGGGTGTGTTTTTAATTTTTGTTGTCAAGAAATCTTGTGGGGTATTGTAAAAATATAAGCTTTTTTTTCTCTTTATTAATTTAATTTTATGTAAACTCAGGAACTTTTTTTTTTTTTTTGAGTTGAATTCAAGATTTCCCTTTTTATAATCTTGTTTCCTTATATGATTCTGCTAATTAGGGTGTGTTTTGAATTTTTCTTATCAAGCAATCTTGTGGGAAGTTGTAAAAATATAAGCTTTTTTTTTCATCTTTATTAATTTAATTTTAACTTTGTCTTTTGGGATGTTGTAAAAATTTAAGCTTTTTTGATCTTTATTAAATTAATTTAATTTTAACTTTGCAAGTTTGGATTGGTGAAATATTATAGGGAAATTTACAGGAAAAGGAAGAAGAGGGGGGTGGGATTACACCCACAAGATCAACACCTCAAATGTTCTGCAAAACACTCACTGCTTCTGATACATCCACTCATGGCGGATTCTCGGTCCCTCGAAGAGCCGCTGAAGATTGTTTCCCACCTCTGGTTTGATTTTTTAGCTACTTATAGTGTTTTTAAATGTATTTTCATGTGTAGATGTGACCAAATTTGTGCAATTTTTTATATAACTGCTTTGTGTATACCGGTTTAATTTTAGGATTATAAGCAGCAGAGGCCGAGTCAAGAACTAATTGCGAAGGATCTTCACGGAGTAGTATGGAAATTTAGGCATATTTATAGAGGTGAATTTGGTTGTTAAGTAATTTGAATTAGGGGGTTAAAGTTTGATTGAACTAAAAGTTGATGCTTTGATTTGGGGACCGTATCATGTGTTTACAGGTCAGCCGAGGCGACATCTGCTTACAACAGGTTGGAGCATCTTTGTTAGCCAAAAGAATCTTGTTTCCGGTGATGCAGTTCTCTTTTTGAGGTATCTTTTTGTAGCGCGTTACATGTTTGTTTTTAGGTTGGAATAAAGATAATGTAGGCGCGGAACGTTCGGTTGTGAATGTAATGAGAGTTTCATTTTGATCATACTATTTATGCAAATGTGATGAAAATAACTTTTATTTTCATTTATTAAATAATAGTTAAATTGTTCATAAAAATTTCATTTTTGGTCATACTATCTATGCAAATGTGATGACAAATATGATGAGAATAACTTTTTTTTTTCCACTTTTCAAATCATTTCTATATTGTTCATGTCATTTTTGGTCATACTATCTATGCAAATGTGATGACAAATAGCTGAGAGTAACTTCTATTTTCAGTTTTCAAATCATATCTACATTGTACAAATAGATGAGAATAAATTTTATTTCCATTTTTATTCATTTCTACATTGTTCATAAAAAATCATTTTTGGTCATACTACCTATGCAAATGTGATGACAAATATGATGAGAATAACCTTTTCTGATTTTTCAAATCATTTCTACATTTTTCATATAAATTTCGTTTTTGGTCATACTATGTATGCAAATTTGATGACAAAATATGATGAGAAATTGAGAACAACTTTTATTTTCATTTTTCAAATAATTTCTACATTGTTCATAAATATTTCATTTTTGGTCATACTATCTATGCAAATCCGACGACGTACATGATGAAAATAACTTTTGTTCCATTTTTCAAATCATTTCTACATTGTTAAAAAAAAAATCACTTTGGTCATATTATTTATTAATTTTTTCTTAAAACACATTAGGGGAGAAGGAGGAGAATTGAGGTTAGGAACCCGAAGAGCCACTCGACCAAGAAACATTCTTCCGGATACAACCATGGGCAACTTGAAGTCCTATGCCGATACACTTGCATCTGTCGCTAATGCGGTTTCTACCAATGGCTCCTTTGATGTTTTCTACAGCCCAAGGTAATAAATGTGGAATACAAACTTTATATTACCTTTTATTAATTTATTTCCACAAATAACACATGCGATGTAGGTCTAGCCGAGCGGATTTTGTAGTCCCGTACGCAAAGTACAAGAAAGCAATAAGTAACATGATATCTGTGGGTGCAAGATTCAAAATGAAATTTTGTATGGATGAGTCTCCGGAAAGAAGGTATGATATACCGATGGTTTGTTTATTTGTTTGTGGTTGATACTTGATAATATTTGGGGTTATAGTTTTATTATGTTTTTACGCAGGTTTAGTGGAGTTGTGACCGGTGTAGGTGATATGGATCCTTACAAATGGGCTAACTCAAAATGGAGATGCTTAATGGTACATGCCATAACTTTTGAACTTTATTTAAAGAAACAATTATGTGTTTTGTTGTTAAAACAAACAATTATGGGCACAAAGACACTTGAAGATCTCTAATGTACAACTCCATAACCATACGGAGTTCTCATACTAGAGATGCTTGATGTGCCTTTTGAAAGCTTGGTCTTAAAATGCGCGTGCATCACATGATGCAAGGTGTCATATTTTACCTATTTTGTTGTAAATAAAATAAAATCTGTTACTTACAATAGTTTGTTTTACTATATAAACCGGAGAGGAAAGCAAGTTGTCATTGTGAAAGTCGTCTTTAGCCCATAATTTTTTCTAAGTTATTCCATTAATACAGAATGTAACAAGTGATTCTATTTTATTTAATATAGAATGGATAAACGTTATAAATGTAGAAAGATATGTACAAAGATTTTGAACTTTTAGAAGTATTTTCATTGATGTTTATATTTACAGGTGAGGTGGGATGAAGATATCGGAAACGATCATCAAGAACATATATCTCCATGGGAAATCGATCTTTCTAACGGGTCTTTCCCGTTGTTGAACATTCAATCTTCCCCACGCTTCAAGAAACTACGTGCGGGTCTGCATGCAACTCCTTCCGGACACCCTGCAGCCGGTATGGATTTATTTAACTTTTGCACCAATGAATTAAGTTAATTTCTTTAAAGGGTAAAGTACACGGATGGTCCCTATGGTTTACCAAGATTTTGGATTTGGTCCCCAACTTTTTAAAAATATACGGATAGTGCCCGTGGTTTGCACTTTGTAACGCATTTAGTCCCCAGCTAACAAATCTAAAGGTTTCAGCAGGTCCAAGTCACGGACTAAATGCATTACAAAGTAGATTTTGGATTTGGTCCCCAACTTTTTAAAAATATACGGATGGTGCCCGTGGTTTGCACTTTGTAACGCATTTAGTCCCTAGCTAACAAATCTAAAGGTTTCAGCAGGTCCAAGTTACGGACTAAATGCATTACAAAGTACAAACCAATGGACCATCCATGTACTTTTAAGCAAAGACGGGGACTAAATGCGTTATATATGCAAACTATAGGGACCATTCGTGTACTTTTGGAAAGCTAGGGACCAAATCCAAAATTTTGGTAAACCACAGAGACCATCCGCGTACTTTACTCTTCTTTAAACATTATTTCAATTATTTCACTCGTTTTGCAGCACGTGGTGGATACGTAGACTTTGAGGAGTCGATAAGATCCTCTAAGGTCTTGCAAGGTCAAGAAAATGTAGGTCCCGTATCACCTCTCTTTGGACGTGATAAGATGAACAACTCGTTAACCTTCGGGGCACAACCCCTTATGCACGCGGGTTTTCCCCAAAACGGGATGACGATGATGGGACGGAATACGAATTTCGTCGAACTTATGAGAAGTACTCATCATCAACCGCTCTCAACCACCCCTTACTCAGGCTTTCTGGGATCTGATAATACTAGATTCCCGCAGGTCTTGCAAGGTCAAGAAATTTGCTCATTGAGATCGTTGACTGGTAAACCCGATGTCGGTTCTTGGGCCCCACCAAGACCCGATCTCGGTACCAGTCATTGCAATATTCTCAACATGTACCGAACCCCCGAGAACCCTGGTTTCTATCCACTTGGTTCTACAGGTGGTCGGAACTTCGGTTTTCCACATCCCGATGTTTATGAAGCGAGACTAAGGCCAAGTCCGGGGCCCGACCTGAGCCCGGGCCCGGGTGCGGCTCGGGGCATGTCTACGAACTTCACCCGGTATCCCGTTGTTCCACCTTCTGTTGGAAGTGGACCGGTTGAGAAAACCGTTGTTGAACCTAATTCAAGCAGTGAGAAAGATGATGGTGCTTCGGATAGCATTGGGAGTAGCTGTAAACTCTTTGGTTTTCACTTGAATGAAGCGCCTCAATCGTTAGATGCTAAAGGTTCAAACAAGAGGAGTTGTACCAAGGTAATAAATTAGTGATGCATATATATAGTGGGGTGTTTTCATTTCATACTCAATATTATGTTGAGAACGGCGAGAACCGCATAAACACGTTTACATGGTGCTTTAATGAAAAGGGTAAAATGGGAAAAATGAATTATATCTCTCTTTCTGCTCTTTTCTTTGATTTTATTTCATCTTTCTTCAATATTTGAAAAAAAAAAGATATAACAATGTGCATACGCTTGTACATGTAGTGTATATGCACACTTAGGCAAAATGCTACTAATACTGTTTAAATAAATCTCAATTTATATAATAAATAGTACAAGGGCTAGAGTTGTTCTTGCAGTTTACAACATATTATTGGTTCAGAAGCACGCACACACAGACACACATAACATATACATATATGCGTATATTATATAGTGTTTGGATCAAATACAAACAAGTTTTAGTGTGCGAACTGTACAAAGTGAGGGAAAAATCCACACGGTGCCATTTTTGTAATTATTTTAAATAGAGAAATTACGCTATAACAAAATTGTACTAGAGTAGCAATACTTACGCTATAGTTTACAAGTAGAGGAATTTTATTAATCTAGTACAATTTGTTGTAGGGTAATTATTTTTACACTACAACAAGATGAAATAGAGTAATAATGATTACACTACATCAAAATTGTATTACGCTACCGTGTAATAATATTACTCTACAACTTTGTTGTAGTGTAAATTATATGTTGTATAGTGTAATTATCATAATTACAAAAATGCCGCTGCATCCTTTGTTTCTTCACTTCGTCAATTCTCACGCTAAATGTGAATAAAAGAGTATTAGAAACTTATTGAATTTGGTTTTGAACGATATATAGGTTCACAAACAAGGTAATAAAGTTGGAAGGGCCATTGATCTCTCAAAAATGTCGAGTTACCGTGAGTTGTTCATGGAGCTAGAAGTGTTGTTTAACATGGAAGGCGCTTTTAACACTCCAAATGGCGTATGGCGACTATTGTATACTGACGAAGAGAACGACATGATGGTTGTCGGGGATGATCCATGGGAGTAAGTATAGTACCATATTCTTAAACATTAATTCTTAATAGTATTCTAGAACCAAAGTTTGGTTAAACTTGTTTATAAAATGTTGCATGCAGTGAGTTTGCAAGAATGGCTACAAAAATACACATATACACTGCTGAAGAAGTCGAGAAGCTGATGAGCAGTGGGGTGATTAGCGACAACACAAGCTGCTTGGAGGAACCACCGGCTACCGTTGATACGGCTAAATCCTCTTCGGTCGGTTGATTAATCATCGTATCTATCAAACTGTTTTATGGCTGTTTTGTAGTGTGTACTATGTTGTTTGTATCGAATGGAACCTTTGTGTTTTCAAAGCAAGTTTTATGTGCTTGCCAAACTTGGATGCAACACTATGTAAGCAAATAAGCAAGTTATGCAACAGGTATGTTTTAGCTTTTAAATGTTAGGCTTAACCATTTTTTATTTTAATAATTAATTACTTGCACTTACACTGTTACCTTGTCAAGTGTCAACCTGTTTAACCCATTTATAACAACCCGTCAACCTGTTTAATACGTAAAATCTGAGAAGTCAGAAGTTTACTGGTTGACTTTCAATATTCAACGATGGCTAGGGGCATCCTAGAGTGAGATTTTGAAATAATGTGTAAATTCGAATAACTCTTATGGTTTACTTTTATTCATATGCGTCTTGGTACTTCCATTTGAGCAAACAATGTGGGATATTTTTGTAGGTTAGTCTAAAAGTATAATATTGTTGTAAAAGAAAGAAGTCTAATAGCAAAGCAACATGAAAAAGAGGTGTATTATACACTGATACAACGAAATATATACGGGGGAGAACCTCAAATCTATTTTGATAGTTGACAACAATAATGTCTCTATATTTATAACTAGTTTAAGTTCTCGTGTGTTACACTAAAGAAAATACCTTTTTACACATCTATTGATAGTTGTCATGTTTTGAGTGATGAGCTTGATGAAAGTTCACCAAGGATACTTTTTGCTGATAAAGAAAACGCAGAATAATCGTCATGTGAGATCGTTGCTTCCAAGTCTTGGAGTTGACCCGTCCTATAACAGATTTACTTGCTCCATTTTCAATATTAGATCAATTTTTATAACTTTGAATGATGTATTAAGGGGCAACAACCTTCAAAAGCTTGCTCAAGTACATCCTCCATTCTCTTGGCAAATAGTATTTGAAAATGTCAAAATAATCTAAATACCATTATGTTTACTTCAGTAGTCAAACCGTAGACATATTGAGTTTATAACAGACACATTGACTTTTTAAGACATTATAATGCTATGTTTTGACCCAAGAAGTCAAACTGTTGACATATTGAATCTTTAATAAAGTGTCGGATTATTCAAAACATCACTACACTATACTTAACCTCATAAGTCAAATTATCATTATATCAAGTGTAACGGCCTGCCATTTCATACTTTCTATATTTGTAAACCTTTGTTTGTAATCCTAATTTCGGAAACTTTGTATTCTTGTAATCGTTCGTTCGTTGTAATCGATGTAAAATCCGAGACTTGAATCATAATGAAATTCGTGTTTTCGTTGCATTGGTGTTATATATGTCTTATACATGTTCATACGTTCAAAAATATCATTCATACGACGCTTTATTCATACCTTTTGCTAAAAATGTCAAACTTGCAAACTATTGATCTATATGCTAAATTACGCGAATTCGATACTATTTCTCGACAAAAAAAACTTAAGCATACTTGTTTTTATGTTTAGTTTATGCTCCATTTGCATAACATACCCTTAACTATGATCATTGTGCCTTAAACACCCTAAAATACCCTGAAAACGACATTAAACGAAAGTATGGGGGTTAAAATGTAAAAAAAAAAAAAAAATGGACCAACCACCACCCCTGGCGGCCCGCGACCCGGCCCAGGGTGGGGCTTCGCGGCCCGTGAGAGCGGCCAGCCTGCAAATGTGTGATCAGATCTGTTTTGAGCGCGATTTTGTGTCTTGTTTGAAGTTTAAACTTGTTCTAAACATTAAATACACACCTAATTCAACCCTAAACACTTCCCTATAAGAACCCATCATTCTCCAAGCATTTCACACTATGCAAATCATCCACAACACTCTCAAATCAGTCCATAATCAGCTGTTAATCAGAAGTTCGAGCAGAATCATCATACTTCACTAAAGTGAGCATAACTCACTCAATACTTAGTCTTTTCACATGATTCTTTTTCCCACTTGCTTGGAAAAACCTTAGGAACATTTCCACAGGTTTTCCATGGAAAACCAAGCTCTGGAATGTCACCAAAAAGGCTCTAAAGTGGACTGTTACTTTCTGTTTTCACTTAAACTTTGTTAAACTTAGCTAAACTTGAGTTCTCTCATCTCAAACCTATGTCCTAATGCTCATAATCAATTGAATGGTTAGTTGGGCTTAAAAACAAGGCTGAGACAAGTTAAATCAAAGGTTAAAACCTCACAAACATTCTGTTTTAGAAAGAGTTATACCCACAAGAAGTGTTCAAGCTTGAAGCTTGATGTATGTGTGATTGTTAGACTAGCTTGGGCTATCTTTCATAAGAATCCACTCACTTCTTGATGTTTTTCCACAGATTAGTTGTTCTTATTTTTCTATTTACAAGTAAGTTCATGACCCTTCTTGTTGTTCATAACAACAAGTGTAGTGGTGAACAATAGAGGTACCTAAATGGAAGACTTGATTCTTCCTACCTCATGTATGAATTGTATGACACTAAGAGGTGCCTAAATGGGGACTTTAATCTCCTACCTCATGCTTAATCCATATGAAATTGTTATACTTATGTAATACCTCTATATTATCTATATAAACCATATACATATACCTAAGTAACTAGACCTTGATGATAACTTAGTAGTTACTTGTCAAGAATACATTACATCATCTATGACCATACACTTCTTACGATTCTAATGGGTCTTTGAAACCCATGAAAATACACCAACTCCTTTGAGTTTCAATAGTGCTAAGAACAAGTGTTACGTGTACAAGATGATTATTTTCTTATATTTATTTTAATGTTACTTAAATTCCAAATCTATAATATTCCGATATCCCCAAACTCACACACCTATGTTTTCTTCGTGTAGAAGGACAAGGTGCTCCAAACTAATCCATCAACCAACATCACTCGATGGATTTCACGTAGGAAAGCTTGCAAAACCGTGAGTATACTCGATCCCGTTTTCCTCTTTATCACTTTTGGGTACAACATGTACATTATCCAAAATTACATTTCACATGAAACTATTTTAAACGATATCCATGCTTAACATGAAACTATATGATGCTTGTTTAGACTTGTATGCTAACGTAAACTATTTGTGTCGATATATGCTTCATTAACTTTGCTAGCCTACCTTAACAATTATAGCGCTATAGGATTAACGCACCGCCCACAAAACTTGGGGTATTGTTATGTTAAACATGTTAACCTCCCGTTATTCTAATTGGGATAGGCTATTTTAACGCATTGGAATCTTGGGTTTGAATATATAGTACACCGTTTTGGCATGCTAGTAAACTCGCATAATATGATTCATGTTGGATATGAGCACTTTAAACTATTTTATGCTATATTATGCTATGTATCGAAAACTTGTATACTCGTCTTTGCTTTTGCATTGAACTCTATTTTAATACATGTTGTAGGTTGATTGTTGAGTTGATGTTGAAGAAATGCAATTTAGGTGGACTTAGATACACACCTAGATTAATTATTCTATTTTGATGTTATGTTAAATTTTGAGACAATATTGTTCTTTGTATTTGAATATTGTATGACAATATAGTTATGAAATGAAATTTGAATTAATTTGTTGTTGTCACATAGTGTTACGAAGTCTCTTGCAATCTCGTTTTCGTCTCATCCTGATGGTTCCACCATCGGTTGGGGTGTGACAGATTGGTATCAGAGCCATAACTATAGGGAATTAGGAAAAAGTAGGAATGCTTTACCCTAGTCTATAATTTTAGGAACTTTGATTCTTATTTTTTGTTTAAAATTTACATGCTTTCTACCTTACTTGCTTCTTATCTTTTATCTATTCTTTTGTCTATTAAACTTACATGTCTTTCCTAAGGCTAACACTAATACACTTTTGAAGACTTGAAGACACTCGAAATAAAAACGAGACGAATTTACCAAAATAGGCGTGAAACCCACAATTTGGTAAAGGACTCTCACTCCGATTCTATTTTTGCACGAAATTATACCGTTACGTTAGGAGTGAAATCCACACCTTAATGCTAATTTCCATTTCAAACTCTAGTGGACCCTCGTCAAAGTGTCGAAATTTTATTTTGACCCGACGAGTACTAACCAAATTAGGGTACGAAATCTTCAAGTTAGGGGTGAAACCCGCACCTTGTCGATTAACTCCCATTCCTCGATTTTCAATCTCGTCAAAGTCCTGATTGTTTCAATCGATTAGAGACGTGTAGTAACTGGAAGGGAAAGATACCGTTAATCGCTTCTCGACGAGAGTATCTTACCTATAGGCCAAAGCACGTTTTCTCTAATTCGAAAGCACTTTCGACCCACTTTGGAATAGTCGATGTTTCTCTACCCGAAACAATCCAATGTTTTATGAGCCTCTCTTTTATGTATCTCAATTTATATGTGATTTTATACTTGAACCTTCGTTCATTTCAAAACGTTACACAAATTCGCACGTTTATCGGAATAAAAAACAATAATAATCTCTCGAGAACAAACTAAATTTACGATGCTTTCATTATTCATGTTATGCTATGTGAAATTCATTTTATGCTATGTGGAATCCATGATTATGCTATGTGAGACAATTTGAACATTTTATGCCATGTGAAACAATTGAAACCCTTTATGCTAAGTGACACTTTATGCTATGTGAATCATTTCATGAAAAACGATTTTTCTTAAACAAACATTATGATCAAGTCTCACCTATTCATTCCTTTTGAACCTATAGATGTCTTCACCAAACTCTAGATCCTCCAAGAAGGCCAAGAAGTCTAGGTCAGGCTCAAAGAAGAACTCTAACAACTCCGACTCCATCTCTAAACAAGAGTTAGCGGGTTTAATCGCTGAACAAATGGCCGACCAAATGGCCCGAGTCATTACTGACATCGTGAGTAAGATTCAACCCTCCGCCAGGGTTCTGTCGAATCCAAGGTCGAACAACCTAAAGCACCATTCTTCTTCAAGCAATTCATGGCTTGCAAACCCCTGGAGTTTTCAGGCAAGGATGGTTCCACAGCGTTGCTCACTTGGTTTGACGCCATGGAAATCGCCTTCCTTCAGAGTGGTTGTCCTGACGAATTACGCACCCAAAACGCTACTGGGGTGTTTCGCTCAAGGGCCCTAGACTAGTGGACCTCTGAGCGAGGCATAAGAAGAGAAGATGCCTCCCACGCGTTACCATGGACTGAACTAAAGAAGATTATAAGGGAAGAATTCTGCCCTCCGTATGAGCTCAGGAAGTTGGAGCATGAGTTTTGGTTCCTGAAACAAGTCGGTGATGGTAACGATGGTTTAACCACCCGTTTCAAGCACCTTAGCATTCTCTGTCCTAGCCAAGTCGATACACCTGAAAAGCAAATCAACAAATACATCCACTGCTGCCTTGACTCCTTCATGAACCTTATGGAAGATGCTCTTCCAGCAACCATAGAAGAAACCTATCGTTTGGCTGCTCGCCTTAACAATAACACCGTCCTTCATAGGAACTCTGAAAAGGCTTCCTCGAAGAATGTGCACCAAGCCACTGTTGAACCCTCCTAATTAACCAAAAAGAACCAGAACAAGAAGCGAAAGGCTTCTAGTCAGAACTATGTGGTTGTTACTCCGCCAAACCCTCAAGCCTTACAATCTAACCCTACTACACCTGCAAACGAACGAAAGCCATACACTGGGATTCATCCCAAGTGTACTACTTGCAATTTTCACCACCCTACCAATGTCAATTGTCGTCACTGTACCCATTACAACCGTTTTGGCCACAACACCGCCTATTGCAAGAATAACCCCACACCACAAGCTCAGCAAACTTAACAAACGCAACCCGCTCAACAAAATGCCAAACCTGCACGAGCCTGCTACAAATGTGGTGACACAACTCACCTTCGTCTTCAGTGTCCTCAACTAAATCAGGAACAACAACAACCCCCACGAGGACGAGCTTTTAACCTCAATGCGAATCAGGGGCGCAACGACAATGAGGTCGTTAATGGTACGTTCCTTGTTAATAACCTTTATGCTTCGATACTATTTGATACTGGTGCGGACAAAAGCTTTGTGTCCTTAGAATTTGAATCTTTGTTAAGTTGTACATGCTCTAAGCTACCTAATTCGTTTTCTGTTGAAGTCGCTAATGGCAAGTCTATCTTAGTCGATTCCATTCTTCGCGATTGCCTTCTTACCCTCAACGATCATACCTTCACTGTCGACCTTATACCCATGCAATTGGGTAATTTCGACATCATAGTAGGCATGGATTGGTTTCATGAAAACCATGCTGAAATTGCTTGCTACGAGAAGTATGTTCGTTTGCCTCTTCTGTCTGGTGATACTCTACGCATCTATGGAGACAGACCTTCAAAAGGACTAAGGTTAATGTCCTGCACACAAGCGAACAAATATTTACGTAAACCGTACTTTGCCTTTTTAGCCCACATTGTTGAAGAAAAGGGCTAGGGAAAGAGCATAAATGATGTTCCAGTGGTGCGCGACTTCCCTGACGTCTTTCCTGAAGATCTGCCTGGTCCTCCTCCACCTTAATCTGTCGATTTTCGTATTAACCTTGTACCTGGTACGAATCCTGTTGCTAAAGCTCCGTATCGTCTTGCTCCCTCTGAAATGCAAGAGTTATCTAGTCAACTCCAAGAGCTCCTCGAAAAGGGCTTCATTCGTCCAAGTACCTCACCTTGGGGTGCTCCCGTGCTCTTCGTTAAAAAGAAGGATGGCTCATTTCGTATGTGTATCGACTATCGTGAGCTTAATAAACTCACTATCAAGAATCGTTATCCACTCCTGCGCATCGATGATCTCTTTGACCAACTTCAAGGCGCTACTTGCTTCTCCAAGATTGATCTTCGATCTGGTTATCACCAACTTCGTATTCTCGAAGAAGACTTTCCCAAAACCGCTTTTCTCACTCGCTATGGACACTACGAGTTCGTGGTTATGCTTTTGGTTTTGGTTTGACCAACGCACCCGTTGTGTTCATGGATCTCATGAATCGCGTTTGTAAACCTTACTTGAATCGTTTCGTAATCGTATTCATTGAAGATATTCTCATTTATTATAAATCTCAAGCCGATCACGAACGTCACCTACGTCTTATACTCGAGCTTTTACGTGCCGAACGTCTATATGCGAAGTTTTCCAAATGCGAGTTCTGGATCATAGAAGTCCAATTCCTTGGACACGTTGTTAGTGAAAAAGGAATCCATGTTGATCCTTCCAAAATCGAAGCAGTGAAGAATTGGACCGCGCCTAAAACTCCTTCTGAAATCCGTTCTTTCTTAGGATTGGAGGGTTATTACCGCCGATTCATCTTAAACTTTTCAAAGATAGCCGTTCCTCTCATTTCGTTGACTAAAAAAAAAGAAACCTTTTGCTTGGGGTCCTGAGCAAGAGGAATCTTTTCAAACTCTTAAGAATCTGCTTTGTAACGCTCCTATTCTTGCTCTTCCCGATGGGAACGATGATTTCATAGTATATTGCAATGCCTCTAATCGTGCTATTGGTTGCGTTCTCATGCAACGAGACAAAGTCATCGCTTACGCCTCTTGCCAACTCAAAATACATGAGAAAAACTATACTACCCATGATCTCGAGCTTGGCGCAGTTGTTTTTGCGTTAAAGATATGCCGACACTACCTATATGGTACAAAGTGTGTGGTTTTCACTGACCATAAGAGCCTACAACACATCTTTAACTAGAAAGAGCTTAACATGCGACAACGTCGATGGG
This sequence comes from Helianthus tuberosus, assembly GCA_030545235.1. NCBI lineage: Eukaryota > Viridiplantae > Streptophyta > Magnoliopsida > Asterales > Asteraceae > Helianthus > Helianthus tuberosus. The sequence continues at coordinate 39,837,667 of CM060371.1, read as the reverse complement.
TGGAATTGCTTAAAGACTACGACTCCGAGATTCACTATCATCCTGGAAAAGCGAATGTCGTGGCCGATGCACTTAGTCGTAAAACTCATGTTAGCAGTATTCGTTGTTTTCACATCTCTAGCGACCTTCACACTTGTATTCATGAAGCTAAATATTCGTCCGCCAATGAAGGAACCTTATTCGTAGAAATACATGGTGCTACTGTAGATCAACTTGTGACCAAATCTGATGGACTCCAATACTGTCGTGATCGCATTTGGGTACCAAATCGCAACAATCTGCGTGAACTTATCATGAACGAGGCACACAAATCCAAGTACTCGATTCATCCTGGTGCTGATAAGATGTACCATGACCTTCGTGAATCCTATTGGTGGCCTGGCATGAAGAGAGACATTGCCACATATGTTTCTTAGTGCCTTACCTGTTCGAAAGTCAAAGCCGAGCATCAACGACCTTCTGGTCTACTCGAACAACCTGAAATCCCCGTTTGGAAATGGGATAACATTGCTATGGACTTCATAACCAAACTTCCTCGTACACCTTCTGGTCATGATAGCATTTGGGTGATTATCGATCGTTTGACCAAAATAGCATTTCCTTCCTATTTGTGAAGATTTCAAGGTTGAACGACTTTCTCGACTATACACTGACGAAATCATATGCCGTCATGGTATTCTTCTCGACATCATTTCTGATCGTGATGGTCGTTTCACTTCACGTCTTTGGCAAACTTTTCAGTCCGCTATGGGTTCTCATTTGAATCTTAGTATAGCCTTTCATCCTCAAACGGATGGACAGACTGAACGTACTATCCAAACCCGAGAGGACATGCTCCGCTCTTGTGTCTTCGACTTTGGTGGTAGTTGGGATGTGCACTTACCCTTGATCGAATTCTCGTATAACAATAGCTACCACTCAAGTATTCAAATGGCTCATTTCGAGGCATTGTATGGTCGCAAATGCCGATCTCCTTTAAGCTGGCACGATATTGGTGACAAAAAATTTAATGGCCCTAAGATCATACAAGAAAAAACATATAAGATTCTTCAAATCCGTGATAATCTACTCAAGGCTAGAAGTCGACAAAAGAGCTATGCTGACAAGCAACGCAAACCATTGGAGTATAATGTTGGTGACCATGTACTACTCAAAGTATCTCATTGGAAAGGAGTAGTTCGTTTTGGTAAAAAGGGAAAACTTGCCCCTCGCTATGTTGGTCCTTTCAAGATACTCGAGAGGATTGGAAAGATGGCTTATCGACTCGATTTACCTCAAGAACTCAACAACGTTCATCCAACGTTTCATGTTTCAAATCTAAAGAAGTGTCTCGTTGAATAAGGACTTCAAGTTCCTCTCGAATATCTCCAAATCAACGACACTTTGCATTTTGTGGAGAAACTCGTCGAAATCATGGACCGAGGTGTCAAGAAACTGAGGCGCAGTCAAATTCCTATCGTTAAGGTTCGATGGGAAAGAAAACGTGGCACTGAATTTACTTGGGAACTCGGGAGTGATAAGAAGGCCAAGTATCCGCATCTTTTCATTACTTCTTCCTAAATTTCTGGATGAAATTTCCTAAAAGAGGGGAGACTGTAACGCCCTGCTATTTCATACTTTCTATATTTGGAAACCTTTGTTTGTAATCCTATTTTCAGAAACTTTGAATTCTTGTAATCGTTCGTTCGTTGTAATCGATGTAAAATCCGAGACTTGAATCATAATGAAATTCATGTTTTCATTACATTAGTGTTATATACGTCTTATACATGTTCAAACGTTCAAAAATATAATTCATACGATGTTTTATTCATACTTTGTGCTAAAAATGTCAAACTTACAAACTATTGATCTATATGCTAAATTACGCGAATTTGATACTATTTCTTGACAAATAAACATAAGCATACTTGTTTTTATGTTTAGTTTATGCTCCATTTGCATAACATACCCTTAACTATGATCATTGTGCCTTAAACACCCTAAACTACCCTAAAAACGACATTGAACGAAAGTATGGGGGTTAAAATGTAAAAAAAATAAAAAATTGACCAACCACCACCCCTAGCGGCCCGAGACCCGACCTAGGGTGGGGCTTCGCGGCTTGTGAGAGCGGCCCAGCCCGTAAATGTGTGATCAGTTCTGTTTTGAGCACGATTTTGTGTCTTGTTTGAAGTTTAAACTTTTTCTAAACATTAAATACACACCTAACTCAACCCTAAACACTTCCCTATAAGAACCCATCATTCTCCAATCATTTCACACTTTGCAAATCATAACACAACACTCTCAAATCAGTCCATAATCAACTGTTAATCAGAAGTTCAAGCAGACTCATCACACTTTACTAAAGTGAGCATAACTCACTCAATACTTAGTCTTTTCACTTGATTCTTTTTCCCACTTGCTTAGAACAACCTTAGGAACATTTACACAGGTTTTCCATGGAAACCCAAGCTCTGGAATGTCATCAAAAAGGTTCCAAAGTGGACTGTTACTTTCTGTTTTCACTTAAACTTTGTTAAACTTAGCTAAACTTAAGTCCTCTCATCTCAAACCTTTGTCCTAATGCTTATAATCAATTGAATGGTTAGTTGGGCTTAAAAACAAGGCTGAGACAAGTTAAATAAGAGGTTAAAACCTCACAAACATTCTGTTTTAGAAAGGGTTATACCCACAAGAAGTGTTCAACCTTGAACCTTGATGTATGTGTGATTGTTAGACTAGCTTGGGCTATCTTTCATAAGAATCCACTCACTCCTTGATGTTTTTTCATAGATTAGTTGTTCTTATTTTTCTATTTACTTGTAAGTTCATGACCCTCCTTGTTGTTCATAACAACAAGTGTAGTGGTGAACAATAGAGGTACCTAAATGGAAGACTTGATTCTTCCTACCTCATGTATGAATTGTATGACACTAAGAGGTGCCTAAATGGGGACTTTAATCTCCTACCTCATGCTTAATCCATATGAAATTGTTATGTTTATGTAATACCTCTATATTATCTATATAAACCATATACATATACCTAAGTAACTAGACCTTGATGATAACTTAGTAGTTACTTGTCAAGAATACATTACACCATCTATGACCATACACTTCTTACGATTCTAATGGGTCTTTGAAACCCATGAAAATACACCAACTCCTTTGAGTTTCAATAGTGCTAAGAACAAGTGTTACGTGTACAAGATGATTATTTTCTTATATTTATTTTAATGTTACTTAAATTCCAAATTTATAATATTCCGATATCCCCAAACTCACACACCTATGTTTTCTTCGTGTAGAAGGACAAGGTGCTCCAAACTAATCCATCAACCAACATCACTCGTGGGATTTCAAGTAGGAAAGCTTGCAAAACCGTGAGTATACTCGATCCCGTTGTCCTCTTTATTACTTTTGGGTGCAACATGTACATTATACAAAATTACACTTCACATGAAACTATTTTAAACGATATCCATGCTTAACATGAAACTATATGATGCTTGTTTTGACTTGTATGCTAATGCAAACTATTTCTGTCGATATATACTTCATTAACTTTGCTAGCCTACCTTAACAATTATAACGCTATAGGATTAACGCACCGCCCACGAAACTTGGGGTATTGTTAAGTTAAACATGTTAACCTCCCGTTATTCTAATTTGGATATGCTATTTTAACGCGTTGGAATCTTGGGTTTGAACATATAATACACCGTTTCGGCATGCTAGTAAACTCGCTTAATATGATTCATGTTGGATATGAGCACTTTAAACTATTTTATGCTATATTATGCTATGTATCGAAAACTTGTATACTCGCTTTTGCTTTTGCATTGAACTCTATTTTAATACATGTTGCAGGTCGATTGATGAGTTGATGTTGAAGAAATGCAATTTAGGTGGACTTAGATACACACCTAGATTAATTATTCTATTTTGATGTTATGTTAAATTTTGAGACAATGTTCTTTGTATTTGAATCTTGTATGACAATCTAGTTATGAAATGAAATAAATACGTATTAGACAATGTTTAGTAACATAAACGAATAATAGATGTATTATAAAATAAAGCTAGTCATAGATATCAAAGTTGAAAAATGTCAAGCAAAAATGTAAATAAACAGTGACAAATAATAAATTCATGTCTTTATAATAAAAAAATGAAAAACGTCAAACAATGTTGTCAATCAAACAAAAGAAATAACTAAAATTATCATTGACAATAAAATAACCAACAATTATTCCAAAGGGAAAACTCCAAAATTCAAATGTACGTCGCGACTAAGTTCTTTTCAGTTGTGTTATCAGGGATACTTGACACTATGTCAACAACATAAACATGATGTAGTTTACGCTTACTTGTTTTGTCTTTAGAAAACTGTAGGGTAGTTGTTATATAATATATGCTTTTATTGAAAATTGTTTTGATATTAAATAGATATTATGAGAATGAAATTCAAATTGTATGTAATTGAAATTGATTGACATAAATTGACAAATTGTTTTGAATTTAATAATAAAAGAAATAAAAAGTTATATGTTTTACTAACATTCAAATGTTCATTTAATTAATATAGCTTTGATCATAACTACCAACATGAAGCAAAAAAGAAACTATTATTTCAGAGTAAAATAAAGCAAAAACAACAATAAAAAACATGTATCAGGAATCGATAACATTACACATATATTGTTGTTCGTTAGGAGATATATATTTTGAAGATGAAAATTGACCAACCGGTTTTTCTATACGTATGTTATTTATTTATTTATTTATTTATTATGAATTATGAATAAGTTATGAAGAATAAATATATGATAAATGATAACATCAACAAAAGGAATTGATTTTGTAATGTTTCTATTCTTGGTTTGAATATAAAAGCGGCAAGTTATTTAAATCTAACTATGGAAGGGAATATGTGATTGAGAAGAAGAATAGACTTTGAATGATTTTGCCGCTCAAAACACATGAATGAGTGATATTACATTGCCATGTGTCAATAATAGACCTAAGTTCATGACAAGTGGCATACGTTGGTTTTTTTAGTATAGTTAATTGATACTCCTTTTGGTTATCAAATTAACAAGTTTGAAGATGTTGCCTCGTTTAATATCTTGTAAGAAAAACTCAGTGAGGCTACGCCTAAGCTAAAGTAAAAGAGTGGACCGTATTACTCTCCATGATGATTATTATTTAGGCTCCTTGAGTCGACGCATCTCAATCCCCTGAACCAACTTCTTAAACGGTGATGTCGGAAATGATTTGATAAACGTTTTCCCAAATTTTTGTTAGAACAAATTTGTTGGACGATAATATCGCTACTTTTTTGCAAAGCATGTGTGAAAATGAAATTTATCAAGATATGTTTTGTTCTATCACCTTTGATTTATGCTCCCTTAAGCTAAGCAATGCATGTTGGACGTAAAACTACCGGTCCATCATCATTGTCTCCTGGATAAATCCCACAAGATCCACGAATGTGCTGTGTTAGATGTTTTTAATTGGTATTCAGAGGAAAAAGGTTTACTGTATTGCTTTCTTGATTGCACTTTTACAAGAGAAAAAGACTAATAAGTAGAAGATACAATATGACAAATATGGAAATGTGAATGGCTAGAAAAAATTGTGATTGTGGTCCAACAACTCTTGATCTCCAGTAAGGAAATGATGTATACTGATCCCTTTTTATGTTCTAACACTCCCCCTCAAATTGAGTAGTGGGGTCTCCAATACTTAACTTGCCAAGACACTGACTAATGATTCTTCTGTTAACAACCTTTGTTAATATATCTGCTAATCGGTCTTCTAAGCGGACAAACGGGAAGTCTATACTCTTTGTTTCAAGTTTTCCTTTGATAAAGTGCTTATCAACTTCTACGTGCTTCGTTCATGAAGATCTACTCCTTGCAGTTTGGAGGATCATAAAGTACGATTGTAAAGCCAAAATATTCTAATCTGATCATGAATAAATCAAGTCATGAAGATCTTCTGTTAGTGTTCAAGATTCACTATCTTTGGAAGGAGTAGATCTTCATGACTTGATTTATTCATGATCAGATTAGAATATTTTGGCTTTACAATGATATGTTCTTTTACAGGTTCAACAGCAACCCTTAATAAAAATAAACAAATGAACAAAATTAAACTCTTAAACACCCCATAACCCTACAAGAATCTCCAGCCACTCGTCACAACCTCTGCTCAACAATATTCCGGTAGACGACCCAATGGCGGATTTTGACAAAAATTTTAGGGATAACGTTCAAAATACTTTTTGCCGTATTTTCATACAATGTAAACATAATTTTTTTCTCTTGCATATAGGGCTGTAAACGGATCGAATGAACACGAATAAGGCTTTGTTCATTTTTTTCATTAAGGAATGAACATGTTAATGAACGGTTCACAAATGTTTACTGAACGTGATTTCTTGTTTGTGTTCGTTCATTAAGGAAATGAACATGTTTATAAACTGTTCATGAACACTTGACCGAACGAAATAGAACACAAACAAATGTTCATGAACATAAATGAATATTAATGAACATTATATATTCATTTTAAAATAAAATGCATTTTTCATCAGAAAGTACGAAGAAGCCACCAAAATATAAGTATCTAACATAACTATCCGAACATAGTTTGTCAAGCTTTAACATGAACTGAAATTGAAATGGTCAAATGAGTGATGTTCGTGTTGTTCATTTATTAAACATACGAACATAAATGAACTTCTCGCCGAACAATTGCATATAAACTCTAAAATTATAGAGTTAACTTTGTTTTCGCTCCTTTTGGTTTGATCATTTTAACGTTTTTGCCCCAATAGTTTAAAAATTGCCATTTTCCTCCCTAATGTTTTTGTTTTATCATCATTATGCTCCCCGCCTTTAACTTGGTTAAAAATTTTAATCAAAGGTATGTGTATTTCGGTTACTTTACTGATAAAAATAAGGGTATTTTAGTCTTTTCATATATATAATATATCACTATATGTTTTTGAAAAAAAAATTCACTCTTTCTATCTTACCCCTCTCTACCAACACCATACCACCACCTGCCACAAAAAACAACACACACCACCACACTAACAAAGTGGAACAATCCCAGATCTAAACCATATCGTAACTCAACAGCATCATCCTTAAACCCTCTCTCCCCAAACCAGATTTAGATCCACAAACTCGATTTGAAACCACAACATCTTCAAGTGGCGGCGATAAAGAGATCTACAAGCTCGATTTGAAACCATTAACTCAATCTAGATCCACAAAATCCACATTAGATCAAGAAAATCGATCTACAAACGAGATTCGAAACCATAAACTCGATTGTGATTTGAACCCCTAGACAAGATTTGACCGGGAATCACCACAAACCTTGGCCGATTACAAGATCTTCAAGCCACAACTGCGGTAGTTATTTACGATGACTTTGGCGATGGTTAACTCCTACGACAGTCGTGGTGATAGTAAAGTCTGGCGACAGAAGGGGATGGGTGGCGATGTGCTGGTGATGGTGGTGGTTTGTTAGCAAAAGGGGAAGGGTGGTGATGACGTGTTGCTGCTGGCGGTGGTCTGTTAGCTAAAATGGGTGGGAGGTTCTTGGTGAAAGGTGATTGTAGATGTCTAATGATGTATATTAATAAACTAGTCTGGTGCCCGCGCGATGCGGCGGGGGCAACACCTTGCATTGCGACTCTCGTTTGTTTCTGGTAGTTTTCTTTTTTCATATAATATTTATTGTAGCATCATTGTGATTGGATAGACGTAATAAGCATTACACGTCTAGTAACTAATAAATTTAGCATTTAACCTGCCAATGTTTCAAGAAACAATTGATACAATACACTAACATGTGGATAAGGAAAATAAGCTTATATCATCATATACAAAACTCTGTCTAGATAAAAGTTTGGAAACAAGCTTATATCATCATTTTCAGACACAAAAACTGTCTAGACAAAAGTTTCAGTACACTGCAATATCTTATTCATATCAGCACATGGATATCCTAGTTTAACATAAAACATAAAAAAAACCTTGATTCCATTGCGAAGAACACTTTGACGTCAAACGCGAAATGATGAAGAAGCCAACGAATTAAAGGTGGTGACTCTGACTCTGTCGTGGCAGAAACTGTGGTCCGTTCACCATCTATTGCAGCCAGAGGTTAGATTTCCAACAATATTCTCTCTTCTCATCTCTCTCAGAATCCTCTCTCCTGTGATAGAGATCATAATCGGAGCGAGAACAGAAATCAGATCCTTAAAAATGGAAAACTTATAATCCTAAAAACCCCATCTTAGGAACTAAAAGATATGAATTGGTTTATTAAAACCTTAGCTATTCAAGAACAGAACCTCAGAAGATACGACTTGCTCCAATCTTAAGTTGATTGTGCTTCTTTTATCTGTGCTCTCTCTTTCACTTTCTTTATATTGTGTCTTTGTGTAATTAACTAACTAACTATGAGGGGGAGAATAAGCAGGAGGTCATGGAGATGGACAGTATTGTTAGTTTCTTTTGAAATTTGAATAACCTTTTAAATTGAATTTTTGTTAGTTTATGTTGACATTTCACATTTGACTAATTCCTTAAAATTAGGAAGTTTTGTTAAAATTTGACTAAAGTATAAAGAAATTGTTTAATCAATTATTTGACAATAGTTTTAGTTTTTAAAATTTTAGTATGAAAATGTTATAGAACCTATTATTTAACTCATTAAATAATTATATAGTATAGATTAGTTGTTATATTCTTCTTTAATCACTTGTACATTAAAGCATTATCGACTTGTACCTTTTAATCCGTGCGTCGATATTGAACAAGACAACTACCGAAACGTCGACAAAAATGTGTAGGTCATCATGTATTCTTTAGATTTTTTTGAACATTATAGTTTATAAGACATGCCAAGAATACGTAAAAAAACTATAAGTTTGTTGTGGAGGGGTAAATTAAAACTAATTATCTATAATTTTGTTAAAACTTCAGGGATTTAAGTGTAATAAGTTTAGGGGCTAAAAAATAAATAGTGTTTAAAAGATCAAACTACCTTCATTTTAGGGGTCTTTCTATAAATAAATGGGGGAAAAGTTCTTATTTTTTGGGTATCTTAAAATACCCCTCCCTCATGCATTATAATATAGTATAGATAATTAAAATTAGAACTATATATATATATATATATATATATATTTAATATCAATACAGGACCAAAAATTAAGGAATAAATAAAATGAAATACTTGTATATAAAGTTACCGAAATACCCTACAATTATTGAAAGTTTTAACTGAGTTAAAGGCGAGGAGCAAAATGACAACAAAATGGAAACATCAGAGAGGAAAATGACACTTTTTGAACTATTGGGGCAACAACATTAAAATGGTCAAACCGAAGGGAGTAAAAACAAAGTTAACTCAAAATTATACGTGAATAATATAAAATTTGGGCTTTTAAATTTTAACCAACCATGTGGGCTTTTGTGTCTAAGTTATGTGGCTATTGAGTTTTAATTACAGTGTTACTTTAACTGTTTATTATTGGGCTTTTAATCATAAATTTGCGATTGAGCTTTTATAAAAGCCTAATTTTTTAAGGGTAGTCTAACATAATCTCAGAGTTTGACGTAATTTTTTTTTCAAGGGTAACACAATACAAAATTCATAAAAAAATACAATAAAGTTGTATTAGGTCATAAAAGGTGGGGGGTAGCATGTACTACCCCTACTACTATACTATGTCCGCCCCTAGGACAACCATCCATCACCAATGACGTAGTCGGAATTTTTTTCACTGGTAGATTCCTTTTGATAAATTATCACTATTTTTTTCATTTTTCCAATTTCCAAACGAACGGGTTTTGGTGTAACAACCCGACATTCGTTTATTCCTTTCATGTTGTCAATTCATTTCGTAAACGCTTGTACTCTGAGATTCGACGATTACAAAGGGTTAACTATATTTTAAACACATTTTATATCACATGTTTAACGCATTTAGATGCTTATTTAAACGCTTATCTAAACGCTCATCGCAATGCAAACTCAAGACGCGGATTTATTTATATTATTTGTTTTATTTATGTGTTTAAATGTGAGATGTGTTATGTGTATTGATTACTTGCTCAAAACGCTCAAATGCTCACTCTCTCAAAACGCTCCCGCGAGATAAATCGAGTCGCTAAAATGCAACGCAACGCCACACTTAATATCTCGGTAAAATATTTAAAGTACTAGAGCTAACTAACGCAACAAAACGCACCAAACAAACACCCGACACGTGAAACGAGAGTTAATCATACAAAACAGGTCCTTTCTTACGAAGCCAACAGCTTCATACGAAGGCAACCAGCTTCGTACAAGACCTTTAGCCTTCCTCTATAAATACCAAACTCACATCTCTCATTCTAACTTACTGCCATTCTCTCCAAAACGCACCCAATCTGCTGTCCTTCGATTTCCCAAGTAAGATCTACTATTTTTACATGTTACACAACGATTTCCACTATGATTTTTCACAAGTTTAGCTCCGATTTCATCCAAACTTCTCTATTTTCATCTAAACTTCATATTTTTCATGAAAACCTTCATCTTTTTCTTCAAAAACTTCTGATTTACTACGGATCTACACTTGAACAAGTGTATTGGGCTAAGCTTTGGCTTCCCAAGATGTAGATCTGAAGATCTTGCACTCACCGAGTGTTTAATCCAAGGAAAAAAAGCTATTTTAGACTCGACTTTTACACTAAAAGGGACCAAAATCGACATATATTTCGTTCACTGGATACTAGGACGAAGTGGTGTCGAAACCGCCATGAAAAGGACTCGAAAATACATCCGATTCAGGCGAAAACACAGCTCCAGACACAAAAACACCCACGTGTGCGAACTGGATTGTTTTGTGCGAAGACACGACTTCGCACAACCCAGCCCAAGTTCCCACCTGTGACTCAAAGAAAGACCTCTCCGGCTCTAAGTTTAATCAGTAGCTTAAGGCTAGAGGGATGAACACTCAATTTCCCGAAGAAAGACGAGAAGAACACTCAATTTTGGACAACGGAAGCAATACCTGTACGAAGCCTCCCTTCGTACGAAGGCATGCCTTCGTATGAAGCCTCTGTATCCCACTCGACACTCTGATTTCGACCGTTTCAGCACTTTGGAAGACTTACGCACTTCTGTTTATGACAACTGGCAAATAACTGACAATTCCGTACAAAATAATCACTATTTTATTTACATAATCTCATGCATTTAGCGTAATTTAATTACGTAACTGTGTTGTTTATTAGATAACAGTGTTAGGACAAGAAAACAATGCTAAAACATATGTTGGTTTTCATCGTATTTCGAAACCAATCAAACAATGTCCTAAAAGTGTTGGTAGAAAGTGTTGCGCGCACTATTCACGGTTACACTATTCATGCCAGCAAACCGTGAAAGCAAAACGAAACAATGAAAATACGACACACGAACAACATGACTCAGTCCATATACATAAGAAAACACTAATATGAAAACATATCTTGCAAAAATATAAGACTTTCCGGTACAACACCCTGACCACTAAAACGTCCGTTTTGCTAAAAATATGATAATTTTAACTCGTTTGAATCTAAAATTTAGCATTTCTGCGACTTCAAAAATTATGATTAGATGACGACAAGTGTCTTAAAACATTTCGAGGATATAAAAAAATGCATCAAAGGCATTGCGTGTCACACCCCCAAAATACCACCTGCGGGAAACATCGGGACGTGTGACGTACCAGGATCCAGCCACCAATCACATTGAACTATAACAAGACATTAAATAAAAGTTTCCATTTATTTCATTAAGTAATTCCAAATCATAACTTAAAACAAATACGTTCAGCGGAAGCATAATGTAAATCGTTATTCAAGTGTTTCAAAACAAATGTGCAAAACAATGAACATGTATCCAAGAGCCAGGACCCATGACCACTCCAGCACTCCTAGATAGCAAGTTCCATAACCATGAATCTAACGACCTGCAAGCATGTAGATAAGTGTGTCAGACGGAGTTCAAAGTTTGTTAACACATTTAGTTACAAGATATGAGTTTAAAACAATTCAGAGATTCGATGTTGTTAATAACTCGATTACCACAGATGGCTCCAGATTATTTGCCCTTCCCCAATGCTCTATCAAACATTGGTCAAGTGGTTGAGGTAATTAGTTCACGACCGTCCTCCCCAGTACGGTGTGAGGGTGCCAAACCTAATATCGCTATCAACTAATAACCCCGTTGCCTCCCCGGCAACAAATTCGGTATATGATGGGACTTAATGATAGATATGAGTGTATTAACCAACATCCCGAGTTTAACATTGCAGCCAAACCCAATAACCCAGTATTCCTCCCCGGAATACCTAGCAGATGTCCCTCCCCGGGACGCATGCTTGAAAAAGAGCAGTGAACTCACCTTAGATTGCTCGGTATGTTACATTACCCGTTCCAAGTTGGTCAACCAAACCCTACCGTGGTTACCAGAGACAGTCAGTTTATATACATAAATCACGTATTTCACATTCACATTACACAAGTATCGGACACATAACCACACATCATTAATCTAGTTGTAACAAGAGGTCACGCATCACAATGATCCTTAACAGAATGTAACAAGTATTCGGGTCTCATACAAAGGTTCACATCACATGCTCTTGTTTCACAATAACACATATCAACAGTTCAATACATGGTGCGACGGGGTTGTGCGACCCAAGTCCTAGCAGGCCCAACAAGGTGTGTGGTTCAGGTAATAGTGCGGCCCAAGGAAGTGTGTGACTAGACCTAAATTGTGTGATCCGAACCTTACTTGTGTGATCCGGGCCTTATTGTGCGATTGGTCCTAACAACCGATGTGCAATCCATCAAAGAGTTCGGCCCAGATATGTTGTGCGACTGGGCTGTGGTTGTGCGACTGCACCTGTGCGATTGACCAGTCAGTTCCCAGATCACATTTGCAACCACCCGTTTTTGTAGGATCTACTCCAAAGAAATCGTAACTGTTTCCTTTTTACAATTTCTGTAACCGACACCCCACTAATTTCAATCAAATCAATTACACAACTAAATCCACGGGTTTTAATTATCTACAAACAGTTTCATCACCATCATTCATAATCAAATCATATCAATTATCACCACAATTACAATAAACACTCATCATTAGTCTATCCTAGTTTTCATGTGTTGTCCAGGAACAAGAATCATTGTTCCATTCAAGGTAACCACCAACAGTTTATGCATGAACAATCCTTAGACTAACATTATAATTTTATCAAAACCCTAGTTATCAATTAACACCAACAGTGATTTAACATAACCTATTCACATCGGCCCAAATACCCTATCATTCCATCGCACCCTCATTATCAGATTGCCAATTCTCTATGTCCGATTATAACTATCATCAAACTGTCAAACCCTTATGTTCATATAATTTTGGTTACACTATATCACCCATGGATTCAGATTCCAACATACAATTTAATCAAATTCGTGCTCATACAACACCTTTAATCATAAGCAATCTAACACAAGAACATCTTACACTAAGCATCAAGTAAGAACACAATCAAAGAATGATCAAGTACGTAAGGAACACAACCGAAACAACGGTGGACACTGACCTAGAGATGTAGAGTGAATGAGTTGAAGGAGATAGTGCTTCGAATGATGATGATTGCCAGCGATTCCAAAGGAGGAGGAGAGAAGCAGTTAGGGTTTGCTAACCTTTGTGTTTGTGCAACCAGGAAAACCACGCACAACATGTTGTGCGTATATGCTCACTATTATGGGCCGGGATTAGCTAGGCTCGATGGAGTGTATGGGCCGAGCCCAACTTTAAGTGAGAAAAGTGTGCGAGCCTAACGAGGGTATACAATCCAGATTAATGTCCGGTCGCGTATCAATATAATGTATAATTGTTTAACAACTTAAAATCACTCACTTTGAGATACTGCCATGTGTACTTGAACATCGTGACATGTAATCATGAAGCACAACACAAGTTAGAGGTTTCAGGATTAAACGATGCTAACCTTGAAAGTTCGGGTTGTCACACCATTTAAACCATGATCATGAGCAAGTACATAATATCATATTGGGGAGGAAGATTAGAATTAGAAATTGATAGAAACGCATAAATGGTTGGGAGTTCACGTTCTCATCATCTTTAGCATCCCCAACTGGAAAGAAATTTCGTCCCGAAATTTGATAAGCAGTCTCGGAGAAAGGTAAGATAGTTTAGGATGACTGTGGATTTTCCTCGGGTGCCACATCATCCCCAACTTGAATGAAATTCCGTCCCGAAATTCGCCGGTGGATCCAGGATTCAATTCAACAGTCTCAAACGGATTAGGTTACTTGAGCTTCATCTGGTCCTCATGCTCCCACGTGAACTCCGGTCCCCATCTTGAGTTCCAACAAACTCTCATAATTGGGATTCGACTACGCTCTTGTTCCCCAACCAACTGCAACTTATCGTGGATCTATGGTTCTTGTAAGGAAACCGTAAGTGTTCATCGGGTAAACACTTCTTCGGATTTGAGATGTGATCAATAGCGTGAACATGGCCCAGTTTGTTAGATAACTCGCGTTTGTATACCACCTTACCAATTCTTCCCAGAATCCGGAATGGCCCATCGTATCGCGAGTTAAGTTTGTTGCGCTTCCGAAAGCGCACCATACCTTCCTAGGGTGAAACTTCCAACATAACACGATTGTCTTACTGTGGATACTAAGGATTTCCTACGTTCGACAGCTTTTCTGGTGGCCTCGCGCTTCCGTCATGCGATTTCTGATCTGCACAATCTTCCCAGGAGTTTCGAGTACCAAGCTTGAACCTGTGATTAGGCTGACACCCACTTCAGCCTAACAAAGGGGTCGGCATTGTTGCCCATACAGTGCCTCGAATAGAGATGTCTGAATACTAACATGGGTTATCGTTGCAATAAAACTCTGCTAAAGGTAGGTATCTTCCCAATCCTTATCAAGTCAATCACACATGCTCGCTGCATGTCTTCGAGTGCCTGGATGGTTCATCCCTTCTAACCATCTGTCCGATGGCGATAAGCAGTACTCATGTCTAAACGTGCTAGGGGATGTTGTGTGCCACCTACCCCAAATCGGGTATAAACGCAGATCATGAGCAGGGGTAATAAAGGATGGCACTCCGTGCCTAAAAACCACCTCTCTCAGAGGAATATTCACAAGCTGCAAAGACTCGTCAGTTTCCTTGGTTTCCAGAAAGTGTGTTGATTACGTGAGTCAATCAACGATCACCCAAGTGGTATCGTTTCCATTTCAAGTTTTAGGTTGAACAGTGACAAAATCTGTGGCAGTTTGTTCCCACTCCCCATGGGTGCTTCTAGTTGCTGAAACAACCAGAGGGTTTCCGATATTTCACCTTGACTTTCGCACAAGTCAAATATCATTCACTTGCGTTGCTATGTGGGCCTTTATGCCCAACCATTAGTATAAGATCTCTAGATCCCAATATCGAGGCTTGTGTGCTTCGCTCAACATGAGTTTCCTAATGTTGCCGTCGAGTGGTACCCATACTAGCTCTATGAAATAGCGAACACCGTCCGATTTACCAAAAGTTGTTCCCCATGCCTCGCATGGACTTCGCTTGACAATTTTTCTTCCTCCGGTGCTTCGAGTTGGGTAGAACGAATTTGATCAGGTAGGTTAGTGTCGATGGTGAGCTGTTAAGCTCGTACATGTTAGGTTTCACAGTCGTAAATGCTCAAGAGTTCCATTCAGCGATTGCCGTTGCAAGTTTAACTCTTTCCAATCAAAGGTACACGGGAGGCCCTTGCGATTGGTCTAATTAGTGAAATTGGGTACCGTCCAAGTAATGCCTCCCAATTTGAAATCCAAAGACCATAGCTTCCACCCCAAGTTGTGAATTGTGCAATTCTTCTTGTAAATCCACCACGTAAGCCATCACTTCCTCGCTTGCATTGGTGCGTATCTGAGACTCTGATTCGGACCATCATTGCATACTACTAGATCACCCGTACCCTCGGGTATAGACAATACTCAGTGCATCATAGAGTTGGGTTTTCAAAAGCTGGAAAGACGTTCTCCTGTTTTGTCTTCCACGAATTCATAGCACCTTGCTGTGTTAGAGTGATAAAAGCCGGGAGATCTTCGACAATCCATTGATGAATCTACGATGGTATCTAGCGAGACCCATAAATTGCTGCATCTCTGAGGGATTCTTTAGGGCCGACCAATATCTGATATAATAGTTCTTATCGGGATCCACGTGTATCCCAATTCGTTGACTATGTGACTAAGAAGATGTACTTCTCGATTCTAGAAGTCACTCCCAGAAAGACTCCTCATGGAGTTGCTCCTCCCACAGGAGCTCCAAGGTATGATACAAGTGCTGCTCATGGTGTTCCTTCTTCAGGAAATGATTTAAACGTCATCCGTACTCATGGTTGACGAATTCGGCGAGATAAGGTTGACGCGTAGGATTTATGTGATCCAGAAGGTTGCTAATGTGTTGGGTAACTATAAACAGAAAACCGTAACTGTCGTACTGCGTTTGAAATGCCGTTTTAGAAACATCCTCCTCTTAGACTTCCATCTGCTGATTGCCCGATCTTAAGTCGATTTCCAAGTAGAAGCTTGACCTTTGCAGTTGGTCAAGAAGGTTGTCAATGCGAGGTAAAGGGTAAGGGTTCCCAACTGTCACCTTGCTGAGTCTACGGTAGCCGATACACGTACAAAAGGACTCGTTCTCCTTTTCCACAAATTGAGCTCAAGATCCCCAAAGCAAGGGGCTAGATCAGTTAAAACCCCTGTCCAGTAGTTCCTAAGGTTGATTAAACGGTTCTTGCACCCTTCCTGATGCGAGACGATAAGGGGTACTAGAATTCAGAGTTGCTTTTGTCATGATACAAATCGATAGATCTTCGCTCTTCTTCTCCTCAGGTAGAGTACCTATCACCAGTGATAGGATAGTAGGATAGCTGAAATGCTTCTCGATTTCCTTCATCGAAAGGGGCACTGACAATCAATGAATCTCCACCAGGGAGAGGTATTTATGCGATTTTGTCTTTACAAGAGTTTCTGCTCGATGCTTGGACAACCAGTCCCTACTAACATCCATATCACAGCTTCCAAAAGTAACAGGAAAAGAGTCAATGTCGATCACTGAATCTAAAAGATCAAGTTGCACCCTAGGTGAACGAGTGAAGCTTGAATTTGACTTGCCATCAACAAATCTTGCAACGTGCTTGATCTCATGAAATATCAAAGTCGAACAAAACAGAAGTGAAGGGGTTAATAATAAGACGTATAGATCACTATGTTGTTGTCATACTTGAAGGTCCTCCTACGAGCACCACTTCCACCGTCGTTGTCATTGTTACGGGAATTCCCAATACAGTTGTGGTTCTAGTGGTTGTTAACGTTATGTCTTAACAGTGGCTAATCCTTATTGAAGTCACCTTCATTTCCATACTGTAGGCTACGATTACGAGTACCTTGATGTCGTCGTAACTGTTGCCTCTAATGTCGTTGCTTGTAACGGAACCCTGCGAGCTTTCACCAAAAGGGTCCATATTTTCACATTCCGTGCAATGTCCTAAGGCACTACCCATTGTTCTAGTAGTTACACATTCCACACTATAGTCAATTGTCATCGTTTATGTCCGGATTGATTTGTAAGAGTTGGCTCCCAAAAGTCACTGACTAGGGTTAAGGACTCGATTGAAGTCAATTTTCTTGTGTTCGTTGTCGGTAATCAGGGTTGTCCTAATACTAAGGTCGGTAAGGTACTACGCTCATCCTCCTGTCCATCGATCTTGCAAGTTGTTTGAGTAATACACAGTATGTTACTAGAGAGTTGCAGGGGTGACCATACTTCAGGATCTGAGGCGTCAATCCGTTGGGTTCAAGTAAACGAAGAAAGTGAGGAAGGCACAGACCAAGCATTCAGTGGTTCGATAACTAACTCAAGGACATTCGCATAACACCTAACATTCTTATACGGTTCACTAGACCTTTAGATGAGCATTCAGGTAATGCTTAATATCATTGAAATTCGTAAGGATTCAGAGGGAAGTGAAAAGATCACGCTCGAGTAGGAGACAATCACTGCTATGACTCCTATAGATTTGTTATGTTTCTCAGTTGATCGAATAACGGAACAGAACCCCTTTTTCACTTGTTAAGCCTCACTAGGACTCACATGCACCCCACATTATTATTATGTGTGCACCCACAATAATATTATGATTTGCATGCCCATCTCAGTTCCTCCTAACTCATGTCAAATGGTTCCTCAAACTCAAATGTCAAACGGATGTTGTCAAAATAACAAGGTCATAGAAACCCAAGGACCACAACATACTAACAACGCATCATAATGTAAGCAAGCAATTCATGTAATTATGCTATAGTGACGAGTGTGTGTCCGTATGCTACATCATAAACAAGTGTGTACTAGTCATGTAATGTATACAGTAGGTAAAAGACGAACCTTGTAATCTGGAGCTGAGCGTCATGGTCGTATTCAGTACTGTTCGGTTATAGTCTGGTTTTATAAAAAAACATTTTAAAACCAAGTTCACTATAACCAGTGGCTCTGATACCAAACTGTCACACCCCCAAAACACCACCTGCGGGAACACCGCCGGACGTGTGACGTACCAGGATCCAGCCGCCAATCACATTGAACTATAACAAGACATTAAATAAAAGTTTCCATTTATTTCATTAAGTAATTCCAAATCATAACTTAAAACAAATACGTTCAGCGGAAGCATAATGTAAATCATTATTCAAGTGTTTCAAAACAAATGTGCAAAACAATGAACATGTATCCAAGAGCCATGGCCCATGACCACTCCAGCACTCCTAGATAGCAAGTTCCAAAACCATGAATCTGATAACCTGCAAGCATGCAGACAAGTGTGTCAGACGACGCTGGTGAGTTCAAAGTTTGTTAACACATTTAGTTACCAGATATGAGTTTAAAACAATTCAGAGATTCGATGTTGTTAATAACTCGATTACCGCAGATGGTTCCAGATTATTTGCCCTTCCCCAATGCTCTATCAAACAATGGTCAAGTGGTTAAGGTAATTAGTTCACGACCATCCTCCCCGGTACGGTGTGAGGGTGCCAAACCTAATAGCGCTATCAACTAAAAACCTCGTTTCCTCCCCGGCCACCAATTCAGTATATGATGGGACTTAATGATAGATATGAGTGTATTAACCAACATCCCGAGTTTAACATTCCAGTCAAACCCAATAACCCAGTATTCCTCCCCGGAATACCTAGCAGATGTCCCTCCCCGGGACGCATGCTTGAAAAAGAGAAGTGAACTCACCTTAGATTGCTCAGTATGTTACATTACCCATTTCAAGTTGGTCAACCAAACCCTACCGTGGTTACCAGAGACAATCAGTTTATATACATAAATTACGTATTCCACATTCACATTACACAAGCATCGGACACATAACCACACATCATTATACTAGTTGTAACAGGAGGTCACGCATCACAATGATCCTTAACAGAATGTAACATGTATTCGGGTCTCATACAAAGTTCACATCACATGCTCATGTTTCACAATAACACATATCAACAGTTCAATACATGGTGCGATGGGGTTGTGCGACCCAAGTCCTAGCAGGCCCAACAAGGTGTGTGGTTCAGGTAATAGTGTGGCCCAAGGAAGTGTGTGACTAGACCTAAATTGTGTGATCCGAACCTTACTTGTGCGATCCGGGCCTTATTGTGCGATTGGACCTAACAACCGATGTGCGATCCATCAAAGAGTGCGGCCCAGATATGTTGTGCGACTGGGCTGTGGTTGTGCGACTGCACTTGTGCGATTGACCAGTAAGTTCCCAGATCGCATTTGCAACCACCCGTTTTTGTAGGATCTTGTCAAACCCCGATATTTCCACATGTTACCGGTGGGCCCGACGGGGAGTATCGTGACGTAGAAGATATCATCATTGTCAAGACACACAATATAATAGCACAGCGGAAGGCTTGGTGAATAAACTATTACAATAGTGTCTGAGTGTTCGAATGAAAGAATATACAGACTTGGTTGTAATAAGATCCACAGGCGGATCATAGAATAAAATACAAGAAACTGAAATAACAGACTCCAGGTATCTAGGGATTTGCAAGATCCTCTTATATGACACCTAGTAGCTCCAGCCTATTTACGAGAAGTACCTGTCAATCAGTCTTTAGAAAATACGTCAGTTTACACTGGTAAATACAATTAACTGACTCATTTGAAAAGTATTTATGAAAATTGATTTAAGTGCACAAGGCACAAATCATTTATAACTTGGGACAATTATTTAAGATAATCTTGTATACAGATTTACATGTTTGTCATACAATTGGGGCCGGTTGGAAGCCGGTCTTGATTAACCGACTCACAACTTATAGAACCCACAAAGGGGTTATCCCCAACATGTGGGTTTATATTTTAGCATTTGCATCTGTCAGGTGTATACCTACACCCCGTGCATAAGTCGTGGCCATTTTCAAATGAAATGAGCCGAGGATATCCAGGACACGGTCGTATTAACCCCCAATGTTTATGTTATCAAACAAAACAGATTAAAATGAGTTATGCAATTTATTAATCACAATACGATTAAATGATTTCATACACGACCAAGCGGTATTATATTATACCGTATCCCAAGTATAAGGGAAAATAAGTTAAAAGTATTTACCTAAGCTAAATGTGAGAAGTAACTCAGTCGTATATTCCTAAAGCTTTATGATAATACCTTCTACTGAAGCTACTCAATCTGTATGGAAGGTTTAATAACCTATTAGGATGCTAACGGGTCTTTATTTAAGTCAAAGACTTAGACCGGCTAGTTAGAAAGAAACTTTACGGTTCTAAACGCTAGATTAAGCGGAGACCGGAATAGAATGTGAATTGGACCCTACAAGTTTGGATACTTGTATAATATGGGTAAACCAAACACATTTTGGAAATTGAGGATTTAATGATAAGCTTAAACCCGTTTTGGCTATTTTACGTAAACTAGTCACATAAACCGATCCGAACGCATAAATGCATAACGGGTAACCAAATGAATTATATACAGGTCTCAAATGTTATTATGCTTAAGATATGTTAATACATCAGTAGGATGTTAACATATATGCCCAAAAAGTATATTAAACCAATTTAAGTCCCGTAGGGGTATTTTGGTCATTTTAGTGATTATAAAAGAGATTTTATAACAAACTGAGGTTCTGGTCTTTAGTAATTAGTAAAAAAATTTTTATTTTATCACATTATATCAGTAAGATATTATACATATGTGAGGTTTACCATTTATGGCCAAACTATGCCCCGAAAGGGCATTTTGGTCATTTCACATATGCTTTTAAGGACATTTTTGGAAATCGGAGTTCATGACTTATACCTACTGTAATAATATTAAAATTTGTTTAAAAATTCAGTAGGTAACAAGTCTTAGGTGTTAAATATGGTTTTAAACCATACTATGCACCTAAGCGTAACTTGCTAATTGACGATAATTAAGATGTTTATGTAAATTTGAGATTTTTATCAATGTTAAACGCTCAAAATAATTTATTTAATGTATGAAATCAGTAGGAAAAATTTTGGCATTCAAATCATTTGCAAATCTCATTTTATGCATGAAAATGGTATTATCGTCATTTACCGAATTACACAAGAACTCTATGATATGAGCAGATTATAATCTGGTCAAAAATCCTAAAAATCCTTAAAAATAATGTTTTAACTGTAGGTAATGAGTTTTGGTTCAAAATCCAAGTTTAAACATGTCTTATGCAAGATATCGCAATTTAATTAATAAAAGCTTCTATTTACGATATCGACCATAACTTCAGTTTGAGACCAAGAACTAATGCCAAATTTTCGGGACAAGCTTATATATCAATAACAAAAGTTTTTGTCCTCTCACATTTCTAAAAATCTCATTTATATGTTAAAAGGGTAATTATGGCATTTATAAGCATATTAACAAACAAGAGCATATAATTCAAACTACTAAGGACCAAGCAATATAACTCCATGGGGTTATACTACTATCTAATACGGTCCTAATGGGTGCTTAAAACATGGGAGAATCAAGCTTAAACGGGTCAGAACTGAAAGTAAAAGCAAAAGTCAAGCTTTTACGACTTTCGGTTATGAACCGACCTTAGACTGATAATTGTCAGGTTAGACATGTTTAAACATTTTCTAATACTAATTACCAAGTTATTAGAATGTTAAAATATAATTTATAACTTCTGTTTTATTAGTTTAAACCATTATTAAAGTTTATGTCCAGTTTGACTTTTTGACTAACTAGTTTGACCCGACAATTAACTAGTCAAACGAAATAATTAGGAGGTGCCCTTTTAAGGGTTAATCACCTACATTAATATGGTCACATAACCACTTTTATTTCGGTCAGTGGCCGGGCCATTTATGATTAAACCGAAAGTCAATGTCTAATTACGATATCTTTGACTTTTTGGGTTTTAAGCTAATAAAATGAACTAAGCAGGTACTAAGACACTTACATAAGGTCCTAGCTATCTTTTCTACACTTCTTGATCCTCTTCTAATGCCAGCTATCTCCAGAGATGTCCAAAACTCAAGCTTGGAGAGTTGAGAGTGAAAATGAGTGAATGAACACTTGAATTGATTGACAAAAGGCTCATGATATAGGGATTTCAAGTGGCTCCAGATGATAACAGGTGTTAGGGGATGAAATCAGGTCTCTACAGGTGTCTTGGTGGTTTCTAAAAACCATCTACAAGCCCTTGTTTTCGAAAATTTTTGTTTGGAGCTCAAGAAAAGGCATCAACCTGCACCTGGCAAGAGAAGGCTGCCAGCTTAGTGCCGTCGCGCTGCACGACGACTGAGAGCCGCCACGGTCACGCCACGCGACCACCTAGGTTACCAGCCTAACAAGTCTAATTTTTGGCAAGTTCAGTCCCTGCACTTTTTTAAGCCTTATATCTTTCATTTTAAACACCTTTGGCCCTTGTAGTTAGTTTATAGATGATCTAGGGAGTACAACCAAACTCCGTTAGGCCCAGTTTCGTTAAATATCACCATAAATACAAGTTTCATCACGTTGACACTTTTTACCCAAATTCTTGAAAACTTGTATAACGATCTCGAGACCACATGAAATTTATACCACTTATTCTTGAGAGTATATTTGAATATTTCGAAGCCTTGGGTTCGTTAAAAGGTCACTCAGAGGTAAGAATTAACATGTTGACACGTTTAACCCCTGTAGTTTAAAATCTTTCGATTATTTTCATAAACGGCTTCTTACATCCAATCAATCACTCATTTAAGAATATATTCTTCGTGTGTGGTCATTCAGAGGCACAAGTTTGGCATGTTGACACTTTTAGTCCCTGTGGTTTCATATTTTCATCGTTTGGTAACTTTAGTCCTTCAAACTCAATCTTTCACATATTTAGAGTTTAGGACACGTGTCTTTACATAATTGAACACGTTTTTACGTGGTGTTACATCCTCACCCCCTTAAAAGAAATCTCAACCTCGAGATTTACTGGAATAAGTGAGGGTACTTTTGTCGCATAGTGGACTCAAATTCCCACGTAAATTCAGGGCCTCTACGGGCATCCCATTTAACCTTCACTATAGGCACGTGCTTCCTTCGGGGCTTTTTGACCTGACAATCCTCGATCGATATAGGTCTTTCAATAAATCTCAGACTTTCATCAATCTGTATGTCTTTATGAGACATAGCTAACGATTCATCAGCTAGACATTTCTTGAGATTACAGATGTGGAACACATTATGAATTCCACTCAGCAGTTTAGCTTATAAGCTACACTGCCGACACATTCGATGATCTCGAATGGTCCAATATATCTAGGGCTTAACTTACCCTTCTTACCAAAATGCATCACACCTTTCCAGGGTGATACTTTTAGTAAGACTTTATCGCCCACTTCAAATTTTAGAGGTTTTCGCCTCTCATCAGCATAACTTTTTTGCCTATCCCTGGCAGCTTTCAAGTGATCACGAATTTGGACAATCTTGTTTGTTGTTTCAAGGACTATATCAGGTCCTGATAACTGAGCTTCTCATACTTCCGCCCAACAAACAGGCGTTCTACATTTCCTTCCATACAACGCCTCAAAAGGCGCAGCTTGAATGCTAGTATGGTAGCTATTGTTATAGGAGAACTCGATCAAAGGTAGGTGGTCATCCCAACTACCTCCTAAATCAATAACACATGCTCGAAGCATGTCTTCCAAAGTTTGAATTGTACGCTCACTATGTCCATCTGTCCGAGGATGGTAGGCAGTACTAAAATTCAGACGAGTGCCTAAAGATTGTTGGAAACTTTTCCAAAAGTGAGAGGTGTATCTTGTATCTCTATCGGATATAATAGACACCGGCACTCTGTGGAGAGATACAATCTTATCCACGTACAATTGAGCTAGCTTGTCAGAGCTATGAGTCTCCTTGATGGGTAAGAAATGTGCTGACTTAGTCAGTCTATCAACTATAACCCATATAGTATCATTTCCATGCCTTGTTTTAGGTAACTTGGTTATAAAGTCCATAGTTACCATCTCCCACTTCCATGTGGGAAGTTCTGGCTGTTGAACCAGACCCGACGACTTTTGATGTTCAGCTTTAATCTGAGCACAAGTCAGGCACTTAGCTACATGTGTGGCAATAGATTTCTTTAAACCTATCCACCAATAATTAGCTTTCAAATCCTGATACATCTTGTCACCTCTAGGGTGAACTGAGTATTTAGAATTGTGAGCTTCCTGGAGGATTATATCACGAAGCCCTCCATGAATGGGAACCCAAATTCTTCCATTCAGTCTAAGGATTCCATCCTTGCCAGGTGCTAACTGTTCAGCAGTTACACCTAACTTTTCATTTGGAAAGTTAGCTTCCAAAACAGCTTCTTTCTGTGCAGCTAACAGCCTTTCATTCAAACTGTTCTTCAGTTCAATGCTATTGGCATTAATCCTGATAGATTTTAATCTTTCCTTTCGGCTTAGAGCATCGGCGACCACATTCGCTTTACCAGGATGGTAGCGAATTTCGCAATCATAATCATTTAGAGTCTCCATCCAACGGCGCTGTCTCATGTTGAGATCCTTTTGATTGAATAAATGTTGGAGACTTTCGTGATCAGAATAGAATACACATTTAGTTCCATATAAATAGTGCCTCCATAACTTAAGTGCGAAGACAATGGCACCCAACTCCAAATCATGGGTGGTGTAATTCTTTTCATGCACTTTTAGTTGTCGTGATGCGTAGGCAATCACCTTGCCTCGCTGCATAAGTACACAACCCATACCGGTGTGTGAAGCATCACAGTACACGACAAATTCTTCCACTCCTTCGGGTAATGACAATACCGGAGCATTGCTCAATTTCTGTTTAAGAATCTCAAAAGATTCTTGTTGTTTTGGACCCCAATCAAATTTCACATTCTTGCGGGTCAGAGAAGTCAATGGTGCAGCTATCCTCGAGAAGTTCTCAATGAATCTTCTATAATAACCATCTAATCCCAGAAAGCTGCGAATCTCTGTTGGTGTCTTTGGTGCTTCCCAGTTCATAATGGCTTCTATCTTGGTGGGATCTACTTGTATGCCACGCTCACTAACAACATGTCCAAGAAATTGAATTTCACGAAGCCAGAACTCGCACTTGGAGAATTTAGCATACAACTTCTCTTGTCGAAGCAATTCTAAGATACATCGAAGGTGCTTCTCGTGATCAACTTGGCTACGAGAATAGATATGTATGTCATCTATGAAGACAATGACAAACTTATCTAAGTATGGCTTGCAGACTCTATTCATGAGGTCCATGAATGCTACAGGTGCATTAGTGAGCCCGAAAGGCATCACTAAGAACTCGTAATGTCCATACCTTGTTCTGAACGCTGTCTTTAGTACATCTTCAGATGTAACCTTGAGTTGATGATACCCAGATCTTAGATCAATCTTTGAGAAATAGCTTGCCCCTTGAAGTTGGTCGAATAAGTCGTCGATCCTGGGCAAAGGATAACGATTCTTGATCGTTACCTTGTTTAACTCACGATAATCAATGCATAAGCGCATTGATCCATCCTTCTTCTTCACAAACAAAATTGGAGCTCCCCAAGGCGAAGAGCTGGGTTGTATGAAACCCTTTTCCAGTAAGTCATCCAATTGAGTCCTGAGCTCTTCCATTTCAGTAGGCGCTAGATGATAAGGAGCTTGTGCCATTGGTGCAGATCCTAGTAGAATGTCTATCCTGAATTCAACTTGCCTCTCAGGAGGTAATCCTGGTAATTCATCAGGAAAGACATCAGGATACCCGAAGATAATTGGAATATCTTCAATCTTGGGTTTCGGGTCATTTACTGTCACTTGTGCCATGTAAATGAGACATCCGTTCTTTAAACACCTTGATACTTTGAGAATAGACACATTGCTGGGCAAACCATGTTGTGTATCTCCTTGGATAGTGACGGATTCACCAGAAGGGATTTTGATGATAATTTGCTTTTTATCGCAGGCAATTTGGGCTTGGATATGCGACAACCAATCCATGCCTAGAACTACATCAAACCCGACCAATTTCATTGGCAAGAGGGATAGCGGGATAGAAAGATTCTTAATGGATATAGAGCATCCATCAAGAATAGTCAAAGATGTTTCTAAGGTACCATCGACAAGCTCTACCTCATATTTTATTCTAGAGTCTTAATAGGCATATTCAGTCATTTACTAAACATATGGTCTACAAAAGACTTATCAGCACCTGAATCCAATAAAACTCTAGAATAATTATTATTAATGAGGAAGGTACCTGTTATAACGTTTCCGCCGTTGGTTTTCTTTGCCTCATTGGGCTTCTTAGCATTCTTAGGGCAATTAGTCTTGATGTGCCCCTTTTCGTTGCAACCGTAACAGGTCGCATCCTTAATGTTCCGGCACTCTACAGACTTGTGCCCTTTCTTTTTGCAGATCCCACAAGGTTTAGCTTGTGGGTCCTGGTTGCACTTTCCAAAGTGCCTCTTGTTGCAAGTCTTGCATCTGGGCTTGTCACCCGACTGTCCTTTCTTGGAACTAGAGTTCCCTTTGTTCTTTTTGTTCGACTGATGTGACTGATCTTCCCCCCTCTTTCTTTTTCCATCATCGGTGGTTTTCTTTGTCCTACTCCTTACAACATCGAGAGTAAGGGACAAAGATAGATCTATAGCAGACCTATAAGTAGCAGGCTTAGAGGCCTTAACATTTCCTTTCACTTCAGGGGCCAAACCACCGATGAAACGCGCAATGCGTTTGGGTTTTGGGGTGACCAAGTATGGCACAAGCCTTGACATCGAGTTGAAACTAGTCACATAGGACCTGCAATCCAAATCCTTCATCACCAAAGTAAGGAAGTCAGTTTCTATTCTCTCGACTTCATGTTGAGGACAATAAGTGTCCTTCACAAGATCAACAAACTTGCTCCATGAAAGGTTATACAGATGAACCTTTCCAGTGGATTACACCAATGCTTTCCACCAAGTGAGGGCGTCGCCCTTGAAGGATTGAGACACATACTTAACTATGTCTTCCTTAGCACATCCACTGATGTCAATCACAGTTTCCATTTCATCTAACCACTTCATACAGTCAATTGCTCCCTTTCCTCCTGTGAAATCTCTCGGTTTACAGGAGACGAAGTATTTATAGGTACAACTCTTGTTGTACTTGGGAGTCTGATTTAACACAACCTTCTGAGATTCAGATCTCTGGTTGGATGAATGCTGAGATTCAACCCTTTTTGATGCATGTGAATGCGATAAGAGTATTGTATGAGTTTTGGACCGAACATGACTCGGTTCTTTGAATATTTTATCCACCGCTTGAGCAACTGCGGTATCAATCATTGCTTGCAATTCAGCATTTGTAAGATTTATTCTTGCTTCATTATTGTTCTCTTCTTGCGGATGACTGTTTGCTTCGTCAGAGCCAGCCATGATTTGAGTACTATATCAAACAATAATGATATATTTAAATTATATAATGAATCATCGCTTTGATGATTAGATGGTCATGGTATAAATAAACCATATAAACCATTTTAATTAATAAATAACAATCAATTTGATTATGATTTGCCTAGGCTTCGAACAAACCATAAAAAGCAATCAATAGGATATAATCCTTTATATTTATTAGACAGGGGATATAAATCACAACTGTCAATGTCATAAAAGACATTTTCATATAGCACAAGGCTCGTCTCGAAGGACATTTAGATGGAACAAAAAGCCTTGTCTTAAGGACGATTAAAACATAACCAATGATCTCTTGGATCAGTGATCTTTTAAGGGTCGAAGCTAGTTCATTTCCCTTTTGACAAGAAGTTTGTAAAACAAAACCATCATTGTCATTAATACACCCTTGCTTATAAGCTTACATCTCAATTGGATGTTTTGGTGTATACATCATATTGATGTTTATTAGCCAAGATTCATATTTATCATATAGGCTATGGAAGTGACTTGGGAAAGTCCAAGTACATTTGGAAGCTTGGGTGGTCTCTCGAGCCACACAGCCAGGAATGTTAACATGTTTTCAGATGTTAACAGGGAATTTATTGTCTTAAAAAATTATAGCCATTAATATTTTGGCTAGGTTATACCTTTAAGAATTTCTTTGGCGGATCAATTTAAAATTTAAATGATATAACATGATGATGTAATAAAATACATATTTAAAATCCAAATAGAAATTCCATTAAACTACTAAACTATTACAAGAATGCCCTAAACGGGACTTAAAATAAACACACTGCCCACGCAGGGGCTAGAGAAGTAGAAATAAGTTCACGCAGGGACTAGGTACAGAAAATAAAATGTCTTCGCAAGGACTTGATTGAAAGTAAAATACAAAATAAAGTAAACAACTTTCTACTTCTTTTTGCCTTTGATGAGACTCGCAAGGCCCTTGAGAAAGTTGTTATGCTTCTTATTGGTTTCATCCGCTTTTCGCACAACCCTGTCCAACCTCTGCAGAATTTCTTGAGTTTGCTCCTGTTGGGGAGGAGGAGGTTACTGATAAGGCGGGTATTGATACCCTTGCACTGGATATCCAGTTGGGTAAACTGGAGGATAAGATGAAGGGTAAAGTGCATTATATTGTGCTGCCGTAAGATATGGATTTTGGGCTCCATAACCCGAAGAAGTTGGATATTCAAATGGGTTATACCCAGACGAACCTGGGTATGTTGGTATTGGGTTGTCAAAACCCACTGGCGGTGGCGGTGGTGCATAAGAAACTGGAGGAGGATTCTCTTCCGGCACCGCATGCGAGGGTCAACCCATTTGGGGGTCCTCGGAAATAGGAGGGTATGAGCTTGAACCTTGAGGGGAATGAACCGTGGTCCCCCATGCACAGACATTCTTGCATTCCTCCTTCGCTTAGGCGGCTCGGGAGGTGGTTGAGGTGGTTCCTCAACAGGTAGAGGTGGTGGGGAAACCGCTTGAAGATACGGTTCATTCAAAGGAGGTTGAGCAGGAGAGTTATGATATGAAGGGGTGAATTCCCATTCATACATGGCCCACCTTTCGGAAAAAGAATCGGGCCCTTAGTATGGCGATCCTTGATATGGAGAACTGCTGGATATGCTGATTGGGTGGCCAGGTGTCCGGGTTGGTGGTTCTGGATCAGGGTCGTCGTCCATTTCTATCTCTTGGGAGAAGTGGTCTTCGGGTCCTAAAGGATTGAAACCCAGAAGATTGTTGACATAGTCGTTGGGGTTGAACTGAGCTGGGGAATAAATGGAATCAGAGTGATGGAAAGAATGGGAGCGTAAAGAGTGGTAAGATTGGTGCGAATGGTGTGATTCTTGAGAGTGATGGGAATGCTAGGGCTCGTCAGGAATGGGTAGCCCAAAGTATGGAGGATCTGAAGGTGAGGATCCTAGAATAAACAGAGTGCCTTGCTGGTTCGAAGGTATGACTCCATTGATTCCGAGAGTCGGAACTAGAGAAAGATGCTGACCGAGTGTGCCTATGGGAGGGTCCCGCATGGCCTGATGGCCCTCCTCTCATCGGTCCCTTTCCCTTGCCTCGTACACGTGGCGGCATTTTCAATTAGCTAACCTGTCAAAACAAGTAAAACAAAAATATAAACGATAAAAAGAAAGTTAAGAATAAATCCTAGGTCATATGCCTAGACTCGGAAGTCTAAGGAATGCGCTTATTGTGTCATTGAGAATAAGCACAAAAGGTTAGTGTTTAATTCACTCAATGTTGGCTCTGATACCAACCTATCACACCCCGATATTTCCACATGTTACCGGTGGGCCCGGCGGGGAGTATCGTGACGTAGTTGATATCATCATTGTCAATACACACAATATAATAGCACAGCGGAAGGCTTGGTGAATAAACTATTACAAACCATAATGTCTGAGTGTTCGAATGAAAGAATATACAGACTTGGTTGTAATAAGATCCACAGGCGGATCATAGAATAAAATACAAGAAACTAAAATAACAGACTCCAGGTATCTAGGGATTTGCAAGATCCTCTTATATGACACCTAGTAGCTCCAGCCTATTTACGAGAAGTACCTGTCAATCAGTCTTTAGAAAATAAGTCAGTTTACACTGGTAAATACAATTAACTGACTCATTTGAAAAGTATTTATGAAAATTGATTTAAGTGCACAAGGCACAAATCATTTATAACTTGGGACAATTATTGAAGATAATCTTGTATACAGATTTACATGTTTGTCATATAATTGGGGCCGGTTGGAAGCCGGTCTTGATTAACCGACTCACCACTTATAGAACCCACAAAGGAGTTATCCCTAACATGTGGGTTTATATTTTAGCATTTGCATCTGTCAGGTGTATGCCTACACCCCGTGCATAAGTCGTGGCCATTTTCAAATGAAATGAGCCGAGGATATCCAGGACACGGTCGTATTAACTCCCATGTTTATGTTATCAAACAAAACAGATTAAAACGGGTTATGCAATTTATTAATCACAATCCGATTAAATGATTTCATACCCGACCAAGCGGTATTATATTATACCGTATCCCAAGCCCGTATAAGGGAAAATAAGTTAAAAGTATTTACCTAAGCTAAATGTGATAAGTAACTCAGCCGTATATTCCTAAAGCTTTATGATAATAACTTCTAATGAAGCTACTCAATCTGTATGGAAGGTTTAATAACCTATTAGGATACTAACGGGTCTTTATTTAAGTCAAAGACTTAGACCGGCTAGCTAGAAAGAAACTTTACGGTTCTAAATGCTAGATTAAGCGGAGACCGGAATAGAATGTGAATTGGACCCTACAAGTTTGGATACTTGTATAATATGGGTAAACCAAACACATTCTGGAAATTGAGGATTTAATGATAAGGTTAAATCCGTTTCGGCTATTTTACATAAACTAGTCACATAAACCGATCTGAACGGATAAATGCATAACGGGTAACCAAATGAATTATATACAGGTCTCAAATGTTATTATGCTTAAGATATGTTAATACATCAGTAAAGTATTTAAAACCAATTTAAGTCCCGTACGGGCATTTTGGTCATTTTAGTGATTATAAAAGAGATTTTATAACAAACTGAGGTTTTGGTCTTTAATAATTAGTAAAAATATTTATTTTATCACATTACATCAGTAAGATATTATACATATATGAGGTTTACCATTTATGGCCAAACTATGCCCCGAAAGGGCATTTTGGTCATTTCACATATGCTTTTAAGGACATTTTTGGAAGTCTGAGTTCATGACTTATACCTACTGTAATAATATTAAAATTTGTTTAAAAATTCAGTAGGTAACAAGTCTTAGGTGTTAAATATGGTTTTAAACCACACTATGCACCAAATTAGCGTAAAACTCATTAATTTACGATAATTAAAATATTTATGTAAATCTAAGATTTTTATCAGTTTTAAATGCTCAAAATAATTTATTTACTATATGAAATCAGTAGAAAAAAGTTTGGCATTCAAATCATTTGTAAATCTCATTTTATGCATGAAAAGGGTATTATCGTCATTTACCGAATTACACAAGAACTCTATGATATGAGCAGATTATAATCTGATCAAAAATCCTAAAAATCCTTAAAAATAATGCCTTAACAGTAAGTAATGCGTTTTGGTTCAAAATCCAAGTTTAAACATGTCTTATGCAAGATACCGCAATTTAATTAATAAAAAACTTCTATTTACGATATCGAGCATAACTTCAGTTTGAGACAAAGAACTAATGCCAAATTTTCGGGACAAGCTTATATATCAGTAACAAAAGTTTTGTCGTCTCACATTTCTAAAAATCACATTTATATGTCAAAAGGGTAATTATGGCATTTATAAGCATATTAACAAACAAGAGCATATAATTCAAACTACTAAGGACCAAGCAATATAACTCCAGGGGGTTATACTACTATCTAATATGGTCCTAATGGGTGCTTAAAACATGGGAGAATTAAGCTTAAACGGGTCAGAACTGAAAGTCAAAGCAAAAGTCAAGCTTTTGCGACTTTCAGTTATGAACCGACCTTTGAAAATTGTCGGGTTAGAGATGTTTAAACATGTTCTAATACTAATTACCAAGTTATTAGAATGTTAAAATATAATTTATAACTTCTGTTTTATTAGTTTAAACCATTATTAAAGTTTCTGTCCAGTTTGACTTTTTGACTAACTAGTTTGACCCGATAATTAACTAGTCAAACGAAATAATTAGGAGGTACCCTTTTAAGGGTTAATCACCTACATTAATATGGTCACATAACCACTTTTATTTTGGTCAGTGGCTGGGCCATTTATGATTAAACCGGAAGTCAAAGTCTAATTACGACATCTTTGACTTTTTGGTTTTTAAGCTAATAAAATGAACTAAGCAGGTACTAAGACACTTACATAAGGTCCTAGCTATCTTTTCTACACTTCTTGATCCTCTTCTAATGCCAGCTATCTCCAGAGATGTCCAAAACTCAAGCTTGGAGAGTTGAGAGTGAAAATGAGTGAATGAGCACTTGAATTGATGGACAAAAGACTCATTATATAGGGATTTCAAGTGGCTCCAGATGATAACAGGTTTTAGGGGATGAAATTAGGTCTCTACAGGTGTCTTGATGGTTTCTAAAAGCCATCTACAAGCCCTTGTTTTCGAAAATTTTTGTTTGGAGCTCAAGAAAAGGCATCAACCTGTTCCTGGCAAGAGAAGGCTGCCAGATTAGTGTCGTCGCGCTGCGCGACGGCTGAGAACCTCCACGGTCGCGCCACGCGACCACCCAGGTTACCAGCCAAACAAGTTTAATTTTTGCCAAGTTCAGTCCCTGCACCTTTTTAAGCCTTATATCTTTCATTTTAAACACCTTTGGCCCTTGTAGTTAGTTTATAGATGATCTAGGGAGTACAACCAAACTCTGTTTGGCCCAATTTCGTTAAATATCACCATAAATACAAGTTTCATCACGTTGACACTTTTCACCCAAATTCTTGAAAACTTGTATAACAATCTCGAAACCACATGAAATTTATACCACTTATTCTTGAGAGTATATTTGAATATTTCGAAGCCTGGGGTTCGTTAAAAGGTCACTCAGAGGTAAGAATTAATATGTTGACACGTTTAACCCCTGTAGTTTAAAATCTTACATTTATTTTCATAAACGGCTTCTTACATCCAATCAATCACTCATTTAAGAATATATTCTTCGTGTGTGGTCATTCAGAGGCACAAGTTTGGAATGTTGATACTTTTAGTCCCTGTGGTTTCGTATTTTCATCGTTTGGCAACTTTAGTCCTTCAAACTCAATCTTTCACATATTTAGAGTTTAGGACACGTGTCTTTACATAATTGAACACGTTTTTATGTGGTGTTACAGATCTACTCCAAAGAAATCGTAACTGTTTCCTTTTTACAATTCCGTAACCGACACCCCACTAATTTCAAACAAATCAATTACACAACTAAATCCACAGGTTTTAATTATCTACCAACAGTTTCATCACCATCATTCATAATCAAATCATATCAATTATCACCGCAATTACAATTAACACTCATCATTAGTCTATCCTAGTTTTCGTGAGTTGTCCAGGAACAAGAATCATTGTTCCATTTAAGGTAACCACCAACAGTTTATGCATGAACAATCCTTAGACTAACATTATAATTTTATCAAAACCCTAGTTATCAATTAACACTAACAGTGATTTAACATAACCTATTCACATCGGCCCAAATACCCTATCATTCCATCGCACCCTCATTATCAGATTGCCAATTCACTATGTCCGATTATAACTATCATCAAACTGTCAAACCCTTATGTTCATATAATTATGGTTACACAATATCACCCATGGATTCAGATTCCAACATACAGTTTAATCAAATTCGTGCTCATACAACGCCTTTAATCATAAGCAATCTAACATAAGAACATCTTACACTAAGCATCAAGTAAGAACACAATCAAAGAATGATCAAGTACGTAAGGAACACAACCGAAACAATGGTGAACACTGACCTAGAGATGTAGAGTGAATGAGTTGAAGGAGATAATGCTTCGAATGATGATGATTGCCAGCGATTCCAACGGATGAGGAGAGAAACAGTTAGGGTTTGCTAAACTTTGTGTTTGTGCAGCCAGGAAAGCCACGCACAACATGTTGTGCGTATATGCTCACCATTGTGGGCCAGGCTTAGCTAGGCTCGAAGGAGTGTATAGGCCGAGACCAACTTTTAGGTGAGAAAAGTGTGCGAGCCTAACGAGGGTATACAATCCAGATTAATGTGCGGTCACGTATCAGTATAACGTATAATTATTTAACAACTTAAAATCACTCACTTTGAGATACTGCCAAGTATACTTGAACATCGTTACACGTAATCATGAAGCACAACACGAGTTAGAGGTTTCAGGATTAAACGATGCTAACCTTGAAAGTTCGGGTTGTCACATCATCCCCAACTTGAAAGAAATTCAAGTCCCGAAATTTGATAGGCAGTCTCGGAGAAAGGTAAGATAGTTTAGGATGATTGTGGATTTTCCTCGAGTGCCACATCGCGTCTGGTACTATGACGAACAGTGCATAACTTGGGCAGAAAGCGTCTGATTGACGAATCGCCAAGGATTTCATTATCCATTAGCCTCACACTAGTCTAGCGAACTAGTTAACCATATTTTGGTGTCATAAGTATCCTAAATAAACACCATATCATCGATGGTAAATTAGAACCATAGTTCCCGGTATTATATAGTACCTTTCGTACACCACCTGGTATCAAACCGATGAGCAAACTAGTGGTATTTTTACCATCCAAAACAAATAATTACTAGTCTGGTGAACTAGTTAGGCCTAGTTTAACATCTTAAACATGACTATTGTACTAATCATACAAGAACATGGATAAGTACATAAATATCTAACAAAAAAAAAAAAAAAAACTAGCACATATTATATGTAAAGTTAAAAAAATATTAAAAAAATATACATTTACCCCTCATGTTCACGGCAAAAGTGGGTCCCCAAATCCACCATTTGTGATGTTGGTAAGTAAAAGAATTATGGTAGGAAAGCATGGCCTAGAGATATTGAATCTTGACTTTGCAACACATGAATATTATTACAATCTTACACTCCATTCCTAACATCATTTATCAACCTTTCAAACACAAAGAAACTTCCTCATTTTCCTCCTAACTTACGGCACATACACCACCCTCACATACTCTCATTTTCTTTTTCTTTTTCATAACACACTTAATCCAAGCTTCACTCATGCATAGAAGATTATCTAGGAAGTTGTAAGCCATGGGTGCTTTATAGGAGCTTTGGAACTTCAAGAATCTTCACAACTTGTTCATCTTCTTCACTAGTTTCTGCCTTAGCCATTGTGCTAGTAGTAAGACGATCCAACCTATTTTTTATGGTTAATATTTTATATAGTTTATATGAGTACAAGGGAAATCATCTTGAAACTCACTAAAAGAATACTTAAAAAAACTCTAAAAATAAACAAGATAATATAACTAAATATATAGTATTCTTGTTGATCTTGATGTTTGTTGTAGTGTAGATTATGTTAATTAATATGATCTTGCCATATTATGTTTAAAAATATGATCTAAACACGAATGTGTTTAGATTAAGCAAGATCATCATCTTCAACTTCATGAACTTCATTTGTAAAAATGGAAATGTTTTTAGAAATGTATAAGGTCATTAATGAACTTGAAAGCATGACTTTTAAACTAGTGAACTTGTGATATAACAAGGTTATATAAAAATATGGAACTTGTGGATGAACCTAAAAATATATTTATTTTAGTGGTTTTAGAAAATATATATATAAGCAAGTTATACAAAAGAATGAAAAAGGGATGATCACAAGAACATAGATATTTTTTTAGGAAACTTGTCAAATATATATAAACAAGTTCATGAAGATTTGAAGATGGTTGTGTGGATACCATGCTTAAAAGTTATGTTTTGGAACTTGTTTTGAATTGATGATGATTTGTAAAATTGATTGATGATTTAAACGCGTTTTGAAAATGTGGGAAACGTCATAGTTTAGGGGAAACGATGGCGAATTTTTCTAAAAATCTAATCGCGATTAAAAATGGGGTTAAAGGGTGATTAACAAAGCTAAACGTGATTAGTGGTCTTAACGTCATTGTGGAAGCTTTGATGAAAATGGTTAAGTCACAAATATTCAAGAGTTCTTATGAACTTGAATTTATATTTTCACAAAAAAAAAAAAAAATGGGTGAAAATAATAACCACATATAAGTATAATTTTTGGCAAAAAAATTATATATTTTGGAAACTCGTCAAATATATGTATTATGTGCTATGTGTATGTACTAAGATACACTTAGGGTGATCAAAATAATACACCCATGATACCAAAAAATACTTGTATGAAACAAATATAAAAAGACTCAAAAATACATATTCATGTTTCCTACATGTTCCAAAAGAAATGAAATGAAATCGGATATAAATAAATCCTAAACATATTATATCCATAAGTGAATAAACGGGCGAATAAACAAAACGGACAATGGACGAGCTCACAAGAAATATAGATTAAGCGATCACGACGTGTCTAACAATATATTTATAGACAACCGGGCGAATATATGTATATATATCATCGATAACAATTCCGGAAAGTTGAAAGAAAAATACGAAATTTCTAAGTATTCTTTAATAAAAGAATGAAAATTATAAAAATTACATATTTAGTAATTTTTACAAAATGCAAGATTTTTAAATAAATTGACACCTAAAAATCAAGTTGGGCTAGGCCCAAATTACTAAAATACATGGGCTAGGGCCCAATGATAAAATATTTGGGTTAGGCCCAAATTGCTAAGATACAAGGGTTAGGGCCCAATGATAAAATATTTGGGTTAGGCCCAAATTACTAAAATACATGGGCTAGAGCCCAATGATAAAATATTTGGGTTAGGCCCAAATTGCTAAGATACAAGGGCTAGGGCCCAATGATGAAATATTTGGGCTAGGACCAAATTACTAAGGTACATGGGTTAAAGCCCAATGACATAGAAACGTGGGATAAACCAAAGACCGGGTTTAGTCCCAATGACATAGGTTCGGCCCAATGACACGAGTGCGAAGCACGAGAACATGTGTAGAGCGAAGCCGTTCACACATAATTCAATACATACAAAACATATATATGCACTTATGAAATCTATATACATAACAAGTGAACGAACAAACTACCAACACACTAAAATACAAAGTTGTTCCAAAGTGACAAGTGAAAACACAATAAGAATTCAAGATGAACAACTTGTATGAGGTCCGATAAGACCTAGGGTCTAATAAAGTTAGTACATGTGTAGGTTAATCACACGCACGGACGCTCACTACGATATCACAATACACAGAACGCAAAATTGCGAGTTCATGTCCCCCCTTTCAATTATTTCAATGTTTTGTTTTTAAAACAATCGAGGGGAAATACATGCTAAAACTACGGGTATGTTAGCTATTGGTTTAGATGATAACACGATCAATGTACACAAGTAGGATGATGACATAGTAACCACTAATCACTTAGTGACCAAGGTGCAAAAGGTGTAGATCTATAGAGCTTGAGACACGCTCCACTCCTTGATAGGCCATAGGAGTGCTTTTGTGATCCTAGAAAATGCCAAAGTTGTCTCGGTTTGGTTACGTACTTATGGTACATAATGTCAGGGGGATCGCTACCCACTGATAGATCCTTAAACTCCATAAATGCTATTAACATACCGGGATTTCATTACAAGAATACAAAGATTTCATATGATAACAATAACTGCATGAACTCGCTCAACTTTTGTTGAGTTTTTAAAACTACATATATTTCAGGAAACAAGTCTTGAGCCGGTGATACACTATGGGAAACGGGAAAGTCAATGACAACGATAGCCGCTTTTGGAGGGTTTGTCTTTTATATCCCAACTTCGTATGGGTATATAGAGGACAAAACCTCACTATGTTTTATGTCAAAAACTATCTTTTGTGTTGTGTAATATAACTATGTTATGGTTAACGTTTGTGAACGTTGTGAAAACTAGAAAACTACGTTGGAAACTTGTAAACTTTGTTTGAAAACAATATAAATATGGCATCGTTGTGGTTTATTATGTTTACACATTTGGATGCAATGATCACCTTTCTTACGTCACACACAATACGCTTCCGCTGCTAGCTGGCTGTGTCATTGTTCCCGTACGCAGGCTGATCCGGTGCTCCCTTCAATCTATTCCAGGCCGTGTTTACTGTTAAACATGCACAATGAGTATACTCGAACCCTTTTTCACTTAACGCACTTTTGGGTGTTACATACGTTCTCTATCAAAACACGACGCACACAACGCTTAAACTCATTTTAAACGCTG
Source organism: Helianthus tuberosus (assembly GCA_030545235.1). Taxonomy (NCBI): domain Eukaryota; kingdom Viridiplantae; phylum Streptophyta; class Magnoliopsida; order Asterales; family Asteraceae; genus Helianthus; species Helianthus tuberosus. The sequence continues at coordinate 39,798,633 of CM060371.1, read as the reverse complement.
ACCATTCTCGCATGTTATACGTGAATCGTTGAATGCTTGTTTGCTATGTTTACACGTTGATAGCTTGCCTACCGCCCTTAGCAACAATAGTACTATAGTTTGGACCCAGCACCTATTTATTTAGGGGTTGCTAGGGATCTTATACTCACTTGATGTGCGTGCTCACTGCGGAGAACACGTATCGCGTATACTCTAATTCGCAGTCATGTGGTTAGCTTGTATTATTGTTGATAGCTTACTTGATTCACCCCTCTACATGTTACATGCTGGTTATGCGTACACGCTTTATTACTATACTTATGCTAAACTTGTGTACTTGCCTTTACATTATTGTATTGACTTATATTTTAACGTATGTGACAGGTTGATGATTACCATATGTTGCAAATGGATAGGAACCCTAGAAACTCACATAAAAATCTAGGTTGTCGGATTTGAATTGTTTGAGAGACTTGCTATCTATTATGCCTTTTGGTTGTAATGTTTGTTCGATTGTATTGGGAAATTGAACCTTGTTAAATATTGTCATTAAATTAGTCGTTATGGATTCTCTTGAACAATCCGATTCACCTAGTGCCACACCCCGTGATTCCGCCATCGGTTGGGGTGTGACATTTGGGTAACCACAAAATAGGCAGGATCAACCCCTGACCTCGCCTGAAATCCACTGGCCTGAACCCTACTCTCCAGGACCAGGTTGCATGAAACCTACGGAGATATTTGTGACAACTGTCACTTTTCCGTACATTCCGTACACAAATTGAACAGTAATCTGTGCTTTAATAACTGTGCATGATCTAGTTTACAAGACAAATGAAATTCTGATTACTGTTATATACATACAATGGCATTTCATGTTGCAAGACTTTTATCGTTGCTACATGCACACGATATAGTTCTAATAATGCACAGAACAGAATTGGCACCATTATCAGACAAACTAAAAGCACTGACGGGAGTTCAGTACAAAGACAGGCAATGTTTTGAGACCCAGTATGAGCCAGAAACCAAGTTCTAAACTAGTATAGTGTGTAGGGAAGTAAGGACCACAAAACTGCATTCCTAAGTGATAGTTTAAGTGCTGGGAAGTGCCTAAAACTCACCCAAAGTGCAGAATTCTGCATAAATCAGCAAAAATCAGCTTTTTAACAAGCTAGTTTCATGTAAAAATATGACTAAATGGTCCTGAATGCTTTCCTAAGTGTCGGGAATTAAAAGTGTCACAAAAGGGTACATAAAGAACACTAAACGACATAGTTTGACACTTTAACAAACCGATATCTAACCAAACAACCGGACATTACCCGAAACACCGAAATTATACTAGAAACATTGTTTTAATGTTTCTGAGCTAGTTATGATCACCGAACACCCTAACACACTATATAACACATTTTACACATAAACACTAAACATTATACTTAACTTCTAACTAGATCTCTAACTTACCATTTAATCACACCTAATACCCCCCCCCCCCTTTTGGTTGGGACGGTCACCATGTGGCCCCCACCCCAAATCTTCTCTTGATCTTACAAAATCCCTCTTGATATTCCTTAGATTGTTTAGAGATTTTGTAGTGCACTTGTGAAACATGTTACACAATGGACAATGACATTAGATGGCTATAAGAAGACATAAGCTCTCATTATCACCCATACTTAATCACCACCATCTCTCTCCCCCTCACTTTTGGCCGAGAACAAGCACCCACCACCCCACCATCATCATCTCACTTCCATTCAATCCATATACTCACAAAGGTGTAAGGAAGCATATAAGAAGGTTTGGTGGTCTTGGATCTTGAAGGACCTCTCCCGATTGCTTTTATCCAACCCATTTGTCATCTACAACATCAAGTGTTCTTCCCTAGCCTTGTGCTAGTAGTAAGGCCCCTCATAACCCTTTGTTACTTCATATATTGTTGGTTAAAGGATGATACACATTGTTAATCTTGATGAACACTAAAAGACATAATCATAAATCTCTAACATAAGCACATTAACATATGAATACATGTTGATTTGTAATTATTTGCTTCTTGTTGATTGATTATTAGTGTTAGTGATGCTAGACATCATATGGAACCTACTAGATTCTGATTAAACACATGATCTAGTAAGTTAATGTGATGATCTTGTGAAAGACCAAGATCATCATGCCTTATGTTTACATGAAGTTGAATAATAAAAGTTGTTTTCATGTGATGATGATTTAAACAAAATACAAGTCTTATGAGTGGATGATTTCTAAAATAGTTTTCCAAAGAAACCAAGCTAAATCACAAAGATTTACATGAACATTGTTTTAAAAAGAACTAATCATGTTTCTAGTGTTGAAACAAGTATAAGAACACTTTGTTTACAAGAAAAATTCAAAAGAATGATTTTTGAGAAAAATCATCTAACAAGTTGTAAATACTCAAATCCTTCAAGAATGAGATTTTTAAAGAAATAAACACACTTTAAAGGGTAACTAAGTCTACTAAACATACTACCAAGTTACTACAAGTTTTTATGAAAGTTCGAGTTCATGATTATTATGTAAATAGCTTTGTTTTAGCACTTGGTAAGTGTAGATTGATTGTTGATTGTGGGTGATGATTTTTGAAAAAAAATGATATGCTTTGATAGCATGGACACCTCCATTTCTAGGGGAATTTATAGCAACATTTTCTAAAAATTATAAGCACTTAGAAAAATATTTTCTAAACAAGTATTTACAAGTGTGTTTTAACCATGGTTTTCAATATAAACTTTGCCATAGATTTTGCTACAAAAATACAAGTATTGGAGGTTGGTTTTATAAATAAAAATGGATTAATATATATAATATATATTTACATTAAAAACACATTGTGTGCGATTAATTTTATACGTTGTGTAATAGTTATATTATTTTAGGGTTTAAAGTAATATAACTTAACAAAATACCAAGAATTTACAATCCAAAATGATACCAAAAATCACAAGGAATACATATATAAGTTACACACTTAATAATGTGAAATTGAACGCAAGAACGTAACTTATAAAATATTTATTATTTTGGATACGAAAGGGATGAAAATATGATTTTTATTACAAGTATATCATATTTTTGACAAGGAGAAAATATATTATTTTTGGAAGTAAAAATATATTTTCTTGAAATATTTAGAAGATATATGATTTTTGGGAAAAATATATATTTTCTGGACAATACATTATTTATGGGACAAAATAAGTTATTATACATTTTCTAAAGTGAGACTTGAAAATATATTAATTTGGAACTACAAATACAAGAATACGAAAAATACATATATGAGATACCCCCATTGTGACAACTCGAAATTTAGAACCTTTCGTTGTATCTTGGTGTAACTTGCTTGAACGTTATGTGATTAGTTAACTTGTTGGTTCAATGAATGACCTAAGTGAAATTATGTGATTATGTGTTATGCTTGTATGTATGAGTGTGATTATGTGAACCGAGACACAAGGACACGACTCGAGACCATGCGGTCTCGAGTGAACAGTAACGGTTGGGCCGGATTGGGCCATGCACCTCTTTAGTCCACTAGTATATAACCATTGTGATTAGCCACACTTGTCATTTTTGGGCAAACAATACACACTCTCCTACACACACACACTCTCACTCTCTCTCACTAAAACCCTAGAAACACAAACCCTCTTCCCTCATTCTAGGATTCAAACCGGCAACATTAGGACCATCGGATCGAGCTCGGGATCATCACTCGGACACTCCATCTTATTCGTCTTCTTTACCATCTCGGTGCCTTTTCACAACTGGTTAGTGATTCATGCCATATATTGTATTCGGTTGATGATAGTGTGTAATATTTCGGTTGATGATGATGATGTGTGATGAAGATACTTGATAATATGTTTGCTTGTTAAATTTTATGCATGATTAAGGTGTCGATTATGTAATAAAAACACATCATGACTATTGTTTGAACATGACAAAAAGTGCTTGTTTGATTTAATGAGTTCTTGTTTGATAAATGATACATGCTTAGGAGAACATGACCTTTGTAGAATAACATATGAACAAGATGCTTTGAATAACAAAAGAATGATAAGCTTAGGGTTATTCATGATCATCCGATTTTATGTTAAATGTCATAGAACAAGTATTTTGTTTGATAAATGACCCACAAGAAAATGATTGTTGATATCTAGAGTATGTGTCATGATTCGGGTCCATGGAATGCATGACTATGTGGGATGAATATGTTGATTTGATATAAAAACTTGAAAGATGAACTACTTGAAGATCATGAAAAATATTTGAAATTGATATGTTTGATCCATTTCGGTTAGTGTTAGACAAGGAAACATGTTAGTGCATTGTTATTGGCTAGTACACCATATCATGACCATGAAATCTCATTGGCTAGTACAATGTCGGAAATCAGCAAATGTTTCAGCCGAGACCTTCTGTCTCGACTCGAGATCACCACACGACAACTCGAGACCGTAGATTACGACACAGGTTGCGAGTCGATAACCCCTAGTCTCGACTCGAGACCACACAACATCAACCCAAAACAGCGTGACTCGAGACCCCGGTTACGAGTCCGGTTGTGACTCGAGACCAGAACGTGCATGACTAGAGACCTCCACAGTTTGCGACTCGAGAACTCGTAGGTATAACTCGAGACCGCACAGTCTCGACTCGAGACCACTTAATTATGTACGTTCGGTTTGGGCCTGCGTGGTTACGGGCCTAAGTTAGTGGGCCGAATATATGGACTTTCTGTGTATGGTTAATTGTGTACGTTGTGCACTGATTTGGACTGCCATGAGAAACACTTGCTTGCAACGTGCTAGTATACATGTAGAAACGTATGTGCGTTACTTGGTTTGTACCTGACTTGTGTGATAACCATACAGGGACGTGGTTGACCATAATTAGCTGAATTGACCCTTCGTTTATCTGCCGAGCAAACCAAGGTGAGTTCACACCCTCTACAAAGCATGGGATTCCCTGGGTTGGGAATGGGGTTAAGGAACGTGGATTCCTCGTCCTCCTTGGGTAGGACAGTATTGGTTCAGGAATGTAATTCCTCGTCCTCATGGACAGATAACTCGTACTAGACCAAAACTCTATCACGAAGTCCCTCCTTTTTATATCGACTTAATCGCCGGGCCAATGGCGAGCGGGCCATTAGTTAGATAGCGCTATTTAGGTCTGACAAACCTCACACCGTGCCGCAGAGGACGGGCGTGAACTAATGGATCTGGGGCACGTCAATGATGATAGACATTGACAGTTTCAGGGCACATAAACATGACTACAGTCAGCAGTCGATATGGTAACGAGTCTAGTGTATACATGGGGTAGCCGCCACGGCCGAAATGCCAGATAACTAACACGGGGTAGCCCCCACGGCTGGATTGCCAGAGTAACCAGGAATAAACAAGTCACGTTTTTAACTATGGGGTAACCCCCACGGCAGGATGCCAGATAAAGGAAACTGTTTTCGAAACAACTTAAAACGAACACCCAACCGTGAACTCACTCAACTCGTTGTTGACTCGTTACTACATGCTTTGCAGGACAATAGGTACTTAGCTGGAGCTTGCATGGAAGAGAGTCATTGTGGGACATGGACAGCTGCGTGCCATGTTAAACTTTGAAACAATTAAACTTATGTTTTGATTTTAAACGTTATGCTTCCGCTTGCAACTTAAACTATGTTTTGTTTGGACACCAATTGTATTGGTTGGATTTTTTTATATTACTTACATGCTTGTTCAATATGATTGGTGGCTGGATCCTGGTCAGTCACGCCTCCAAGCGGTAGTATTCCGCAGGTGGATTTTGGGGGTGTGACAGATTGGTATCAGAGCCATTGGTTATAGTGAACTTGGTTTTAATAAAGGAGAAACGTTTTTGTTAAAACCAGACTATAACCTGTACAGTGCTCAACGGTCCACAACGACGCTTCACTCCACATGCAAGGCTCGACATTCTAGGTGATATGATCTGTGTATATATTGCCTACTTGTTAGTTACATAGTACATTGCTCATGGTATGCTTGGTTAGTATAACTACTGTTGCTTGAACACGTGTGTACCTACTTACTTCTGTCATCGCATTTTCGCGAACCCCTCTCACTCACGTTCCTCTTGATATGAAGATCATGTCTGGACGCATTAACATGACACAAGCCCAGTTGACGGCTCTGATTAACGAACAAGTTGCTGCGGCACTTGCAGCTGCACACGCAGGAGGTATATCCTGCAGTTCGAACTCATTCTAGGATCTTTAGAATCCTACTCTCGTGAACCAACCTTTGTGTTAAACTTTGTCTTTCTTTCGCCCACAATAGGTCAGCGTGCTCAGCCACCCGTGTGTACTTTTAAAACTTTTATGGACTGCCGACCAAGTACTTTTAGCGGCACTGAAGGAGCCGTAGGCCTCCTCCACTGGTTTGAGAAGCTCGAGTCAGTTTTCGAAATGTGTGAATGCCCTGAGGCGCGCAGGGTGAAGTATGCTACCGGTACTCTCGAGGGTTTAGCCCTCACATGGTGGAACGCTCAGGTTCAAATACTGGGGTTGGTTGCTACCAACGCCACCCCATGGGAAACTTTTAAGGAAATGATCAAGGAGGAATACTGCAGTCGTGATGACATTCATAAGCTGGAAGTCGAGTTCTTCAACCTCAAGATGACAGGGTCAGAGATTGAGGCGTATACCAAGAGGTCGAATGAGCTTGCCTTACTGTGTCCTACTATGGTGGACCCTCCAATTAAGCGTATTGAACTCTTTCTCAAGGGCTTGGTGCCAGAGATCCAAAGCCATGTGACTTCAGCAAACCTCGCTACTATCCAGCAGGTTGTTCAGTTGGCTCACCGTCTTACTGACCAAGTGGTGGAGCAGAACAAGTTACCAAAGCGCATAGGTGCTGCAACTACTTCTGGTGTCCCTAGTGACAACAAACGAAAATGGGATGGAGCTTCAAGTAAGGGTTCGACTTCTGTTCAGTCCCAGTCTCAGCAGAGAAAGACTGACGACTACAACAGCCCCAGTCAGCAATCATCTGGTGGTCAAAGTCATGGTGGGTACAAAGGGAATCACCCCAAATGCAATCGCTGCAGCCTGCACCACAGCGGGCCATGCACCGGGGGCAACTGTCATCGGTGCAACAAGCCAGGTCACGCTGCAAAGGATTGCAGGAGCTTATACCCCGCCAATCAGAATCGTCAGCAAGCTCAACAGAACCAACGCCAGCAGCCGCAGCAGGGTGATAACAAAGGGTGCTTTCAGTGTGGAACTGAGGGCCACTTCAAGAGAGATTGCCCCCAACTGAACAGGAACCAAAACAACAACAACAACAACAATAACAACAATCAGGGGAATGGTAACAATTCGAACAACAACAACAATGGTGCCAGGGGGCGGGCGTTCGTGATTGGCCAAGGTGAAGCAAGGAATGACCCCAATGTTGTGGCGGGTAAGTTCCTTCTCGACGACTTTATGTTACAGTTTTATTTGATTCGGGTGCCGATACTAGCTACGTATCACTACAAGTTAGTCAAATGCTTAAGCGTATTCCAACACCTTTGAACAACAAGCACACTGTAGAGCTAGCAAATGGTAAGAGTTTAGAAGCCACACACGTAGTCCAGGGGTGTAAACTTATTCTTGCAGACCAGACCTTCTCTATCAACCTTATTCCTATCGTCTTGGGTAGTTTCGACATTGTCATTGGGATGGATTGGTTATCCCAACACCGAGCAGAGATTCTTTGCAACGAGAAGGTTGTTCGTATTCCTGGTTCCGATGGTGAACCTCTCATGATTCGTCGCGACAAGAGGAGTGCCGTTGAGAACGTCATCTCTCTCCTTAAGGCCCAGAAGTGCTTGCGAAAGGGCCACACTGCCATTTTGGCTCTCGTTACTGACACCTCGGAAAAAGAGAGGAAGATAGAAGATTTTCCAATTGTACGCGACTATCCTGAGGTATTTCCTGAGGAATTACCTGGTCTTCCGCCTCATCGCCAAGTCGAGTTTCAGATTGAACTAGCTCCTGGAGCTGCGCCTATAGCTCGTGCACCTTATCGTTTAGCTCCATCAGAGTTGTAAGAACTCTCTACGCAACTACAAGAACTCTTGGATAAGGGTTTTATTCGTCCAAGCTCGTCACCCTGGGGAGCTCCAGTACTATTTGTGAAGAAGAAGGACGGTACCTTCAGAATGTGCATCGACTACCGGGAACTCAACAAGGTGACGGTGAAGAATCGTTATCCTCTACCACGTATTGACGACTTGTTCGACCAGCTGCAGGGGTCGAGCTACTATTCAAAGATTGATTTGAGATCGGGTTATCACCAGCTGAGAGTCCGAGAAGAGGACGTCTCCAAAACAGCCTTCAGAACTCGCTATGGGCACTATGAGTTTTTGGTCATGCCTTTTGGGCTGACAAACGCGCCTGCGGTTTTCATGGACTTGATGAACCGAGTGTGCAAGCCTTACCTGGACAAGTTCGTTATAGTCTTCATCGACGACATCCTGATCTATTCTAAGAGTCGGGAGGAGCATGAGCAACATCTACGACTCATTCTGGAACTCCTTGGAACAGAACAGCTTTATGCAAAGTTCTCGAAATGCGACTTCTGGCTTCGAGAAGTCCATTTCCTAGGCCACGTGGTAAACAAGGATGGGATTCACGTTGATCCATCCAAGGTAGACTCGATTAAGAACTGGCCTGCACCTCGTACACCAAAGGAAATTCGCCAATTCTTGGGTTTGGCAGGTTACTACAGGAGATTCATAAAGGATTTTTCTAAGATTGCACAGCCTCTCACCTCACTGACACAGAAGGGCGTTGTTTACCGCTGGGGAAATGCACAGGAATCAGCATTTCAGCACTTAAAGGATAGACTTTGCAGCGCACCGATCCTTTCCTTGCCAGAGGGCACAGACGACTTCGTGGTTTACTGCGACGCATCAATTCAAGGTCTTGGTTGTGTATTGATGCAACGAGATAAAGTTATAGCCTACGCCTCACGCCAACTTAAAGTTCATGAAAGAAACTACACTACGCACGACTTAGAGCTGGGAGCTGTTGTTTTTGCACTTAAGTTATGGCGACATTACCTGTACAGTACCAAGTGCGCCGTCTACACCGACCACAGGAGCCTCGAACATATCTTCAAGCAGAAGGAACTGAATATGCGACAACGACGATGGGTCGAGCTACTGAATGACTACGAGTGCTCAATCAGGTATTACCCGGGCAAGGCCAATGTTGTGGCTGACGCCCTCAGTCGAAAGGACACCGCGCCTAAGCGCGTGCGAGCTTTACAACTCACTATCCATTCTAGTCTTCCTTCCCAAATACGAGCTGCTCAAATAGAAGCACTGAAACCAGAAAACGTAAGGGCTAAAGCCCTACGCGGCTCAAGGCAACGCATGGAACAGAAGGAAGACGGTGCTTACTACGTAACGGGACGCATTTGGGTCCCACTCTATGGAAACTTACGAGAGCTTGTGATGGATGAAGCACACAAGTCTCGCTACTCGGTACATCCTGGTTCGGATAAGATGTACCACGATATCAAAACTACGTATTGGTGGCCTAGCATGAAGGCCCACATAGCAACTTACGTTAGCAAGTGTTTAACTTGTGCGAGATTCAAGTCTGAATACCAGAAACCCTCAGGCCTACTCCAGCAACCAGAGATACCACAATGGAAATGGGAGCAAATTTCCATGGATTTTGTTACTGGCCTGCCTAGATCCCAGCGCGGAAACGATACTATTTGGGTGATCGTGGATCGACTTACCAAGTCTGCACACTTCCTGCCTATCAAGGAGACGGATAAATTCTCCACTCTTGCAGAGGTATACCTCAAGGAAGTTGTTTCGAGGCACGGGGTGCCCACCTCTATTATCTCGGATCGAGATGCACGATTTACTTCAGAATTGTGGCAAGCAATGCACAAATCCTTTGGCTCACGTTTAGATATGAGCACAGCGTATCACCCTCAGACGGACGGGCAGTCCGAGCGCACTATTCAAACCTTAGAAGACATGCTTCGTGCATGTGTAATCGACTTTGGCAACAGCTGGGAAAAGCATCTGCCACTTGTGGAATTCTCGTACAATAACAGCTACCACACCAGCATTAAAGCTGCCCCGTTTGAGGCATTGTACGGATGTAAATGCCGGTCACCTCTTTGTTGGGCAGAGGTGGGGGATAGTCAGATCACTGGTCCAGAACATGTGGTAGACACAACTGAACGAATTGCTCAAATACAAAAACGCATGGCGGCAGCTCGTGACCGTCAGAAAGTCTACGCCGATAAGGGCAGAAAACCACTAGAGCTCCGGGATGGGGAGCGGGTACTACTCAAAGTCTCACCCTGGAAGGGTGTGGTTCGTTTTGGTAAACGAGGCAAACTTAACCCACGATACGTTGGACCTTTCGAAATCATCGAGAAAATAGGCAGGGTGGCCTACAGACTGAACTTACCAGCAGAACTCGGTGCAGTTCACAACGTTTTCCACGTGTCGAATCTGAAGAAGTGTCTGTCAGATGAGACCCACGTAGTTCCTTTGAAGGAACTCACTATCGACGAGCAGTTACGATTCGTCGAGGAACCAGTCGAAATCACGGACCGGGATGTTAAGGTCCTCAAGAGCACTAGAATACCTCTCGTTCGGGTTCGTTGGAACTCACGTCGCGGCCCAGAGTTCACCTGGGAACGCGAAGATCGGATGAAACAAAAGTATCCCCAACTGTTCGCAAACAGTACAACCACTACTGAGGCCGAAGCTATGAAATTTCAGGACGAAATTCCAGATCAACGGGGGGTGGATGTGACACCCCAGGAAAACCGGGAAAACCATACAACTTAACTAGCTTCCTCAGTGAGTGCTTACCAAATTTCGGGACGAAATTTCTTTCAACTTGGGGATGATGTGACAACTCGAAATTTAGAACCTTTTGTTGTATCTTGGTGTAACTTGCTTGAACGTTATGTGATTAGTTAACTTGTTGGTTCAATGAATGACCTAAGTGAAATTATGTGATTATGTGTTATGCTTGTATGTATGAGTGTGATTATGTGAACCGAGACACAAGGACACGACTCGAGACCATGCGGTCTCGAGTGAACAGTAACGGTTGGGCCGAATTGGGCCATGCACCTCTTTAGTCCACTAGTATATAACCATTGTGATTAGCCACACTTGTCATTTTTGGGCAAACAATACACACTCTCCTACACACACACACTCTCACCCTCTCTCACTAAAACCCTAGAAACACAAACCCTCTTCCCTCATTCTCGGATTCAAACCGGCAACATTAGGACCATCGGATCGAGCTCGGGATCATCACTCGGACACTCCATCTTATTCGTCTTCTTTACCATCTCGGTGCCTTTTCACAACCGGTTAGTGATTCATGCCATATATTGTATTCGGTTGATGATAGTGTGTAATATTTCGGTTGATGATGATGATGTGTGATGAAGATACTTGATAATGTGTTTGCTTGTTAAAGTTTATGCATGATTAAGGTGTCGATTATGTAATAAAAACACATCATGACTATTGTTTGAACATGACAAAAAGTGCTTGTTTGATTTAATGAGTTCTTGTTTGATAAATGATACATGCTTAGGAGAACATGACCTTTGTAGAATAACAAAAGAATGATAAGCTTAGGGTTATTCATGATCATCCGATTTTATGTTAAATGTCATAGAACAAGTATTTTGTTTGATAAATGATCCACAGGAAAATGATTGTTGATATCTAGAGTATGTGTCATGATTCGGGTCCATGGAATGCATGACTATGTGGGATGAATATGTTGATTTGATATAAAAACTTGAAAGATGAACTACTTGAAGATCATGAAAAATATTTGAAATTGATATGTTTGATCCATTTCGGTTAGTGTTAGACAAGGAAACATGTTAGTGCATTGTTATTGGCTAGTACACCATATCATGACCATGAAATCTCATTGGCTAGTACAATGTCGGAAATCAGCAAATGTTTCAGCCGAGACCTTCTGTCTCGACTCGAGATCACCACACGACAACTCGAGACCGTAGATTACGACACAGGTTGCGAGTCGATAACCCCTAGTCTCGACTCGAGACCACACAACATCAACCCAAAACAGCGTGACTCGAGACCCCGGTTACGAGTCCGGTTGTGACTCGAGACCAGAACGTGCATGACTAGAGACCTCCACAGTTTGCGACTCGAGAACTCGTAGGTATAACTCGAGACCGCACAGTCTCGACTCGAGACCACTTAATTATGTACGTTCGGTTTGGGCCTGCGTGGTTACGGGCCTAAGTTAGTGGGCCGAATATATGGACTTTCTGTGTATGGTTAATTGTGTACGTTGTGCACTGATTTGGACTGCCATGAGAAACACTTGCTTGCAACGTGCTAGTATACATGTAGAAACGTATGTGCGTTACTTGGTTTGTACCTGACTTGTGTGATAACCATACAGGGACGTGGTTGACCATAATTAGCTGAATTGACCCTTCGTTTATCTGCAGAGCAAACCAAGGTGAGTTCACACCCTCTACAAAGCATGGGATTCCCTGGGTTGGGAATGGGGTTAAGGAACGTGGATTCCTCGTCCTCCTTGGGTAGGACAGTATTGGTTCAGGAATGTAATTCCTCGTCCTCATGGACAGATAACTCGTACTAGACCAAAACTCTATCACGAAGTCCCTCCTTTTTATATCGACTTAATCGCCGGGCCAATGGCGAGCGGGTCATTAGTTAGATAACGCTATTTAGGTCTGACAAACCTCACACCATGCCGCAGAGGACGGGCGTGAACTAATGGATCTGGGGCACGTCAATGATGATAGACATTGACAGTTTCAGGGCACATAAACATGACTACAGTCAGCAGTCGATATGGTAACGAGTCTAGTGTATACATGGGGTAGCCCCCACGGCCGAAATGCCAGATAACTAACACGGGGTAGCCCCCACGGCTGGATTGCCAGAGTAACCAGGAATAAACAAGTCACGTTTTTAACTATGGGGTAACCCCCACGTCAGGATGCCAAATAATGGAAACTGTTTTCGAAACAACTTAAAACGAACACCCAACCGTGAACTCACTCAACTCGTTGTTGACTCGTTACTACATGCTTTGCAGGACAATAGGTACTTAGCTGGAGCTTGCATGGAAGAGAGTCGTTGTGGGACATGGACAGCTGCGTGCCATGTTAAACTTTGAAACAATTAAACTTATGTTTTGATTTTAAACGTTATGCTTCCGCTTGCAACTTAAACTATGTTTTGTTTGGACACCAATTGTATTGGTTGGATTTTTTTATATTACTTACATGCTTGTTCAATATGATTGGTGGCTGGATCCTGGTCAGTCACGCCTCCAAGCGGTAGTATTCCGCAGGTGGATTTTGGGGGTGTGACACCCATCCTTGGGAAGAAAATACGAAAATAAATACTTGAGAAGTATTCTCACATAAATATTATTTAACAATTATTCCAAAATTAAATAAAATTTAAAGTTAAAATAATTATTATTTTAACAAGTAATTATAACTTGGAATAATATTGGAGACATAAAAGAAACGTAACTAAAAAACGTAAATACTAAGGCAAGCCACGGCCCGTTCGTCTAATAGACCCTAGTACATTGTAGGGAGTTGTGTTTGCTGAGGAGATTTGAGTTACGAGTATCGAAGACGCAAAACAGTGAGTTCATGCTCCCCCTTTTCTCTTAACTGTTTTTGGTTTTATAACTCTCAGGGTGGAATACATGTTATGAATGCTTAAACGGTATGAATTGCCTATGAAATGAACTATTAAATCATGTGAGCATAGATCAAAATTGAAATGCCATTAATTCTTAATTAGGGACGAATGTTAGATCTAACGGGTACGGCCGAGCCCCACTCATGGTCCTCATGTGATCACTTGAGTGTTTCGGTGTCCCAGTCGAGGGAAATCGACATAGTCAAGGGAAATTGACATAGTCGAAGGGAAATCGACATAGTCGAGGGAAATCGACAAGAGTATAAGCCTACTCATTTCGAGTGCTCCCTATGTCCTCACATGCCTTAATGTCCTTGTAAAACATTTATTTGGTATGTTTGTACATGCTTTTCATACATGTTTTCAAAGGAGTCTCTCAAAGGTTTACAAGATTACAAGTACTCACACAAAACGCATGAACTCGCTCAACTTTTGTTGATGTTTTCCAAAATTACATGTATTTCAGGAGACAGGTTGGATCTTGGGCGCGGGTGTTGTTTCTAGAAGTAGACTTCAAGTTTAGATGTCATCCACTTTTGTTGGTTTGTAACCTAGTCGAAGGTTGTGTTTTAAAACTTAAATAACCGGCATTTGTAATACTCAAATTTTATGAATGGATGAACATCGTTTTGATCATCTAGTTGTTTATTATGATTGAATGCAATGATATCAAACCAGTCACACATCATACGCTTCCGCATAAGTCAGGGTATGACAGTTTGGTATCAGAGCTTCGATTGTAATGAACTAGGATTCCTTCTCGAGTCTAGACTACAATCACTAGAATTCTCTCACAAAAACATTTTACAAAAAAGATTTCATTGCATTCACGTAAGCGTCAAGATCCATGAGTCAAACATTTTTCAAAGAAAAGACAATGCAAGGATATTAGTGAGGAGGAGAATACTCCAAACTAAGGTGCCAATTAAGGCATAGTCTATGTGGGATAGACTTGCCAAAGACAAAATGACCCCCCAAAGGATAAACGAGAGTTATATGTGATATGATGCATCGAATTGCCTGTTTATGCTAAGTAACATATTTGTTTATCGATATATACATACGAATTAGTGTACGGAATAACTACTGACGTGAATAAGATACCTTCGACTCCGAATCCTATTATTGTTCTTACTCGCACGATGAAGCTATCGGCCTCGCGTTCATTGCAAAGCTCATGGCTAGAGTGATTACCAAACGAGATTCTGAGCTTGCTTCCGTAGGAGATGGCTGCTCTTCCCTCTCGATCGTGAAGGTGCCTGACTATGGTAGTGATGGCAAGGTAGAGGCGGCAACCTTGGACAACTTCTTAATCAGCGGGACGAGGTCCCTGAGGCTTTTGTGACGCGAGATTGACGACATACTTGACCAGAAAGGGAAGATGAAGTATTCATCTTGAAGGTGCCCCTCCAACTACCAGGAATTCTCCTTATTCCTATTTCACTTAATCATCATGCCTATTCACGCGTAACGATAACGAGTGTTAGCGCGTGGACCACCGCAATGGTCCTTTCCATGACAGAGGTATAAGGACAGTGGTGTCCCCTCCTTGATTGATCATCTGCTTGGACGAGGGAAAATTGGGGTAACTGTGCAAGACAATTTATTATTACGGGGGCCCAAGTAATAACAACTTGTAGTGCATGGATATCCTGGTGGACTCTGCGGGTCAGGTTAATGATCACCATCCCTCCAAAAATAATCTATAGGTGTTCACACCTTCATCTGGTAGAACAATACATAGACCATTGCTTTAGCACTTTATAAAGTAGGAAACCTGTCTTTGCCTACCTCGTGTCTGACACCTCTACCCGTGTACGAGACGTTTGAGAACCAATATTTAAGCAAGTAAAGATGGATAACATTCGGAAAGATTCAGTGATGTTACACTCTCTATCACCCCTACATGAACAACCCCCATCTCAAGGAAAGTATATCCGTTTTGTGCAGCTATGTAGAAGGAAAACAACTACCACTTCATGAAACTTGTATGACTGAGGCAATGTAGCCTTGAGTTCATTTTATTTTTCCCGTTACAAACAATAAGCCAAGTTGCCAAGCCTATGTGAAGGATCAGTAATTGTTTCCTTGCTCATACATTGTTGAGTATATATGCATGTGATATTGGGTGATTACATGTTGGCTTATGGTGCTATGTACCTCATAGACAATTATGGAGTGTTGTCTAACCTACTCCCTACCCTTTTGACAGACGGAAATGCCATCCAGACGTGACACGAACACTATTACGTTAATGGAGGCCGAACTCAATGAGCGCATTTGCCAAGCTATAGCGCAACATGAAGCCCTCCGCTCTGAACACAGCGGTGGCACTACCAGAAATAACCCTCCAACTGGCTGCACCTATAAACAGTTCCTGGACTGCAAGCCATTGAATTTTGATGGCACAGGAGGTGCCGTTGCGTTTGTTCGTTGGGCAGAAAAGACTGACTCCGTTCTAAGAATGAGTAACTGTTCGCCCCAGCGGAGTGTTACCTTTATCTCAGGGTTGTTTTTAGATGGCGCACACTCCTGGTGGAACCTTCATGTTCAGACCCTTGGTGAAGATGCTGCTCATGCACTGAGCTGGGACGAGCTCAAGGAAATGATGGAGAAGAAATACTGTTCTAGGGCTGAAATCCAGAAGCTTGAGGTGGAGTTCTGGAATTTGAAAATGGACGGGCCGAAGATTTCTGAGTACGTCCAGCGATTTCACGACTTGTCTAGGGTTGTTCCCTACTTAGTCAAGCCGGAATTCAAGAGGATTGAGCAATTCATTTGGGGACTTGCACCTCAAATCAAGAGCATGGTTACTACCTCAAAGCCCCCAACCATCACAGAGGCTATCGATTTGAGTGTCACTCTTACTGAAGAAGCTCTACGCATGGGAAAATTTTCGGAATCTGAGGATAACAAGAAAGAGACTCATGTGGAGTCATCAGGCAACAAGAAGAGGAAGTCTTCAAACCGAAAGATAGGCACTGAAGTCAGCTATGAAAGCTCTAAAGCAAACAAAAGAAAGGAAGTGAACCCGCCGCATGGCAGGAAAGCTTATGGAGCCACTAATAAGGCTGGTGGTAAGGTTTACTTGGGGACTAAGCCGAGGTGCGAGGAATGCACTTTTTACCATGAAGGTCGATGTCTGAGGCCTAAGTGCGGAAAGTGTGGAAAGGAAGGGCACAACAAGGATGCCTGTTGGGCAAAGGATCCAGACGAAAGATATAATGGAAAAATTCCAGGCTGCTACAGGTGTGGTGAAATAGGGCACTTTAGGAAAGATTGCCCTAGGAGGAACCGAGCAAGGAAGGGTCTTCACGATCGGAGCTCGTGAGGCACGCCAAGATCCAGATGCGGTTACGGGTACGTTCCCTATTAACCAACCTTATGCATCTATTTCTGATTAATACTGGCATCAACTTTAACCTCGTATCCTTAGAACTTAAGAACAACTTGGCCTAGTTTCGAGTAGAATAGACATCCTATATTCTTTAGAATTGGCGAATGGAAGGTTAGTTAAGCGAAAGATTAAGGACTATATTTTGGAAACTTAAGAGAACAAGAATGCCTTTCCTGAAGATTTGCCAAAAATACCCCCCCCCCCCAAATGACAAGAGAAGTTTAGGATGAACCTCGTGCCAGGAGCGCCACCAGTGACAAGATGACACCTTACCAACTAGTTTCATCCGAGATACAAGAGCCTCTGATACAGCTGTGAGGGCTGCTAGATAGAGGAAATCTACCAGGCTGAGTTTCTCACCTTAGGAAGCCCCAGTGTTATTCGTTAGGGAACAGGACAATAGTTTTTACACGCGTACATAGCCTAATCTGAGAGGAACTCAGAGGGAATAATGAGGTAGAAAAGTATTACGCATGGGTTACAGGGAGATAGACAACTAACCAACAAAAATCAGTACCCCTTACCAAGAACCGATGACTTGTCAACCAACTACAAGATCCCAGCTACTACTCCAAGATGGAATTAAGGACACAAGAAGAAAGTTGACAGTTTCCACTTTGCATCAATTCCAGAGAACTGGATATCAAGGATCGGTATCCTTTGCTAAGGATTGATGACATGAACAGACCAATCGTAAGATTTTAGTTACCACTCAAAGATCGACTTGAGGACAGGATGTCCTCAACTGTGAATACAAGAAGGAAATATCCCTAAAACGACCTTTAGGACTCGCTTCGAGCGTTATGAGTTCCTTGTCGTACCGTTGGCTTAACACATGCATCGACAGTATTCATGGACCTCACGAATCGAATGTGTAAGCCATACCTGGATAGATCATGATTATATTTATTGACTACATTCTTATATACCCAACGACCAAGGAAGGTCGTGAGCAACATCTGCAAGTTACCTTGCGACTCTTAGAGGAAGAACAGTTATGTGCTAAGATGTCAAAGGGCGGATTTCGAATTCGCGAGGTAAGAACTTTAGGACACATGGTGGATAAGAATGAGATTCATGCCAACCTTGCAATCAAGAGCTAAGGAGTTAGAGTTGCAATTATGTGACGCTTCTCGACAGAGTCTCGATTGCGCGTCGATGAAACGAGACCACGACATTGCATACGCCTCACGTTGATTTAGGGATCATGAGAAAAAACCTCGATCTTGATACAGTAAATTGCATGCCGCAAACTTGACGTCATTACCTGTAAGAAAACGCCGCACGACCTTTACTGATCACAAGGGTTGCAGCACACTGTTGATCGTAAGAACTTAAATATTAACGAAGATGGACTGAGCTACTGAACGATGCAGACTGTAAGGACATGTTACGTGCTTGGGTGATAAACTTTGATGAAAAGTTGGAACACTCACTTGCCCTTAGTGGAGTTTTCCTACAACAGTATTTATCACACCGCTGTTTAAAACCGCTTCGTGTGAAGCTTTAGATGGAACATAATAGTCGATCCCCATTGTGTTGAACGGAGACCGGAGATAAACAATCTACTGGCCCGAGTTGGTTTAGGAAAAATTTGAGGCAAGATCGTTCAGATATGTGATCATATCAAGACAGCCTGCGGAATACAGAAAGATTGCGCCGACGAGCGGCGGAAATCGTAGGAATTTGAGATAAGAAGTATGGCTATAAAGGGAGCCTCGCCTTGATAAGGCATGGTGCGATTTGGAAAACGTGGAAGGTTGGACCCCGGGTATATTAGACCTTTCAAGATCCTGGTAGGGATCGGGATCATTGCTCACAAGCTGAAACTTCCAGAAAGGATCCGTAATGATCGCGACACATTCCACGTGTCTAGTCTTTAGAGGAGTCTGGCTCAAGGAACAGTCGTTATTCCCACAAACAAGATTCACGTCAACGAAAAACTCCAATTTACTATAGAACCTGTTAAGGTTGCGGACTAAAAGTTCACAAAACACAGAGAAGACGTAATTGATTTACTTGAGTACATTAGAATTCATATCATGGCCCAGAGTTACATGGGAACATGAAGACAAATTTTAAACCTAAGTGACCACATTTGATTCACAACTCCCCTGCAACAGATGGCATCGCTTGAATTTTGGAACGAAATTGTTTTAACGGGGGGAGAATGTGACAACTGTCAGTTTTCTGTACATTACGTACACAAATTGAACAGTAATATGTGCTTTAATAACGGTGCATGATCTAGTTTACAAGACAAGTGAAATTCTGATTACTGTTATATACATACAATGGCATTTCATGTTGCAAGACTTTTATCGTTGCTACATGCAACACGATATAGTTCTAATAATGCACAGAACAGAATTGACACCATTATCAGACAAACTAAAAGCACTGACGGGAGTTCAGTACATAGACATGCAATGTTTTGAGACCCAGTATGAGCCAGAAACCAAGTTCTATACTAGTATAGTGTGTAGGGAAGTAAGGACCACAAAACTGCATTCCTAAGTGATAGTTTAAGTGCCGGGAAGTGCCTAAAACTCACCCAAAGTGCAGAATTCTGCAAAAATCAGCTTTTTAACAAGCTAGTTTCATGTAAAAATATGACTAAATGGTCCTGAATGCTTTCCTAAGTGTCGGGAATTAAAAGTGTCACAAAAGGGTACATAAAGAACACAAAACGGCATAGTTTGACACTTTAACGAACTGGTATCTAACCAAACAACCGGACATTACCTGAAACACCAAAATTATACTAGAAACATTGTTTTAATGTTTCTGGGCTAGTTATGATCCCCGAACACCCTAACACACTATATAACACATGTTACACATAAACACTAAACATTATACTTAACTTCTAACTAGATCTCTAACTTACCATTTAATCACAACTAATACCCCCCCCCCCTTTTGGTTGGGACGGTTACCATGTGGCCCCCACCCCAAATCTTCTCTTGATCCTACAAAATCCCTCTTGATCTTCCTTAGATTGTTTAGAGATTTTGTAGTGTACTTGTGAAACATGTTACACAATGGACAAAGACATTAGATGGTTATAAGAAGACATAAGCTCTCATTATCACCCACACTTAATCACCACCATCTCTCTCCCCCTCACTTTCGGCCGAGAACAAGCACCCACCACCCCACGATCATCATCTCACTTCCATTCAATCCATATACTAACAAAGGTGTAAGGAACCATATAAGAAGGTTTGGTGTTCTTGGATCTTGAAGGACCTCTCCCGATTGCTTTTATCCAACCCATTTGTCATCTACAACATCAAGTGTTCTTCCCTAGCCTTGTGCTAGTAGTAAGGCCCCCATAACCCTTTGTTACTTCATGTATTATTGGTTAAAGGATGATACACATTGTTAATCTTGATGAACACTAAAAGACATAATCATAAATCTCTAACATAAGCACATTAACATATGAATACATGTTGATTTGTGATTATTTGCTTCTTGTTGATTGATTATTAGTGTTAGTGATGCTAGACATCATATGGAACCTACTAGATTGTGATTAAACACATGATCTAGTAAGTTAATGTGATGATCTTGTGAAAGACCAAGATCATCATGCCTTATGTTTACATGAACTTGAATAATAAAAGTTGTTTTCATGTGATGATGATTTAAACAAAATACAAGTCTTGTGAGTGGATGATTTCTAGAATAGTTTTCCAAAGAAACCAAGCTAAATCATAAAGATTTACATGAACATTGTTTTAAAAAAGAACTAATCATGTTTCTAGTGTTGAAACAAGTATAAGAACACTTTGTTTACAAGAGAAATTCAAAAGAATGATTTTTGGAAAAATCATCTAACAAGTTGTAAATACTCAAATCCTTCAAGAATGAGATTTTTAAAGAAATAAACACACTTTAAAGGGTAACTAAGTCTACTAAACATACTACCAAGTTACCACAAGTTTTTATGAAAGTTCGAGTTCATGATTATTATGTAGATAGCTTTGTTTTAGCACTTGGTAAGTGTAGATTGATTGTTGATTATTGGTGATGATTTTTGAAAAGAAAATGATATGTTTTGATAGCATGGACACCTCCATTTCAAGGGGAAACTATGGCAAAATTTTCTAAAAATTATAAACACTTAGAAAAATATTTTCTAAACAAGTATTTACAAGTGTGTTTTTACCATGGTTTTCAATATAATCGTTGCCATAGATTTTGCTACAAAAATACAAGTATTGGAGGTTGGTTTATAAATAAAAATGGATAAATATATATAATATATATTTACATTAAAAACACATTGTGTGTGATTAATTGTATACTTTGTGTAATAGTTATATTATTTTAGGGTTTAAAGTAATATAACTTAACAAAATACCAAGAATTTACAATCCAAAATGATACAAAAAATCACAAGGAATACATATATAAGTTACACACTTAATAATGTGAAATCGAACGCAAGAACGTAACTTATAAAATATTCCGGAAAATGCCGTTATAAATATATTTATGGTAAATATTATTTTGGATACGAAAGGGATGAAAATATGATTTTTATTACAAGTATATCATATTTTCGACAAGGAGAAAATATATTATTTTTGGAAGTAAAAATATATTTTCTTGGAATATTTAGAAGATATATGGTTTTTGGAAAAAATATATATTTTCTGGACAATACATTATTTTTAGGACAAAATAGGTTATTATATATTTTCTAAAGTGAGACTTGAAAATATATTAATTTGGAACTACAAATAAAAGAATACGAAAATACATATATGTGATACCCCCATCCTTGGGAAAAAAATACGAAAATAAAAACTTGCGAAGTATTGTCACAAAAATATTGTTTAACAATTATTCCAAAATTAAATATAATTTAAAGTTAAAATAATTATTATTTTAACAAGTAATTATAACTTGGAATAATATTGGAGACATAAAAGAAATGTAACTAAAAAACGTAAATACTAAGGCAAGGCACGGCCCGTTCGTCTAATAGACCCTAGTACATTGTAGGGAGTCGTGTTTGCTGAAGAGATTTGAGTTACGAGTATCGAAGACGCAAAAC
Organism: Helianthus tuberosus; assembly: GCA_030545235.1. Classification (NCBI taxonomy): domain Eukaryota; kingdom Viridiplantae; phylum Streptophyta; class Magnoliopsida; order Asterales; family Asteraceae; genus Helianthus; species Helianthus tuberosus. The sequence goes on along the minus strand of CM060371.1, from coordinate 39,776,374 downwards.
AGTGAGTTCATGCTCCCCCTTTTCTCTTAACTGTTTTTGGTTTTATAACTCTCGGGGGTGGAATGCATGTTATGAATTGATCATGTGAGCATAGATCAAAATTGAAATGCCATTAATTCTTAATTAGGGACGAAGGTTAGATCTAACGGGTACGACCGAGCCCCACTCATGGTCCTCATGTGATCACTTGAGTGCTTCGGTGTCCCAGTTGAGGGAAATCGACATAGTCAAGGGCAATTGACATAGTCAAGGTAAATTGACATAGTCGAAGGGAAATTCGACTTAGTCGAGGGAAATTCGACATAGTTGAGGGAAATCGACATAGTCGAGGGAAATCGACAATGGTATAAGCCTACTCATTTCGAGTGCTCCCTAAGTCCTCACATACCTTAATGTCCTTGTAAAACATTTATTTGGTATGTTCATACACGCTTTTCATACCTGTTTTCAAATGAGTCTCTCATAGGTTTACAAGATTACAAGTACTCACACAAAACGCATGAACTCGCTCAACTTTTGTTGATGTTTTCCAAAATTACATGTATTTCAGGTGACAGGTTGGATCTTGGGCGCGGGTGTTGTTTCTAGAAGTAGACTTCAAGTTTAGATGTCATCCACTTTTGTTGGTTTGTAACCTAGTCGAAGGTTGTGTTTTAAAACTTAAATAACTGGCGTTTGTAATACTCAAATTTTATGAATGGATGAACATCGTTTTGATCATGTAGTTGTTTATTATGATTGAATGCAATGATATCAAACCAGTCACACATCATACGCTTCCGCAAAAGTCAGGGTGTGACAATATTAACGTCTGAGCCAGAGCCGGCTGAAGGGTTGGCCTAGTAAAGCCCTAGCTTTAGGTCCCCTTTCTTCTGGGGCCACCATTTTTTTAGGATTTATTCTTATGTATACAAAAGTCCTCTAATATATAAGCATGCTTATGATATCAATATTAACAATCAGGTTACTTTATAGTTTATACCATGTAGTGATAATAATCTCAAGGTCTACTATTGTAGCACTTTATATTCATGTTTCTAATCCCTTGTTTGCATCAAAACAACCATACTATTATTTATTAAGAATATAAGCAAAAAAAAAGTTCTTTTTAACAGAAAGGCCACATTTTTAGACTTTGCTTTAGACCTTCTAAAAGATTGAGCCAGCCCTGGTTTGAGCAGTAATTTTTTTGTTTTTGTTTTATTTTTCTTTTATAAAATCGAAAACCATGTTTTGGTAATGGTAGTATATTTAATTTGATCTCCGTCCTTTTCACGTGGATTTGTGTTAAAGTTTGAGAACCATGACTTTTACTTTCACATGACTATTATTTTAATTTTTTTTAAAGAGCTTTATCGTACAAGACGTACAAAATGAATGAAAAAGCAAAAAAAAAAAAAAAAGAACGCGGTGATATTTTCGTAATTATTTGCTTGTAGGGTAATTATGGAAATTACTCTATAAATGATTTTAAAGGGTAATTTTGATCTTTTAGGGTAATTTTGTAAAATGATCTTGTAGGGTAATTTAAGATCAAAATTACCCTACAAGATCATTTGTAGGGTAATTTTGATAATTACTCTACGAGTAAATAATTACGAAAATATCACCGTGTTTTTTTTTTTTTATCTTTTCACCCTATTCGTACGTTTTGTATGATAAGGATATTTGTATTTACTCTTTTGTCCAAGTATATAATGTTTGAATATAATATAAACTCAAATACGTCGTTACAATCCGTTTATTTTTATCTATATTTCAAAAAAAAATCAAATCCAATTTTACAAATCTCTATGTGCACCACTTCAGGTTTGAAAAGAAAAGTTAAATTTTAATTCAAACTATTACTTACTGAATAATTATTCTTTTGAACGACAAATTTCTTTTATTCCTACTGTCTGTGTGACTTGAACCTAAATCTTTCCCTTCCTAAGGAGTTTAAAGGTTTTGTCGTTGGCAATGTACTACCACCTATTGGTTCTTATTGGTTAATTATAATCCATACTAACAGATTCATTGATGACGATTTTAACTTTCAATTTCGTTATCAAAAGTTCTCTCACATATAATTACCTATACTTGCTCTTGACAACTAAGATAAAGATTGTAATTAATATTCGATTCACACGTATGGCTTATGCATTTCGTATTTCTTGTTTAAATATTACGTATTTAGTTCCCAACCTCTTTGACATAATCAAGAATAAAAGTGGTAACCTAAAACCAAAAAACAAAATCCATAAAACTGTCAAGTATAGTTATGTTTCCCCCAACATCCACATCACATCCACCTCATCACCTCCCTTTTCTCTTTCCCTTCCCATTCCCCCATCAAAGGGGTACGGTTCCTCTATCGGCTTCCCTGATGCGGGAGGGTGCCACCTGAGGTGCTCCCCTCCCACACCCCACCGTCTAATTTGTATCAAACCATGTGACTATATGTATAATCTACTCTATAATTAGAGTTAATTGCCCGGATGGTCCCTGTGGTTTCACTTTTTTTCACGTTTAGTCCCCATCTTTTGGAAATAGCATGTATGCTCCCTATAGTTTGCTCAGTTGTTACTCGGGTAGTCCCCTGACTAGATGGTGGTTAATTTTTCCAGTTAAGTTGATGAGAAATGACTATATTACCCTCCCCACCAACCCACTCTCTTCCCCATCCATTTTCTTCTCCACCTCTGATCAAAAATCCAAAGCCACAGCTGAGGTTGTCGAACTAGGGGTTGATGGTGGTGGTTGTCACAAGCTTTGGATTTCATTATATAAAACTGCAACTATGTACCCTTAATCTCATTTCGTTTCATTCCATTCCTTCTTCCTCACTGTAACTAGAGCTAAGCAATTTCAGTACACCAATCAACAATGTCTACTGTTGCGATGACATGTAACCAATTGAGTTCGTTTCTGAAAGACAAAGGCAGTCTAAGAGATATCAGAATCAATGCAACTTTTGATGTCAACGGTATACATCTCAGTTAATATCTTCATATTCACATGATTTCCAGCCGATTTTGTATCCAATTCATTGAGGATGTCCATTGATCTGTAAAATTTTCACTGATTTTGTTACAGGAAAATCATAATCATCTTCGCCTGCGATGGAGACGAACAAGACGACTGTTGATTTGTTAAGCAACATAGAAAGTCTGGTCCAGATGTGTGTCGGAGAAAACAGAAAAATCTATAAATCATCTTCCTCAATACGTTACCGTAGATTCGTTTTGTAAGCCAGATGATTCATCAAACAAAGCTGTTTCGGGTGAAGTGGTTGAACCGAAGGAAGCTAAGACGGCACAAATGACTATTATATACAGAGGACAAGTATTGGTGTTTGATTGTATAAAGCCAAAGATATTATGTTCGCAGCTGGATTTTTGATGGGAGGTGGAGAAGAAAATGGATGGAGAAGAGAGTGGGTGGGTGAGTGGGGAGGGTAATATAGTCATTTCTCATCAATTTAACTGAAAAAATAAACCATCATTTTGTCAGGGGGACTATCCGAGTAACAACCGAGCAAACCACAGGGAGCATAGATGCTATTTTCAAAAGATAAGGACTAAACGTGAAAAAAGGTGAAACCACATGGACCATCAGGACAATTAACTCCTATAATTATTATTGGTTGAATCATATGTAAAATTATTAAATACAATTGGGCAATTAACTCCTATATGTTATGAATGCATCCATTATTAGTGACTATCCACATTTCTAAGTCCTATGTCACATTTATGTTTGTATTAATGTTATAGCCTATATATAGTGGCTCATGTATTTTGTATGATATATATCAATAAGAAATTCATCTCTCATTCTCTCATTCTCTTCTATACATTGCTAATAGGTTCTAGTTATTACATAACACGTTATTAGCATGAAAGTGCTCGAATCATCATTGGTTTTAATCGTCGATTAAAGTCTCGGTTGACCCATGTCGTTGATGATGTTTTGTTGATAAAAGTTTTGGTGGCCCGAGGTGTTTCCAACGAAGATTGGATTTCGTAGACATGGCGATTGAAAAGTGATGGATATACTATTTCCTTTAGTTATTTCAAGGTAAGTTTTTTTTTTCCACCATGCATGTTTATCTACATAAGGTACTACTCTTATACCTATATTGTTTCTTGTTGAATATGCCTTATCTTTTCAACTTGATTTTACCATGATAAGAATAATCGTTAACCAGAATGAGATTTTTGAAAGTCGGTTGAACAGGGGATGTTCAAATCCTACTCATAATTTTCATTTTCAATGACCTTTTCTAGAATAAATGATCATCACGGTATTGAAAAAAAAAATAGGAAATATAAGTTTAATATATACATGGACACTTGTTACAGAAACCCAATGAGAAAATACTTGTTATTAATTTATTAAGTCTAATCTTATCTATTTGCTAGTTATATTGCAAGCTTATTCCTTGGTTTAGAAATTGATATATAGTCTGATAAATTTTTTTTTATGCATGTTTAATAGATAAACCTTGAAAAGAAAAGTTGTATTATGATATCCATGATCTTGCATTTACTTGTTGATTATATTATTTATATATATTTTAAAGTTATATATATTATTTAGTTTTAATTAATATAGCATAAATTCAATTAAAGTTCTAATATATAACTTATGAGTGTGGATTGAATATTATTAATTATAAAATTAATTCCGATTTCGTCATCATTAATTCATGTTGATGTATATTTACCTATTTTTTTTTCAATTTACGAAATGAGTAAATAGTAATTAAATAGCTTTTTATTGTTGTTCTAATAAATTGTTTTTATTATATTTTATGGTTAGTAAATAGTAATTAAATAGTCTTTTATTGTTGTTCTAAATTTTATACAACAAATTACGTTTCAAAGAGACATTACAAATTCTAAATCATTATGTGCTTTTATTATTATGGTTACGAGTTTTGATATCATTATGTGTTTTTATTATTATTATGGTTATGAGTTTTGATATCATTATGTGCTTTTATTATTATGGTTATGAGTTTTGGTATCATTATGTGCTTTTATTATTATGGTTATGAGTTTTGATTGGTCCATTAATTAGTTTTTGTTATTAGTATTTATACAATTTATGATGACTACCAAAATACAATTTGTATTAAAAGGTGATGTCGAATAGTTATATTTGAAGATAATCATTAGTGCAATTCTGTTAATGAATTTACAATAATGCACATGTTTATATGATAATATGTTATAATATGACAACTACTTCGTTAATTTTGTTGTATATCATTGTTATTGCAATTGTATAAGCCTTTTAGTTGCTATTTGATATTTAAATATGTGATTTGATTCTATAAAATATTTGTATGGTAAAATATATTATTTGCAAATTAACATGACACTAAAATTCTCAATATGCCTATTATATTTTCTTGAGCAACAAAATTTATTAGTATAAGAAAGCTCATTTACGAGTAATAAAGATTCATACATTATTATATGATCGAGACAGTTGATAGTGACATTTGTTTATGTTTTAAACTATAGTGACAAATATGTGTATATATGATATACTTGTGATCTTTAATATTTTTTTTTCTAGACATGACAAGCAAATTAATATGAGCTTAATCTCTTTAACACTCACACACACATATATGTATACGTATAATGTCCCAGGATTGTGTGTGATTTATATATGTAATTGATATGCATATAAATTGTGAATAATTAACATGCACATAGCTTGCTTATGGGTAGATATTACGAATTTCATTTGTTTAGCAATACTTCTATTGGTCTCATTGTTTTAGATAGCATATATGTTATATGTGTTGCCTTTTGACAAGTTAAATATGCTAAATAAATTAATACAAACTTCATTGGTAGCTGGTTACCGAAACAACTACGCTGAGATAAACATTGTTATGCTTTAGTGATTTGATATTTCAGCTTGTTACAATGTTATGCATAGTCAACATAATTAATTGTATGGTTATTCTTCTAATTGCTTGTTGTTGCTAAACAAATATTAATAGACATTGATATAGTCATTAGAAATGTGCCCTCACATGAAAATGATGAAAAATAGCTATGAAAATAATTAGTGGACTTTAGCTTAAGTAAACAACTCTGATGTTAGTTACTTAAATTGATAGATAATAATTCATTTGAGTTAGTGTTGATGCTCACATGAATCCTAAATCAATTATGAGAACCCGAAGTTCTCCCAAATGTATACAAAGTCCCGTTTGTTTTTAATAATGATTTTTCAAATTCAACCCAAACTTTAGTTCATCGCACTTGGCGTTTTTGGCTAACATATAGCCTAGTGATGGAAAACCTTATGAGTAGTACATGTTTTCCCTCTAAACAAAGGCTAAAACTATAATATTTCACGTGGTAGAGACGCTATTGATACTATTTCACGTGTTAATAGCATATTAAATGCTCCAGAAGAGCATCGATAGTTTACCCGCTGAAATCGAATTTTGTAATTCATAATGCATCATATTCTAATGTATACCGAAGAAATTTATTAAGTTTCCACTATGTTTGAATGAAAAGTCATCACATTGGAATGGTGTAAAAGAAAATGTACTAAATATCTAAAATATATCATATAGCAAATATGGCCAGAAGACTATATTTGAAGTTACTAGAAATGATACTAATTTTCCACAATATTCCATTAATCAAATATGGTGAGTAACCAGAAGTCACTAGAATATTTATACGTTCACCACATGGCATGACCAAATAGGTCATCAAGATAGCATCATGATATGCTAAACAATCAAACATGCTAACCGATACCTTAGCACCTCTAAGTAATCTAAAAACATTGCTCCCAAAATGCCTTATCATAAGTCTAGTTAGTTTTTTTTGTGGCAAATAAATTTTTATACCCTTCCAAACAATATACTCCTACAAACAATCCCTCTTATATGGGACCATTGAAATGTACAGTTGTGTGGATTGTGGCATTCATACATGGTTACATGTGAGTTTTTAGCTACCCGTATGTAGCATATGCCCAACACTATGGAACGTTGTTTTTTTTGACATGGTTTAACACTGTTCTTTGACAACCCATTTGTAGGGACCATTGTTGGGCACAATGTGAAATATAGTGAGAGGCATACGTAGTCGAGACGGAATTCGTCGATTGATTATATCAATTCAAAACCAACTGCTTATCACAAATACTCCCCATTACAACTGGTCTTCTGAAGAGAACCAAGTTTCCATTTTTTTTATATATTTTGTTGTGCAGCCTATGTACCAATAGCACTACCATAACATATAAAATGGGATATGTACATCGTATTCCCAGTCTTAGGGGGAGACAAGAAAATGAAAGACTGGTAACATAAAAAAAATGCATCATATTATATATCGACCCCTGAAGTGGTCAATGCAAATCTGAAGTCCAAAAGAAAGAGCGTGTATTTGCAAATAATAACAAATGAAATACAAGATGCATTCACTAACACAAATAAGGTGACAAAGTCACATATACCAGCTTAAACTTATCTGCTCGAATGGAAGTACTCACAAAATGATTATCATATCAATAAATTGTGAGAGATAAATCGGTTCCAAAAAGATAAAACCCACAAACACAAAAAGAGCAGAGTAACGCAGTTGGTGTAACCCCAAAGAGGTGGCACACAAAACACCATAAGTGGTTGCATACAAAACCCCAGAAGTGGTTGCATACTAAACCTTAAAGAAGGTTATTGAAACCCCAAAAGAGGCTAATGGAGTTCTAAAAGGAACTCTAGTACCAAACAAATATGAGATCGCGATGAATTATGTACAAAATAAGTACAATATGGAACCGTAATGAAACACGTGTAAAATGATACATTTGATTATGCTATAGCAATAGATGTAATCGATGAAAAAAAAAGATTACATATATAGAAAGTGTGCAAGAGTGTACACACACAAATAGCCAAAATGGCTACATGACTTAAGGTTGAACTAAATTCGCTCGACAAACAAAACGTTTTCGAACCAACAGTTCGAACACCCATAGACGTCAAACCAGTAGGTTATAAATGGGTGTCTTTAAATAAAAGGAAACGTAAATAATGAGTTTTTGCGATGTAAGGCACACATTTTAACATAATGATTTTTCCCAAATCCCAGCAGTTGATTACGAGGAAACGTATACCCCTGTAGTGGATGTGATAATCTTTAGATGTTTAAGCGACCTCGTAATCTCAGAATGACTTCAGATAAAATAACTTATGGATGTCATCACCGTATACATGTACGAGATAATTGCAAATGACATATGCATGAAAACCCCTGAAGGATTAAAAAAATGCTCAAAGCATTATGAAACAATAACCCCATATGTGTCATATATGTGAATCTTAAAGGAAACTACTCGTATGTGGTACAGTCGACTATACTCTGAAAAGAGAGGTATAATTTTGATAAAATGAGCTACATCTATTTAACAAGATTTCACTCTTACAGTGATAATGTAAACATCATCGAGAGGGAACTCTCAAACTAAAGAGGAAAATTTTGAATGACCTTTACAAAGTGTAGTTATCCTCGACCTGTAGTTTCGAGTATATATGTACTATTTTTGCTCATCAATCTGACTACATCTAGAAGATGTTATATAGAAAAAACTCATTCGTTGAGTACATGAACGATTGCTGATCGCTTGACATAGAAAAAATATTCTTATCAATCCCAAGAAAAGGATGTTAAACTACTTAGTCAAGAAGTACCATACTTAATTGCGATCAGAGCATTGAAGTATCTTGCAAACAAGACGACATCTGATATTACGTTGTATTGGTAAGATTACAGTTCTAATCTCAAATGTTTCATTCTTTTTCCCTTCACTAAGTTTTTCCCATTGGGTTTTTCTTGGTAAGGTTTTTAACGAGACAACATAACTGATCCAGTAGTATCAGTTTATCTTATAGGTCCCGAAGTACTAATTTAACATCATCATAAATCATGTTGTTAATTATGTATAATGCGTAGTGCACTCTTTTCCCTTAGCTACGGTTTTGTCCCATTGGGTTTTCCTGGCATGGTTTTTAACGAGGCAGAATTATAAAGCGCATTAAATAATTATTTGACATATTTACAAACTCGAGACACGGGATAGTTCCACAAGAACAATATGGCGTCCTGGGTTATGATTGATATATATTAGACTCGCATAGAGTTCGATCTCAATCCAGATACAAGTTATCAAGGTCGAAGATTTCAGCATATTTAAGAAGTATGTAGATTAGAGTTGATCAAGAGAAGCTCAAGCTATACTGTATGAAGACAATGTAGACAACAACACCTAAATCAAAGAAGATTACACCAAATATCAAGTCAAGCGATTGTCACAGAAGATTGGATTCAACATCATCACGATATAGAAGTAAAATTGAGGGGGAGTAACGTACCCATAATATACACAGTGTATGTACTCTTTTTCTTTAATGAGGCAACATACCTGATCCAGAAGTATTAGGGGGAGATAATACGTGCTGCACTCTTTTTCCCTTAGCTGAGGTTTTGTCCCACTGAGTTTTCCTAGCAAGGTTTTTAACGAGGCAGCACCACCGAGCGTATTAAAGAATAATATATCATCATGTGGATAGTCAAGGGGGAGTGTTATGAATGCATCAATTATTAGTGACTATCCACATTTCTAACTCCTATGTCACATTTATGTTTGTATTAATGTTATAGCCTATATATAGTGGCTCATGTATTTTGTATGATATATATCAATAAGAAATTCATCTCCCGTTCTCTCATTCTCTTCTAGTTATTACACAACACTATACATTGCTAATAGGTTCTAGTTATTACACAACACTATAATTATTATTGGTTGAATCATATTTAAAATTATTAAATCCAATTTTTCTAATAACGAATCCGAATCCGAATCCAAATAAAAGTTTGGTGAGAGATGTTCCCACGACACCATCTCATGCCCATTGTCCACATCTGAAGTTGTAAACTTATCCCCATGAGTGTATGTATGTATGTATACACATGGCAATCAAATCCAGAGCCGCCCATACATACCCCAAGCCAAACCCCACTTAAAATTGATCAATCATTTGAGTTGTATACTTATTAACACCTCTATTCGTTTCTCTTTCAAACTCTTCAACCTGTAACTTCTTCGATTCAACTTGTGTTCAAGATGATGATGATGCAGAGGTTATCGAGATCAAAATCAGTAGCGGATGCATTGTCGACAACTATTCGACATCGTGGTGCTTTCTTTTCAACTTCTATGTTGTTTGATGATACGCAGATTCAGGTTCCGGTTCTTTATTATGTTTCTGATTTGATTCATGTTTTTTTTAATCTTGTCGGTAGCTGTAGCTTGGAATGTTTTATTATGGATTTAATTCTGGAGTGTTTATAATTATTATTTAATTCAGGGCTCAGAAAAAAAAAAAAAAAAAGTGAGTCAGTTTCTAATTGAGTGTATGTTGGTTAAAATGAAGGTTCCGTATACAATACTCTTGACCTGAAAACTGTTTGTTAGCACTTTGCTTGATGTTGATTTATTTGTATTTGAAGCTGCAATCATCCAATTATTGGAGAGCAAGGGGATTCTAGAGTTTTTTTTTAATAGTTGTTACAGTAATGTTTATTTTAATTTTTGCATAAAGTATATTTGGCATTTAAGCAGCTAGTTAGTTTGCAAAATTTTGACTGGTATTATAACTTGATTACTGTTGGAAAGTCAGGCCACAAAACAGGAGATGAACGTCTCGCTCGAATCCTTTTATTATTAACTAAATTGCTCAAATTACAATCTACGCAGTTAATGCGATAAAATATCAGATATCGGTCAAGGCATTGGCGCAGGTTAGAAGGGGCCCGGGGGGGGGGGGGGGGGGGGGCGACCCCGAACTTTTTGCTCAGTAGTGTAATATATGTGGTTTTCGTATAAAATTTTTTGCGTATATACATTTTCGATCCCCTGGTTCTGTAGAAATTCTTGGGTATATACGTTTCCACACCCTCCCCCCCCCCTCCCCTGGGTCAGAAATGTCAAGCTTTGCCACTGGGTCAAGAACCGAATATTTGAAATATGGGTTATCTCGGTGAGATATCGGTAATTTTAATATAATGCATGCAGAATTTATATATATAGCAATTTAACACCAATAATTCAGTGATATAACCGATATATCACCGATATTAACTGCATAGATTACAATAGCCATAACATTTTTTGCTCAGTAGTGTAATATATGTGGTTTTCGTATAAAATTTTTTGCGTATATACATTTTCGATCCCCTGGTTCTGTAGAAATTCTTGGGTATATACGTTTCCACACCCTCCCCCCCCCCCCCCCCCCCCCCCCCCCCCTCCCCTGGGTCAGAAATGTCAAGCTTTGCCACTGGGTCAAGAACCGAATATTTGAAATATGGGTTATCTCGGTGAGATATCGGTAATTTTAATATAATGCATGCAGAATTTATATATATAGCAATTTAACACCAATAATTCAGTGATATAACCGATATATCACCGATATTAACTGCATAGATTACAATAGCCATAACCGTCTATTTATACTAAGTTACTAATCTCATACTATTCCTAACCCAACTCAAACTCGGTTTAAAAAATGAAATAAACCAACTAGATATACCTATCTAATAATATCAATAAACATAACGAAATGAACCATAATTATCTCGAACCCATTTGAATTTCAAACTCTTCCTTTTTCCTTTAGAATTATCGACTCACAATTACTTAGTATGGTATTGGATGCTGATTTTGGTCAATCAATTTAGGGCAAATCTGTTACATAGGAGACTAGTGATGGTACAAAGTAGAAGTGTTAAAGTCTATTCTGATTTCATATAAAAGATTCAAAGTATAGAAAACTGTAATACACGATTGTTATTTATGAGTGTTACTTGACCTTTTTGTGAGTGTTTTGAGTATTTGGAGCCAGGAAAGATTTGGTTGTTTTCTGATAGTTGGTTTTTTTTGCAATGATGACAGTTTAAAGAGAGTGTTGCACAATTTGCACAAGAGCATATCGCTCCTCATGCATCAAAAATAGATGCAACGAATAATTTCCCAAAGGTTTGAACTTTCAAGACATTCATTATCAGTTTTTTATATATGTTACACATATGTACCAATTTCCAAAAACTGATTCTTATATCTTGTTTATGGATAATCCAGGAATTTAACTTATGGAAATTAATGGGAGACTTTAATCTTCATGGAATCACCGCCCCAGGTACTCTTAATTCCTTGTTAATTTGCCAAGTGTTTTGGGCCACATTCATATCGTTAAAAACCGTCACTCTGTTCTTGTTCTATATAATACTTAAATATATGCTACATGGATATAATATGTAATGTTTTCAAGTTGACTCACAAGTTGAAAGAGTAAATGTATTATACTTGTTTCGTAGAGGAATACGGAGGGCTAGGGCTTGGTTACGTATATCACTGCTTAGCTATGGAGGAAATTAGCCGTGCATCAGGATCAGTTGGTTTATCTTTTGGCGCACATTCTAACCTCTGCATTAATCAGTTGGTAATTGCTAATTAAAACTAATTAGTTTTGAATAGTTTCTGCTTCACATTTTTAACAATTTTAGTATAACGATTAACGTGTTTGTTGATTTTGCAGGTGAGAAACGGAACCGCAGCCCAGAAGGAAAAATATTTGCCTAAGGTTTTATCTATTTATTTTATTTTTTAATTGTTATTTCTGTATGTTTTTTCATGGCTTCAGTCTAATTTCGTTTCTTCATATAGCTAATCAGTGGGGAACATGTGGGAGCCCTTGCAATGAGTGAACCTAATGGTATTTTCCATTAAGTAGTTTTGGTTAGGGCCGCAAACGAACCTAACGAAAACGAACAAGACCTTGTTCGTGTTTGTTTGTTAAGGAAATATATGTGTTCACAAACGCTTCTTACCAAACGAGATTGTTAAGGAAATAAACGTGTTCGTGTTCGTTTGTTAATTTTAGGTAACGAATGCAAACGAACGTTCATGAACACAAACAAACACAAACTAATGGCCATGAAAACAAACGAACACAAACAAACGTTCATGAACATAATATATAACACATTGATGCTTATTAAATATTTTGTCCGTTGGAATTTTGAAGTATATAAATAAATAAAAAAATTAAAAACACTAATGAACTATCGATCATAAACGTGCACGTTACCGAACGTTCACGAACATAAATGAACAAACGCAGCCTTTGTTTATGTTCGTTCATTTATTCAACGGATGAACATAAACGAACTTCCCGCCGAGCGGTTCATGAACTGTTCGCTAAACGTTCAGTTCTTTTGCAGCCCTAGTTTTGGCCCTTTTTGGATTGTGTTGAGTCTTTGCAGAGACCATTGACGCTTTATTTTGAATCGAATTTTTGTTTTTCGTATCATCAGCTGGCTCAGATGTTGTTGGCATGAAATGCAAAGCTGATCGTGTTGATGGCGGTTATGTTCTTAACGGGAACAAGATGTGGTGCACCAACGGTCCCATTGCTCAAACACTGGTATTGTCGTAAAATGCCATTTTTGTCTCAGAGATTTGGTCAATTTTGCGACTTTCGTCCAAAGGTTTGTTTTTTGCATCTGGATCCAAAAGGTTCGAAATCTTGCCATTTTCATCCGGCTCGTCAACTCCATCCATTTTTCTCCGTTAAGTCAGGGGTATTTCCGTCTTTTTTGTTAACTTAAAGGGCAATTCGGTCTAACGGATTCAGTCAGGGGTATTTTAAATGCTTGTGCAAAAAGTGAAAAAGACAAAATTGCCTTTGAAGTTAAAAAAATACGAAAATACCTCTGACTTAACGATAAAAATGGATGGAGTTAACGAGCCGGATAAAAATGGCAAGATGCAGAAAAATAACCTTTAGACGAAAGTCGCAAAACTGGCCAAAACTCAGGGACGAAAATGGCATTTTGCTCTAAATTTATTGTTGCAAAAGAGTTTCCAGGTGTCATCCCTTTGTTGACATTATTTTCTTTGTTAAAACCAGGTGGTTTACGCTAAAACAGATATTGCTTCTCGTTCAAAAGGGATAACCGCGTTTATTATTGAGAAAGGGATGCCCGGGTACGTCTGTTCATCTTGATGCCTATAACGGAAAAATGTATAAGAATAAGTTTTGTATGTTTGCAAAATAATAAATTCAATATTTGTCGTCGTGTCTGCAATGCAGGTTCAGTACTGCCCAAAAATTGGACAAACTTGGAATGCGAGGAAGTGACACGTATGGTCGCATTATAGTTTATTAAACGATCCTAATCTCTCTTTAATACAAAATACCGGTGGATTATCTAATTATTACAAATTTCAGATGCGAGCTTGTTTTTGAAAATTGCTTCGTTCCTAATGAGAATGTTCTTGGTGAAGAGGGAAAAGGTACCATCATTATAATATAATTCATTTGTTTATTAAATTTGGATGATGAGTTATATTTATAAGTTACGCATTTCAGGAGTTTATGTGATGATGTCGGGTTTAGATATAGAAAGGCTTGTACTGTCGGCTGGACCAGTTGGCATCATGCAAGCATGTCTTGATGTTGTTCTTCCTTACCTCCGCCAACGAGAACAATTTGGTCGCCCCATTGGGGAGTTTCAACTTATGGAGGTTATTAACATGTGAATTATGAATACAAATTATAACAATATTATTTCAATAATTAAAAATAGACTTGTATTTTCTGTGAAACAGGGAAAAATTGCGGACATGTATACGTCTTTACAGTCTTCAAGGTAAACGATGACTCCATGACCCGTGACTGTGAGCACACACCTGTGTTTACTAATAATTAATCAACATTTTTTTTACAGATCATACATGTATTCTGTTGCAAGACAATGTGACAATGGAATACTTATTCCAAAGGTGCGTTTATGTTCTAGTTTATCAACGCATCATGTGCCTTATGGTTTGTACATCGTGCATTGACGATTGTACTCATTTGGTTACAGGATTGTGCTGGAGTTATACTCTTTGCTGCTGAAAGAGCCACCCAAGTTGCTGTGCAGGTCAAAACCGATTTTCTTGATAAAAAATCATAATTTCATTTTTGTATCTTTTTGTTTGTATATATATTTTAATTAATTATATAATTTTTTTTCAGGCGATTCAATGCCTAGGTGGCAATGGGTATGTAAACGAGTACCCGACTGGGCGGTTGCTACGCGATGCTAAGTTATACGAGATTGGTGCTGGAACAAGTGAGATCAGAAGAATGATTATTGGTCGTGAACTCTTTAACGAGAAATAAGAAAATTGGTTTTCTAGATAACCCTTTTAATTGACATACATACCTCAAGAATGTAGTCATTCAAAATGTGTAATGAGAAATGGGAAAATATCCGAATGAATTACAACGAAGGGAAATTTTTAATGTATACAGAAAAACTAATAAAACAAACTAAATAAATAATACACAATTAACACTCGTCTTCAAGTTGGAGCATAGATATTATTGGCCGAATTATTGATGTATTCTACTTATGTTAGGACTCTGAGGTGAAAAGCTCTAGTTTCTTCACTTAATTGTAATTACCAAATTACCATTTCTTAGGCAATAATATTATATAATAATTTACATCGAGATAGTTGGTAAACGGACAACAAACTGCGTCGCTACCCTTTTTTGAATAGCAAAACTAAGTCTTTTAAAAACTACGTCCATAGATCTCGGGGTCATGACATTACTATGCATGACCCTTTGAACTTGACTAAGTAAGTCCACAGTCTCTGGCGCCAGAAAACCAAATGGCTAGGGGCCTCACTTGGTGTGTTATACGTGTTGGGTTTTTCCGTCTTTAAAAAATCTTTAACGACGGAGGCTAGTTTTGACATGTTACTTTTTTTTTCTTCTAAACTTTAGAAAACAAAAGCTGTCAAGGATACATACGGAGTCACTTGAAACTAATAAAACGAACTAGGGATGAGCAAAATGGACCCGGTACCGGTACCGAACCGGTACCGAATTAACCGAACCGGGTACCTTTTCGGTACCGATTCGGTACCCACATTTGACATTTTCGGTACCGGTTCGGTACCGGTCCGGTACGGTACCGGTTCGGTACCGGTATTTTGCTCGTTTTTACCCTCAAATACCGGTACCGAACCGGGTATATTCGGTACCGGTACCGGTACCCACTTTTGAGGATTTTCGGTACCGGTTCTTTCGGTACCGGTACCGGTTCGGTACCGAACCGGACCGAGCTCATCCCTAAAACGAACCATATGATGTTAGAAAAATCTTTGAAGGAAAGTGGTAGATCGTTGATGTAGATAAACAAAGGACCCAAATGGTTCCTTCTCCAAGAGTTTAACACAAAACAACCTTAGCTCCAAGTGATGTTAGTCAAAACCAACAATACAATGTAAAGAACAACATGAAAAACAATCTTTTGTTGTTGGATCTATGCGAGTAGTGGCGGATCTAGAAAAGAGTTGAGGGATAGCACGGGCGAGGTTTTACCAATTATTCCACTGTCGTGCCTTCAGGCGGGTGGAGGTCGGGTTTCCGTGCATCTGGGAGAGCCAAGTGGCTGGCGGCGGTCGATAGTCGACCTTGGCCGCAGCGCCCGGTGTCACGGTGGTTGGCATGTCGTTCCTTGCCGTTAAAAAAAAAAAAAAACTGAAAAACCCTGGAAAGTGTCATTTTCTGACAAAAGTGTATTTTTCTTGACGAAATCAATACAAATAAAATATGATGTCCATACTGATATGTCCCTATCCTGAATCTATCAAAACTCGTCAACATATGGCATTCAAATCCATAGCTGCCAACTGTTGAAAAAAAAACTCCATTAAATGTAGTATTTAATGGCTCCTAGTCCTTCTTGATGAAGATAACTTGTAACTTTGATTCAGGTTGTGTTCAATCAAGATGATGATGATGGGGAGGTTAGCGAGATCAACATCAGTAGCAGATGCATTATCTAAAACTATTCGACATCGTAGCGCCTTCTTTTCAACTTCTATGCTGTTTGATGATACTCAGATTCAGGTTCCATAACACATATATATATGTACAATGTTTCTGTTTTTTTTTTCATGTTTGTTTGATCTCGTGCGTTCAGTAGCTCTATTGTACTGTTTTTGATCATCGGCGTGGAGATTTGAGTCTTGGGTTTTAAGGGCTGTAAACGAGCCAAACTTTTGGCTCGAGAAGGAGCTCGAAGTTAAACGAGCCGGCTCGGCTCGTTTATTTTGTTGAGCTGAAAAGTTGAGATCAACATCTGCTCGTAAAAAGCTCGTGCTGGCTCGTTAATTATTATTATTATTTTTTATATTTTCTACATGTGTTGATGATATAAAAGAAAAAATATATATAATTTTTTAACATACCGGTAGTATTTTTATTTTTGTTTTTTTTTAATATTTTTTTAAAGATCGAGAAGCAGGTTTAAAATCGTCCTATACTAATAAACGAAAATCTTTTTTGGACATGTGTCACTTCCTGGTGCATTCTTACCTTATTTTCCTATTTATCTTCAATAATAATTTTAAATAAAAAATTAGATAAGAATAAATATTTGTTTTTCTATAAATAATTTTAAACAAAAATTTAAATAAGGATAAACGTTTGTTTTTATTATGATCATTTAATAATTAGATAAGAATAAATATTTGTTTTTCTATAAATAATTTTAAACAAAAATTTAGATAAGGATAAACATTTGTTTTTATTATGATCATATAATAATAATAATAATAATAATTTTAAACAAAAATTAAGATAAGAATAAATATTTGGTTTTCTATAAATAATTTTAAACAAAATTTTTGATAAGGATAAACGTTTCTATTTATTATGAGTAGATTCAAAGTTCATTTTTAAAAGATAAATCTTGACAACTATATGTGTTAATATATGACATTATATTTTATTCAACACGTGCAATATACGAGTTTTTTTAAAGATGTATTTTTTATTATTTATTATATAAAATTAATGCAAAACAAAAAACAAAGTAAATTGTTATAATAAGTAAATAGTACATCAAAGTTCATTTTTAAAAGATAAACTTGACGACTTTATGTGTTAACATATGATATTATATTTTATTCAATACGTGCAATATACGAGTTTTTTTAAAGATATGTCTTTTTTTATTATTTATTATATAAACTTACATTTATGCAACCCGTGTAATACACGGGGTTCTAACCTAGTACTATATATATTATTTTTGTTTTTTTCGATAATTTTATATTTAGTTGGTGTTATTATATTATACATATTATTTTTAACTGATGATGAATAGTGAAACTAATGTTTTAATATTATATTTATTTTAATTTAATTTTTTCTAATTTGTTTTTTATTGAAAATGGATACTGTGTTGCTATCGTATCAGATCGAATCGAAACCGATAATGATATTAAGATGGGTACCATGACACTAATATACAAAATCAAAGCGAAACCGACAATGATATTTAAAATGGATACCATGACGCTATCGTACCAAAGCGAACAGAAACCGGCAATGATATTTAATTTGTTTTTTTTTAATCATAAACTATACAAGTGCCGATAAAAATATAAGAAACACATTTTTTGTATCGTAAACTGTACGAGTATTGATTTGAGACTTACCGAACCAATTTCAACCGAATAACATCGGTACCAATATCGGCAGTATGGGAACCAATATTCCTTTTTATGGTTTTCAATTGATATTTTTCTATCGAAAACTGTAAACTATACGAGTGCCAATAAAAATCTAAAAAACAATTTTTTTTATTGTACACGATACAAGTGTTTATACGGAACTAACTGAACCGATTTCAACCGAAAACATCAGTAAAAAAATATTGATAGTAGCGGAACCGGTATTCCTTTCTATGGTTTTCGATTGATATAAAGTGCGTATTCTTTTGGGCATAACCCGATTTATTTTATAGTTTTCTCTTTCAGATACTATAGCGAATGTCGGTACTAGAACGAACCGAACGGATACCAACTAAGTTCCCGCCGCATAGCGCGGGGGAAAACCACTAGTTATTATTATTATTAGGCAAATTGGATTTAAATAATCCCAACTCACTGTTATTGGCCAATAATAATCCCAACTCATTTAATCACCAATAATAATCCGAACTATTCGCTTTTGTTTGTAAAATACTCCCAGTTAAAAAAACACTAACTAGGTAAAAAAATTGATGACGTGGCATGCCACATCAGCAATGTTGCTGACGTGGCAGTTGATGTGGCATTTTTTGATGACGTGGCAGCTGATGTGGCAGTCTACGTGGCATTTTTGATGACGTGTCAACTGATGTGGCAGGTGATGTGGCATGCCACATCAGCAATTTTTTAACCTTGTTAGTATTTTTTTAACTCGGAGTATTTTACAAACAAAAGTGAATAGTTCGGATTATTATTGGTGATTAAATGAGTTGGGATTATTATTGGCCAATAACAGTGAGTTGGGATTATTTAAATCCAATTTGCCTTATTATTATATCAAAATTTGGGGTTAAATTTAAACGAGCCAGGGCTGGCTCGTTTACAAAACGAATCGCTCAGCTCATTTACGTGTTGAATAGGAGTAACATGAATTAGTTTTCTAATTGAGGCTTAAAAAGCACAAAATCACTTAATTGTTGGCTTTTGGCGGTTTCTAATGAATATTATAGTAATGGTTAATTAAACAACTAGTTAGTTTGCAAAGTTATTGACTGCTAAAACTTGATCACTTGGTATGGTACTGAATGCTGATATAGATCACCAAGATAGGACATATTTGTGGAATCTGTTACACAGGACATTAATAATGGTACAAAGTTGACCAGTTAGAGTGTTTAAAATCTATTATGATTTTATTTCAGAATCAGGGTCGTCCCTGATATTTCGGAACAAGTAAAAATGGGCCTTCAAACCTTATAAAAATATATACAAAAATCATCAGTACGGCGATAATTGTTTTAACAATAAACAAAACAAAATTCCCATAGCAAATGGACTTATCAGAAATAGTTAAATGAATGGTGAAGAAAAATTTAGGCCCTATGCGGTCGCCCACCCTGCACACCTCTAAGACGCCCCTGCTCAAGATATAGAATATCTGCATACGTAACCATTAGTTTCCCCGTTACGTACGGTTTGCTTAACTGGTGTTTCTAATGTTCAAAGTGTTTGTAATGTATATTACTGCACATACATTTTTTGAGTATATGGAGAAAAGATTTGGTTGTTTTTCACTTTTTTGACAAATTATTGCAATGATGTCAGTTCAAAGAGAGTGTTGCACAGTTTGCACAAGAGCATATCGCTCCGCATGCATCAAATATAGACACGATGAATAATTTCCCAAAGGTTCCAACTCCCAGTTTATCCATATCAGTTTTTATACCGTAATACCAATTTCGAAAAACAGATTTGTATGACTTGTTTATCAACGGTCCAGGAGGTTAACTTATGGAAATTAATGGGAGACTTTAATCTTCATGGAATCACTGTTCCAGGTAGAGCCGCAGCCTCTATTGTTAATGTTTTTATACTTTGCTGAGTGTTTCGGGGCAAATCCATATGGTTAAAATATGTCACTATGTTCTAGTTCAAAAAGATACTTAAATACATGCTACATGGATCTCTAAACCATAAGCTTGATTTAATTAAGCAAAAGTAACATGGTATGTTTATTTTTTTCAAATTAACTCGACACATTGAAAGCGCAAAAATATTATACTTGTTCTGTAGAGGAATATGGAGGGCTAGGACTCGGTTACTTATATCACTGCATAGCTATGGAGGAGATTAGCTGTGCATCAGGATCAGTCGGTTTATCCTTTGGTGCACATTCTAACCTTTGCATTAATCAGTTGGTAATAGCTAATCAAAACTATGTGCTTTCAAGTATCTGCTGCGTAAAATGTTTTAACAAGTTTAATATAACGAGTTTGTTAATGTTGCAGGTGAGAAATGGATCTGCTGCCCAGAAGGAAAAATATTTGCCTAAGGTTTTATTTTAATCATTTTTTATTTTATTTATGCATGTTATTTCATGGGTTCAGTCTATTTTTCCTTTTTTTTTTCCTCGTATTAGCTAATCCGTGGGGAGCATGTGGGAGCTCTTGCTATGAGTGAACCTAATGGTATTTTTGATTTAATAGTTTTGGGTTATGTTGAGTCTGGTCCGAATGTCCACTATGATTGAGGCTTTATTTTGAATCGTTTTTTTGTTTTTCATATCATCAGCTGGCTCAGATGTTGTTGGCATGAAATGCAAAGCTGATCGTGTTGATGGCGGTTATGTTCTTAATGGGAACAAGATGTGGTGCACCAATGGTCCTGTTGCGCAAACCCTGGTAACTAAATAACTTATTGATATGTTCATCATTCATCATATTATGTTTATTGTTGCAAAAGAGTTTCCAAGTGACATCTTTGTTGAAACTATTTTCTTGGTTAAAACTAGGTGGTTTACGCTAAAACAGATATTGTTTCTCATTCGAAAGGGATAACCGCATTTATCATTGAGAAAGGGATGCCCGGGTACATCTATATTCATCTTGATGACTATAATGGAAAAAGTACTTAAATATGTTTTGTATGTTTGCAAGATCATTAAATCTATATTTGTGTCTGTATGTAATGCAGGTTCAGTACTGCCCAAAAATTGGACAAACTTGGAATGCGAGGAAGTGACACGTATGTTCATACTATCTTTAACTAAATAATCCTAATCTTTATTTTATAAAAATACCATCTGATAATCTAATTATTACAAATCTCAGATGCGAGCTTGTTTTTGAGAATTGCTTCGTTCCTAACGAGAATGTTCTTGGTGAAGAGGGAAAAGGTACCATCGTTATAAAGATAATTCTATATAATACTCATATGAAGATAATTCTTGTGTATTTAAAGTTGGATGATGATGTATATTCTAAGTTGCATATTTCAGGAGTTTATGTGTTGATGTCGGGTTTAGATTTAGAGAGACTTGTACTGTCAGCCGTACCAGTTGGCATCATGCAAGCATGTCTTGATGTTGCTCTTCCTTATGTCCGCGAAAGAGAACAATTCGGTCGCCCCATTGGGCAGTTTCAACTTATGGAGGTTAGTAACATGTGAAGTATTATTACAAAAAAAAAAATGATTTCAATAAAAACAGATTTTTGGTGACTATTAGCCAACTTTTATTATTTTGACCGTTTGAGATAAAATACAACCTATCAACCAATCCATAAATAAACTGATTAAACTTGTATTTTCTGTGAAATAGGGAAAAATTGCAGACATGTATACATCTTTGCAGTCTTCAAGGTAAACCACGACTCCATAAACCGAGACCACATGCCTGTGTTTACTAAAAGTTAATCAACATTTTAACAGATCGTTCATGTATTCCGTTGCAAGACAATGTGACAACGGAACAATTGTTCCAAAGGTGCGTTTTTGTTGTAACTTATTAAAATATGATGTGTCTTAGCGTTTGTACGATGTGCATTGACATTTGTTGTCATTTGGTTACAGGATTGTGCTGGAGCTATACTCTTTGCTGCTGAAAGAGCCAGTCAAGTTGCTCTGCAGGTCAAAACCAAACTTTTTAATTGTAAATTATAATTCCATCATTGTCTATTTTTGGTCTTATATATTTAAATTATGTATATTTTTTGCAGGCAATTCAATGTCTAGGTGGCAATGGGTATGTGAACGAGTACCCGACTGGCAGGTTGCTACGCGACGCCAAGTTATACGAGATTGGTGCTGGAACAAGTGAGATCAGAAGAATGATTATTGGCCGCGAACTCTTTAAAAATAAATAAAAAAATCAATCTCCTAGATAACCAATTTTAATTGACACACCTCAAGAATGTAGCCACTCAAAATGCATGGTTGACCTAGCAATGTATGTTGCTTTGACAATGAGGTAGTATATTTATTTGCAAGTTCACAATTGTTTCTTCATAAGAGTGTAATCATATTTACAAAATTTAGGTATAAAAATGCTGCATTATGAAAGTTTTTGTTAAAGAACTTTCTCACTATAAAAGTATTTTATTAACAACAACAATATACATATAAAAATATATTAAATTTTGTAGTAAAAGAAAAATAGCATTGACATGGGAATTAAAATTCACTCAGATGAGTGACGAAGCACATTATCAAAAATAAAATAAAGCAGATTTTTTATGAAGGTTATTAATAATAGATCTTGATATAAAGGTGGTAGGCCAAATGCGTGTTAGAATTAGCTTAGTGAGCAAGGATTTCACCTATTGAACTTGAGTGGTGGTTGAGGCAACAACCTGAAACTCTGCTTTGGTTGAACTTCAAGAGATTGGATTTGAACCAGGGTAAATGACATAACCAGTAGGACTTCAATTATCCTTATCACCGGTCCAGTCGGCGTCTGTAAAGGCATGTAGATGAATGGGAGAACTGTGGCGGAGTAGTTTGCCAATGATGTATATGTCAAAAAAACATGCATCCATAACCAGAAACTTTATATTTCTCTCTCCAACTTCGATACAAAGAACAAGAACTGTACTGAAGAGATACACGAAAAATAACTTCTCAACTCACACGCAGACCATCAAGACGATGATCTGCACACTCTGATCTATACTACGAACGATGATCTTAACACAAGATCACTAGAACAGCAAGACCTAGAAACCAGAGAGATGATTCTTGAAACTTGGTGCGTGCCACTGATCAACTGATCTGATGTCAACACAGGCGTTCTTTTAACATCCCCACTTGATGTCTGCGAGTGTCCACAAGAGGCCCACTTCCAAGCCCAAACAGCAACTGATGTCCAAGCTTTAGCCCATGTTGAGTATCTAGCCCATATTACGCGTGAACCCATCAGCTAAGTTGAAGGATGCGCCGGGCCTTGTCCTGGGCCAGACGTAAACCCTGTAAAGCCCAATAACAGCTCCAGACTCCTAGCTTAAACAAGCCCACTCTGTTCCGGATCTCATTATGCTCGGGCGGGCCCAACATACAAAAAAACACAAAATATTAGAAGCGACAATATTAAAGTTCAACATATGTTTGATATTGAATTTGGAAATATACATATATTTCAACGTCCCCCTCAATTCAATAAGCAAACAGTTGTAAATGCCCCAAAGAGCAACGAAAGACTTTAGCTCTGAAAATTCAACTATTCATATCATCTCAACTAAAAACAGTTTAGAGTCTGTAACAAGACTTCAAAAAAGTTATGAGTATGATCATTTCAAAAAATTTTAACATTTTTTCAATGCATAGCCCCACAGTAGTTAAACTTTGTTTGACAAACAAAACCCTCCTTTTTTTAAACATAGAATATCAATACAACTGATTTTAATTCTAACTTTTAAGAAAATATTGAGTAGTTTACCCTCTAATAATAAACTCAAAGTCCTAGCACAACATTTATGAAAATCATTTTGTGAAACATTGTGCTATAAAAAACTAATTGAATAGTTAACTTTAATTCCGCATCTAAAGAGATTATAAAAACAAGAACTTCATGTAACAACAGAAGGTAAAGACAACATGAATAACTTATTATGAGTAACAGAGATGATGCGAAACTATACCAGATTTATAGATACAATCAAACAACAAATCACAATATTCGAAAACACATAACATGCAACAATTCTCCATAATAATTCTGAATCATGTCTAAAGAGTAAAGACTATGATACGATTCATCAACAATACAAAAATGTATGTTATAAACAACTAAAAAACATATTCTGATTGAACAAGGATTCACATGATTTAATATTCTAACAAATCATGAACACAACGATCTGTCTACAAAGACAACTTCAGATCTAACAGATTGACTATACAATACACCATAGATCTACGATGTGTCTCACAACAAACAATGAATCACACAATTCAACAAACAAGTCTGCATATAACATGAAGCACACACTTCTATACCAGACCACAATGATAGCCTACACAAACTCTGGCAAAATACAAAATCACATGATTTCATAACCAGAAAATTATCTCTTACACAAGAGAAAAAAATACAAGACTGTCATCACAAACATTCAATCATGTAAAGAACAAGTCTATATAAAACTAGATCAACAACATGAAGAATTGATAGAAACCGACACTATTATCTAATGGGACTAGACTCAACAACACAACGAATCTACAAACGACCTTAGACCAGTGAGAAAAGAAAAACAAACATCACCTAGACCAGTGAACTAACATCACTACGATCGGCGATGACGTCTCAAAGAGACAAATAAGATCACCAACATGATAATCCTATACAAACTGCACTACAGTCGGACTCAAAACATGAAGAATCCTAGACCAGTGAGATAAGACAATTATCGAAGAACATATCTTCAAGAGAAATATCCCAATCAACTAAATTGAAGGATGAATTATCACACATACACTAATAGTAATGCAGACAAATCAGAAGAAACATACAACTGAGAATCACCCACATCTTTCAAGACATAACGGACATGAAGAACAACGTTTGAGAGAATTTTACTAAGCATATGACGATATATTTGAAATTACTCCTTGGTGTTAGTAATGTCACACCCCAACCGATGGCGGAATCATCGGGGCGCGGCACTGAGCGAAACAGATTGTTCAAAGAAATTCCATAATGACTAAATTACCAAATAGTTTAAATATTATGTCCCATACCATAATCCATAAGATAATCTAGTTATTACAGATAGAGGTATTCTTTAAACAAGTAACCATGTTCCGACAACTCAGATATTCAAAATAAAATAAAATGTCTTTGTTTCTAGACTCTTTCCTAGCCTCAATTTCACAGCAAGCCAAGCATTCTAACATCTTAAGCACCTGCCACATACGTTAAAGTAAAAGTCAATACACATAGTGTAAGGGTGAGCATACAAGTTTGATAATAGCATATAGAGTTCGAAATTGATTACGCATAACCAGCACATACACAGTGTGAAATGAAGCACATAAGTTATCGACATGATCCTATCAATACCAATGACTGCGGGTTGACTGCGCAAGGCAGTTCGTAATACACACTCACCACTGTGAGCCATGTAATTAATTGTCCTTAACAACCCCCGAGTGAACAGGTGCTGAGTCCAAACAAATAGTACTATCATTGCTAAGGCAGGTAGACAGCAATCCATGTGTAAACATAACAAACAAGCAATCATTAAGTCACGTATACATGTAGTAGCGGCTAGCGTTAAAAGTATTGCGTAGTGTGATTGATGTGATTTGATATAAGTAACGTATGTAACATCCAAAAGTGCATAAAGCAAAAAGGGGTTCGAGTATACTCACAGCGGTTGAGTTAATGGATTAAAGGGAGCGCTAGAGCGGAAAATAGCCTGAACAGTTAATGATAGCATAAGCGAAAGTCGGCGCGTAAAATGGTGTGATGTGTCGATGGATCGGACGGCAATCCGATCGGGTGGCCGGTCGATCGTATGACAATTAGTTCGGGCGGTCACCCGATCGGGTGGCCACTCGATTGGATTGTCACCTTGTTTGGGATGGATGTGTTTGTGTATGATGGCTTGCCTTTTGAAGTTTTCATTGTAGTATTTTGAAAATAGAGAAGTACCTCTACATTTCAGGTCGGTCGATCGAACGGCCGTTCGATCGGACAGCAATCCGATTGGCGAGGCTTCTCAGTTTGAGAACAAGCTTACAGCAGGACGGTCACTCGATTGGATGGCTATCCGATCGGGTGGCAATCCGTTTGTATTTAACATGTTAAAAGTTAACCAAGTACCAAACATCACACGATCGGATGGTCACTCGATCGGGTGGCAACCCGATCAGGTGGCAATCCGTTTCAACGTTCAGATCTTGAATAGATTGAAATAGTTTAAGTATAGGGCCCAAGTGTAACCCGATCGGATGGCCGGTCGATCGGGTGGCAATCCGATTGGGTGGCAATCCGATCGGACGACAATCCGTCCCGACTATCTGTTCGTCTTGACACTTGACTCGTTTGAAGTTTTATAGTGTTGGACGAGATATTTTGATAACATGCTTGAACCACAGAACCCTCAACCCTCAACCCGACCCAAATGACCCGACCGAACAGGAATCACCCTAGTCCGACCGGTTCGTGGTTCGAGTCGGTAGTTCATGTTCAAACATGAAGTCAATACCTCTTGGATAGAACTTGGATCTGGAACCGATACATCACCAAGAATGGGTAGAAGATCAGAACAAAGTCCGAATCTATCGGATTTGAGTGCATTGAGTGTAAAAGAGTTGAAAGAAAGTTAGAAAACCATCTTTCAATCCTTTTCACCATGATTATGTCCAGATCTATGAAAGATCTTTGTTTATTCATGTGGAAATCATTCAGATCTAAGTTGTTCTTGGTGGATTGAAGCCAAAACATGAAGTTCCTATGAACACCATGATGACATCATCCTAGAACACCTCAAATCTAGTGATTTCATGGTTAAAAGTTAAGATTCAAAAGATAGAAAGGTGTAGGAGCTGTCACCATCAAAGAGGTGATAAATGGGGGGTATTTATAGGGTTTCCATAAAAGGAAAGTGGGGGGAAAGGTGGCTGGTCAATCGAGTGGCAGCCCGTTCGGGTGGCAGATCGATCGGCTGGCCACTCGATTGGAGGGGTTGGCGCGACGAGTTTTGCAGTTTTGATTCGAGGATAAGGCGTTGCGATGCGATTCGAGAGAGCGATGCGATAGCATTACTCATCAAATCACTTTTAATCCCAACTACTATATCTAACATACAATCACAATAATTAACTTGCGTTTAGCGTTTTCGATTCGATTTGCGATGCAATAGATTGCGATTTCGATTAACACCTCAACATAAACATCACATGCACAAGTAACACATAAATAGCACACACACGTAAAACAATATCCAGACACATAATTCGAGTTGCGAGTGCGATAGCGATAAGCGATAAATCGATTAAACATGCGATTAATATGCGATTAAACCTCGATTATTAACAAGTACTCCACATAATACAACTAATGCGATAACATAGATAGATTATCTACAAGTCAAAGAAGTCAAACCAGGAGTTGAGCAAGGAGTGACAGATCGCAATTAGCAATCTTGTCTTCCTTTGACTTCAATTTTGACTTTGACTTTGACTTTCGAAACACGGGGTGTTACAGCCTCCCCTTCTTAAGGGAATTTCGTCCCAAAATTAGGCTGAAGCCGTAACAAACAACTGCGGGTACTTCGCCTTCATGTCGCTTTCAAGTTCCCAAGTGAACTATGCGCCTCCTTTGCCTTCCCAGCGAACTTTCACAATGGGAATGCGCGAGCGTCGGAGCTGCTTGGTTTGGCGGTCCATGATTTGACAGGCTTCTCCACGAAGTGTAGTGTTGTGACAACCGTAAAAAATACAAGTATCCGTACAATTTAATTAATATAAATTAGTGGTTAATGACTGTGCTGAATTACAACTGATGACTTAAACTGCTTTCTAATTTCTGTATCATACATACATGTGCATCCTATTTCATATTGTCACATCATTTTTACATACAAACCTTTAGTGGCATAAATGATGCACAAAGCACGGTTAGCACAGTTTGCGGATAACTCAGAAAAATGCTGATGACGTGTGCGCATATATACATATTTTTATCATGAATAAACACACGATTCGGTTTTAAATTTATAAAAGTGATTATTACTTTAACATCAAAAAACACACGAAAGAGGCAAGTGTACCCCGTCATATATGTAGTAAAGTATCGGTAAGAACCAAGTATCGATCCAAGGAAATGGGCGGAGGAATAATACTAGACCTTTGTCACTAAACTACCGGTAAAAACATAAGTTGTTTGATTTTTAATAAACTAAAGTAAGCATAAACAAATACTTATAAAACATAGTAGAAAATAGATAAATAGCCTTGCTTAATGCACAACCAAAGTATGTCAACTAAGTCGGTTTTGGCAGT
This sequence comes from Helianthus tuberosus, assembly GCA_030545235.1. Lineage (NCBI taxonomy): Eukaryota > Viridiplantae > Streptophyta > Magnoliopsida > Asterales > Asteraceae > Helianthus > Helianthus tuberosus. The sequence continues at coordinate 39,747,451 of CM060371.1, read as the reverse complement.
AGAAGCATTCGGTCAATTTTCCATTTTAAGACAATTAGTATCCCTTTCGGGAATCCTAACATGACAATCATTCGGAAAGTTAAAACGATAAACACACTTTAACCACCTAAAATTGTTCTTTAACGTGCAATTGATAAATGTCTATGAAAATCTCTTAAAAATAAGTTAGTCATCCGTTAGGAGTTTTCTAACCTCACTTAAACAAGGAAAGCGACAGCGATAAACACAATGCAACCACCGAGACAAGCATAAACTAGATTAAATCACAACCGAGTTCATTTTACAAATCTTGCACATAAATTCACCAAGATAGCAATTTTGGCCTAAACTACTAACTAAGCTAACAAATCATGGCAAGAATTTATAACGACACCATTTAACCCGTTAAGGTCCTTACGTGACGGCAAGCTTTCTTGATTAACAATAATTACATTTTATTAAACCACTAACCATTTCTAGTATCATGGTGCACACATTTTAACCAAGCTAAACTAGTTAACCAAGTTTAAAGTTTACTAATACAAGATTAATTAAGCTTCATTTTTCAACTATCTTAACTAACCAAATACCAATCATCCAACACAATTACTTATAATCAAGAAATCAATATCAATAACAAGGTTGCAAACTAATCATCAAAGATTAACATAGAAAATACTTCCAAATGTCATTACAAACAAAGATTAACATACTAATGATTATAATCAAGCAAGGGATTGTTGTGTTTTTGCCCAAAGGCTACAATAATACATAAACATTAATCTAAATGCTTGAAAGATTAACAAAATCATGGAAAGATTAGAAAACCAGACCATAAACAAGCATAAGATTAAGAATCTGGAACATAACGAAGCTAATCGGCACAATGTGGCTTGAATCCGGGTGAAAGCAGAAGCCTCCGGAGCCTAAAAATCGCCAGAATCGCTTCCAAAATGTCCAGAGTTACGAGCAGAATGTTTCTGCAGGTTTTTATATAATTTCGATCTCGCACGGTCGTGCAACCTGTCGCACGGCCGTTCACTTTATGCATTATTGGAGATATGGTGCACCATACTGCATGACGTCATCAGATCTTGACCGGTCTTCGGTCTCGCACGACCGTTCTTCAGATCGCACGATCTTCAGATCGCACGATCGTGCGTTTCCGGGTTCTTGTTGCACGGACTGCTGCACTGGTGGTGCATTGCCGGGCTTTGGCTGATCATCGAATCCGCACGGGGTGCAATCAGACGCACGCCCGTGCATTACCGGGATATGCTTGCACGCTGAGTCGCACAGTCGTTCATTGCCGGGCCGGTCTTGTTATGTCGGATATGCACGGTCGTTCCTCAGACCGCACGACTGTTCCATTCGCCCAGGTCAGAATTCCAACAGAATGTTTGCAGCTTTGTCGTTTCGTCCGGAAAGTCCTCGTTTTCACTATCATCTTGTCTGGTATGCTGTTTTAGGCTTGTAAACAAAAGTATACATGATTAAGTATCCGAATGACGGTTTTACGGCCGAAAACGGATAAAATGGGGGACTAAAATATGTGTAAATTAGCGAATATAAAATCTCCCCACACTTGAACCTTGCTTGTCCTCAAGCAAGCTAAACTAAAATTCAATAAAAGATAGAATCAAACAAGAACGATAATTTACACACTATTTATTTAAATAACTACAAACGGTTAGCCAGTTTTTCGAAAGACAACATCAAAAGAATCAAACCCAAACAAGCATATGCAAATATATGGTGATAACCAAAAAGCCATGACTCACTTTCAATTGACTTAACATGTTAATCTTCACACAACTCACAATGTTCACACACACTCGGTTTTATTTATGAAGCATACATAAAATGTGTATGTGCAAACACACAATGCCTCGTCAATGAAATGTGTAATATCATAAGCTTGTTATAAGATCTCGTCTCCACCAACTAACATGCGAAAAAGTGTAAATCAAGAGGTCTTTACGGGGTGTAACGTTAGGCTTGGGCGAAGGGTAAGGAAATGGATATTTAAAGTGGCGAAATGGTTAAAACTCAGTAATTACGTTTAACAAGCGCAATACAACAAAACTATACATACAAACGCCTTAAAAAGGCGACTTATGCGACAACGAGCTCATAAACAAGATTTCATCATTTTATCAATCAAAATTGCTCGAATTTTGTCTACTTCACCCTATTTTAGGGTGTTTTATTTTCTGTTTTTTTTTTCTCAATGGATTTATACAATGAAATATAAACTATAACAAGCGCTAGTTAAACGATTATTTTGACCGAGTTTCAACACTAAAAGGTTTAAAACATAAAAAGGCTAAATTTGGCTAAGTGGGCGATTATGTTGGGTAAACAAAGGTAAACGGGAAGGCTCGACATGGTTAATCCTAAAGGGTAATGTAAGCTTTACGGGAAACACAACACAAGGAACAAGGTTAACAACAAAGGGGTAATCTAAGTGCCTCTATCACTTCTACACAATTCCGCAAGTTCATGGTCTTAATAAGCATACTAGTGACAAGTTCTAAATTACACATGACATCCGGCTCACTCCTACTCCGAAATGAACAAAATATAACAATATCAAGGCTCAACTATGCTCACGTAACGGAAGGAATGGGTAAAAGTGTGAAAACTATCATGCAAGTCTTTCTTTGTTTGTCACGCTTTCCGGTTTTCTTTTCAAAATTTATTTTGCTTGTCGAGTTTTTATCAAGTCCGAAGCTTTCTAAAACACAACTAACCGGTTTATTTACTAAAATATATACAGAATACATATATTTTTGAATGATTTTTCTGATTTTTTTTAGAGGACAAACAAAGTTAACAAAGTTAACCCCCTCCCCACACTTGAACTTCGCATTGTCCCCAATGCGAAACCCGAAATATAGAGAAAAGGGATAATAGTACTCCCCTCAAGATGATTTCTGATGAAACGAGACTTTCAAGCTGTATCTGTCATGTGCTCCGGTCAAAGACTTGATAGCCAAAATCTGCATGTACGTCACAAGGTACAACAAAACAGAACAGAAATAAAATAAACACAAATAAACCATAATGTACATAAATAGACGTACTAAAAATCCAAACAAAGACATGACAAACAAAGTAAAGTGTCTGAAAAATAAAGAGTACATAACCGAGGGTGTCTGACATAACAACCAAAATAAACACCCGAAATAAACAAAGTACGGAAATAATAAAACCACAAACGATCAACTCCACCGTCTCCTACTCGTCGTCACCAACATCATCTCTCGTGAAGGACGAGCCCGCATCTCCATAACCAGGTGGGTTCCATGGTGGGAACTGCGGAGGATGCTGAAAGTAGTCGGGATAGGCATGATGCATCTCCCCGAACAGGTATGAGAACCCAACACTCACCACCTGGTACAAGCTGTCCTGGTTCGTCCTGATCTGATCCTGAGTAGCCCTGATCTGGTCCTGACTAGCCCTGATATGGTCCTGACTAGTCCTAATCTGGTCAATATAAATCCCATGCTGCTCCTGCGTAACTCGCATTTGTTGGAACTGCTGGTAAAACTCAGGCCAATCCTGGTGCTGGTGGTATGCGTGATGCTGCGGTGGTGTCTGTGGCTGGTGCTGCTGATCATGCATCTCCTTATCCTCGTGTTCCTCCTCAGCTGGGGGGCAACGGGTCCCAGACCTCGTTGTTTAGACCCCTCAATCTATCCCCGCGATCCAACTCAGCAATCAACCCCATGGCTTTCAATGACCGAATATCAACATATACCCCTTCGGTCACCAGAGTGAGACTCACAAGTAGCTCATCAGTCATCAAGCCTAAGTTGTAGGCAATTTCGGTCACATATTGACCGCCGTGAATCTGACTGTTGGGTGTCCTCCCTGAGCACTTCACAAAATATCCAGCCATCCTTCCGGCTAGGTTGATGTGTACTCCGTCAACCAGCGCGTACAGAAAAATCAAATCCGGTGCTGGATAGTTCCCTAAACTGTCCATGCGGCCGCAAATGGTGTGGCTAAATACATGATGCATCACTCGAACCAAAGGGTCTCTCAATCGTGAAGCTTTAGACATTCTCGGGTCGTAAGGGTCACCAATTGCATTTTCAGCCCAAAACGCGGCCCGTGCTGCATCAGTTGGAAAGATAAACTGCTACGTGAAGAATTCGGAATCCATGTCTTCTCTTGTGTAAATTCCAAGCCTCCTACTCAATCGACCCACTGACCAAGTGTGCCATTGTCCACCCAACCTGAAAGTTATCCGCTCCTTGTAGCGGAATTTTGGCCTTCTATGAGCAATTGGTTTTTCCTAGGCATATGTGGAGAAGAACTCTATCGTTAGCTCAAGATAGATGGGTCGGTTGATAGATACTAAGCGCGCAAGTGGGATAGTGAGCATGTTTTTAAGTCTTTCATACTGATTTAGCTCTCTCATAACATCCCAATCCAGCCTCCGGGGGACGCCGAATTGCCCTCGCCTTCTCCATAAGGCGTCACGTCTTGGAATACAAAGAGCTTCTCTCTCATCATCGGGGTTAAACTGCAATAAGGGATGATTCATCTGCATGAGGAATATCGTTAGAAAAGAGGGAACAGGAAAAATTTCACTCAAAAACAGCAGAACACATAATTATGAAGATTCTGTTATGCTGATCTGGGCTTGTCGCTCGGACGTGCGACGAGACGGCCCCGTGTTGTCCGGGCACGGCCCCGTGTTCAAGTGCCAGTAACAAAATTAAAACAAGAGAAACAGAAGCCTGGACACGGGGGCGTGTTGGGTGAACACGGCCCGTGTCCAGTTACCTGAGCTGGGTCTTTTTCTGTAGACTGTGCAGCACAGGGCCGTGTTGGGCGGACACGGCCCGTGCCGAACTTACTGTAAACGAAGAAATTTGTCGGACGGTTCTGTTTTCCTGCATGGGGTGCTGGTTCAAGTCTCCCTTGTATCCTTTGCCATCTCAAGTGTGTTTTATTCATTGCAACACCATCCAAACACCAAATTAACTAAAACCATCATTCATTAATCATAGAGAGAATTACATAATAGTCTTAAAAATTAAAATATTAGATAGTTAGGTCAACAAAACACAAGAAATCTAAATCCAAGAAGTTCTATCCTACTATTTATTCTACTAGCAAAACTTCCGAAAAAGATAGATCTTTCGGTTAAAAGTGGCTTGACAACTTCTTCCTCCGGTTATGGGTTCCTCATACGTCGGCGAGCCACTCTTCGATCTCCCTAGGGAGAAGAAAAGCGGTCTCATGAGCATTGGGTTGAGGAGGTGCAACTTCCACCGGGATTTCTTGGAGTTCTTCAAGAGGAGGTTCCGCCGGAATGTCGTCCCAACCGGTAGGATTTTGGATCCCAAGTGCTAGGTTCCAATCCTCTTGAGGGAGGATTGGTTCCATGGGAGGTGTTACCAGAATGTTTAACCTCTGGTGCAAGAGGTTTAGTTCTTGGAAACTGTTTTCCAACCCCACCGAGAGATAGTTTATACGGTCAATGAGGACCTCCTCCACCGAAGTCATCTCGTCAAGGGCTTCACGTAACGCCATTACGTATCTTACGAGAGTTGCTTCAATCGATGGCCTCCTTTCCCGTCGACTGTTCCTTGAGTGCGCAGAAGAGGTTCCACTGTTTTGGCTAGACATTCTACGCAAAACATACCAAAAATAGTTTGTTTTAATGAAACAGTACCACGGACACGGCCCCGTGCTCAATGAGCACGACCCCGTGTTCAACTTTCTGCAGATTTTTAGAACAAGGAATTTTGTGGTTTTAAATTATTTTCTTAACTTATGAAGCTTTTTTGAGCAGAAATAACTTAAAACAATGTTGTGTAACTTATTTTTAACAAGATTCCTTGAATAAAAACTCAACAATCATCACAATGGAGCTTGGAATTAAGCTTCAATGGAGATGTTGTTGCAAGAAAGATGAAGAAGAAGGAAATAGATAAAAGAGGAAAGGACAAGATGCTTGCAAGAACCTTCTTTTAGAACATACCTAGGATGGTAAGTCAGAAAATCCTTTCAAATCTCTGTCCCTGGACGGTCCAAATGTGCAGGGTTCTTGGCTGCATTTATAGAAAACGACAGCGTGCTGGACACGGCCCCGTGTCGGCTGGACACGGCCCCGTGTGCAGGCAAGATCCTGACACGTTTTGTCCGTATTCTGACAAAAGTCAGAAGGGAATCTTTTGGTGGACACGGGGGCGTGTTGACCTGGACACGGCCCCGTGTCGGAAGGCTGTTTTATGAAGTGCGTCTATTTTTAAGGAACTTTTCCGGATCGGGTGGTTCCTTACTAGATGGAACAACCCCAAAGTGCCTAAGATACCTTAATTGTTCTAGATTAAGACGAGAACGCAAGAGGTTGTCGGTGAGGGTGATTCCTATGCTATATGTAGGTGGACAAGTCCAACCCTTTCCCGGGCTCTCGTTAAAGAAGGTGTATGTCGAATCGCTCAGGTCTATGTATGCATCAAACGAAGTTGATGGGGAGTCCTTCACGGCACAATCGAAACAGGGACAACTATCGCTCAAGTCCTCACTAGAGTTAGAAGTATCATTGGAAACAATGAAGTTGTTTGAATGCGGTTCCAACCCTTCTTCTTGGCTATCGTCTTGGAAAAGATTATTGTAATCTTTCCTAAGTTCTCTCAACCAATTAATAATTAGATCTTCTTGTTGAAATAATTCATCGAGAAGCATTTCTCCTAGAATATCCGGTTGGGCGCATTCGAGGGAGAGATAAGGATTATTTTTACTTTCGCCCCTCTTAAGGATACCAGGAATTGATGGGTCTATATAGTGGGGTTTATAATTTAGAAAAAAACATTCTAATTCTTCATGGTTACCACCACATAATTGACACCACATAGTACCATAAGAGTGCCGAAAGTAAAAACTATCCGTATCACTCATGTTTGTGTCAGAAATTACCAACCGTCGGGATCTTACGGTTCTGTTTTCAGTAACTGAAACTTGGGCACGGGGGCGTGTTGAGTGGGCACGACCCCGTGTTCAGCCTACTGTCTGACTTAAAACAGGATTGCCAGTTCCAATGATTGGGCACGGGGCGTGTTCAGCGGGCACGACCCGTGCTGAGTTCTGCAGAAGCTGAAAAATTAAGAAAATCCTAGAAAAAATATGAAAAATAAGAAAAACGATTAGGCCGTTGATTCCTAACTTTCTTAAAATCCTTGTGTCCCCGGCAGCGGCGCCAAAAACTTGATGCGTGTGAAGTGTTATATATTTTAGGTGTATATTTTAAGCCCTTTTTTAACACTTATTTTTAGCCAAGTTTTAAATTTATAAAACACGATATTTTACTAACACTAAACACACATATGGGCAAGTGCACCCATCGTGAGCGTAGTATAGTGTTGGCAAGATACCGAGGTCGTCCAAGGACACAAGAGCTTTTAGTACCGGTTTATCGTCAACGTCTAATAAAAAATAAAAGTTTAGAAAAATGTTTTAAACTAAGAAAAAAATAAAAACTAACTAAAAATGCTGAAAAATAAAATAAAAAGAAAAACAGATAGACAAGATGAATCACTTGGTTCCGACTCGTATCTAGTGTAACCTTTGATTATTTCCGCACTTTTGCACTATTTTAAGAGATTATCTTAGTTATTGTAGTAGGCCCCTCTTTTGAAGGTGACGTTACCCTCACCCCAGTAGTTTGAGTCAGCAAGGATACAATCCTAAAAGGGTGGATTATTGAAAGATAATTATTTAAGTTATTAATGCAAATTATGGTAGGCCTCTCTTTTGGAGGTGACGTTACCCTCGACTAAGTAGTCTGAGTCAGCAGGGATACAGTCCTAAATAGCCGGGTTATAGTATTAATAGTAGTTAACTTATGAGGGGATCAAAGAGTTTGGACCCCCGCCATCCAATACCGTTAAGTATTAAAGGAGGTCCTACTAAATTTGACCCAGGTCCATTGCAGGACCTCTAAACGCTGAACAATGGCAAGACCTTTGCCAAACCGTTCCCTTAACCCCCGACCAGGTAGCCAACATACCTCCATATAGACCGTGGAGATATGAATGGTGAAAATCTTTTATTTTATATAGACAGTAAAATAATGCCAAGACACCACGGACAAACGATAAGGAAAGATCACCTTCAACATAAGCAACTAGTTATTAAAGTCATTAATACAAAACCAAGTAAAAAGTGCAAAAGATTAGAAATAAAAAGTATTACACTAGACACTTTGTCTTCACCAAGTGATGTAAGAGACTTAGGCAAACATGGCCTTGATTGTCAAGAACTCTTATGATCAATCTTGGATCCCGAGACGACTCACACACTCTACGATGGACAATGGATGATGGTGGTGGATGATGGTGTTATGGTGGTGGTGGGTGGTGGGTGAAGTGTGAGAGAGGTGGTGTGCCAAGGGATGGTTTGAGCTTGAGCCAAGCACTCCTATTTATAGGCTGAACAGAAGCTCGGGCACGGCCCCGTGTCCAGTGGGAACGGCCCCGTGTCCAGTGGGCACGGCCCTGTGTCCACATCCTCTCTTTCTTCATTTAATGCAGCTTTGTCTTATTAGTTGACCACGCCCCCGTGTCCGCTGAGCACGACCCCGTGTGCAGAAGAATCTTTGTACTATGAAGATTTGCCTGGATTGTGCGAATCTTATAGTTGACCACGGAACCGTGTCCGCTGAGCACGGCCCCGTGGTGGGCAATAGAAGCTTCTACCACTTTGTCTTTTCTGCTGACACTTGTGCACGCCCCCGTGCTGGCTGAGCACGGGGCGTGTTCAGTCTTCTGATGTCTTGTTTTGCTTGGGAAGATGCTGTCGTGGGGTCGGGCATGTCACGTCTTGTTCATTTTCTTGTATTTATGTTAGATTTTGATGTCTTTTTGCTTCTTTTGTTAATTTGAGCTCATTTAATCCTGAAAATACAAAAGGAAGACAAAAGCACACTTTTTCCAACATTAGTACTAAAAAGGGTTAGTTTTATGCCACAATTGATGAAATTTATATGTTGCATTTTGAACACATCAAATACCCCCACACTTGAATCTTTGCTTGTCCTCAAGCAAAACTCTTTAATATGTGGCTATTACACTCCCAAATGGAATGGGTAGAAAAGAAGGTTTTGGGCTTGTCATAGAGTGTCGGGATTTCCAAGATTCTTTATTTAGTTTTATTTTTATTTATTTACAATCCTATTCGTCATGATTTATTTAAAACTTTTCATAAGATAAATTACTTATTAGGGCATAACATGCCTTTGTAAAATTCTATTTATATACAAGTTCACATACCTCACGGGGATCACTCAACACTCGGCCGAAAATGTATTTTTGTGGATCACTCGAGAGCGGCATGGAACTTACTCCTACCATAGGCTTGCCAAGCAATCAATCCTCCTCCTTTTTAACTTATATACATTTGTAAATATCAAGAGGACTTTTCGGGTGAAGGGTTAGGCTTGGGTTAAAGGTAGGTGGTTGGGTGAGTGGTTAGTGGTTAGTAGAAAAAGGCAAAAAGCGTAACAAGTTTCGGTCTTCGTAAGACTTTCTATTTTTGTAACTTTTATTTTGATGAAGCTATTATTCAAACAAAGTTATTTTTGATGAACTTGTTTGTTTATATTCTTTTGCTTCATCATCAACACAAAATATTTTTTTATTTTTATTTTATTTTTTGAATAGTCATACGAAAAATCGAACTTGTTACTAAAACAAAGGGGTAAAAATGAAAAAGGTTTTGGTGGGTAAAAAGGGTGTTTGGTTTGGGCTATGAAATGAAAAAGGTTTAGGCTCAAAGGGGCTAACTAGGGGGATTTTGGGTAGGTGGTAAAAAAAAAGAAAAAAAATAATGGTGTAGAAATAAAAAGGGGTTAGTCCTAATGCCTCCACATTTACTTACTCGGGTTTAAGTTGGTAAGGACCGGGAATGTATCGTCATGGCAAGTTCTAGAGTCGTAAGAACCAAGCGGCTATTCACACAAGAAACGAAAATGAGCATTTAGTCAAATGCTATGTAAGTGTTTGCTCAATAAAGGCTCAAAACTCACTTTTGTGGGAATGGGTTTTTATGTGATCAAGTATATATAATTAAATTTTAACTAAGCTTGTCATGCCTTTTCATAATTTTCTTATGTTGGTTCTTTTTATCACGACGCTATTGGTTGTAAGTTTGTAAAAATATAACCTTTTTGAGAACTTGAATTTCCCGAGTTAAACCTAGACAAGTAAAAAAAATGAAAATTTTTTGAAAAAATTTGGGGTGACTAGCGGTTCCAATAGAGTTTTGTGTAAGGCTTGTATTTAGGACTTGCAAGATTCAAGGTTTTAGCATCCCCCCACACTTAAATTACACATTGTCCTCAATGTGTCTCAAAAATAAGTTTTTAGGTTGATTGAATGTGTAAAAAGGTGTAAAAAGCGTAATTTTTGTGTTACTGGGCGCTGAACACGGCCCCGTGTTGTCCGGGCACGACCCCGTGTTCAAGTGCCAGTAACAAAATTAAAACAAGAGAAACAGAAGCCTGGACACGGGGGCGTGTTGGGTGAACACGGCCCGTGTCCAGTTACCTAAGCTGGGTCTTTTTCTGTAGACTGTGCAGCACGGGGCCGTGTTGGGCGGACACGACACGTGCCGAACTTACTGTAAACGAAGAAATTTGTCGGACGGTTCTGTTTTCCTGCATGGGGTGCTGGTTCAAGTCTCCCTTGTATCCTTTGCCATCTCAAGTGTGTTTAATTCATTGCAACACCATCCAAACACCAAATTAACTAAAACCATCATTCATTAATCATAGAGAGAATTACATAATAGTCCTAAAAATTAAAATATTAGATAGTTAGGTCAACAAAACACAATAAATCTAAATCCAAGAAGTTCTAGCCTACTATTTATTCTACTAGCAAAACTTCCGAAAAAGATAGATCTTTCGGTTAGAAGTGGCTTGACAACTTCTTCCTCCGGTTATGGGTTCCTCATACGTCGGCGAGCCACTCTTCGATCTCCCTAGGGAGAAGAAAAGCGGTCTCATGAGCATTGGGTTGAGGAGGTGCAACTTCCACCGGGATTTCTTGGAGTTCTTCAAGAGGAGGTTCCGCCGGAATGTCGTCCCAACCGGTAGGATTTTGGATCCCAAGTGCTAGGTTCCAATCCTCTTGAGGGAGGATTGGTTCCATGGGAGGTGTTACCAGAATGTTTAACCTCTGGTGCAAGAGGTTTATTTCTTGGAAACTGTTTTCCAACCCCACCGAGAGATAGTTTATACGGTCAATGAGGACCTCCTCCACCGAAGTCATCTCGTCAAGGGCTTCACGTAGCGCCATTACGTATCTTACGAGAGTTGCTTCAATCGATGGCCTCCTTTCCCGTCGACTGTTCCTTGAGTGCGCAGAAGAGGTTCCACTGTTTTGGCTAGACATTCTACGCAAAACATACCAAAAATAGTTTGTTTTAATGAAACAGTACCACGGACACGGCCCCGTGCTCAATGAGCACGACCCCGTGTTCAACTTTCTGCAGATTTTTAGAACAAGGAATTTTGTGGTTTTAAATTATTTTCTTAACTTATGAAGCTTTTTTGAGCAGAAATAACTTAAAACAATGTTGTGTAACTTATTTTTAACAAGATTCCTTGAATAAAAACTCAACAATCATCACAATGGAGCTTGGAATTAAGCTTCAATGGAGATGTTGTTGCAAGAAAGATGAAGAAGAAGGAAATAGATAAAAGAGGAAAGGACAAGATGCTTGCAAGAACCTTCTTTTAGAACATACCTAGGATGGTAAGTCAGAAAATCCTTTCAAATCTCTATCCCTGGACGGTTCAAATGTGCAGGGTTCTTGGCTGCATTTATAGAAAACGACAGCGTGCTGGACACGGCCCCGTGTCGGCTGGACACGGCCCCGTGTGCAGGCAAGATCCTGACACGTTTTGTCCGTATTCTGACAAAAGTCAGAAGGGAATCTTTTGGTGGACACGGGGGCGTGTTGACCTGGACACGGCCCCGTGTCGGAAGGCTGTTTTATGAAGTGCGTCTATTTTTAAGGAACTTTTCCGGATCAGGTGGTTCCTTACTGGATGGAACAACCCCAAAGTGCCTAAGATACCTTAATTGTTCTAGATTAAGACGAGAACGCAAGAGGTTGTCGGTGAGGGTGATTCCTATGCTATATGTAGGTGGACAAGTCCAACCCTTTCCCGGGCTCTCGTTAAAGTAGGTGTATGTCGAATCGCTCAGGTCTATGTATGCATCAAACGAAGTTGATGGGGAGTCCTTCACGGCACAATCGACACAGGGACGACTATCGCTCAAGTCCTCACTAGAGTTAGAAGTATCATTGGAAACAATGAAGTTGTTTGAATGCGGTTCCAACCCTTCTTCTTGGCTATCGTCTTGGAAAAGATTATTGTAATCTTTCCTAAGTTCTCTCAACCAATTAATAATTAGATCTTCTAGTTGAAATAATTCATCGAGAAGCATTTCTCCTAGAATATCCGGTTGGGCGCATTCGAGGGAGAGATAAGGATTATTTTTACTTTCTCCCCTCTTAAGGATACCAGGAAATGATGGGTCTATATAGTGGGGTTTATAATTTAGAAAAAAACATTCTAATTCTTCATGGTTACCACCACATAATTGACACCACATAGTACCATAAGAGTGCCGAAAGTAAAAAGTATCAGTATCACTCATGTTTGTGTCAGAAATTACCAACCGTCGGGATCTTACGGTTCTGTTTTCAGTAACTGAAACTTGGGCACGGGGGCGTGTTGAGTGGGCACGGCCCCGTGTTCAGCCTACTGTCTGACTTAAAACAGGATTGCCAGTTCCAATGATTGGGCACGGGGCGTGTTCAGCGGGCACGGTCCGTGCTGAGTTCTGCAGAAGCTGAAAAATTAAGAAAAATCCTAAAAAAATATGAAAAATAAGAAAAACGATTAGGCCGTTGATTCCTAACTTTCTTAAAATCCTTGTGTCCCCGGCAGCGGCGCCAAAAACTTGATGCGTGTGAAGTGTTATATATTTTAGGTGTATATTTTAAGCCCTTTTTTAACACTTATTTTTAGCCAAGTTTTAAATTTATAAAACACGATATTTTACTAACACTAAACACACATATGGGCAAGTGCACCCATCGTGAGCGTAGTATAGTGTTGGCAAGATACCGAGGTCGTCCAAGGACACAAGAGCTTTTAGTACCGGTTTATCCTCAACGTCTAATCAAAAATAAAAGTTTAGAAAAATGTTTTAAACTAAGAAAAAAATAAAAACTAACTAAAAATGCTGAAAAATAAAATAAAATGAAAAACAGATAGACAAGATGAATCACTTGGTTCCGACTCGTATCTAGTGTAACCTTTGATTATTTCCGCACTTTTGCACTATTTTAAGAGATTATCTTAGTTATTGTAGTAGGCCCCTCTTTTGAAGGTGACGTTACCCTCACCCCAGTAGTTTGAGTCAGCAAGGATACAATCCTAAAAGGGTGGATTATTGAAAGATAATTAATTAAGTTATTAATGCAAATTATGGTAGGCCCCTCTTTTGGAGGTGACGTTACCCTCGACTAAGTAGTCTGAGTCAGCAGGGATGCAGTCCTAAATAGCCGGGTTATAGTATTAATAGTAGTTAACTTATGAGGGGATCAAAGAGTTTGGACCCCCGCCATCCAATACCGTTAAGTATTGAAGGAGGTCCTACTAAATTTGACCCAGGTCCATTGCAGGACCTCTAAACGCTGAACAATGGCAAGACCTTTACCAAACCGTTTCCTTAACCCCCGACCAGGTAGCCAACATACCTCCATATAGACCGTGGAGATATGAATGGTGAAAATCTTTTATTTTATATAGACAGTAAAATAATGCCAAGACACCACGGACAAACGATAAGGAAAGATCACCTTCAACATAAGCAACTAGTTATTAAAGTCATTAATACAAAACCAAGTAAAAAGTGCAAAAGATTAGAAATAAAAAGTATTACACTAGACACTTTGTCTTCACCAAGTGATGTAAGAGACTTAGGCAAACATGGCCTTGATTGTCAAGAACTCTTACGATCAATCTTGGATCCCGAGACGACTCACACACTCTACGATGGACAATGGATGATGGTGGTGGATGATGGTGTTATGGTGGTGGTGGGTGGTGGGTGAAGTGTGAGAGAGGTGGTGTGCTAAGGGATGGTTTGAGCTTGAGCCAAGCACTCCTATTTATAGGCTGAACAGAAGCTCGGGCACGGCCCCGTGTCCACATCCTCTCTTTCTTCATTTAATGCAGCTTTGTCTTATTAGTTGACCACGCCCCCGTGTCCACTGAGCACGACCCCGTGTGCAGAAGAATCTTTGTACTATGAAGATTTACCTGGATTGTGCGAATCTTATAGTTGACCACGGCCCCGTGTCCGCTGAGCACGGCCCCGTGGTGGGCAATAGAAGCTTCTACCACTTTGTCTTTTCTGCTGACACTTGGGCACGCCCCCGTGCTGGCTGAGCACGGGGCGTGTTCAGTCTTCTGATGTCTTGTTTTGCTTGGGAAGATGCTTTCGTGGGGTCGGGCATGTCACGTCTTGTTCCTTTTCTTGTATTTATGTTAGATTTTGATGTCTTTTTGCTTCTTTTGTTAATTTGAGCTCATTTAATCCTGAAAATACAAAAGGAAGACAAAAGCACACTTTTTCCAACATTAGTACTAAAAAAGGGTTAGTTTTATGTCACAATTGATGAAATTTATATGTTGCATTTTGAACACATCAATAAACTTACACCCTCACAATAATTCACTCAACACTTGGTTATTTATATGTACATGTGTGAAAGTGACACTCAATACCAAGGAATGAAACAAACATAATCATAGGCTTGCTTTGGAATCAAATCTCAACCAACTGACATGAGAAAATTGCATAAATCAAGATGACTTTACATGGTTGTAACGGGGAAATGGCTAAAGGTGTGGAATTTGGGTATAAAGTGGCTAAATGGTTAAAAATCCGGAGTAGTTAAATGCTAATTATGATCAAAATACAACATCTAAGGAAATAAACAATACAACTAATAAAAGATAAAAATAAACCAACACTCATTTGTTTTGATGAGCTTCTGAAATAATTTCAACATCATACCATACACAAAGTTTCTCAACTCGATTCCAAATTTTCGGAACGTATTTTTTTTTCTTTTTTTTTTCTTGCTTTTCTTTTCTCTTCTTTTTTTTTTGGTTTTTTTTTTCTACTTTTTTTTCATTGATAACACTAAATAACTACACGAATAAAGATAACAATTCTAAACTAATGAACTAGATAGCACAAACTAGACAACTAGCTAAACCGGATTTTAACGCATGAGTTTAAAAATAAAAAAGGCTAATTTGGCTAATTGAGCTAAAGATGTAGATGGTAAACAAAAAAAACGGGTATAGGCTCAACGGGTCAACTAATGGTAATGATGGGTAAGGTAAAGGAAAAGAAAAAGAAAAAGGCTACACAAAGTGGGTTTACCTAACGCCTCTATCATTTTCATACAATATCTTAGTCCATGGTTTTGAAATGCATCACCTAAGCAAGTTCTAACATGAATGCAACATTTGGTACACTCAAAAGTCAACAAAGATGTGAGCATGTGATATAACATGAAGAACAAATGCTTGAAAGGTACAAAGATACACTCACGGAAACAGAGGTAATGGGATAAAGATACAAACTCATGCATAATCATCATACTTTCAACATACTATGCTCGTTGGATATTCCTAAACATTTTATTACAGTACTCGATGGTTTCCCTTAATCATGTGATACCGATAATACATTCATGCTTAAGGATCTAAAGTATATATAAATGGATGCTATTTATTAAAATTGTTTGATTTTTGTTTTGTTTTGTTTTGTTTTTTGTTTTTTGTTTTTTTTTTGTTTTTTGTTTTTTTTTTGCCAAAAAATTGGGATGTTTTCATGTGCAATAAGAAATTTGAATGAAACACGCAAAAAGTCCAACAAGATCCCTCCCCACACTTGAATTGTACATTGCCCTCAATGTACAAAAATATGATATTACAATGCAAACGCATGGGGTGTGAAAAAGAGAATGGAAAACTCCCCTGAATAAAGTCCATGAAACGAGCGACCAAGTTCCCAAAATTCCAAGTGCAATGCCGGCTGCCTCAAGAATAATCCAACCTAGATAATCAACTAGCACACTCAAAGAACAAAAATGAGTATCGTCAAAAGTATAAAGCATGTAAAGGATGTGAGATTAAATATATTATTTATGTAATATTTAATCTTGTAGCCTTTATAATCATTTATATTATATTAGATCAATATATATTAATAACCTATTAATAATTAGTTGGTAATTGTTGATGGACCATATTACCCTTATTAACTAATTGGGTTTCCTCTTGGGTGTATAAATAAGGAGCTTATTAGAGAGTTAAAGGGTTAGGCAGTTACACAATACAAACAACCCTCATAACATCAAATTCGTCTCTCTCTCCCTAACCGAAATCAACCCTACTTTTGGTTCATCACCGTCATCATCTTACACCCTAAGGAGGAACCAGATCACACTGACAACTATGTCGAACTCAATGGCTGCATCTCTAACTGGATTCTCTGCTGGCCTGTCTGCTGTAACAGGTATGTGATTCATGTTTTCCATTAAGTTTAAACAGAACTGATCAACATGTGGTATCAGAGCTTATGTTGATAAATCAGTTCTGATTTTGTATCCATTATTCTGGGATCAAAAATCTGGAAAACGAAAATTTTAAAGCCTTATAAAATCTCGGCTGTTTCGAGTCCTTGTTGCCGAAATCACTGTTTTCGGAAGAAGTTGGTTAATATATTGATTCGAAATCATAATGGGTAAAACTAATATTCGAAATCTGATAACAGAACTATTAAAATCTAGATTTCGGAACCCAGAATTATGTTTTTATTTTTTTAGGGTTCATCATAATGTTCTAAGAAAACTCGAAAAATTCCCTAAATTTTGGAATATAATTTGGATTAGTGGGTGTTTTTCATGATTTTGATCTTAATTTTATCTATTAAAATTTCGAAAACTGTTAATAGATTTCATTTATTATTTTCGAAATATTTGATAAGTTTAGATCATAAATAAAATAGGAAACACTATCCCACAATCCCTTAAATTTCGAGTTTTAGTTATAATCACAAGAAACAGCTATTAACAGTCGCACAAGACAATCACACAAGGGTAATCGCACAAGACTTGTGGATCGCACAAGACATTGCTGATCGCACAAGACTTGTGGATCGCACAAGACAGTGCTGATCGCACAAAACTTGGGCCTGACTAATTGCACAAGATTTGGGCCTCACTGATCGCACAAGTCATTATTGATCGCACAAGTCCTTACTGATCGCACAAATTTGTTTTGGGCCTTATTGATCGCACAAGACTCATTATTTTAAGCTGTTTAATGTGAACTAACAGGTGGTTTGCTATTAAATACTTGGTTTTGTTAATACTTAATTAATTAATCAGAATCAGATAATTTTTACAAAACCAAAATAGCTTAACTTGAATGAGCTTCTGATGTATTAATTCTGGCCAAAGCTGATTTAATACATCTATTTATTGTTCAAGTATTATAAATGCTATGTTAAGTATGCATTACAAACGTGAAATGTCTTAATTCTGGCCAAAGCTGATTTAATTCATTTATGTTTAGCATGCTTGACAAGTGCATAACTAAAGTGATTGTTTCATTTCTGGCCAAAGCTGATTTGTCACGATTACTTTGCACACATATTTAAATGATTACACTTCTGGCCAAAGCTGATTTTTCTTCGTTTAAATAGAATTTTACTAAGTCTATTATTTTGATGTTAGTAATAGACAATATCACAGCTTCATAATTAAAATGGTCATTACTTATGCCTGCCTTAGTATAACATGCCCTTAGATCACATTAGGACTTCTTCCTTAGTATCATAACTTGCTCATCTTATTTCCACTATCAGCGCCCAATTGCGGGATTCCACCTTTGACTGGTGATAACTTTGCTGCATGGAAGGATGCTCTCATGCTTACGCTTGGGCTGCTGGACTTTGATTATGCTCTAAGAGAGAATAAGCCAGCGGACCTTACTGCTACAAGTAATGCTGCTGAGCAGATAGTTCATGATAAATGGACTAGGTGTAACCGCATGTCTCTCATGTTCATGAAGCAGTCCATTCATAACTCAATCAGATGAGCCATTCCTGATTCTGAAGATGCTAAAACCTATTTGGCTTCTGTGGAGGATCAATTCAAGGGAACATCAAAAGCACACGCTAGTACTCTTATCCTCAAGCTGGTGACAACTAAGTATGATGGGAGGAGCGGCATTCGCGAACACATCATGATGATGCATGACATGGCCAATAAGCTGAAGGGCCTAGAGATGGAAATCAGTGATGGTTTTCTTGTTCACTTCATCATCACTTTGCTTCCTTCGTCTTATGAAGCATTCAAGATCAATTACAACACTCAGAAGGACAAATGGACGATGAGTGAGCTGATCGCTATGTGCGTGCAGGAGGAAGAGCGTATGGAGATGGATCGCACTACTGATGTTGCTAACTTCACCACCTCCAGCTCTAAGAAGAGGAAGAACACTTATCAAAGAAAGGATGCTTCTAAGGTTCAAAAGCCAAATCCAAATCCTCATACAAGTGCACCTTCCAGCTCTAAGAACTCCTTAGGCAAACCCTACTGCAAGTTCTGTAAGAAGACATGACATAAGCAAAAGGAATGCCCTGACTTCAAGGAGTGGCTGGCTAAGAAAGGTAACGATTTTTTCATGATACTTGAGTCCTTTAATTTAAATGTTCCTGCTAATTCTTGGTGGTTTGATTCTGGTTCTATGGTTCATGTTACCAATTCACTTCAGGGATTCCTTACAATCCGGAAGCTGGGAAGAAACCAAAGAACACTTAAAGTTGGAGATGATCGGGAATTAGAAGTGAAGGCCATAGGAACATTACAATTATTTTTGAAAACTGGTTTATGTATTAAACTTTATGATACCTTATATGTTCCTGAGGTAACTCGGAACCTTGTATCAGGACCAAAGTTAGACATGGACGGTTTTGTCGTTTCTCATGGTCATCGCAAACTCTCTATTCTCTATGATTCCGTTGTTTATGGTACTGGCATTTTGGATGGTGGTCTCTATAGATTAGAACTAGATGATAATTTTTCCAAATCTTTGTTGTCATATAATATTAATGAATCACTCACAAAGATGAAACAAGTTCGAGACTTAGAGACTTCATCTATGTTGTGGCATCAACGTTTAGGCCACATCTCAAGAGAACGATTAAATCGTCTCGTAAAGGATGAAGTCTTACCTCCTCTCGATTTTACTGATTTTGGAACATGTGTCAAATGTCTTAAAGGCAAAATGACATTAGCGAATAAGAAAGGTGCCACTAGGAGCTCTAATTTATTAGAGCTCATTCACACTGACATTAGTGGTCCTTATCAAATCGCTGGTATAACAGGACATACTTCATTTATCACTTTCATTGATGATTATTCTCGTTACATGTACTTGTATCTTATAAAGGAAAAATCTGAATCTCTTACAACTTTTAAAGACTATAAAGCTGAAGTTGAAAAGCAATTAGATCGTCAGATTAAAGTTGTGAGATCAGATAGAGGCGGTGAATATTATGGAAGACATACTGATGTGGGTCAAGCTCCTAGTCCATTTTATGAGTTTTGTAAGGGCCAGGGGATTGTGAACCAATACACCATGCCTGGTACACCTCAGCAGAATGGTGTCGCTGAACGAAGAAATCGTACCCTTATGAACATGGTGCGCTGTATGTTAGCCAACACAAATTTACCATTATTCCTCTGGACTGAAGCGTTAAAAGCAGCTGTTCATATACTCAATTGAGTTCCTTCTAAGTCTATCCCTAAAACTCCTTATGAACTTTGGACAGGAAGGAAACCGAGTCTTAAATATATGAAAGTATGGGGCTGCATTGCTGAAGCAAAACTCTATAATCCTTTCCTAAGGAAACTTGACCCTAAAACAGTTACCTGTTTCTTTATCGGGTATCCTGATCATTCAAAGGGTTATCGTTTCTATTGTCCTTCCCATGTCACCCGTATTGTTGAAACCAAGCGTACTGCGTTCCTGGAGGATTTCAAGGTCAGTGGGAGCAGTACTAACCCTTACGAAGAATTGCAAGAAGTACAAGACGCGGGGGGGGGGGAGACTCGTCGCTTACCATTACTTCGTTTACTCCTCTTGTACCCCATGCAACTGCACCTGAAGTCACTGCACAAACTCCATCTCCACAATCAGAACCCATTATACCTCATAACGAAGGCACATCAAACGCTCAAAATCAAGACAACGCTGAACCCGATAATTAACTCAGGAGGTCATCTAGGCAAAGAAGGCCTACTAATTGGGATGATTATGTTACCTACCTGACTGAAATGGATGCTGGAAAGCTCAATGATCCTATCTCTCATAATGAAGCCATTAGCAGTGATCAGTCTTCTGAATGGAACAAAGCAATGATTGATGAGCTTGAATCCATGAAGAAAAATGACGTTTGGGATTTAGTCGAATTACCCAATGGTGCCAAACCTGTAGGTTGTAAATGGGTGTTCAAAACAAAACTGGATCCGAATGGGAACGTTGAACGCTACAAAGCGAGATTGGTTGCAAAGGGCTACACTCAGAAAGAGGGAATTGATTATCAAGAGAGGTTTTCACCTGTCTCTCGTAAAGATTCATTAAGGATCGTTATGGCCCTAGTAGCTCATTTTGATTTAGAGTTGCATCAGATGGACGTCAAAACTGCTTTCCTTAACGGAGACTTAGACGAAGATGTTTACATGAAACAACCTGAAGGCTTTAAACCTGAAGGTCAGGAGCATCTAGTCTGTAAGTTGAAGAAATCCATTTATGGGTTAAAACAAGCATCACGTCAATGGTACCTCAAGTTTGATGAAGTCATGAAGAGGCAAGGTTTTATGAAGAATCAAGTGGATCAATGCACCTACCTCAAGATGAGTGGGAGTAACTTTACTATACTTGTCCTTTACGTAGATGATATTCTATTGGCAAGTAATAGTTTAGACATGTTGCATGAGTCGAAGCGGTTACTCTCGCATAACTTCGACATGAAGGATCTCGGAGATGCTTCTTACGTCATTGGCATCGAAATTCACCGAGATAGAGACAAATGGATCTTAGGATTGTCTCAAAAGACTTACATAGATCGTGTCCTTACACGTTACAACATGCTACAGTGCAAACCCTCCGTCGCTCCAGTAGTTAAGGGAGATGTTTTCGGTTCATTCCAGTGTCCGACAACAGAGGTTGAAAAGGAGAAAATGAGCCAGATACCTTACGCGTCAGTAGTCGGGAGCCTGATGTATGCTCAAGTCTGTACTCGCCCAGATATCGCTTATATTGCTGGAATGCTAGGTCGTTATCAGACTAATCCTGGCCTAGATCACTGGAAAGCAGCTAAGAAGGTCCTTAGATATCTGCAAGGGTCGAAAGACTATAAACTGACTTATAGAAGAAGTGATCACTTAGAAGTGGTAGGTTATTCTGATTCTGACTTTGCCAAATGCAAAGACGACAAGAAATCCACTTCGGGCTACATCTTTATGTTAGCAGGCGGACCTATCTCATGGAAGAGTCATAAACAACAGTTAATTACAACTTCCACAATGATGGCAGAGTACATTGCTGTTTACAACGCAACCTGTCATGGAATGTTGCTTAGAAATCTGATCACTGGACTCAAAATTGTTAATTCCATTTCTAGACCATTGAAGCTTTACTGTGATAACTCAGTTGCCGTTAGTTTCTCGAACAGTAACAGTTCGACTGGAGCTGGTTTATATCTCGATACAAAATATTTGTTCGTACGTGAACGAGTTGAGGAAAATAATCTTTGTATTGAGTATATTAGTACTAAAGATATGCTTGCGGATCCGATGACTAAAGGTCTCCCACCTAAAGTTTTCGAAGAACATGTATCGAATATGGGACTTACTAAAGACCTTGTTTAATGGCATATTGTACTAGCTTATGTTTTAATTAATAAAATTTCCTCAGTTTGATTTTGTATGTCTCTAACATATGTTCTGCCGGTGTAATGACATATAGACAAATATAAATACAAATCAGACACTAAAGGGCTTATACATATTTTGATCGTAACTGTTAGGTTTTAAATTGAGGCTATAGTATGACTAATGGGGGTCCTGAGTCGAATAATGATTCAACGACTGTATTTCTCTGCTATAGTTCTTGGTTTAAGGCTAAAATGAGTGTTAACTCCAGGCCAAGCTTACCTAATACTCATGATAAATGATTGCTTGGCTAAGTGGGAGAATGTGAGATTAAATATATTATTTATGTAATATTTAATCTTGTAGCCTTTATGATCATTTATATTATATTAGATCAATATATATTAATAACCTATTAATAATTAGTTGGTAATTATTGATGGACCATATTACCCTTATTAACTAATTGGGTTTCCTCTTGGGTGTATAAATAAGGAGCTTATTAGAGAGTTAAAGGGTTAGACAGTTACACAATACAAACAACTCTCATAACATCAAATTCGTCTCTCTCTCCCTAACCGAAATCAACCCTACTTTCGGTTCATCACCATCATCATCTTACACCCTAAGGAGGAACCAGATCACACTGACAACTATGTCGAACTCAATGGCTGCATCTCTAACTGGATTCTCTGCTGGCCTATCTGCTGTAACAGGTATGTGATTCATGTTTTCCATTAAGTTTAAACAGAACTGATCAACAAAGGAAAGCACTAAATAAACTAACAACCATAAACAGTACAAAAGATGAAGTAGCGAGTTTGTACATATACAACCAAAAAGTACAACTCAATATCATAACCCAAAAGATGGTGGGAGGGCATCAGACTACCATGTGGACATCTGGCTGATCACGTGGTGGACCCTGTGCATGTGGTGAAAAATAATGCTAGCGCATAAGCCAAGTTACATCGCTTCTGGTGGACAAGACAGTACAGAAAAAACAGATCTTTAAGTGTGCAGACAGCGGTGCCCTCACCCCGACCAGCGATCGTGTGAGCGAGTACCCGATGGAAGTACCGGTGGAATGGATCACGAAGATGGGTGGCCTTAGTGACAGTTGGCTTGTACGGCCCCTCACCAATCTCGTGCCAGAATGCAGTGGCGGTATCATTTGGAATCTGTTTTAAAGCCCTTCTGAAACAACGTCACTGTACTTCAGCCTCTGTGTAAATGCCCATACGCAGTCCCAACTGCGCAACAGATAAGTGGTGGTCATGACCCCCTAATCGGAAGCGAATAGCCTGATCATCAAACAAATCATGGCACGGCAAAGCAAACTCATAAGTGGAACAAAACTCAAGAACCAACTCCTGATACTGAGGTTGCTGGATTGCAAAAAGCCGCTGCCACGCACTCGGGAGAAAAGTTTTTGCACGTTCCTTCACCCCGAGTGCCTGTAAAGTAGTCCATGAAATTGTCCGAGCAGGGTCCAACGCCTTGTGGCGAATGGCGGCTAATCGAGCTAGAGCGGGACTATTCTCCTCAAACTGGAGGAATGCATGATTCTCCAGTCCAGCCATGACCTACACAATAACTTTAAAAATGAGTGACGTTCGGCAAGAGATTTATATGCTAAACCCAAATACGACTTGTGTGGAATGGAGATTGAGTACCATACGAGTCGTATAAAGATTGTCGCATAAAAACCTAGCGCATGCATACTTATGAAGTAAGAACACATTATGAAGTACATTCTCGGAAGCAAAGACATATTATGAAGTAAACATCGATCAACACTAATAAAACACAAAAGACTTTGCATTTCACTACCATGTTTTATCATTTAATGAAGCATTAACTCAAATGATTTCAGCCAAGATTAAAATAATTAGATGCATGAAACGAGTGGTTTTTTATTAATTAATGAAACATGATTTCACCCATATTTTATTAATTAAAGAACCATTTATGAAGTACTGAAGCATTAAGTTTCTTTTTTTTTTGTTTTTTTTTTTTGTGATTCCAACAGATTATGAACAAAATTTAATTCTATCAGCAAAAGAACAAGTTAATAATACAGTACAAGTAGAACCAAGATTTGTTTTTTTTTTAATCTGATTGGAACCAAAATCACCAAAACAACTAAGTTCTATAATGCAATGCTAAGCGGAGTTTTGAACAAGATCGACAAAATCTAACCAAGACCCTAAAAAGGACTTGCTCGAATAGACATGGCGGAAACCGAACATAAACAGAGAACGGTACCAGCATTTCATCCAAACAAACCCGTTAAAACCAAAAATTTCAGCGAATGAAACGTCAAAACCACAATTATTGAAAGAGAATTTGACAAGGGTCGAATCAAAAATAGAAGTTTTGTCATTGAGATTTGGCTAAGAGTAAGCAACTGTTCATCTAGTTTGCAACACATCAGAATCATGATTCATCTATTTTACCAAAAGATAACATAATTCTGGTTGAAAACAACTTGCTCAAACAAAAACTATTATCATTCTTTTTTTTTTTCAGAAGTTGGACAGAAAAAAAAAACGCGAACTGAACGTGTATTGCAGCAGCTCAGTCCGCTAAAAATCAACATATAGACCAACACATGTATCTACAATGTGACTCCCAACAGTTTATGGTCAAGCTTTTACCCCATTGTCAAAGAACAAACAAAAATTGACGACCTAATGGAGCAATATCAAGTTTAGAGATCAGTTTTGGTCAATGGAGCCTAACAGACACAAAGTTAAGACTCAAAACACACATTTTCAAGGCATTTTGAGAAATATTGAAGGGCAGATCGACACAACCCCAACAAAATTTCATAACACCTCCACTTGAACAAGAACCGAACAAAAGAGATCAAATTCGACCTTGACGCCACAAGAAAAGGGGGAATTTACACATAGTGAGCATGGAGAAGAGGAATTTATACCTGGTGGCGCTTGGAATCGGGTTAAAACGGTGGAGAAGATGGGATTCGTGAGGTGGGGTGTGTCTCACCAGAGAGAGAGAACGAGCAGGGGTAGGGGAGTTTCAAATGGGTTTGACTAAAGTCATTTTATTAGGTCAAATTGTCTTTCTTTCTTTCTTTCTTTTTTTTTTATGCCCAGCTCAAAATAATATGGCATGTGCTGTACACAAAACACAACTTAAGTACTGCAGGAAACACAACTTTGAAATGGCTTTGACCAATAAATGTGAATTTTTTAACACTGTATCTACACAAATACTAAGATATTGCTACTCAAAACACATTTAACCCAACTTTGCCAACAATTGTTTTTATTTTTTTTTTACCTGGGCAAAAGCAAAATAAGCAAGACTGCACCACAAAAGTGCAGTAAACACATTTGACCCCTTTTTTTTTTGTTCAACACTTTTCATCTTCACAACTAAATCATCTTGCTTAACATTTCCATCCCCACGCTCGTTTTCTGGCGGTACGCACCATCTGAAACAGAAAACATACCTGAGCTTCGCTCGACCGAATTCCGAAACGGGTCAATCTTCAATCCAATCTCAATTCCCTAAAAATAACCACTAAAATGGACAAAAGTAAAAAAAAACAAAATAATGAAAACAAAATAAAATAAAGAAAAGAAATAAAACAAAGACTAACACAGCAAAATAAATGAAAATATGGATTAAAATCAGATTAAACGGCAAGTGTTTCAAAAGCGCGGGTTGCTTCTTGGACTATGCGGAGAGTCATTTGCTTGACTCGACCCTAACTTATGACATTCTTGGGGTTAAAAATGAGACCTTTCACGAACGGGTGGCTTTTTTTATACCTGAAATATTTTCCGACCCGTTTCGTTTGATAAGTTTACCACCAATTAATAATAAACTGATGGTAAACATAAAAAGTGTTTAGAAAATATAAACGGGTCGTGCCACCAACTCTTAAATTTGCCAGGACCAAACTTGATACAACTCATGTAATGAAGGAGGTGGTCATTTCGGCATATTATTATATTTTTGTGGTGTTCATTGGACCATCGACGCGTCTTCAACTTTGGTCGGTCCGCTTTGTTCCACGCCCTCTCCCGTGGTGCCTTTGATTTGGGTGGCGATCCACCATCATGCTCATCCATTGGCCTACTATCTTTGATGCAAAATAGTGGGTCGGATGTCACCATGGTCATTTCTTCGTTGGTGAACTCCTTCACTTGCAACTCCATTTCTTGGTGTGGTTCTTCCTTGGTTTCCACGGTTGGTTCTCCATATAACAATTTTTCCAATTCATCAAGATCACCAACCACCCCTGTGATAATACCCATGATCATCATATCATAGTATCCTTCATAGTAGTCCTTGCAGTAGTGCTCCATGAGAATCACTACAAAGTACACTCAAACAAAAAAGGATCACGGGCACCGGATAGAGATAGAAATGAAATTAAAAAAATATTTACAAAAGATAAAAATGATAACAAATATATACAAAATGGATAAATCACCAACTCAGATCTTTCTCAGAATCACCATGTCCTGGCAACGGAACGGGTTTTTTTTTTTTTTTTTTTGCTGCTGTAATAGAACGAATTTTATGTTTTAAGGCTGAAATATTCTATAAAAATTCAGAGATAGGCCCAAAATTTTATAAAAATAAAAAAAAATGAAAATACTTAAAATGGCTAGTACAAAAACATTTTTCGGTTCCGAAAACTCAAGAAATAAAAGAATAATTAGTTCGAATTCGAACAAATAAATGAAATAAAAATTTTACAAGTGTTCAAAAATAATCATGAAAACGAATAAATTGAATTAAAAACAAGAAATATTAACAAATAAATAAATGAATAAATAAACATGAAAGTATTCACAAATATTCATAAGTATATACACCGATAAACTAATGACTCGGGTCGTTCCTAAAGCTCGCCACATCCCCGGCAACGTACAACTTCAACCGATGTCCATTTACTTTGAATGTAACACCATCTGCGTTCTCTATTGCAACAGTACCATACAGAAATACCTCCTTAACTGTGTATGGTCCTGTCCAACGTGAATGAAGCTTCCCTGGAAATAAGCACAGTCGTGAATTGTAAAGAAGAACAAGATCACCCGCTTGGAATTCTTTGTGGTCCTTCAAGCGTTTGTCGTGAAATTTCTTCGTGCGCTCTTTGTAGAGGACGAAGCTCTCATAAGCTTGTTGTCGTAGTTCCTCCAATTCATGAATCTGGAGAAACCGGGCTTCACCTCCGGTTTTCAAGTCCAGATTCGCGGTTTTCAAAGCCCACATAGCTTTATGCTCCAACTCTACTGGTAAATGGCATGCTTTTCCGTATACCAACCTAAAGGGAGTGGTCCCAATAGGGGTCTTATAAGCTGTACAGAATGCCCACAATGCCTCATCGAGTTTGTCCGACCACTCCTTGCGGTTTGCACCAACAGACCGCTCAAGGATGCGCTTTAGCCCTCGGTTAGTAACTTCCACCTGCCTGCTTGTCTGTGGATGATAAGGCGTGGACAAACGGTGATGCACACCGTAACGGGACAAAGCCTTTTCAAGCTGTGTATTACAGAAATGAGTCCCTCTGTCACTAATAAGCGCTTTCGGAGCGCCAAATCGGGCGAACAAACTTTTCAAGAATCTCACGACCACCCTGGCGTCATTTATGGGTAAGGCCTATGCCTCCGCCCACTTTGATACATAGTCAACTGCGACCAGGATGTACTTGTTACCTCGTGAGGGGGGAAACGGTCCCATGAAGTCTATCCCCCAAATGTCAAAGACTTCACAAACTTGTATCCAGTTTTGGGGCATTTCATCGCGTGCCGATATATTCTTCGCCCTCTGACAGGCATCACACGCTTTTACCCAACTCTGCGCGTCACGAAAAATAATCGGCCAATAAAACCCAGAATCCAACACCTTCTTTGCGGTGAAATTGGCTCCATGGTGGCCTCCAGTAGGTCCCTCGTGACAATGGCGCATAATATCGGTCGCCTCCTTCCCTGATACACATCTTCTGATCACCTGATCAGCACCCACCTTAAATAAGAAAGGGCCGTCCCAAATGTAGTGCTTGACATCCGAAAAGAATTTCCTCTTTTGTTGGTGAGTCAACCCTTTAATCAGAATTCTGCAAGCAAGGTAGTTCGCAAAGTCGGCGAACCAAGGCGACTCATCGCATATCTCTATACCCATCAAAGACTCGTGTGGGAAATTGTCATTGATTGAATCCCAACGCGTGTCCTCGATGTCTCCATGCTCTAACCGAGATAGATGGTTAGCCGCTACATTCAATGCACCCTTTTTATCTTGAATTTCAATATCAAACTCTTGCAGCAACAAGATCCATCTGATGAGACGCGGTTTTGCGTCTTCTTTGCTGAAGAGGTATATGATGGCTGCGTGATCAGTATATACAACGGTTTTCGAAAGCACCAAATACGATCTAAATTTGTAAAACACGAAAACACTGCCAAGAGCTCTTTTTCAGTCGTGGTGTAGTGCTCCTGAGCGTCATGAAGAGTCTTGCTCGCATAATAGATAGGGTGAAAGTGCTTTTGTTTCTTCTGTCCTAAAACGGCCCCTATAGCGTAATCGCTCGCGTCGCACATAATTTCAAATGGCAGACTCCAGTCAGGTGCAACTAAAATAGGGGCCTCAATCAACTTTTGCTTGAGAAGGTCAAAAACCCTCAAGCAATCATCTCCAAATATGAACAGAGCGTCTTTCTCCAACAAACGGGTCATGGGCCTAGCGATTTTTGAAAAGTCCTTTATGAATCGCCTGTAGAACCCTGCATGACCAAGAAAGCTCCGTATCGCTCTCACAGAGGTGGGAGGCGGAAGTCGTGAAATAACGTCAACTTTAGCTGGATCGACTTCCATACCCGCACGAGAAATCTTATGTCCCAGAACTATGCCCTCCTTCACCATGAAGTGGCCTTTCTCCCAGTTTAGGACCAGATTCATCTCCTCGCACCTCTTCAACATCTTTCTCAAATTTTCCAAACAATGATCGAAGGAATCTCCAAATACCGAAAAGTCATCCATGAAAACCTCCATAGAATCCTCGATCATATCATGGAAAATAGCAACCATGCATCTCTGGAAGGTCGCTGGTGCATTACACAACCCAAAAGGCATCCGCCGGTAGGCGAATGTGCCGAAGGGGCAGGTAAAGGTAGTCTTCTCCTGATCCTCAGGAGCGATAGGAATTTGGAAATACCCAGAGAACCCGTCCAAGAAACAGTAATACAACTTCCCTGACAGACGTTCCAACATCTGGTCGATGAATGGAAGCGGGAAGTGATCCTTACGAGTAGCATCGTTGAGTTTGCGGTACGGGTAGGAATTAGCTCATTCCTATCATTTGAGACTACAG
This sequence comes from Helianthus tuberosus, assembly GCA_030545235.1. Lineage (NCBI taxonomy): Eukaryota > Viridiplantae > Streptophyta > Magnoliopsida > Asterales > Asteraceae > Helianthus > Helianthus tuberosus. The sequence continues at coordinate 39,718,054 of CM060371.1, read as the reverse complement.
TCATACCACCTTTCTTAGGTACAACCTGCACTGGACTCACCCACACAGAGTCAGAAATAGGATAAATCATCCCGGCATCCAACAACTTAATCACTTCTTTCTTCACTACGTCTTGCATATTTGGATTTAAACGCCTCTGATACTGTGCACATGGTTTGTACTCTTCTTCCATCAGAATCTTGTGAGTACAGAAAGAAGGATTGATTCCCTTGATATCCATGATTTTCCACGCAATAGATCTCTTATGAAGTCTCAGAACCTCGAGAAGCTGATTTTTCTCATCCTTTTCCAATGATGTCGAAATTATGACCGGTAAGCGACGCTCCTCGTCCAGAAATGCATACTCGAGATGTGGTGGGAGTTCTTTCAACTCCAAAGATGGCGGATCTTCAACCGACGGTTTTGCTTTCTCTTCTTCTACATAGACAATTTCAAGAAATCTCTCCGGACTCTGGGAACCATCGTCACCAATCTGATAGACTGGCTGCTCGAAATCGTGGCCCTCCTGCGTAATGCCAATCAGGTCCCCACACGACAGATGTGTGTCCGAATCAATCTCGTCAACAGTGCCTTGAAAATGAGAACACACACATGCATCGACAATGTCGACATAATAAAGCATGTCATCGTGACTTTGCGGATGCTGCATCGATCTTTTGATATCGAATGTCGCGTGCTCATCATTCACTCGGAGCATGATTTGGCCAGCTGCCACATCAACAATCGTCCTCGCTGTATTGAGGAAAGGGCGTCCAAGTATTAAAGTTACTCTTGAATCTTCGTCCATGTCAAGAATAACAAAATCCACGGGGAAAACAAATTTATCGATTTTTACCAGGATGTTTTCCACAAATCCACGCGGATACTTGATTGAACGGTCTGCCAACCGAATGCTCATTCTAGTAGGTGACGGCTCACTCAGATCCAGTTTAGTAAAAACCTTATATGGCATATGGTTGATCCTCGCTCCCAAGTCAGCCAATGCATGGCTAACAGACATGTTTCCAATCAAACACGGGAGCGTAAAACTACCCGGATCTCCCATTTTCGTGGGCAGACGGTTTTGTAGAACGGCAGAACAAGTTTCATTCATCACCACACATGTTATATCCTCGAGCTTCTGTTTATTCGAGAGGATATCCTTAAGGAATTTCGCATACTTTGGCATCTGGGCCAAGGCTTCAACAAACGGTATATTAATGTGTAGTTGCTTGAACAACTCAAGGAACTTACCGTATTGTTCTTCGTTCTTCTGCTTCTTCAGCCTGTCTGGATAAGGTACTGGTGGAGTGTAATCTTTGACCGGCTCCTGGACTTGTGGTGTACTTGCTGGGCGTAGCCTGGCTTGCACCTCATCCGGTGTGTCAGTCGGGACCGCTTCAGTGATCGGTGATGAGTCCGATATGACGGGTCCGGTAGTCTTTCCACTCCTAGTCATGACAGCATTCACATCCCTGTGCCCGCCCGGGTTTGGTTATGTATTGCCCGGAAGACCACCTAGGGTCCTTTTAGACATCATCTGTGCCAGCTGACCAACCTGATTCTCGATATTTTGAATCAAGGCTTTGAGACTCCTCATTTCTCCCTCGTGGGAAAGAAAACGATCCTCGCTCTGTTGGTAGCGTTTTTCAGCCAACTGATTCGCACTCGAGGAGCTAGTAAGAAGCTAAGCCATCATATCCTCCAGCTTGGAACTAGAATGAGGGGCCTGCTGCTGGGAGCTACTCCCAGTGCCCTGATTCTGATACGAATATGGACGCTGCTGGTAAGGTTGGTTGTATTGCTGGAACTGCTGACCCTGACCCTGCTACGGCGCTGGAGCGCGCTGAGTGAACCCCAATGGGTTTTGATTGCCTGTATTCGCTCGCCACCCAAAATTTGGGTGATTTCTCCATCCTGGATTATATGTGTTGCTGTACAGGTTGTTCTTCGTGGCCCTCATATACGACTCCCTGAAAGCACGCACCAGGCACATGTGACACTCCACACTGGTCACATCCCGAACCAGCTTGTGCGATCATCTGGGACTTATCGAATTTCGCTGCAAGAGCCGAGATTTGTGTAGTAATGGCCGTGTAGTCGTCCACCGCGTGTACTCTTGCGCGAGATGATGATGATGATGATATTGTCCGGCCTCTATCTCCCTCCCGACGCGAGCTGGATTTCAACGCAGCTTTTTCTATGATATCATACGCTTCAGTCGGCGTCTTAGTTCCTAGATCGCCTCCTGCGTTCACGTCTAATCGCTCCTGCGTGTGGTAACTGAGCCCCTGATAAAACGTCAAGACCAACTGTCTCTTGGAGAAGCCATGATATGGCATATCTATTAACAAATCTTTAAATCTCTCCCAGGCCGTGTGCAACGACTCTCCCTCGTCCTGGTGAAAGGAAACAATCCGGTTCCGTAGCTTGTTTGTTTTCTCAGGTGGAAAATATTTTTGCATAAACTGCTCCGCCAACTGATTCCAGGTCCTGATGGACCCGGCTGGAAGTGACATAAGCCAAGCTCTATCTTTGTCACGCAACGAGAAAGGAAACAATCTCAACCAAATTGCATCCTCTGAAACATCTCTGATCTTGAATGTGGAACAAACTTCGAGAAAAGCCGCTATATGTCGTCCAGGATCCTCATGCTCACGCCCGTCAAATTGCACCGAATTATACACCATATTAATAATACTAGATTTAATTTCAAAAATAGGTGCATCTATAGTTGGTCGTATGATACTAGATTCCAGGCCTGCCCTTCCGGGCTGATTCCTCTCATTCAAAGGTCGCTCATCGTCCGCCATGGTTCTGTCTCCTGCTGCCCCTGAGCCCTCGGCCTCAGCGGGTACTACCGGCTCTGGCTCGCCTCCTGCGAGTAGTAGCCCAACCGCACGAGATCTCGCGTGAAGACGTCTCCTCAGATCGCGTTCAGGCTAGTCTGACGGTTCAACAACTTCTGGAGCGGGGGTCGAGAACATCAACCTGCAAACGAAAAATTGACACAATGAATATTTTATTAATATAATAATGCTATTATATATATATATATATATATATATGTCTGTCGACTTCGTCTTGTATCAAGTCTTGTAATAGATTTGTTAGATCAAGACACGTAGAACGAGAAAAACTGGAAACTGGCCATAACAAGTCAGTTCACACGAAGTGGCCAGTTCACATGAACTGGACAAGGTCACTTTATGTGGACTGGAACATGTCCACTTCATGTGAAGTGGCTGTAATCGTCACTTCATGTGGACTGGAACATGTCCACTTCATGTGAAGTGGCTGGGCTATATATAGTGGTCTTGAGTCTTTCATTTGTAACTTTGTCATTCCGGTAGCGAAGCTCTGCCGAAGTATCTCCAGGTCTGTAATTGTAACACCTCGAAAATTTACGTCCAATAATGTATTGACACGTGTCATAAGCTTTGAACGTGTGAAAGAATACTTTAGAGGGACTAAAGTTGACAAACAAAGAAACTATGTGAAAATAAGGGTTCAAAACGTCAACAATGGATAAATATATTGTACATTAACCCTACATGATGCTCATACCTTCTGACGAATAAATCACGGATCATACGAAGCTAAATATGAAAGAAAGTGAGAGATTACAAACTACAGGGGTTAAATGTGTCAACATGTTTAAGTTATACCTCTGAGTGACCTTTTGACAAACCCGAAGCTTTATAACGGTTAATTATGCTCACTAGAATGCACGATATAAATTTCATAAAATTTCGTTATCGTATGAGAAAGTTATGATCAAATTCGTATACAAGGGGTTAAAAGCGTCTACATTGAAAGTTATGACTTTTCGGGTTAACCAGAAATGTTCAGGGACTTGGCAAAGTGAGTACAAGTCTTAAAGCCCTTGTAGGTAAATAAGAAGGGGTCAAATAGCAAGAAATAAGCTTAGTTGACCTTTCGAAGAGCCAAGGGACAAGATGCAAAAACTTGAAAATGTTTAATTCTGATTTCAAGGCCCAAGCGGGCCGCGTAAGAGATGTTAACATCTTACGCGGGCCGCGTCAGACGCCCAGTATCAGAAAAACAAGACAGCAGCATGTAAACACGCATAACCGACCCAAAACATATATTTTCTCATCATGGGCGACCCCTAAGTGCCTCCTAGAACCTTAGGGACATGTGTTGATGATCAGGAACCATTGATAGTGTTGTGTGTCAACCATCCAAGGTGATTAAATCACTATAAAAGGGCCTTGTGTTGCAACATTGTAACCACACCTTCCATCTGCACTTTGGAGCATTTCTGGAGCTAAAGACTTCTCTCTAAGCTTCACAAATCATGCATAGGACTTCAGTAAGTTTGCTTATCCTTTCTTAGTTAAGTTTTTGCTTAGTTTAAGCTTAAAAGTCAAACCGTCGTAATTAACGGTTGACTTAGCGATTAATCACTAATGGTCCAGTGATTAGTCGAATTGAAAGTAGTTATAAGTTGGTAATTGTGTGGGTAATAAACCCTTAAAAGGGTTCCCCTTGATTCCCACTCTAACTAGGTCAAATGTCGGGTCAAACTTGTTATTAAAAAGTCAACAGGAATGCTTACTTTACAATTTATGCATAATTAGCAATGTAGAACCCATATAACCTGTTTGATCATCAATATAACTTGGTAATGAATGTAAGAACATGTCTAAACATGTTCAACCCGACAATTTTCAATAGAGACCCGGTTCGGAACCGAAAGTCGCATAGTTTGACTTTTGCTTTGACTTTCAGTTCTGACCCGTTATGGTATGTTTTAGAAATGCCTTAGAGCTTTATTTGGACCAGGTTACATGCTAGTATAAACCTCTGTGATTATACACCTCGGATCATTAGTTATCCAATTAATATGCATGATTCCGCTAATTGCTCATATGTTGACCATTATGCCCTTTTCACCTTAAAACGTGATTTTTGGAAATGTAAAAGAGTAGAAACCTTAGTTACTAATATATAAACTTGCACCCAAAATTTGACATCAGTTCGAGGTGTAGATTGAGAGTTATGCTCATTAGCGTAATTAGAAGCTTCATTAGCGATTAAACGACATAATTAGCGTATAGCCTGTTTAAACCTACTTTTTGGTATCAAACTTATTACCCACTTATGTAATATATTATTTTGGGATTTTTGAAGATTTTTAATTAATTTTAGGCTGAGCATAACTTATAGTCGTAGGCTTAATCCGGTAATTGTCGGTTTTGCCCTTACGGGCTATAAAATGAGTTTTACATATCCAATCGACTCCAAACCTTTTTCTACTGATTATATATGATAAATAAATTATTTTAAACCTCCTGGAATAATAAAAATATCAGATCTCTATATAGAACCCAGAAACGGCTTCTAATCGCCTAATTAAGCGTTTTTAACGCATAGTATGTACTAGAACTATTTTAAACATACAAAGGTTGATACCTACTGATATTTTAGGTAAATTAAAATATTTTAACCGTAAGCAAAAGTCGTTTAACTCAGACTTCAGTTTTGAGCTTTTCGGCTTATGTGAAATTACCAAAATGCCCCTACGGTGCATAGTTTGGTTATAATTGACAAATTTCACATATATACAATACCCTACTGTTATAACTTAGTAAATTAAGTATCCTTGCCGATTGTATCAGACCTGTAACTCAGATTAATACTTAAACTCTTTTATAACCTTATAAATGACCAAATTACCCCTACGGGGCGTAGTTTGTGTTTATATTCGTTTTGCGCATAATGGAAGGTATCCTACTGGTATCACAACATATTTGAGGCATATTAACTTAGGAAACCTGGTTAGGACCCTTATGATTACCCGTTACGCCTCTTGCGCGTTCGGTTCGGCTTATGTAACTAGTTTACATAAATTAGCCGAAACGAGTCAAACCTTATCGGGTTTACCTCAAAATTCAGAATGTACTTAGATTACCCATATAAGGTAAGTCTTCAATCTTGTCAGGTCTAAATCACATTCTATTCCGGTCTTCGCCTTATCATGCGTTTGAACCGTATCTTTCTTTTGAAAACTAACCGGTCTAAGTCAAGACTTAATTAAAGACCCGTTAGGATTCTAATAGGTTGTTAAAAACCTTCGTTCCAGATTAGGAGCCCGGTAAAAGATATCTGTACTTGCTGAATTGATATACGGCTGAGTTATTATAATTCTTGCTATTTAAGATAGGAGCTAGCTCAGGTAAATACTCTTAACTTATTTTCCCTATACGGGCTTGGGATACGGCACTATAAAAGTACCGCTTGGTCAGGTGTATGTAGTCATTTAAATTGGATTGTGATTGATGTATTTACATAACCTGTTTAATATGTATTATTTGGCGTATGGCTTTTGGGGGTTAATGACCATGTCCCGGATATCCTTGGCATCATTTTAAGAAATGGCCACGACCTAAGCACGGGGTGTAGGCATACACCTGACAGATGCATTATGTAAAAACTGGTAATCCACTCAGAGGTATCATCCTTGTGGGCATTATACCAGAACTGGTAATCCACTTAGAGGATGATAGCCTGTGGGCATTATACCTGTGGCGTGTCAGTTAATCTGTCCGACTCTTCTAACCGACCCTAATGGACGACAAATAAGTAAAATTGTATACAAGATTATATACAAATAATTTTCCCAAGTTATAAAGATATATTTTGCCGAAGTGCATTCAAATCAATTTTAAAACTCTTTTCAAAATGAGTCAGTTGAGTTGTATTTACCAGTGTAAACTGACGTATTTTCCAAAAAGGTTAAGTGCAGGTACTATACGAAATAGACTGGCTACTCCAGGCATCATTAATCAAGTCTCGCAAGCTCTAGATGTCAAAGTCTGTTAAACAGTTTTCTTTATATTTGATCCGCCTGTGGATCCTTTACTCTCCATTGTAATACTTGATATTACTTTATACTCGGATTGTAATATATTTATCTTTTGCTTCCGCTGTGCATTTATATATTGTGTTGTTTGACTATTACGTTGCCAACCACGTCACGATACTCCCCACTGGGCCCACCGGTCAAACGTGGAAATATCGGGGTGTGACAGTAATCGTCATCAAATCAATACAAGAGATAGATTAAGTGATTCTATTGTGTATACAGCTGAAATAACTCCGATACGTTTGATTCCGCCTCTTATATTGGACGAGATCTCTTCTGAACGACTCATTTGGTCATGCAAAGGATCCCACAAGTGGTATCAGAGCTTAGGAGGAAAAGTTCTTACCATTTCAGCTTGATTTCGTCATCAACATCTTATTTCTACTCACTTTCTACTATATTTTTCAAAATTAATCACGATTTCACGGATAAAATGAACTGATTTCTTGATATAACATGCGAAACATAGTTTTAATCAATCCTTGAAAGAATCAGATCTAAATTCAACCTAAAACCTAATCAATTTTGTCAAAAAACCGAGCCGATAGTATGACATCATCTCCAGTTCGCATGGTTTGGACACATCAGTTCGTATGAAGTGGATTTAGGACACATCAGTTCGTATGAAGTGGATTTAGAACACATCAGTTCGTATGAAGTGGATTTAGAACACATCAGTTCGTATGAAGTGGATTTAGACCATATCAGTTCGCATGAAGTGAGTTTATATCACTCCAGTTCATGTGAAGTGGCAAATGCTCCAGTTCATGTGAAGTGGCAAATGCTTCAGTTCATGTGAAGTGGCAAATGCTTCAGTTCATGTGAAGTGGGTTTAATCTATACCAGTTCGCACCAAATAGTCCACTTCGCACCAAATTGTCCCAGTTCGTTTGAGATTTGATTCCAGTTCGTTTCAAAGATCATCCAGTTCGTTTGAACTTACATTTTGTGTGAACTTTGTTAAATTTGTGAAACAGGTTACCTAAACATGGAAGAGGAATTTTATAATGCATTTGCTACCGCACCAGCTGCACCAATTTCAGTGACCGAAACTCTTGAAATCGAAAATGAAACGGGAATGTCTCAAAAGCCTCCAAAGCTTATGTACATCGAAGATTTTAAAGGGTGGCAAAATCGTTTTGAAAACTGGGTGCAAGCCTATAAGTTTGATGCATGGTGCTCGTTGGATGTAGATTATGTTAAACCGAAAAATGAACGTGGGATTGAAAAAGCTTTTAGTGACTATTCAGCGGGTGAGAAATTGAAATACACCAGTGAAAAAATGATGATTAGTCTTCTCCAACAATCCGTAAAAGAATAAATTTTTGTGTTACTTCAACATGAAGGAACTGCTAGATCAATTTGGTTGGCGTTGATTAACAAGTTTAAGGGAAGTGCTGATATGATAAAGAACAAACAAGCTTTACTAAAGAAATCATTTGATATGTTTGTAGCTTTTGAAGGTGAATCAACAAAAACGACTATCGATAGATATTGTCATCTTGTTCTGGAAATGGGAAGATTGGAAATAAAGAAAGATGACGATGAATGGGCTGATAAGCTAGCCGATGCGCTACCACAGCATAAATGGGGAACATATTTGCTGATCTTAAAACATATGAGAAAATTTGAAAGTATGAATTTGGCGAAGTTCATTCAGAAGATTGAAGAACATGAATTGGATATTCAGAAAACTGCTATCATGAATAATCCAAATGCTCAACAAGATGTTAGTCTATACTATAGAGGAAACAAATTTGAGACTACTCAAAGTCCAAAGATTAAGACTGCTTTCAGTGCTGATAGTTCTTCTGGAACAAAAGTTAGTACTGTAACTCAGAGTGGTGGATATTCGTCATCGTATTCAAGTTTTTATCCGAATTTCACAACACCAAGTCCTCAACGACAGAATTCAACAAATCTGCAATGCAATGCAATGTTACATTGAATATTCAAAATGGTCAAAATCTTTCTCCAGAAATGGCTAAGCAACACATGGCATCACTTGTTACTATGTTAGAGTCTTATGAAAGCCTAGTTGCTGGAAGAATCGGGAATCCAATGCTCACCAAAGAGGATTATGACCAGATTGATGCTGAAGAACTTGAGTTGATGGACATCAAGTGGTGTTTAGCTAGTGCTGTAAGAAGAGCAGAAAAATTCCAACAAATCACCGCTAGAGATGATTTTCGTGATGTTGCTACATCTCCATTAGGGTTTGACAAATCAAAGGTTACTTGCTTTCGTTGCAAAGAAAAGGGACATTTTAAACGAGAATGTAAAAATAAAGAAGCAACCGGAAGACAAGATCCGTTTGGAAAGAACCATTATTATCAAAAATCAAATTTTCATCAGATTGCTCAACAACCGTCATCATCCCGTGCTATTGAGGATGGAAAGAAGAAAGCTTATCTTGTTAATCAAGATGATGAAAAAGTGGCAGAGGGTTTTAGCTGGGACAAATACGTTCCGGCTGATTCAGCATTTGTTGCTCAAATCTTGAAAGAAGAGTCAGTCAAATCTAAGCCGAAAAGAACACCGATTTTTGAGGAATTAGGATGTGATGCAGACACCGATGATGAAGAAGAGTATATCAATAAAGCTAGAAAAGGTCCTATGATGTGCTGAACAGAATGGTTGATAATTTGAACAAAACAAATCTGGAAATGGGAGCTGCTCAGACGATGATGAGTTCAACATTAATGACAAAGCAAAAGGTCATCAATGAGTATATTGAAGATTGTGCAAAGCTGAAGCAGGATTTGGAACTCAAAAAGATTGAAAGTGAAAGAATCAAACGATTGCTGTTGAGTTATACAACTTGTGATTATTTGATTGATCGAGTTTATCCTACTGTTGCAGGTCTTGAAGCTTTTCAAGATAAAAAGACGGAAGAAACGGATACTGGTAAGAAACAAAGTGTCAAGTATAACAAGTGTCCGCCTCCAATCTATGAAAGTTATTCTCCCAGAAAACCAAATGAGGAGCGATTAAAAAAGGCAGTCAACATAAAGTTAAAGTCTGAAACCATTGATGAGTTACCAGACAACATTGATGTCACATTCACAACGTCTGACACTGATCATGAGTCTGAGTTGTTAAAGAAAGTGGTCTATCAGGTGTTGGATATGGATGAAGAGTCAAAGTCGGAGTCTAAATCGGAAAGTCCGAGTTCATCAGAAAAGAGTCCGAGTTTACCAGTCAAACGGGTTTATAATAAAGAATTTCTTTTATCAAAAAATAATTTGAATGATGAACCAATCAAAGTGGCATATACTTTGAGTGATTCGGACAAATTATATTCTGATAAGGAATTTCCTATAAGAAGTGTCAAAATTGAAATGATCAAACAGATTTTCAAATTAACAGAAATTAATATTTCTGAAATAAAAGATTTAAATCTTCATGAAACACCTAAAAAGTACACTTCAAGAGTTCAACAAAAATTAAACAAGAAAAAGGGTTACAGTTCTGGTTCAGGTTATCGAAAGAAACCAAACCATAACAGTAATTTCAAAAAGAAAGGATTAGGTTTCATTCCCCCAGAAAATTATAAAATTAAGAAAACTTATAAACCAAAAACTAAATTTGTTTCAAGAACAAGTTCAGAAGAAGAAGAGAAGAAACCATTCAGGAGACAGACAAATAAATAGTTTCTTGCTGAAAGAAAGAAGAATGTGGTGAATGAATCTGAACGAAGAGTTGAAAGAAGAACCTGTTACAGATGCCAAGAAGTTGGACACATTGCATGGAACTGTACAAAGCCCAACAACACAAAACAGGGAGTTTCTTCTAACTCAAAGATGAAAGAAAAATGGGTTAACAAAACAAAACAACCAACAGAAAAGGTTAAAATGTTCGAAGATTCAACTTTTGAAATTGGTGAAAGTTCGAAAAGATTTTACAAAAGAAAAGTTGATTTGAACAAACAAAAATGGGTTGTTAAAAGTTCAGAGAGTAGTTCTGACAATGAATCTGACTCGTCAAAGTCAGAGGAGTCAAATGTTGTGAAAAATGTTGAGAATTCTGTTCCAGAATTGAATGATGAAAATTTTCCACCATTGTCAAAAGAAAACTTGAAGTTAAAAGTTGGAAAGATTGAGATCTCAGATCAATTCTTCCCTGGTAAAGAAGAATTTGATGCTGAAAAGGCTTTTAATGGAAATGTGAAATATATTTTTTGGAAAGATGGTCGACGGAAAGGTAAAAGGAGCAAAAGAATTTTACGAATCAAAGAGGTGGAGTTACCCTCCGAGTGAAAAGAACTCGGAATCACCCAAGACTGGTCAGGCTTGGGTGACAGCATTCTCTACTTAAAATTCTGACTTGCCGGAGCTCCCAAGTTGGTAATCGTGGAGCATAAATCGGCATCTTTCTTACAAGTGAAAATGTTTCTGTGAAAAACCTTCAACTGTTAAATTTTACAAGTGGTTGAAAGAACAATGTGATGAAATCCCAACAAAACTAATTTTTTGGAAAAACCATTTTGATTAAAACAAACTTAAGTGTTTTGAAATCTTAATGGGAAAATAGTTTGTTGTCAGGGGGAGCTCTGATTGTTTATGCCAAGTGGATGGTGATTTGAAGCAATTCACATCAGTTTGTCAGTTTATTTGTACACTTTATTGCGTTTATTTTCATGTTTTCTCAGAAAATCAAAATTGAAACATATTTTGATTTTAGGGGGAGTAAAAAATTTAGAAATTTTGAAAATTTGAAAAATACAAAAAACATGATAAAATCTAAAAGGCCAAAAACATTTGAAAAATAAAAAAAAATGAGTTTTGTTGTGAAATAGAGGAGATGATAGTACATCAGTAGACAGTCACGTTATGCTAAAGAAATGTAATGTTTAAATAAGCATTAAACGGTCTCACTGATGATATGCCAATAGGTTTTTACACATTTAGTATACTTTTTCGGGATATAAACATAAGATTCAAACTTGCTTGTTCGTGGGGAACACCACTTGGATATATAGGTAACCCCTGAAATCTCGTTTGAAAGACCCCTCTTTCTGAAATACTAGGTCTTTATGCTCAGTGATATCTGGGGTATTATCCCGGGACTTCTGATAATGCGGAAGCAATGGCCTAGTCCCCGTATAATACTTTACTGCTGCTTGAAATAAAAGCCCGCCCTCAGCATAAAAAATGATGAATCATTAAAAAAATGCAAATCATGTGCTGTTGTAAAAAATATCCTCTAAAGGGGACACACCAAAAGTCGAGCCTTCAACTCAGAAAAAATATGAGCTCTCAAGGTTTCGCAATTAACCCCTTACAGATATCATCTGTGGTATACTCACCTGTAAGACTGAATATTGGGATCTGGATACAGGAGTATATTCAAGAGGTGGGACACATGAATGAGTTTAAGTTCTTAATACACTTAATTCGTATCCTGAATCAGTTGAAATTTGTGTGAGAATTTAAGTGGACCAGTATATCGACAATCTAAGTGAATTGTTTAATTCTTAATGTGTAACTAAGCTCAACGGTATTTGTGACTTGTCAAAAACTGATATGATCCTCTTACACGAACTCACAAAAAGATGTTTGTATTTAGTTTATTTCCTTAAATCCAAAAAGATTTTAGTGTGTTTTAGCATAAATTTTTGAAATTACAAAAAGATTTTATTTCATATTATTTTCGACAACTGATGTTGAAAAGCTGATTTTCAAAATTGCTAGTGCTAAACATGATGAACAACTGTGGGTTGGGAGAGTATGTTTTGAGAGAAGAAAAATTGAAAAATAAATCAATGTTTGTGTTAAATTGGGGTTTCAATAATTCTTCAAGTGATAAATCAAGGTCATTAATTTGAACTTGATATATAAATTGTGAATAATGGATGTTATCTTACAAATGTTTTAAATTTGTTACATTTAAAAAAAAGTGTGAAATTTATTGTTGGGTAGAGATTTGTGAAGATCCCCGTGTCTAAGCTAAAGAGTCAGACAACGATCCCGGAACAGTTTAAGGGGGAGTCTGCTAGCAAAGGGGAGTCTAAAGATGTAAGAGCCAGATTTGAAATCCTGATGTTCTCACAAGCTGCTGATGTTGATGAACTTAAGGAATCAAGAGATCTGATCAAGAGAAGATAGGAGTCAGATTGAGATTCTGGAAGAGAGAGAAAGAGATTGATTGAGGATGCTTACAATGGAGAATCTTTGGAGAGAGTGTGAAGAATGATAAAGACTGAAGATGTGATATACCGAAGACTCGACACTGAAGAATTCGTCAACATCCAAGGGGGAGTCTGTTGGTGCATATGTCTGTCGACTTCATCTTGTATCAAGTCTTGTAATAGATTTGTTAGATCAAGACACGTAGAACGAGAAAAACTGGAAACTGGCCATAACAAGTCAGTTCACACGAAGTGGCCAGTTCACATGAACTGGACAAGGTCACTTCATGTGGACTGGAACATGTCCACTTCATGTGAAGTGGCTGGCCTATATATAGTGGTCTTGAGTCTTTCATTTGTAACTTTGTCATTCCGGTAGCGAAGCTCTGCCGAAGTATCTCCAGGTCTGTAATCGTCATCAAATCAATACAAGAGATAGATTAAGTGATTCTAGTGTGTATACAGCTGAAATAACTTCGATACGTTTGATTCCGCCTCTCGTATTGGACGAGATCTCTTCTGAACGACTCATTTGGTCGTTCAAACGATCCTACATAACTAGCATTTTATGCATATCACATATCATACCCTTATACGTGAGGTTTGGAGCCACTTTTATATCATAGATTTACATATACATGTTTCTTTGTTTGAGTGGACCATTAGTCGCGTATTGTAGAACTTGCAACTTTTGATACGTTCGAGACCATAGATCGAATACAAGCACGAGAATGATTAAGGCATTAGGTAAACCTTTTTCTTTTATACCCTTTTTATATCCTTACCCGATAGTTATCCCTTAGTAGCCAATTTTGAGCCTAATCCCTTCGTTTGACCACCCTTTAGCCCATAACCTTAAACCTATTTGTTTTTAACCCATGTGATGGAAATTCGATTATAGTAGTCAAGTTTGTATAGTTGTTTGTTTGTTTGCAAAAAAAAAAATTCAGAAAATGTTATGAAAAGACGAGAAAATTGTTGAGAAAAGAACAAAAATATGTGTTCTTAGTTGAGAAATAAAAGGCGAAAACTTGTTGCCTTCTAGTTTGATATTGGTAGTTAGTTGTGCGTAGATTAGTTGTTTTGTAATAAAAATTGAATTTTCATCACCTTAGCCACTTTAAAATGTCCTATTTCCTACCCTTAGCCTAGCCCCGTTACAACCCTTACAAAGACCTTATGACTTGTGCTTGGTATTCGTGTTCGGTGGTGGAGAATGATTGAGTTGCAAGCCTATGCGGGTACGTGTTCTAATCGGTTTTGAGCGATTAATTGATTGAAGTGCTAATACATTATACACATTAGCCAAAGTATAAGCCGAGTGGAGAGAACATTGTGAGGGATGTGCATGACTTGTTAGTTTTACAGGCGGGTTAATCTTGGATAACCATTGTATATGTGAATGCTCACGTTACCGTTAAATATGTTGGAAATTGTAAAAGGATTGAACTTTTGTATGACAATAGACCTTAACCTTTGTCTCGGGAATGGGAAGTGTATTCGTTGTTCGACCCACGTGAAAGTGAAAAACAGATTTGCTTGAGGGCAAGCAAAAGAGAAGTGTGGGGATGTGATACGTGGTTGAAAACCGATGTTCGTTAGTACATAACTTGATGTTTTGACATAAGTTTTAATCTTGAAAAGCCTACTTTTAATTAGATTTGTGTTTTTGCAGGTTTAATGAAGTTAAGGAGCTTTTCGGGAGCTTTACGAGTCACCGGGTCGAAAACCGGAGCACCGGGATGCATTACGGATCAACCGAGAGTGCAAGAAGTGAAAAATGGAAAGTTGGAGTTCAAGAGGCCGTCGCCGACGGGTCTAGGGCAGTCCCGGACGGGCTCTAGAACATCCCGTCGGCCAGAAATACCCGTACCCAGTCGTTTAAACCGTCGGTAGAAAATCGGAAATGGGGAACTCGTCGCCGACGGCCCCCCACCCGTCGCCGACGGGTTGTGATTTGCTGAAACGTGGAAATTGGCTATTATGTTGAAGGAAACGATTTCTATTGGGGGAGAGGCATTAAACTCGTAAGTTACACTCAAAGGGAGTTTGAATCTTCTATCTTGGAGCCATCAATCACCAATTTATCATCACGAATTCATCTCTACAACACTCACCACCCGAATCATCATCGAGATCATCATCATCATCAATCATTCGCAACCACCAATCCATACAAACCCTAATCATCACCATCAATCTTTCCACTATCATTCTTCACCAAAACCTTAACCATTCATCAATTCTCCATTTTCAAGCTTCGAGATGACTTCCCTCAAGTTCCAATCATCCGGTGATCAAGTTTCTTCAACCATGAGCGGCTAACCACCTTGGTTTCACCCCGGTGTAGGTAGTTGTTAAATTTAGGGTTTTGAATTGTTCTTGATTCAACTTTGTGACAACTTGTATTGATTTTTGAAACCTATGACAATAGTTTACATTTGTTTCATATTCATAAATTGTCAAACGATGTTAAAAGTTATGACTTTACGAAATGGTTATGTGTAGTTATGCATTGTCTTGGTTAGGTTTTACTTGTGTTGATTACAAAGTGCATTCTTGTCCATTCCTTGAAACATTGATAGTTATTGGCACCTAAGTCACGGTACACTAAATCCGCTAATCATATACAATTGAGTTGAATCTAAAAACTTGTAGAAACCCTAGGTTGGCAATTACCGAAACCGGGTGTGAACCCTTTTTCTTATTATTGTTTTACTAATCAATCTCTCTTGCAACCGTTAATTAGTAGTTTTTAATCGATTAAACCAATTCCATTAGTTCAAATTCACATCTTTCAACTAAACAAAAATACAAAAATATCATAGCAAGCTTCATAATTGTGACATCTTTTTATAATTCAATCGAATCCACTCGCAAATCACATACTCTTCGTGGTTCGACCCCTTACACCACTAGCTATTTGTTAAGGGTAAATAGGGCTTATAAATTTTATCTTTGACCGGAGCGCGACACCCCGATCAATCGCATGAGAACAAAATACCCACATTTGTTCCCCAAGACCCCTGCATCTACTAGCAGAACTTAAATTTCGGGACAAAATTTTCTTAACAGGGGGAGAATGTGACAACCGTAAAAAATACAGGTATCCATACAATTTAATTAATATAAATTAGTGCTTAATGACTGTGCTGAATTACAACTGATGACTTAAACTGCTTTCTAATTTCTGTATCATACACACATGTGCATCCCATTTCATATTGTCACATCATTTTTACATACAAACCTTTAGTGACATAAATGATGCACAAAGCACGGTTAGCATAGTTAGCGGATAACTCAGAAAAATGCTGACAAAGTCAGTACAATAGACAGACAGTGTTTTGAGACCCCGTAAGGGCCAGAGACAAGGTACTACACTAGTATGGAGTGTAGGAAAGTAAGGACCATAAAAATGCGTCACTAGGTGATAGTTTAAGTGCCGGAAAGTGCCTAAAACCCACTAAAAATGCAGAATTCTGCATATTTCAGCAAAATTCAGCTTTTTAACAAGCTAGTAATGTGCAGAAAATTGACTAAATGGTCCTGAATGCTTTCCTAAGTGTCGGGAATTAAAAGTGTCACAAAAAGTTACAAAAAGGACACTATACGGTATAACTTAGCACTTTAACGAACCGGTAACTAACCGAACAACCGGACATTACCCGGAACACCAAAATATTGCTAGAAGCATTGTTTTATTTTTTCTAAGCTAGTTATGGTTCCCGAACACCCTAACATACTACATAAAGCATCCTACACTTAAAACACTAGACTTTACACTTAACCTCCAACTAATTTCACAAGTTACCATTTAAAATTACATTTAACCCCCCCCCCCCCATGCTAGTAATCGGTTATGGATGGCCCCACCATAATCCTTACAAGATTTCACTAAATCTCCTCTTGATCTTTTCTTGGATTTGGTTAAATCTTGCTTGTACTTTTTGAAACATTAAACCCATTGGATAATAACATTAGTGGATTATAAGAACACTAGAGCTTCATTTTCTCACCACTTCACCTCTCACTCTCTTCCTCTCCCTCCTCTCGGCCGAAGGTAGCCACCACCACCACCATTGTTTTCATTTCAAGTTCATGCAATCCAAGGTCATCTCAAGGTGTAACAAGGTGTTTTAGGAAGCTCGGTGCTCACGGATCTTGAAGGACCTCACCCGTTTGCTTTTATCCACTCCATTTTCATCTTGTGTTCTTCCCTAGCTTAGAGCTAGTTGTAAGACTCTCTTAACCCTTTAATACTTCTATTTTGATTGGTTAAAAGATGTATTATGTTATAAATCACAAGAACACTAAAATACATGAACATGAATCATGAACATAAAGCTTATGTATGATGAAATCTTGATGAAATAGTGTTGTTTTAGTGTATGTTTAATACTTGCTTGTTGTTTATCTTGAGAATATGATGTTGATCATCACATAGAGCTTGCTAGATTGTGATTAAACACATGACCTAGCAAGTGAGAGGATGATTATGTAACAACATAAGATGATCATCTTCTTGTATGAACATGAACTTGATGAATAAAGAGATTTCTTGTAAAATAATAAACAAAGTGAGTTAGTAACCTTATGGATCCAAGACTTATGAATGATTTTCCAAGAGGACCAAGGTTAAAATATGATTTTTTGAAGATCATGGTTTTTACTTAAACCTACACTATTTTTAGTGGAAAAACAAGTGTATAAACACTTATAAAACAAGGAGATCTAATAAATAAACATTTTTGTGAAATGTGTTTACAAGCTGTAAACACCTAAACTCTTTAAGAATGGGATTATTAAAGAAATAAACACCTCTTGGAGGGTAACTAAGTCTATTAAACTTATTACCAAGTCATTACAAGTTTTTAATAAAAGATCAAGTTCATGTTGTTATGTAAAGTGTATAGTTTTTGCACTTGGTAAGAATAATATTGTTTAGGGTTGATTGTTGATTATTGTGTGATGATTTTTGAAAAGAAAATGATATGCTTTGATAGCATGGACACCTCCATTTTTAGGGGAAACTATGGCAAAATTTTCTAAAAATATAAACACTTAAAGAAATATTTACTAACAGATATTTACAAGTGTGTTTTAACTATGGTTTTCAATATAAACCTTGCCATAATTTTTGTAACAAAAATACAAGTATTGGAGGTTGGTTTTTATAAACAAAAATGGGTGAAAATGTATTTAGAATATATATATATATATATATATATATGTATAAAAGACACTTGTGTGAATATTTGTTTACGTTGTGAAATATTATATTATTTTAGGGTAAAATAATATAACCTAACAAATACCATGAGAACTTACAAATCCAAAATAATACCAAGAGTATCAAGGAATAAATATATAAGTTACACATTTAATATTGTGAAATCGAACAAGAACGTAACTTACAAAATATTCCAGAAAATACCATTACAAATATATTTTTGGTAAATAATGTTTTGGATACAAGGAATGAAAATATGATTTTTGTAAATGTTACAAAATTGTATCATATTTTTGGACAAAAGGGAAAATATTATTTTTGGGAAGTAAAAATATATTTTCTTGGAATATTTAGAAGATATATGATTTTTTGGAAAAATATATATTTTCTGGACAATACATTATTTTTGGGACAAAATAAGTTATTATATATATTTTCTAAAGTGGGACTTGAAAATATATTAATTTGAATTACAAATACAATAATACGAAAATACATGTATGAAATACCCTCATCCTTGGGAAGGAAATACGAAAATAAAATACTTGAGAAGTATTAATACAGAAATATTGGGAACATAAGAAACGTAACTCAAACACGTAAATACTAAGCAAAGGCACGACCCGTTCATCTAATAGATGTTAGTACACTGTAGGTAGTCGTGTTCGTTGAGGAGATTTGGGTTACGATTCTGAAGACGCAATACAGTGAGTTCATGTCCCCCTTTTCTTTTAACTGTTTTCAGTTTTGTACTTCGGGGGTGAAATACATGTTACAATTACTACAACGTTTTATACATGGTATGATTAGCTTAAGGAGGGTTTA
Source organism: Helianthus tuberosus (assembly GCA_030545235.1). Lineage (NCBI taxonomy): Eukaryota > Viridiplantae > Streptophyta > Magnoliopsida > Asterales > Asteraceae > Helianthus > Helianthus tuberosus. The sequence goes on along the minus strand of CM060371.1, from coordinate 39,698,995 downwards.
CTACTAGATCATGTGAAGGGTGGGTATAACACTTAAGGCCATTAATCCTCTTTGTAGGACCGAGGGACATGAGTGGTAAATCTATTTGGGTGTAGCGAGCCCACACCCATGGGGACCAGGGTGGCCCATAGTGGTGACTATGTCTTCCAGCCGGAGGCCCGGTACAAATTTGCTAGGTTTGAGTTTTCCTGCACCATTTCACACATATCAATGGCCTTGCAAACCATTGGTGATCTCTTTTTCCTTATTGCTACATACCAGGGACATACATTTATACAGACATACTTTAAAGGTTTATTTATACACACACACATGAACTCGCTCAACTTTTGTTGATTTTTCAAATTTCATGTATTTCAGGGAACTAGTGGATCTGGGCAGGTGTTGCATGTTTTCCAGCTGCGTTTAAATAAAGGATGTCATCTGTGGTCGTAGAGTTTAGGGGTTGTATCCTACTCCTGGACGGGATACATGTTTCTAAGCTCGGGTTTGTTTAAGTTATGTTGGCGAGTCCTTGTGAACTCCTTAAAACTTGTTGTGGTTTGTAACTTAAATTCGGTGTCAACATTTCAGACAATTTATGTTTTGGTATTTTCAAACTTAACTTTTAATGGATGAATATCTTTTGGCTTTATCATATAGCATTGTTATGATTGATTGCTATGGCATTAAGAAGTCACACCAAATAACCACGCTTCCGCAAAAGTCAGGGTATGACAAGTGTTTCGTTTACTTGAAGATCCTCCAGGGGTACATGCAAATCATCATCAGCCAGGCACTTTCTAAGGTTCGAAACGTGGAAAGTCGGATGAATGTTGTTAAGTTCCTCCGGTAGTTCAAGTCTGTAAGCCACTTTTCCGATCCTTTCCAGAATCTTAAAGGGTCCAACATATCGAGGCGTGAGCTTTCCTCTCTTTCCGAATCTGACCACACCCTTCCAAGGTGATACCTTTAGGAGTACGTGGTCGCCAATGTCAAATTCGAGGGGCTTACGTCGTCTATCAGCGTAACTTTTCTGACGACTCCAAGCTTTCAGCAGATTGTCTCGAATCTGGAGGATTTTTTCAGTCGTTTCTTGCAATAGCTCAGGACCGGTTAATTGCGAGTGCCCGATCTCGTGCCATACAATAGGCGATCGACATCTTCTTCCATACAACACCTCAAATGGTGCCATTTGAATGCTGGAATGATAGCTGTTATTGTACGAGAATTCGACCAAAGGTAAGTATGCGTCCCAATTACCACCGAAATCTATGACACACGAACGGAGCATGTCTTCAAGGGTACAGATCGTTCTTTTGGTCTGACCATCGGTTTGAGGATGGAATGCGGTACTTAGATTAAACGCAGTACCGAGAGCAGATTGAAATGTTCCCAACAGTGCGAGGTAAACCGAGCGTCGCGGTCAGAAATGATGTCACGAGGTGTCCCATGTCGACAAATGATCCTTTGGTGTAGATTCGGGCTAATTTTTCTACCTTGTAGTCTTCACGTATTGGCATAAATTGAGCTGATTTGGTCAAACGGTCAACGACAACCCAAATGCTGTCGTGACCTGAGGGCGTACGCGGGAGCTTCGTTATGAAATCCATGGCTATACTCTCCCACTTCCACACAGGAATCTCGGGTTGAACAAGTAAGCCAGATGGTCTTTGGTGTTCAGCCTTAACCTTTGAACAAGTCAGGCATTTTGAAACATAGAGAGCGATATCTCTCTTCATGCCCGGCCATCAGTACTTGTAGCGCAGGTCCTGGAACATCTTATCGGCACCGGGATGAATAGAATATCGGGATTTGTGGGCTTCATCCATCAAAATTTGTCATAAATTGGTCTGTTTAGGGATCCAAACTCGGTCCAGATAATGGAATATCCCATTCGACTTATTCACTAGCTGGGCTCCATCGTTGATAATCCTTTCCTTCTTCAAAGTGCGCTCATTAAAACAAGCATGCTGGGCTTCACGGATGAGGGTTTCGAGATCGTACTGGGCTTGGATGTTACGAATGCTATGCAGATAACTCCGTCTGCTGAGAGCGTCGGCAACGACATTTTCTTTGCCATGATGATAACGAATCACACAGTCATAATTGTTGAGAAGTTCTACCCACCGGTGTTGACGCATATTTAGTTCCTTCTGGTCAAAGATATGTTGTAGGCTCCTGTGATCGGTGAAGATCGTACACTTGGTACCATAAAGGTAGTGTCGCCAGATCTTTAATGCAAAAACAACCGCGCCTAGCTCGAGGTCGTGGGTTGTATAGTTCTTCTCGTGGATCTTGAGCTGACGAGATGCGTAAGCAATAACCTTGTCTTGCGGCATGAGAACACAACCAAGACCAAGGTTCGAGACATCACAATAGACAATAAAGTAATCGTTTCCATCGGGTAGAGTGAGAACATGAGCATTGCAGAGCATGTATTGAATGGCAGTCTCTTGCTTGGTTCCCCAAACAAAAGGCTTGTCTTTTTGCGTGAGAGAGGTTAATGGCACAACGATTTTAGAGAATCCTTCGATAAATCGGTGATAATAGCCCGCTAGTCTGAGAAAAGAACGGACTTCAGACGGGTTCTTAGGCGTAACCCAACACTTGACAACTTCAATCTTTGCAGGATCGACGTGAATACCTTGACGATTGACAATGTGACCGAGGAAGTGAACCTCCTCCAACCAGAATTCACACTTGGAGAATTTGGCATAGAGTCGATTCCCCTAAAGTAGCTCGAGAACCAAACGTAGATGTTGCGCGTGTTCGGCTTTCGACTTGGAATAGATCAGGATATCATCGATGAACACGATGACGAAGCGGTCTAGAAAAGGTTTACACACGCGATTCATCAGATCCATAAAAACCGTGGGTGCGTTGGTTAAACCAAAAGGCATAACAACGAATTCATAATGGCCATAACGAGTTCGGAAAGCGGTTTTGGGAATATCCTCCTCCTGTATGCGTAACTGGTGGTAGCCTGAACGTAGATCAATCTTGGAGAAACACGTAGCACCTTGTAACTGGTCAAACAAATCATCGATGTGAGGTAGAGGGTAACGGTTCTTGATTGTCAGCTTATTCAATTCCCGATAGTCGATGCACATCCGGAACGACCCATCCTTCTTTTTGACGAAAAGGACTGGTGTGCCCCAAGGAGAGGTGCTAGGGCGAATAAAGCCTTTGTCAAGAAATTCCTGGAGCTGGCTTGAGAGTTCGTGCATTTCGGACGGAGCGAGTCGATAAGGAGCTCTGGCAACAGGGTTTGCTCCAGGAACGAGGTCGATACGAAAGTCGATATCACGACTCGGCGGTAAGCCTGGGAGATCTTCAGGAAAAACGTTGGGGAATTCACAAACAATGGGGACGTCTTTCACCTCCTGAACTTCCTTTTTCTCCGCTACTACAATGTGTGCCAAGAAAGCTTGGTATTCCTTGCTGAGATACTTGCTAGCCTGTACACATGACATGAGCTGGAGTTTCTTCGACGCGACTTCACCATAGACACATAATTGATCACCATTAGCGAGCGAGAATCGAATCATCTTGTCGAAGCAAACGACTTCAGCGTGGTTTTCACGAAGAAAGTCCATGCCTACTATGACATCAAAACTTCCGAGTTGCATCGGAATAAGATTAGGAATGGCAATGGGCCGGGCTTGGGCCGGGTGTTGGTAATCCCAGGCCCGTACCTGGTTGTAATTCTTTGTCCCATACCCGGTCCGTTACCCGTTGGGTATTTGTCGGGTAATTACCCGTCGGGTATCGGGTATATACCCGTTAATTTCATAAAAATACCCGTTTGGGACAAATGTGCAATTTTTTACTTTAATGTCTATATAATTTACTATTTTAATGACTATAACAAATGAAAATATGATTAATAACTTACATATCATATTAAGACAACATATACCAAACTAAATCAAAACGATTAATTAATTAATTAATTGTATCATGACCACCAAATTGCATAAACATCCAAATAATAAAGGACGATAGCTTCCATATCCAATATACATGCTCAAAAATAAGTTATTTGTTCACTAAGCACCTGCTAAATACATATCCACATATGACTATAGAGAAGGTAATAAGTACATGTATTAAGTTTATATATATGGAAATATATAATATGACACTTTCGGGTATTATTCGGGTAAATGGGTCGGGTATCGGGCGGGTATCACTAAATCGCATACCAGTACCCGTTTTTTTTTCTTTTTTTAAGCCCGTACCCGGCTCATACCCATTGGGCTTCGGGTATACCCGACCCGTATGTTTCGGGTTTCGGGTATACCCGTCGGGCTTGGGCTTTTTGCCATCACTAAATAAGATCGATGGGGGAAAATGTGATTGTTGAGCTCGAGAGTACAATCACGAAGAACAAAGTTGACGACGACAGTTCTTCCGGTAGCAACTTCAACATCGAACATCGAGGGGAGTTGGGCGCGCTTACGATTAAGGAGCTTTTCGAACTCAAACGATATAAAACAGTTATCGGCTCCAGTATAAAACAAACACGAAACATAAATACCATTCACAAGGAACGTCCCATTCACCACGTTGTTGTCAGCCTGAACCTGGCGCACGTTAATGTTGAAAGTCCGAGCATGAGCGGCTTGTTGCTGTTGCTGCTGCTGCTGCTGTTGCTGCTGAGGCTCTTGCTTCACAACCCTGTTGGGGCACATGTTTGCGAAGTGGTTGGGATCACCACACGCAAAGCAGACTCTTGCGTTGACCGCGGGTGTCTGAGCTGCTTGTTGGCCTTGAGGGACAGGGAGCAGAGCTTGATGAGCAGTGGATGGTGCTGGTGCTTGTCGAGGACCTGTACGACAGTTGGCGGTAAAGTGGCCGTACATGTGGCAATGTAGACAAAATCTGCAAGCAATCCCCACTGGGTGATGATAAGTGCACGTCGGGCAGGCAGGATGAGGACCAGTATAAGCACGCTTTGCCGGTGGTGCTTGGGTTACCGGTGCCGCAACCTGGCGGTGTTGAGCATGCTGCGGAGCTGGTACAGCTTGGAGTGGGGCGACGGTAGTTACAGCGCAATTCTTGTTGCTGGAGCTGCTGTTGTTGTTCTTCCTCTTGCGTGAGAGGCTTTTGAAGGCTGAGGGTTGGTGGTTGCTTCAGTGGTTGGTGCGGTGGTAGCTTGGTGGAGATTCTTGGCGGTTTTATCCCAAAAGCCGTACTTGACTCGCTTGTCATTTATTTCAGCGGCAAGCAGGTAAGTCTCTTTGATTGTTGCTGGCTTTGAAGCTTGCAAAAAATCTGCGACGCAGTAGGGTAGAGCTCGAATATACTTCTTGATTGCCATATCAGAAGTCTTGACTTGATCAGGACAGATAATGCTGAGCTGTTTGAAGCGAGCAGTTAAAGCAGCATTGTCACCCTCCTTTTGCTTGATATGCCAGAATTCATCCTCCAACTTTTGGGGCTCATAGGGAGGGCAGAACTCTTCGAGCATGACGTTCTTCAACTCGTCCCATGACAAACCATAAGCTGCGTCGTTTCCGCGTTTGTTCCTCTCGGCCGTCCACCAGTCTAAAGCGTGAGACTGGAAGACGCCGGTAGCATTCATAGTGCGGAGATCGTCAGGGCAGCCACTCTGACGTAGGGTGACCTCGATCGAATCAAACCATTGAAATAAGGCCGTAGGACCATCTTCGCCAGTAAATTCATTTGGTCCGCAAGCTTTAAACTGTTTGAAGCTGAAAACAGCTTTGGGAGTTTCGGTCCTTGACTCTTCAGATGATTTGCTCACATTCTCGTACAATTCACTAATGATTTGAGGAATAACCTTCGCCATCTGCTTAGTGATCATAGCGGCGAGGCGTTTGTCAGCGTGCTTTTGGCGAGCAGATTGGGTAGCGCGAGAACCAGATGACGACATTGTCTGCAATAGACATCGCCACAGGACTCAACACAAATTTTGATTATTCCTAGTATAGTCTAGCCAACACCATAAAGCTCAGGAACACATCTATTCACATATTCACAGGACCTTATAGGCACATAAACACATAAGCACATAATCACGTAGGGCACAGAAGCACATAAGCACGCAAGGCACAGAAGCACATGAGCAAATAAACGTACTATATTTCGCACGTATTCTCCTATGTGTGGTATACGTGTTCCTTTATCATTTAAGAGGCAGCCAGAATACAGGAACCTAGCTATATGTTACACGTATTCCCTATCCTTCACAGTGCGTATAGCGATTAATTATAACGATTGCGAAAGACGACCAACGTTTTGTTAGCGCTTTGAGATAGAGGTGAAGTGCGAGGTGTGCGTGTTGATCGAAATGGACAACGAAAGCGAATAAATCACCAAAATCGAAAACATATAACCATATAAAACACATAAAATCCCATAAAATCGGCAAATATCAGAGTCAGCAGTTGCGGGCTCAGAATCGAAACACATAGAAATCGAGAATAGATTGTCTGCAGCTAAGATAGACGTCGACTATCCAAAGGGGTTCGACTATTCACAAGGCCATTTTAGTGCACTCTTTTGTCTTCTGGACTGTTCTCTCGCTTCGATTAGAGCGATCGGCACGCATCCTTCCTGTTACAGTGTGACTTCAAGTTGTTGGAGTCCGTCGAGACTTTGGTGGGAGTTTTGTAAAACCACATTAGAGAGTAGAACGAGTCATCAAGGTTCGGGTCTCACCCCTAACTTAGCGTCTACGTTCCTGCGTGTGTGGTAAAACCACGAGATAGAATAGAGGATTTGCATCAAAGTATGTATTTCACTCCTAATTCAACACAAATTTTCTTGTTTTATTGTAAACAGCAATTCGAACGGGTAATCTGGTCGAGAGTTTGCGGTTTTCGCACCTAATCTTGACCAGACCATCCGTTTGTGTGTGAAATCAGCCTTAGGAAAGGCCGATCTTGCACAGAACTGTAGTATGCGATGTTCGCGCAAGTGTGTGTAGTGTGCAGCGAGAGATAGCAAGAAATAGCTAGTAAGCTCGCACAAAACCCCTGCTGGGCATGCACAAGTCGGTCTGTTGGTACTTAGACTATAGACTAGTTCATTCTAAGACATCAACCCGGACTAGGTCGAGTCTTGCCTAATTCCCTATAGTTATGGCTCTGATACCAATCTGTCATACCCCAACCGATGGCGGAATCATCGGGGCGCAGCACTGAGCGAAACATATTGTTCAAAGAAATTCCATAATGACTAAATTACTAAATAGTTTAAATATTATGTCCCATACCATAATCCATTAGATAATCTAGTTATTACAAACAGAGGTATTCTTTAAACAAGTAACCATGTTCCGACAACTCAGATTTTCAAAATAAAATAAAATGTCTTTGTTTCTAGACTTTTTCCTAGCCTCGATTTCACAGCAAGCCAAGCATTCTAACATCTTAAGCACCTGGCACATACGCTAAAGTAAAAGTCAATACACATAGTGTAAGGGTGAGCATACAAGTTTGATAATAACATATAGAGTTCAAAATCGATTACGCATAACCAGCACGTACACAGTGTGAAATGAAGCACGTAAGTTATCGACATGATCCAATCAATACCAATGACTGCGGGTTGACTGCCCAAGGCAGTTCGTAATACACTCACCACTGTGAGCCATGTAATTAATTGTCCTTAACAACCCCTGAGTGAACAGGTGCCGAGTCCAAACAAATAGTACTATCGTTGCTAAGGCAGGTAGACAGCAATCCATGTGTAAACATAACAAACAAGCAATCATTAAGTCACGTATACATGCAGTAGCGGCTAGCGTTAAAAGTATTGCGTAGTGTGATTGATGTGATTTGATATAAGTAACGTATGTAACACCCAAAAGTGCATAAAGCAAAAAGGGGTTCGAGTATACTCACATCGGTTGAGTTAATGGATTGAAGGGAGCGCTAGAGCGGAAAATAGCCTGAACAGTTAATGATAGCATAAGCGAAAGTCGGCGCGTAAAACGGTGTGATGTGTCGATGGATCGGACGGTAATCCGATCGGGTGGCCGGTCGATCGGATGACAATTAGTTCGGGCGGTCACCCGATCGGGTGGCCACTCGATTGGATTGTCACCTTGTTTGGGTTGGATGTGTTTGTGTATGATGGCTTTCCTTTTGAAGTTTTCGTTGTAGTATTTTGAAAATAGAGAAGTATCTCTACCTTTCAGGTCTGTCGATAGAACGGCCGTTCGATCGGACACCAATCCGATTGGCGAGGCTTCTAAGTTTGAGAACAAGCTTATAGCAGGACGGTCACTCGATCGGATGGCTATCCGATCGGGTGACAATCCTTTTGTATTGAACATGTTAAAAGTTGACCAAGTCCCAAACGTCATACGATCGGATGGTCACTCGATCGGGTGGCAACCCGATCGGGTGGCAATCTGTTTCAACGTTCAGATCTTGAATAGTTTGAAATAGTTTAAGTATGGGGCCCAAGTGCAACCCGATCGGATGGCCGGTCGATCGGGTGGCAATCCGATCGGACGGAAATCCATCCCAACTATCCGTTTGTCTTGACACTTGACTCGTTTGAAGTTTTATAGCGTTGGACGAGATATTTTGATAACATGCTTGAACCACAGAACCCTCAACCCGACCCAAATGACCCGACCGAACAGGAATCACCCTAGTCCGACCGGTTCGCGGTTCGAGGCAGTAGTTCATGTTCAAACCTGAAGTCAATACCTCTCGGATAGAACTCGGATCTGGAACCGATACATCACCAAGAATGGGTAGAAGATCAGAACAAGGTCTGAATCTATCGGATTTGAGTGCATTGAGTGTAAAAGAGTTGAAAGAAAGTTAGAAAACCATCTTTCAATCCCTTTCACCATGATTATGTCCAGATCTATGAAAGATCTTTGTTTATTCATGTGGAAATCATTCAGATCTAAGTTGTTCTTGGTGGATTGAAGCCAAAACATGAAGTTCCTATGAACACCATGATGACATCATCCAAGAACACCTCAAATATAGTGATTTCACGGTTAAAAGTTAAGATTCAAAAGATAGAAAGGTGTAGGAGTGCTTGTAGATCAAGAAAGTACAAGATTTAGGCTGAAAACTTACAAGATTTGAGAGAAATCGGAAGAAATGCGGGCTGAAGCGAGTTGGTCGAACAAAGGAGCTGTCACCATCAAATAGGTGACAAATGAGGGGTATTTATAGGGTTTCCATAAAAGGAAAGTGGGGGGAAAGGTGGCTGGTCAATCGAGTGGCAGCCCATTCGGGTGGCAGCTCGATCGGCTGGCCACTCGATTGGAGGGATTGGCGAGATGAGTTTTGCAGTTTTGATTCGAGGACAAGGCGTTGCGATGCGATTCGAGAGAGCGATGCGATAGTATTACTCATCAAATTACTTTTAATCCCAACTACTATATCTAACATACAATCACAATAATTAACTTGCGTTTAGCGTTTTCGATTCGATTTGCGATGCAATAGATTACGATTTCGATTAACACCTCAACATAAACATCACATGCACAAGTAACACATAAATAGCACACACACGTAAAACAATATCTAGACACATAATTCGAGTTGCGAGTGCGATAGCGATAAGCGATAAATCGATTAAATATGCGATTAATATGTGATTAAACCTCGATTATTAACAAGTACTCCACATAATACAACTAATGCGATAACATAGATAGATTATCTACAAGTCAAAGAAGTCAAACCAGGAGTTGAGCAAGGAGTGACAGATCGCAATTAGCAATCTTGTCTTCCTTTGACTTCAATCTTGACTTTGACTTTGATTTTCGAAACACGGGGTGTTACAAGTAAAGAGATCTTACGCAACTTGCAATTCTCATAGGAAAACAACTAGTAAGAAAACTAATAATTATGTAAAAACGCCATAAGGCACATCATTTCAGTAATCACCAGAGAAGAGAACATTCAAACAACATATTCCATTAACACAGAAATATACTATTGTAAAACAATTATCAGATACACAACATCTGATAAAACATAAAGTCACATGACTTTAAAATTTCAGAACCATGTCCGAAATTAACAAAACAGTTCAAAACCGTGTGAAAAACATCAAGACTTATTTGACTTATCAAATAATTTTTTCAACTTCACATCATTTGAACCATAAAACTGAATCACATGGTTCAAAACAAATCTATATAATGAGAATTAAACAATTCTACCAGACAACAGTTAACAGCTAGAACAAATTCTAATTGTAACAATAAATCATACGATTTTGCAATTAGAAACACCATCTCATAAAAGAGCAAATAAGGCTGTCACGATCATTCAAGAAACAATCTTGAACATGATACAACTGGTTAAACAGTACATGAACCACACGGTTCGACTAACCAGACAAAGATTTTAGACATATGGGTCCGATAAACCATTAAGATATGATTTTATAAAACCACATCCAGACACGGTCAAAATTGGAAGGCATTTCTATCTTTGCTCGAGAAAAACTTGAATTACACAATCCACAACAAAGATTAAAAACAAAGTTCAAGACACACAAAAACATATCATAAAGACTGAACTAATAGAACTCAGAACACACAATCAGGCCCATGAATCTTTAAGAACAATTTTGACCAATAAATTCAAATATGTATCAATTGCTGAACCATTATTTTTGTTAACCAGTTTCCAGGTTACTAAAAACGAACAAAAGTTTTTTTCTACATTTAAAAAAACACCCAAGAGCCTTCACAACTAACATATAAGGAACAATGAAAAAACTCTAACACAAATGCACATATAACACATTACAGATTGTAGTTGTTAGTGCATGTGTCTATCGCCTTCGTCAATCCGAGCCGTAGCGAGAAACTGGAGATAACAAGCTTATATTGTAATAACTAGTCAAAAGGCAAGGTGGCAATCTTGTAATTAATGAGAAATCTCATTAAAAGCTTTGGACTATAAACAGGGATGTTATGTCATAGTTTAGGTACTTTTGCTCATTTTAACATTTGGAGAGCTCTAGATTTAGAGAGAGATTATAGAGAGAGAAAGTGATTCAGGTGGTGTACAATTTCATACGTTTCTAATAGAGTCACGTTTATATTACTTCTTGTGTGTTAGGTCACGTTCGTGTACGGATTCCGCACGTCACACGTTCGTTTCGCAATCGTTTCGGAGTCAAAACCGGTCCTACAAGTGGTATCAGAGCATGAGCTCGATTGCACAGATCTATCGCACGATTACGCACAGAAAATCATCAGAATCAGATCCAAATTGCATAAGATTTCATCTATTTCTTCATCTTTTTCATTTTTTTTCACGTTTTTCACTGAAAATCGTCAAATTGAACAGTTTTTACGGTCCAAATTACATGATTTTTTGATATGTTGTGTGAAAACACCTGATCTACAACCCTACAAAGTTTCAGATCCTAATTCAAAGCCATTTAGGAGAAATCTAACTTTTTCTGTCCGATTTCGTGTCAACAGCTTTATTTCGCACCAAATTGACACCCTATTTCGCACGAAACACCTTATTTCGTTTGAAAGTTCATCTATTTCGCATGAAATACCCTATTTCTCTTGAAAGTTCACCCTATATCGCACGAAATACACTATTTCGTTTGAAAAGTTCACCTATTTCGTGCGAAATACATCATTTCGTTTGAAGCTGCCTATTTCGTGTGAATGTGTCACTATTTCGCATCAGATCTCTATTTCGTGTGAAATTGATATTTCGTGTGAAATACTTCATTTCGTTTGAGATTGTCAGTTTACATGTGAAACATTATATGCAATCAGTGTACATGTGTATTTCAATTCAGCAGTCAATAGTTTATCGGCCCAATCACATTTAATAATACAACAGCTTTTGTCGGACTAAAAGAATTGAATATTTGTTGTTTCAAGAAGTATTGGCCCAATTAAGTGAAAGATTGTCAGGCTCATTTAATTGTACAACTGCCTAAGAATTTGAGGTCTAATTAGATTGAATTGAAATTTTGAAATTGCCGGACATAAATTCAAGGTTTGCATGTGTAATAGTTGTGGTCCAATTAAAATCCAACTAATATTCTAAAAAGGAAGTTGGGTGCAGCCCATGTGATTATTGGCCCAATAGATTAATCTTGTGAACCACAATTGTCGGCCATTAACTCAGTGTAGTGCATGTGATATTTGCAAAGATTGTTAGTCATTTGCATGTGAAAGCTTAAATGTTTGCATGTGAGAAAGTCAAGTAATAGTGCTAAGATCAAAAGGTTGACCGATCAACCAAGCATATTTGTCGTATAGTACCATTTCGAAGTCACTATAGTTCAAATTGATTTGGTCCGGGTCGTGTGGTTTTGTCAGATCATTTGGAGTAGGGTCAGGTCATTTGAATTTGATCCGGGTCATAGCAGTTCGTACGGTTTGACAACATAAAACTCAGTTCGCATCAAACTCAGTCCGCACAAAATATTCACCAGTCCGAGTATCAGTTTGATTCAAGTTGTTTGATATTGTTTAAACTGATTGTGTTTGTTTGCTTGTTTGATTCAGGTAATTCAAGAAGTTCATATCATGGTTGAAGAATTTTACAACACTTTCTACAATGCATTTACATCCGAGTCTTCTGAAACCTCAAATGTTACACCAAAAACCATTATAAAAGCGATCAATGAAACCATTAAACATGATAATTTCTATGGAACAAATTCAAAACCACCAACGCTCGAAAGCATTGATGACTATACTTGGTGGAAAGAACGTTTCATTAACTGGGCAAAAGCCTACGCGTATGAAAGCTGGTTCTGTTTGGAGTTTGGTTACAGTAGACCGGTTGATGATAAAGGAGAAGAAACCCCGCTCAAAAGCTTATCACTAGAAGACAAAAGGGAATTCTCAGCTGAACAGAGAATGATTGCTTTAATTCAATCATCAATTAGACATGACCTATTTGCTTTACTTCAACATGATGGGTCATCAAAATCTGTTTGGAAAGCTTTACGGGTGAAAGCTGAGGGGGGTAAACAAATCAAGAAAAATAAAATTGCATTATTAAAGAAAGAATTTGATTTGTTTGATAGCTTGAAAGGTGAATTAGTTAGACAAATGATAGAGAGATCTGGCCATTTAAAAATTGAACTTGATCGTTTTGGAATTGTAAAAACTCGAGAAGAAATAACTGATATATCATAGAAGTGTTACCACGAGCTGATCAGTGGCAAACGTTTGTATTCATACTGAAAAATGATGCTTTATATGATACAATTTCTCTTGATGTCTTGATAGAAAAGATAGAAAGTCATGAGCTTGAATTGCAGAAGCAAAACAAGATGAACAGTTCTTCGTATCAACAGAATGTCGGTCTTTATTACAAAGGTGTAATACCTTCAGTGAAAGTTAGTGAATCACCAAAGACAGCATTTAGTGGTGTGAAGACAAAAGAACCTCAGACAAGCTCATCAAGCTACAATCCGGGATATCATTCATCTTCATCAAAAGCTAGTGTTGAAGAATCTGAAGAAGTTCTCTGCAACATTGCTCTCAAATTGAAGAATTCTCCGGCTATGAGCATCAATGCATCCAAGCAACAAATGAGTTTCCTTGCATCTGTTCTGGAATCATATGAAGGTCTAGTAGCTGGTAAAATTGGAAATTCTGAATTGACCAAAGAAGACTATGACCAGACTGATCCGGAAGAGATGGAACTTATCGATATTCGCTGGTGTTTAGCAAGTTGCATCAGAAGAGCTCAGAGATATATGGAGATTACTGGGAAGCAGTTAATCGGTGGTCCATCAACTAAGATAGGATTTGATAAATCCAAAGTGACTTGTTTTAAATGCAAGTAAAGAGGTCATTTCAAGAGAGAATGTCATAATTCTGCAGTTGATAGAAGTGAAAATCCTTTCAATGATGATTATTACCGAAAGGCGATTTACCACCGTAGCAAAGAAGAGCCGAAAATGATTGAGAATAATCCCAAGAAGAAAGCTTTACTTATACATCAAGATGATGAAAAAGTGGTAGAAGGTTTCAGTCGGGACAAATACATTCCGCCTGATTCAGGATTGGCTGCTGAAATCAAGAAAAGAAATGAAGAAGATTGTATTGATGATCAAGTCACAGCTCATGGCAGAACAATATCAAAAAGCAAACATTATGTGTTTGTTGCTGAAATCAAAGAGAAAACCAGAGAAGAGATTCTGATGGAGAAAACATACAGAGAGAGAAACATTGCAGCAAACAGAATTAATGAAATGCAAGAAGAATATGAAAATGCTGTCAGCAATAAAAGATGGGACAAAAAGCGAGAATGCTATGTCAACAGAAATGGTGAACCGGTTGTTCCCAAAAAGGATATAATTTTTTATGATGTTCTTTTAGTAATTCCTCGATCCGTCGAATACTATACAAATGTTGGGAAAGATAAAAATATGTGAAAAGGTTTGAAAAACTCCTTAGAGATGTTATGACTTCAAGTCTGAAGAAGAGGGATGAAGAGAGAATGAAGAAGAATGTTGATGAGATGGTAAACGATTTGAAGAAGATCGCTGAGGAAGTGAAAGTTGACAATGTGAAGATTGCTGAGGAAGAGAAGGTAGAAGAAAAAGTTGCTGGAAAAGAATCTGTTACTGAAGAACAGCAGGTTGAAGAATCTGAAGAGAAGTTAGAAAGTTCGGTTGAATTAAAAGTTGAAAGTTCAGCTGATAGTGCAAGTGATGATGATATTGGTGTAGAAGAAAAGAAAGAAGATGCTGATCAGATGCAGACGGAAGCAAACACCGAGGTGCCAATCACTGAGGTAAATTATGATTCTGAAGTCTTAAAAGAAATCGTTGATCAGTGCAGGAAATGCATGAGACCATGCAGTGCTTGTACTGAAAAAGAGGAAAAGTTCAAAACAAGAGATCTTGAATTCACAAAAATCGAAGAGGTCTTTAAAAATAAATACAAAGAAATGTTTGAAAATGAAAAAGTTTTGAAAGATAACGATGAAAAACTTTCGGAAAAATGTAAAAATTTAGAAAAAGAAAATGAAAGTTTGAAAGAAAAAGTTTTGAAAATGACAGAAGAATGTTCTCAAAAAGAAAATGAGTGTCAAGAAATGAAAAAGGAATATGATTCAATAAAATTGGCTTATCACATTACTAAAAAGTCATATGAAGATGTGAAAAGTCAAATGAAACTTGTTCAATCGAGATTGAGATACTGTTCTGAAACAACTGATATGTTTAAGCGACAGTATGAAATAAAGCAACAAGTTGTAAATTCTTACATTGAGGATGTTGCTAAGCTAAAACGTCAGATTGCTGATTTAGAACAGGATAATAACAAGTTAAAAAGTTATCACGCGTCATCATATGTGCTTGAAAGAATTTTCAACATAAAACCGGATGGTAAAGATTCTGAGAAAAACAAAAAGGGTATTGGCTCAGAGTTTCATCAAGTTCCTCTACCGGAAAAGTTTGCATTTTATGATGATGAAAAGGTCGGAAAAGCTTTCAACATGGTAGATCAATTGCCAGATAACATTGACGTAACCTATTCCAAATATGATGATTCTAGTGATTCAGAGGTGGTAGGTAAAGTCGTTGAAAGTGTATTGAAAGAAGAGTCGATTGAAACAGGTAAATCTGAATCACAGGATGAAAATGAAGGAAATTTTCCTGATGGATATCTAAAAAACTCAAAATATGAGAAAAATTTGGATGATGGTTCAAAAGGATTGGTTTATACCATGATTGGATCGGACAAATTATTCTTAGATGTTGTATTCCCGATTCAGAATGTGATTTCAGACAAAATTGACACAGTTTTCAAAATGGTTGAGATTGAAAAGTCCGAAATTTCAAAATTTGCTGGAAAGTGTCACAAAACTTCTTATAATAAACCTGGTTTCAGAAAGAAAAACATGAAGGCTGGGTTGGGTTATAAGAAGAAACAAAATAAGAACGGAAATGAAACGCCAAATTATCAGGCAAAGATGAATTTTGTTCATGGAACAAGTTCAGAAGAAGAGAAAGAACTCAAATTTAGACGACAGTCTAATGAAGAGTTCTATGCTCAAAAGAAAAAGCAACAACCACAGGTCAAAGATGTGTCCAAGAGAACATGTTTCAAATGTGATCAAACGGGACATCTTGCACGCAAGTGTCCAAATCTGAAACCTGTTGATGTTGAGAAAAAGAAGTCTGATAATGGGGAAAAACATAAATCTGAGGATGTGAAACACAGGTCAACCAGATTTGATTCAAAACAAACTTGGAGGAACAACACAAACAAGTTTGCTTCGAATCAAACTTGGAAATCAAACCCGAATAGGTTCGATTCAAGACAGACCTGGAATTCTCACACACCCAGATTGAGAACAACACAAAGTTGGAAAACAAATGTCAATGCAACAAAACCAAACGAGTTTTGGAAACCAACCGTTGTTCAAAGTCAAAATATTCAAAAAGAGTCACATTTTTACAAACGAGGTACTCCTAAAGGTCAAACATGGAGTGTTAAGAAACAAATGACCTCGGTAAATGATGAAAAAGTTGAAGTCAAAGTTGAAAAAGTCTTTGTACAAAATGACAAAGATTTTCCAAAGTTGAATGAAGCATATTGTGTTGAAATGCCTAAGGTCAAACAGACCTGGGCTAAATTGTTCAAATAATTAAATAGTTTGAATGTGCAGGTGCTCAAGAAAATTGAAGACTGTGAGAATGGAAATCGGAGCAGCCTGGCACAAGAAGAGGAGGCTGCTGAATCCTGGTTTGGTTGAAACAGGGAGTTTGTTTGATTTTGGTACATAAATAAACAATATTTCAAAAACCCTAAAAATTGAAAAATTTAAAAACCAAAAATATGTTTTTATTTTGTCAAAATTGTGAAAAATCAAAAATATGTTTGTTTTTAAATTTGTCAAAAATTCAAAAAGATGTTACTTGAATATGCCAAAAACCCTCACCGCGGAACAAACATGATTAATTTCACATGATTGAAAAACGGTTTTCAAACTGTAAAATATCAATGTGTTGTAAATCATGGGGGTATGAAATTTGACAATACGATAAATAGAAGCGTTATGTTTTTACAAAAACAGAGCATGAGATGCAGGCAATGGATGGCGAGAAAAAGCTATCTACATCGGTTATCAAATTTTCTTTAAATGGTTTTTGAATTTTAGGGGGAGTAATATTGTCAGAAAATCCAAAAACATTAGAAATTTGAAAAAGTAAAAAACATGATAAAATTCAAAAATGAGTTTTTGTGTAAAAAGAGGAAATGATAGTACATCAGTAGACAATCACAGTACGCTAAAGAAATGGAAAGTTAAAAAGCGATAAACAATCTCACTAAAGATGTGACAATAGGCTCAGCTAGACTAGTAGATTTGCGATAACGATACAAACTTAAATGAAAAAGCCTAGTTCTAGTGGGAAACGCGGTTGAAAGCATAGTACTTAGTTTTATCCTTCGTGACTGTGTACCTACTCAGTAATCGCTGAATGCTGAAAGAGCATAAAAACCGGTCAGTTTGTGAACTTTCACAACTTGCTGAAAAAGTCACTGTGATTGTGCATTTCATTTTGCAAAGATTTAAACTTGTTTTATTTCTTTATTTTGTTTAAGCATTGGACATCCTCTGCGTATACGTGAGTATCGAACTGGATGTTATTGCCTAAATTTTCTGCTTTATTTTCTTTGGTGTTTCGTTTAAGCTTTGGATCACTTCTGCGTATACGGGAGTATCGAACTGGTGGTTAAAGCCTAAACAATTTCAACTTGTTTTTATTTCTTATTTTGTTTAAACATTGGACTTTCTCTGCGTATCGAAAGATCGACCTGATTGTTAATGTTTAAACATTCTGCGTTGTTTTTACACATATCACAGTTGATGAAAGTTTGAAAGCATTACTTGAGTTAGTGTATTGCATGATGAGGGGATATGTTGAGATCGTGGGGTCCATAAGAATTTAGTGCAAATTAATATATCTTAACATATCGGTAAGCATTTCGAAAGTTTTTAGATTGAGTTTAAGTGGACAACAATATTGTCAATCAATGTGAATTGTTTAGAACTTAAAGTGTTTAAAGCTCAACGGTGCTAGTGATTTGTCATAAACTGATATGATCCTCTAACACGAACTCAAACAAAAATATTGTCTGTAAATATATTTGTAAATATTTCTTTACTGCTTTATGTTTCAGAAAAATGCAAAAAGATTTTGAATTCTGCTTTATTTTCGACAACCAATGTCTGGGTGCTAAGTTTCAAAATCTAAGTATGCTGATTGTGTTTCTGAAAATAAATCAAGTTCATTAATTTGAAACTTGTAGTTTTAAAATCAAAAATCAAAAACAGTTGTGATATCTCCAAGGTCATTAAATTGGACTTGGATGATTAACCGTGAAGGATTTGAATGTTCATATTGTTAAAATCTGTAAAAGAGCCAGTTTCGGATTTTGTTTACTAAAACTGCCAAATCTATGGAGATTGTTGATAGAGGAGTGAATCAAGTATTTCTGGATATATTCATATTATTATATCTTAAATCCAGGATCTTGATTTAGAAAGTTTAATATAGCCAGGTCACTACTCCTGGATAATCGAATGTTTAAAATGTTTGTACTTATAAACGTTTGAGATTTGCACAGATTACGATCCAGATAGACGAGTCTAAGGGGAAGTCTGAAGACGAACTCAACGCAAGAGGAAGCTTGGATTCAAGGAGCCATGAAACTATTCTGAAGGAGCTTGTATACGAAAAGCAAGGTGTTGATCCCAAAAGCATGGAATCTTGACGAAAGGGGGAGCCTGATGAAGAAAAGAGTCTACAGAAAGGGGAAGCTAAAGCTGAAGACAGATCCATGGGGATTCTGTTCAAGCAAGAGGGAGTCTACGTTGATGAAAACGTGTTAAAGCTTCAAGAAGACTCAAAGAGAGAGAGAGAAAGACAAGATGCTACGAGATTGACTGCGGCAATATCCAAGGGGGAGTCTGTTAGTGCATGTGTCTATCGCCTTCGTCAATCCGAGCCGTAGCGAGAAACTGAAGATAACAAGCTTATATTGTAATAACTAGTCAAAAGGCAAGGTGGCAATCTTGTAATTAATGAGAAATCTCATTAAAAGCCTTGGACTATAAATAGGGATGTTATGTCATAGTTTAGGGACTTTTGCTCATTTTAACATTTGGAGAGCTCTAGATCTAGAGAGAGATTCTAGAGAGAGAAAGTGATTCAGGTGGTGTACAATTTCATACGTTTCTAATAGAGTCACGTTTATATTACGTCTTGTGTGTTAGGTCACGTTCGTGTACGGATTCTGCACGTCACACGTTCGTTTCGCAATCGTTTCGGAGTCAAAACCGGTCCTACAGTAGTGTCCCATCAACCAAACCAAGCAATGGAAACAATATACATAAAAGACTACAACAACTCCTATACACCAAGTATACAAACAAAAGATCAGACAACAATCACAAACTTAGCGAAACTGTGCCAGTGTCCAGATGGTAGGATGGTCACTCAATAGGTGCCTACCCAAGTATTTGCACAGAAGCTGTTATGCTAATCGATCTAAACAACTACAATAACCACAGTAAAAAGCAGGTAACAAACAAGATTCAACCAAATCAGAAATTAACACGAAACCCAAATACACAGAGTAAATGCAACAGGAGATGACCCGTCCTGTGTCCGAATCAATCAAACCGGTCCACACTACCCCGACAACAGAATGCCTAAGAAATGCAAGACTTAAAAAACGAATACAAAAATATAAAGGAAAGATCTCACCAAAACAGAAAAACTTAGCACAAGGTTTTCTCTTGTCCTTGTTCCAGATTTTATAACCTTAAAAGATTGAACCCAGAAATAAGAACTGCAGCTTCCACTACCAGATTTGAATCAAAATGGAAGCAACAGCATCACTAGCAGGTGCAAGGTAACCAATCTGTTTGGGTAACAAAGTTGCCAAAAAACACAACGATTGCAGTAATTGCTGGAAGACTACCGCCCTGAATCTTGAACATTTGAACTATATGTGTGGCGCATTTGCAGATTGCAAAAGAAACAGCAAATGCAGTCGCTATCTGTAGCAAGCCTGATTTGTCTCCAGAACCAGAGTTCACATTATTAACCGTATCTTTTTGCTGTTGAAGTCTCTGTTTGGAGCCTAATCCAAACAACACCATAAAATAAATTGCACAAATTTGTCTGCAGCTACACCAGCTGCAATAACTATAGCGTAACCGATGAGGTTGACCAGAGAGAGCTTTGTGTCAGCAAAAAGAATCGGTGAAAGCAACACGACCACCCAATCTTTAACAACCCCAGCAACACGAATGGTTAAACACGCTTGTGTGTTGTATCACAAGAAAAACTGACAGATTGAGAGCAAAAGTACATAGGGAATTAAGGGTTAGCACAACGGGTTGAAAACTCCATGACTCCTTTTTCGCCATCTCCAGAAAGATCCATGGAACAAACAAGCAAACAACATTGCACAGCGAACCAAGATTCTCCCATTTGGTAAACAACATCGATCCAGTTGATGTTAATTTCTCCACAAGAAGCCACTAACACTTCCTCTGTCGTTGACTACCCCAGATCCACTCGCTTCAAACTGCACCAGATCCATGTTCTTAAAACTTGTTCAAATCACTCGCTCAAACTGCATCAGATCCACGTTCTCAAAACTTGTTGATCTCGAACAATCTGCATAGATTCTTCCGTTCATAACACTATTGCCATCGTATACACGGATTTCACCAGCCAGGGAAACCCTAGAATTTCAATATCGATTAAAAGCAAAAAACACACGAGCCATAAACCCTAGAAACTTCAGAATCGGTTTTCGCTTGCTGTCGATCTTCTTTTGCGCTTGAATCTTCTGAAACATCAACAGATTCGCTTCGAATTTCACAGATCTGCGTTCGGATTGACGGTTTTCTTCAAGCTGTTGTGAATTCTGAATATATAGGGCAGAAATTGTCGAAATTAGACAAAACGAAATGCGATTTTCAGCGATTGATGTTGTGAATTGCCTTTGAGGAGGATCGATTGGAGATTTGTTAATACTGATTGGAGATCTGAAGGTCACGTGAAACCCCAATATATGAAACCCTAGTCTCAAGATCTACGAAGATCAGAACCAACAACGGAACCACTAAACCCAAGAGCGTCAAATAGGCTCTGATACCATGTCAAAAAAACATGGATCCATAACCAGAAACCTTATATTTCTCTCTATAACTTCGATACAAAGAACAAGAACTGTACTAAAGAGATACACGAAAAATAACTTCTCAACTCACACATAGACCATCAACACGATGATCTGCACACTCTAATCTATACTGCGAACGATGATCTTAACACAAGATCACTAGAGCAGCAAGACCTAGCAAACCGTAAGAGAGAGAAGAAAAAGAAACTAGAGAGATGATTCTTGAAACTTGGTGCGTGCCACTGATCAATTGATCTGATGTCAACACAAGCGTTCTTTTAACAGCCCCACTTGACGTCTGCGAGTGTCCACAAGAGGCCCACTTCCAAGCCCAAACAGTAACTGATATCTAGCCTTTAGCCCATGTTGAGTATCTAGCCCATATTACGCGTGAGTCCATCATCTAAGTTGAAGGATGCTCGGGCCTTGTCCTGGCCCAGACGTAAACCCTGTAAAGCCCAATATCAGCTCCAGACTCCTTAAACAAGCCCAACTCTGTCCCGGATCTCATTAAGCTCGGGCCCAACATACAAAAAACACAAAATATTAGAAGCGACAATATTAAAGTTCAACATATGTTTGATATTAAATTTGGAAATATACATATATTTCAACATTGTAAATACTGCAGGAGCCACTTTAAGGTTGTCCATTGTATCAATGTGGGAGGATGTATAAACTAGGAGCGATGATTGACAGTGAGTTAAATGTTTGGTTGGGTGAAGGACAAATACTGTAAAGCATCAACGAGGGTACGACAGTCCATGGGTGAAGTATGTGGAGTGCCACCATACAATGTAAGGGGTTCAGAACATGTAATCGGTGTTGATATAGGTTTTGCAATCACTCATGTTGGCTTTTCGTAGGATGTCACATATATCTTTTTTTTTTTGGGAAGAAGGGTGCCAAACAGTTGATTTGAGGGATGGCTTCAACACCAAGTAAGAGAGAGGAGCAATGTCTTTGAGAGAAAATTTGGTAGTAAGGATATGAATAAATCGACTGAGTAGGTTAGGAGATGGACCGGTTAAGATGATGTCATCTACATAGACGAGGACATAGACATGAAAGAATCCAAATAGTAAGGGCAAAAAGTGATGAGTCAGACATGGTTGGTTTGAAAATGATTTTATAAGTGGTCTACAGAACTCTTTCTGAAAATGATTTTATAGCTTTGGAAATAGTAAGAGGTTGTATTAAAGACATTTACTGCATAAGGTGGTCTACAAATAAGCATTCAGGCCATAGATACACATATTGCTTGATCAAATGATACACATGTTACGAATGAAAGTATCCATAACAGGGTTGGTATAACAACTCTCATAAATAAATTACACGGGCCGCGACAGACGGAGGATCATGTTGCACCCGGTGGTGCCACGTGAGGTACAAGTGTCGAGCCTATAGTGGTGACCAGGCGAAGCTAGGCCCTACTACACCTACTACGCGGGCCGCGAGGGAAGTCGAAAGGTCGCCTATATATAGAGGCCTTCAGCCTCAGTTTCAATTCGTTCATCTCTCGATCTCTCTCTCAATATTCTGAAAAGCAATTATAATAGCAGGCATAATACCTCCCTTAAATAACGAAGTCCTGCTCCGTTATAAGTATCATAACCCCGGTTACATATTAGATACGCTGCCCGATTGATCCAGGGTTCTGTAATGGTTGTCGAGGTTCTGCCCGACGTAATAGTTGGAATGCCGTCTCGGGGAGGGTATTACTAATGTAAATATTGGGTTATTATACTAACACGTGTGCATTTGTGTATTTAATAGATAATCACCAGGAAACCCTAAAGGAATACCTAAGACAACAATGTGAGTAATCTCCTTTTTGCAAATTGTTTTTACAAAACCTCACTTAATTAATATTATATTAAACAGTTATTGAGTATTTGTATTCTACAATTATCGTCGGTATGTTAGGGTTTTGTATACAAAATTTGTTACTACCTTGCGAGGAGTAACATGACCACAAGTCGGGTCAACAGTACCGTGGGTGGTAATTAAGTAGATGGAAACAAATGTAATTGCGCGACCGCCCTCAATACTGTACAATGGCTTTACTTAACTTGATTAAACTGAGATTCACTCACCAGTATTTCCCACTGACAAAATGTTTTTAAACGCGTTTCAGGTAACAAAATTTGAAAGCCAAATAGAAGCCAGCTGGACAGTACTGAAGGCTTGGAAAAGTGGCTATAAAGTTACCTAAAATAAAAGAGATGTTTTATTAAATAAAATATGATTTATTCCTATGAAAATGTGTGTACTTAAAACTTGGGATTATTCCCATGTGTTTAATATTATGAAAATGTGGTATTTTACTCTGATAAAATATTTCCTAACTACGGTCCTGATGAAATTTCCGCTGCCAAAATGATAAACACCGATACCACTAAAACTGGACACGGCCGCCTGTTCCCGGATAATTAGGGGACGGGGGTTGTGACAGAAGGTGGTATCAGAGCTAAGCCACTGATTCAGCCACAGAAGTGTTCTGCTGACACCAAAATTTATCCAAAGTGTTAGGAAATTTTCTACGAAACTACGTGCATATTGTATTTTATTGTTGTGTGTTAATTAACTATTTGTTAGTTTATAGTATGAGCGACCAAGGACCTTCCGACGCCTACCGTCAGTTGTCCAGCTCACCTAGGAGCGAAGGCATCTCTTCACAACCTGCCCTCTCAGGGTATTCAACTGACAATGAAGAAGGGATATTCGTGTTTAAGGCTCAGTCTGAAGAGTCATTCCCTCCTAAAAAGAGAGGATGGTTCAGTAGAGGAGCGCATGAGCGTAGGAAGAGAATAAAAAAGTTACAACAACAACAACATGTGTTAGCCGCCGCTAAGAGAGAAATAGATGCCCATGCCCAGGATATGTTAAATAGGAGTGTAGCAAACTTCCATATTCTAGCAACCACAGTAGCAGACCCTAACATGGAGCAACTTATAGCACCCCAACCATTACCATTGTTTCCCACCCATCCAATGGAAATTGAAAATAACCCAGAAAATCAAATCCAAATGCATGATTTTAACCTAGAGGAGATACCCAGAGTGCCAGCACCCAATCCCTTAGACCCAAACTATGACCCGTGGTTAGATGACATAAGGACTACCAGCAACGATACCCAATACCAGAAGATGAACCCATGCCGAATCTAGCAGCCTACCCAGGTTTGGACCCTCTAGATCCCTTCTATGATAGCGATCAATACATTAGAGAAATTCTAGAGAATCCATACCCGAACCAGGAGCCCATGCCCCAGTTCCCAAACCCAGTCCCAGCACCTGCAACCCCAATGAGTGAAGAAAATGTGCAAGAGCTCCGAACTTTCGGAGAAGAGATTTTAGAAAGTAGCAAGAGGATGAGACAGGTCGGAGAGCGACTCGTCTGGAAGTATGACGAGCGCAATATGGAGTTCCGGATGAACCCATATCCGTGATGGTGGTGGTAGTAATAATAATAATAATATAATAATAATAATAATAATAATAATAATAATATATAATATATGTGTATGTTTGAAAAAAAATCTAGACTATAGTTATGGATGCATAATAGTATTGTAATTTTAATTTGCAGTATCAGTTTGTATTAAATGCATACTATATATAAGAAAGAGTAAGTCGCAATGCTCGACGTTTTTGATCAATATGTGTGTGTTATGTGATTGTTTGCGTGAAATATTATTTTGTAATATTAATAAGTGGCAAATGTTTAAAATTCAGATGGACAACGAAGTGAATCAGGAAAACCAGAACAATGAAAACCAGAATAACGATAACCCGAACAACAATAACAATGGAAACCAAGTGGATAATAGTGCCATCCAACATAAAGTGGCACAAGGGATTATAGATGCAATACCATTTATTATTCAAACTGTTAAGGAAGCTGATAATAAAAGTAATAATGGCAGTAAACGACCAACTGAACCAGATCACAGCGTAAACAATGGACCAGCACTTCATGTGCCCATTCCCAAAAGAAGAAGAACAATGTCTTATGGCTGTTCTTATAAAGAATTCTGGTCATGTAAACCAATAGAATTCTCGGGCAATGAAGGACCCATTGCAACTCTACACTGGATAGAAAAGACTGAGGCAGTGTTAAAAATAAGCAAGTGCGTGGAAGAGGATAAGATAATGTTTGCTTCCAATTTGTTTAAAAACTCAGCCTTAGAATGGTGGAACACTATCCTCTAGTCTAGGGGAAGTGATAGGGTTTACAATATGGAATGGGAAGAATTCAAGAATATGGTGGAAATAAAATTCTGCCATCTCAATGAAAAAGAACAGATAGCAAATAAGTTTCTAAACCTTAGAATGACTGGAGTGGATAGTAAGGGTTATACTACTACATTCTTTGAATATGCTAGAATAGTACCAACCCTTGCATCACCAGAACCAGTATTGATCTCCTGTTACATCTGGGGATTAATCGGGGAGATTAGGCATGTAGTTAAAGCAGCTAGACCCCAAACCATAGAGGAAGCTGTAGAACTAGCAAACACCTTGACAGATGGGTTAGTTCGTACGCGAGAGGAGGACCAAAGAAGGAACCTAGCTCAAAGTGTGACAACCCTAAAAATTACAGGTATCCGTACAATTGATTAATATTTAATTAGTGCTTAATTACTGTGCTTGATTACAATTGTGATTAAACTTCTTTCTGCTTTCTGATACATACATACTCATGCATCACATTTTATTACTGTCACTCCATTCTTGACATACAAACAATAGTGACAAACTTGATGCACAAAGCACAGTTAGCACAAGGAGCAGATAACCATAAAAACATGCTGACAATGCCAACACTTAGACAGACACTATATTGAAGTCAGTATGAGCCGGGAATAAAGTACTACACTGGTAGGGAGTGTAGGGAGGTGAGGACCATAAAACTGCGTCACTAGGTGATAGTTATAGTGCCCGGAAGTGCCTAAAACACATTTAAAGTGCAGAATTTTGCACTATATAACCAAAATTCAGCATTTAACAATGCTAGTAAAGTGCAAAAACTAGGCAAAATAGTCCTACACACTTTCCAAAGTGTTGGTAATTTATTGTGTCACTAAAAATAATATAAAAGACACTTTAAAGCTTTCTGTAGCACTTTAACGAATCAACATCCAACCGAACAACCGGACTTTACCCGGAACATAAAAATATTGTCAAACACATTGTTTTTACTTTTCTGAGCTAGTTAGGGTCCCCGAACACCCTAACACCCTTTATATCACACAACACACTTTAATATTCTAACTAAACATACTAATTCCAACTAGATAAGTAACTAGTTCATTACAAACCAACCCCTACCCCCTACCCCCTACCCCCCCTCTCTACGGTTTCATGTGGGATGGACACCCCCACATTTCTTTTGAATATTTTATTAATGATGTTGGTTATCTCGTAGACACATTATATGTTGGTTAAATGAGGAGTTGGTCCATAAATAAGCATAGGAGATAACCACTCTCTCACTTCACAAACTCAACAAACTCAAGCTTTCTCCTTCCTTTTTCCCTTACTTTCGGCAGCCACCACTAACCACCATAGCACCACCATCAAGCCACTTTCTAGCCATTTTCCATACATCCAAAGGTGTTAGAGAGCAAACAACGAAGCTTGGCGCGTTCGGAAGTTGAAGGACCACTCTCGTTTTCTTTTACCCACCACTTTTACGCTTTGAAACTTCCCTAGCCTTGTGCTAGTAGTAAGTGTTTTAAATCTTCATCTTGTTCTTATTTTAGTGGTTAATAGTTGAAAGAACGATAATTAAGAACTCTAAAGAACATCATCAAAGTCTTGAAGTTTAAACTAACTAGAGAAGATGTATGGTTAAATGATGTGAAATCATGATAAATCTGAAATAAACAAACCATAATCTGCTGCAACAGACTTATGATCAGATTTTAATCGTATTAGAAAGGATGGCGAACGTATGTGTGCGTTTTAGTAACATTTAACTTTTAAACAGCATGCTGATTTGCACTTTCAGCCGACTTTAACTAGTTGTAAACAGGTCATAACTTAACAAAAACTTGATTTTCTTGACTCTGTAACGTGTTATTATGAAATACGGTTCTAATGGCACTAGAATCATAATTTTTGGATTCCGTTTACTATTTTTAAAGTGTCATTTTCTAACAGCAACTAAAGCTGCATTTTTCTGCTCAAAATATGTGTTGTATTTCTCATCATAACTTGAGTTCAGTGAAGTATTAGCTCATAAAATTTGTACTATAGATGACCACCGATGTATTTGTAATTCTCCCACTGGAATTTCGTAAATCGGACGTACGAGGAATTTTAAATAAATTATTCCGTGGACTGCGGTCAGAAAAGATGAATCTGAATGCAGCCCGGAAAATGATTTTCTATAAAATATTGGTGATGATTTGGACCTCGATATTTTTACACAATAATTTTTGGAACGTATAAGACATTTTGTAAAAATTTAGGAATTTTTGGAATAAGATAACTATTTTATTAAAATACTCAAAAACAGCCCAGTTTTGTATATTAAAACTGGAACAATATAAGTAGTATTTTGCATGCCTAAATGTCGGGTTGGTTATTTAAAAGCGATCTAACGTGTTATATGTTAAAGAAAATGATACGCTAGTAAGCGTGGACGCCTCCATTTACAAAGAAAACTCTGGCGAAATTTTCCTAAAAACCCAACACTTAGAAAATATTTTTCTAACAATTATTACAAGTATATTTTATAACTTGTGTTTCAAATATAAACTTCGCCATAAATTCTGTTACAAAATACAAAGTATCGGAGGCTGGTTTTCTCAAATAAAAATGGGTAAATATATAGTTAAAAATATATTTTCCTAGTATATTTAGAAGATATATAATTTTTGAGAAAAATGTATATTTTCTGGGACAATACATGATTAAACAAAAATAAGTTTATGTATATTTGAGTGAGACTCGAAAATATATTGTTTGAAAGTAATATATTGAGAATAGATTGGCATATTATTATTTGGGATCCTGCACCGGGATACGACGCAAATACATGGCAAGTTATACAAACACAAGTATACGAATACTCAAGTATAAGATACTCCCATCCTTGGGAAGATAATGCGAATAACAATACTCGAGAAATATTATTACACGAACATATTGGAAACACTTTAAAACGTAACTCAAAGGCATTAATCAATACTAAGACAAGACACGACCCGTTCGTCTAATAGACGTTAGCCCATTGTAGGTAGTCGTGTTTGCCGCGGAGATTTGGGTTACAAGTACGAAGACGCAATACAGTGAGTTCATGTCCCCCTTTTCTCTTAACCGTTTTCAGTTTTATACTTCGGGGGTGAAATACATGTTATATACTGCTACGGACAATTACAAATGGTATGGCCAGCTAAGGAAGGAACTGTTAGGTTATGTGATTAGGTAGGAGAAATCTTAAGAACATTAGTCCTCGTAGTACGATCGAGGGATACAAGTGATAGGCCTATTTGAGCATAACAAACCCCACCCATGCGCCCTAAGGTTGGACCATGTGGTGACCTTGTCTTAACCACACCCATGCGCCCTCAGGTTGGACCATGTGGTGACCTCGTCTTAACACCACCCATGCGCCCTCAGGTTGGACCATGTGGTGACCTTGTCTTAACCACACCCATGCGCCCTCAGGTTGGACCATGTGGTGACCTCGTCTTAACACCACCCATGCGCCCTCAGGTTGGACCATGTGGTGACCTTGTCGTAACACCACCCATGCGCCCTCAGGTTGGACCATGTGGTGACCTCGTCCTATCCCCTCCCATGCGCCCGCAGGTTGGACCATGTGGTTACACATTAACTGATATGTTTCCTTATTTGCTTTCATACCAGAGTTTACAAAACATACATACTTACAATGATTATAAAGGTTTATTCGCACGCACATACTAAACACATGGACTCGCTCAACTTTATGTTGATTTTTCAAACTACATGTATTTCAGGAAACTAGTGGATCTGGCACGGTATGCATGTATTTTCAAGCTGCGCTTGAATAAAGAAGTCATTCAGGGTTGTAGGGTTTAGAAGGTGTAACCTCTACCTGGACGGGTTACATATCCCTAAATCTAGTTTTGTTTAAGGTCTTTGCCAAGTTTTATGAACTCATTTAAATAAGTCAAGGTTTGTAACTTATTTTGGGATTGATGTTTTAAGACAAGTATAATATGGTATTTTTTTTCTAAACTTTATTAATGGATGAACTTCTCATGTTTCTATCATATAGCATTGTTATGATTGATTGCTATGGTATTAAGAAGTCACACCAGATAACCACGCTTCCGCAAAAGCCAGGGTGTGACAGCTTGGTATCATAGCCTCGATCATAGCGAACTAGGATTCTCTCTCGAGTCTAGACTATGATCATTAGGGCTCTCACGAAAACGTTTTCAAACATTTTCACATTGCATACACAAAACGTCCAGATCCAGGGCACAAACATTTTTACAAACAAAAGGCACAAATACACATTTCCAAATTTATATCTATAAATCAGTCTTAGAGGCTGGGGATAATTAGTCTTAGAGACTAGGGAGTTGGTCTTAGAGGCCAAGGATTTAGTCTTAGAGACTGGGAGGATTGGTCTTAGAGGCCAGGGAGTTAGTCTTAGAGACTAGGGAG
Organism: Helianthus tuberosus; assembly: GCA_030545235.1. NCBI lineage: Eukaryota > Viridiplantae > Streptophyta > Magnoliopsida > Asterales > Asteraceae > Helianthus > Helianthus tuberosus. The sequence goes on along the minus strand of CM060371.1, from coordinate 39,669,169 downwards.
TTGGTCTTAGAGGCCAGGGAGTTAGTCTTAGAGACCATAGAGTAGCGCCGAAGGCGAGGATGACGTGACATGTCCGAAGCATGGTGGATACGCCGCTGGTACTTCCTATATATAAGTGTTTCTGGCATGTTGCCAAGTCTTCGTACCACGCGCTAAGTATAGTCTGGGGAGACTAGGAGGATGACGTGACATGTCCGAAGCATGGTGGATACGCCGCTGGTACTTCCTATATATAAGTGTTTCTGGCATGTTGCCAAGTCTTCGTACCACGCGCTAAGTATAGTCTGGGGAGACTAGGAGGATTTCTTGCTTGCGTTGATTGTGACTACATACTTTTATTATTACTACATACATGCTTAATTGCTAATTATCGATAAACATGCATATATGGTAGTTATTGCATACACTAATTGTTAATAATTACTATGGATATACATGTTACGCACCGGCACACATGTCACTCTATTTAGAGAACGAGTTATCAGACATTGATAACCCTACGGCCATCGCCACAGATGATGAGAATACATCTGCGCCAGAGACATTTACGTCAGACACTGAGAGTGATCCTGATATGCTGACTAAGGACGAGGACGACTTCCAACAGTCTGCGCTACCAGATTTTGATGATACTTTATCTTTGCTGATGGTTTCTCTGACAAGAATCTTTTTGTCACTCTTGTTTCAATCCATGACCACCCTATCACTGGTCATCCCGATGGTGGGCACACCATGGCTCCGATCTTAGATGATGCGTGTCCTGTGGACATTTCTACTGAAGGTTGGCTACTCGACAAGCAATTTACGATGACATGCTTATTAATAGTCCTCCTGCTGACACCCATGATGATAGAAAATTAGACACTGTTACTAATTTCACTTCTTAAGACCACTGTTAACAAGCTACCCTCTGATTCTAGCATGCATTCAGACTCCTTTGAATCTGTGATATCTGCAACCTTACAAACAGTTGGATTACAGCTTTCTACTACTGACGCAGACGACGATGACATGGCTGCTGCTCTACCACCTGCTCGAGGCACCACACCGTCACACGACCCAGAGCCTGCTCTTGAGCTAGTTTCTAAACCTTTTGGGTCAGCTCGATGTTACACCTGCTGAACCTACACCTTTACGTGATCACGATCCTGTTTCTTTTTGGTCTACCAGACATTGCACCCCTTATATCCGACCCAGTACCTACACAGATGGTATCCTTATTGGTTGAGACGTATGTTCCTGCACCTTAAACCGCTGATGTTGCCCTCATAAAGACCGATGTCTATTGCGCCAACATGCCTATTGCTTTCATTCAAGACATACCCGCACCACGGGAAGGTACACCAGGCCAGCAACCACGTAACGATCCCAATTGCTACTGCAGCATTTTCTACAGGCTGCACCGTTTGCTACTTTCACCTCTACAACGCTGGACAAGCCATTCTGACGGTTCCTATGCCACACTATGCTGATTTTAGACCCTTGTCATCCCTCACATTATGGAGGCTACACACGGAATGAGTGCTCCCGTAACAACAGCTACAGTTTAAGGATATAAGTCGCAAAGTTTTAGAGCTTGAGTTGACACCACAACCTCCACCATGTTTATTGCCAGTATACTTTGATCCTCCACAATTATCAAAGACTTCTTTTGCACTCTCATCTGCTGCTATAACGCCTTCTCCAGGTTTTCTTTTGACGCTCGTTCCTTTACTATCGAGCGGTAAATCAGTTGACTACTTCGATGTATATACTAGCTCGAGGAGGAGTTTACGCATGCTAGCATTTACTTTCTTTCCACCTCCACCTCAGTCACCAATACAGTTGGTTTCTGGATTTATGTGGATCGCAATACACTTGGGGAAAGACACTAATGATAAGCCGGGATTGCGGAGACTTTTGAGGACCACTTCTGACTACGTAATTTTGATGCACTAATATACTTGTTGGACAAGGGTAGGGTGACCCTGTGTCCCTTCTGATATGATACGTTTTGTAAGACACGGTGATTGTGGCTGGAGGATAACGAAAGCCCAATCCTCTTTAAACATGCGGCAATACTTATGACTAATGGCTAATGAAAAACTCAGTCGCCATATTCTCACTAAGCACATTGTTGGTCCATATGTTTGTGCAATAATTGCGATGCTATGTGCTAGTTTGTTATGTCCTCATTAAATACGCTCACACCTACATGTTTGTGCTTTAATGTTATTGCTTGCTATGATGATTTCTTATATACGTATGTATACGCACCACCTAGGTCATATTTGTTAAGTGGATGCATATGTGCTTATGTCCTTAATAAAGACCTGACCTACCTAATCTTCTTCTTAGAAGATGCCACCACGAAGGAACACTGATACCAACAACCCTCTACCAACGACGGAGGCAGAATTACAAGAACGCATCTCACGGGCCATCGCACAGCATGAGGCCCTTCGCTCCAAACATAGAGGGGGCACCTCAGGAAATAACCCATCCAACGGGTGCACCTACAAGCATTTCTTGGGCTGCAGGCCCTTCGAATTCAATGGCACTGGGGGTGCCTTAGCCCTTGTGCGCTGGATTGAGAAGACGGATTCTGTTCTACGGGTGAGCAAATGTGCCCCAGAGCATCAGGTATCGTACATTTCCGGATTGTTTCAAGATGGGGCTCTGTCATGGTGGAACCTTCAGGTTCAGACGTTGGGCGAGACCGCTGCGTATGCATTAACATGGGACAAACTGAAAGAACTAATGCATAAGAAGTACTGTTCAAGAGCAGAAATCCAGAAATGGGAGACTGCGTTCTGGAACTTGAAAATGGAAGGTCCAAAGATAGCTGAGTACGTGCAGAAATTTCATGATCTGTCTCGGATTGTCCCCTACATGGTAGATCCAGAGTTTAAGAGGATCGAACGCTTCATTGGGGGATTGGCACCTTAGATTCTAAGCCTGGTGACAACATCAAAGCCTCAAACAATTAATGAAGCAATTGACTTAAGTGTGACGCTCACTGAAGAAGCAGTTAGGTTGGGAAAATTCTCAAACTCCGAGGAGAAAAAGGAGACTCATGGGGAGTCATCTGGTGAGAACAAGAGGAAGTTTACCAATTTCAAGAAGGGTACTCGGGCAGATAACATCAATGCCAAAAAGGAAAAAGGGTACACGGGTATCCTACCAAAGTGCGACAATTGTCGACGTCACCATAACGGGCGATGTAGATATGGAAAATGTGGTAACTGTGGCAAGGTGGGACATGTCAAGGAAACGTGTCGACAGGGTACTTGTTAGGATCGGAGGCTCTCATGATTGTGCTTGTTTGTATGATTTGAACAATTTGTGAATATGAAATCATGTAAAGTGCAGCGGAAATGAATAACAAACTTTGTAAACACAATCGAAGGAGAAAATAGTTTGAGAAAGCATATGTAATTCATTCAGTCAAAAGATTTACAATAAGAATCAAATGATTACAGATATGCTTACATACTAAGCTCCCCCTCAGCCAGATGCCCCAAGGTTGAATTGCCCAAGATGAAAGGATTGAATTGAGGAGAAGAACTCTCTCAAAACGAATCAAATGTAACAATACAGGGTACTGTTCCATTTATAGACAAACCAAACCACTGAGGCATCTCAGCTGACGTCACCATGAAAGCGACATCTAACAACCTAACAAACTCTATCCACTGATCTATAACTACTGACCATACAGACACTGATTACATTCTAAACACTGATGTATAAACACTGATTCTTTATTCCACTGATGTAGTCAACCACTGATGTTGAGCATCAGTGCTTTCTACAAAGGGTGATCAGACCTTGAATGGGCAGTGCTTTAACTCTTCAGCAATGCTTGGATTCTATCAGTAGATTGAGCTTCAGTCTTTAATCTTCATCAGTGCTTTCTTAACAGTTGTTTACAAGATCAGCAGTTGTAGAGAAGGGCAGTACTTGGAGCATATCAGATGTTGGAGCCACTGTCAAGGGGAAAGCTTAGTGCAAACTGCTGCTTATGATGAATCCACTGTTCTGAACCAGTTTTGGCTTTACATCATCTGTTCCTCTGTAGGGTTCAATCCCAACAATCTCCCCCTGGAACAGATGATGCCAAAACACTTCATTATTCAGGATCTTTATTGTCTCATCAATAATTCTCTAACTAGTCCTTTGAATTGTAATTCAAAGTTCATGGAATCTGTGTCATCCTCATCCCTGCACAGTGTAAGCTCAAGGAGATCTTGCAAACCTTCAACACCCAGACCAAGTGCTGTTTCCCTTGATATATGCTTCACTTCACCATTGAATCTGAGCAAAGTTAATACGTGGGTCTTTTGATCAGACATCCACTTTAGTATTTTTGAATCCAATGGGTTTCTTGGGAGAGATTTATTTGCTTGATGAGTTTGGAGATTGAGGCCTGGTGATGACAACTTTTGAGCAGTGTCTTGAGATTTTGCTGTTTCTTGTAGTTCTGCTCTAAGTGTCTGAAGAACCATCTTCATGATATATTCTTCTCAAGCTTGTTCTTCTTTTGATATTTCTGCATCCATCTGCTTTGTTTCCTTCTTTGATGAAGGATGGCAGCAGGTGGTGTTTGTGGTGGTTGATTTAGTGGGGATGGCAGTAGTTGTGGTGTGTGTTGATGTGGTATTGGTGGTAGTTGTTTGAGTGACAGATGTTGTTAATGGCAGAGGTGTGTTGATTTAGTTTTTGAAGCTGTGGTGGTTGATTGCCTTGTTTTTCTAACAGGACTCTTCTTTAATGAAGTACCAACCTCTTCTTTTTCCTTTTTGCAGAACTAACTTTTTCTCAACCAAAGCTCTGCTCTCATCCCTTACCCTTTTAATATCAGCAGTGGTTTTGAGACCAGCTGAAATGACTTGACTTTGAACGATCCTCATTTGTGTATCTTCATCATCTGCTTGAATTTTTAGGGTTTCATCACCTCCCTTTTCCTTTTCTTTGACAGATGTTTCAGTAGAAGTTACTGAAAGATTTTCCTCAGAGTCATTTTTCTCCCCCTTTTTGGCATCATCAACTCTTTCGAAGATAAGTGCAGGGGTTGAAACAAATTCCACAGCTCATCTGAAGTAGGAGCATATGATGGAGTAGCTGTTGGAGATGTTGCAGCAGTGAATGGTACCGTTTGTGCTTTCAACAACTGTTGCAACATGTCTTTGATTTCTACAACAGATGTATCCAGTTTGTCAATTCTAGCCATCAATTCTTGGTACATTAAACCATCACCCAACTTAATGGGGTCACCTGATTTCCCACTAACAGTGGTTGTAACAGTGGTTGATTTGAGGAAGTGTATCCCAAAAATCATCCACTGTTGCCCCTTTGTCTTGGTACTGGGGACTTCTTTCTTCATAATGAGAAACACTTTTTAGTGAACCAGTGAAGACTGGATACACAAGAGTTCCCAGTGAAGAAATTGCCTTCAAGGAAGTCTTATTGATGAAACTACTGTCCAAGTGCAAACCAGTGGGTTCAGCACTTGTAGTAGCTGCTTCACTTGAACTACCACCAAGAGTTACTTGTAACTCAAGGGGTGTAACCTCCTCAGTTGTTGCTGGGATAGCAGAGGTATAAGCATCAGACTCAGTCACTTGTTGGAGTATACTCTCAGTGATAGGTGGTTGAGAGGAACTGATTTATGTCTGAGTTATATCCAAAGCATGCAACAAGGTCATTATTGATGGTGGTATTTGTGAAGTGATGATGGGAGTTTAAAGTAAATTTACCCCGGGCAGTGGACTGAGGATGATGGAATCAAGTGATTCTTAGATCATCATAATTTGGTGTCCCTGTGTTTTTTTTTTACAACCTGTTCTTTTTTAGAAGAAGCAGGAGGAGTTTGAGGCATGGGTTGAGACCTTTCTACCACCTGCTGTAAGGAAGTAGCAGCAGTGGTTTCTTGTGACTTTTGTGTTGTCACTGGCAGTTGCTCTGGGATCTCATCTTCCAGAGTTGCCTTTATTGCAGGTTTGGGGGGCTTTTGAATTTTCTTTTGTTTTGGTCTTTTGGTGAATTTAGGTGTGGGTTTCACAACAGTTGTGTTACTGCTGTGATCACCTTGAGCAGTGGGCTCAGCAGCAGATATCTGAGGAGCAGTGGTAGCTACTAAAATCTGCTCAGGTACCTCTGCTTTTATTTTGGAAATTTTTGATAGCCTTGTAAATATTTTCAGGTGTAAGGCCATTTATTTGAAAAAGTGATGATGGCATCTGATGCACACAACTGTTGAATAACATCTGTCCACATGTAACCTCTGTTTTAAATCAGTGTTTTGCATAAACAGAGGATACACTTTGGCAGTGGATAGATTTTACTATTTAACAGAGTTTTAATGCCATCAGTGCTTTGAACAGACTTTGAGGATTAATTGAAAAATTCGATTTTAAACTATTTTTAAGGTTATTTTTAATTTTTCTAAAAACGTTTTTATGCTATTTACATACGGAACACAAGAAAGCTTGCTTTAATCCATGTTTAGCACTCCAATCATAGGGATCAAGTTTTTAACAGTAGATGAATCCAGTTTTTTTAAGTTTGTACATCTACTACTTGATCTTTAGGATGGACATGTTAAAGATGAAATCAAACCTTTTTATAGCAATCCCTCACAAAGTGATGTCTGATAATGAATGATGGTGAATTAATGAGATTTTGAATTCGATTTTGACTTCGTCATTTTGATGAAGAAGAATCGGAGAGTGTTTTGGGAAGAAAAGTTGGAAACTGCTTTGAGAAGAGAATTTTGGAATTCAATTCGACAGTGTAAAACCCTGTTTGGGGTTTAGGGCAAGGTTTTATTTAGGAAAAAAATGATCGCTGATGTGGCAGCGGTTATTATGATCTGAAGGCTAAAAACTAACCACGTGTCAAAACACTGATGAAATGGATGAAGGGTGGAGAACAGTTGTTTTAAGAGCCACTGATGAATTAAGCATCAGTGCTTGCCAAGCAAAATGAAGAAACAGTGGTTGACTTTCAGCAGTGGATAGTGATTAGGAAACAGATGTATGAACAAAGCAGTGATTAGGGTAAATGATCCAGATTTGAAGAACAAGTATTTCAGCAACCGTTTTGAGAATTTCCATTCAAGGTTTTTGCCACATGTCAATTTTGAAGGACAGTGGTTTAGTACCCCAGATGATGAGAACTTTTTGCTGAGGCAACTCATTTTCGTTTAATATCCAAATTAAAACCTGAGATGCCCTAGTAGTTTAAGCACAGTTTAGCAACTAACCTTTGATAAATGATTAAAAACAAACCTGAGTATGACATGATCTTGAACATGTACCATTTCCTTTTGACCCATTCATGAGGACAATAATACCAACAAAAATAAGGTACTATGTCCTGACAGGTAAATGAAACTAATGCCAACAAAAACAAGCAAAAGTTCAAAATATATTACTCCAAAAAAAATGAATAATATATCCTGATTATTCGAGAGAATCCTTTATAAAAAATCATAAAGGATTTTATGAGAACAGCATCAAAAAGGATCTGGTAATTTTTCAATAGAAAACATAATCATATCATTCTCAAGTTTTATGAAAATGGTCAGTGGTTTGACTGCAGTGGTAGAATATTTTGAAAACATTTTGACCACTGTTTGGTACCATTTTCTTTGTCAGTTGATTGCAAACATGAGGACACATGGACACATGAGTTTTGAAGATCCTGTTGTAGATCTAGTTACTATGTGATGATTTTGAAAATTTGTCTAGTCCTTTTGTAAGTTCAATCACTGGGAACACTAATGTCACCTGAACTTTCTTGAACCAATGAGCACAAACAGTTGCTTAATGACCATTATTACCCCAAGCTTTGACTCTTAAGTGTTTTAAGTTTATACCCTTTTCTTCTGAATTCAAAAGTTTTGAGATAAACACACTTCAGAGTTTTTGTGAATATTAGTCCAAAATCATTTTGTAGTAATGTTTTGAGAGACTTGGTCATGTTTGCACAACTTTTTCAACCAATCTCACACTACATATGATACGGACTATGTTGACCCCTGATTTTCTTAATGTATTATTAACAAAGTTGATTTGTTCCTTTTGAGGATCTCAACCAGTTTCCAACACATAAGATCTGAATGACTAAAGTTTTAATTTCCCTCTTTTTGTGTTAACAAAGCAACAATGTTTTTATGAAAATAGGTTTTGTTAATCTGAGATTTGTACTTTAGTATTTAATGAAAACATCACAGATTACACATCAACAATTGAAATCAATTTAGAAAATAGGAAATAATCTCATAGTTTAACAGACATAATTTTCAGATCTAGAAACCATGAGTGTCTTGTTCATGAATTCACTTGTTGTGTGAAATTTGTGTGTCATATGACATCTTGGTTGATATACAGAGTTTTTGAATAACCACTTTGAACATGATTTACTCGATACTCTATTTTTCAACAAATTACAATCAACCTTAGTATCAATGAATTTTGAGCTGAACTGTTATGTCAAATTGATTGTTAGATCGAATTTGACTGTCCAGGCTCCGATACCAATTGTTAGGATCGGAGGCTCTCATGATTGTGCTTGTTTGTATGATTTGAACAATTTGTGAATATGAAATCATGTAAAGTGCAGCGGAAATGAATAACAAACTTTGTAAACACAATCGAAGGAGAAAATAGTTTGAAAAAGCATATGATTGTTGGGATTGAACCCTACAGAGGAACAGATGATGTAAAGCCAAAACTGGTTCAGAACAGTGGATTCATCATAAGCAGCAGTTTGCACTAAGCTTTCCCCTTGACAGTGGCTCCAACATCTGATATGCTCCAAGTACTGCCCTTCTCTACAACTGCTGATCCTGTAAACAACTGTTAAGAAAGCACTGATGAAGATTAAAGACTGAAGCTCAATCTACTGATAGAATCCAAGCATTGCTGAAGAGTTAAAGCACTGCCCATTCAAGGTCTGATCACCCTTTGTAGAAAGCACTGATGCTCAACATCAGTGGTTGACTACATCAGTGGAATAAAGAATCAGTGTTTATACATCAGTGTTTAGAATGTAATCAGTGTCTGTATGGTCAGTAGTTATAGATCAGTGGATAGAGTTTGTTAGGTTGTTAGATGTCGCTTTCATGGTGACGTCAGCTGAGATGCCTCAGTGGTTTGGTTTGTCTATAAATGGAACAGTACCCTGTACTGTTACATTTGATTCGTTTTGAGAGAGTTCTTCTCCTCAATCCAATCCTTTCATCTTGTACAACCAACCCTGAAGTATCAGGCTGAGGGGGAGTTTAGTTTGTAAGTTTTCACTGTAATCTTTTGCTTTGATTTGTAATCTTTCGACTCTATGAGAAGCAAATGTTTAAACAAACTATTTTCACCTTTGATTGTGTTTACAAAGTTTGTATTCATTTCCGCTGCACTTAAAATCTGTTCATATCTATTTGATTTGTTCAAAACACACAAACAAGCACAATCATGAGAGCCTCAGATCCTAACAGTACTGAACATGGAAATAGAGGTCAAGATGGTAGCGGAAATCGCGGAGGAAATAACGACGACAACAACTATCAAGGCAGGGATGATGACGATCAAGGCCGTGGCCAAGCATGTTTTAATTGCGGTGATGTGGGGCATTTCATGAAGTATTGCCCTAAGAATGCTCAGGCACGTGGATGAAAACTCAACAGCAGGGATAGAATCCAAGCGTGGATATCGGTACGTCTCATAGTAGTCAATGTTATGCGTCTGTGCTGTTTGACATTATTGCCAGATTTTAGCTTCAAAATATACTTGTTTTAGCAGTACGTAAGATAGATATCCAGTACTTGATAAGAACCAGTCAAGGAGAAGTCTTGACAAGGTAACGGGAATGGACCAGTTGTCAAGCAGCCGAGCGGAAGTTGGTATCCGCATCCCGATGGCGAGCGAATGAATGATCGTGGCTCATGGAGCAAGATACGCCTCTACATATTAATAATTTCTTGAAGGCATAAAAATTGTTGCGTAAAGGGAGGTGTTGTTTTCTTGGCTCATGTCGTGGACAAGGGAGCCGAAGAACCAAAACTCAAAGATATTCCCGTGACAGGGAAATATCCCGAAGTCTTTCCCGAAGACTTGCCAAAAACTACCTCCTCAACGACAAGTTGAATTTCGTATCGGATTGATTTCCAGGTGCCGCGCCTGCAGTCAATACACCTTAGCGACTTACACCTTCGGAGATGCAAGAATTGTTAGTGTAACCTCAGAAGTGGATAGAGAAGGAAGATAACAGACCAAAATTTCCGTTTTGGGTAACCCCAAATTCTGCTCATCAAGAGAAGGGACGATGATTTTCAAATGAACATCAAACTACCAGGAGCCGAACGAGCTAGCCAACAAGGATCATCGACTCTTGCTAAGAGCTGACGACTTACTTATTTGATTAACTGCGAGGATCCAACCTATAGTTCTCGACTGATCGATGATCAAGTAGCTGTAAATTCCGGAAGAAAGTATACCAGGGAAATTGTGGGAGAATAACTAGTTTTACACATACACAAGAATGGCGTTCCTACACGATGCACAGAACGATTTTACACCGAATACGAAACTTTGAAAATCTAGAAAACATATACTTAGGACCTTTGGGAACCCAGGTCCAAACTCGTAAGGGTTGTTACTTAGGAACCACATCTGTTAACTCAAGCAGACACCATTAACTTGGCATATATGCCAGTTCCGTTGACTAAACATAAAGTACTTGAATTTATTTTACTTCTAGCGAGTAGATGTTTGCATCTCTACTCCCCTTAATGGTAGTTGCAATCACGTTAATTTTCTTCGCTGAGAGCGAACACACATTTGTTTCGATACTTGGTCATTTCTTCATTTTAGCAAGTACTCATCGTTTCGGTACTCGGGAACTCTCACGACACACATGCATCATTTGTTACGCATGTGGTTTCGTTTCGAACAAACACTTCATTGAAATTTAAATATTGCCTTGCTAAACCTAATTACTGATTCGTGATTCGAATGACCTACATTATTGCTATTGTTGACTCTTTTGTTACCAAGTCAACACATTTCCCTGAAACTTCTTTTATTTCAAGTTACATTCTTGGTTTATTTTTGCTACCTTGCCGAGATTCCTTTATCGATACATACGTTTATTATCAGGTTACGCTAAAACTAAGTTCAATTGCTTGAACTTATTCATTTCGTATATTCAGTTTAAGACGACATATGATGTATTGAGAGCATCATATTCAAATCATTGGCAAAGATTCCTTTGTTTCGAGTCATAGTAGACTTGTTTGGTCTACAACTTCACTAAATCACTTGTTGGATTACGACACCTTGTGGGGATACTTTCACAAAATTGAAGCTTGCGCTTACTTGGTTACTCACTTCATACACAGATTTGATTGATTATTTAATAACTTGCCTTAAATCCGTTTTGTTATTCATGATTAAATCGGTCGCAACACAGTTGTGTGTTAAAACAGTGGTACATAGATTTATTTCATACCGCAATGTACCTCCCAACGATTCTTTCAGAATCAATCGAATGCCTTGCGATACTTGTTACTTTTCATCTTCGATCGAAAACAGTGGTTCTTTGATGTTCCGTATTTAATTGGAAGCTGTAAGACATTGCGTAAATCAAATCTTCAGATTGACTCAGTACACTTTCATTGGATTTCAAACACGGTGAACTTGTTCAGTCACCACTATACTTGAATTACGTCGGTACGACACCTTGTGGTGTCATTACAAATTTGTAGCTTGTGCTAATCATGGTCAACCGTTCCACACAAAACTATACATACTTTTTTTTGACTTATCCTTTAAGCATTTCTGATGCAACTACGAATCAAGTCAATGATACACCAGATTCACTTGTATTTCATTCGCCGTACTTTCGCAAATTCAAAAATGTTAACACACTAAACCCCCCATTCAATTATTCGAGGGTTGACATGTCATTCTACTAGTACGTTTGAGTTGATGATTTTAAATTCATAGAGCGGATGCTATGGTTTGTAGAAACTCGTCTGCATATTGCGATCGATCGTTTGAGGATCTTATCAGTCAAATCTCCCCTTTAGTGGAACCCCTGTTAACAGGATACCCTAGGCTATACATCAAATACGTCTTGTACATTTGACATCTAATGCTAAAAGCACATACCTTTTAACCCTAGGATTCGGGTTGTATATATATTCTTGGACTCACCAAATGTGAGTAAGGCTTGATTCGGTTTGATGATTGTCTGCCTCGATATTATTCATATACTTACACGTGTGACGAAACCATAAGGGGGTTAAGGTAGTACAAATTTCGAGGAAGAAATTTTCTTAACGGGGGGAGAATGTGACAACCCTAAAAATTATAGGTATCCGTACAATTGATTAATATTTAATTAGTGCTTAATTACTGTGCTTGATTACAATTGGGATTAAACTGCTTTCTGCTTTCTGATACATACATACTCATGCATCACATTTTATTACTGTCACTCCATTCTTGACATACAAACAATAGTGACAAACTTGATGCACAAAGCACAGTTAGCACAGTGAGCGGATAACCATAAAAACATGCTGACAATGCCAGCACTTAGACAGACACTATATTGAGGCCAGTATGAGTCGGGAATAAAGTACTACACTGGTAGGGAGTGTAGGGAGGTGAGGACCATAAAACTGCGTCACTAGGTGATAGTTATAGTGCCCGGAAGTGCCTAAAACACATTTAAAGTGCAGAATTCTGCACTATATAACCAAAATTCAGCATTTAACAATGCTAGTAAAGTGCAAAAACTAGGCAAAATAGTCCTAGACACTTTCCAAAGTGTTGGTAATTTATTGTGTCACTAAAAATAATATAAAAGACACTTTAAAGCTTTCTGTAGCACTTTAACGAATCAACATCCAACCGAACAACCAGACTTTACCCAGAACATAAAAATATTGTCAAACACATTGTTTTTACTTTTCTGAGCTAGTTAGGGTCCCCGAACACCCTAACACCCTTTATATCACACAACACACTTTAATATTCTAACTAAACATACTAATTCCAACTAGATAAGTAACTAGTTCATTACAAACCAACCCCTACCCCCTCTCTACGGTTTCATGTGGGGTGGACACCCCCACATTTCTTTTGAATATTTTATTAATGATGTTGGTTATCTAGTAGACACATTATATGTTGGTTAAATGAGGAGTTGGTCCATAAATAAGCATAGGAGATAACCACTCTCTCACTTCACAAACTCAACAAACTCAAGCTTTCTCCTTCCTTTTTCCCTTACTTTCGGCAGCCACCACTAACCACCATAGCACCACCATCAAGCCACTTTCTAGCCATTTTCCATACATCCAAAGGTGTTAGAGAGCAAACAACGAAGCTTGGCGCGTTCGGAAGTTGAAGGACCGCTCTCGTTTTCTTATACCCACCACTTTTACTCTTTGAAACTTCCCTAGCCTTGTGCTAGTAGTAAGTGTTTTAAATCTTTATCTCGTTCTTATTTTTAGTGGTTAATAGTTGAAAGAACGATAAAATATTAAGAACTCTAAAGAACATTATCAAAGTCTTGAAGTTTAAACTAACTAGAGAAGATGTATGGTTAAATGATGTGAAATCATGATAAATCTGAAATAAACAAACCATAATCTGCTGTAACAGACTTATGATATGATTTTAATCGTATTAGAAATGATGGCGAACGTATGTGTGCGTTTTAGTAACATTTAAGTTTTAAACAGCATGCTGATTTGCACTTTCAGCCGACTTTAACTGGTTGTAAACAGGTCATAACTTAACAAAAACTTGATTTTCTTAACTCTATAACGTGTTATTATGAAATACGGTTCTAATGGCACTAGAATCATAATTTTTGGATTCCGTTTACTATTTTTAAAGTGTCATTTTCTAACAGCAACTAAAGCTGCATTTTTCTGCTGAAAATATGTGTTGTATTTCCCATCATAACTTGAATTCTGTGAAGTATTAGCTCATAAAATTTGTACTGTAGATGACCACCGATGTATTTGTAATTCTCCCACTGGAATTTCGTAAATCGGACGTACGAGGAATTTTAAATAAATTATTCCGTGGACTGCGGTCAGAAAAGATGAATCTGAATGCAGCCCGGAAAATGATTTTCTATAAAATATTGGTGATGATTTGGACCTCGATATTTTTACACAATAATTTTTGGAATGTATAAGACACTCTGTAAAAATTTGGGAATTTTTTGAATAAGATAACTATTTTATTAAAATACTCGAAAACAGCCCAGTTTTGTATATTAAAACTGGAACAATATAAGTAGTATTTTGCATGCCTAAATGTCGGGTTGGTTATTTAAAAGCGATCTAACGTGTTATATGTTAAAGAAAATGATACGCTAGTAAGCGTGGATGGCTCCATTTACAAAGAAAACTCTGGCGAAATTTTCCTAAAAACCCAACACTTAGAAAATATTTTTCTAACAATTTTTACAAGTATATTTTATAACTTTTGTTTCAAATATAAACTTCGCCATAAATTCTGTTACAAAATACAAAGTATCGGAGGCTGGTTTTCTCAAATAAAAATGGGTAAATATATAGTTAAAAATATATTTTCCTAGTATATTTAGAAGATATATAATTTTTGAGAAAATGTATATTTTCTAGGACAATACATGATTGAACAAAAATAAGTTTATGTATATTTGAGTGAGACTCGAAAATATATTGTTTGAAAGTAATATATTGAGAATAGATTGGCATATTATTATTTGGGATACTGCACCAGGATACAACGTCAATACATGGCAAGTTATACAAACACAAGTATACGAATACTCAAGTATAAGATACTCCCATCCTTGGGAAGATAATGCGAATAACAATACTCGAGAAATATTATTACACGAACATATTGGAAACACTTTAAAACGTAACTCAAAGGCATTAATCAATACTAAGACAAGGCACGACCCGTTCATCTAATAGACGTTAGCCCATTGTAGGTAGTCGTGTTTGTCGCGGAGATTTGGGTTACAAGTACGAAGACGCAATACAGTGAGTTCATGTCCCCCTTTTCTCTTAACTGTTTTCAGTTTTATACTTCGGGGGTGAAATACATGTTACATACTGCTACGGACAATTACGAATGGTATGGTCAGCTAAGGACGGAACTGTTAGGTTATGTGATTAGGTAGGAGAAATCTTAAGAACATTAGTCCTCGTAGTACGATCGAGGGATACAAGTGATAGGCCTATTTGAGCATAACAAACCCCACCCATGCGCCCTAAGGTTGGACCATGTGGTGACCTTGTCTTAACCACACCCATACGCCCTCAGGTTGGACCATGTGGTGACCTCGTCTTAACACCACCCATGCGCCCTCAGGTTGGACCATGTGGTGACCTTGTCTTAACCACACCCATGCGCCCTCAGGTTGGACCATGTGGTGACCTCGTCTTAACACCACCCATGCGCCCTCAGGTTGGACCATGTGGTGACCTTGTCGTAACACCACCCATGCGCCCTCAGGTTGGACCATGTGGTGACCTCGTCCTATCCCCTCCCATGCGCCCGCAGGTTGGACCATGTGGTTACACATTAACTGATATGTTTCCTTATTTGCTTTCATACCAGAGTTTACAAAACATACATACTTACAATGATTATAAAGGTTTATTCGCGCGCACATACTAAACACATGAACTCGCTCAACTTTATGTTGATTTTTCAAACTACATGTATTTCAGGAAACTAGTGGATCTGGCACGGTATGCACGTATTTTCAAGCTGCGTTTGAATAAAGAAGTCATTCAGGGTTGTAGGGTTTAGAAGGTGTAACCTCTACTTGGACGGGTTACATATCCCTAAATCTAGTTTTGTTTAAGGTCTTTGCCAAGTTTTATGAACTCATTTAAATAAGTCAAGGTTTGTAACTTATTTTGGGATTGATGTTTTAAGACAAGTATAATATGGTATTTTTTTTTTCTAAACTTTATTAATCGATGAACTTCTCATGTTTCTATCATATAGCATTGTTATGATTGATTGCTATGGTATTAAGAAGTCACACCAGATAACCACGCTTCCGCAAAAGCCAGGGTGTGACACAAAGGCTTACCTAGGGATTCTGATACGGTAATTCCAACCGTGGGAAAAATGTAGGTTCTACCTCTGCACCTTACTGCAAGGCCCGCAAGAAGAAGCATTCGGGAAAATGCTCTAGCTACTGCAATTACTGCAAGATACCAAGACACAAGGAAGAAGATTGCAGGAGATAAACCATCTAGATCCACGAAATTCATTTCTGTAATGAAAACAACCAGTTATATAAGAAAAGGATCATTAGTATATTTGATTTCTATAATCACTAACACTAAAGGAAAAGAACTAAAGGATATTCCACTAGTATCTCAGTTTCCAGATGTGTTTCCAGAAGAATTACCAGGATTACCTCCGGACAGAAAAGTTGAATTCAGAATCCATCTGCTACCAGGAACAGCACCTATTGCCAAAGTACCCTACCGTTCGGCACCAGCAGAAATGCAAGAACTGAAGAAACAATTGGACGAATTATTGGAGAAATGATTCATACAGCCAAGTTCATCGCCATGGGGAGCACCGATACTGTTCGTCAAAAAGAAAGACGGGTCAATGCGAATGTGCATTGATTACCATGAATTGAACAAAGTCACGATTAAGAATCGGTACCCATTACCTAGAATCGATGATTTGTTTGATCAGTTGCAAGGGGCTCGATTTTTCTCGAAAATCGATTTACGGTCAGGATATCATCAATTAAAGGTACAGGAAGAGGACATTCCTAAGACCACTTTCAGAACAAGGTATGGCCATTATGAATTTACTGTCATGCCATTTGGTTTAACCAATGCCCCAGCTGCATTTATGGACATGATGAACCGAATATGTAAGCCATGTTTGGATAAATTCATAATTGTTTTTATAGATGATATTCTCATTTACTCTAAAAGTAAGGAGGAACATGCAAAGCATTTGCACGCACTTCTAAGTTTATTGAGAGAAGAAAAAGCTTTATGCAAAGTTTTCAAAGTGCGAGTTTTGGTTAGAACAGGTACAGTTTCTTGGACATTTAGTCAATCATGAAGGAATTCATGTGGATCCCACCAAGATCGAGGCAATTACCAAATGGAAAACCCCTGAATCACCAACCGAGGTTAGAAGTTTCTTAGGATTGGCCGGTTATTATTGAAGATTTATTCGAGATTTTTCTAGAATAGCCATTCCCTTAACTAAGCTAACCTGTAAATCTGTTAAGTTTGAATGGGGACCAAAACAAGAAGAAGCCTTTAGAATTTTTAAGCAAAGACTAACCCATGCACCCATACTAGCGTTACCAGAAGGAACTGAAGACTTTGTAGTCTATTGTGACGCTTCTAAGTTAAGTTATGGATGTGTGTTAATGCAACGTCAGATGGTTATAGCCTATGCATCTAGACAACTTAAGAATCATGAAGAAAATTATTCAACCCATGATTTGGAATTAGGAGCCATAATCTTTGCCTTTAAGATTTGGAGACATTACCTTTATGGTAGTAAGTTTACCATTTTCACCGATCATAAGAGTTTAAGGTATGTTTTCGGGCAAAAGGAATTGAATATGAGACAAAGGCGCTGGATGGAAATTCTTAGTGATTGTAATTGTAATATCCAGTATCATGCAGGAAAGGCTAATGTAGTAGCTGATGCTTTGAAGTCGAAAATATCATGACAAGCCAAAAAAAGTGTGTTCTCTTAAATTAAATCTACAAGTAGATTTAAATGAACAAATTAAAGAAGCGCAAGAATCAGTAATCAAGGATGATACTGAAAAACTAAAAGGAATGATTAAGGAATTAGAGCAAGGAACAGATGGAATTTGGAGATTCCATAAGAAAAGGATGTGGATACCTAAATTAGGAAACCTACGTCATCGTATATTAGAAGAAGCCCATAAGTCTAAGTATACGATGCATCCTGGAAGTGATAAGATGTATCAGGACTTAAGAAAGAATTTTTGGTGGATAGGAATGAAAAAGGATATAGCAGCTTATGTTTCTAAATGTTTAACTTGTTCACAAGTCAAAGCTGAACATCAGAAACCTTCAGGATTGTTGCAGCAGTTAGAAATGCCCGTATGGAAATGGGAATTGATAACAATGGATTTTGTTACTAAATTACCCAAAACAAGATAAGGTAATGATACAATCTGGGTGATTGTAGATAGGCTAACTAAGTCAGCTCATTTTCTACCAATGAAGGAAACTTTTAGTATGGAACAATTAGCTAAGCTATATGTAAATGAAATAGTTTCATTACATGGAATTCCCTATTCAATCATTTCTGACAGAGATAGCCGTTTTACCTCTCATTTTTGGGGAAGTTTCCAAAAGGCAGTGGGAACCAAGTTGAATCTAAGCACAGCTTATCATCCTCAAACGGATGGACAAAGTGAAAGGACAATTCAGACCATGGAGGATATGCTTAGAACTTGTGAAATTGATTTCGGAGGTAATTGGGATGACCACTTACCATTAATAGAATTTTCTTACAATAACAGCTATCATACCAGTATCAATGCTGCACCATTCGAAGCACTTTATGGACGAAAGTGCCAAACGCCAGTCTGTTGGGCAGAAATTCGAGAAAAGCAACTATCAGGACCTAAGATAGTGCAAGAGACAACCGATAAGATCATTCAAGTCAAGGAACGACTGAAAGCAGCACGTGACCGACAAAAGAGTTATGCTGATAACAGGCGAAAACCGTTGGAATTTCAAGTAGGTGACAAAGTGTTATTAAAAGTCTCTCCTTGGAAAGGAATAGTAAGATTCATCAAAAGAGGAAAGCTAAGCCCCAAGTATATTGGACCTTTTGAGATTATTAGAAGAATAGGACCTGTAGCCTATCAGCTATAACTGCCAAAGGAAATGGCAGAAATACATGATGTATTCCATGTATCTAATCTCAAGAAATGCTTAGCTGATGAATCACCGGTAGTACCTCTTAAAGATATAGAGGTAAATGAACAACTTAAATTTGTGGAAAGACCTCTACAAATCGAAGACAGAAAAATCAAGAACCTCAAGCACAAGAGATTAGTTCTGGTCAAAGTGAAATGGGACTCCAAAAGAGGACCAGAGTATACATGGGAACTTGAATCAGAAATGCAAAGGAAATATCCACACTTGTTCCAGTAGATCTCGAGGACGAGCTCTAAAACAAGGTGGGAAGGATATAACAACCCTCCTAAATAAATCCCGACACCTCTAAAATAATTAAAGTATCCCAATATGTCCTAAAATACACCCCATATACGAAAACGGACCCCGAATACCTTTATTATTATTAAAATTTAATAAAATCAAGTTTTATGTGTCGCTCGCGGGCCACGTAGACTATTGGGGTCTCTTACACGGGCCGCGACAGACGGAGGATCAGGTTGCACCTGGTGGTGCCACGTGGTGTACAAGTGTCGAGCCTATAGTGGTGACAGGCCAAGCTAGGCCCTACTACACCTACTACGCGGGCCGCGAGGGAAGTCGAAAGGTCTCCTATATATAGAGGCCTTCAGCCTCAGTTTCAATTCGTTCATCTCTCGATCTCTCTCTCAATATTCTGAATAGCACTTATAATAGCAGTTATAATACCCCCCCTCTAAATAACGAAGTTCTGCTCCGTTGAAAGTATCATAACCCCGGTTACGTATTAGATACGCTGCCTGATTGATCCAGGGTTCCGTAACGGCTGTCGAGGTTCTGCCCGACGTAGTCGTTGGAATGTCGTCTCGGGGAGGGTATTACTAATGTAAATATTGGGTTATTATACTAACACGTGTGCATTTGTGTATTTAATAGATAATCACTAGGAAACCCTAAAGGAATACCTAAGACAGCAATGTGAGTAATCTCCTTTTTGCAAATTGTTTTTACAAAACCTCACTTAATTAATATTATATTAAACAGTTATTGAGTATTTGTATTCTACAATTATCGTCGGTATGTTGGGGTTTTGTATACAAAATTTGTTACTACCTTGCGTGGAGTAACATGACCATAAGTCGGGTCGACAGTACCGTGGGTGGTAATTAAGTAGATGGAAACAAATGTAATTGCGCGACCGCCCTCAATACTGTACAGTGGTTTTACTTAACTTGATTAAACTGAGATTCACTCACCAGTATTTCCCACTAACAAAATGTTTTTAAACGCGTTTCAGGTAACAAAATGTGAAAGCCAAATAGAAGCCAGCTGGCTAACACTGAAGCCTTGAAAAAGTGGCTATAAAGTTACCTAAAATAAAAGAGATGTTTTATTAAATAAAATAGGATTTATACCTATGAAAATGTGTGTACTTAAAACTTGAGATTATTCCCATGTGTTTAATATTATGAAAATGTGGTATTTTACTCTGATAAAATATTTTCTAACTACGGTGCTGATGAAATTTCCGCTGCCAAAATGATAAACACCGATACTACTAAAACTGGCCACGGCCGCCTGTTCCTGGATAATTAGGGGACGGGGGTTGTGACAGTTGGCATGTTCTCTATAGTATGGAGAGACGTAAAACTGTGGTGTAATCCTTGGTAGTAGACTAACCTGAGCAATAATGCCAGTGTGTGCCACGCTTGTACACTCAGGTTATGGCAGGTTGATCATAGTCTTGTTGAATGTGTAGATTTACCAACTCAAATATGGTTAAATGACTTTAGTACTAATCATGCTTAAAATACTTGCATCTGTTAACGTTATTCATTAGCTTTGCTGATGTATTATTTTCAAGAAGTTTTCAAGTAATCATTAATGAATTTTAACAAGGTTAAGTGCTAGAAGGATAGCAATACCCTAGGCATAAGAAAACCTTGTGGTAGATATTTTGTCAAGTGTCGTTAGAGAGATTTGGGTTACCATTGTAAATTAAACTTTTTGAACGAATACAAAGGGTGTTTAAATCCCCGTTTATGAAAAGTATACTTCATCCAACATGCGAGTTGTTTAAATACAAAATAAAGAAAAATGTATTTTCCGCCGTGTATTTATCAATACATGTACCAACTGATTGGTCGCACGCCCAGAGTGTCTAAAAATTGGAGTGTGACATTGGTGGATGTCAATTTTTAGGGCTACCTGAAACGTTACAACCGTGAGATATCTCATGGAGTTGTTAACTATGAGGGAAGGATTTTATGAGTTATTCTCGGTCACACTACAAGAAATTAACCTTATAGAGATGAAATTTATAAGTTCTGTAGGGAGGACATGTTGTCTCTATAGGTCTTTTTGGCTTATATAGATGTAGAAGGAGATTTGATTGGGGAAGAAGAGCTTGAACCTTCTTGCTCTGGTACCATATTATGGTACAAAGAGATTCTATGCAGAAAGTGACAATCGATTTCACTACACAGAGGTTTACAATATATGGGAATTACAACAGAAATCACATAGGATAAGTATGTAAATTACATATACATTCCGTGTTTAATTGGAAATAACATGTACAAATAATGTGACGGTATATCTAGTGGCGGACTTAGCTCTTTACGAGCCGTAGCACAGGCTACGGCTCAACTTCGTATCGGTAGTATATTTTTTTCGATTCTGTACAAAGGATACCCCTAAACAACTACGAGGATACCCCTGAAAAAATAAGTTCGTAAGCCCAAAAGTTGTTTAGCGTTTATATCTAGCCCTACGAAAAATACAAAAGTCGAAATCGGTTTATAATTGATAGGCAGGCCAATTCTATTTAAAATTGTAAGCCCAAAACAGTTTAATTGATAAGGCAACTCAATTCTATTGATTAATAGCTAGCTCAATAGTCCAATACGTGATAATTTTGCAAACTTGAATGATATAAGTGATCTTCGCGTGTTATGGTTGAAACGGGAACACATAGTTATTGTCCTTTAGTTTATCGGGTAGTGAAGCTAGCTTTGCTTTTACCGGTTGCAACCGCAACCGTTGAAAGATGTTTTTCGAAATTTACGCAATCGAATAGGCCCGGAATTTTTTAACAATGCTATGGTTTGTGCGGTCGAAAAGGATTTTTTTACATGAAGTAAAACACGACGATGTGATGAAACGATTTCAAGCTATGAAAAAAAGAAGACAAATCTATTAGGTATTTCCTTTACTTTATTTATCTAATGTCGTTTTTTTTAATATTGTATGATTGCACGGTGAATTTTTTTTTTTAGGATACCACTGAGTTGATGTTCTAGTTCCGCCACTGGGTATATCAATCCTTAATACACGGATCGAACAAACTGAATTAGCTAGTCAATTAGGGAGCATTACATGTAACATACCTAGATAAATAAAAACTAACAAAGGAACATACAAATAAGCCAAACATCACGTCTTGATTAAACGAGCAATACAATCTTAATCAAAAGCCACTTCCTCCTCGTCCTCAAAATGCCTAAAATCGAATCCAATACAAGCACAAAGTTTATTGAAAACCTGATAGACCAAGCACTTGGTGCAACGGTGTGGCTTCCATTTATACTATTGTTACTCGCATTTTGGTTTTCTTTTGTACTTGCCACCTTGAATGTTGATACTTCTTGTCTTTCTTCTGTGAGGTCGAGGCTCAAGTGTTAAAGTATTGAAGGTTCCACATCCATATCTCAAAATGTGTGAATCTCACACAACTATGTAAAATACTCTCCCTTCAACATACATTTTGGTGAGTTGACTAATCAATTGACTAAGGGTGAATATAAATGATCAAATATACTTTCATGAATATATTTGAGCTTCAATATCAATATGGAAGGTGATGAAATTGTTTTGGTGATACTGAAATAAAGGAAACCATGTGAACCAAAACTAACGCAATATGACCGAAAATAGTTTGATTATTTAGCTATGATGATCACACAATTTTACACATGCGCGTCCATGCATCCATATGTTTACAACAACAGTTAAAAAAGATGGAAATTTTATTAAGAAAACGGGATGTTATCAATCTCGTTTAAAGAGTTCACGACCAATAATCAATCTTCTGATCTCGCTTGTTCCAGCACCAATCTCATACATTTTAGCATCACGAAGGAATCGACCAGTTGGGTAGTCATTCATGTACCCATTGCTACCCAAACATTGAATAGCCTGAAAAATGAAATGTATAAATAATGACTTATGAGTTAATGAAATCAGTTTAAAAATTGTGAGTTACTAGTGGAAAAATGTAATCTATTAAACCTGTAAAGCAACTTGGGTAGCTTTTTCAGCAGCAACAAGTATAACCGCAGCAGAATCCTGACAAAGTTAATCAATATTCAATTAAAAAATACATGAAAATATGTCATGATCAAAGAAAATAAATAAAAAGAAAAAAAAAACTTGAAACTACACCTTTGGATCGATTTTCCCATTGTCACAATCTCTAGCAACAGAATATGAAAATGCTCTATAATAACACGATTAACCAATCATCAATAAACATAACAATGATCAATCCAGGTTAAGTATACATACGGAGTGAATAAATTAAGAATGTTTAAGTTACCACCTTGATGACTGCAGAGAGCCATACATGTCTACAATCTTATCCTATTTTCACACAATATACATGTATAAAATGAGAACGTAAAACATTAGAATTAATTTCAATTTTCTTTAATTTATATGCAAATTGGATTTTAATAACTCCTACCGGCAAACTCCTAATTTTCACTTTTATTGCTAATGGTAATCTCACTATAACGGAATAGTAACTTCGTCTACCCTTAACTTTCATTTAAGTCATTTCAAAACATTTTACAACATTCTGATGGAGAATAAAATTAGCCAATTATTTATTATGATATACCGAGTTACTTTTCCATTAGAGTGATATTTTCCTTGGTAATGAAAGTGAAAGTTAGAAATGTCATTGGTCATGTTGCTAGCATAAATTGTTATCGGCTAATGGGTAACAGTTTGAATTATTAAAGGCCCTCACTATTTGCACACCTTGGTAGACTATCTGCACACTTAGGGTTTACATACGCTGCGTATTGGTCAATACGCAGCGTATAGGGTTACCTCAATACACTGCGTATAGGCCTCTACGCAGCGTATGTAAGGGGCAGGTACACGACCAGACAGTCAAACCTAGTACCATGTCAAATCAGTCTAACATAGGGTGCGTATTGATCAATATGCAACGTATAGAGGTAACCCTATACGCTGCGTATTGACCAATACGCAACGTATGTGAGACTGATTTGACACTGATACGATGTTGTCTAGGCACGTGAATAAAGTAATACGGGGAGTAGAGAGCTATACGCTACGTATTTAAGTAAATTTGAAATTCTATTTATCCATGCATCTCTGTTCACTTCGAGTTCATCTCCTCTGCTTTCTTTTTCATCTTCTTCTTCAGTAAACAATTTACACACCAAACCAAAATCATTTGTTCTGTTTTTTGTTCAATCTTGTTAAAATGTCATCATTTTGGAACGAGAATTATTTCGGTAATCCCTATTCTAACGACACATGGGGAGCAAATGCTGCCAATGAGGAGGAGGAGGTTGTGTCTGGAGTCCCTGTTGATCAAAAAACACAGTTGTCAGACATGAACAAGACTCCCACTCCACCTGTTGATGAACCAAATTACCCGGCGCATCAAGTGTATCCGGATTACGGATACGGGTATGAATCTCCGTACGTTCAACAAAGTGGATACGGTGCTGAGAATGCACTTGTTGATGAACCATACGTGCAACAAGCTGATTACAGTGGATACGGGGGTGAAGGTGGATACGGGGTAGAAGATGGATATGGTGGATACGGGGGTGAAGGTGGATACAGTGGATACGATAGATATGGGGGTAAAGGTGGATACGGTGGATACGGAAGCTACGGTGGATACGAAGAATATGGTGGATACGGTTATGAGCCCCGTAACACACCACTTTATAAACCATCTACCCCGGGCAATCCGTTTCAAATAAATGAGGTATCACATTATTGTTATTGTTAAAAATATTATTATTATTATTATTATTATTATTATTATTGTTATTATTATTATTATTATTATTGTTATTATTATTGTTAAAAATACTTTAATTATTATTGTTGTTGTTGTTGTTGTTGTTGTTGTTGTTGTTGTTGTTAAAAATATTATAATTATAATAATTATTATTATTATTGTTATTATTGTTAGAAATATTATAATTATAATTGTTGTTGTTGTTGTTGTTAAAAATATTATAATAATAATAATAATAATAATAATAATAATTATTATTATTATTATTATTATTGTTATTATTGTTATTATTATTGTTGTTGTTGTTGTTCTTATTATTAACGTAACTTTTTTTAGCGTTTCATGTCTCTAACTGATTTGAAGAATTGGGTACAAGAAACGGGAAAGGAGTATGTTTTCGTAATTGTTACCCGCCGATCGAAAAATATTGGCGGTACTACTGGGATGGTATGGCTTGTGTGCGACCGTAGTGGTGAGCACCGTAGTAAAGCAACAGTTAGGAAAGCTGGTAGTAAAAAAATCGGTTGCCCATTTTCATTACTCGCCATCCGGGACGTGACGAATGACACGTGGGAGTTAAAAGTGGATAACGCGAACCATAACCACGAACCTACGACGAGTCTGTTGGGCCACGCTTTTGTGCGAAAATTTACTGAAGCCGAATACAAGCTAGTGGAGCAGCTAACTGCTCAAAACATGGAGCCACGTATCATATTTCAAACCCTAAGAAAGCAATTCCCCGACAGCCTCCATGTTCAGAAAGACGTGCAAAACGCAGTACAAAAAATTAGAGCGACAATAATGGACGGAAAGACTCCTATGCAGGCACTGGAAAGCCTGCTGCATGACCACCGATTCATTTACGACACCCGAAAGGAACCCAAAACAGATGTCGTAACAGAGATTTCTTTGTTCATCCTTATTTAATCACTATGTGGCGTGCATTCCCGCATGTGATGTTGATCGACGCGACCTACAAAACAAACCTCTAAAACATGCCATTTGTCCAGGTTGTGGGTATGACGTCGACTGGGAAGTCTTTTTGTATCGCACATGCCGTTATTTTTAAAGAACGAAGGGGTAACTACGTGTGGGTTCTTGAGCGGATCAAGTCAATATTGCATGAATGTATGATGCCGCGTGTGATAGTCACAGATAGGGAGCTTGCCCTAATTAACGCGTGTGATAGTCACAGATAGGGAGCTTGCCCTAATTAACGCGTGTGATAGTCACAGATAGGGAGCTTGGTAAAATGGCCTGCCTGAATGTGCAACGATTTCGTCGTAAAGGGCGTTTAAACGCCTGCAATTGCAGCCGTTTGCGGCTGCGTTTCAGCCGTTTAAACGCCCTTTACGGCTGCAAACGGCTGCGATTTCGATGCCGTTTACGGCTGCATTTGCAGCCGTAAACGGGCGTTTAAACGGCTGCAAACGCAGCCACAAACGGCTTCCAAATCGCTGCCGTTTGGGGCTGTGTTTGCAGCCGTTTAAACATCGGTTTACGGCTGCAAACGCAGCCCCAAACGGCTGCGAAATAGGGGCGTTTCTCATGTATATTTTTTTATTATTTAGTCGAAGTCGAACCATAAGTCGCGTAGGTCCCTAACGAGCGTCGAAATAAGTTCGTCGTTAAAATATAAAACGACGAACTTAGTTTCGACGCTCGTTAGAGACCTACGCGCCTTACGGTTCGACTTCGACTAAATAATAAAAAAAATTTATTTTTACAAGGAACTTAGTTTCGACACTCGTTAGGACCGTACGCGCCTTACAAGCGTCGAAACTAAGATCGTCGTTAAATTATATTTTTTTTATTATTTAGTCCACGTCGAACCGTAAGGAGCGTAGGTCCCTAACGAGCGTCGAAACTAAGATCGTCTTTTAACGACGATCTTAGTTTCGACGCTCGTTAGGGACCTACGCGCCTTACGGTTCGACGTGGACTAAATAATAAAAAAATATAATTTAACGACGATCTTAGTTTCGACGCTCGTAAGGCGCATAGGTCCGTTACGCGCGTCAAAATTCGTAACGAGTCAAAAATATATTGTTTTTTTTTATCCTCATTTAGTCGATGCTGTCTGATTATTATTTACTGACTGGTTTCCATTTATGCAGGTATTTGCACAAATGATTTCCACTTCGATCACTGCTCGAAACAAAAGCCGGGAGTGGTGTACGAGTGGTGACTTGTTTTTCTTATATTGCCTCTTATACAAGAGGCCGTGCGCTCTCGCCTACGGGTTGGCGCAGTACTTCGCCTCCGCGCATCATCGACAGGAGCGCGGACTGCTATTCGGCGGCGCCTACGTGACCAGGATAGCCCTTTCGTTGGGCTATAATCCGGAGAATGACCGCGGCCGTGTAGGCCCGGCGACACTGCCGAAGCGGATGGGGATGAACAAAGTAAACGGAATGCATATTACCAAAGACTTCCCATGCGGGAAGCGGTTAAAGAAACTGGACGACACGCAATACGAGCTTACACAGCTGCCGGAACAGTTCCCTCCGGTATATCCCCCGCACGATCCGGAGCCGCATGAGCCGGCCGTCGTCATTCCGTAGCCACCACCGCCGCGTGGACCACCAGGGGCGCCTCAGTTCCCACGCCATGTTTGGCCCGGTCCTGACCCATCACATCAGTGGCAGCTTCGGTTAGCTGAAAGGAACAACTATCTGTTGGAGTGGGTGGCTGCGGCGCTGCAGCAGCAGCGACAACATGACGAGTTACCTCCACTACCCTTCATTACGGATGCGGAATGGGATCAGCATCAGCAGCAGGAGCAACAGCAGGAGCAGCAACAGTAGTATTTTATCATTTTGTTATGTATGCACAAACTTTTCTTGTATATATCAAACTTTTGGTGTAAACGGTTTAACATATTCTGAAAGGTTATATACTATGGTGTACATATAAAATTCTGGCAGGTTATATAAAATTCTGGAAGTTTAACATGTTCTGTTGTACATATAAAGTTCTGGAAGTTTAACATGTTCTGTTGTGCATATAAAATTCAGGAAGGTTATATACGCTGCGTATTGACCTATACGCAGCGTATAAAAACCTAGCAAAAATTTGATACTTCAAACCTACCAAAATTACCCTAAATTTGCAGATGTTTTATATACGCTGCGTATAGGTCAATACGCAACGTATAGGGTTAGCCCTATACGTTGCGTATTGACCTATACGCAGCGTAGACATACCTTGTTTTCTGTGCAATGATTGGTTATCAGGCACTGAGATCTATGGTTTATCTACGCTGCGCCCTATACGCTGCGTATTGACCTATACGCAGCGTAGATAAACCCTGATTTTGCTAGGGTTTTGCTAGGGTTTGGTGTGCCAATAGACACTTTAGTGTGCCAATAGGCACACCTTATTAAAATCCAATTCGCCCAATTATTATCACCAAAATATAGTAACATATGCTAAGTATAAAACCTGCATAAAATGCAACTCCCCGATGGGGCAGCCAGATTCCTCTCTTTGATGCGCATAAGGAAGAACAACATCAAGACATGCCTGCATGATGCCGATAGGTCCAGCTGATAGTACAGTTCTCTCTATATCCAGGCCCGACATCATGATATAAACACCTGAAATGCATATATAACAGAACATACATATCTAATGTTTGAAACCAAATAATTCAAGAAAATATGAAGGAAATTAAACGTCTATGTTATTGTGAAATGCTACCTTTTCCTTCTTCACCAAGAATGTTCTCTGTAGGAACGAAGCAATTTTCGAAAACAAGCTCACCTCTGAGATTATTCATAAGTACTATGTATTGTTAGATGTATCCTTAGTTAATGTGTCTATATATGGGTATGTTTCTTTCAGAATTAATATTATGTCTACAATAAACATTAACAAGGGTTAAACTGGTTCTCGTGATTCTCAACATATAAAGCTACATACACGTAACTGGTATTTATTAATATTGGATTCTATAAACAATACATCCTCAAAACAAGTCGATCAAGGACATGATTTTCATCAAACTAGAAAGCGGATCTAGTGAGTACGCATACTTACGTGTTACTTCCACGCATTCCAAGTTTATCCAATTTTTGGGAAGCAATGAACCTGTACATATCTATAAGTTTTGCATATAAAAGTAAAACAATTTGTTGAAGCATGAGGAGAAGCTAGCTAGGAATACCCTGGCGATCCCTTCTCAACGATGAATGCTGTTATGCCTTTCGAGCCTGCGGCAGCATTTGTTTTAGCATAAACCACCTGATCAAAAAGACTAATCAGTGTATCTAGAAAGTTAATGATGGAAGATAAAAGTAATCATTAGTTAATTATTACAATGGTATCAGCAATCATCCCGTTGGTGCACCACATCTTGGTCCCATTCAAAACATAACCACCATCAACATGATCAGCTTTGGTTCTCATGCTAACAGCATCTGATCCAGCTGGTAGTAATTCACAAGGAAAACAACATGACTCAGCTCACGACAATGTCCCGTAACCACTTTTTATAGCAACAGATTCTACTTGTTTTCTAACAAAATGGTTGTTGTGCTAAACGTATCCCACCCCCACTTTGTTTTACTTTTTTCACCTCCTACTCGAACTTGTCACGCCATTAATATTCACTCATTTTCACACTAAAAGAACAAAAAAAAACACTTGATATGATTTTCAGGATGAAAATTTTGGGTGTGGGTTACGTTAGCCAATCCTAAATACTCGATTGAAATTCGGGTTTTGTTGTACAAAGCACTAAAAAATGATAGCTAGTCCTAGATATATACTAGGATAAATGCACCACAATTTGCACTTTGTGCAGGATTTGAAACCCCCCCCCCCCCCCCCCTCCCCCTTGAATAGAGGGGGACACCTTACCACCACGCTAGTGGCAGATCCAAATTTTTTTTTTCCGTTATGAGGTGCAAAAGATGGTTCATTTTACAACGGTACATATCAAAACGGGTTGGATCAAAAACTTACATCAAAACATAGCAAAAAAAAAAAAAAAACTAACTGTCATGATTAGTGCAAACTTTAGGTAACCAAATAACAAAAATAATTTTAACAGCATATAAGTTTGGGTTGTCAAACATTTTAACCTCACAAGTCACGACTAAAAGATGGTCTCTCAGTAATATCTCCTTAATTTGATTGGGCTTTGGAAAATATAGTCTTATATTTGGTTTCGGCTTTGAAAAAACACAGCTTCTAAATGGACATGAAAGAAAATGGGGGCACTTGGCACTTGGGGACTCATGAGATAAATGGATGGATGCCCATTAATTTTAGGCTAATTTTTAGAACGAAACTACATAGATTTTAAATGATTGACGGGGTGCATCATGCATGTGCCTTAGTGAATAAACTCCATCCACCGTGGAGCTAGTGTATTAGAAGGGGTAGCACGGGCTACCCCTCAATCTTGTCTCTGTACCAATTTCATAGTATAAAAAAATTAAAAAGTACTAGTTTTATACAAAGGATATATATCCTGATCCTAAAAAAAATAAATTAGGATGCCCCTGCATTTTTGGCCTGGCTCTCAGTGGCGGAGCATGACCAAAAGTTCCGAGTGGGTGAAAAGTCATGTGAACGAATTTTTTTTCCTATCACTATGTTTCGGGTTATATGTTCGGTTCGAATATTCGATTCGGGTCGGGTCAAACAATAATAACTCCAAATAAAATTTCATAATCTTCATTCATTCAAATGAGACGTTCTTACACATAAAAAAACGTTAAATATTGTTTAACAAAAATAAAGACCAAATATTTATAATGATGCGAGGACCCTCAACCTGGACGAAGAATTACAACTTACCCCAACAATCTATAAGATAAATGGTAAGTACCTTTAAAATGAAAAATAACCCTCAACTTTGATTTATATATAAAGTAATTACAAACTTTACTTAGAATTTATAAACAATTATAAAACTTACTAATAGCCCATTCTTCATATTTTTTTTAGCTCAATACGAAAATATGTATAATGCCTTACACCACACCATTTGTTTTTTCAAAAGCTAATTTCTTTTAATCTTTTTAGTCTTATTCTTCCAAGTTCAAATTCAGGTGTTTAAAGAATTGTCTTTTCGACCACCCCATATGTAATTTAAAAGACTTGGTAGATAACTATAAATAGCAACAAATCATTAACTACCATTTGGCTCACTAATGCTGAGAGCTCCCACATGCTCGCCGCTGATTAGCTTGAATAAAATAAATGCTAGAATCAAAATCAAGCAACCAATATTATTTAAAGCAAGCAATTAATTGATAACTAAAACCTTTGGCAAATATTTTTCCTTTTGGGCAGCAGTTCCATGCCTCACCTACAGGAACAAGAACAAGTTTAGTAAGCACATATGAGTTAATTATCCGGCCCTAGTTAAAAAATTTTAGGTTAATTATACCAATTGATTAAGGCAGACGTTAGAATGGACACCAAAAGATACACCAACAGATGCCGATGCACGGCTAATCTCCTCCAAGGCCATACATTGATACATGTAACCAGCATTCAGTCCTCCATATTCGACTGTACAAAAAAAAAACAATAATATGTATTGTTCGAATAGCAAATCCCATAATATTGTAGGTTTTAGGATTTTGTTTGTGATTTTGATAGCTTTCTGAATCGTGTTAAATCACTTTCAGATTAAAGTATTTCGTAGGTATATGATATCAACAATCTGATAAGACAGGAAATTGAATTTCCAAGAATGACAAGTTATTTATATGAGATTTCAAAGTGGGAAAATTTATATCAGGCGTAAATAAAATTTACACCTAGCGTAACTACCGACTCGACAATTTTTTTTTGTTTTTTTTTTATTTTACAGATGTGTTTATAACATTTTTATGTACGTTTGTGCAAATAATGGTGGCCCAACTCGCGAGGGAAGTAGGAGTTGTCATGATTCTCACAACTCGTGGTGTTTATTAATTGAACTGAATCTATATATATATATATATATATATATATATATATATATATAATAAACAAATCAAGCTTAAGCTTTAGGTAAAGTTCAAAATGAGCCGAGCTCCCGTAAGTTTTACAAGCCCGAGCTAACTTGAGCTCACTCGACTCATTTAAACTTATTTAAATTAGAGTTTTTTTTTTCAAATGGGTGTAGTTGGAAAAATTATTTACCAAAATGGGTACATTAAAAACTATTTACCAAAATAGATGTTTTTAAAAAAAACTTGTTTCTCTCTCTAAATCTAACTGTATAAATCTAATTCAATAATACCTAAATAAAAGTTCATGCTATATTTTAATAATAGTTAATATTAGTCTTAGGTTTTATTTTATTCTTTTGTACAACGTTTTTATGTTTTTTTTTTTAACTTTTGTGTTTTCTTTTAATGAAAATACATTAAGTAGAATAGTACAATATGAGGTATATATTAAATTACTCTGAATATTACATAACTATTGGATGCGTAATTTTGAGTTGATAAAATAATATTTGTAAATTAACCTATATGAATTAAAGTTTAACTTACTTTCATATATACAAAACTATTAATAAAATGTTGTATAGAATGTGATACCAAACTACCATTTAATTTACTACCATGTCGGCATTGGTTCAATGCATAAAGGCACCAAGCAAAACTGAGCTTCTGATAAGAAAAAAAAACACTCTATTCTAAATGCAACTCCGCTTTCAAAAATATAAATACCAGAATGTCGAGAAAATAACATGTTCATAGAGTTAATATTTAGAGTAGAGAGTTAATTAGTTTTTTAATGTTACTAAAATAAAAGGCAAATTAAATAAATCATATTTTACTTTTTAACGTAATGTATATTCATCACAATAGAAAGAAAAATTAAAAGAAAAAACATATATGATAATTAAAACATCACTGAAAAAACAACAAAAAAAACTAACAGAAATTATTATTTTATAATTAATCACTGAAAAGAAAAAAAAAACAAACTAAGAACAATTATTATTTTATAATTAATTATTGAATTAGATTTGGAGAGAGAAACAAGTTTTTTTTTAAAAAAAAAACATCCATTTTGATAAATAGTTTTCAAAGTACCCATTTTGATAAATAATTTTTCCAACTACACCGATAAAGAAAAAACTCATTAGTTTCCATAAAAGTTTAGAGAAACGGGGCATTACAAAAGAACATTAATATTTTAATAGTAAAGATGGTTCATTTTCGACCCACCAGGAGCAGTAAGTCCATGGAGATTAAAGTCTCCCATTAGTTTCCATAGGTTCACATCCTGTACCATAAAAACAAGCAAAACACAGCCATTTATTAATATAGTACAGATGTTGTAAGACATAAAATTAAAACAATAACAAATGTTAGCTTAAAACCTTTGGGAAATTATCTGTTCTGTCTATAATTTCTGCGTGAGGAGCAATATGCTCTTGGGCAAATTGCGCAACGCTTTCTTTAAACTGCAACATTGCAATAAATCATGAGAAAATAACCAAATGTGTCCTTAAATATGTGAGGTCTACATAGAGTTAGTTAAAATTGGTTAGGATACTAAAGGGGTAGGGTCCCAAATGATGCGCATGATCTAGGGGTATGCTGTTTCTTCATATACGTATGCTCGGTTAATTACACTCACTTGCATCACCTAGGTAATTCATCATATATATCCATAATATACATAGTTTTCTCCCTCTAGATTAGATTGTCTTGATTCATAAATCATAGATTAGATTAGATCGGTACTTAGTTTTACACAATTTACATATGATAGCTCAAGCCAATGAAGTGTAAAAAAATGATTTCCAGGTTAACTAAACGCGATATTTTAAGTAGATTATAAACTTTGGAACTTATTTGCGCGGACTACTAATTAATCGTGCTAAAACAACAATGATGATGACAACAAGTATCGTGCGTTAATTCATAAACCTTTTTCTGGGCATCGTCGAATAACATAGAAGTTGAAAATAGTGCATTGCAATGTAGAGAGAAGGCATTTGCTCTTGATGATGCAGATACTATTGATGTTGATCGTACCAATCTCCGCAACATCTTGGTCCCTTGGAACACAAAGTAACAACACACTGTACAACAAATTAACGGGATTAAATAGGATTTGGTTCCAGCATGTTGAAATTGACTTACAGCCAGCTAGAAACTAATACATTTTAATTTAAATGAGTGGCTTATGCTAGCGTGTTGCGGAGGTACAGTCAGTGGCGAAGCTTGACCCGAATGACGGGGGGTCGAAAACGTATATACCCAAAAATTTCTATACGAAAACTACATATATAACACTACTGAGCGAAAAGTTCGGGGGGTCGGGCGCCCCCTCCCGTCTCTTCTATACTTCGCCCCTGGGTACAGTTTGTTACGATACCAGGACACGATATACTTTACAATAAAAAAATATTTGTAATGATTTCATTACAAAAAAGTCGTCTAATGTAACCCGAAAAAATAAAGCGTGTAACCCAAAAAATAAAGTTATCTTATACATCAATAAAAAACCATAAAAACAAATAACAGAGATATCGTTCCAATAATACCATATTCATTGATACTGATGTTATTTAGTTGGTATCATTTCCATTCGTCATGGTATCGCTAAGGGTACCGTCACTCGATATAAAATACTAGAAAAAAAAAACTTTATTTCGAACCCAACCTCAATTTCTGCAAAAAAAAAAATATATATATACCGAAATGTCTTAAAGATATAAAATATGACTGTGTACTGTTTCTAAAAAAACAAAGGCATGTTAAGGGAAAAAAAACACTTTTTCAGACCTTTAATTCTTGTATTCTCGGGTGTGTTACCCATACAGGATTTTTTTTTTTTTTTTTTTTTGGTAAAGTACCCATACAGGATTTTATGATTACTTAAAAGCAAGAAGCCAATGGGGTAGTGGTGGAGTGGTTTGGGAAAGACTTGGTGTTCTTTGTGACCCAGGTTCGACTTCCACTCTTTCCATTATTTTCTGCGGCATCCAGGTGAAGGCGGATACGGGTGGCGCCGGTTCGTCTTGGATGGGAGGCGATGTAAAAACCGATTATTCCACTGTCGTGTCTTCGGGCGGGTGGAGGCCGGGTTTCTACGTATCTGGGAGAGCCAAGGGGCTGGCGGCGGTCGAGTAGTCGACCTTGGCCACAGCGCCCGGTATCACGGTGGTTGACGCATCGTTATTCAAAAACAAACCTAAAAGCAAGAAACTATTGAACAAATTGATAAATCAAGAGTACGTAATACATCGATAATCAATTAGTAATTAGGTGCACACAATTTCATATTTTGGCACATAGGGGCATGTGTTTGAGAAGAGTGGCACCTTGCTTTCACTTAACCAACAAAAATACATATTTATCTATAAAATTTGTTCACTTACCCAATAATAAACTATGCTTTTGATTTAACACTCACAATAATTAATTTAATTGTCACGTTTTACACGAACGTACTTATATACACATATATATTGCACATTTCATCCATATGGTTGAATATAATATAGTATAAAAATATACAATATAAAACATGGTTTAATAAAATAATATAAAATATAAAATAGGGTAAATTACATTTTCGTCATTTATGTTTGTATCGGATTGCAATGGATACCCTTTAACTTCAATAATTACATTCACAATCTTTTATTTGTAAAAACATTACACTATACGTCCTTTAGGGTGTTAGGAGTGGCAGCGGTAAACCACATCGGCAACCGCTGCCAACTCTTTTGCCGCTCAATGTTGCCGAAAATGGGGAAGATTTCGGTGAGGGAACACCGATGCGGGGAGAGGGAGGGGAGGAGAGAGAGGGGTGTGTGGGGTGGGGTCCATGCCATCTCAACCAATCACACATTTTTTTTAATAGTTTACCACTTCACCAAGTGTCTAACCATTTCCAACACTTTTAAGCATAGTTTACCACTTTGACATGACACACTCTCATTGGTTGATTTTTTAGTTTGCCACTCTAAGTGTTTAACCACTCCTTACACCCTTAGTACTAACCTGATTAAAATTTTCTATTAAGTCTATTCTTATAAGGGCAATATAGTCTTTTTACTTACTTAAAAAAAACCACCCAAACTCTTTCTATCCATCAGATCTATGAACGACCATCTTCTCCGGTAGGTAAGTTTCCAGCAGCCTAACACTCAGTATCATCCATTCATCTCTTCTTCTCTTTCTCTGTTGACTAAATGCAAACCCACACCACCACCACCGACATTCGATTCAACTCCACGATAACCCTCACCGCTGCCTTTCTTATCCACAGATCTATGATGCCATCAGCCCATCACCACCACCATTAAAATCCATGTCGTCAATTTGTTAAAATCTGAAAACTAGAGAAACGTTAAGGTTTCAAAAGACAGTGAGAAAGTGGCAAATGTTCAGCTATGGTGGTGGTCGGAGGTTCTTGAACAGGTAGCAAACATATATGGTGGTGATCGACGGTTCTTCTGGTGGGTGTCCACGAATCAACCAATCCCTAAATAATGAAAGAGAACCCATCGAAATTGTTGAAGAAGATGAAAAAAGCTTATGCATGTGTATTACAACTTTTTCCCATTTTTGTTGATGAATCGATTAATGCAGAACAAAATTGAAGCAATTTCACCTTCTATTAGCATAATCAAGAAACCATTAAATATGACTTCAATTAGGGTTTTGATGGGTTGGTAAATTTCCAAAGCTTAACGTGTTTAATTTTACCGATTTGTGTGAAATTGAGTTTTAGAATACACTGCTTTGAGATGGTTTGTATTTTGCAGGCCTTGACATGTTTAAGTATTTTGAACGCTTAATGAAGCTTGGGAATGAAGTTAGGAAGAACGGGAGCGAAAAACAGAGCTAAACGGCGAAAACCGGACAAAGACTTTAGAGACCGGCATCCCAGACTTCCAGACCAGCGTCTGGGACGCTGGTCCCAGCGTGAACTTGGGAAACTTTAGTTAAGAACCCATTTCGAATATCTAACTTAAAACACTCCATTCTAGACTTCCATAGGCGATTTGGAGAGATTTTTGAAGGTTCCATTTGATCTATTATCATCACGTTTTGAAGATCAATCATAAACCATGGGTGGCTAATTTCCCCAATATCATCCTCAGGTGAAAGATTGTGAGTTTCTAGGATTTGTTTTTCATGTTTTGGTTTGATACAAACATTTGTTAATTTTTTATTGAAATTGTGTAAATGATTTGTTGGTATTGCTTTGAACTCGAAATTGTTAAGTTTTCTTGCAACATTGACGTTGAGAGATGATTGCTACCATTAAGTTGTGATTTATGCTTGGGTTTGGTTTTTGTTCTTGATTAATAAAGCATACTATTGTCTCATATTGCGATGGTTATCTTGCACCGGTTGCGTATGATAGACGATTGTTAATGTCTAAGATTAGGATTTCAAATTAACAAACTCAAGAAGTCATTGGTGTTCATAACATAATCAAACCATTCATGTTGGATAGCTTTAGATACTTAATAATCCAAAACCCAGGTGTGATTATTTTCTAAATAGTGTTCACAAATCCATTTTAATTACCATTTTGATATTCTTCATTCCAAATAACATCATTAAATCGTTTTCTACAAACAAATTGGAATCGCATTGTTGGTTCACACTGTGAGTTCAAGATCGGATCGTAAACGCTCACTAGTTCTGCGGTGGATTCGATTTAACGTGCGAAATTCGTTAAATCGAATCGTAATCATGTGCTAAAACGTAAATAAACGTCATTTTATTACGTATCAATGACAACCGGACAGAGTTTTGACTCGATCTACATACAAGACACTCGAAACATAAGAATCCTGACGAAAACAAGAGTGTTCTTGATGTTGAAGATGAACTTGTGAA
The DNA here is from genome assembly GCA_030545235.1 of Helianthus tuberosus. Taxonomy (NCBI): domain Eukaryota; kingdom Viridiplantae; phylum Streptophyta; class Magnoliopsida; order Asterales; family Asteraceae; genus Helianthus; species Helianthus tuberosus. Next base: position 39,631,344 of record CM060371.1, on the reverse strand, counting down.
GAACAGTTGATGAACTATTCGAACGGATGTGTATCTTCAAAGTTCTCTGAGATGATTGAACGGATGGACTTGTGTTGTATTTATAGTAGTCCTCCATCCATGCTAAGTAGTCACTCCTCATCCGGGCAAATCAGGTCTTGCACATCTGGGCAAATCAGCTCTTGCACATCCGGGTGAATCAGATCTTTTGTCTTCATCCGTGCTTTTTGACTATCATAATAAATCCATGCATGCAGAATTAGTCTTGTACGTATACATGAAAGAATTATTATAATATGCGTGATGTCATCATTAATTAATGATGCCATCACTCTTGTTCAGATCCGCTCCCTTCGTATTGTGTCGTCCTGTACCGTATCGTTACCTATTATTACCTAACGACACCTAGGGAAACCTTTGTCCGGTATGATACAGACTCAAGACTTTAAACGTTACAAATACAGACAGATTACTAGCTATGGACATACAAAATGCACTCACAGACTCCCCCTTGTGGGTTCGTATTTGGATTAAATTCTTAACACCGACGATTGCGAAAATCACGTATCACGTGCGGAATCCATGTACGTGAGTGGATCGAACACAAGAACGTAATTATAATGCGTTTTCTATTGATTGATATGACAAGTTACAACCTTGAAAACACTTTGGAGATAGTTTCTCTCCCTAGATCTCCAAATGGGCAAAACTCTTGAATGAACAACATAAGCCACCTATTTATAGCCCTTGCCCATCCTCTCCAACTAGCATGTCCATTTCGTGGGGATGGACTTTCGTGGGGATGGGCGAATAACTAACAAACGATATCGAATCAAGCTTAGACTCCTTAACAAAGTTTGTTCCTTGTCTGAATATCTATGCGTCTATAGCTTGTCTTGACCATTTCTCAGCTACGATATGTGATTGACGGAAGTGATAGACATTATGCACTCACACACACTTTCAAACACAATTTTAAAGAAAATTAGCAAGCTTCATAATTACTTTTTACATTTTTGTAAATAGTTTAAATAAATCAAACAAGTCGTGCAATACTGACCACATGCTCTTCATGGATACGATACTCGACTTACCCTAGCTACCTAGGTTAATTGGGTTTTTGACTGATCGGGACGACATGGTCTGTCAGGTTTCAACTTTCAAGAACAATAATTGACCATATACAACAAATTGAATGAATGAAAAAGAAAGTAGAAATTGATGATTCAAGTAACAAAAAGATCTGGTGGAGGATTATAACTCGATCGGAATACAGATTGGAAAAGAAACTATAAATTGATGATTCTAGTAACTAAAAGAAAGTACAGATTGATTGCAACTTTAGGGTTTGTGGAATTAAGAAGTGCAAAGGTAAATTGGACGTTATTTTCTAGATCGGAATATAGGTTTTTTATTTTTTGTTTTTTAAGTGTTTTTTTATTTATAAATATATACTTTTAATAAAAAGGTAGGGTAAAATGACTGAAATACCCTCAGTTTCTTGCATATGATCAGACTTAACTGATAACTTTAACTGAGTTAGTATTAAAGGACGTACAGTGTAATGGTTTTTACAAACAAAGGATTGTGACTGTAATTATTGAAGTTAAAGGGTATCCATTGCAATCCGATACAAACATAAATGACAAAAAGTGCAATTTACCCTATAAAATATAACCCCCGCACACACATATAACATATCTAACACACACCATGCCCAACAAACCCACACACACGTACACTCATAACACAAAACATAATCAAACTATAACGTCTAAAATTCTTATTTATACAAAGGAGTTTCAACAATGACAACAAAACGGGTCAAACATGAAACTTACAAAATTGACCATAAAACTTCGACATAAACAAACCGAGTTAACTACATAAAAGTTTACATCCAAATCCGAGATGACCATCATGAACATAAACAACAAAAGTTCCGGAATCTTTTTAAAGTTAAGTATTTACAAAAAAAAAAAAACTAAAACATAACATGGAAGTTTCCAACAAAATTTTTTGACCCGTTTAGTCAAGTATCATAGCGGAAGCATGCGAGATGGTATGTACGTTCCAACGTGGTGTCACCTAACACGATAGTTGTAACAACCCTTAAATAAGCCCCACAATAATTCGTAATCATAAACCAATACGCGTACGATCAAAATCTGATTAAAAAATCAAAAATATAATGTTTTGTGGTCTGTCGCGGGGCGCGACAGCCTTGACCAAATCCATCGCGGGCCGCGAAGACCTCTGACATCGCCTTGGACACGTGTCAGACACGTATTGTCCACGTGTGAAACCTACCCGTGACACGATCCACTTATGCCCTAGCTAGGGGGCTTTGACGGGGCGTGACAGGATACCTCAATGGTATCGCGGGGAGCGAAAACCCCATGTTTCACCTATAAATTGAGAATTCAGGCTGTAGTTCAAACTCGCTCAATTCTTTTCTTTTATCTCAACGTTGTGCTCAGATATTATACCCTTTAAATACCCGAAGTACCAGAACTCAGCCCCAATATCAGGGTAATAACTCTAAATCACTTACACGGTACTATATCCGATCGATTGAAACCAATCCAATGGTTGTTTAAGTGTTGCCGGTACCCGGCTATACTTTGTCATTCATTGTGGGTTTTGATCTCGTGATTATCATTAAAGTTGAATTGAGTTAATACACTCATAAGTGGGCATTGTGTATTTATTAGGTTTACAAGCTTTAAACCAGTAGGCAAGATCTATCAACCTAAACCTGCAATGTGAGTCATTCTCTTTTTATCAAAATGCTTTGCAAAACCCTAAATGTTTTCCAGTTATAATTATAGTGATTAAGTCTTTGTATTCTTAAATTACTACTAGTACGTGGAGTTTTGTATACATTACTTGTCAACCGTTACTATTGGGTGAACGGACCCAATAGTGATATGACCACAGTCACAGGTCTTGTCGAGTGACAACTTGGTCAGATAATTATAAGATATAAGCAAATGTAAAAACACTTAATACTATAATTATGACAATGTGTTTTTAAACAACTGAATGAACTCACCGGTATTTTTCGCTGACCAAATGTTTTTAAAACGCGTTTCAGATGATTTACTATAAAGAAAGGAAAAAGTGTCGTGAAGCACTTCAGCTTAAATAAGTGGCTATGTAAACCTTAAATAAACGTGTTTTCTGTAAATAAAGAATTTCCCAGAGAAATTCCTTTCTGTAAATACGGGGTTTACCCCACAGTTGATGAAATGAAAATTTGGTGTTTTGAAAACTCTGATAAAAAGTTTCCTGACACTCGGCCCTGATGATTTTCCGCAGCCAAATTATAAACACCGGTGTTGGATCGTTGTGTGACCCTAACGAGTCAATCAGAAGAGTTTAGCATCTATTTCAAAGGCGGAATCAGAGAAATAGACGTGTAACAACTTGATTCTCTTTAATTATCTTCTTTTTATTGATTCCAAAGCTTTTACAGATCGTTTGACAAACTGGCAGCACCTCGGCTCTGAATCGGAAAAGTTACAAATGACCAAGCAACTCAGCTATTTATACTTGTGCTAATTCCGTTTGAAAGTGGCACTGCCATTTCAAGCGAAATTACCCACTTTAACACAAATCCTAGTTTCTAACCTGCTGAGCACTGGTTTATCCTATCTAAACACAAGACTCAATAAAGACGAAGTTAACAGACATTTGTGCACCAACAGACTCCCCCTTGGATGTTGATGAAGTCTTTAGCATCAAATCTTCAGTCTTTAGTCTTTGTCTATCTTCTTGCTCTGTCCAATTTGTCTGACACTGTAAGCATCCTTCAATTGTTCTCTTCTTCTATCAACAGCTAGCATGAATCACAGAATCTGAATCTTTAACATTCTTCAAGCTCCCCCTTGAATGTAGATCCATAAACTGTATCTAACTTTTAAGTCTTTAGACTTCCCCTATCAGTTAGCTGGGATTTTGCTATGCTGTTTTCAATAACAAACCTGTTACCTGCACAATCTCTACCTTAACATAAGATTTATGATTATAACAATTTCAATCCAAAATTACCATTTGACTTCATTTGTTAGTTTTGTCAGAATTAAGAAATCCACTTAAGTATCTAGGTACAAGTTAATGACCCTAGGCACTTAATTTGTCTACCAAGTCCAATTTAATGACCTTGGTTGACCTGAGACAAAACACACTGACATTTTGTACAAACTAGTTCAATCAATTTTCTGAAAAATACAAGTCTCAATTTAATGAACTTGTTTTGACTTTTCAATTTACAAGTTTTAACATGATAAGCTCCCAACTCATCTTCCAGCTCAGAAACTTCCTGCATCTACTTCAAATTTCGAATCTGAAGATCAGCTTTCCACTTTGGTTTGTCGGAAAATAAAGCAGAAATGTAAAATCTTTTTGGATTTTGAATAAAGTTTCTAAACTATAAATGAAATACAGAAATAAAATGCAGTGAATGTAAACTATTTACAAACATATTTTTGGTGAGCGTGTTAGGGAATCATATCAGCTGTCCGACAAGTCACAAGTACCGTTAAGCTTTAATTTCATATTCAGAATTAAACAATTCACTTAGATTGTCGAAATACTGATCCGCTTAAATTCTCACACACATTTCAATCTGTCCAGGATACGAATTAGGTGTATTAAGAACTTAAACTCATTCATGTGTCCCACCTCTTGAATATACTCCCGTATCCAGAACCCAATATTCAGTCTTACAGGTGAGTATACCACAGATGATATATGTAAGGGGTTAAATTGCGAGGGCCGTGAGAGCTCAGGTCAGAACTTCCGTTCAGCAGAGAGATGTCGGCTTCGACTTTAAGTGGGTCCCCTTTAGAGGATCTTTTTTACAACAACAATGATTAGCATTTTTAATGTTTCATCATTTTTGTGCTAATGGTGGTGCTATATTTCAAGCAAGCGTAAAGTATTATACGGGGACTAGGTCATTGCTTCCGTAAAATCAGAAGTCCCGGGATAATACCCCAGATATCACTGAGTATAAAGACATAGTATCTCAGAAAGAGGGATCTTTCAAACGAAATTTCAGGGGTTACCTATATATCCAAGTAGTGTTCCCCACGAAATAAGCAAGTAAAGATTTAGGTTTATATCCCGAACAAACCTACTAAATGTGCAAAAACCTATCGGCATATCATCAGCGAGACTATTTAACTCTTTTAAACTTTACATATCTTTAGCATACCATAACTGTCAAGCCAATTTACTATCATTTTCCCTTTTTACACAAGCTCTTTCTGGTTTTCTATTGTTTTTGTATTTTGAAAATATCTCATGTTTTTGGAGTTTTGATTTTTTTTATTGTTTTTGTATTTTCTGAAAATATTACCCTATACTCCCCCTAAATACCAAAACAAGTAAAAAAATCGACAAACCATTGCAGATTGCTTCTCAACATCATCTACAATGTCTCCTTCATCAACGCCCAGAATCTCCTCCAACACCGATAAAAGCTTCATACCGTTCAATTTTAACAAGTATTGAAAACGAGTTTTATCAAACGCTTTGGTATGTAAATCAGCCTTTTGTTCGTCAGTGTGGATTTTCTCAATTCGTATCAACTTCTTCTCGAAACAATCTCGGATGAAGTGATGACGAATTTAATGTGTTTCGTTTTAGTGTGATGAACATGATTTTTATTGATGTTTATCGCTGCCTCATTATCAACAAAGATAGGAGTGTTAAGAAATTGCAAACCGTAGTCGCGCATCTGTTGTTGGATCCACAAGATCTGAGAGCAGCAACTGCTAGCAGATACATACTCCGCTTCACATGTGGACAAAGCTACAGAGGTCTGCTTCTTGCATTTCCAGGTGACCAATCGTGATCCGAAAAACTGGCACCCCGCTGTTGTTGATTTAGCGTTAACTTTGCAGCATCCGAAATCGGAATCGAAATACCGTTTGAGCGTGAAATCGCCTTCTCTTGGATAGCACAACCCCAGTGATGGAGTTCCTTTAAGGTAGATTAATATCCTTTTCACAATCACCATTTGCGAAGCTCTTGGTTTAGACTGAAATCTTGCTACGAGGCAGGTTGGATACATAATATCGGGTCTTGAAGCTGTCAAACACATCAGCGATCCGTTCATGGAACGATATAACGTTTCATCTACCTTCTCTCCGGTGAGATCAGGGTTTATCCCATGATTCGTCGCTAATGGGGTGGAAGCTGGAGTAGAACCTGACATCCCAAATTTCTCTAAGATATCATGAACATACTTCGTCTGATGTATGAAAATCCCCTTAGGCAGTTGATCAACCTGAAGTCCCAAGAAGAATTTCATCTCACCTATCGATGACATTTCAAATTTCTGCTTCATAACTCTTTCAAAATCTTTGCACAGATTTTCATTTGTTGACCCAAATATGATGTCGTCCACGTATATCTGAACTATCAGAAGATGTCCGTCGACCTCTTTGGTGAAGAGAGTGGCATCCACTTTTCCACGGATGAAGCTGTTGGCTAGCAGGTGTTGAGACAATGTCTCGTACCAAGCTCTCGGGGCCTGGTGTAAACCATACAGCGCTTTATCCAGCAAATAAACCTTGTCTTTGTGGATTGGATCAGTGAAACCCGGTGGTTGTCCGACATATACCTCCTCTTTTACCTTCCCATAGAGAAACGCCGATTTAACATCTAGCTGATAAACTTTAAAATTTTTCCAAGATGCAAATGCTAGGAAGATTCTGATCGCTTCAAGTCTAGCCACGGGAGCATATACTTCGGTGAAATCTATACCCTCCTGCTGACTAAAGCCCTGAACTACGAGTCGAGCTTTGTTACAAATAATAACCCCTCTATCATCTCTCTTACATTTGAACACCCACTTGGTGTTTATCTTCCTGTGACCATCAGGCAAGTCTACCAATTTCCACACTCCTAACTTCTCAAACTGACTCAGCTCCTCTTGCATCGCATTAACCCAAGAATCTTCAGTTAGTGCTTCCTTATATGTTCGCGATTCAATCTGCGAAATAAAACAACTAAGTGAAAACTCAGTTTGTAACGGAGCAACTGTAGAATAAAAACAAGTAAGGCCTTGGTCAATTTGACGTCTAGTGCGAACGCCTGATTGTAATTCTCCAATGATCAACTCTTCTGGATGGTACGAAAGAGTTCTCGGCATCACCTCGCCTGGAACATCTACCTCGCCTTCCAAATTTGTAACATTCTGATTTGCACCTTGTTCACTGACTGGAATTGTTTGACTTGAAATCTGGATCTGCTCCCCCTCAGAATCTGAATCACCATGATCAAATACAGGCATATTATTAGATTCTTGATTATCATTGACTGCCGTCTGATTGTCATGAGCATGATCTGAAGATTGTTGAATATCATTATGTTCACCAGCATTGCTTGGACCAGCTTCATCGTCATTTGAAGTTTGTCGTCTACTTCGAATATACTCAGCTGGAAACCTTTCTTTTGATTCTTCATACTCTCTTAGAATATCCAACTCATCAAAGAACTCTGTTTCTTCTTCTTCTTCTTCCATGTCAAACGAATCCCATAAAGTATCGTAATTAAAACGCCATGAGTCGCCTGGATGCACTTGTTGGATCATTGTGTGACCCTAACGAGTCAATCAGAAGAGTTTAGCATCTATTTCAAAGGCGGAATCAGAGAAATAGACGTGTAACAGCTTGATTCTCTTTAATTATATTCTTTTTATTGATTCCAAAGCTTTTACAGATCGTTTGACAAACTGGCAGCACCTCGGCTCTGAATCGGAAAAGTTACAAATGACCAAGCAACTCAGCTATTTATACTTGTGCTAATTCCGTTTGAAAGTGGCACTTCCATTTCAAGCGAAATTACAAAAGTTAATTTCATGTAAATTGTCTGTGACCATTTCAAGCGAAATTACCCACTTTAACACAAATCCTAGTTTCTAACCTGCTGAGCACTGGTTTATCCTATCTAAACACAAGACTCAATAAAGACGAAGTTAACAGACATTTGTGCACCAACAACCGGTACCACAACTATCTGCCTCACGATGCCCAAACCGGGGTACGAGTCGGGGGCCGTGACAGAAGGTGGTATCAGAGCCACTGGTTTAAGCTAATTAAGTATTGTGAAAATACTTAAATTTAGTAGTCAGGAATGTGATTAAATGCTTCTATGAAATATCTGTGCTACTAATCAATATTATATTCGATTTTCGGAGTTCGTGTTTTCATTGTTTTTTACTAACAGTATGAGCAAGTTAATACAAGCACTCCAGAACATATCCATGAACCCGACAGATATGGTGTAACGCCCTGCTTCTTCGTACTTTCCATAATTAGAAAGTCTTGTTTGTATTTCTATTTTTGGAAGTCTCGTGTTCTTGTAATCATTCTTTCGTTGTAGTCATTGTAAAATCCGAGACTTGAATCATAAATAAAATTCATATTTCTTTAAATTCGTGTTATACATACTTCATACATGTTTATACGTTTAATTTCGTGAAACAATTGATACATTATTCAAAAATCTTGGAAACTATGTGTTAAACTTGCAAATACGTGGAACTTACGAATCATACGTTATTTTGATACATATGATACTTATTTACGACATTTGTATGCTAAATTATACTTCATCATACTTGGTTTATGTTAATCATACTTGTTTTACCCTTATACTATGCTTTTATGTCACAAAATACCCTCAAACACCTTTAATCTTGCAAATAGGAACTTAAGGGACCAAAAATGTCAACTTTTGAAACTTGATGCCCAGCCCCACCAAGCTCGTGGGTCGCAACCCGGCCCCCTATGGTGGCTCGCGGCCGGTGAGAGCCCTGAATCCGGAGACAGCTCGTTTCTTGGTCGCGGATTGGGCATAAGTGTGTTTGTTTAGTGTGTTTCTTGCACTTAATGACCCCCCAAACCAACCCTAATTCATTCCCTATAAAAACCAAGCCTTCTCCATGCATTTTTCACTTTCCAAACACTCCAAAATCACTCTCAATCACTCAAAACGCAGCTATAAACAGAAGCAAGACAAATTCACTACAACTCACTAAAATGAGCATAACTTCCTCATTTCTTAACCTTTTTCCATGATTCTTCTTTCTATTTGCTTGGAACAACCTTAGGTATGTTTCCAATAGGTTTTCCATGGAAAACCAAGGCTGGAACATCACCAAATAAGGCTCCAAACTTTCTGTTTTGATTAAACTTTGCTAAACTTGCTTGAACTTGAGTTATCTCATACACATTCCTATGTCCTTATGCTCATAATCACTTCTATGGTCAGTTGGACTTAAAAACAAGGTTGTGACACTTAAAATCAGAGGTTAACACCTCATAAACTTTCTGTTTTGGTTAGGGTTTAACGCACAAATAATGAACAAGCTTAAAGCTTGATGTTTGTGTGATTATAGGACTAGCTTGGGCTATCCAACTTGAAAATCCACACATTACTTGATGATTTCTTAGATTAGTTGTAGTTAACTTATTCTTTATTGTATGTTCATAACCCTCCTTGATTGTTTATAACAACAAGTGTAGTGGTGAACACCAAAGAGGTACCTAAACGGAAGATTCATCTTCCTACCTCCTACATGACTTGTATGAATATCTAAGAGGTTCCTAAATGGAAGATTCAACTTCCTACCTCATGCTTGACCCATATGACATTCTTATATTATTATTACTTATAATTTGTACTATGCAACTAAGTAACCAAACCATGATGATGACCTAGTGGTCATTTGTCAAGATGTTAAGTTACATCATATAAACCTTATGTGTAAGATGATTATTTTCCCATATGTTACTTTCCATGTTCTTTTGATTCCAATCCTTAATCTTCTGTTATCCTCAAATACTCATACACCTTTGTTTCTTCATGTAGAAGGACTTGGTGTTCCAACCTCCCACAACAACAACTCTCTCACGGATTCACAAGTGGAAAGCTTGCAAAACAGTGAGTATACTCGAACCCCTTTTACGTTTACCACCTTTTTAGGGTGTAACATGTTTACCTATGAAACTTACACTTAAACTTTATTCTTATTTGCACAAACATTCCTTATACATACATGCTTACTTGATTGCTTGATACTTTAAACTTGGGGTTATACTTTTTATGTTAGACTTATCATTATCTTCGATCGAGCCTATCCTTAACATATATAGCGCTATAGGATTAACGCACCGCCTGTAAACTTCGGGTTATGTTAAGAGCTTATTGCGTTTCAACTTTGGTTTGATTAGTTAAACACATGCCGAATTTATGGTTTATCTTGTATCAATAGCTTGCCATGTGGAATTGTTTTATGCTATGTATGTATGAAACTTGTATACTCGCATTTGCTTTTGCATTGAACTCTATTGTAAACATGTTACAGGTTGAGGATGATGTCGCAACCCCCATCCCTTAACAACCCGGGAACGGGCGGCCGCGGCCAGTTTTGGTGGTATCTGTGTTTTATCTTGTTTGGCAGCGAAATTTTCATCAGGACCGTAGTTAGGAAATATTTTATCAGAGTAAAATACCACGCTTTTTAATATATCAAACACATGGGAAAAACCCAACTTTCAAGTACACACATTTTTATAGTGATAAACCCTATTTTATTTAAATAAAACATCTCTTTATTTTAGGTAACTTTATAGCCACTTTTCCAAGCTTTTAGTGATGTCCAGCTAGCTTCTATCTGGCTTTCACATGTTGTTACCTGAAACACGTTTAAAAACATTTTGTCAGTGGGAAATACTGGTGAGTGAATCCCAGTTTAATCAAGTTTAGTAAAAACCATTGTACAGTATTGAGGGCGGTCGCGCAATTACATTTGTTTCCATCTATTCAATTACCACCCACGGTACTGTCAACCCGGCTTGTGGTCATGTTACTCCTCACAAGGTAGTAACAAATTTTGTATACAAAACCCCAACATACCGACGATAATTATAGAATACAAATACTCACTCACTATTTAATATATCATTAATTAAGTGAGGTTTTGTAAAAACAATTTGTAAAAAGGAGATTACTCACATTGCTGTCTTAGGTTTCCTTTAAGGGTTTCCTGGTGATTATCTATAATTTACAAAAATGCACACGCGTTAGTATAATAACCCAATATTTACGTTAGTAATACCCTCCCCGAGACGGCATTCCAACGACTACGTCGGGCAGAACCACGACAGCCGTTACGGAACCCTGGATCAATCGGGCAGCGTATCTAATACGTAATCGGGGTTATGATACTTACAATGGAGCAGAACTTCGTTATTTAGGGGGGTATTATGCCCGAAAATTATAATTGCTATGTAGAATTTTGAGAGAGAGAACGAGAGATTGAACGGTTTGAAACTGAGGCTGGAGGCCTTCATTTATAGTGACCCCTCGACTTCCCTCGCGGCCCGCGACAAAGGTTGGGTAGGCCCTAGCCTGGCCCAGTCATCAACTAGCTTCGCCACACGTCCGACACATGGCCTTACCAGGCTGCGCCTCATGTCTCCTCGCTCGCGCCCCGCGTAGACCAAGGAGAGGTCTTACGCGGCCCGCGACAGCCCTAAAATCCTTGTTTTTAATTAAATTTAATAAAAATAAGAGTATTCAGGGCCCGTTTTTGTATACGGGGTGTAATTTAGGACATATAAGGATATTCTAATTATTTTTAGGGAGTCGGAATTATATTTTGGAGGGTTGTTATATCCTCCCCACCTTTTTTTAGAGCTCGTCCTCGAGATCTACTAGAACAAGTGTGGATATTTCTTTTGCATTTCTGATTCAAGCTCCCATGTGTACTCTGGTCCTCTTTTGGAATCCCATTTCACTTTGACCAGAACTAATCTCTTGTGCTTGAGGTTCTTAACTTTCTTGTCTTCGATCTGTAGGGGTCTTTCTATAAACTTAAGCTATTCATTTACCTCTATATCCTTAAGAGGCACTACCATTGATTCATCCGCTAAGCATTTCTTGAGATTAGATATATGAAACACACCATGTATTCCTGCCATTTCCTCTGGCAGTTGTAGCTGATAGGCTACAGGTCCTATTCTTCTAATAATCTCAAAAGGTCCAACATACCTGGGACTTAGCTTTCCCCTCTTGATGAATCTTACCACTCCTTTCCAAGGAGAGACTTTTAGTAATACTTTATCTCCTTCTTGAAATTCCAACGGCTTTCGTCTGTTATCAGCATAACTCTTTTGTCGATCACGTGTTGCTTTCAGTCTTTCCTTGACTTGAATGATTTTGTCAGTTGTTTCTTGTACTATCTTGGGTCCGGATAGTTGCTTTTCTCCAATTTCTGCCCAACAGACTGGGGTTCGCCACTTTCGTCCATAAAGTGCTTCGAATGGTTGATACTTGTGTGATAACTGTCATTGTAAGAAAATTATATTAATGGTAAGTGATCGTCCCAATTACCTTCGAATCAATTACACAAGCTCTAAGCATGTCTTCCATTGTCTGAATTGTCCTTTCGCTTTGTCCATCCGTTTGAGGATGATAAGCTGTGCTTAGATTTAGCTTGGTTCCCATGGCTTTTTGGAAACTTGTCCAAAAATGAGAGGTAAAACGGCTATCCCTATCAGACACAATTGATAAAGGAATTCCATGTAATGAAACTATTTCATTTACATATAATTTAGCTAGCTGTTCCATACTAAAATTTTCCTTCATTGGTAGGAAATGAGCCGACTTGGTTAGTCTGTCTACAATCACGCAGATTATATCATTACCTTTTCTTGTTTTGGGTAATTTGGTAACAAAATCCATTGTTACTAATTTCCACTTCCACACTGGCATCTCTAACTGCTGTAATAATCCTGAGGGTTTCTGATGTTCAGCTTTAACTTGTGAACAAGTTAGACACTTAGAAACATAAGCCGCTATATCCTTTTTCATTCCTATCCACCAAAAATTCTTTCTTAAATCCTGATACATTTTATCACTTCCAGGATGCATCGTATACTTAGACTTATGGGCTTCTTCTAATATATGGTGGCGTAGGTTTCCTAATTTAGGTATCCACATTCTTTTCTTATGGAATCTCCAAATTCCATCTGTTCCTTGTTCTAATTCTTTAATCATTCCTTTCAATTTCTCAGTGTCATCCTTGATTACTGATTCTTGTGCCTTTTTAATCTGTTCATTTAAATCTACCTGTAGATTTAATTTAAGAGAACGTACTTTTTTTTGCTTTTCGTGATATTTTCGACTTAAAGCATCAGCAACTACATTTGCTTTTCCTGCATGATACTGGATATTACAATCATAATCACTAAGAATCTCCATCCAGCGTCTTTCTCTCATATTCAATTTCTTTTGCCCGAAAACATACCTTAAACTCTTATGATCTGTGAAAATGGTAAACTTACTACCGTAAATGTAATGTCTCCAATTTTTAAGAGCAAAAATTATGGCTCCTAATTCTAAATCATGAGTTGAATAATTATCTTCATGATTCTTAAGTTGTCTAGATGCATAGGCTATAACCTTTGTCGTTGCATTAACACACAACCATAACCTAACTTAGAAGCGTCACAATAGACTACAAAGTCTTCAGTTCCTTCTGGTAACGCTAGTATGGGTGTGTTGGTTAATCATTGCTTAAGGACTCTAAAGGCTTCTTCCTGTTTTGGTCCCCATTCAAACTTAACAGATTTACAGGTTAACTTAGTTAAGGGAATGGCTATTCTAGAAAAATCTCGAATAAATCTTCTATAATAACCGGCCAATCCTAAGAAACTTCTAACCTCAGTTGGTGACTCAGGGGTTTTCCATTTGGTAATTGCCTCGATCTTGGTAGGATCCACATGAATTCCTTCATGATTGAGTAAATGTCCAAGAAACTGTACCTGTTCTAACCAGAACTCGCACCTTGAAAACTTAGCATAAAGCTTTTCTTTCCTTAATAAACTCAAAAGTTCATGCAAATGCTTTGGAAGTTCCTCTTTACTCTTAGAGTAAATGAGAATATCATCTATAAAGACAATTATGAATTTATCCAAATATGGCTTACATATTCGGTTCATCATGTCCATAAATGCGGCTGGGGCATTGGTTAAACCAAATGGCATGACAGTAAATTCATAATGGCCATACCTTGTTCGAAATGCGGTCTTAGGAATATCCTCTTCCTGTACCTATAATTGATGATATCCTGACCGTAGATCGATTTTTGAGAAAAATCGAGCTCCTTGCAATTGATCGAATAGATCATCAATTCTTGGTAATGGATACCGATTCTTGATCGTGACCTTGTTCAATTCGCGGTAGTCAATGCACATACACATCGATCCGTCTTTCTTTTTGACGAACAATATCGGTGCTCCCCATGGCGATGAACTTGGCTGTATAAATCCTTTTTCCAACAATTCGTCTAACTGTTTCTTCAGTTCCTTCATTTCTGCGGGTGCCAAACGGTAAGGTGCCTTGGCAATTGGTGCTGTCCCTGGTAGTAGATGAATCCTAAATTCAACTTCCCTGTCTAGCGTTAGTCCTGGTAATTCTTCTGGAAATACATCTGAAAACTGAGATACTACTGGAATATCTTTCAGTTCTTTTCCTTTAGTGTTAGTGATTATGGAAATCAAATACACTTATGATCCTTTTCTTATATAACCTGTTGTTTTCATCACAGAGATGAATTTCATGGATCTAGAGGGCTTATCTTCTTTAATTATAATCTTTTCACCCTTTGGTGAATTTACTTGAATTGACTTTTGATCATATAAAATACTGGCTTTATTGGCTATTAACCAATCCATTCCTAATACAATATCAAATCCTGCCAGATTTATTGGATAAAGGTTTGCAATAAATTTTTGATTTAAAAACTCTATTCTTGCTCCCAACAAGATTTTAGAAATCTTAATGGTTTCTCCATTTGTTGTCTCTACTAGACATTCTTGTGGGAGTTTAGTTAATGGATGATTGAGAATTTTGAAAAATGAAGTATTAATAAAACTTTGGTTCGCACCAGAGTCAAATAATACTTTAGCAAAAACATCATTAACTAAAAACGTATCGGCTATCACGTCCGGAATCATCTTAGCTTCTTCTGCAGTTAGAAAAAATGCTCTAGCATTTTTAATGTTCTTGTTGCCTATGGCTGGAACTAGTTTCGGACAATTCGGCTTGATGTGAACCTTTTCTCCACAGTTGAAGCACATTCTATTGTTAGGCTTCCTTCTGCAATCTTCTTCCTTGTGCCTTGGTATCTTGCAGAAATTGCACTAAGTGGAGCATTTTCCCGAATGCTTTTTCTTGCAGGCTTTACAGTAGGGTGCAGAGGTAGAACCTATATTTTTCCCATGGTTGGAATTACCATAGCGAAATTCCTGGGTAAGCCTTTGAGCTAGGTTTCTCCTCTGGTCTTCTTCTCGTGTACGTACTAACTCATCTGTCAAGGTATTTGCTAGTTCTACAGCTTCTTCTATGGTTTGAGGTCTAGTTGCCTTAACTACGTGCCTAATCTCGCTGATTAATCCCCAGATATAACGGGAGATTAATACAGGTTCTGGTGATGCAAGGGTTGGAACTATTCTAGCCTATTCAAAGAATAACGTAGTGTATCCCTTACTATCCACTCCAGTCATTCTAAGGTTTAGGAATTTATTTGCTATCTGTTCTTTTTCATTGGGAGGACAGAATTTTGTAGGTCCCCTTGATGTGTATGGATCTTTCACAGAATTGTCAATCCAATCAAGAGTGCGGAATCCTCTTGATCAGAATAAGCAGAATTGAGTAGAAACAGAAATCACTTTCAAACTGGGTTTCTATTGATTATCAATCACTCAAGAATTACAATCAATCTAAACCCTAACCACACAATTTCGTCCAATCCCTAAGCACTCTCACGAAATTCTCACACAAACTGTTTTTGGCTGATCAACCTAAACCCTAAAGCCTAACCTTGTTTATATAACACAAGGTTGCAACTTTAGGCATGGGTTCCTACATGGGCTAGGCCCAAATCATCCCCCATCACCCAATGTGGGTTTTGTTTAGCCCAAACTCTATTAACTCACTAATACAAAGCTAAACCCGCTAACTGTTTATCGTTTAACAAATTACAAGATATCCAAAGACCAAATCTAAGCTGTTGTCACAAACATGCACCAACAAACTCCCCCTTGACAATAGCTTCATAAAATAACTTTGTCTTCACTCATCTTGCAATCTTCATGTAGTCTTGCACTGTCTTTGGTCTTTGGATAGCTTCAGCTTCAATAGCTTCTGTCAGCAACAGACTCCCCCTAAGCTGATGCATCCAATCACCAAATCTTCAAAAACTTTAGCGTTTGAGTAAACTCCAGTTCAGCATTTGAATAGCAATCTTCAAACTCTTCATCTTTGTCTGCAATATAGAAAGGAGGTTCTACCATGCATCCAATCAAACTCTCATCTCTTCACAGCAACTCATCACTTTAACTTCTCAGCAACACACTGCTTCAATCTGTTTACTATAAAACAAACATCTCGAGAAACTATAAGAATTTTTCAACACAGTTAAATAAATTATTATTATTCAAGAGATAGTTAAACTGTATCACAGATTAAGCACTTTCAATTTATCACCAACACGCAAAACTTTTTAATCACACACCCTATAACCCGCATGATTTAAAATTTTGAACTCACTTTCCAACACTGTCTCCCCCTATCAGTAACAATTCATCCAAGAATAACAGTCTTTCGTACGTTAAGAATTTTAAACAGAAAAAGACACTATTTTTGTATTTTTATATTTTCTGAAAGCAAGTAAATAACAAAAGCAATAAACACTCTATTTTTGTGAGAATCACTGGTAAGAAGATCATATCAGCACAATCAAACTGTTTTCACACTATTAGATAATTCTTTATTTAATTTTTCGTGAAAAGCAGTCCAAGACGATTACCAGTATGTTTGTCCACTTAAACAAAATGCATGAACATTTCAAGTACCATTACCGTATGATACATTAAGGTAATATTAATTACTGAAATATTAGTGTGTCCCACTTCAGGATATACCCCCGCGATCAAGGTATGCACAAAGATTCATCGTAGTAGGTGAGTATACTGATGTCATCCTTTAAGATATCCTCACAATGTCTAGGTCTGCATATAATCTGTTTTATCATGTTTTGATTGCTTAACAATGAACACCCAAATAAATACTAATCAAATCCTGGAAATATAAACAACACACTCTATCATGCAAGTATCTTCCCTACCACATATTTCACAAGTCCAATCCAGATTTCTGAAATCTTAACTGGGAATAGGTTGAGAAGAGAACAGAATAGATCTTTAGCAGAGATGGTATAATATACAGATCAAATGAGTTTTTCTCAGTTTGATATAGGTTTCTTGGGTTTCATTTGGGCACTTGAGGGCCTCTTTCGGGTGTATTAGATCTATAGAGCGACAACGTACAGCTAGGTCAGCATGTATCTGGATGCAGCAGAAGCTGTCGTTGCCTAGCACCTCCAGGTCAGCATATATCTGGATGCAGCAGAGGAGGTACACGACTTTTTTCAGAGAAGATTTCAGAATCAGATCAAAAATGTGTGTATCGGGACAACATACAGACATTCAAATAGAAATGAGCTAATTCCAAGTGACTTTCTTTCCTGGGGTCATGTACAATTTTAGTTCTGAACAGAAAGACAGCCAAGATATCCCCAGATGAAATAACAGTATAAAGACCCAAAACTTTAGATTTTGGTAATCTATCAACACAAGATTTAAGGTCATTAAACCATACACCACTGATGTGTTCCCCACTCATATTCAGTTCATTTATGTTTATATCACATTGGTAAGTTGATTATTTCATGCTTTTTGCCTACTGGTACATCATATAATGAAGCTGCTATCACACTTAAGCAATTTAATTTCAGTTTCAGTGTGACAGTCTAACTTGCTGATGTACTATCATTTCTCCTTTATCACACAGTGATAACTCATTTTTAATTTTCTATTTTTTTATGTTTTTTATTTTTCAATGTTTTTGTATTTTTTATTTTTTAAGAAAAGCAGTAAACTATTTACAAAAATTCTTATGAAAAAACAGTTATTCAGGATTCCTCATCCCGTTGAGTTCGACTAAATGTTCAAAGCGAGCCCTGTCAAAAGCTTTAGTATAAAGATCTGCCAGGTTATCTAATGTGTCGACTCAGCACTTTGAACTTCAATTTAAATCATTTAAAATATATATATATCAACAATCTCACATCCCCCATCATATGCCTAGAGCAGCCATTATCAACATAAGTTGATAATCCTCCTTAGCAGCTCCTGCACACACCAACTAAGAAATTAGTTAGATTGGGGAACCCAAGCCTTAATGGTCTTGGGTCGTCCAAATTCACCAACCACTTGAACATCCATCCAATATCCATTACTCCTAACTGGAGTCTTGGATCTCAGACCTGTTGATGGAAATAGGTTTTGATTTCCATAAGGTCTATGGTCCTGAGGGTTCCTATATGTGTTTGGACTATTTGACCTTTGAAAATTTTGATTTTGATATCTTGAATTTTGATTCCAAGAAGCATTATTGTTGTAATTTCTAAAGCCATTGTTATAAAAATTTCGACCACCATTATTCTGGTATCGATTTTGATATTGACCTTGACTTCTGAAATTATTAGAATTAAAATTGTTCATTCTTGGTGAACTGCTTCTAGGTCTGTCAAATCTGCCTGGTGGAGATCTAGGCTGAAATCTAGGTTGATTTCTTTGAAAACGTGGAACCTGTGAAGTTCCTGTTCCAGCCTTATCTACACCAACAGCAACATCCTCTGGTTGCTTAGGAGCAGATTTCTTTGGAGAATTTGCAACTTTCTCCTCATTATCACCTTTCTTCTCAGGTGATTTCTCTTTCTTTCTCTCACTCACTTGTGCTTCACTCTTTTTGTTAGGACAGCAGCAAGCTACATGTCCCTTGGTGTGACATTTGAAGCGTGATCTCTTTTTCGAAGACTTCTTCTCTGAAGCCTTTGAACTAGATTCGGGATTTGATGATGATGCATTAGAAGGATTTTCTTCAGTTTGCTTAATTTCAGATTTTTCAATGTTCTTATTTTTAGCAAACTCTACATTTGATTCATTTTCAATTACAGCAGTTTCATTTTTCATGTCACTTCCTTGAACAAAATTAACACTTTCAACAAAAGTTGGATTTTATTCTTAGGATGTGATGTGTTCTTTTTCAAAACAGGTTTGCTGTCATTATCCTTCTTAGCATCAGCATTCTCAAAAACATTTCCTTGACGTGATGTGGAACTACTTGGTGATGTTGACCCAAAGTCCATGAGATCATCTTCATCAGGCAAGAAAGAATAGTCATGACTAACAGGAGGTGGAACTTCATTGAACCCATGAAATCCCACACTGGTTTTGTCATTACTTTTCTTCAAGCCACCCATCATATGTTTCATAACAAAAGTAGAGTCTCTGAATTGACCTAATTTCTTTTCAAGTTCAACAATTTTGAGTTGTGCATCTGACAACTCTTTGCATTTATCAGAAATCTCTTTTGTTTTCTCAGCCATCATTTCATGAGCTAAGTCTATGACTTGAAGTTTTTCATTTAATTTGCAGGTTACAGCTTCAATTTTACTTTCATAACCTTTTATCTTCTTCAAGTATGATGATTCATTTCTTTTAGCAAAAAAGTTTGCTTCTTTTATGGTAGACATCTCGCCCACCAGACTTTGGTTTTGTGTGGAGAACCTGTCAACTTCACCCTGTAATTCACGACATTTTAAACACACAGAATTAGACTTTACCTCTCCTGTTTGTTTATCAAGGTTGGCCATTAGAGCCACAAGCTGAGCTTCCATTCTTTTATATTTTGCTTCCTTTTCTTCAGCTTCCTTTTCATGGTCAGACTTTTGCGTTTCCTCTTCAGCATCTTTTGTCTGATCACCCTTCTCTTCTGCAGCTTTACTCTCTATCTTGACCTCTGCCTCAGCATCCACTTTTGCTTCAGCATCTTCCACAGTAGCTTCACCATC
This sequence comes from Helianthus tuberosus, assembly GCA_030545235.1. NCBI lineage: Eukaryota > Viridiplantae > Streptophyta > Magnoliopsida > Asterales > Asteraceae > Helianthus > Helianthus tuberosus. The sequence goes on along the minus strand of CM060371.1, from coordinate 39,611,363 downwards.
ATCAACTGGAGTTATCTCTGCCATGAATGCCTGTGTGACATTGTCATCTTTTTCCAAGTGAATACTCCAGTCATATGAACCTTCTCTAGCAGTAGAGATCAGCGCTCTCGAGTTAGAGTTGTTTGATGCATTCCTGTTGTTTGAACTCTGACTCGAAGTCTCCTGCTTTTGTTTTTGACATTCCCTAGCAAAATGCCCATAACTTTTACAGTTGGAGCATCTCACTTTGGTCTTATCAAAACCAACAGTCTTTCCTATAAACTTCCTTCCTGTTCGGTTCATAAATCTCTTCACTCTTCTAGTAATCATGGCCATTTGCCACTGCAAATCCATATCTTCAAGATCATCAGGGTCAATCTGATCATAATCTTCATCCAAAGTAGCAGGATCAGATATCTTCCCCTGAATGTAGTTTTCATATGAAGCAACAAATGAAGCAAGTAGAGCAAGATGCTCTTCAGCAGACTTCACACTCATTGGCATTGACTTAACACCACTACTCTACTTAGAAGCTGATGTTTTCTTGGCTCCTGTTGATCCTCCTGAAGCAGCTACAAAACACACATCACCATCTTCATTCACTGTGACCTGCTCATTCTCACACGAAAGAAAAGCAGTAGCAGAGTCGCTAGAAGCGTTGTGTGATGAAGAAGATGCAAGCCCATTGTAAATCATTGGATCTTGAACCTGATCATATCCAGTATCTTTCTTCTTCATACTGAGCTCATAAGCTCTCAGCTTGCCAACTACTTCTTCCAGCTCCTTTGTCTCATAATCTGCCTCTCCCTTAATCATGAGAGTGTAGATATCCCACTTAGTAGGTAAGGCATCGAGCAGTTTGTCATTCTTCTCTACATCAGTATAGCAATCAATCTTATAGTTTTCCATTTCTGACATCAGATGATAGTAACGTGTGATGATGTCCTCAAGTGACTCATGCTTCATGTGCTTGAAAATAGCAAACTGCTTCTTCAGTAGATCAATCTTGTTTTTCTTAACATCTGCATTTCCTGCATATCGTTTTTCTAATGCATCCCACATATCTTTTGAATTTGTGTACTTTGTGAATGTATGCTTGATGCTATCAGGTAACGACATTTTAATAGCAGCCAATGCTCTCTTTTCAGCCTCATACATCTTTTTATCATTCTCTTCCATGTTCACATAGGCTGTTCTACGTGGTCTGCCCTCAAAGTCGTGAGTAGGGTTTGTGTACCCATCTTCAATACATATCCACATGCGCATGTCTTGATATTCAATGAAGGATTGGAAACGATCCTTCCATGTCAAATAATTTTCCACCTTCATCATCTTAGGCGGTTTGTTGGTAGTGCCAACCTCATGCTCCATTCTCAACAGCTCATTCAAACTAGACATGTTCGACATTTTTAACTTAACAGACTGATAAAACCGTACAAAATTTTTCCGAAAACAGTGGTTACCAAATTACACCGTTAGAATCGTATCGAAAAGACGAGTCTAATGATATCTAATGTCAAAAACCGAATTCGGGATTTTCCAGAGTCTTAACGGGATTTTCCAAAAAAAAAAATTATTTTTTTTTTGTCCTAAAAATACGAGGAATGTAACGGTGCAGACGGTTCTGTCAAACGAGCTACGGATCAATTTCTATTTTCGAAAACGTGAATTTTTTGTTACGCTAGCCAGAAAATATTCCACCTTTTTAAATTTGCTGGTTTTTAAATTTGCTGATAATTTCGCTGAGGAGCAATTAATTTCACTGGTCAGATGGTCAATTTCGCTGGTCAAAGTTCAAGTTCGCTGATTAATTTCGTCTGTTAATTTCGCCGGGTAACTAGTTCGCTATTACGACGACCAGTATAGTCGCCGAAAACCGTAATAATTTCGCTGAGGAAAATTATACGGTTACCAAAGTCGCCTTTGGATTTTAACGTCGCCGGTAATTTCGCAGATCACTTAATTTCGCAGGTCCAGACTGTGAAATTACTCTAATTCGCCAGTTAAACTTGGAAACTAGATCTGTTCGAAATTCTAAAGATTCTTCCGGATTCCTTAACAGTTTCTGCAAAATCAAAACAGCAAAATATCAGTGATTTTCAAAAAAACAGTGAAGAACAGAAAGAAGAACGTGAAGAACACGAAGAACAGTCTTCGAATCTTCAAGTCTATCAGCCGAAAACTTTTCCAGAATCAACCAATTCTTTCCAGAAATCCTGCAAAACAGCAAACAAACAAACCAGAAGATCAAAACAGCCAACAAATTTCGAAAATTTTATCAAAAATTTCGAAAATTTCAAAACCCTAATTTTTCAGGTTTCAAAATTCGAAAATCTCCCTGTTTCTCCAAGCACAATTCTGAACCGAGCCTTCAAGAGCCTAATGCTCTGATACCAATTGTAGGTCCCCTTGATGTGTATGGATCTTTCACAGAATTGTCAATCCAATCAACAGTGCGGAATCCTCTTGATCAGAATAAGCAGAATTGAGTACAAACAGAAATCACTTTCAAACTGGGTTTCTATTGATTATCAATCACTCAAGAATTACAATCAATCTAAACCCTAACCACACAATTTCGTCCAAGCCCTAAGCACTCTCACGAAATTCTCACACAAACTGTTTTTGGCTGATCAACCTAAACCCTAAAGCCTAACCTTGTTTATATAACACAAGGTTGCAACTTTAGGCATGGGTTCCTACATGGGCTAGGCCCAAATCGTCCCCCATCACCCAATGTGGGTTTTGTTTAGCCCAAACTCTATTAACTCACTAATACAAAGCTAAACCCGCTAACTGTTTATCGTTTAACAAATTACAAGATATCCAAAGACCAAATCTAAGCTGTTGTCACAAACATGCACCAACAGAATTTCCTTTCCACCATGTTTTTAAATTCCTCCCATTCCAAATTGTAAACCCTGTCACTTCCTCTAGATTGGAGGATAGTGTTCCACCATTCTAAGGCTGAGTTCTTAAACAGATTGGAAGCAAACATTATCTTATCCTCTTCCGTGCACTTGCTTATTTTTAAAACGGCCTCAGTCTTTTCTATCCAGCGTAGAGCTGCAACGGCCCCTTCGTTGCCCGGGAATTCCATTGGTTTGCAAGACCAGAATTCTTTATAAGAACAACCATAAGATATGCTTCTTCTTCTTTTGGGAATGCGCACTTGAAGTAAGGGTCCATTGTTTACGCTGTGTTCAGGTTCAGTAGGTAGTTTACTGCTATGATTACTTTTATTATCCGCTTCCCTAACTGTTTGAATAATATATGGCATCGCATCTATTATTCCTTGTGCCACTATGTGTTGAATAGCACTGTTATCCACTTGGTTTCCATTATTATCATTGTTCGGGTCATCGTTATTCTGGTTTTCCGGGTTATTAGCCGGGTTCTCTTGATTCACTTGGTCGGCCATCTGAATTTTAAACATTTATCACGTATTAATATCACATGATAATAATTAATGCAAGTAATCATACAACACACATTTTGGTCAAAATCGTCGATCATTACGACTTACTGTGTCTTATACTATGCATTCATATATATTACAGTGCAACTGAAATTGAAATTACACTACTAGTAGGCATCCGTAGCTATGATTTAAAATTTTTTTCAAACATACACGCATATTATATATATATATATATATATATATATATATATATATATATATATATATATATATATATAGGGGATGGTTCATTGGGGAACACTAAAAAAGTGGGGAACGGGGGAACACTTTTAAAAATTATACTTAACATGTTAAAAAAAATATTTTTCTAATTTTTTTTCGGTGCTTTTTCTTATAAATACAAGTAGAAACATTTTTGATAAAAAAATCAAAAAATAAAAATATAAAAAAATGTTTAAAAAACAGTTATATCTTATAGAATTAACTTAACATGTTAAAAATATTTTTTTTTTAAAAAAATTTCAGCGCTTTTCTTTATAAAAAGGAGGAGAAACTAGTCGAGTAAAAAAATAATTTTTCTAAAAAAAACATTTTTTAGCCTTTTTTTAATTGTTTTTTTTAATATTTTTAGTTTTTGATTTTTTTTATTAAAAATGCTTCTACAAGTATATATAAGGAGAAGCGTCGAAAAAGATGTTTAAAAAAATAATTTTTAACATGTTAAGTTAAATTTTTAAGAGTGTTCCCCGGTTCCCCACTTTTTTAGTGTTCCCCAATGAACCTCACACTATATATATATATATATATATATATATATATTATTATTATTACTACCTCCACCATCACCTTTACTGATATGGGTTCATCCAGAACTCCATATTGCGCTCGTCATACTTCCAGACGAGTCGCTCTCCAACCTGCCTCATCCTTTCGCTACTTTCTAAAATCTCTTCTCCGAAGGTTCGGAGTTCTTGCACATTTTCTACACTCATTGGGGGTGCGGGTGTTGGGACTGGGTTTGGAAACTGGGGCATGGGTTCTTCCTGAGGATATGGATTGTCTAGGATTTCCCTAATGTATTCATCATTATCATAATAGGGATCTAGAGGGTCCAGACCTGGGTAAGCTGCTAGGTTTGGCATGGGTTCGTCTGTTAGGTGGTAGCGTTGTTGATAATCCCTATGATCATCAAACCACGGGTCGTAGTCTGGGTCTAAGGGATTGGGTGCTGGTACACTAGGTATCTCTTCTGGGTTAAAATCATGCATTTGGACTTGGTTTTCTGGGTTGTTTTCGATTTCCATTGGCTGTGTGGGGAATAGTGGTAATGGTTGGGGTGCTACGAGTTGCTCCAGGTTAGGGTCGGCAGCTGTGGTTGCTAAGATATGGAAGTTTGCTAAACTCCTATTGAGCATGTCTTGGGTGTGGGCCTCTGTTTCTCTTTTAGCGGCTGATAACACTCGCTGCTATTGTAACTTTTTCATTCTCTTCCTATGCTCATGTGCCCCCTACTGAACCATCCTCTCTTTTTAGGAGGGAATAGCTCTTCAGACTGAGACTTAAACACGAATATCCTATCTTCATTGTCAGCTGAATACCCTGAGAGGGCAGGCTGTAAAGAGGTGCCTTCGCTCCTAGGTGAGCTGGACAACTGACGGTAGGCGTCGGAAGGTCCTTGGTCGCTCATACTGTAAACTAACAAATAGTCAAATAACACACAACAATAACATGCAGATATACATGTATTTCTGTAATTTATTTCCTAACACTTTGAATAATATCTTGGTGTCAGCAGAACACTTCTGTAGCTGAATTAGTGGCTTAGCTCTGATACCACCTTCTGTCGCAACCCCTGTCCCTTAACAACCCAGGAACGGGCGGTCGCGGCCAGTTTTGGTGGTATCTGTGTTTTATCTTGTTTGGCAGCGGAATTTTCATCAGGACCGTAGTTAGGAAATATTTTATCAGAGTAAAAATACCACGCTTTTTAATATATCAAACACATGGGAAAAACCCAAGTTTCAAGTACACTCATTTTAATAGGGATAAACCCTATTTTATTTAAATAAAACATCTCTTTATTTTAGGTAACTTTATAGTCACTTTTCCAAGCCTTTAGTGCTGTCCAGCATGATTTTATCTGGCTTTCACATGTTGTTACCTGAAACGCGTTTAAAAACATTTTGTCAGTGGGAAATACTGGTGAGTGAATGCCAGTTTAATCAAGTTTAGTAAAAACCATTGTACAGTATTGAGGGCGGTCGCGCAATTACATTTGTTTCCATCTATTCAATTACCACCCACGGTACTGTTAACCCGACTTGTGGTCATGTTACTCCTCGCAAGGTAGTAAGAAATTTTGTATATAAAACCCCAACATACCGATGATAATTATAGAATACAAATACTCAATCACTATTTAATATATCATTAATTAAGTGAGGTTTTGTAAAAACAATTTGTAAAAAGGAGATTACTCACATTGCTGTCTTAGGTTTCCTTTAAGGGTTTCCTGGTGATTATCTATAATTTACACAAATGCACACGCGTTAGTATAATAACCCAATATTTACGTTAGTAATACCCTCCCCGAGATGGCATTCCAACGACTACGTCGGGCAGAACCACGACAGTCGTTACGGAACCCTGGATCAATCGGGCAGCGTATCTAATACGTAATCGGGGTTATGATAATTACAATGGAGCAGAACTTCGTTATTTAGGGGGGTATTATGCCCGAAAATTATAATTGCTATGTAGAATTTTGAGAGAGAGAACGAGAGATTGAACGGTTTGAAACTGAGGCTGGAGGCCTTCATTTATAGTGACCCCTCGACTTCCTTCGCGGCCCGCGAAGGCTGTAGCCAAGGGCTACGCGGCCCGCGTCATAGGCTGGTTAGGCCCTAGCCTGTCCCAGTCATCGACTAGCTTCGCTACACGTCCGACACGTGGCAGCACCGGGCTGCGCCTCATGTCTCCTCGCTCGCGCCCCGCGTAGAGCAAGGAGAGGTCTTACGCGGCCAACAACATCCCTAAAATCCTTGTTTTTAATTAAATTTAATAAAAATAAGAGTATTCAGGGCCCGTTTTTGTATATGGGGTGTATTTTAGGACATATAAGGATATTCTAATTATTTTTAGGGTGTCAGAATTATATTTTAGAGGGTTGTTATAGATGACGATGCTATGAAATTGAAGTAGCGATGATGCCTAGATACACATATAGACGCTTTAGGTTTATTTTGTTGTGTCAATTTTTTCGTTGTTGTTATGTCGCTTTGTATTGAACATGTTATATTTAAATTTCCATGTATTGTTATAACAATTTGAAATTTATGAAATGAAAACGGTTTGATTTAAATATTGTCACCAATAGTGTTATGAAGTCTGTTGCAATCTCGTTTTCGTCTCTTCCACCATCGGTTTGGGTGTGACATATGGAAACGACAGAGAATCAGACGGGATATCAAGCTGAAACTGACGAACCAATGGTGTTTCAAGTTTAGGTAAAGCCGAAAGCGCCACCGAAATAGACGAAAAGGATTCTGGATTAGAAAAGAGGTTGGAAGAAGAAGCCGGCTGCTCAGAAAATCAAGAAAACTCCTGAACCAAAGGGAAAAGAAATTATTGGAGAAAGTTCCAACCAAGCCTCGATGTTACCACCTTAGGAGGAATTGGATAGGAAATTGGCAAATTGTGATCTCTTCGGACCGTTAGATGAAATTAACCGGAACGCCCCAATACCACCAGAAATGCCAATGGAACCCGTCATACCCGAACCGGCCATTCCTCAACAACCACTTCAGAATCAAGCAAAAGAATGGTGGACTAACGACTGGCATTTCCAGAACCTGATGAACAACCCAAACCCCTATTACCCCTAGTTTGAACCTTCCCCTGCCGTTTTCCCACCCATGAATCCGGACAACGTTGCTGAACTTCGCCATTATGGCGAAGAACTAGTGGAGGCAGGGAATAGGATCAAAACAGTGGGTGAGAACCTCGTCTGGAAGTATGACGAGAGGGAGTTCAATTTCTGATGACGGCCTAACTATAAATTAGATATTTGTATAATATTTAGTATTTTGTGAATATATATAGTGGAAGGTTCAAATGAGAAGAATTTTTTTGTAAGAAGAAAAAAAGAAGAAGTTTCAACCAATAAAAATGCTTCATAAATCATTAATTTGTATTCTTCCCATTTAATAACTAACTAAATTAAATTTGTATCTCCTTTTCAAAATATATATTTTTTCCAAATTAAAAAAACAACTTAATTTAAAGTGTAGAATAAATTACTAGTTGTGTATGATAAATTACAAGTTGTGTATGATATATTTCAATGTGTGTAGGATAAATTTCGACTGTGTAGGATAAAATTCTATAATGTGTAGGGTATATGTAGGAAAATTTTGATATATATAGGTTTTATATATTATATGTAGGATAATTAGTGATTAGTTGACTAATTAATTAAAGAGAGAAAAATTAATGATATGAGTTATAAATAAAATAGTATTTTACTAATATGCCATTTCCTCTTTTTCTTCTCACATTACATTTCTTCTCAAATGAACCTTCCTCTATATATGTATATATATATATATATAATATAGTAATAAAACATAATAAATAATAAAAATAAAGCTATATATGTAAATATAAATGTGGTTGTGTAATATGGCATAATATAAAAATATATATGTCGCAATGCACGACAATTTTGACTATATGCTCCGACTAATGTGTATTTGTGTTGACAATATTTTTCTTATTTGCTAATTATTCTGTGATATTAATATGTGAAATATGTTTGCAATTCAGATGTCGAACTAAGTTAACCAATCGGGCCAGAATAATCAGGAAAATCTATTGAATAAAGAGGCTATAGAAAACATAATCGCTCAGGGCATAGCCAATGCTATCCCTTTAATCATCGAAGTTGTTAAAACCCGGGTAGAATATACCAAAACTGTGAATAGCAAGCGCACCGGTAATGGCAGCTTCGGCCATAGTGTATAGGGAGGTAATGATGATCTTATCAAAGCCCCATTACCTAAAAAGATGAAAGCAATGACTGGTGGATGTACCTATAAAGAATTTCTAGCCTGTAAACCAACTGAGTTTGCGGGTAGTGAAGGAGCCACAGTTGCACTGCGATGGCTAGAAAAGACAGAAGTCGTCCTCAAAATAAGTAAGTGTGCTGAAGAAGAAAAGGTGATGTATGCTTCCAATCTCTTCAAGGAAGATGCATTAGAATGGTGGAATACTATTCTACAGGAAAAAGGAAGCGACATGGCTTATGCCATGAGTTGGGAAGAATTTAAGGATATAACGGAAAGGAAATTATGTCCCCCTTATGAAAAGGAACAGATGGCAAATAAGTTCCTAAACCATAGAATGGTGGATGTAAAGTGTCATGAATATACATCAAAGTTCTTCGAATATGCAAGAATGATACCGACTTTGGCCTCGCCAGAACCTGTACTTATTTCTCTCTATATTTGGGGACTGATTAGCGAAATCCGTGATATAGTCAAGGCTACTAGACCTCAGACTATCGAGGACGCAGTTGAATTGGCAAATACCTTAACTGACGGATTAGTCTGTACTAGAGACGAAAATAAGAAGAAAGAATTAGCTCAAAAAATTACCCAAGGTTTCCGCTCGGGTAATATTTATAGGAAAGGAGGCGGGCAGTCCTCTGCGCTACCTATCTGCAAAAGAAGGCATTCAGGGAGGTGCAATAGGTACTAAAACTTCTACAAAACCCCTGGACACAAAGAAGAAGACTGCAAAAGAAAAACTACAATCTGTATCAACTACGGAGAAACATGTCACATTAAACCCAATTGCCCGAAATTGACACAGACACCTGATAACAAAGCAAAAATAGCAGACGGGGCCAACAAGAAGAATGCGCGAGCCTTTCAGCTAACGACGCAACAGGCTACTATGATTCCCGACGTAATCGCCGGTATGTTCCTTATTCATGACGTCTACGCAAAAGTATTATTTGACTCTGGTGCAAACCTGTCACACCCTCAATTTCCACATGCGGAGTACCACCGCGAGGCGTGCGATTGACCAGGATTAAGCCACTAAACATATTGAACAACATAATAATAAAACAGTTTGCATCACCGCCAATACGATTAGTGACTAATTACGTTCAAGTCCAATGTTTAAGTTTAAAACAACGTTTTAAGTTAACAGCGGAAGCATATAGTTTAAAAACCCAAATAATAGTTTAAAGTTCATAAATTTTTAACAAGAACCCAACAATGGTTCTCCGCCTCAACGGTAGTCCACCTGTGCAAGCTTGTACGGTGTACCTAACGACCTACATGTAGCATTGTGTCAACATAAAGTTGGCGAGTTCACAGTTTAACAGTGTTGTTTCAAAAACATATGTTGTTAAGTTACTCAGTTTTATAAAACATGTCATGGGGAGCTACCCCATCTTTAAGCTACTAAACTGTGTCATACCGAAACTAACTCTAATGTTGTTGGTGCCCAAGTCAATGTCTATCATCATTGACCAGTTGCCCAGGCATAATAGTTCACTCCCGTCCTCTGTGGCACGGTGTGAGGTTTATCAAACCTAATAGCGCTACTAACTAATATCTCGTTCGCCAGGCCCCGGTGATTAATCGGTATAAATATGCGGGGACTTTCAGATAGAGTTTCGTTTAGTCTGCTAAAGACATGCAGTATAAATAGTAAATAAACAGTATCCCATCCCCAGGAATACTAGGCAATCCCAAACCAGGGAAAGTGTTGTTCGTTCCCAACCACCAGGAATACATGCTTTTTGTAAAATGTGTGAACTCTCCTTGGCTTAGCTCGGCAGATTAAATTACTTGAGCTAGTATGGTCAACCACGTCCTATTATGGTTACCATTGTTATTAGGGCTGTGTACAAATAATCCATGTATACCCTACACGTATCTAACAAGTAGCATGCAAATTATACTATCATTTAACACGTAGAGCATGTGGGCCATACTCAGACTCATAAGCCCAAAGTGTGTACAGTGACTAGTGTGCGACCCAGTGAGTGTGCGGCCCACTTCAGGTGTGTGGCCCAATATCAGTGTATGGCCCATTGTAAGTGTGTGGTCATTTCATATGTGTGTGGTCCTGCATTATATAGTTGTACCATGTGCACTTGCTGGATGTAGGATATAGAGGTGTGCGGGTAACCAGTGTGCGACCATGCATCAAAATATCGTACGTTGTGCATCACTGGTATGTTCCATTCGACAGTGTGCGGCCATGCATTAGGTAGGTGTACAATGTGCGATCTAACTTGTACGAGACTGAAGTGTGCGACAAGTAGGTGTGCGGTATCAGTCAAACCCCTACCATAAACTATGGCACTCAACCGTAGTCTATGGTTCAGTTTTTCTGATAAAAAAAAAATTAACCGTCCATGTTCACACGATCACAACAAACTTCCCATGGATTCACATGAACCCTAATCATCCAGCTAATCATGCATAACCAGATTTATTAATTTATCATCATAAGCAATCTTTAACATCTTACATTCATACAAACCTAGTTTATCACATCATAATCAATCTACCAAATCGGATCCATCAGTCTATCATGTCAACAAGATCATCAGACTCTATTATACATAAATCCTAGATCACCGATTCAATATCATGCAAACTTTTCGTATCTTCTAGTAGTTTAACATCATTAGAGATTATTCATACACATTAGATATTGAACATATTTCATGAGATCAACCCATCTATAACAGAATGTCTAGCAAAAACCCTAAATCATAATCAATCTCAACACCATGTATCGATCATCGAACAAACACAACCATGTATAACAATAAACATACACATAGCCCAGAAAAACAAGAATGTAAATCGAAACAGTGGTGAGTCATACTAACCGAAGGAGTGTGGAGTGTTTGCTAGAACAAGGGAGGTGATGCTGTGAGAATAAGAGAGCTTCAAAGGGAAAGAGCTGTCGTTGATGATTGAGAGGGAGTTAGGGTTTTGTTGTTTTTGTGTGTTGCAAAATTATGGGAAACACACACACAAGCACGTCCTAATTAGAGGGTTTGGGCTTAGTGTGGGCTCGAGGAAACTGGGCCAAGAACAAACCAACCGAATAATGAAAAGGGTGTGCGGCCACTAGTGGGGTGTGCGACCCGACACTAGTGTGCGACTGAGTATTACATGTTTAATATTCAACAATCCTACAAACATTCAATTATAAACAATCAAGTATAATCAATCACGCTTATCAATTACACATAAGGTACACATGATTACAACGTAAAACAATACGTGAAAAATGCGCAGTTAAGGACCTTGGAAATACGAGTTGTCACAAAACCAAAGTTTTATTAATATTGCATTCTGTCAAGCACTTAATCAACCTTTAACTAAGCTTAGTCAAGCTTGTTCGGTAGAAACAGCAGAAGGAAATTCTATCGACATCCTCGACGTACTTCGAGAAGGAAAAATAGAATTATTAGGACATAAGTTCTCTGCAAACCTTCTACCTATGAAACTAGCCGGATTCGACGTAGTATTAGGAATGGATTGGTTAGTAGCCAACCATACTCGAATCCTATGCGATCAGAGTTCTGTAGAGATTCGTACGCCAACAGGAGAGATGATCCGGATCAAGTGAGACAAGTCGAACACGCCAAAGAAGTTCATCTCAGTAATGAAAGTTGCAAGCTATGCGAGGAAGCAAGGCATAGTATATATGATCTCAGTAATCATTAACACTAAGGGCAAGGAACTGAAGGAAATTCCGATAGTATCAGAATACCCTGATGTTTTCCCAAAAGATCTACCTGGATTACCACCAGATAGAGAAGTAGAATTCAGAATCCATCTGATACCTGGAACCACTCCAATTGCTAAAGCACCGTACCATTTAGCACCAACAGATATTGAAGAAGCACGAGGAAAATTATACAACTCATGATTTAGAATTAGGAGCAATAATTTTTGCCCGTAAGATTTGGAGACATTATCTGTATGTTAGTAAGTTTACCATCTTTACAGATCATAAGAGTTTAAGGTATATTTTTGGGCAAAAAGAATTAAACATGAGGCAAAGGAGATGGATGGAAATTATGAGTGACTACGAGTGTGATATTCAATATCACGAGGGAAAAGCAAATGTAGTACCTGATGCCTTAAGTCATAAATATCATGAAAAACCAAAGCGGGTACGTGCTCTTAGACTAAATCTACATATAGACTTAATAGAACAATTGAAGAATACCCAAGAAATAGCAATTAAGGATAAGGCTGAAGGAATGAAAGGGATGATAAAAGAATTAGAACAAGGAACTGATGGAATTTGGAGATTCCATAAGAAAAGCCCAAAGTGTATACAGTGACTAGTGTGCGACCCAGTGAGTGTGCGGCCCACTTCAGGTGTGTGGCCCAATATTAGTGTATGGCCCAATGTAAATGTGCGCCCCATTGTAAGTGTGCGGTCATTTCATAAGTGTGCGTTCCTGCATTATATAGTTGTACCACGTGCACTTGATGGATATACGATACAGAGGTGTGCGGGTAACCAGTGTGTGACCATGCATCAAAATACTGTGCGTTGTGCATCACTGGTGTGTTCCATTCAATAATGTGCGGCCATGCATTAGGTAGGTGTACAATGTGCGGTCTAAGTTGTACGAGACTGAAGTGTGCGACAAGTCGGTGTGCGGCATCAGTCAAACCTCTACCGTAAACTACGGCACTAAACCATAGTCTATGTTTAGGTTTTTCTGATCAAAAAAATTAATCATCATTGTTCACACGGTCACAACAAACTTTCCATAGATTCACATGAACCCTAATCATCTAACTAATCATGCATAACCTGATTTATTAATTTATCATCATAAGCAATCTTCAACATCTTACATTCATACAAACCTAGTTTATCACATCACAATCAATCTACCAAATCGGATCCATCAGTCTATCATGTCAACAAGATCATCAGACTCTATTATACATAAACCCTAGATCACCGATTCAATATCATGTAAACTTTCCGTATCTTCTAGTAGTTTATCATCATTAGCGATTATTCATACACATTAGATATTGAACATATTTCATGAGATCAACCCATCTATAACAGAATGTCTAGCAAAAACCCTAAATCATAATCAATCTCAACACCATGTATCGATCATCGAACAAACACAACCATGTATAACAAATAAACATACACATAGCCCAGAACAACAAGAATGTAAATCGAAACAGTGGTGAATCATACTAACCGAAGGAGTGTGGAGCGTTTGCTAGAACGAGGGAGATGATGTTGTGAGAAGAAGAGAGCTTCGAAGGGAAAGAGCTGTCGTTGATGATTGAGAGGGAGTTAGGGTTTTGTTGTTTTTGTGTGTTGCAAAATTATGGGAAACACACACAAAAGCGCGTCCTAATTAGAGGGTTTGGGCTTAGTGTGGGCTCGAGGAAACTGGGCCGAGAACAAACCAACCGAATAATGAAAGAGGGGTGCGGCCACTAGTGGGGTGTGCGACCCGGCACTAGTGTGCGGCTGAGTATTACACATTTAATATTCAACAATCCTACAAACATTAAATTATAAACAATCAAGTATAATCAATCACGCTTATCAATTACAAATAACGTACACATGATTACAACGTAAAACAAGATGTGAAAGAAAGTGATACGCAGTTAAGGACCTTGGAAATACGAGTTGTCACATCATCCCCAAGTTGAAAGAAATTTTGTCCCAAAATTTAGCTTGCAGTCACTGAAGAAGCTAGTGTTGTTGAGCGTTTTTTGCGGGGTGTCACATCATCCACATGTTGATTTGGAATTTCGTCCCAAAATTCAGTTGTAGCTTCAGTACTGGTTGTATTGTTTTTAAACAACAGGGGATACTTGTGCATTATTTGGTCTACGCATTCCCAGGTAAAATCTGGACCATGACGTGAGTTCCAACAAACTCAAAGTATAGGTATCTTGCTACGCTTAAGAGTTTTGATTTCCCGGTCCATGATCTCCATTGGTTCTTCGACAAAATGTAGTTGGTCATCGATCGTGAGTTCCTTGAAAGGAACAATGAGAGTCTCATCTGACAGACATTTCTTCATATCTGACACATGAAAAACGTTGTGTACACTGCTGAGCTCTTCCGGCAAGTTTAGTCTATATGCCACTGTGCCGGTTTTCTTAGTGATTTCAAAAGGTCCAACATAACGTGGATTAAGCTTGCCCCGTTTGCCGAAACGAACCACACCTTTCCAAGGTGAGACTTTTAGCAAAACCCGGTCTCCAACCTGGAATGCCAATGATTTTCTATGCTTATCAGTGTAGCTCTTCTGACGGTCACGAGCTACCGCCAATCGTTGTCTGATCTGAGCAATCTTTTCTGTTGTGTCTAATATGAGTTCTGGGCCAGTGACTTGACTGTCACCAACTTCAGCCCAACACAAAGGTGATCGGCATTTTCGTCCGTACAACGCCTCGAACGGAGCAGCCTAAATGCTAGTGTGGTAACTGTTCTTGTAGGAGAATTCCACGAAGGGTAGGTGTCTTTCCTAGCCGTTACCGAAGTCAATAACACATGCTCGCAACATTTCTTCAAGGTTTTGGATGGTACATTCGGTTTGACCATCCGTTTGCGGGTGATAAGCAGTGCTCATGTCTAGACGCGACCCGAAGGATTTGTGCATCGATTGCCACAAATCCGATGCAAAACATGGGTCACGATAAGAGATGATGGAGGTTGGCACTCCGTGCCTAGCAACTACTTGCTTCAAATAGATGCTTGCAAGTTTCGAAAACTTATCGGTTTCTCTGATTGCTAGGAAGTGCGCAGATTTAGTCAGGCGATCTACGATCACCCAAATGTTGTCGTTCCCGCTTTGAGATCTGGGTAAACTGGTGACAAAAGGTATCTCTGGTTGCTGTAGCAGTCCTAATGGCTTTTGATATTCAATCTTGACCTTAGCGCAGGTCAAGCATTTGCTAACATATGTTGCAATGATCGCTTTCATGTTAGGCCACAAGTACAAGGCTTTGAGATCATGATACATCTTGTCGGAACCAGGATGTACCAAGTAGCGAGACTTGTGTGCTTCATCCATCACCAGCTCTCGTAGATTTTCGTAGGATGGAACCTGTTTTGGTCAAAAATATGATTAAGGATAATGTAACCAAACTTTGATTGTGAGGTAGAGTGCTTGATGTGTTGAATAATTGAGCAAAAAAATATGAAATGTAAACGATGACAAACACAGAGATTTATACGAGTAAAAAGCCCTTGATCAATGATTGATCTCCGGCATAAAAAACCTCTGGTGATGGAAACTACTGATCACCAATTATATTGCACAAAAAAGGTTACAAAATCAGATGATATTGAGCTTGTTACAAGAGAATTCTAGTGTGAGTGAGAGTAGTTTCGAGAGTGTTCAGTATGCAAGAGTGTGTAATGTGTTCTAATCAAGCTCAACACCCCATTCAAATAATTGGAATAACCAAACTAACTAACTATCCGATTATCATGCAAGTTCCCCATGTTCACCACTAACGGCTACAAGGTTCCTCGCACGTGCTAGAATTAGAGCATATTCTCCGATATTCCAGCTTAGAATAGGTCCACCTCGTAATGTACCTGCGAAATGAAGCTGATCAAATAGGAACAATTGTTAGCTAACTAGGATAATAATAAGGATCCGTGATCCTCAGTCTTCATGCACCATTCGCTGAGGATCAATGATCCATGCTGATCTAAGGATACGTGATCCATAGTTATTAAAAATTAACCCTAACAGAACCCATATACGTTCCACGAAGTAGTGGGTGCCGTCTTCCTTGAGTTCAAGTTGCTTTTCCATGCCCCGCATAGACTCAGCTAAAAGGTTTTCCTCCTTCAGAGCTTTGACTTGTGCGTTTTGGATTTGTTCGGGGAGGTTTGAATGAATGGTTAGTTGCAGCGCACGAACACGTTTTGGTTTAGTTTCCTTTCGGCTGTGGGCATCAGCTACAACATTTTCCTTGCCTGGATGATATTTGATCGCGCATTCCTAATCGTTTAGGAGTTCAGCCCACCAATGTTGTGGCATGTTCAACTCCTTCTAGTCAAATATGTGTTGAAGACTCTTGTGATTGGTGTAAATTGGGCACTTGATACTGTACAAGTAGTGTCTCCATATCTTGAGTGCGAAAACTACAGCTCCCAATTCCAGGTCATGGGTAGTGTAGTTCTTTTCATGAAATTTGAGTTGGCGTGACGCATAAGCAATGACTTTCTCACGTTGCATTAACACACAACTGAGTCCTTGGATAGACACGTCACAGTAAACGACAAAGTCATCCGTGCCATCTAGCAACGAAAGAATAGGTGCACTACAAAGCTTCTACTTTAATTGTAGAAACGTAGACTGTTGAGCATCACCCCACTTGTAGGTGACACCCTTCTAAGTTAAAGTGGTAAGGGGTTATGCAATCTTCAAGAAACCCTCGATGACTCTACGATAGTGACCCGCCAAACCCAAAAATTAACGGATTTCAGTTGGAGTTCAGGGTCCAGGCCAGTTCTTGATAGAGTCAATCTTAGCTGGATCGACATGAATCCCAGCTTCATTGACCACATGACCAAGGAAATGGACTTCACGAAGCCAAAAGTCTCATTTCGAGAACTTGACATAGAGTTGTTCGTCTCGTAGGAGCTCCAAAATAAGACGTAGGTGCTACTCGTGTTCCTTCCGACTTTTAGAGTAGATCAGGATGTCATCGATGAAAACGATAACGAACTTGTCAAGGTAAGGTTTGCACACTCGGTTCATGAGGTCCATGAAAACCGCAGGTGCATTTATCAATCCAAATGGCATAACAAGGAACTCGTAGTGTCCGTAACGTGTCTTGAATGCGGTTTTAGAGATGTCTTCGCCTCGGACTCTCAACTGATGATAGCCTGATCTCAGATCAATTTTGGAATATAAACTCAACCCTTGCAACTGGTCGAACAGATCATCGATGCGTAGAAGTGGGTAACGGTTCTTCATGGTTACTTTGTTGAGCTCACGGTAGTCTATGCACATACGGGAAGTACCGTCCTTCTTCTTGACAAACAATTCGGGGGCTCCCTAGGGTGCCGAGCTAGGACGTATAAAACCCTTTTCCAATAGCTCATGTAATTATGTGGATAGCTCTTCCAGCTCGGTTGGGGCTAGTCTATACGGGGTGCGAGCTATAGGTGTCGCTCCAGGAGTTAGCTCAATTTGGAACTCAACTTGACGATGAGGTGGGTGTCACACCCCAAGCGATGGCGGAATCATCGGGGCGCGGCACTAAGCGAACAAGATTGCTCAAGAGAATCCATAACGACTATTTTCGTGACAATATTTAACAAGTTCAATATCTCATACTATCAAACAAATATTCCAACAATAGTCATAACAGATTTCAAGTCTCTCAAACAAAACCAATCCGATAACTTAGATTTTTAGGTGGGTTTCTTGCAATCCTATCCATTTGCAGCAAAACAAATCCATCAACCTGTCACATATGTTAAAATAAAGTCAATACAATAATGTAAAGGTGAGTACACAAGTTTAGCATAAGTATAGTAATAAAAGCGTTTACGTATAACCAGCATGTGACACGTAGAGTGGTGAATCAAGTAAGCTATCGACAATGATACAAGCTAACCAACATGACTGCGTTTTGAGTGTGCGCGACACGTGGTCACCACTGTGAGCACGTGAAGTAAGAAAACCTTAAGAACCCCTGAATAAATAGTTACCGAGTCCAAACTATAGTACTATCATTGCTAAGGGTGGTAGGGCAAGTCATCACTGTGTAAACATAGCAAATAAACATTCAACGATTCACGAATAACATGCGAGAGCGGTCAGCGTTTAAAAGAGTTAAGCGTTGTGTGCGATGTGTTTTGATAGAGAACGTATGTAACACCCAAAAGTGTGTTTAAGCGAAACAGGGTTCGAGTATACTCACAGTGCGTGTTTAATAGCTAAACATGGTTTGGAATGGATTAAAGGGAGCGCCGGATCAGCCTGCGTGCTGGAACAGAAGTGCATAAGTCTTCAAAAGTACTGAAACGGTCGAGTTGAAGTGTCGTGTGGGAAACAGAAGCTTCGTAAGAAGGGAGTGCCTTCGTACGAAGGTGGTGGCTTCGCACGTGTCGCTTGTTTCCGTGTCCAAAATCGAGTGTTCTTTGCGTCTTTCTTCGGGAAATCGAGTGTTCATCCCTCCAGCCTTAAGCTACTGATTAAACTTAGAGCCGGAGAGGTCTTTGTTTGAGTCACAGGTGGGAACTTGGGCTGTGTTGTGCGAAGTCAGTGTCTTCGTACAAAGGCAGTGCCTTCGTACGAAGGTGGTGCCTTCGTACGAAGCCGGGATTTCGTACAGAACAGTCCAGCTCGCACAAATGGCTGTTTTTGCGTTTGGAGCTGTGTTTTCGCCTAAATCGGATGTATTTTCGAGTCCTTTTCATGACGGTTTTGAAGCCACTTCGTCCCACTATCCAGTAAACGAATTATATGTCGGTTTTGGTCCGTTTTAGTGTAAAAATCGAGTTTAAAAGAGTTTTTACTTGGATTAACACTTGGTGAGTGTGAAATCTTCATATCTCTAACTTGGGAAGCCGAAGCTAGGCCCAATACACTCGGTTTAAGTGTAGATCCTTAGTAAAATAAGAATTTTTGATGAAAAAGATGAAGGTTTTCATAAAAATAGAGAAGCTTAGATGAAAAGGATGAAGATTTACATAAAAGATGAAGGTTTTTTAAAAAGACAGAAGTTTGGATGAAATCGGAGTTAAACTCGTGGAAAATCATTGTGGAAAACGTTGTGTAACATGTAAAAATAGCGGATCTTACTTGGGAAATCGAAGGACAGCAGGTTGGGAGCGATTCTTGAGAGAAAATGGCAGCAATGGTGAAAGAATGAGTGAGTTAGGTATTTATAGGCGCGCTGCAGACTTCTGTACGAAGCCGGTGGCATCGTACGAAGCTGCTGCCTTCGTATGAAGGTGGATGGCTTCGTACGAAGGGCCTGTTTTGTGCAAGTAAATCACTTTTTCGCGTGTAGAATGCTCATTTGGTGCGTTTTGTTGCGTTAATTAGTTCGAGTACTTTAAGTATTTTAGTAAGGTAATAAGTGTTGCGTTTTAGTGTGATAAATCGAGTCGTTCGAGTGAGCGTTTGAGCGTTCTAAGCAAGTAACAAACAAATATAACACAAATAACATTTAAGACACAAATAACACAAGTAATATAAATAAATCCGCTTTTTGAGTTTGCGTTGCGATGAGCGTCCAAGGAATAAGTGTTTAAATGCGTTAAATAAGCGATTTAAAATGCGTTTAAAACATAGTTAACACTTGATAATCATCGAATCTTAGAGTACAAGTGTTTACGAATGAAACAATGATAAAGTGCGAATAACCAAAAGTCGGGTTGTTACAGTGGGAGCCAGGTAATTCTTCAGGAATTACCTCAGGAAAGTCGCGAACGACGGGTATATTCTCAATCTTCTTCTCTTTAGTTTTGGCGTCAGTGACGAGGGCTAGAATAGCGGTATGACCCTTTCGCAAACACTTTTGGGCCTTTAAGAATGAGATGATGCCTACAACAGCACCACCTTTCTCACCTTGTATAGTAAGGGAGGGTTTCACCGATAAAACAAGGAATGCGGACAATCTTCTTTTGGCAGAGTATTTCCGTTCGGTGCTGAGACAACCAATCCATCCCGATAACAACATCGAAACTTCCAAGAACAATGGGGATGAGATCGATGACAAAAGTTTGACCAGATAACACAAGTTTACAACCGTTAATAATGTGAGTGGCCTCGACGCTCTTACCATTAGCTAATTCGAAAACGTGTTTGGAGTTCAAATGAGTTGGGGTAGGTTTAAGCGTCTTACTAACCCTTAAGGACACATAACTAGTATTGGCTCCGAAATCAAACAGTACAGAAATAAAGTAGTCATCCAGTAGAAACTTACCCGTTACAATGTTAGGGTCATTCCTTGCTTCTCTAGAACCGATCACAATAGCTCACCCTTTTGCACCATTATCTTCGTTGTTGTTTTTGTTGTTGTTTCCATTAACCTGGTTGTTGTTGTAGTTGCGGTTTTGATTCAACTGAGGGCAATTCCTCCTGAGATACCCTTCGGCTCCGCGTTGGTAGCATCCCCTATTGTTACCCTGCTGTTGCTGCTGATTCTGTGGGGTTGATTGTTGTTGCTGCTGATTCTACTTCACTGGATATGGGCTCCTACAATCTTTGGCAGAATACCCTGGTTTATTACACCACTGACAGTGGTTCCTTTCACATGGCACATTGTGGTTCCGGTTACACCGATTGCACTTCGGTCGGTTTCCCTTATATCCGCCCTGGTTTTGGTTGGTCGAAGCTTGCTGATTGGGGCTCTTGTTATCTTCAACCTTTCTCTGTTGTGATTAGGGTTGTGAGGAGCTAGAACCCTTGCCTGAATTTCCATCCCACTTGCGTTTGTTGTCGTTCGGTGTGTCTGCAGTAGCACTAATTCACTTGGGCAGCTTGTTCTGTTCGACTGCTTGGTCGGTAAGACGGTGTGACAATTGAATAACACGTTGTATCATGGGGAGGTTAGATGAAGTTACCATGCTCTGAATCTCCGGAACCAAACCCTTAAGATAGAGCTCGATGCGCTTGTAAGTGGGTTCAGACATATTGGTACACAGTGCAGCCAAGTCATTTAATCTCTTCGTGTATGCTTCTATTTCAGACCCAACCATCTTCAATTTGTAGTACTCCACCTCGAGCTTCTGGATATCGTCCCTATGACAATATTCTTCTTTGGTCAGATCCTTAAACTCATTCCAGGGTGTGGCATTGGCAGCCGCCAATCCGAGCATTTGAACCTGCGCGTTCCACCAGGAAAGCGCATTTCCTTCAAGAGTGACTGATGCGTACTTCACCCTATTATTAACAAGGCATTCACACATCTCAAAAACTGACTCAACCTTCACGATCCAATGTAGAAGGCCTACTGCCCCTTCAGTACCGTTGAAGGAGCTAGGCTTGCAATCCATAAAAGTCTTGAAAGTGCATACTCGAGGTTGAGCGGGAGCAGGTTGACCTCCTGGTTGGGCTGCCAAAGCCTCTGCAACCCGAGCGTTAATCAGGGTCGTCAACTGGTCCTGAGTCATGTTAATGCGGCCTCTGCCACATCTTTTCATTATCTTCACATCCACCAAACATAAAATGAGAACGATGTCATAGTGGGGTGAGGGGAAAACAGAAGAGAGTTTGACCAGAGCACGTAAAGTTCCAAGTAAACAGTTGGGTGTTAGGGAGAGCACGTTAGGGTTAATAGATGTCTTGCCACTAAAACCCTAAGAACACATGTAACACGTCAAGTAGTTATCAAATAGTCACATACATGTGTTATACCATCTAAAGTGTCAAGCCTTGCACGTGGAGCGTAGTGTTGTTGCGGATCGTTTAGTACAGAACAGGTTATAGTTTGGTTTTTCTCAAAATGACTTTTCCTTTTTAAAAACCGAGTTCACTATAACCAATGGCTCTGATACCAATCTGTCACACCCTCAATTTCCACATGCAGAGTACCACCGCGAGGCGTGCGACTGACCAGGATCAAGCCCCTAATCATATTGAACAACATAATAATAAAATAGTTTGCATCACCACCAATACGATTAGTGACTAATAACGCTCAAGTCCAAAGTTTAAGTTTAAAACAACGTTTTAAGTTAACAGTGGAAGCATATAGTTTAAAAACCCAAATAATAGTTTAAAGTTCATAAATGTTTAACAAGAACCCAACAATGGTTCTCCGCCTCAACGACAGTCCCCCTGTCAGTGCAAGCTCCTGCGATGTCCCTAACGACCTGTAAAGCATGTAGCAGTGTGTCAACATAAAGTTGGCGAGTTCACAGTTTAACAAGGTTGTTTCAAAAACATATGTTGTTAAGTTACTCAGTTTTATAAAACATGTCATGGGGAGCTACTCCATCTTTAAGCTACTAAACTGTGCCATACCGAAACTAACTGTAATGTTGTTGGTGCCCCAAGTCAATGTCTATCATCGTTGACCAGTTGCCCAGGCATAATAGTTCATTCCCGTCCTCTGCGGCACAGTGCGAGGTTTGTCAAACCTAATAGCGCTACTAACTAATATCCCGTTCGCCAGGCCCCGGAGATTAATCGAGATAAATGTGCAGGAACTTTCAGATAGAGTTTCGTTTAGTCCGCTAAAGACATGCAGTATAAATAGTAAATTAACAGTATCCCATCCCTAGGAATACTAGGCAATCCCAAACCAGGGAAAGTGTTGTTCGTTCCCAACCACCGGGAATACATGCTTTTAGTAAAATGTGTGAACTCTCCTTGGCTTAGCTCGGCAGATTAAATTACTTGAGCTAGTATGTTCAACCACGTCCTATTATGGTTACCATTGTTATTAGGGTTGTGTACAAATAATCCACGTATACCCTACACGTATCTAACAAGTAGCATGCAAATTATACTATCACTTAACACGTAGAGCATATGGGCCATACTTAGAGTCATAAGATGTGACAACCCTCGTAATTTCATGTATCCGTATGATTATTTAATGATAATTAAAGTGCTTAGTGACTGTGTTGAATTACTTAACTGTTTCCTGATTACTGTGTCATAATTACATGTGCTTGTTAACCTATTAGTCATGTGCAGAAAATTTACTAAATGGTCCTGAATATTTTCCTAAGTGTTAGGAATTAATTGTGTTACAAAAATATATATATAAGACACCTTACGGAACAATTAAACACTTTAACAGAACAGTATCCGACCGAACAACCGGACATTACCCGGGACACCAAATATTTGTCAAATACATTGTTTTATTATTTTTGACTAGTCGTGATCCCCGTATACCATAACACCCCCTAAATATCAACATACTAATATATGTAAGTGTATACTTGACAACCTAACTAACCTTTACCAATTAGTCACAAAATGTTACAGAAAGCCCCCCCCCCCCCCCCCCCATGTAGGAAATCGGTCACCAAGGGACCCACCCCCATGCCATGAGATTTTATTTTATATTTGATTGGATTGCTTGCTTATAGAGGTGAACAAAAATTGATTATAAGTATGGTGCATGATCTCCACACCATTCCTCATATCCTTCACAAATCTTCACACAAGATTACACTCTCTCCTCCACTCTCTTCTCTCCCTCTCTCAGCTCTCTACCACCGCCAACACCACCACCATTGCACCACCATCCTCCTCCATTTTCAAGTCTCTTTCAAGCTTAAAGGTTGATACAAGAAGGCTTGCTACTTGTGGAGCATCAAGGGAGCTTTGTTATTGCTTGTTCATCATCATTTCTCATCATCTTCTTCACTAGATTTTTCCCTAGCTTTAAGCTAGTAGTAAGTCTCTGCTTAACCCTTGTTCATGTCTATATTGTGTAGTTAAAAGTTGTAGTATGATGATTGTCACAAGAACACTAAAAGGTTAAACAAGAAACATGAACTTAAAGCTTAATATAAAGATGAAACATGATGTATTTATGTTAGTATGAGGTTGTTTTGATTTCGTTGTTGATTACTTGATGATTTACTTGTTAATATTGATTACTAGGAATGTTGTTATTCGTTGAACATGTTAACGGAACCAATATAACTCGCATTAGAATGTTAAAAGCTGAAAAACAGGAGGCTGTTTAGTGATTAGAGCCAACTTCAGTTGGCTGTAACCGGAACTTAATTAAACAAAAAATGCGTTTTATGAAGTCTAGATTTATGTATTATGAAATACGGTTCTAATGGCACTGGAATCATAATTTTTGGACTTCGTTTACTATTTTTAAAGACCCATTTTGTAACAGCAGCTAAAGCAGCATTTTTACTGCTGAAAATAAGCGGTTCTGTTTTCCGTCATAACTTGGATTCTGTGTAGAGTCAGATCATGAAATTTGTACTGTAAATGATCACCGATGTATTTGTAATTCTCCCACTAGAATTTCATAAATCGGACTCTTGATGAATTTTAAATAAATTATTCCGTGGACTGCAGTCAGAAAAAGATGAATCTGATTGCAGTCCGGAAAATGTTTTTTTTATAAAATATTGGTGATGAATTGGATCCCGATATTTTTACACAATAATATTTGGATCGTTTAAGACCTTCTGCAAAAAGTTGGGAATTTTTGGAATAAGTTAACTATTTTATTAAAATCCCCAAAAACAGCCCAGTTTTGAAGATTAAAGCTGAAAGGACATAAGTAGTGATTTGTGTGTCTAAATGTCGGGTAGGTTATCTGAGAATAATCTAACATGTTATATGTCAATAAAAGTGTTATGTGCAATGTCGTATGTTTGCTTGTGAATGGGAATAGATGGGAAGCTTATATGGGCATAAACCGTTAAAGTGATGCATGTTATGTGATAGATGCGTGTAGGAACTTTGTGCTCTATTTGAAAACCACTAAATGACTAACTGGTAATCATATTAGGACGTGATTGACCGACCTTGACTGTTAGCTATTTTTGAGAGTCAAACCGAGCAACCGAAGTGAGTTCACACTTTCTACAAGGCATGGGATTCCCGGTGGTTGGGAATGGGTAAAAGAATTAAAACGGAATCTACATATCCTCCTTGGGTAGAATATGTACGGCCATCCTCCATGGGTAGGATGCCAATATTAATCCTGCATATTCTCCTTGGGTAAAATACGTACGTTCGTCCTCCTTGGGTAGGACAACAACCTTGAAACTTACTAGACAAAACTCTATCATGAAGTCCCTCATTTTATATCGACTTAATCGCCAAGGCCAATGGCGAGCGGGTCATTAGTTAATAGCGCTATTAGGTTTAACAAACCTCACACCGTGTCGTCCGAATGGGCGTGTACTAATGGACTATGGCAAACTGTCAATGACGATAGAACATTGACGTAGGGCACAACTATTGTTCGTCAGTTGTCGATATCTTAACGGTCTAGTAGTTCACATGGGGAAACCCCCACTAATTATGGATATGGTTCGGGTAATAAAAAGGAACTGGTTAAACATACTTTCAACTATGGGGTAACCCCCACGGCAAATAAGCCAACGAAAGTCAAACCACGTTTTCAGAAACAACTTAAAACTAAACAACCAACCGTGAACTCACTCAACTTTGTTGTTGACTCGTTGTTACATGCCTTACAGGTCGCTAGACGCTTATGGAGCTTGCATGAGGAGGAGGTCGTTGTGGGATACGGACTGTTGTGTTCCGTGCTTAATATTTAAGTCCTTATGAACTTATTAAACCTACGTTTTGGACTTTAAACTTATGAACTTTGGAACTTATGTTTTGGACTTACGTTTTACGCTTCCGCTGTTAACTTAAAATCGGTTACTCTCTTTTGGTCACCAATTGTATTGTGGTTGGTTTTATTTACTTAATTATGATTGTTCAATATGATTGGTGGCTCGATCCTGGTCATGTCACGCCTCCAAGCGGTGAAACTCCGCGTGTGGATTTTTGGGGGTGTGACAGATTGGTATCAGAGCCATTGGTTATAGTGAACTTGGTTTTAAAAAGGGAAAAGCTTTTTGATAAAACCAGACTATAACCTGTACAGTGCTCAATGATCCACAACGACGCTTCACTCCACGTGCAAGACTCGACACAATAGGTGGTATGATTTATGTTATATTGTCGGTTAGACAGTCCACACTGTGCATTAGTTAACGTGATAATTGCTATTTAAACCTTGTGTGCTTACTCTCTGCTGTCGTCCCACACTTACGCACTTCGTGACACTTTTCTTACTTGTGTTTCCTTCGATGTGAAGATCATGGGTGGACGCCTGAACTTGACTCAGGCCCAGCTGACGGCTCTAATCAACGAACGAGTTGCTGAGGCACTCGCAGCAGTTCCAGCGGGAGGTCAGCATGCTCAACCTCCCCTATGTACGTTCAAAACGTTCATGGATTGCCGACCTAGTACTTTCAGCGGCACAGAAGGAGCTGTAGGTCTTCTTCACTGGTTCGAGAAACTTGAGTCTGTTTTCGAGATGTGTGAATGCCCTGAAGATCGTAGGGTGAAATATGCTACTGGAACACTCGAAGGTGCTGCGTTAACCTGGTGGAAAGCACAGGTTCAACTGCTAGGGCCGGTGGTTGCTAATGCCACCCCATGGAACGGTTTCAAAGAACTGATTAAAGAAGAGTACTGCAGTCGTGATGACATCCACAAGCTAGAAGTGGAATTTTTCAATTTGAAGATGACGGGGTCTGAGATCGAGGCATACACAAAGAGGTCAAATGAGCTGGCCATCTTGTGTCCTACAATGGTGGACCCTCCCATCAAACGTATTGAGATGTACCTCAAGGGTCTTGTACCAGAGATTCAGAGTCACGAAACCTCAGCAAATTTTGGCACCATTCAGCAAGTCATCAAGTTGGCTCATCGTCTCACGGATCAGGCAGTTGAGCAAAACAGGCTGCCCAAGCGTGTTAGCGCTACTACTTCTGATGCTCCCAATGATAATAAGAGCAAGTGGGATGGAAATTCGGGCAAGGGTTCTACATCAGTTCAGTCACAGCAGCGAAAGACTGATGACTACCAGAGTCCTGGTCAGCAGTCTTCTGGTAATCAAGGACAGGGTGGATACCGAGGGAACCACCCCAAGTGCAACAGGTGCAACAAGCATCATAGCGGGCAGTGCCACAAGGGTCGCTGTCTGAGGTGTAACAAGTTTGGTCATGAAGCAAAGGATTGCAGGAGCGCATGACCAGCAAATCAGAATTGCCAACAACAACAACAAGCTCCACAGAACCACCAGTAGCAACAACAGCAGGGCAATAAAGGATGTTTTCAGTGTGGCGCTGAAGGTCACTTTAAGAGGAACTGTCCTCAGCTGAATCAGAATCAGAACAACAACCAGGGAAACGGGAACAACAATGGAGGCAATAATGGAGGCAACAACGGGGGTAATAATAACAGCAATGGTGCCAGGGGACGTGTCTTCGTGCTGGGTCAGGGTGATGTAAGGAATGATCCCAACGTTGTGATGGGTAAGTTTCTTCTGGATGATTTCTTTGTTACTGTTTTATTCGATTCGGGTGCCGATACTAGTTATGTGTCCTTAAAAGTTAGTCAAATGCTTAAGCGCACCCCAACACTTTTGAACACCAAACACACGGTAGAACTAGCAAACGGTAAAAGTCTTGAAGCCACACGCATAGTTAAGGGCTGTAACCTCGTCTTAGCTGGTCAGACCTTCTCTATCGAACTTATCCCTATTGTGCTTGGTAGTTTCGATGTCGTTATTGGGATGGATTGGCTATCTCATCATCAAGCGGAGATTATTTGCAAGGAGAAAATCGTCCGCATTCCTCGTTCTGGTGAAGAACCTCTCGTGATTCATGGCGATAAGAGTGGTGCTGTCGTAGGCATTATCTCTTTCCTGAAGGCCCAGAAGTGTTTGTGAAAGGGCCACACTGCCATTCTAGCACTCGTTACTGACGCATCAATGGAGGAGAAGAGAATTGAAGATATTCCTATTGTGCGCGATTTTCCTGAGGTATTTCCTGAGGAATTACCTGGTCTTCCGCCTCATCGACAAGTCAAGTTTCAAATCGAGCTAGCTCCTGGAGCAGCACCAATAGCTCGTGCACCTTATCGACTAGCTCCGTCAGAACTTGAAGAACTGTCCATACAATTACAAGAACTCTTGGAAAAGGGTTTCATACGTCCTAGCTCTTTGCCATGGGGAGCTCGAGTATTATTCGTAAAGAAGAAATACGGTACCTTCAGAATGTGTATTGACTACCGCGAACTTAACAAGGTGACCGTGAAGAATCGTTATCCTCTTCCACGCATTGATGACTTGTTCGACCAGTTGCAAGGGTCGAGTTATTACTCTAAGATTGATTTGAGATCGGGATACCAGCAGCTGAGAGTCCGAGATGAGGACGTCTCCAAAACAGCATTCAGAACTCGTTACGGCCATTACGAGTTTCTGGTTATGCCTTTCGGGTTGACGAATGCACCAGCGGTCTTCATGGATCTCATGAACCGAGTATGCAAACCTTACCTGGATAAGTTCGTTATTGTGTTCATCGACGACATCCTGATTTATTCTAAGAGTCAGGAGGAACACGAGCAGCATCTACGAATTATGTTGGAACTTCTTCGAGCAGAGCAACTATATGCTAAATTTTCGAAATGTGACTTATGGTTTCGCGAAGTCCACTTTCTAGGCCACGTAGTAAACAAGGATGGGATTCATGTTGATCCATCCAAGATTGATTTGATCAAGAACTGGCCTGCACCTCGTACACCAACAGAAATCCGCCAATTCTTGGGTTTGGCAGGTTATTATAGAAGGTTTATCAAGGATTTCTCAAAGATTGCGCAACCTCTCACCTCGCTAACTCAGAAGGGTGTCACCTATCATTGGGGTGATGCACAGGAATCTGCATTTCAGCACTTAAAGGAGAGGCTTTGTAGCGCACCTATTCTTTCGTTGCCTAAGGGTACAGATGATTTTGTGGTTTATTGCGACGCTTCCATCCAAGGACTTGGTTCCATGTTGATGCAACGTGACAAGGTCATTGCCTACGCATCACGCCAACTTAAAGTTCACGAAAGGAACTACACTACGCATGACTTGGAATTGGGAGCAATTTTTTTCGCACTTAAGATATGGAGACATTACATATACGGTACCAAATGCACCATTTACACCGATCACAGGAGTCTCGAGCATATCTTCAAGCAAAAGGAGTTAAACATCCGACAACGCCGATGGGTCAAGCTCTTGAATGATTACGAATGTGCGATCAAGTACCATCCGGGCAAAACCAATGTTGTGGCTGACGCCCTCAGTCGAAAGGACACTATACCTAAGCGTGTACGTGCGTTACAGCTTACCATCCAATCTAGTCTTCCTGCTCAAATTCGTGATGCTCAGGTCGAAGCATTAAAAACAGAGAACATTAGGGCTGAGTCCTTACGAGGATCGAGGCAGTGGCTAGAACAAAGGGAAGACGGCGCTTACTATGTAACAGGGCGCATCTGGGTTCCACTTTATGGAAACTTACGCGAGCTTGTGATGGACGAAGCGCACAAGTCTCGTTATTCAGTACATCCTAGTTCGGATAAGATGTACCATGATCTCAAGACTACATATTGGTGGCCTGGTATGAAAGCTCACATAGCAACCTACGTCAGCAAATGTTTGACTTGTACGAGAGTCAAGACTGAATATCAAAAACCATCAGGCCTGCTTCAACAACCAGAGATCCCGACATGGAAATGGGAGGAAATTTCCATGGATTTCGTTACTGGCCTGCCTAGATCTCAACGCGGAAATGATACCATTTGGGTGATCGTGGATCGACTGACTAAGTCTGCACATTTTCTGGCTATCAAGGAAACCGACAAGTTTTCTACTCTAGCAGACATCTACCTAAAGGAAGTAGTATCAAGGCACGGAGTGCCAACCTCCATCATTTCTGATCAAGACTCAAGTTTTACATCTGAATTGTGGCAAGCTATGTACAAGTCCTTTGGTTCTCGATTAGACATGACTACAGCATATCATCCACAGACGGATGGGCAATCTGAGCGCACCATCCAAACCCTTGAAGACATGCTTAGGGCATGTGTAATCGACTTTGGTAATGGCTGGGAAAAACACCTCCCGTTATGGAGTTTTCGTATAACAACAGTTATCACACCAGCATCCAGGCCGCTCCGTTTGAGGCATTGTATGGACGAAAGTGCCGATCACCTCTCTGTTGGGCAGAAGTTGGTGACAGCCAAATCACTGGCCCAGAACTTGTAATAGATACGACCGAAAGGATTGCTCAGATACGACAACGAATGGCGGCAGCTCTTGACCGTCAGAAAAGCTATGCTGATAAGCGAAGAAAGCCACTCGAGTTCCAGATTGGGGATCGAGTGCTACTCAAAGTCTCACCTTGGAAAGGTGTAGTACGTTTTGGCAAACGAGGCAAACTCAACCCGCGATATGTTGGACCCTTTGAAATCATTGAGAAAATTGGCAAGGTGGCCTACAGGTTGAATCTACCCGAAGAACTCAGTGGAGTTCACAATGTTTTCCATGTGTCGAATCTGAAAAAGTGTCTGTCTGATGAGACCCTCATAGTTCCTCTCAAGGAGCTCACTATCGACGACCAGTTGCGATTCGTCGAGGAACCCGTAGAGATTACTGATCGAGATGTTAAGGTTCTCAAACGTACTAGGATACCTCTTGTCCGAGTTCGTTGGAATTCCCGTCGTGGCCCAGAGTATACCTGGGAACGAGAAGACCAAATGAAACTCAAGTATCCCCAGTTGTTTAAGAAAAGTGCAACCACTACTGAGAATGAAGCTACTACAGAATTTTGGGATGAAATTCCAAATCAACGGGGGGATGATGTGACACCCCAGGAAAACCAGTAAACCACGCAACTTAACTAGTTTCCTCAGTAACCACGCACTAAATTTCGGGATTAAATTTTCTTAACAGGGGGAGAATGTGACAACCCTCGTAATTTCATGTATCCATACGATTATTTAATGATAATTAAAGTGCTTAGTGACTGTGTTGAATTACTTAACTGTTTCCTGATTATTGTGTCATACTTACATGTGCTTGTTAACCTACTAGTCATGTGCAGAAAATTTACTAAATGGTCCTGAATATTTTCCTAAGTGTTAGGAATTAATTGTGTTACAAAAATATATATATAAGACACCTTACGGAACAATTAAACACTTTAACAGAACAGTATCCGACCGAACAACCGGACATTACCCGGGACACCAAATATTTGTCAAATACATTGTTTTATTATTTTTGACTAGTCGTGATCCCCGTATACCATAACACCCCCCTAAATATCAACATACTAATATATGTAAGTGTATACTTGACAACCTAACTAACCTATACCAATTAGTCACAAAATGTTACATAAAGCCCCCCCCCCCCATGTAGGAAATCGGTCACCAAG
This sequence comes from Helianthus tuberosus, assembly GCA_030545235.1. NCBI lineage: Eukaryota > Viridiplantae > Streptophyta > Magnoliopsida > Asterales > Asteraceae > Helianthus > Helianthus tuberosus. The sequence goes on along the minus strand of CM060371.1, from coordinate 39,579,934 downwards.
GGACCCACCCCCATGCCATGAGATTTTATTTTATATTTGATTGGATTGCTTGCTTATAGAGGTGAACAAAAATTGATTATAAGTATGGTGCATGATCTCCATACCATTCCTCATATCCTTCACAAATCTTCACACAAGATTACACACTCTCCTCTCCTCCACTCTCTTCTCTCCCTCTCTCGGCTCTCTACCACCGCCAACACCACCACCATTGCACCACCATCCTCCTCCATTTTCAAGTCTCTTTCAAGCTTAAAGGTTGATACAAGAAGGCTTGCTACTTGTGGAGCATCAAGGGAGCTTTGTTCTTGCTTGTTCATCATCATTTTTCATCATCTTCTTCACTAGATTTTTCCCTAGCTTTAAGCTAGTAGTAAGTCTCTGCTTAACCCTTGTTCATGTCTATTTTGTGTAGTTAAAAGTTGTAGTATGATGATTGTCACAAGAACACTAAAAGGTTATACAAGAAACATGAACTTAAAGCTTAATATAAAGATGAAACATGATGTATTTATGTTAGTATGAGGTTGTTTTGATTTCGTTGTTGATTACTTGATGATTTACTTGTTAATATTGATTACTAGGAATGTTGTTATTCGCTGAACATGTTAACGGAACCAATATAACTCGCATTAGAATGTTAAAAGCTGAAAAACAGGAGGCTGTTTAGTGATTACAGCCAACTTCAGTTGGCTGTAACCAGACCTTAATAAAACAAAAAATGTGTTTTCTAAAGTCTATATTTATGTATTATGAAATACGGTTCTAATGGCACTGGAATCATAATTTTGGACTTCGTTTACTATTTTTAAAGACTCGTTTTGTAACAGCAGCTCAAGCTTCATTTTTACTGCTGAAAATAAGCGTTCTGTTTTCCATCATAACTTGGTTTCTGTGTAGAGTCAGATCATGAAATTTGTACTGTAAATGACCACCGATGTATTTGTAATTCTCCCACTGGAATTTCGTAAATTGGACTCTCGATGAATTTTAAATAAATTATTCCGTGGACTACAGTCAGAAAAAGATGAATCTGATTGCAGTCGGGAAATGTTTTTTTTATAAAATATTGGTGATGAATTGGATCCCGAGATTTTTGCACAATAATATTTGGATCGTTTAAGACCTTCTGTAAAAAGTTGGTAATTTTTGGAATAAGTTAACTATTTTATTAAAATCCCCGAAAACAGCCCAGTTTTGAAGATTAAAGCTGAAACGACATAAGTAGTGATTTGCGTGTCTAAATGTCGGGTAGGTTATCTGAGAATAATCTAACATGTTATATGTCAATAAAAGTGTTATGTGCAATGTCGTATGTTTGCTTGTGAATGGGAATAGATGGGAAGCTTATATGGGCATAAACCGTTAAAGTGATGCATGTTATGTGATAGATGCGTGTAGGAACTTTGTGCTCTATTTAAAAACCACTAAATGACTAACTGGTAATCATATTAGGACGTTATTGACCGACCTTGACTGTTAGCTTTTTTTGAGAGTCAAACCGAGCAACCGAGGTGAGTTCACACTTTCTACAAGGCATGGGATTCCCGGTGGTTGGGAATGGGTAAAAGAATTAAAACGGAATCTACATATCCTCCTTGGGTAGAATATGTACGGCCATCCTCCATGGGTAGGATGCCAATATTAATCCTGCATATTCTCCTTTGGTAGAATACGTACGTTCGTCCTCCTTGGGTAGGACAACAACCTTAAAGCTTACTAGACAAAACTCTATCATGAAGTCCCACATTTTATATCGACTTAATCGCCAAGGCCAATGGCGAGCGGGTCATTAGTTAATAGCGCTATTAGGTTTAACAAACCTCACACCGTGTCGTCCGAACGGGCGTGTACTAATGGACTATGGCAAACTGTCAATGATGATAGAACATTGACGTAGGGCACAACTATTGTTCGTCAGTTGTCGATATCTTAACGGTCTAGTAGTTCACATGGGGAAACCCCCACTAATTATGGATATGGTTCGGGTAATAAAAAGGAACTGGTTAAACATACTTTCAACTATGGGGTAACCCCCACGGCAAATAAGCCAACGAAAGTCAAACCACGTTTTCAGAAACAACTTAAAACTAAACAACCAACCGTGAACTCACTCAACTTTGTTGTTGACTCGTTGTTACATGCCTTACAGGTCGCTAGACGCTTATGGAGCTTGCATGAGGAGGAGGTCGTTGTGGGATACGGACTGTTGTGTTCTGTGCTTAATATTTAAGTCCTTATGAACTTATTAAACCTACATTTTGGACTTTAAACTTATGAACTATGGAACTTATGTTTTGGACTTACGTTTTACGCTTCCGCTGTTAACTTAAAATCGGTTACTCTCTTTTGGTCACCAATTGTATTGTGGTTGGTTTTATTTACTTAATTATGATTGTTCAATATGATTGGTGGCTCGATCCTGGTCATGTCACGCCTCCAAGCGATGAAACTCCGCGTGTGAATTTTTGGGGGTGTGACATAAGAAAAGCCCAAAGTGTATACAGTGACTAGTGTGCGACCCAGTGAGTGTGCGGCCCACTTCAGGTGTGTGGCCCAATATCAGTGTACGGCCCAATGTAAATGTGCGGCCCATTGTAAGTGTGCGGTCACTTCATAAGTGTGCGGTCCTGCGTTACATAGTTGTACAACGTGCACTTGATGGATGTACGATACACAGGTGTGAGGGTAACCAGTGTGCGACCATGCATCAAAATATTGTACGTTGTGCATCACTGGTGTGTTCCATTCGACAGTGTGCGGCCATGCATTAGGTGGGTGTACTATGTGCGGTCTAAGTTGTACGAGACTGAATTGTGCGACAAGTAGGTGTGCGGTATCAGTCAAACCCCAACCATAAACTACGACACTCAACCGTAGTCTACAGTTCAGTTTTTCTAATCAAAAAAAAATAACTGTCCATGTTCACACGATCACAACAAACTTTCCATAGATTCACGTGAACCCTAATCATCCAACTAATCATGCATAACCAGATTAATTAATTTGTCATCATAAGCAATCTTTAACATCTTACATTCATACAAACCTAGTTTATCACATCATAATCAATCTACCAAATCGGATCCATCAGTCTATCATTTCAACAAGATCATCAGACTCTATTATACATAAACGCTAGATCACCGAACAAACATAGCCATGTATAATAATAAACATACACATAGCCCAGAACAACAAGAAAGTAAATCGAAACAGTGGTGAGTCATACTAACCGAAGGAGTGTGGAGTGTTTGCTAGAACGAGGGAGGTGATGCTATGAGAAGAAGGGAGCTTCGAAGGGAAAGAGTTGTCGTTGATGATTGAGAGGGAGTTAGGGTTTTGCTAATTAGAGGGTTTGGGCTTAGTGTGGACTCGAGGAAACAGGGCCGAGAACAAACCAACTGAATAATGAAAGGGGTGTGTGGCCACTAGTGGGGTGTGCGACCTGGCACTAGTGTGCGACTGAGTATTACACATTTAATATTCAACAATCCTACAAACATTCAATTATAAACAATCAAGTATAATCAATCACGCTTATCAATTACACATAACGTACACATGATTACAACATAAAACAAGACGTGAAAGAAAGTGATACGCAGTTAAGGACCTTGGAAATACGAGTTTTCACAAAACCAAAGTTTTATTAATATTGCATTATGTCAAGCACTTAATCAACCTTTAACTAAGTTTAGTCAAGATTCTACGGTAGAAACAACAGAAGGAAATTCTATCGACATCCTCGACGTACTTCGAGAAGGAAATATAGAATTATTAGGACATAAGTTCTCTGCAAACCTTCTACCTATGAATCTAGTCGGATTCGACATAGTATTAGGAATGGATTGGTTAGTAGCCAACCATGCTTGAATCCTATGCGATCAGAATTCTGTTGGGATTCGTACGCCAACAGGAGAGATGATCTGAATCAAGGGAGACAAGTCGAACAAGCCAACGAAGTTCATCTCAGTAATGAAAGTTGCAAGCTATGCGAGGAAGCAAGGCATAGTATATATGATCTCAGTAATCATTAACACTAAGGGCAAGGAACTGAAGGAAATTCCGGTAGTATTAGAATACCCTGATGTTTTCCCAAAAGATCTACCTGGATTACCACCAGATAGAAAAGTAAAATTCAGAATTCATCTGATACCTGGAACCGCTCCAATTGCTAAAGTAGTGTACCGTTTAGCACCAACAGAGATGCTAGAGCTAAAGAAGCAATTAGATGAATTGCTAGAAAAGGGATTCATACAAGCAAGTTCTTCCCCTTTGGGAGCACCTGTGTTGTTTGTGAAAAAGAAAGATGGAGCAATGCGAATGTGTATCGATTATAGATAATTGAATAAGGTCACTATTAAGAATCGATACCCATTACCTAGAATTGATGATCTATTTGATTAACTTCAAAGAGCTAGACATTTTTCTAAGATCGATTTACGCTTCGGATACCATCAACTGAAAGTACAGGAAGAGGACGTTCCTAAAACTACTTTCAGAACTAGGTATGGCCATTACGGATTTACATTCATGCCCTTCGGTTTAACAAATGCTCCCGCAGCATTGATGGACATGATGAATAGGATATGTAAACCATATCTGGATAAATTTGTAATTGTCTTTATAGACGATATACTTGTTTATTCCAAAAGCAAGGAAGAGCATTGTAAACACTTGCATGCTCTTTTAACATTGTTAAGAAAAGAGAAGCTTTATGCAAAATTATCTAAGTGTGAATTCTGGTTACAAGAAGTGCAATTCTTAGGACACATGATTAATCATGAAGGAATTCATGTAGATCCCTCAAAATAGAGGTAATCACTAATTGGAAAGTCCCGAAATCAGCTACAGAAGTCAGAAGTTTCTTAGGATTAGCTGGATACTATAGACGCTTTATCCAAGACTTCCCAGAGATAGCCGTTCTGTTAACCAAGTTAACGTGTAAAGCGGTTAAATTTGAATGGAGACCTAAGCAAGAAGAAGCCTTCACTATCTTGAAGCGAAGGTTAACAAATGCACCAATCCTTGCATTACCAGAAGGAACTAGAAATTTTATAGTCTTTTGTGATGCTTCTAAATTAGGATTAGGATGCGTACTGATGCAACGTGATAAGGTGATCGCTTATGCGTCTAGGCAATTGAAGAAGCACGAGAAAAATTATACAACTCATGATTTAGAATTAGGAGCAATAATTTTTGCCCGTAAGATTTGGAGACATTACCTGTATGGTAGTAAGTTTACCATCTTTACAGATCATAAGAGTTTAAGGTATATTTTTGGGCAAAAATAATTAAACATGAGGCAAAGGAGATGGATGGAAATTCTGAGTGACTACGACTGTGATATTCAATATCACGAGGGAAAAGCAAATGTAGTAGCCGATGCCTTAAGTCGTAAGTATCATGAGAAACCAAAGCAGGTACGTGCTCTTAGACTTAATGGAACAATTGAAGAATACCCAAGAAACAGCAATTAAGGATAATGCTGAAGGAATGAAAGGGAAGATAAAAGAATTAGAACAAGGAACTGATGGAATTTGGAGATTCCATAAGAAAAGAATTTGGGTACCTATACAAGGAAATCTACAAGATAGAATATTAGAAGAAGCCCATAAATCTAGGTATACGATGCATCCTGGTAGTAACAAGATGTATCAAGATTTGAGGAATAATTTTTGGTGGATAGGAATGAAAAAGGACATAGCTAGTTACGTTTCTAAGTGTTTAACTTGTTCGCAAGTTAAAGAGGAACATCAGAAACCTTCAGGGTTACTTCAATAGTTAGAAATTCCTGTATGGAAATGAGAATTAATAACAATGGACTTTGTTACAAAGTTACCCAAAACAATAAAAGGTAACGAAGCAATCTGGGTGATTGTGGATCGATTAACCAAATCAGCTCATTTCCTACCAATGAAGGAAACCTTTAGCATGGAAAGACTAGCTAAGTTATATGTGGATGAAGTAGAGTCACTACATGGAGTTCCACTATCCATTGTATCGGATAGGGATAGTCGTTTCACTTCACATTTTTTGAAAAGCTTCCAAAAAGCTATGGGGACACGAGTAAACTTAAGCACAGCTTATCACCCTCAGACAGACGGACAAAGTGAAAGGACGATCCAAACCTTAGACGACATGCTGAGAGCATGTGTTATAGATTTTGGTGGAAGTTGGGACGATCATTTACCATTAATAGAATTCTCCTATAACAATAGTTACCATACGAGCATTAATGTTGCCCTATTTGAAGCACTGTATGGACGATAGTGCCGAACTCCAGTATGTTGGGCATAAATAGGAGAGTACCAATTATCAGGTCCCGAAATCATACAAGAAACCACTGACAAAATAACTCAAATCAAGGGAAGATTAAAAACGACACGAGATCGCCAAAAGAGTATACCGACCATCGACGTAAGCCGTTAGAATTCCAAGTTGGAGACAATGTACTATTAAAAGTTTCTCCTTGGAAAGGAGTAGTCCGATTCGGTAAAAGAGGAAAGTTAAGTCCTAGATATGTCGGACCATTTAACGTCATCCAATGAATAGTACCAGTTGCTTATCAGCTACAACTCCCAGCAGAAATGGCAGGAATACATGATGTATTTCATGTATGTAACCTTAAGAAATGTTTAACTGATAAATCACTGGTGGTACCTCTTCAGGATATAGAAGTAAATGAAAAATTGAAGTTTGTCGAAAGACCAGTGCAAATCAAAGATAGGAAGATAAAAAATCTTAAACACAGTAGATTAGTTCTGGTAAAAGTAAAATGGGATTCGAAAAGAGGACCAGAATACGCCTGGGAGCTAGAATCAGAAATGAAAAGAAAATATCCTTACTTGTTCCAATGCATCTCGAGGATGAGATTCAAAACAAGGTGGGGAGGATTTAACAACCCTTAAATAATCCCCACAACAATCCGTAATCATAAACCAACGCGCGTACGATCAAATTTGATTAAAAAATATAATGTTTTGTGGTCTGTCGCGGGCGCAACAGCCTTGACCAAATCCATCACGTGCCGCAAAGACCTCTTACACCGACTTGGACACGTATTGTCCACGTGTGAAACCTACCCGTGACACGATCCACCTATGCCCTAGCTAGGGGGCTTTGGTGGGGAGCGACACGATACCTCAATGGTATCGCAGGGCGCGAAAACCCCCTGTTTCACCTATAATTTAAGGATTCAGACTCCAGTTCAAACTCGCTCAATTCTTTTCTTTTCTCCAACATTGTGCTCAGATATTATACCCTCTAAATACCCGAAGTACCAGAACTCTGGCCCGATATCAGGGTAATAACTCTAAATCACTGACACGGTACTATATCCGATCGATTGAAACCAATCCAATGGATGTTTAAGTGTTGCCGGTACCCGGCTATACTTTGTCGTTCATTGTGGGTTTTGATCTCGTGATTGTCGTTAAAGATGAATTGAGTTAATACACTAATACGTGTGCATTGTGTATTTAATTAGGTTTACAAGTTTTAAACCTGTAGGCAAGATCTATCAACATAAACCTGCAATGTGAGTCATTCCCTTTTTATCAAAATGCTTAGCAAAACCCTAAATGTTTTCCAGTTATACTTACAGTGATTAAGTCTTTGTATTCTTAAATTACTGTACTTTACGTGGGGTTTTGTATACATTACTTGTCAAGCGTTACTATTGGGTGAACGGACCCACAAGTGATATGACCACAGTCAAGGTCTTGCAGAGTGACAACTTGGTCAGATAATTATAAGATATAAGCAAATGTAAAAACACTTAATATTGTAATTATAACAATGTGTTTTTAAACAACTGAATGAACTCACCAGTTTTTTGGCTAACCAAATGTTTTTAAAACGCGTTTCAGGTGATTTACTGTGAAGAAAGGAAAAAGTCTCGTGAAGCACTTCAGCTTAAATAAGTGGCTATGTAAACCTGAAATAAACGTGTTTTCTGTAAATATAGAATATCCCAAAGAAATTCCTTTCTGTAAATACGGCGTTTACCCCACAGTTGATGAAATGAAAATTTGGTGTTTTGAAAACTCTGATAAAAGTTTTCCTGACACTCGATCCTGATGATTTTCCACTGCCAAATTATAAACACTGGTATCACTGCTATCTACCTCACGGCGCCCGAACCGGGGTACAAGTCGGGGGTCGTGACAATAGTTTACCTACAACCATAACACACAATTAGTTATTTTAAACAACCATTTTTAGAATTCAAACCTTCATTCGAAACTTGATGTTAATAACTTCATTAGCATTCGTACAAATATACTTTCTAACGGGAATCAATGTCGAACTTATTCCTTCTTTTATAGTCGATTCCACATCAAATCCCCAATTTATACATATGGTATTTTAACACGTTCGACCCATGTTAACGACACGAACTTTTACCTAATCTCATTGTCATAGTACCAACTTATAACCTTGTATGATAATATAACAAAAACATTACACATCTCTAAAATTTGTAAGCACAAGGACATACCTTTGTCGTTTTTTGCTTGCGACCCGGAGTGGCTTGAGTCTTCTTCCTTTATTCCTACAATTCACAATCAACTTACTTTAATCTCATGTCTTCGTTTACAATCTTTTCTTGATGTAATTGAGTTAACAACTAATATTTCCAAATTCTAACAATGTACCATTGTACTAACATGAGATCATTTCATTCAAGCATTTTAACAAACACTTGGTGTGCGTACCATTAGATAAGCATAGTGTACAAGTATCTTATGCATAACCTTACTAAATCATGTCAAGATCATCAAACTCAATCAAATTTCATATAACCTTCATTCTAAATCAATTCATTCCAACAATTCCTCAATATGAACATCTTCATATATAATCATTATACGAGTTTACACATAATTCAACATTACACCTCACAATACTCCTATTTCAAGTGGGTTTTCACTTTTAATATCAAATTAGCCAAATTCAAACATCATTCATTGTTCTAAATAGTGCTCCTAACCCATAATCATACTAATTTCATATAAGTTCATGGATTTCTTGAAACCCATTAAATTGAAGACCAATCAAAACAAAAAATTCTACTTACCTTGTGCTTTAGTATGCTTAGATGATCAAAGAATCAAGACATGCAGGGACTTTAGATCACAAATATGGCTTCAATTTGCTGATTTTGTGAAAACAAGAGGTTTCCCCTTCTCTTCTCTGGTTCTGGCGACACACACACATTAGTGTGTGTTTGTGTTTTAATTTAATTAAGTTCACAATTCTATCTTTCCATTTCTTTTAACTTTGGTCCTTCAAGTATGAATGTTTATTTTTAATTGGCTAAATCTCATTCTTTTAAGTTTGAGTTTTAGATTTACATTTTAACTAGACCTGTACTCCTAGTTACTTACTTGTAGCATACTATAATAATATATAAATGTGCATAATTATAATTTGGGTCGTTACAAGTCCACCCCCCTTAAAGAAGGTTTCATCCCCGAAACCTGAATACGTACCAAATAAAGTCGGGTAGAACCTTCGCATTTCATCCTCCGGTTCCCAAGTGAGATCCGACCCCTTCCTGTGTTGCCATTGAACTAATACTTGTTTAATTTCTTTGTTATGAAGGGTCTTTACTTTGGAATCTTTTATAGCTACCGGTCTTTCGATATAATTCATTCTTTCTTCCACCACAATGTCTTCAAATGGTATGTGAGTCGTTTCATCCTCAAGACACTTCCTTAATTGTGATACATGAAAGGTGTTGTGGATGCCGTCTAATGCTGGAGGCAATTCTAACCGAAATGCTACTTTTCCAATACGACCTAAAATTTTAAACGGTCCAATAAATCGAGGACCCAACTTTCCTCGTTTACGGAATTGGATTACGCCTTTCCACGGGGATACTTTCAACAATACTCGATCCACCACTTGGAATTCAATAGGGTCCCTTCTTTTAGTCCGCATAGGACTTTTGTCGATCTTGCGCCGCTTTTAATCGAGCCCATACAAGATCAATCTTTTCATTAGAGTGAGTTCTCTTTGTCCCACTTCTCCCCAATAAACAGGGGTTCTACATTTTCTTCCATATAACATTTCATACGGCGCCATTTGAATGCTACTTTGATAGCTATTATTATACGAGAACGCCACTAACGGCAAATGTTCGTCCAAATTCCCCCCAAAATCCACTACACGTGCTCTCGACATATCCACAAGCGTTTGGATAGTCCTTTCAGACTGACCATCCGTTTGGGGGTGATATGCGGTACTTATATGCAATTGAGTACCCATTCCTTCGTGAAACTTTTGCCAGTAACGGGAGGTAAACCGTGTGTCCCGATCCGACATAATGGACACGGGCACACCATGGCGGGATATAATTTCATTCACAAAAATTTCAGTTAACCTTTCCGAGGAATAATTTTCTCGAATAGCTAGAAAATGGGCACTTTTGGTAAGGTGGTCAACAATGACCCATATAGCATCATGCCCCTTTCTCGTCCTAGGAAGTTTGGGTACGAGATCCATGGTCACATCCTCCCATTTCCACACCAGAATTTCCAAAGATTGCAATTTCCCGTATGGTTTTTGATGTTCCGCCTTTACTTGGGAACATGTCAAGCATTTCGATACATACTTGAAAATGTCACGTTTCATTCCCGGCAACCAGTAGTTTCCTTTCAAATCCCGGTACATCTTGGTAGCTCCCGGATGAACTGAGTAACGGGATTTATGTGCCTCTTCCAATAATAAAGTCTTTGCGTCACAAAAACATGGTATCCAAATCCGCCCATATCTTGTCTTTATTCCACTTGTGTTTACTTCGAGCCTATTGACAAACCATTTCGTTCTTTCACTTTTTGGATCATTTGCATTTAATGACTTATCTTGGGCTTCTCGTACTGTTTCAAGAAGGTTTGGTGTGACTATCATTCTCATCAACTTCACCCGAATAGGCGGTGGATATTCCTTTCGGCTTAACGCGTCGCCACGACATTAGCTTTACCCGGATGGTAAAGAATGTCGTAATCGTAATCTTTAATTAATTCTAGACAGCTTCGTTGTCTCCTATTAAGATCTTTCTGCTAGAAGAAATATTTGAGACTCTTGTGATATGAATAGATTGTGCATTTCGTTCCGTACAAATAATGACTCCAAATTTTTAAGGTAAAAACTACCGCCGCCAACTCTAAATCATGAGTCGAGTAGTTACTTTCATGTTGTTTGAGTTGTCTTGAGGCATAAGCAATGACTTTTCCTCGTTGCATCAAGACACACCCCAATCCCTGATGCGATGCATCCGCGAAAACTACTAGATCTTCCATTCCTTCTGGTAAAGTCAACACCGGATAACTCCATAATTTTTCCTTTTATATGAAAAGCTTTCTCTTGTTCACCACCCCAGGTAAATTTCTCTTCCTTCTTCGTCAATCTGGTTATCAGGGGGGCTATCTTAGAGAAATCTTGAATAAATCTCTGATAATAGCCGGCTAAGCCAAGGAAACTTCTCACTTTGTTAACGTTCTTCGGGGATAGCCATTTAACCATAGCTTCTACTTTAGACGGATCTACCAAAATCCCTTTTTCATTAATCACATGGCCCAAGAATTGTACTTCCCTGAGCCAAAACGCACATTTGGAAAATTAAGCATATAACCTTTCCTTACGGAGTGTCTCGAGCACCTCACGTAAGTGAAACGCATGTTTGGAATCACTACGAGAGTATACCAAAATATCATCAATAAATACTATGACAAATTTGTGTAGCATATTTCAGCATACCCTATTCATTAAATCCATAAAAGCGGCCGGAGCGTTAGTTAACCCGAAAAACATTACTAAAAACTCATAGTGTACGTAACGGGTTCTAAACACAGTCTTAGCCACATCTTCTTCCCGTACTCGTAGTTGATGATAACCCGATCGTAAGTCGAATTTCAAAAACCAACTTGCCCCTTGCAATTGATCAAAAAGATCATCTATTCTTGGTAAGGGATATCGGTTTTTCACCGTGAGTTTATTGAGCTCACGATAGTCGATACGCATGGAGCCATCCTTTTTCACAAATAGGACAGGTGCTCCCCAAGGGGATACACTAGGACGTACAAAACCCTTGTCAAGGAGTTCTTGCAATTGGACCATTAATTCTCTTACTTCAGCGGGTGCCAACTGGTAAGGAGCTTTGGCTACCGATTTGGCGTTTGGTTCTAATTCGATCAGAAATTCTACCTCACGTTCGGGTGGGAGTCCCGGCAATTCATCCGGAAACACATCCGAATATTCATTCACAATCCTTGTATCTTCTAAACTTAAGGCATCTTGTTTAGTATCGACTACATACGCTAAGAATGCCTTACTTCTGTTTCTCACATGCTTAACCGCTTCAATGATGCTACATAGTTTAGTCCCTACCCTCTTCTCTCCATATATGCTTACCCGCTTTCCCTTAGGAGACGTTACATGAATAGTCTTGCTTTCACGTAAGATTTTTGCATGATATCGGGATAGCCAATCCATGCCCACCACTACTTTGAATTCTCCCAAAACCATGGGAATGAGATCAATATAAATTCTTCATCCTCAATAGTGATCTTACAATTTCTACATATCTCATGTAATAAATAACTTTTACAATCGGCTATTTCTACTTCTAAGGGTATAGGCATTCTTTCTATTACAAATGAATGGGAATGTATAAATTCGCTTGAAATAAATGACCTACTAGATCCGGTATCAAACAATACGTATGTAGGTATCAAGTTTAGCATAAATATACCTGACACAACACTCGGGTGAGCCCTTGCCTCTTCCGATGAAATTTGGAAAATTCTTCCTTTAGCCTTAGAGGATTATTCCTTCTTTCCTTCTTTCTTCATTCCTTGCTTGAGCTTTGGGCATTCGGCTTTCACATGGCCTGACTCGTTACAGTTGTAACATACTCTTTTGGGATTGGGACAATTATAGTATGGATGCCCCTCTTGTCCACAGTTATAGCATCCCCTATTTCTCATTAAACATTCACCCGAATAGATTTTCCCGCATGTCTTGCACCATAGGAATCCTCTTTTGGTAGTTTCCTTCTTACCATTATCGTGTGTCTTGGGCTTTTTAGGGGTGCCTTGAATTGATCCCTTTTCGACTTGTCTCTTCTCTCTCTATTCCTCTTGCCTTTTTAATTCGATCTCTCTATCTCTTGCCCAATTAATGAGCTCATTCAAATTTTCGCATTTAGAAGGAGTGATGAACTCTCGGTACTCGGATTCTAACATATCATGATAGCGGTTAATCTTTATCCTCTCCGTTCTTGCAAATTCCTTACAAAACTTCAACTTATCGAGAAAAGTGTTAGTGATTTCGTCTATTGTTTCATTCTTTTGTCGAACACGCAGAAAGTCTTCTTGAATTCGATCTACGGCCGATTGTGGACAATGATACTTCATGAAAGGTTCTTTGAATTCTTGCCATGTAAGGGTTTGGAGTTTATCCTCGTCGATTTCCTTACTATACGCATCCCACCAATCTTTAACTTGTCGTTGAAGTTTCCCCGTGGCAAACATAACTTCGTCTTTCTTCTCACAATGACTTTGAATGAACACCCATTCTATATTGGAGATCCATCTCTGACATTCTATGGGATCTATTTCTCCATTGTAAGATGAGGGTTTACATGCCATGAATTTTTTGCATGTGCACCGTCGTGCGTCTTTCTTTCCTTGTACCTCGCTTATCATTTCCTTCAACTCATCCATCTTGCTTGACATCATGGTTTCTACCATGCTTAACACTTGACTTTCTACTTCTTGTGCTATGCGAGGGATGTTTGCATCAAGTGTCTTTACTACTTCTTTCGAAATCAGCTTATTTAGTTCATCCTGACTTATCCGTTCCGTAGCATTTGGGCATCCTCCGTCCTTCATCTACAATCACATACTTATGTTAGATGTCATACCATTCATTCTCTTTAACATTCTATACATTGTATACTTTCAATACTTCATTCCCATAGGTTATGGACTCATATAATTCTTATTACAAACATTCTCGATGTGCCAAATCGAAACATACATCCATTTATGCACACAGATTTCTGTTCATTCATACATTCACTAGTGACTTAGCATTATAGTGCTTTTCTAAAGCTTAACGAGGGTTCGGGATTGGTTTGAGAGTTTTGGCATATAAAAAAAACAAAAACAGCAAAGAGATTCAGGTGTTGGCGTCGGCGAAGGCTCTGGCCGCGCCGCCGACGGGGTATGAAAAGTTGCGTCCCTGAAATTCTTGCGTAGGCAGAAAATTAGTGTGTCGGGGTCAGGGGTGGCATCGCCGACGCCATGGGGGCCGTCGCTGACGCCCCTTAAAACCTGCAGACTCTGTTTCAGCTCAAATAACTTAGAAAATCCATTTCCGAGCCTCAAACCAACCCGAAATGGTCCCTTAAAGTCCCGAAACCTCCTGTAACATTCTGTAATGTCCCTACCCAGGTTATTCTAATAAGATATCCATAATCTCTTATCATTCCAAACTCAAATTATAAATATTGAAATTTCAAAATACTTACTTGCATTGCGCCTCGGAACGAACACACATTTGCACGAGCTTTCGGTTTGAGTTCAAGTACTTTACCTTTGATACTTGAATTCCTCAAACCTCGGCTCTAATACTAACTTGTAACGTCTAAAATTCTTATTCGTACAAAGGAGTTTTAACCATGACAACGTAATGGGTCAAACATAAAACTTACAAAATTGACCATAAAACTTCGACATAAATAAACCGAGTTGACTACATAAAAGTTTACATCCAAATCCGAGATGACCATCATAAACATAAATAACAAAAGTTCTGGAATCTTTTTAAAGTTAAGTATTTACAAAAAAAAAACTAAAACATAACATGGAACTTTCCAACAAAAGTTTTTGACCCGTTTAGTCAAGTATCATAGCGGAAGCATGCGAGATGGTGTGTCCGTTCTAATGTGGCGTCACCTATCACGATAGTTTACCTACAACCATAACACACAATTAGTTATTTTAAACAACCATTTTTAGAATTCAAACCTTCATTCGAAACTTGACGTTAATCACTTCATTAGCATTCGTACAAACTTACTTTCTAACGGGAATCAATGTCGAACTTCTTCCTTCTTTTATAATCGATTCGACATCAAATTCCCAATTTATACATATGGTATTTTAACACGTTCGACCCATATTCACGACACGAACTTTTACCTAATCTCATTGTCATAGTACCAACTTATAACCTTGTATGATAATATAACAAAAACATTACACATCTCTAAAATTTGTAACCACAAGGACTTACCTTTGTCGTTTTTTGCTTGCAACCCGGAGTGGCTTGACTCTTCTTCCATTATTCCTACAATTAACAATCAACTTACTTTAATCTCATGTCTTCGTTTACATTCTTTTCTTGACGTAATTGAGTTAACAACTAATATTTCCAAATTCTAACAATGTAGCATTGTACTAACATGAGATCATTTCATTCAAGCATTTTAACAAACACTTGGTGTGCGTACCATTAGATAAGCATAGTGTACAAGTATCTTATGCATAACCTTACTAAATCATGTCAAGATCATCAAACTCAATCAAATTTCATATAACCTTCATTCTAAATTAATTCAATCTAATAATTCCTCATTATGAACATCTTCATATATAATCATTATACTAGTTTACACATAATTCAACATTACACCTTACAATACTCCTATTTCAAGTGGGTTTTCACTTTTAATATCAATTTAGCCAAATTCAAACATCATTCATTGTTCTAAGTAGTGCTCCTAACCCATAATCATAGATTTAAGAACACAATTGGGAACCATTTGGACTTTGAAGAATGTTCGGGTCATTCTTGGTTTGAAAAGGATGTTGATATCAATTGGACAGCTTGATGATCAGGGATATGATGTCCACTTTGGTAGAGGACAATGAAAAGTTGTTAAGGGTAGTATGGTTATTGCTAGAGGAAAGAAGAGAGGTACATATACATGGTTGAGGTACCAACTGACGGGGTTAATGCAGCATCCGACAGGCCGAGTCTTTCAAAGTTATGGCATCAACGACTTGGCCACATAAGTGAAAAAGGGTTGAAGATGCTTGTTACCAAGGGAAAGCTTCCAAAACTGAACAGGTCGAGTCCGAGTTTTGTGAACCGTGCATCCTACGCAAGAAAAATGTGACTTTTGTGAAGACAGGAAGAGCACCAAAATCTTAGAAACTGGAGTTGATTCACTCAGATGTGTACTGGCCAACATCAGTTGTTTCACCTGCAGGTTCTCGCTATTATTTGACATTCATAGATGATTCAACACGCAAGGTATGGATTTACTTTCTTAAGCATAAATATAAAGTTTTTGATAAATTTAAGAAATGGAAATTTGTTCTTGAACTTGAAACTGCATTGAAGGTGAAATACATGAAGTCTGACAATGGAGGTGAATATATTAGTAAAGAATTTACTAATTATTGTGTTGAGAGAATGATAAAGATAATTCCAGGAACTCCGCAACAAATGGGGTTACAGAGAGGATGAACAGAATATTGTGTGTGAGAGCCAGAATATGAGACTGAATGCATGGCTCCCAAAAAAGTTCTGGGATGATGAAGTTAACACTGCAGCTTATCCTATCAATCGTGGGCCTTCAGTACCGTTGGGGTTCAAGGTCCCTCGGGAAGGGAAAAATAGTTACGTATGATCACCTAAGAATCTTCGAATGTAGTGCTAATGATATTAATCCTGATGGTGACAAGTTAGATGCCAAAGCAAATAAGTACATACTCATTTGATACGGGTCTAATAATATGGGCTACAGGCTTTCGTATTTTGAAAGCAGGAAGGTGGTTAAAAGCAAACACGCCAAATTCAATGAAGCGGAGCTGTACAAAGACAGGAATTTGGAAAAGTAAAAGGTTTAGAAAGAAGTGATTGAAGTTGACACTTATAGTCGGAAAGATGAACCAGATACAGAACCTGAAACTGATTCTGAGGATGACACAAAACCAGAGTTTGAAGAAGGTGGATATAATGAAACATGAGAAGGTTCTGATAGTGGGAGCTCAGAGCCTGAAGTAGAACAGCCTCCGTAGAAGCCTGACCAGACATATAATTGGGTCCGAAGATCACCAGAGTTAGTAAACGGCCTGATAAATACAATCTTTCACTGAGTTATATTCTCTTGACAAAAAATGGTGAACCAAAAAGCTACTCTAAGGCTGTCACACCCCAACCGATGGCGGAATCATCGGGGCGCAGCACTGAGCAAAAAAGATTATCCAAGAGAATCCATAACACTATTAGTGACAATATATTTAACATTCACGTCCCATACCATAAACATATAAAGCATAAATAGTTATTACAGATAGTGTTCTCAAAGACAAATAATTGTTCCGACAACTCATATTTCATTTTGTTTGTTTCTAAACTCTCCTATCTTGATTCCAAAAAGACAGCAAGCAAAGCATCCTAATCAACCTGTCACATACGTTAAGATAAAAGTCAATACACAGAGTGTGAAGGTGAGTACACAAATTTAATAGCATATAGTAGCGAAAGCGATTTACGCATAACCAGCATGTATTGCGTTAAATGTGAAGCACGTAAGTTATCGACAAAGATCCTATCAATACCAATGACTGCGAGTTGTAGAGTGCGCAACACATGTTCACCACTGCGAACACGTGAAGTAGTAACCTTAACAACCCCTGAATAAACCGGTGCTGAGTCCAAACTATAGTACTATCGTTGCTAAGGCAGGTAGACAGCGATCAATGCGTTAACATAACAAACAAGCATTCATCGAGTCACGTATAACATGCGAGAACGGTTAGCGTTTAAAAGTGTTTGCGTTGTGTGTTGATGTGAGTTGATATAAGTAACGCATGTGACACCCAAAAGTGTGTTAAGCGAAAAAGGGTTCGAGTATACTCACAGTTCGTGTTTAGTAATTAAACACAATCTTGGATTGAAGGGAGCGCGTTGAGATTAGCCTGAGCATTGAACAGTAGCGTAAGCATTGGACAGCGTAAGTGCATTAGTGGAGTTGAGTGGGCGGATGGTGACTCGATCGGATGATCGTCCGGACGGATGGTCATCCAGACGAATGACCATTCGGTCGGTTGGCCATTCGATTGGAGGAGTGTGTTTGTAAAGTGTTTGAACTTTTGAAGTTTTCGTTGTAGTATATATAGAGTCATTCGATCGGATGGTCATCCGGACGAATTGCCGTTCGATCGGATGGCTATTCGATTGAAAGTTGATATTCCTTGAAGTTTTGCAAAATTGTTTAAGTGTTGGGTCACCTGTCGAATAGTCATTCGATCGGATGGTCGTCCGATCGGATGGCTATTCGATTGAACAACCAGTTTTTGTAAAAGTTTGTTAAGTTAGAAAGTTTTGCGGTTTAACGGAGACGATGTGACAATGTGTCAAACAACTAAACCCGCACCAAGTCCAGCTCAGTCGATCGGATGGGAATCACTCCGTTCGATCAGACTCAACTATTCAAGATGATGTTTCATGTTCAACCCGTGAATCGATCATCTTTTTCGATAGAAATCCATTCTCAGCCCGGTTCTCTACTAGAGAATGAGTAGAGAGCCTGATCAAGTCCAGATTCTAAAGGTTTTGAGTAAAAAGTGAAGTATGTTGAAGAAAAGTTTGAAATCGGTGGGAAATTTTTAGATCTTGTTAAGATTTGTGTGAAATCGTATAGAAATCCTTCAGATCTGAACGGTTCTTGGTGAGATGAGGTCACACTTCAGTGTTCATAAGAACTCGAGGTGACGTCACCCTAAAACAGCTCAAATCAGGTGATTTCACGGTGAAAAGTAGCGATTTGATGGAGAAGATGATGAGAAAGTGTGTGTAGATGATAGAAGTACAAGATTTAGAGTGAAAACTTACAAGAATCGCGAGAAATTGAGAGAAAAGTGCTTGAGAGTGCGCTGGTC
The DNA here is from genome assembly GCA_030545235.1 of Helianthus tuberosus. Taxonomy (NCBI): domain Eukaryota; kingdom Viridiplantae; phylum Streptophyta; class Magnoliopsida; order Asterales; family Asteraceae; genus Helianthus; species Helianthus tuberosus. The sequence goes on along the minus strand of CM060371.1, from coordinate 39,560,963 downwards.
GGAGGAGGCTGTCACATCAATGAACAGTTGATGTGACAGGAGGGGTATTTATAGGTGAGAGGTGAAGAAGTGAGGCGGTGGTCGATGGGTCGGATGGTTGTTCGATCGGATGGTCATCCGGTCGGATGATCATTCGACCGTATAGTCATTCGATCGGGCGGCGCGTGCGAGTTGGTTTTTCGACTTTCATTTCGTGCGTTGAGCGTTGCGTTGCGTTTAAGCGAGTTGTGAGTAAGCGTTGCGATAGCATTAAAAAATAGTTACACAAATAACATAACTACCTAACACTTAAATGCGTAAAGTAAATTTGCGCTTTGAGTTTGCGATGCAATAGAGTTGCGATTGCGTTTGCGAATAATCACCCAAAACATATATAAGGCACACACACAAGTAAAGCACATAATAACACACAAAACAATACCAATACTTGCGATTCGAGTTAGGGATTGCGATGTGATAGCGTTTAGTAGGATAGCGTTTAGTTACGTTTATCGCATTGTTACTTCACATAATAATAAACCGTAGTTTAAAATAGCGGTAACCAATATATCGATGATCACAAAGAGCTAAATTAATTATCGAGTATCGAGAGTACAAGCAATAATTAAGCAAGAAATGTCAGAGCTGAGTAAGACCTGACGTTGATTTTGACTTTGACTTGTACCTTGACTTCCCTTGAAAAGTCGGGTTGTTACAAAGGCAGTCAAGATGAAAGATTTTCTCCAGTGGGAGCACGCAATGAAAGATGAGATAAGCTCTTTAGATGAAAACAAGACATGGGTCTTAGTCAAGCTTCCGGTAGACATGTGAAAACCGTCTTTCTACATGGTGACCTAGATGAAGACATTTATATGGGACAACCTAAGGGATTTAAGGTTGTTGGGAAAGATATTAGGTCTACAAATTGAAGATGAGTTTATATGGTCTTAAACAGGCACCCAAACAGTAGTACATGAAGTTTGATAACTTCATGGAGAGATCAAGGTAACAAGAGATACCAGATGGACCATTGTTGTTATCTAGAGAAATTCAGCAGCTCTTATATCATATTGTTACTTTGTGTTGATGATATGTCGATTGTAGGTTCTGATATGAAAGAAATAAGCAGGTTAATGAAACAAATGTTCAAAGAATTTGAGATGAAGGATTTGGGTCTAGCCAGACATTTTACTCGGGATGATTATAACGAGAAGCAATAAAGATGGTTCTTTGACCATTTCCCAGGAGAAGTACATCAGGAAAGTGTTAGAGAGATTTGGTATAAACAGTGAGAAGACCAAGGCTAGAAATACACCTATAGGAAGTCTCCTAAAGCTTACTAAAGATCAGTGTCCCAGAACAGAGAAGAAAAGGTTGATATGACTAGAGTTCCCTATGCATCTGTTATAGGAAGTCTAATGTATGTTATGGTGCGCACGAGACCTGGCATAGCACACACAGATGCTTTATGTCAAATCCAGGAAGAGAACACTAGGAAGCAGTTAAATTAAATGGGTGCTTCGTTAATTGAAGGGTGCGTCAAAGATGGGGTTGTGTTTTAAAGGAAAAGATGTGGTTTATAAAGGTTATACATATGCTAATTTGGGTGTTTGTAAAGAGACATTTAAAAGCACTACAGGATATATCTTTATACTGAGAGGAACAATAGTGAATTGGATGTCCAGACTTCAGAAAAGTGTGGCTTTATCGACTACAGAAGCTGAATACATGGTTGTAGTTGAAGCCAATAAAGAACTAGTATGGTTAAAAGTTTTTCTAGAAGAGTTAGGAAAGAAGCAAGTTGACTACTCGATGTACTCTGACAATGAAAGTGTAGTAAAGCATGCAAAGAATCTCATTTATCATGGGAAAACAAAGCACATAGGGATGAGATATCATTTTGTCAGAGGATTGACCAGTGAAGGATCAATCAGTTTGAAAAATGTTCCAGGTGCTAAGAATCCAGTAGGTATGTTTACCAAGGTTGTGGTGATGGATAAGCTACATAGCTTCAGCTAGCCATGAGAAAGCAGGGTAACTAGGGGGAGCTCTTGGTTTTAAAAAGCGTGAAGCGCACAAAGCGACGAGGTCTAAAACCGATGCGCAAAAGTGGCAGGATTTTCGTACGCGAGGCGCAAAGTATTAATATAACATTTTTAAATTAGATTTATATAATATTTACTATTATATTAATCTTTTTACAATAAAACTTTAGATAAATAAAAGATGTATATCATTTAATCTTAAGTAACCTCTATTTACAACATAAAAAGCTAAAGGTACAAATTAAAGAAGCACAACACTTAGTGAACTAAGAAAAAAAATAAACAATTAAAAAACATTTTAGGTTAAAATTGAAAAAAGTAACAACATTAAGGCCTGAGGATGAAATATGTAACTTAATAAAAAGAGATTTAGGTTAAAATTTATGAAAACAAAAACATTGAGGATGAAATATGTAAATAAAAGAGTTTTAGGTTAAAATAGAGGGAAAGAAAAGCAGCCGTCAGTATCTACAGCCTCCATCTCTATCTTCTACAGCCTCCATCATCTATCGTGTGCTACATTTTCACTAGGGTTATTCATCATCATCGCAGGTAAGGTTTATTTTTTTCATCCGCATCACCATTCTTAAGCATAAAACGTCAATTTCATGTCTTTCTACATAAATCGCACGCTTTGCGCCTTCGATTTCACCTAAAAAAGCGACAAAGGTGCTCGCTTTTCATACACAGCTCGCCTTATGTCACTCAAGGCGATCCCCTTCGCGCCTTAGGTCGCTTTGCGCTTAGGCACGCCTAAGTGGCGCTTTTTAAAACCAAGGGGGAGCTTCAAGCTAGAAAAGATGTTTACATAAGTACAAAAAAGATGATGTAGTTCGAGGTCTGAAGGGGTATGGTCCCAAAAAGCCGCGCCGACCAATCAGGTCGCGCGCAGGACCATACTACTAGCACAGTAGTTGGCCAACCTTTTAGACCCCGTGCCAACTAATTTGATGAAAACCAGGTCGCGCGCGAGGAGAAACAAAGGTCAGACCAAATTCTACACTTGGCTTCTGGATGAAAGCCCTCACTTCCTGGATCCTGCGGGGGCTACATGGGACTCACCCATACGACGCGCGAGGGACAGAAGCGCAGGTCATCCAAAGACAAGTACCAAAGGTACGAGTGGTAGAGCAATGGACCAATGAGCGTCCGACAGGCTGTATTAAATCGTGCTCCACGATGAACAGTCGTACAGGAGACACTATAGTACATAAGGACGCATACGTGGCACCAATCAGAGTGCGCCGACATCTGCTCCATGATCTCCACTCAGCCGCTGATGGCAGAGAGACAACAAGGGCAACTGTCAGGACACGTGGATCCATTTAACGTGCGCCAACTCCGCCCTCACCAAGAGGCACTAACGGTTGCAGCAGAGGGGACAGGAAGGATATTTCTTGTTGTCGACTCCAGGCCCAAGGCCCATCAGCCCACCTCCTTCTTCGCTACTCCGGCTATAAATAGGGACCTTCATGTACAGGTTGATTCATTCTATTCTCTGCTCTCTCACCATTAACACATGCTTATTTCCTCAAAACAAATACTTATTCTCAAGCCGGAGAGTGGTTAAGAGGGAAACCCCCACATTCCCCTCTTAACGAGCTTAACGAGGTGTTGATTGTTTTGCAGGAAAGATCAAAGCTCTAGCTCAGGAAGGATTAAGAAGATTAACCTTTATGGTCGAAACATAAACCAAACTAATAACCCTAAAATTAGTTCCGTGTTTCTTCATTGGCTCCCACCGATTTATACAATCAATCTCATCTTCTTTTTTCTGAGCTTTTCTATTCTCTGCACCCACGGCTGATCAGGGAAAACCAGACTTCGGTTTCGGTACACACTCTCAGATGATGTAGTTGGCCGAGGGCGAAGCAACAAACGTTGGGGGGACCTCACGCAGGTGGCCTTCGCATCACCCAAGCGACTACCCCAACAAGTCATATTGTTGGTCCGTCAAACACGGAACCTTCGAGCATATCAGCTTTGCTAGGCTTACCAGAAGGCGAAACCCTAGCCTCCTGGTATGCCAAACAGCAAGCCACTTTGAACGTTGTATACTAGTGGTTAAGCGCGCAACAAGCAGTATTGCAAGCGGAACAATCGCTGGTGGCAACCCCTGCCCCATCACAGGGGGCGCGCCAGACAGCTCCTCAGCAGAACGTCCAAAGGCAGTATGAGAGACCTCCCCCTCAAAGAAGACAAAGGATGCACGACACGCGTGATACCTATGGGGAGACAGACAACCACTATGATCATCCGTCCAATGCGCAGCAAAGGCGTCCGTTGCGTAGACGGCTCGGGCTGTGCAACATCAACAATGAATGGGGCAACACGGACGAGGATGATCCCACGTGGTAAGAGGAAGGAAGTTCTTCAGTCTTCAACCGTCTGCAGAAAAACCATGAGTTATACAAGTCAAACCCACGCGTCGTGTATAATGAAGCAGCAGAACACGATTTCAACCTCGTCTACAGACCAGCGGCAGCAACCGAACATTCAAAGTTTATCCGAAGCATCGCTTTAGCTCCGCTAGAAAAAGCTAAACTCCCACAAACCGCGGGAAAGTTTAATGGTCTTACTGACCCTGATGATCATGTTCGAGTCTTTACAAGTGTTGGTGTACTGGGATAATGGACCACGCCAATGTGGTGCCATCTGTTCGTCCAAACTCTCACAGGGGCTGCTCGCGCATGGTTCGACAACCTCTTATCCGGAAAAATCAAATCTTGAGTCGATTTTCAAGACCAGTTCATAGCGCATTTCAGCCAACAAAGGCGTTACCAGCGTGACACATCCGAGGTCATGGATATCTGGCGCAGAGAGAATGAAGGGTTAGAAGATTTCATCACTCGTTTTAACAAAGAGTGTTTGGAAATCGGAGGTGTAAGTGAGGATTTGATGCGCGCCCATTTTAAAAAGGCCATCCGTTGTGACAGTCTGATCAGGACTATCACAGGAAAAGACGGCATGCCTAAAGAATGGGATAAGCTCATGGCAGCAGCAAAGATGGTTGCGCAGACCGAATAATCGTTGGCTGGTGGAAAGTAAAGTTATTCTGAGGATCGTTACTCACGAAGCAATGCGCGCGATTTCAATGAGCGTAACAAAAACAAGGGCCCTGGCTGGAAGGCAAGCCAGTCCAGCGGTTACGACGAACGACCTCGCTTCAAAGAGGATGCGCGAGATGCAATTGATAGAATCGGTTATCGCAAAGCTATCAAGAATGAGAATTGAGAGAAACATTGGACTCCGCTCATCAAGACACCGAAGGAGGTACTCATGACGGAGAATCACGATTTTAAAGCGTCGAAACCATTGTCAAACAAGAAGGGCCAAGACCCTAATCTCTACTGTGATTTCCATAAAGATACAGGCCATCTAACCGACGACTGTATTAGTTTGAGACTTGAAATTGAGAAAGCCCTAAAAAGCGGGAAGCTGAGCAATTTGATCAAGAACATGCGCAAGGAAACACGCCAAATTCAAAGAAACGATGAAGGTGGACAAAAGAAAGTCAGGCGCCTGGAAACTCACATGGTCGATGGAGAAAGACACAGCGCGAAGAGCAGGGGTAAACGCATGTTTGAGCCAGCTTGGCAAGAGCAACAAGTCATATTCCCAGTAGTACGCTGGGGTCCACGCGCCCCGTCATTATTACTAGCATAATAGGCCATTATGAAACAGATTATCTTTTCATCGATCCTGGAAGCACGGCCGATATAATTTATGAACAATGCTTCAATCAATTCGACCCTGATGATAAAGCGCTTATTGAGCCAGTCGACTACCCACTGTCTGGGTTTTGCAACGAAACGGTCTTCTCGTTAGGTCAGATCAGTTTCTCCATCACGCTATCTGACGGAAAGCACTCGAGAACAACGAACGTCAACTTCATGGTTATGCCAGTGAAGTCGAGACACGACATTCTGATCGGAAGAGAAACCCAAGGAGAAATGAGCATGGTGACCTACACTCCCCCATTCAGTTGTTGGCTTCCCAACTGAAACGGGGGTGGCGATCATTTATTCAAGGAAAGAAGTCATGGCGACAGAGGATGTTCGCCTAACAAAATCAAGCAGGGTCTCACCAACTGAACCAGAAAAAACGGATAGTTAATCGCAAGTACCCAGAGCAAACGGTGACGATCGGCCACGCAATTTCACCAAACATTAGGACGCACCTGAAACAACTGTTGTTCAAAAACATGGATATATTTTCCTGGACACCATCTGACATGACGGGCGTCCCGCGCGACATTGCTGAACATTGTTTGAACACTTATCCATCTGTTGAGCCTAAATTCCAAAGGAAGCACAGCCTAGGGACCGACAAGACAAAGGCTATGAACGAACAAGTTTGTGAGCTACTCAAGGCAGGAATATTGCGAGAGGTGCGCTACCAGAGTTGGGTCGCGAATCCTGTAATGGTTGAGAAGTCTACTAGAGGGTGGTGCATGTGCGTCGATTACACAGATCTCAATAAGGCATGTCCCAAAGACTGTTACTCATTGCCTGAGATCGATAAAAAAATAGAGTTTCTCACGCCATTCAGGTAGAAATGTTTCTTAGATTACTACAAGGGGTACCATCAAGTACAGATGGCCCTAGAAGATGAAGATAAAACAGCGTTTCGCACCGACATCGGTATTTTCTGTTACACAAAGATGCCCTTCGGGCTTAAGAATACCGGCGCGACATACCAGCGGTTGATGGATAAGACTTTTGGGGATGACATCGGAAAGCACATTGAGATATACATCGACGATCTAGTGATCAAGAGTCCGGATGAGGACCAAATGTTGAAAGACATCGAGAAAACCTTCAATTCCCTACGAAGCATGAACATGAAGCTCAATCCAAGCAAGTGTTCTTTTGGGATGGAAGGGGGTAAATTTTTGGGATTCGTGGTTACCAATGGTGGTTTCAAAGTCAATCCAGAAAAAGTCCAAGCGATCTAAAGGATTCCATCGCCGCGAACCATCAAGGAGATGCAAAGATTAGCCGGTCGCCTAGCCGCGCTCAATCGTTTCCTATCAAATCATGCGGCAAAATCCTATCCTTTCATCAGTACATTGCACAATTGCGTAAAGAAGCAAGAGTTTAGGTGGACAGCGGAAGGAGAAGCAGCCTTTGTTGGTGCACAATGTCTATCGCCTATGTCATCAGTCTAGGTCGTGTCAGTGGAATGTAATAGGAGTTAAAGTGAAAAAATTAAGTTTATGTTTGTATGTAAGCCATTTCGTACGAAATGGACTTTGTATTGTCCAGGTCGCATGAATTGGACTTTGCCAATTCGTGCAAAATGGATTGTCCATTCCATGCGATCTGTAATCCCTATAAACAGGGGTGTTGGGTTTTCCATTTGTAACATTCTGGTGGAATCTCTCACGAAGTGCTGTCAAATTCTCTGCATGTATTAACGTCTAATATCAATGGAAAACCAGTTTAAAGTGTATTTCTCTGCTTCTACTCACATTATAACACCGATTCAAGTTTACTAGATTGTTTCCGCCTCTCTAGTGACTTAATTTAACTCTGACCGACTCGTATTTGATCGAATCTCGATCCTACAAGTGGTATCAGAGCTCAGGATGAGTTAAATCTGAGATATCAGTGTTTTGAATGTGTGAAAATCTGATTCTTCTACTCTTTCTTGGATTTTTAGACAAATTTAAGGACAAAATGGACTGAATTTTGAATATAACGTGTAAAAAACCATTTTAGTCAATCCTTCAAAGTTGCAGACCAAAATTCGAACTAAAACTGATCAAAAAGTATCAAAAACATCAGATCGTGTGAAAACATGTCAATTCATATGAAAATTGTGTCCAATCCGCACGAATTGAACCATTTCGTGTGAATTTTTACCAAATCGCTTGAAAAATTTGTCCAACTCGCACGAATTGGACCAGGTCGCTTGAAATTTTCAAAAAGTTCATCATTTCGTACGAATTGAGATCCAAATCGTGTGAAATTGATTCATTTCGCACGAATTGGAAATATTGTGCTCATTTCACATGAATTAACATTTCAATTCGTTTGAAACTGCCAGATCGTTTGAAGTTCAGTTCGTTTGAAAGTTCAATTCGTTTGGAAATCCAGATCGTCTGAGAAGTCAGTTCGTTTGAAAAGGTAATTTTTCAAAAAACTTAGAAAATTTTTCGAAACTGTTTTCATTGTTTAAAATGGAGAACCAAGAATTTTATAACATGTTTTACGGAGGAGGAATGACAGCATCTCAAACTCCAGCGAGTATTGTGCAGAACGTAAACATGGAGAACGAGCTTGGTACAATGCAAAAGCCACCAAAATTAATGAACATTGACGAATATTCAGGGTGGTCAGAGAAGTTTAAAACCTGGGTATAAGCAAATCATTTTGAGTGTTGGATGAAAATTGAGTTAAAGTATGTACCTCCGACGAATGGAGCGGGTATTGAGAAAACACTTCATCAGTTAACTCCGGTTGAACAGGATAGTTTTAAAGCCGAGAAGAAAATGATGAGTATCTTGCAACAAGCAATCAAAGAAGATATTTTGGTTTTGCTACAAAATCAAAGTGACTCGCAGTCTATCTGGAATTCACTAAAAGTCAAGTTTCTTGGAAGTGTTTCGATGATAAAGAGCAAGACGGCATTGCTGAAAAAGGAATTTGATATTTTTACTACTATCAAGGGTGAGTCAACAAAAGAGTTGATCGAGAGATATTGTCATTTGGTTGTAGAAATGAAGCGTTTGAGCATTAACAAAACAGATGAAGAATGGGTTGACAAGTTGGCAGATGCTTTACCGCATGATGAATGGGGCACATATTTGTTGGTTTTGAAAAAAAACTTGGAATATGTTGGATTCAATCTAAGCACGTTCATCGAGAAAATTGAATCACATGAGCTTGAACTTAAAAAGATCAGAAAAATGAAATCTGCTAATGTATAACAAGATGTTCAGTTGTACTACAAAGGAAGCTCTTCTGCAACATCTAACTCAAGTCCAAAAATTCAGACAGCATTTAGTGTTGAGCCTACATCTGGAGTTTCTCAAAGCACACCAAACAACAACTATACACCATTCACAAGTTATGAACCAAATCCTAAGGTTCAAGATCAAGTGTCTCCTCAAGGTTCACCAAGTTCAAATAATCAGAGTTACGTTTCTGGGATACAGTGCAATATTGCTGAAAACATCAAAAATGGTCAAGATTTTACAGAAGCAGTTGCAAAGCAACATATCGCACTATGAGCTTCCGTTCTTGAATCATATGAGAGTCTAGTTGCTGGAAGGATCGGTAATCCAGACATGACAAAGGAGGATTACGATCAAATTGATCCTGAAGAATTAGAGCTTATTGATATCAAATGGGGAATGGAGAGCTTAGTGAGGAGAGCACAAAGGTTCATGGAAATAACCGGACAAAACAGTCTCTCATGACCTGATTGTAAGCTTGGATTTGATAAAGCGAAAGTAACTTGCTTCAAATGCAAAGAAAAAGGGCATTTCAAACGTGAGTGTCCAAACAGGGAAGTAAACAATCATCAGAATCCGTTCACAAATGACTACTACCGACAAGCAATCTATCACAAAAATAGTCAGCAACCATTTAATCCAAGACCTCAAATTGAAAACAAACCAGAAAAAGCTCTTTTAGTTAATCAGGATGATGAGAAGATTCCGGAAGGTTTTAGTTGGGATAAATATGTTCCTGGTGAGGGTCTTGCTATGATCGCGGAGATTGTTGAAGAGCCAGAATGTGTTGTTGAAACTGAGGAAGTCGGTGAACTAATGAGTGAAGAGAGTCTGGCAGAGCTTGAAGAGGCAGCAGCAGAAGTTTATTATTATCAATCAGAACAGGAGATTATTGCTAATTCTTTTAAATCCATAATGCCTCCTAACATGTTTGATTCTTTTGCAGGATTCTTCAGCGAGCCAACTACAGGTTTTTGTCCACAATATGACGTCAAAAAAGCTCCGGTTGAAGAAATCATAGATGTTTCTAAAGAGATGAATGATGAAACTCTGAAGGAGATAGCTGACAAGGCGCTGATGGTCAAGCTGAAAGAGGTAGACAAAACTCAAGAGTCAGTGTCTGTCGAAACGGAGTCTGTCAAAACAGAGTATGTCAAAACGGAGTCTGTCAAAACGGAGTCTGTCGAAACAGAGTTAATCGAAAAGGAGCCTGTCGAAAAGTAGTTCGAGTTCAAATCTGGATATCAAATCAGGAGAAAAATCAGAGTCTGAGTCTGACGGGTTTGGTAAACCAGAAATTAAAACTGATAAAGAAGAAAAGGTTTTTGAAAAGATTGATCCAATTCCTGAAACACCATGCGAAAACTGTTTAAAACCCTGCATGGATTGTCTTGAAAAAGACAAACAGTTTCAAGAACTGAAGAAATATACTGACAATGTAAAATTTGCTCTTAATGATGTGAAAGAAGCTTATGACACTTTATCACATTCAATCAAAATGATTCAAAAGGAAAGTATAGAAAATGATAAAGCTACTAAGTTGTTCAAAGAAACTGTCATGGAAAAGCAGATGGAGATTAACATTCATCTGGACACAATTGCATCTTTGAAAAGGAACTTGAATTGATGCGTATTGACAAAGAAAGAGTTGATAAGAAATTGATCAGTTATATTGCTTCATCTTATGTGATTGATCAAATTGTTCCTCAACTACCTGATGCTAAACCTGCTTTCAACAATGTTCCACCCCCAACGTGGAATCATTATACACAGAAATATCCAGATGGGGTGGAAGCAGCTTTGAATCTCAAGTTGAGAACTAAAGAGAATGAGTTACCGGAAAACATTGATGTTACATTCTCTCCATCTGACACCGACAACGAGTCACAAGTGATTAAAACTATTGTTGACCAAGTGTTGGATGAAGAAAGTGATAACTCTTATTTTGGAACAGTTAAAACTCATTTGGAAAATTCCAATTCTGATTCTGAAGATGACGGAAACTTTCTTGACAAGTTCATACCAAAATCAGATAAAGTTGTGGATGACGATTCGATCATTGTAGCTTACACGATGACCGGAACTGACAAACTATATACTGATTTTGAGTACCCGATTCAGAATGCAAAATTGGAAAATGTTGAAAAGGTTTATAAGCTTGTGGAAATTGACATTTCAGAGGTTAACAACAACGCGTTTCTATCAAAACCGAAAAAATATTTTGTGAAACAACAACCAAACAACCCGGGAAAGAAAGAATGGGTGGGTAACAATGGTCATAACAAAAGACAAGGTAACAATTTCAAAAAGAAAGGTGTCGGTTTTGAGAAGAAAATGGCTAAAAAAGAGGTTAAGCCAAAAGAAAAGTTAAGTGATGTGTTTGTGGTGGGTAAGAACACAGTAGCTGAAAAAGATTATATCTTTAGTCAAAAAGCAGTTGACGATTTCAATGCAGCCAAAAAGTTGAAAGATGAGACCAACAGATCCACTTTTGTTGAATACGACAAAAGAGTCTGTTATCGTTGCAATGAAATTGGTCACATGGCCAAAAAGTGTGTTAAAAGGATTAAAAACCCAGTTTTCCAGAAACCCAAACCTAAAACTTTAAATGATGTGAAGGGAAAAACACCGATGGTTTCCCCCGTGCGTATTCTGAAACGCGGTGAATCTTTGAAGTCCGGGGACAAGCCAAAATCAACCTTTGAGATTGGTGAATCTTCAAAATATCCAAAGACTTCAAAGGTTTATCCTAAAACGAAGATTTTTCAAAATTAATCATGGGTGGAGAAACCTAAACAATCGTTTAAAGAAAAGAAAATGGAAAAGGTTTTAAAATCTGAGCCGACAGTTGTTGTAACTAACAATGAAAATCTTGAGTTTGAATTGGACAAATTGATTGAGGAATTCCCACCAATCAAGGAGGGAGATCTAAAATCAAAGTCAAAACCTGTTGTTCCAAACGTTGTCTTCAACATTCCAAAAGTTGACATAGCTTATGATCTTGTATTTGGTAGTGTTCCAAATGTGAAGAAATCTTGGGCATCGTTGTTTGAGTGAATGTCTTTGATGTGTGCAGGGGCTTCCGAGGTCGATCATCTCCAAGTGGATCATGGATAGCGGTGCCTCGAGGCATATGACTGGGATGTTAGCACTACTCTATGATGTCAAATCAATTAATGGAGGATATGTTGGCTTTGCGGGAACTCAGGGAGGAAGAATCGTTGGTGAAGGAATTCTTACCAATGGAGTTGTAATGTTTGATAAAGTGAACTACATTGTTGAACTTGAAAACAATCTGTTGAGCATATCACAGATTTGTGACAAGTCATTCACAGTTCATTTTACAAAAAAATGAGTGTTTGATCATTAAACCAGGTTTTAAAATTCCAGAAGATATGGTGTTGATACGCGCTCCTCGTGAAAACGATTTGTATGTCCTAGACATGAGCGTCGCAACAACATCAGATAAAAAGGCACAATGTTTTGTAACTAAAACAAAAGCAACTGAAAAAGAATCAAGAATGTGGCATCGTAAGATGGGTCACATTCATGTGAGAAAAATGAATTTCATAGTTCACAATGATCTTGTTGAAGGCGTTAATTTGAAAATTTTCCATCTGAATGATGATTGTGTAGAATGCAAAAAGGGTAAGCAAACGAAGAAGTCACACCCAAAGAAGCTCTTGAACTCCATCAGACTACCGCTCGAAAGACTCCATATGGATCTTTTCGGACCGATAAATGTGAAGAGCGTAAGTGGAGATATGTATTGTCTCGTGGTCACTGACGACTATACAAGATTTTCATGGGTGATGTGTCTCGAAAGAAAAGATGAAACGTTTGATTTGTTGATGATTTTATTCAAAAAGATGGAGACGCTGTACAAATTGCCGATCAGACGAATTCGAAGCGACAATGGAACGGAGTTCAAAAACAACCGTATGCTCGAATTTTGCAATGACAAAGGCATTCTTCATGAATTCAGCGCACCGTATACTCCACAACAAAACGGTGTCGCAGAACTAAAGAATCGCACACTGATCGAAACAGCTCGAACTATGCTAGCCGATTCCAAATTGCCGATATTCTTTTGGAGTGAAGCGGTTGCGGCAGCATGTTATACGCTAAATCATGTTCTTACAGTAAAAAAGTACAAGAAAACCTGCTTCGAATTACTTCATCGCTATAAACCAAATCTGAAATTCTTAGAACCTTTTGGATCACCATGCACATTTATTGATCCAGATGGTAAATTTGGTGCAAAAGTTAACGAAGGTTTTTTTGTAGGTTATGCAAGTCCACTGAAGAGAGTATTTGTTTCGTATTTGGGAAAGATAATACAAGTTCAACACGTTGACTGTCTGAAGTTTACTGCTCCGGAACAACTTCCCGGAAACAGGTTGCTATTTGATTATGATAAACTCTGGGAGTCATTCCATTTGCCGACTGAGCCGAGTGAGGAGGAACTGGCATTATTATACCAACAACAACAATCTATGTCACAAGAACAAGTGCCGAGACCATTGGTAGTTTCTCCGCCCACCGAGGGTTCAAATGATCATGAGGCCGGTCCAAGTGGAACTGCACACGAACACACAGAAGAACCAGCTCCAATATTTGATCAATCCGATGACTCAGAATCAGAAGCTGATCTGATTTTTTACGAGGAACCAAATATTGCAACATCGGAAGCTGTTGATCACACGGGTGGTAAGGACATTACAAATTTGCAATCGGAAGTGAGCGTACCTGACACAATCATGCCGAGAACTTTGTCTTACCATCCATCAGAACAAATCATCGGTGACCTTCACAGTGGCATGAAAACGCGTGATCAAATCAACAAAGCCCTTACATGTTTTTATTCTTCTGTAGCTCCTTTACAGGAAGAATTCTCATTGAAATGTTTCATCTCGCATGTAGAACCGAGAACATATAAAGAAGCATTGACCGAGGAAAGCTGGGTAAATGCAATGCAGGATGAGCTACTGCAGTTTGAAAAACTTGGAGTATGGAAGTTGGTGGATCTCCCGGAAGATCAAAAGCTGATCAAGACCAAGTGGGTCTTCAAGTGTAAACGGGATGATAGAGGGGTCATTGTGAGAAACAAAGCACGATTGGTAGTCCAAGGTTTTAGTCAGCAAGAAGGGATCGACTTTACAGAAGTGTATGCGCCCGTTGCTCAACTCGAGGCAATTAGAATCTTCCTGGCATTTGCGTCTTGGAAGGGATTCAAGGTCTACCAATTAGATGTCAAATCTGCATTCCTTTACGGAAAGATCAAAGAAGAAGTGTACGACGGACAACCACCGGGGTTTACCGATCCAGTGCACAAAGACAAGGTCTATCTACTCGACAAAGCACTTTACGGATTACACCAGGCCCCGAGAGCCTGGTACGAGACGCTTTCCCAACATCTGCTGGCCAACGGGTTCATCAGAGGGACTGTCGATAGCACTTTGTTCACAAAAGAGGTTGCAGGACATCTACTCATCGTGCAGATTTACGTGGATGACATAATCTTCGGATCGATGAACGACGAATTGTGCAAAGAGTTTGAGAAGGCTATGAAGAAAAAGTTTGAAATGAGTTCAATGGGGGAGATGAAGTTCTTCCTAGGGCTTCAGGTTGAGCAAATGCCCGAAGGAATTTTCATACACCAGACAAAATACGTGAATGATGTGCTGGAAAAACTCAACATGTCCGAATCAACTCCAACATCAACCCCCCTTGCTCAAAATCGTGGGATATGTCCGGATGAAGGTGGAGAGAAATTGGATGAGACGCACTATCGGTCGATCATTGGATCATTAATGTATCTGACAGCGTCAAGACCAGACATCATGTATCCAACTTGCCTCTGCGCCCGATATCAGTCAAGTCCGCGACAGTCACACATGACAATTGTGAACAGAATTTTACGGTATCTAAAAGGTTGCCCAAGCACCAGCTTATGGTATCCTAAATCTGGTGACTTTTCTCTTACAGGTTATGCAGACTCTGACTTTGGGAGCTGTAAATTGAATGCAAAGTCCACAACTGCTGGCTGTCAGTTCTTCGGAACTCGACTTGTTACTTGGCAGTGCAAGAAACAAACCACAGTCGCTCTCTCAACATGTGAGGCTGAATACGTTTCAGCTTCCAGCTGTTGCTCTCAGATCCTCTGGATCCAGCAGCAGATGAGGGACTATGGTTTGCAGTTCTTAGACACGCCAATCTTTGTGGACAATGAGGCAGCAATAAATATAACTAAAAATCCGGTGCATCACTCTAAAATGAAACATATTGAAATTCGACATCATTTCATCCGTGATTGCTATGAGAAGAAATTGATTCAAATTGATCATATACACACCGATGATCAGAAAGCTGATTTTTACACAAAACCCTTTGACAAAACAAGATTTAACTATCTTTTAAAATTGAACGGGTTGAAAATTTTTGTTTTTGGGAGGGTAATAGAGTGTGAAGCCGAGGGGGACGGCGATCAGAAGTGATCTGCGTTGTGTTGTCAAGTTACTGTACAGTTTTATTTTCTGCTTTTGATAAAACCAAAAACACAAAAATATGTTTTTGATTTTAGGGGGAGAAAGTTTAGAGAAAATCCAAAAATATGATAAAATTTCAAAATCCAAAAACAATAGAAAACTGAAAAAGAGTTTGTGTAAAAAAAGGAAATGATAGTACATCAGCTAGACAGTTGCAGTACGCTAAAGAAATGTATAGTTTAAAAAGTGTTAAACAGTCTCGCTGATGATGTGCCGATAGGTTTTTACACATTTAGTAAGTTTGTTCGGGATATAAACCTAAAACATTTCTTGCTTTTACGTGGGGAACATCTCTCGGATATATAGGTAACCCCTGAAATCCTGTTTGAAAGGCTCTATTTCTGACATACTAGGTCTTTGTACATCTTGATATCTGGGGTATTATACCAGGACTTCTGATTTTGCGGGAGCAATAGCCTAGTCCTCGTATAATACTTTGCACTGTTTTAAATCTTAAAGCCCGCCCTTAGCATAAAAAATGATGAAACATTGAAAAATGCTAATCATGTGCTGTTGTAAAGAAGATTCCCAAGGGGGACCCACCTAAAAGTCGAGCCATCATCTCTCTGATTTTGGGGAAGCAATAGCCTGAGCTCTCATGGCCTCGCATTAACCCAATTATAGATATCATTAGTGTGCACTCACCTGTAATACTGAATATAGTGGTCTGGATACGGGAGTATATTCTGAGGTGGTACACGCGTATAAGTTAAGCCTTAAAACACTAATTCGTATCCGGAACAGATTGAAATTTGTGTGAAAATTTAAATTGGATCAGTTATCGGCAATCACTGTGAATTGTTTAATGCTTAGTATGAAATCAAAGCTTAACGGTACTTGTATCTTGTCAGCAGCTGATATGATCCCCTAACACGCTCATCAAAAATATGTTTGTACAGTTTACTGTTTCTTAAAACCCAAAAAGATTTCATGTTTGTTTTAGCAAAATATTATAAAATCCAAAAAGATTTGATATTTTCATCTTATTTTCGACAACAGACATTGGGGATCTGATGATCAAAGTCTCAAGTGCTAAACAAGTTGGATCATGTGCGTTGGATAAAAGAAAGTTTGAAAAATGTGTTGGTAATTGCTCGAAATGTTTAAAAGTTCATTAATTTGAACTTAATCTATTTCAGAATGTCAGCCAAGGTCATTAACTTGGACTTGGCAGGCTAAACAATTGACCAGGGTCATTAACTTGGACTTGGTTAATTGTGTGTGTGGTAAAAAATTAATAAAAATAAAAATTCAAAAATTGACCAACTCGCACGAAATGGCCAAGTGTTTTAACTAAGCCAACTCGTACGAATTGGACACACCGCCTCAATGTCCATTCCATGCGAAATTGACTCGTCTATATAAAGGATTCCAAATCGCTTGAAACCATCATTTTCTCCATTTCGCACCAAACAGAAACATTCAAGTGAGTTGAGGCGATTCATCGATTTCTTGAGATTTAAGCCTGAATCTTGTTGTTTTGTTGCTCGTAATCCCTGTATAAGTTGGTTGGCTCAACTTAGAGCATGGGAAAGGTATGATTTGTTGATCAATTGAATCAAAACTGTTGAAATCATTTGAACTCCGATGAACACAGAACTTTGAATCTAGATCTAGGGTGTTTCAATGGACAAAATAAATAAATAAATACATCAGTATACTCGGAATTCATTGTAGAACAAACCTAGGGCTTCAATTTCATCATAACATCAAGTTTTTAAATCTGTAAAATTTATGTTCATGAACTTGATTTCAAACGAAATGACAATTCATTTCGTACGAAATGGCACACTGTATAATGTTTCCAAATCATGCGAAATGGCCATTTCGTTTGAAACACCAATTCGTTTGAAACTGTCCATTTCGTTTGAAAGTCACATCATTTGAAACTGGTCAATTCGTTTGAAATCCAACTCGTTTGAAACCCATTTCGCTTGAAAAGGTCAATTCGTTTGTAACTGGTCAGTCCATTTGAAAATGACCAATTCGTTTGAAAATGACCAATTCGCTTGAAATGCCAATTCGTGTGAAGTATGTTTGTTTTGAAAATTGTTCAAAAATGTTTAAATTGTTGATTAAGTTTATGTTTCAGGTTTCGAATGTGCAATTTGATCCGTCGCACAACACTTGTTGTGTATACGATGAAAAGTTACCAAAGATGGTTGTATTCAAAGATATTTTGGAATTCATGAAACGTCTACCGATTCAAAAGGCGTTGACAAATCAGCACAGAGTTTTCAGATCCCATATCGATCATTTCTGGAAGAGTGCTGAGTATGACGAAGTGAATGATGTGATTAATTCAAAAGTCAGCATAGATGGTGAAGACAAAGATATCATTATCACTGAACAGCTTGTTAGAGAAGTGTTGGAGTTTCCGGATGATGAAAATTCACCGACAGGGTTTCCTGAACGAATGGTTAAAGGGTGTATGCTGAGGATGGGATATGATGGTCCATTGAACAAAGCGAATTATTTGAAAGCATGTTTTCCGAAATCATACAAGTTCTTCATTCATTCAGTTGTTCATGCACTTAGTCACAGGAAGGGTGGTCATGATGTGATGAAAGATTATCAGATGTGTATGGTAACAGCATTGGTTTTGAACAAGAAGTATAATTTTTCAAGAATTGTGTTTCACTATATGAAAGACAACATTATTTCGGGAAGTAAGAGTTGGGTGTATCCTAGGTTCGTGCAAATGATGCTTGATCATGCTTATCCAGATCTAGTGAAAGATGAAGATAATGATCTATTGGTGTTGTATCACATGGATAACGAGCCGTTGATCAGATTATCCAGGTATCACAAAAATTGGCCAGAACCGAAGACAAAGGCAGAATTCTTTGGATTCATCAAGAGTGCTAACTATGAAGATCCAGATCCTGTCAATCATCTGAAGTGGAGGAATGATGAAGAGATGAAAGAAAAAAGTGCAGCAGATGAGTTAATGAAGTTAGCAGAATTCAAGGAAACACGTAATGAGTGGTTTACAAAAGAAGAAAAGAAGAAAAAAGAAAGAAAGAGAACTCCTAAAGTTCAAGCTGAAGAAGGTTCGTCTTCACAACCACAAAAGAAACGCAAAAAGAAAGATGTTGAAACTATGTTGGTTGATGAACCTGAAGAGGTTGAAACAGAAACAAATGTTGAAGGAAATCAAGATCAGTTATCTCCTGAAACAGAACAAGTGTTGAAAAGTATTGATTACAATCTTGAAGGTGGGGAAGCAGCTGGGGAGAAGGTAGTTGATGATAAAGAAAAGAGCTCTTCTGGTCCTGAAGAAAGTGATATTGATGCTGAAGTTGATCGATGGATCAAAGAAAATTATGATCCAAGAAATAGATTGATAAAAAGGAAAATAAAGAGGAGTGCAGACGATGATGATGATGATGAAGCGTATATTCCATCACCAGAACATGTTCAGGATGTTCAAACACCACCATCATCTGGAGGTAGGAAGAAATCTAATGCAAGGAAACGTGTTGTATCTCCTGCAGTGCGAAAGTTGAAAATCAAGCTGAAAAAACGTCCACCAACTGAACCTCAATCAAAACCTATCCAAGAACCAAGTCAACCACCATCACCTCCACCACAACAACCACCACCACAACAACCACCATCACCACCACCACAATCACCAGTATCTCTACACCCATTCATGAACAACTTCCAATAATTTCACCACACGTTCTACAAACACCACCAACCACTCAACCACCAATTCCACCACCACCAGTTCAAACTACACCTGAATCATCTGGTTTTACCAATTTTCCACCTATTCCAGAGAATATAGGTCTTGAACAGATTGATGATTTTAGTTTCATGAACGATGATCTGGTAAAGAAACTGCAGAAGACTCATCTTTGTTGAAAAGAGTTGAAGCTGATCAAGCTGATATTGATATACTTAAAGTTCGAATAGCAGAGTTAGAAGAAGAAAAAGCTCGAAGAGATGAACAAAATCAATATTTCAAGCTGAAAAATAAAGAGTTAGAGGCTGATAATGCTAAGAAAGAGCATGAAATGTATATGATGAATAAAGTATTGGAGAATTTGATCGGAAAGCCAATTGAACAGAGATTTGAAGAGATGGAGCTTGAAGAAGTACGAGCTAGACGTAAAGCTGAAATTGAAGTCGAAATGAAAGACAAAGGCAAAGGTGTTCCAATTGAAGGTGTTGCTGAAGTAACTGAAAGAGCAATTGTTGTGTCTGAGCCAACAATAGATCCAGAAATGTATATTCTTGATCCTTGTCCGATATCGTCAGTATCTGGTGAGATTGATGATGATGACGATGTTGAAGAAGATGATGAAGATGTTTTGAAAGATGATGCAGATGATGTTTATTCTGCAAATAGTCACAATGATGATGATGGCAATGATGACGATGATCAAGGTTCTACAGGCATCAAAGTTACTGAAATGTCAAACGAAGAGAAGATTGATGAATATCTTCATGATGATGCCAATGAAGAATCAGAGAACGCAAGTGGTGAGGGGGAGAATGATGATTCTAAGAATGTTGATGAAAGTGATAATCATGTGTCAAGATTAATTCTGCGTCTTGAACATGGTGTAGAGGAGGGTGAAATTTTGCACACTTATACCTTAGCTGAGATAGTAAAGATGACGCATGTTGATGAAAATGAATTCAAATTTGATTTTGAAGAAGAGTTGAATCAGTTCGACATCAATCAGCAGCCTGAGTATCAGTACAAATACGTAGAAGATGCTGATAACTATGACAGAGTTGAAGTGGAAGACTGTAGTGATGAAGAACAGTCTGAAAGTATTCATGTTGATACTTCTAACTTTTCGACGCTTGCAGAGTTTTTCAGTCAAGCGAATGAAGATGAGTTAAGAAGGAAGGTTGCGGAAAGTGTAAAGAACAAGAGTTTCCATGAAATGTCAAAGGATGAACAGCGCGAAGAACGTAAGAAATGGTTCAGAAAAGATACTGAAAGAAAGTTCAAGAGACCGTTGAAGTATTACAAGAGAGACAGAGAAGTTTCTTTGGGAGACATAATCAGTTGGGGGTATCTGCCGCAGGTTAATGCGTATGCAATTCGAAGAGAGTTCGGCGTTCAATATTTCGCGTATATTCAAGACATAATGTCTCTGCCATGGTGGATGTCGAAGAATTGCCCAAGGTCAGAACATTGTCTTATCCTGTCAGGGAACGCGATATGCCGACATGGGGTTTAATGAAGTTCGAAGCATTTAAAGAGTTCAAACACTGGAATCCGCACTATCCGAAGAAAGTGAAGAGGATAGATCAAGTAACAGGTGTTGAAGAAACAATCTTGCAAATCAAAAGGCCAAGAGTGATAAAGAATATTCCACTGCCAAAGATGGAGCAAGATTTTCACAAAGGGTTCTTATGTTGGGTATACAGCTGCATGTCAACTGAAGCAGTGATCACATACAAGGTGGAGAATGAAGTCAGATACATTCATTTGTATGATCCGATGTGGATTTTGAACTGCTCTACAAAAGATATTGAGTGTTTGTTCGTAAACAAGATTGGTTACAAAGCTGAAGATAAAGACCAAGCATTGCAGTTTCAGAAAGTTGCAACAATATGTTTTCAGAAAGGAATCAATTCTGAAAATGCATGGTCGTCCAAGTGGAGGAAGATTGAAAAAGAGGAGGCTCTGAAAGCTGAAAAAGAGAGAAAGGAACGTAAAGAGCTTCGAGGTAAATGGATGAGGATGCAAGCTGAAGAAAAACTGAAAGCTGCTAAAGAGAATGAAAAACTGAAGAGTTTGTTGAAGAGAAAGCCGAAGCAGAGAGGGGAAAAGTTCAAGTCTCTGTGAAAAGAAGTTTTGAAGACAGGATGACTGAAGACTCCGGCAATATCCAAGGGGGAGTTTGTTGGTGCACAATGTCTATCACCTATGTCATCAGTCTAGGTCGTGTCAGTGGAATGTAATAGGAGTTAAAGTGTAAAAATTAAGTTTATGTTTGTATGTAAGCCATTTCGTACGAAATGGACTTTGTATTGTCCAGGTCGCACGAATTGGACTTTGCCAATTCGTGCGAAATGGATTGTCCATTCCATGCGATCTGGAATCCCTGTAAATAGGGGTGTTGGGTTTTCCATTTGTAACATTCTGGTGGAATCTCTCACGAAGTGCTGTCAAATTCTATGCATGTATTAACGTCTAATATCAATGGAAAACCAGTTTAAAGTGTATTTCTCTGCTTCTACTCACATTCTAACACAGATTCAAGGTTACTAGATTGTTTTTGCCTCTCTAGTGACTTGATTTAACTCTGACCGACTCGTATTTGATCGAATCTCGATCCTACAGCCTTCCAGCAAATGAAAGAATGCCTGATCAAACTCCCTACTCTAACAGCACCATTCAAAAACGAACCACTCATATTGTACTTGTCGTCTTCGGACAAGGTAATTGGGTCAGTATTGTTAGTGGAAAGGGATGGAGTTCAAACTCCAATTTATTATGTCAGAAGGGTGCTCCCTGACCCGTAAACATGTTATTCCACCATGGAGAAGTTGGTTCTTGTGCTGCTACATGCTTCCAGAAGACTGCGCAGGTATTTCACCAGTCACATCCTCATGGTTCTCACCAATTTCCACATTGGCACTATCTTACAAAAGCCGAAAACCTCGGGTCGTTTGGCAAAAAGGGCAATTGAACTGGGGGGCCATAACATCTTGTACAGGCCGCGCCCAGCTATCAAAGGCCAAGTGTTAGCAGATTTCATTACCAAAGTTCCAGAAGATAAGATAAGAGAATGTTAAGCACTTGATACGCCCGCTCAGAACACATCGTATGAACTGTGGTTGTTATTCACCGATGGGGCCTCAAATGAAGATGGCGCAGGAGCAGGGTTGCGCCTAGTCAGCCCAGAAAAACATGAGTTTACTTACGCTATAAAGTTGGATTTCAAAAATACCAACAATGAAGCGGAATACGAAGCTTTCCTGGCAGGCTTACGCCTGGCCATTAAAATGGGTGCAAAAAACTTGCAAGCGCATGTTAATTCTCTGTTAATAGCAAGCCAAATCAATGGGCTTTATGATGCAAAGGGCGAGGTAATGGCTCTCTATTTGGAACAGGCAAGAGAGTTTCTCCAGAGGTTCAAATCATACAAGGTTGTGCACATCAACCGATCCGAAAACAAGCCCGCTGACGCGCTTAGTAAGCTAGCCTCAACAGCATTTCAACACCTCCCGAAGGATGTCAGAAGTGAAGTTTTGAAAAACCCATCCATGTTGTTGTGCCAGGTCAATGTAATCGAGATAGGACCACCTTCGTGGATGACCCCTCTCATTTAATATCTGCAAGAAGGGATTCTTCCTGAAAACAAGGCGGAAGCTAGGAAGATCCAAAACAAAGTGTTGTTCTATCAGATGGACGGGGGTATTCTTTACAGGAGATCTTTTTTGGGGCACTATTATGCTGCGTGGACTCCCAAGATGCAAGCTACTTAATCAGATAAATTCATGAAGGCATCTGTGGGATACATGTGGGCCCTCGCATGGTTGTGGCGAAGATCATGAATGCAGGCTATTATTGGCCAGGGATGCACGTGGATGCTCTAAACGAACTGCACAAATGTGATGCCTGCCAAAGGCATGCGCCGAAGACCCTCCGCCCAAAAAATGATTTGATCCCAGTATCAATAGCCTAGCCCTTCCAGCAGTGGGGGATCGATATGGTGGGACCCTTCCCCGAAGCCCCAGGCGCAGTCAAGTTCATAATCGTTGCTGTCGATTACTTCACTAAGTGGGTGGAGGCAAAGGCTCTCGCATCAACTTCAGCAATGATAGTGCGGAAATTCATTTGGTAGCATATCATTTGCAGATTTGGCCTCCGACTCAAAATAGTGACAGATAATGACACGAATTTCGCTTCCAATGATCTTCAAAAGTGGATGAAGGAATTGAACATCGAACACACCTTCTCTTCCATTGTGTATCCCCAGGGCAACGGTCAAGTGGAGAGTGTCAACAAAAGCATAGTTGAAGGAATCAAGGCCCGTCTGGGCACAAAACTATGAGGCTGGGTCGATGAGCTCCCCAGCAACTTGTGGGCTCATCATACCATGCCTAAGACAAGCAATGGCGAGACCCCCTTCAGCCTTGTTTATAGCTCGGAGGCGGTTATCCCAGCAGAAATCGGCCTCCCCTCGTCGCGCTTAACAGCAGTTCACGCGCATCAATTGATAACGAGGCGGAGCGTCGGTTAGACTTGGACCGGCTTGAAGAAAGACGCGAGATCACGCGCATCAAAGAGGCCAAGTACAAAACTCAGCTGGAGCGTAACTACAATGCGAGGGTCCGCATTTGTACGTACACTCCAGGTGAATACGTGTTCCGGGACAACGAGGCCTCTAATGCCGAGCGCCCTGGAAAACTAGCACCCAAATGGGAAGGCCCATACTTGGTTCATGAGGTGCTAGGAAAAGGGGCGTACGAACTGCGCACTTTAGATGGCCACATCATCCCGCGCACATGGAACGCGCAACAATTGCGCAAATGCTACATGTAACAACTTTCTATGTATGATGGCCACGCGCCTATTCCAGTTACTTAATGCAAAAGTTATCTACGCTTTATGATTACATTCTGTTTTTTCTAAGTTACAAATGCATATTAAAACTTTTGATTAGCACGAAAACACTTCAGTAAATTACGAGCTCTTGAATTAAGCCTCCAAGGTTCTCCGCGAACATAGCGCGAGGCCGGGAAACAATACTCACAACGAGCCACACTTACATTTATCCGCGCTAACTTAAACAAAGTTTCTAGCAACAATGCAATAATTGTAACATTCAATAGAACAAAAAGCAAAGGCAACTTCATTCATAAAAGTGCATCAGCGCACCATTTACATATCTTTCAAAGTACGAAAAATTACAAGGCATAACAGCCTGAACATCCTACAACCTATTTCCCGCCATCACTTCCATCACCTCCAGCTGGTTCTTCTTCATCTGACAGCTCAACTGTTTCCGGAACCATAAAGATGGATTTCAAGCGCGCCACGTAATCATCATGTTTAAGCGCTTCCGTGACCAAATCCATAACGGGCAAAGATAGGTTATCATAAACCTCTTCAGCCCTAACCAACATCTCATCCGCTTGGTCGGTCACGGAGCAATGGCGAGTCCCAAAATATTGCTGTAACGCCTCCTCGACATGTTGAGCGCACTCAACATAACCACCACGATGCCCAACGGCACGCGCAGCATCTGTGAGCGCGGCTACTGCTTGGTCCAACTCAGTTGCGTTCAAGATAGAATTAGCAACATGTACAAGAGGTAGAATGTAAAACAAAATCGTGAAAACAAGTTAACAGGCTATGATAATCTAAGGCGAAAAAGGAAAATACTTACAGCAGCTACTCCCTAGTTGCGCATCCATTCAGATTCAGAGACACGTGTATCTACAATAGATTGAGCTTTAGCATAGTTATTCTGTGCCACATTCAAGGCTGAAGTACTGATGTTGCGCGCCTCTTCAACCGCTTTACGTGCCTCTTCGGCAGTATCAGCCTTCACCTTTTCTGCGGACAGGTCAATCGCTAAAGACTCATTCTTCTCATGCGCCTGAAACAACCTACGCTTGAGCTCTGCAATCTCAGCATCCTTACTAGCCAGATCTCTGTTTTTACTTAAGATCTGCGCATTTAAGTCAACCTACAAGATTATCAGAAAAACCAAAGTTAGAATTTTTTTTTCTAACAATAAAGAAGAATAAGCAAATAGAGGGCTAGCCTGTTGAACCTCAATGTGCTCTCTATCAGACTTAGCCTCCTCAATTTTCCCCTTCAACGTGGCAACTTCAGCCTCAAGGTTGGAAATCTTTGTTCACGCAGCATACATCCTCTTGTTATCATTTTCACAAACCTTCTTCCATTCTTGACGCTGCTTCGCCAATAGTTCCTCACTAGCTTGGAGTTTACTCTTCAAACCGTCGCGCCCCCATTTTTTAGATTTCTTCTCTTTTTCAAAGGAAGCTTTTTATTCTAAGAACTTGTTCTTCATCTGCTCAAATTCCCTAGCCTCAGCAGATAGGCACTCGCGGTATTTTTCCCAGCTAGCACGTTCCCGATGCATAATTCGCCAGTCGCGCACGATCTGATGGCTGGTGGCAGAGGTATTCGCCTCACCAATAATGTACGCGTGATATAACCCTCATGGTTGTGTGCCCTCTGGCGGTTCACCTCTCCCAGAGGAAAGGTTCCCAAGAACCAATCCCGACATGCCCCAAAATCAACAGAGGTATCTTTATGCTTTAGGCTCCAAATAGGGACATGTTTTTCTTCGCCACGTTCTTCGGTATAAGTCTTATGATAAATATCTCCCAATGTGTCCTCTGCACCAATGGGGACCGTGGCCTTGAGATTTTCTTTCCATCACCTTTCTAGGCAGCCACGCCAGAACCGCCAGCATCCATACCAGCCGCAGTGGCAAAAGTATCTTTTTGCGCCACCTGCGGCTGTACAGTAGAAGCAGACCCTCCAGCCACAGATTGTATTTGTGCAGTTTGGGTGGGGGCGTCATGTTGCGCAGCTACACTCGAAGTAAAAACTTTTGGATCCTTGTTCTTCAAGGGTTGGTCAAGCCCGGTAATGAACACGGCCTCCGGACCCTGCGCTTTATCATGAGTGGTGGTAGCAGCTGTCTCGGTCTCCATTAAAACTTCCTTTTCAGGAGCATTGCCAACAGGCTCCTCAACCTTCTTTTCACCCTCCTTCTCGGTAACACCCTTTGGGGGATGATGATGAATTTGGTCTTCTTGAGCTCCGGCTCCTTAATCTTTTTAGGCTCAGGCTCCTTAACCTACACCTCAGGCTTCTTCAGGGCCTCTGGAAAAGAGAGTGTTAGAAATTTTACTAAAGCAAAATGTGGAAGGTTAACACATTTACCTGGTGATAATTGATACAAGCTCCGCAACCTATCGTGCTTTCCTATTGGTTGGGTGGCAGCAGCCTTTTGCACTGGGGGAGTCGTGGCAGAAGCTTCTTCGCGAGATCTCTTTCTCGCCACAAGCCGTACAGCTTCTTCTTCTTCCTCTGGAATAGAAGAAGGGGTCGCGTCGGACTTGGGAGCCCTTGATCCAGCGCTCCCCGAGCTCTTCGGTGCAGCCGCGCTGCCCTTCGATTTTTCACCTATACGAGATAAACCCTCCAGTGAATCACTGGCAACAACGTAATCTTCAAGGTTACTCTGTCGAAAACGAAGAGTACCTTTTTGAGAGACCTCAGCAGTCGCACGGCCACCTCCCGCCTTCTTGCTGGTCGCTCCAGCCTCGACAGTCACCTTCCTCTTTGTTGCAACCTTCTTCTTCGTCACGGCCTTCTTGGTTTTCTTCTCCTCATGATCGATGCCAAGGTCGCGCAGCACACCTGCAAAGATTTCAGACCACGAACTTAACTCATGATTTGATGAGCCAACAGACTCCTCGCTGGAAAGATAAACAATCTCTTTCTCAGCGGAAGCCACACCGCGTAAAGGTCTGGGGTTGGGGATGCGCGCACCTTCAGTAGCTACAGGAGGATTCACAAACAGATGAGCGGGTGGATACAGAAAACGAGGCTTGATCTGCTCATACCAATACACTTCACCACTCTAAAGAGGCCTCACGCCCATTACACCAGAAAAAGTTTTAAAGGCACTATGATAAAGTGCTTGCTCTGCGCGCAGAAATGAGATATTAAAAGCATGCCAACATATAACAAAAAAAAAGGGGGAGAGCAAACAAAATGATAGGTTACCTTCTCCGTTCAGAAGCAATACCTGCACCTCCATGCTCCTCTCGGGCCACTTATCACTCATACCGGCCGCAACCAGCACCTGCTCGCCAAACACCCGATTCGGAGTAGGCATCAAGTTATCATACCAAGCTTCCTTCTTTGGTATAGGGATATACTCCTTCTCAATCTCGTCAGAAGGACGGAATATCATAGCTATTGGCAACACTTCTTTGCGAATGAAGAAGACCTTCATCTTCCAGTCGTGAAAGCTTTTAGGGGGATTGACCAAAATCTTCTTCACGTTACGCAAGGCAAAGGAATAAAACCCCATAGTGCGTGTTAGTTGGTAAAAAATCCTAAACTTTGCAACTGAAGAGTCCATCCCCTGAGATCGGAAAAGAAACTCAAAATGTCTAACCCTAACCATACCCATAGGGCTCATTTGGGATATATGAAAGTCGTAGTGGTGCAGTATCAACGACATGAAAGTGGTGGCCGGTAAACGGAAGCTACCCTCTTCAAAGAAATCGGCATAAAGGGTGATAAAGCCAGGAGGGGCATCAGCCGCCGTCTGACCTTCGGCCGGGTAACGTGCATCCCATTCATCCGGGAACTGTTGAGCCCTAACAACCTGCTCGAATAAACCCTGGTCCCATTTAAGCACTGGCAAGGGACCAGCGGCTTCACCAACAGCAACTGCTTCTTCCTCGGCCATCATATAAAAGAATCGAAGAACAGAGAAACTTGATGAAGATATTCAGAAGATTCTGGAAAAAACTTGAAGGTTAACAAGAAACCTTTGAAGATTTGAAGATTATAAAAAGGTCAAAGAGAAAAAAAGAATTCGAAGGAACAGATGTGAATTCTCTCTCTTATCTTCGAATATATATACCCATCGCATTTAATGCGATGGGTAATCGTGCCGAACGCACCGCGCGCGTATTCAATCAGGAACCGCCACGTAAGGCGGGATTACCGGGGTGACGGTTACCACG
This sequence comes from Helianthus tuberosus, assembly GCA_030545235.1. NCBI lineage: Eukaryota > Viridiplantae > Streptophyta > Magnoliopsida > Asterales > Asteraceae > Helianthus > Helianthus tuberosus. The sequence continues at coordinate 39,532,701 of CM060371.1, read as the reverse complement.
CGCGCGTGGGCCTCACTCGCCTGATAGCAGACGAACCGCCGCAGCAGCAGCATGATGACCAACGTGCCAGCGGTCAACTCAAACGTCTCTATCAACGACATTTGCACCAACCTGTCAGGATTCAAATTTCAAGGATTTTCCCGCTCAAATTTCAAGAAACGTCAAGAAGAACCTTGCAAGAGTTGTGTCGCATACATCATTCACCAATGATCATGCGCGCCAGCTCTCATAAACTAGAAGCCAAATAACAAGCCTAATAGTCGCGCCGTAGTGATCGTTTAAACACTCACACGCGCGCCGGCTACCAAGACTTAGAGCATACTCGAAAGACAAAACTCACTTGATTCTTTTTTCTAGTCCAGAGCTCCAACCATTTACTTCGCGCATGGAAGCAGCACTGGACTAGAGGGACTTGAAGGGGTATGGTCCCAAAAAGTCGCGCCGACCAATCAGTTCGCACGCAGGACTATACTACTAGCACAGTAGTTGGCCAACCTTTTAGACCTCGCGCCGACTAATTGGATGAAAACCAGGTCGCGCGCGAGGAGAAACAAAGGTCAGACCAAATTCTACACTTGGCTTCTTGGATGAAAGCCCTCACTTCCTGGATCCTGCGCGGGCTACATGGGACTCACCCATACGTCGCGCGAGGGACAGAAGCGCAGGTCATCCAAAGACAAGTACCAAAGGTACGAGCGGCAGAGCAATGGACCAATGAGCGTCCGACAGGCTGTATTAAATCGTGCTCCACGATGAACAGTCGTACAGGAGACACTATAGTACATAAGGACGCATACGTGGCACCAATCAGAGTGCGCCGACATCTGCTCCATGATCTCCACTCAGCCGCTGATGGCAGAGAGACAACAAGGGAAACTGTCAGGACACGTGGATCCATTTAACGTGCGCCAACTCCGCCCTCACCAAGAGGCACTAACGGTTGCAGCAGAGGGGACAGGAAGGATATTTCTTGTTGTCGACTCCAGGCCCAAGGCCCATCAGCCCACCTCCTTCTTCGCTACTCCGGCTATAAATAGGGACCTTCATGTACAGGTTGATTCATTCTATTCTCTGCTCTCTCACCATTAACACATGCTTATTTCCTCAAAACAAATACTTATTCTCAAGCCGGAGAGTGGTTAAGAGGGAAACCCCCACATTCCCCTCTTAACGAGCTTAACGGGGTGTTGATTGTTTTGCAGGAAAGATCAAAGCTCTAGCTCAGGAAGGATTAAGAAGATTAACCTTTATGGTCGAAACATAAACCAAACTAATAACCCTAAAATTAGTTCCGTGTTTCTTCAAAGTCCGAAGACACCAAATAGAAATTGTTGGAGTTGTTGCCTTTAGCCCCCTTGGGCTAGCCAAGAATTAGGAAAGAAATAGGAGAAGAGACCGGACGGCCCTAACCTTAATGGGCCCAATTTGCTTAGTATCTTGTTTTGTAAGTTTAGTAAAGAGTTTAAACCCTAATTCGCTAGTCTCTAAATATTTCTCTTGTACTTATAACTCTTTATCACTCAATAAAATATAAACCCTAGTTGTCCCCGTGGACTAGACGTAGGTTACACACTGTGAGCGAACCATGTAAATCGCATGTCTACTTTATTGCTTTCGTTTATTGTTCATGTGTACTTAATACCCAACATTAATGTATAAAAAATGGGGAAATGTCCATTTAACGCTAAAAATGGATGGGGTTAACGAAGTAGATGAAAATGACAAAATATTGAACCACAAGGACCCAAATGCGATAAAAACAAACTTTTTGGATAAAAGTGTCAAAAATGGATAAACTACATGAATGATAACGGCAGCTTAACCTTAAGTAAAAAAGGACGTGACAAGAAGAATTTTTTACTTATTGGGGCCGAAATAATTGTCGAACTATGCCATAATTTTATATTGTATTCAATTCAATGCTTCTGTTGGGCCAACGCATAAATCCCCGTTGCCCAAATATATGTTTTGCTTGGTTTGGTTATTCACAAGTAGCCTTTTAAAATGTTGATATAACATTTTCCTAACATACAAAATGGTTACTAGAAATATAAGAAAACCTTCGATCATCACATACACGATCAAATTGGTCTTTTCCTAGTTAGCAACTAGACAGTTGGTTAGCACTTTCTCAATTCAAAACAGTCGCTAAAACCATTAGCCGTTACAAATGTCAAGTCGCTAGAAATGTTAACAATAGATGATCTCCTCTCATCTTCATTAAAGCCTGATTCAAGAAGATATGAAAAACATCACTCACTGTTTTCTTCTTGAAGAATCGGAAGAATCCCCAACGCAGAAGATCCCAGATGCATTCCTCTAACAATGCCACCATAATCTGTCTTTATCTTATGGCATAAAAGCAACACTGAGTCCCAAAGTGCTGTTCTTCCCTGCAAATAATATAAAACAAAATTTTATTAAAATGTGAAAAAAAAGATTAATAAAACAAGAGTGAAATGTCATTTTCGTCCAGGTTTGGCCAGTTTTGCGACTTCCGTCCAAAGGTTTGTTTTTCCGCATCTAGGTCCAAAGGTTTGAAATCTTGCCGTTCTCATCCGGCTCGTTAACTCCATTCGTTTTTATCCATCAGGGGTATTTTCGTCTTTTTTGTTAACTTAAAGGGCAATTCGGTGTTTTTCACTATGTAAAAAAACATTTAACATAATGTGAAAAAGACCAAATTGCCCTTTAAGTTAACAAAAAAGGTGAAAATAACCCTGTCTTAACGGACAAAAAATGGATTGCGTTAACGAGCCAGATGAAAATGCCAAGATTTCAAACCTTTTGGATCTAAGGGTATGTTTGACAAAAGTAGCTGGTGGCTGCTAGCTGGAAGCTGTAAGCTGGTGGCTGGAAGCTGGTAGTTGTAGCTGGTAGTTAGTAGCTGTAGTTTTTTAGATATATTTGGTGTTTGGTAGAGTAGCTGGAGCTTTTAATAAAATGTATAAAATGACCAAAATGGACATAACTAAAAATTTAGAAAGTTGATGCATTAAAAAGTTTCCTATTTTTAGAGGTTAAAATAGTTATTTTTTCCCTAAAAGCTTAAAGCTCCTTCAACCAAACAAGACTTTTTATTGAGTAGGAGCTTTTTCTTAAAAGCTTAAAGCTAGAAGCTCCTAAAAGCTCCATGCCAAACATACCCTAAATGCGGAAAAAACAAACCTTTGGACGAAAGTCGCAAAACTGGCCAAACTTCAGGGATTGAAATTGGCATTTTACTCAAAATACAATGAAAATATGTAGAAAAAGGGGTTGCTTGTTAAAACTATCACGTACCTCAAAAGAAAACTGCGGCTTCTTATCCCAGTACAACGCGAAAACTGGAGGGCTTTGTTTGCCAACTGCAAGCAAACAAGCTCCGGGATGAAGCACAGACGGGACACCAGAAATCACAGCCAAATACTTCTCGGGAAACCGTTCTTTTGGTGGAAGTAAACCTAAAAATAAAGGGTTTTTGCTCGACTGTACACTAGCGTGATAAGTAGGATCCACGTGTAACATCCACTTTGGGTGTTCCAAAAAAGCACAAAATAGATACAGCAGCAGATGTGAATCTGTAGGAACTTCGGTCCATTTCTTACTCGAGTTATTTTTGTTTGTAATGTATTCGTAGTTCTTAACACATGTTCCGGCAGCAAGCTCTGCAGAACATTGACACATGAGTGTTCTCAATTTAGTATTCATGCATTCAAAAATGATATTTGAAAGATCGATTGGATTATTATTATTATTACTACTATTACTACTATTAGTACTATTAGGGGTAGGGACGCTCATCACTCACCACTCACTCATCACTCACAACATCCAATCAATTTCCGCCATGTCATCGAGCATTATTCCATCACTAGTGATGGATTTTAGTGGAAATGCCCATCACTCACCACACAAACATCTACCATTGAAAAACAACTCACCACACAAACATCACAACGCGTTTTGGCCATCACGCTTATTCGCCACCACGCGTGATCAACACCGGTGGCGGCGGTGTTCCACGCTTACAACGCATGAAGAAATGGGGACAACGGGGTGCCCCGTCCCCCCTTAGTACTATTAGTACTATTAGTACTGTTACTACTATTAGTAGTATTATTATTATTATTTTTTCTATTATTATTATTTTTATTATTATTACTATTATTATTATTATTTTGAACTAGTATTTGACCTGCCGGGCGTTGTGAGGGCGTCAAAACTTAAATTAACTCAAACTTATACCGACAAATATTTGACACGACTCGTTTTCAAACAAAACTTACGTCAAAACGTAAACCAACTGAAAACGCACATTAAAATAAGCAGGAAAACGTTTTATATTTGACCTGACTCATTGCCGAGAAAATTTACGTCAAAACGTAAAACCAACTTGGATTTACAACAAAGCATACTTAAAAATAAGCACGTAAGAAAATAGTGTTTTTTTATGTTAAAAGATGGTACCACACGTTGCAGCGGAGTCGAAACATAAAATAACTCGAATTTATACCGCTTAGTGAAAACGAATTATATTTGACCCAACTCGTTTCCAACAAAACATAGACCAACCAAAAACATACACAAAAATAAGCACGAATATGTATTATATTTGACCCACGTACATAAAAAATAAGCACGTAAAATTCAAGGGAGGGTCAAAAAGACATTTTACAAAGTTTTTAAAAAACGAAGAGGGTGTAAGTGGCAATTCTAAAAGTTCAAGGGTGGAATACATAAAAAGAAAAAAAAACATAAGCTGGATGGCATTATTGTAAATTTGATAAAGAAAAATAATTAAAATATAGAGGTTGTGTCTTGGGAACTATTCCTAAAATACCCTCTTTTGTTATATAGATATATATATATATATATATATATATATATGTATAGGAAAAGGAACAATTAAGAAAAGTGGACTACCTCGGATTCTTTGTACGGTATAATCTGCGCGTATATGACTCTGGGGTAGCAAGCCTTTAGCCCATTCCCCTTTCATCAAAGCTAGAAGCTTTTGGTGTTCGGTAATGACATCTATACACTCCTGTATGATAGGGATTGACAGGTTCTGAGCTGGCGTCTGTTGGGGCCCACCTAGCAAAGACCTTGCTACAAAAAATCAAGTTTTATAAAACACCTTGTAAAAGAGATGGATATATGACAATCCTATAATAAGAAGGGCAATTTCATATATGCCCCTGCAAACTTGCAAAATATCATACATACCCATGCAAAAGTATAAATATCATATATACCCTTACAAAAGAGTTGAAATATCATATATTCCCAATTCATTAAAAACAATTTAATGAATGACAGTTTTATCCTTATTTTTCTAAATCTTTGAAATCTCATATATGGCCTTTAACTTCAAATATTATATTTACTCATTTCTAGCACAATTTATTTAGCTTAAATATGATATATGGAATATACTATTGTTTATGGGTAAAATTAAAATATATATATATATATGGGTAAAAACAAATTTAAGCTAAAAATGTGATAGACAAAAATACAAAGTTAAAGGATGAGCATATATAAAAAGATGAAGTTAAAAAAATAAGGGTAAAATGATCGTCTATTAGATTGTTTTTAATAAATTGGGTATATTTGATATTTTAACTACTTTGTAAGGGTATGTATGATATTTTTAGTTTTGGTTGGTATGTATGAAATTTTTCAACTTTGTAAGAGTATATATGAAATTAATCCTAAAAAGTATCCCTCTATGTAGTAATTGATCGAAATAGCTGATGTGAACAATAAGAAACATATTTTAAACTTAAAAGTCAAAATATAATTAATATAAAAAAGAGGTCAAAGATACTTACACATGGAAGCATCAAGAGTTTGCACAAGAGTAGTTCGTAACTGAAGAAGAAGCCCTTCTTCATCAAGCGTATACGCAGGCTGCCAATCATTAGTTCTCTCACTAGAAACGACCGTTGCAGTAGCGCCAGCTGTCAAATCGGTTCCTACTTTGCTGATTGTAACCGATATACCAAGTTTAGAAGCAGCCTCCATAACCTACGCAATAAAACATGAAAAGTGCTTATTAAACAGTGCCACTAGATATAATGTCCTTTCATCTTAGTTAGGCCTCTAAACGAATCGAACGTTCATGAACTGTTGGCATATGTTAATAGCGAATAGCGACAAATAGCGACCGCTATTTTATAAATAGCGAATTAGCGATAAAAAGAATTTTGAAAATTTTTATATGTATATTATATCAAAATACCTTGGTATATATGCTATTTTACATGTATATTTAACACAAACCTATAAATCCAGCTATTTTATAGCTATATCTAATTGCTATTTACATCAAAAAAAATAAAAAAATAAAAACCTGCTTGTCGCTATTCACGCTATTGGTCGCTATGACCCAGATAGTGACACTTGGTCGCCTCGCTACAGCGGTCGCTATAGCCGCTATTGACAAGTATGACTGTTGGTGAACTTATTCGGCGGGAAGTTCGTTTATGTTTGTTCGTTTATTTTCGTTTCAATTTGAATACATAACTAGTTATATTTATATAAATACTAAACATAAAAGGAACTTTCTAACTACTTATATAAATATAACTAATTGGTAATTGAGTTTTTTAGTAATAAGAAAAGGTTTCCAATAAAATTTATCGTAATTAATCACTAATTTATATAAAAATTACTTTATGTTCGTTTATGTTTAGTCAATTATGTTCATTTGTGTTCATTTATGTTTGTTCAGTTATGTTCATTTGTGTTGTTGTTAGTTATGTTCGTTTAAGTTTTTTGTTTATGTTCATTTACCATCTGAACTGTTCATCTAGGTGTTAAATGAGCGAACATAAACGAACACAAACATGCTTTTTTTCTTAATAAACGAACATAAACAAAAAAAGTGTTTGATTATATGTTCGCGTTCGTGTTCATTTGGTTCATTTACAGGCCTAATCTTAGTACCTTTATGTGGCTAGTTTCAATTTTGGAAAGAAGAGGATTCAGCACAACCGAAGAAAACCACTGCCTGATACGGTCCCGCCACTGCTCAATTTGCGGATAGACACCTAGACGATCAAACGCATCAATCGACTCTTCCATCGACATCGGTGGAGGTAAATCACCTTCCCCTTTCTTTGGCGGGGTGCTAAACTTCTGAGAACCGGGGGACATACGAACGGGCCTTAACGGTGTACTTCTCGTAGTACCGGAAGTATTCGTACTCGGGCTAGATACACCAAACCCACTTATCGTAGGAGGTGGGGTCGCCATTTTACCAGCAGACGTTGAGAACTTTTCTTCGAAGTCCGCTAAAAATGTTTCGAGTTGTTGTTCGGTTGATATATCTCGTGTAGCCGAACCGCGTTTGCTTGACCAAGGAGTTGAAACAATGTGGTCCGGTCCACCCGGGCCTGGTGGTGTTTTTATATTCGGTGATTGCGACGGGACAAGGTACACTGACGGAGAGACCGGTGGTTTTGATGGAGTGCTGAACAAATGCTTCTTACTTCCGCTATTTGTCGTCAACTTCTCGCTATTTAAACGGGTCATATGACCCGCGGGCCCGGAACTGGTAAATGGTTGGTGAAGGGGGACGAGTGTATTTGAAGGTGATGCTGTAGTTTTGGCTTTGGGTGGCTCCTTTGATTCGGTCTGTTGAGCCTTTGGTTTTTTACCAAGTAACTCTAGTTGTCGGTTGGTTAAATTTATTTGGTCGTTAGAGGTAGATGCGGGTGTAGCGGCTTTTGATTTCCATAATGCAATGGCTTTGAGAAGTGCGAATAAGGATCCGATCAAAACCAGAGCCATGACAGCCTGCGCCAGTTTCAAAAAGATATCTGTGGACGAACATAAGAAATTAAAGGGATGTTAACTAAAAGTTTAACGAGAAATTAATAGTTTAAAAACAAATGATCCATCATTAATGATATTACTCACAAGCGATATCCTGAGTAACATATCTGAGTTTGGAGCTGCCAATGATATCGCCTTCCCTATAATATCATACAATATAAGGAAATATTAACACTCGATGCAAGAAACCTATGTAAAAACTACATAGAAAAGTTATCAATCTTGGTTATCAGGTGGTATGGTTTTAGATCTCAGGGCTCCAAACTTTCCATTATAATTTCCTTTCATTAGATAACAACTTAAAACTACTATGCTGATAACATTGCATGAATCATAGTTGTCAAAGGCGCAACCGCGCAAGATGCACTGAAGGCACGCCTTGGGCTTATCCGCAAGGTGCTTAAAAAGCGTGGGCCCGAGATAAAACAAGACGCATAGCATATACATACATTTTTGGGGGTTTCAGACATGTTTTAGGCTTGCTTAGGGCTAGTTTAGACTAATTCCAGGCCAACTTTTGAATATTTCAGGCCAGTTCACCCAAGTTTGCAGATTTTTCCCCATATTTTTCAAAATTTGGCCAAAATCTCGCCGGAATCCAATAGAAATCGGGCTGGAATCTCATGCAAAGGTCACCTGACCTTCGCACCTGGATGACAGCAAAGCGTTTTCCCTGCGTGTCACCTCGCTTGACACCCTAGGTGCACGCCCAAACTACTTTTGACAACACAGCCATGAATAGTAGCGTTATGACCCCAGGATACCTTTAATTTCCTTGCGCCTGAGATGAGTCACGCACAGTAACGCTATAACCCCAAGATCTATAAATACAGTTTCTAAAAGACTTAGTTTCACTATTCAAAAACGACTAGCAAAGCCTCATATTACACGTTTGCTTCTATTTCTATTTCGATGTATTAGATTGCTATGTAAATTATTATTATTAATATTTAATAGTTTATCAGCCATGAACTACCAAGCATTCTTCATTCACTTTCAGAATCAGAACAATTCACACAATTAATATAAACTACAATTCATTCATCAAAATAAAACCACTGGCTATTTCATACATCAACAAACATAAAACTACAGTGCGTGAAACCGATAGCAACGAGAGTGTGCAGTACCTGAAAACGAAGGAGATGAGAGAGAAAGCAGAAGCGGATGAGAGAGAGAGAATGAAGAGGAACGTAGACTTTGACGGACGGAGGCTGTTTTTGGTTAGGGCAGCGGCGAGAGCTGGATTCTGGTACACGGCGAACTTTGTGGCCGGATTAGATGAGTCCTTTCTTCCTCCAGCCTCCATTGGTGGAACGATTTGTGTTGATTTGTGTTGATTTGTGATTTGGTGAGTTAGGGTTTAGGGTTTGTTTGTTCTATTGTTCCGCCATTGATGAAGCTTTTTGAGTTCTTAGGTTCAAATAACTGAGTGAGGGGGGTTCCTGGTATTTTAAAATTTTAACATGTTTGAAGTTAAACAAATAGAACACATTGGGGTGTTTGGGTTAGCTTATTTAAGTTAAAAAGGACTTTTTGTGAGAAGGACTTATTAACTTATGATTTTTTGAGAATGACTTTTTAAAAAAGTGTTTGGGTTAGCTTATGAGCCAATAAGTAGTTTTTTTAAAAGATGTTTGGTTTAACTTATTCATGTAAAATGACCAAAAAAGGCATCCTTTAAAATGTGTTTGGTTTAGCTTATTTAATTTTTTTTTCTCTCTTGCATATTGAAAAACAACTTCATGAAACATATAACATAAAATTTGTTTACATATAGTTTAAAATTTCCTAATTAGAACATAATAATATTACATTCAGATTGCTAAAAAACACGAAAAAATGCACAAGAATAACAAACTAATGTCATACTATGTTCTTCTTCGTGATTCCATTACATCTTGAGCAATCACATCTCTTATCGCTGCCATTAACATACCATCATCATCCGTACGATTTGTAGACGGAACTTCTTCATGAAGTTTATCACTAGTACCGCGGGGATTGTAAGATTCTTGTTGGGCTGTGTTAAATGCTTCATCAAACATACCACACTTTTTGACAAAGTTATGTATCGTCATCGATGCTATCACAATACTCACTTGATGCTCGTATGTGTAATTAACATGCATATTTCTCAATAATGCATGTTCATAAAAGGACTTTTGGGGTTTGAGAAGTGAGAAATGGTGACTTCTCAAAAAACCCCTTATCAAGAGTAAAATAAAAGGAGTTTTAAAAGTCCTTATCATTTTGCCAAACACTATTTGAACAACTTATTAACTTATAAAAGTCAATATGTTAAAAGTCATGGGAAAATAAGGAATGCCAAACACCACCATTGTATATTTTTAATTTTCAAATCATGTGTTTCTTTCATAGCCTATCATGACATGAACACTTTGTTCCCGAGTCTCATTTAACAGGGGAGGGGAAATAAAAGAGATGAAAATATAAAAAAACAAAACCATGTCCTGAGATTTTTTTAAGTATAGAAAGGAGAGAAAAGGGAAGAAAATTTGTTAATATATTTATCCTCCCAAATCGGAGAGATTATGAGAGAAAATCTTATTAATTACTAAATTACCCTCATATCTAATTAAAATATTTTATGTTTAAAGGGTATAATGGTAAAATTGTTCCTTTCTTTTCTTTTCCTCCTAACTCGAGAACACATAAAATGTTTGATTTCTTCTCTTTTCCTTTACTTTTTATTAAACTGGGGAACACGAAAAAAATCACATCTTTCCTTTCCTTTTCTCTCTTAATTTATTTTCCTTCCCCTCTCCATGTTAAATGAGACTCGGGAACACAGTGGAAATGTGGAGTTGGCTCGTGACGGTGAGAAGTGACGGATCCAGAAATTTTGTCACTGAGTTAAATTAAGTGGAGTTAAGATAGGTGACGCTTGAAAGTTGTAAAAGACTTGATTAATTTAAACACATTTGGTTGCTCGTTACGATATAAATGATCTAAAAGCAATTCAATACTTGGTTATTGTCTCGCAAACTAACTATAGTCTTTATTTTTAAAGTAAACAATGATCTATAATAGTTTTCTCAAACTAAAATATTAAGCAAGCTATTGTCAAGTTTAGGGTTCACAACTTTAGTCATTAGGAACTAAAGTTTAGGATATAAAACGCAAAATCAAACAAGAAAGAAAACTCAATGAAATCAATCAAAGTTTCATGTTAAAAAACGTACTTATAGGTAGTGGCGTATCTAGCCCAAAAAATTAGGAGTATCTCAAATTTCTTATTTTGGTATCAGAGGTATTCTTTGTATAAAAAATAAAAAATGCACACTACGTAGACGGAGTTGAAGGGTATTTTAACACTACGGAGACGACGTTGAGGGGTAGCCTGGGCAACCCCTCCTTGTACACTGCCTTCGCCCCTACTTACAGGTTTATGGAGGATTTAGTGATAGACTGCAACGAGCAACGATGTTGGGTGGTGATCTTTAAGCTACACGGGGCGCCACCTGTGATATTGTGTCATCGTGTGTGTCACACCCCAACCGATAGCGGAAACATTGGAGTGAGACGAAATAGATTGCTCATCACTCATAACACTAAATTGTGACAAGTATTTAATAATATATTTCATTTCATTGCTAAACGAATCAATTACATTGTTTGAAATCGAATATAACAAGTTGAAACAAAATGAATTACATCACAACAAGTATCTAAAGTTTAAAGTGCGTTTCTAGGCATCCTACTAAGTTCCGAGCAGCAGCATCATCGTCATCATAAACCTGCAACATGTTTTAAAGTATAGTTCAATACAAAAGTATTGGCGAGTATAGTATGAAAAGGAACAATCCACATGGCAAACTTAGTTATCAAGATTAACGTATAAACTGGCATGTGAACAAACAAATCAACCCAAGGTTTAACGCAAGTATGAATGAATGCCTTAACATAAGCTCACGTTCACGGGTTGTGCGTTACTCCTATAGCACTATACATGTTAAGGGTAGGCTCGTACGAAGTTAATGACAAGTTTATCACAAAACGAACAAACCCAGAATAATGAATCAAGCATAACATATTAGTAAGCATGTATTAGGTTGTTTGTATGATTGCATAAAAGTATGTATGTTTAGTGTCTTTTGTATATGTAAACATGTTGCACCCAAAAAGCGTAAAACGGTAAAAAGGGCGTCGAGTATACTCACAATATTGCAAAGCCTTCCGATTATCCGTGAGTGACGAGTTGTTTATGAATAAGGAGTGAATGTGTTAGACCCTAATACATTTTAACCAAAAGTCGCAACGGAAAATACGGACCTCAAAATTTCTTTCTTTTTAAATATTCTAACATACTTGAAAACCATTTAAAACGATTCCTTTAAAAGAATTACAGCATTCATCTTTAATTAATGTACCAAATATAACATGTGACTACAAACTAAGTGACCACCCTTCCGTATAATCCATGTTATATAACTCGATCTTTGCCCCCTTGTCCTTCGTGATAAATGGTAATGATCCGTGTAACCTACAGTCACGATAAACAACCGACACATTAGTAAATGGTGACATTATACTTATATAATAAACACATAGCTAAAAGACCATATTGCATTCTAACGACGTAAGATATCTTGTTCGATCATCCTTCCAAACTCATCCACTAGTTCCCGACATCAATTCACTTGGACCCAACGTTATCATACCTGCTGTGACAACCCGAACTTTTATGGTTAGCTTTACCTGACTCCACAACCTTTTGCTTATAATCATTACGCTCAACGCACACTATTATTCTCTTATGCTTAGGTATTGATTACATCGTATGACTCGGGTGTTGTAGAAAACTTGGCCTTGCACTTCACCGACACCTTACCAAGTCACACGTCCAATATTACTTGAAGTACCTCACTCGCACTACTTGATACTCTCGGCCCAGCTCTCTTGGGCACGAAACAAAAACAAAACCCACATAGGGTCGGCCCGTATGATTAAGAACTCATATACATACAAGGGGGTATGGTATTGTCTCACAAAACACGTAGAAGGAAACCCTAGCATTTCTTTCTCTCCTCTTGGGTCGGCGACAGGCAACTCTTCTCGTCGAAGCCTTTCCCTTCGAAGTATCAACTCTCTCGGCCTGGCAATCGGTTAGTTGTCGTCACTTTGATTGATTGTTCTTGGTTATATGTTTACGTGGAGTAGAGGTGTATGTGTAGGATTAAAGCATGAACTAGGGTTTTGTTTGCAAACTGAATTAAGACTAATTGATCTATTGTTATGATGAGATCGGCTAACACGAGGTGATAATACATAAAAATCGATGTGGCACGATAGTTGGTTGATGATCTTGTATTTAGTTAGCGATCGACGGTTTGTGTGATTTAGATAGGTTGCATGATTGTTAAATGCTATGTGTGCAAGACTTAAATTGATCTAGTCCGAATAGAAATATGTGGATTAATACCTGTTACGATGAATTATAGAATGATAATCAGGACTTATGTGAATCAATAAAAATGCATATGATATTCGGTTCATGATCTAGGTTCGTATGAGATTAAGAAACTGCCCTAATGGTTGTGTTAATCATATTAATGAGGCCTGCTAATAATTGGAGTTATATGAATGATTGGTAACTGACTAGATAAGGGATTGGTAACTAATTGAGGAATTGATTAAGTGCACATGGAGATGTAACTGTCAACTGATGATTAGGGTCAATGATTGGTGATGATTGTCAACGATGTAATCAATACCTAAGCATAAGAGAATAATAGGGTCAATGATTGCTGATGATTAAGTGCACAAGGAGATGTAACTGTCAACGAACAATTAAAATGCTTCGTCACAATCACTCTTGACGAAGTCTGATTCTTCGCCAAGAGGGGTTCTTCGCCAATATGATTCTTCGTCGTACTCAATCTCGACGAAGGATAGTCCTTCGCCAGAGGGTTCTTCGTCAAACCCCAAGACGACGAAGAATTGATCCTTCGTGGAGATGCTGCAATTGTGTAAACAAACAAAACAATTTATGATGATTATGTTGATAGATGGTTGTGCTTATAAGATCTATCTGTTGCATGCTAATAAGAATGAGAAATCTGGTTTGACATGTGTGAGTAGCAAACTCACCTGTTAAGTGTTGTTATGTGACACGCACATGAGATGTGGACTTGTATGAGATTTGAGTATTTGTTATGTGTTATACGGTGATCTTTGCGGCAAATACAATCTGTGAAAATACGTGATTCATGCGTATACGAAACTGATTTGTCATTGGTAACCACATTAGGATTTGGTTGATTAAGTTGGAACAAGTAATGTTACATACCGAGCAATCAAAGGTGAGTTCACTTCTCTCAAAACAAGCATGCATCAGGTGGGGACAATAAAACAGACAAATAAATAAACGGATTTTCATAAACCCACATCCTTTTAGGGGATGTGAGGCAGTTTTCACAAACCCATATCCTTACAGGGGATATGAGGCAGTTTTCAGTAAATGTTGATGTTGGATAATACACTCACTTTCTATCACTTAAGTCCCATCATACTTCCGGGTTAGTTGCTTGTAGGGCAACGGGGTTATTAGTTGATAGCGCTATTAGGTTTGGCACCCTCACGACGTACCTGGATAGGACGGGCGTGAACTAATAACTTTAAAATCATGACCAATATTTGATAGAGCATTGGAGAAAGGCAAAAAGGAGCCGTCTGCGGTATCGAGTTATTATCAACATGACATAAATCAATACTTGGTAACAAACGGTTAACAAATCAGTGAACTCACCAGCGTTGTCTGATACACTTTTTCTACATGCTTGCAGGTCTATAGGTACACTTAATAGGAACTTGCAGTCTGGGATGCTGGAGTGTTCATGGGTCGAGATACGTGGAATCACGGGACAAGTCTAATGGTTTTCATACACATGGTTTATGAGATACTTAACTAACGATTTATGCTTCCGCTGAACATGTTTAATTATAATTAATGTTTTGTAACACTTTATTTTAATGAATGAAAGTTTTTTATTTGAAATCTTGTTGTGAGTTCAATGTGATTGGTGGCTAGATCCTGGTACATCACATGCCTCGCGGGGGTTTCCGCATGTGGTATTTTGGGGGTGTGACAGATTGGTATCAGAGCCACTGGTTATAGTGAACTTGGTTTTAAAAATGTTTTTATAAAACCAGACTATAACCAAATAGTTTTGAATATGTGAATACGACCATGACACTCAACTCCAGATTGCAAGGTTCGTCTCTCGTTTACTTATTGCACAGCGTAACTAGTGAACACTTACATATGATGTTGCATGTGATTGCACACTTAGCACTACAGTATGAATTCATGTGTTACTCACCTATGTTATGTGATTGATGGTGTCACAGTGTGACATTCCTCTAGACTTGCATGATCCATCGTTTGTGATGTCCTTTGTTTTGCTACTCGAATCTGAGGAACCATTTGACACGAGTTAGGAGGAACTGAGACGAGCATGCAAATCATATTATTATTGTGGGTGCACACATAATAATAATGTGGGGTGCATGTGATTCCCAGCGAGGCTTAACAAGTGTGAAAGGGGCTCATTCCATATTTCGATCTAATGAGAAACACAACAAATATATAGGAGTCGTAGCGATGATTGCCTCCTATTCAAACGTAATCCTTTCACTTCCCTCTGAATCTTTACGAAACTTGATGCTATCGAGTGTTACCTGAACACATATCTGAACGTTTAGCGAACCACATAAGAATGTTAGTTGCTTGTGCGAACGTCTCTGAGTTAGATATCAAAGTGTCGAATGTTTGACCTGTACTCTCCTCACTTACCTCGTTTACTTGAATTCCATGAATTGACGCCTTAGATTCCGAAGTATGATCACTTATGTACTCTCTAGCCACTTACCGTGCATTGTTCAATCGACTCGCAAGACGGATGGACAAGAAGTTGAACGTGACACCTTACCAACCACCCTAGTATTATGACGGCCAGATTATTGGCAATGAACACCAACAGATTGATTTTAATCAAGTCACTAACCCTAGTCAGCGACTTCTAGGAGCCAACTCTTACGAATCCATCTGGGCATAAACGATGACAATTGACTAGAGTGTGGAATGTGTAACTGCTAGCGCAATGGGTAGTACTCTAGGACGTGACAAGAACAACGGGTAGGTGGATCCAACTGACAAAAGACCGTAGAGATCTGTCTACAAAGCAACAACATTAGGGGCAAGGCCACAGTGATAGCAAGGTACTCGCAATCATAACATTCAGTATGGGAACGAAGGTGACTTCGACAAGGATTGGCTGTTGTTAAGTCAAGACGTCAACAACCAAGGGGACAATGGCAGTGTTAGGAATCCTCGTAATGATAACAACGAAACTGGATGTGGTGCTCGTGGAAGAACGTTTAAGATTGGCGTGGGTGACGCCATGTATGATAGCAACATGGTGATTTGTACGTTTTTGGTAGCAAATCTCCTCGTCTCTGTTCTGACTCCACTCCGACATCTCCCGAGACCAGACACGTTGTAGAGCTGGCTGGTGACAAGGCAAGAGAAGCCTCATATGTTCAGTTAGGGTGCAAGCTCGACCTTACAGGTTACGTGTTCGACATTGACCCCCTCCCTACTACTTTTAGAAGCTTCGATGCAGTCATTGCTACGGACTGGATAACCAAGCCTCAAGCAGAAATTCTAGTGACGGAAGCCCAGATGTGCTTTCGCTGCCCTACTACTCTATCACTGGTTACCAATACACAGCTTGAGGAAAAGAAGATTGAAGATCTACGAGTTGTTCGTGGTTTCCCGATGAGTTTCCCTAAGAACTTCCAGGTAATTACTTCCACATCGTCAAGTGGAATCACAGATTGATCTCACGTCAGGAACAACCCTGATTTCTTGTATTCCTTATCGTCTTGCACCAGTGGGTCGCAAGAACTGCCTAACCGACTTCAGGAACAGTTGGACAGGGGTTTCGTCTGATCTACTTTTTCGCCTTGGGGAGCGTCATGCCTAGTTGAGAAGAAGAAAGATGGGTCACTTCACGCGTGTATCGATTATAGAGAACCTAACAAAGTATCAGTCAAGGACCGTTGCCCTCTACCATGCATCGACGATTTTCTGACCAACTACAACGGTCAAGCTTTCAATTCAAAAACCAACTTAGGGTCGGGTTGTCTTCGGATGGGAGTCCGAAGAAAGGATGTTCCTAAGATGGCATTTCGAGTGCAGTATGACCATTATGATTTTCTGTCATTGACATTCAAGTTACCCAACACACCAGCAGCCTTATGAACCACATGAATCGTATGTGCAAACTTCATCTCGCCGAATTCGTCAACTGTGTTTATTGATGACGTTTTGAACCATTTCCAGGAGAAAGGAACACTGTAACAACCCGCACTTTTGTGCGTTGTTACTACTCGATATACTCGTTACGCCTAGCACCAGAGATTCGGATCATAATGTAACCATATCGCATACATCGATAATCAAAGGATAATCGCATATTTTCGAAATACAATACCACTATACTACACTATTATCACCAACACTAACACTCACGGAGACATTGAGCGAGGACCTATTCTACCCTCCTCAGTGGCCGTGATGTGTCGAAACGCAGACAATTAACGCTAACAAAGACTCTCGGGTGAGTGCTATAGCTCCAGTCGTCGTGACGATGATGACAATACGAGTAAGTGGTACCCTGTCAGTCTTTGTGGCACAAAACACAATAACGTTCACGACGACATCAAGAAAGGACCTATACTACCCTCCTTGATGGCCGTAAAACGTCGCTAGTAATCGCATACTCGAAACGAAAACCGATTGTTAATTATCGAAACTGTGGATTATGAATACGTAAATACGACCTTTAGTGATATATATATATATATATATGATAATATGAATTTACTATGAAAAGCGCGCACTTCGGAAACTATCGCAACTATTAAAAAGCGAAGAAATTCATCGCGTCAGGATAGCCATCCGGACGGATAGCCATCCGGACGGATAACAATCCGGACGGATAGCAATCCGGACGGACAGCTATCCGCACGACTGGGCTATCCGCACGACTGGGCCATCCGCACGATTGGGCCATCCGGACCAAAACCCACTTCAGCTCCACTTTTGCCTATAAATACCATGTCACATTACTTGAACAGTGATGTGACAGCTCCCGCTCGGCCAAACACGCTTCAAGACCCTTTTCACTCGATTCCTCGCGGTTTCGGTAAGATTTCAACCTAGAAACTTGTACTAATATGATCTACACTCCATTCTACACCATTCTATCTTTTAAAACTCAAATTCTAACCGTGAAATCTACTGATTTGAGGCGTTTTGAGGTGATGTCACCAAGAGTTCTTATGAACTTCAAGTTGTGATCTCATCCCATCATAAACGACTCAGATCTGGGTGATTTCCACATGTTTTGATAACAAATCTCACCTAAATCTGTGTATCTAGCCAAGGAACTGTGCGATTTCGAGTTAACCACGAGAAACCGTCAAGAACGGCCAGTTCTGATGGAGCGGGGTGATTCCCGGCCGTTAGAGCGGGTCGGAATTGATGGAATTTCGAGTGTTAATGCGAGATTACACTGTCTCGGTAGCTCTACACGTACTCCTTCCGATAACCACTCAGAAACAGTATATAGAGTGCGAAACAGACGTGTTGTCTGCACGGATCACGTGTAATGCGCACGGATAACATGTAATCCGCACGGATAACATGCCATCCGCATGGATAACATGTCATTCGGACGGATACATGTCATCCGGACGGAGTAAATATCAACCCGCATGGATAACATGACTGGCCGCACGAGTTACTTGTCCGCACGAGTGACATGACTGTCCGTACGAGTTATACTTGTCCGCACGAATGACATGACTGTCCGCACGAGTTACTTCTCCGCACGAATGACATGAGTGTCCGCACGAGTTACTTGTCCGCACGAGTGACATGACTGTCCGCACGAGTTACACTTGCTCAAACGGGATAGCCTGTCATCCGACCGGATGACAGCCATCCGACTCAGATCCATATGCCATCCGATCGGATGGGCCCATCCGAATGGGTGAGCACCATCCGACCTGATGACTGACTTTTCAATGCTATTCTCGCTTAACTATGCATCGTTTACTATATCCCTCAATGGTTAACGCAGACGTACTCGCAACCGATCCAATCAAGTTGTGTTCCCGCTAAATACGCACTGTGAGTATACTTGAACCCCTTTTTAATCGTATTTTGGGTGTAACATACGTTTCTAACAAATCGAACTTATCAAACGAATTACTAAATCAATCGAATTATCACTTGCGAATAACTGTTATGCATAGATATACGTGATGCTAGTTGCATATGTGCTAGGGCTTATACTCGCGACGTCCCACCATGACTAGTATAGTACTATTGCGCCCGACGGGGTCTAGTTTGCCATCGCATATTCGAGCATCGAGGACTTAGTTGGTAGTATCGGCTTTGTGAGTATATATGTCGTGTGTTACGTTCTTGCATATGGAAATTCGCTACACTTTTTATCTATTACGCTATACATATCAAACTTGTATACTCGCCAATACTTTTGTATTGACAAATATTTTAACGTATGTTGCAGGTTAGATCGCAGACTATTTCAAATCAAGCTAGGAAGTCTAGAAACTCAACTAAAATCTAGGTTGTCGGATTTGTATTGTTCGAGAGGACAAGAAATCTGTGATAACTTATGTGATTGTATTATTTGTTAGTATGGGATAATGAATGTATTAAATATTATCGCAACATAGTTGTTATGGATTCTCTTGAGCAATCTGATTCGCCTAGTGCCGCGCCCCGATGATTCCGCCATCGGTTGGGGTGTGACAGATTGGTATCAGAGCCATAACTATAGGGAATTAGGCCAGACTCGACCTAGTCCGGGTCAACGTCTTAGGAATTGACCTAGTCTATAGTCTAAGTACCAACAGGCCGACTCGTGCGAACTCGGTGGGGTTTGTATCGGGCCTACTTGATACTCTCGATCGAGATTGCTAAAAAGCTACAACTTTGTGTGAACACCGCGTACTACAACTTCACACGAATAAGCCTTTCCTAAGGCTGGAATACTACCTAGCCTTTCCTAAGGCCGACACAATACACATGTTTTCGAAAATACTCGCATAACGAAACCGAGCGATCCAGTCAAGACCAGGTGTGAAAACCAAGAACTCTCGACACGATTACTCACTCAGCGCATTTTTCTAGCACGAGAACCTTTCATCGAGTTAGGAGTGACGTCCACATCTCGACGAAAGTCTCCATTTCAAGATCTAGTGGAACTCACGAATTTATTCGAAGAGCATAACCACAATTAGGAACGAAACTGTTAAGTCAGGGGTGAAACCCGTACCCTAATAAGACGTTCCACTCCCTATAAATTGGTTTTCAAAAAGCTCTCACCAAGTACTCGACTATCACGACAACTCGAGCCACGCAATGCCTAGGAAGACGAATGCCAGGAGCTGCATCCCAGTGGAAGCATGAAGTCTTCTAGGTCAACGTGCATGCACGGACTTGTTGAACATATTTGGGATACCTTGGGTAGTCGACGCCTAAACACCCGAGGCATTCCGAATGTTTTACTAAACCTACGATTCGCTGGTCTTACGCTTTAATGAACGTAATTACGCTTTATGTGTTATCGATTCCTCGATTTAACGATTTTCGCTCCCTGCTTTATAAACGCACAATTCGCACAGCCATCGCAATCTAAAACGAAACCCGAATGATTCGCAACAAAACTAATGCACAATTCATCGCCTTCGCTATCGTTTTCTCACCTCAACGCGTCCTCGCTTATTCTAAATCGACCTGTATGTGTATAATTACAAACTACAATTATATAGATATATAAATATGTATAAACAAACAATTCAATGTGTGAGAACTTAGGGATTTCGTGTCTCCTATATGGCTCCTATGTGATTCGCATTACTAATATACTATCACATCAAGTTTTGAACGCGCTCTATCGCATCGCGAAACTCAAAAATCATTATGATCAAATCTCATTCCAAGTCTCTTCCTGTCTAGATGCCTTCCCACAACTCTACCTCGAGACGAATAGCCAGGAGAAGAGCCAAACGAAGCGCCGATAAGAGGATTGCATCACTTGTGACTAAGGAAGTGGGTAAGCTTATTCCTCAAATCGCCGCTCGAGTGCACTCTCTCAGCCACTCTCGAGCTTCGGAAGACGTTAAGACAGGAGAGCCGCAATCTACTTTTCTCTACAAACACTTCAAAGCCTGTGACCCGATGGAGTTCACGGGTGAAGGAGGTGTATCTCAACTACTCCAGTGGTTCGATTCTATCGAAGTTACCCTTCGTCAAAGTGGGTGTCCCGATAGCTTCCGTACTACTTGCGCTACCGGAGTATTTCAAACGCGAGCACTCGACTGGTGGACCGCCGAACGTAACAAACGTGGGATATCCGCGGCTTACGCTCTCTCTTGGGATGAGCTGAAAGAGCTCATGAAGAAAGAGTACTGTCCCCCTCACGAAATCCAGAAACTAGAAAACGAATTTTGGGAAATCAAGCAACTCGAAAGTGACAATGCTGGCTACACCGCAAGGTTCAAACAGCTTAGCATAATCTGCCCAAGTCAAGTCAACACACCAGAAAGAGCCATTTCGAAGTACATTCGTGGCTTGCCTGAGTGTGTGAGTGATTTTGTCGAAGCTGCGAGACCTGCCACCATCGAACAAGCCTACCGCTTAGCCGCAGGAATCAACAACAAACGACTCATGGAAGGATTTTTCTCCAAAAATCCTGTCAAGCAAGCTTATCAGGCATTCGACATTAATCCTTCAGAGGATCCTAGCAACGAGCCTTCTGATGAATCTACTGATGATCCTTCGGACAAATCTATTAACGATTCCTCTGACGGATCTACCGGAAATTCTTCTAATGACTCTGCCGATGATTCTTCCAACGACTCGGTTAAAGATTCTGCAAGTGAGCCCTCAGACGAATCCTCCAATGACGACATCTCCTCGCCAGACACCGACAAACCCAGCTGCAAACGAAAGACTTCAGGCCTGAACTCATCAACCACCGAACTGCCACAGCCGAAGCCTCTTCGAGCAGTTCCGATGTTTCCAAAACGAGCCTACACTGGAGCTCATCCTCAGTGTTACTCGTGTACCTATCATCATCCAGTTGGGGCTGACTGTCGTTATTGCAATAACTGCAACCGTTACGGTCACTTCACCCGCAAATGCCGCATCGAACCGTGAACTCGAGTACAACAACAACAGCTCCAGCAAAGGCCTTCAACATCAAGCACCTAGCGAGCGTAGGATAAAGTTGTATGATACGATTTTCGAAGTTAATTTCTAAGTTTTGGATCTACTCTATTAACTCGATGTTGCCACTATGCATAACATTAACTCTTGTTCTCGTGAACTCTTTCACTCCCTAGTCGTCGCACTTAGACGAGATTCACACACATACTATATACTATATCACGAAATAATGTGTTTTACCCTCACTACACTCTTAGAACGAGGTACGATAAACGTGCAAGGAACGACTAATCACGGGTGCACACGGGATTATTTGGGTCAGTGCACGGAGATCGTAGAAAATTCTAAAGGTGTAATAAGCGTCACGACGAAATGTGACACCAAACCACGGGATTTAAGTAGTAGGGGTCAAGCAAGGTGTGCTTATCATACTACCGAAATTCCGTGAAGAAAGTGCCACGCGGAGTTGAACGTTATTAGACCTATTATACTATTGTAATTATTTTCAACACACTACACTCAATCGCCAGGCGTAACAACTAAATCGTAGCATCACAAGACTTGTCGTAAGTCTGCAAACACAGTGCAATTGCCTCATCGATGGACTCTGGGGAGTCTACCTCACAGGGAAATTGCATCGACGCAAGACTGGTCGTAAGTCTGTTGCAACGAATCTCATCAAGTACATAAACGCTCACGATGTTGTTGAGTGAGGACCTATTCTACCCTCCTCAATAGCCGTGATGCGACGCAGCGTAACGTTAAGCTTATCCGAAAGGAAACTCGCTTACCATGTGTATCTCGCAAACTCTATCGCTTATTATGTGGATCTATATCGCTCGCTGTGTATCAATCTATCACTATCACCTACCGTTATCTGTGATATTTGTGCTAAGTTAGCACACATGACCTCGCTTCAGGAGATGAAGCTCCTATGGTTAAAGCAAGGTGTTTTAGTCATATCAGCGGACTTTCGTGGAAAAAGGCCATGTGGGGTCTGATGTTAGTTAAACTCTGTGGTGTTAATCAATCGAATCAACCACATAAATCGCGTATACCTCCATCGCTTGCAACGCAACAACTGCCGCTTATCGAAATTCGTTTATCATCACCATCATTATTGGTGTTGTGTTACTCACCTAATCGCTAGTCGCTTATCGTGTATAGCCTATCGCTTATTCGCTCATTTGGTGTTCATTATAGTCTGTGTGATATTAGTACGCGTGACATCGCTTCACGAGGCAAAACTAACCTGGTTATTTAAGCCCAGCGAAAAAACTGCTGGGCTTAAACTTGGCGGTGGATCTGGCGTGGGCTCGTCTGGTAGGTCAGGCCCGCATGAAAAAATTGTTGCTGCTGCTGTTTCAGTTAAGAATGGGCTGGGCCCAGTTCCGGTTTTGAATTGGGAGAACTTTCCTCCGTTGCAAACTTTGGGCTCGACTAGCTCAGTTGATGATCCAAATAGTAAGCCGAAATCTAAAGGTCCAATGAAGGCTAAGGTTGATAATTTACGTGAAAGAACAAGTGGTAGTGGTTTCTTTGATATTTCACAAAATAATTTTGGGCCTCGACAAAGCACGTTAGTTGAAACGAAGAACTCGTTTGACACACTTCAAAACGAAGAAGATTGTTTTGATACCGAACATGGGTTGTGGGAAAAAGAAATGTTAATGGTTCGTAAATTCTATGAGACAAATACACAACCGCCGGATGATGTATTTTCTTCATGGTCGGAGAAATTGAAGGCTTATTACGTGATGCTTACAAAGTTTGATCCGGTGAAGGAAGCTTTGATTGAAACAAATGTTGAAGATGAGGTAGAGGTTGAATCCGAAACGGATGAATCAGCAAGAGACATTGCGCGTGGAGTTTAGCTTCTTTTCTTTTTCTAGTTTGGGGTCTTTTGTATGTTGGATTGTGTTTGTGCTCTTTTTCGAGGTTTGGTCTTTTGGCGAGTTGCCATGGCCAAATGCTCTTTGTTTGTAATCTAGTTTTAGAACATTATTAATAAAAGGTTTGCACGGGGGTCTTCCCTCGTTTCCCAAAAAACTAAACTGGTTAAACGTAGTGTTTCGCCATGTTGGCAAACTCTCGTGGAAACGTGCCATGCGGGTTCAATATGAATCTAATCGACATCGCGCTAATCGCTTACCGCCTACCGCTCGACGCCTAACCAGACACGACACATAAGCATTTCGTGTCACCAGGCTATTCGCGCACGCTGTTATAGCAACGTTCGCAATTCAACTCGCTTGTTTAACCTATTTGATTCTATCTTCAACATTGGTCCGACTTCCTATCGATCGGACCGAGGTAGCGAAAATTCTATCTGTCTCATAACGGCCCACATGACACCGCCTCACGAAACGGAAGTGATATGGAGAAACATGGTGGATACGCCGTTGGTACTTCCTATATATAAGTGTTTTAACCATATTACCAAACTTTCGTGTGAAAGTGCCAAGTGGGGCTCGATGTTAATTAACTTTTCAAACCGTTAAAAACTGATTTTTATAAAAATTTTATTAAAACCATTGGACAAGTGAAATTCCCCTCACAATGTGGAGGTAACATCGAATCAGCTTAACTCCATGCCCAAGGGAAGTCTCATAAGTCCAGTTTTTCCTTAAAAACTTTTGCAATGTCAAAACGAAATCTTTCTTAAGACGATGGGTCGACATTGAGTTCAGCATTGAACCCAGGTCCTAAGAGATTTCCCGTAACCCCAATTTCATTTTTCGAATTCCTTAAAATGTAAAAAACCTAAACTTTCTTGCAACGTTGGTTAACAATCGACTCAGTTAACCCTACGTTATGAGAAACCTTTCAAAGTTCCTTAAAAATTCAATCGCATCGAACTTACGAATTCTACGCAACACAAGGTACTTTGGAACGCCAACTCGTGGGATAATACTTTCGTCTTTACGTCGCTTCTCAGATTCACTCGTTGTATCGCTACTTATCCAGGATCAACTCTCAAAGGTCTACCTATTGGATTAATTTCGGGACGAAATTTCCTAAAGTAGGGGAGACTGTAACAACCCGCACTTTTGTGCATTGTTACTACTCGATATACTCGTTACGCCTAGCACCAGAGATTCGGATCATAATGTAACTATATCGCATACATCGATAATCGAAGGATAATCGCATATTTTCGAAATACAATACCACTATACTACACTATTATCACCAACACTAACACTCACGGAGACATTGAGCGAGGACCTATTCTACCCTCCTCAGTGGCCGTGATGTGTCGAAACGCAGACAATTAACGCTAACAAAGACTCTCGGGTGAGTGCTATAGCTCCAGTCGTCGTGACGATAATGACAATACGAGTAAGTGGTACCCTGTCAGTCTTTGTGGCACAAAACACAATAACGTTCACGACGACATCAAGAAAGGACCTATATTACCCTCCTTGATGGCCGTAAAACGTCGCTAGTAATCGCATACTCGAAACGAAAACCGATTGTTAATTATCGAAACTGTGGATTATGAATACGTAAATACGACCCTTAGTGATATATATATATATGATAATAAGAATTTACTATGAAAAGCGCGTACTTCGGAAACTATCGCAAATATTAAAAAGCGAAGAAATTCATCGCGTCAGGATAGCCATCCGGACGGACAGCTATCCGCACGACTGGGCTATCCGCACAACTGGGCCATCCGCACGATTGGGCCATCCGGACCAAAACCCACTTCAGCTCCACTTTTGCCTATAAATACCATGTCACATCACTTGAACAGTGATGTGACAGCTCCCGCTCGGCCAAACACGCTTCAAAACCCTTTTCACTCGATTCCTCGCGGTTCCGGTAAGATTTCAACCTAGAAACTTGTACTTCTATGATCTACACTCCATTCTACACCATTCTATCTTTTAAAACTCAAATTCTAACCATGAAATATGCTGATTTGAGGCGTTTTGAGGTGATGTCACCAAGAGTTCTTATGAACTTCAAGTTGTGATCTCATCCCATCATAAACGACTCAGATCTGGGTGATTTCCACATGTTTTGATAACAAATCTCACCTAAATTTGTGTATCTAGCCAAGGAACTGTGCGATTTCGAGTTAACCACGAGAAACCGTCAAGAACGGCCAGTTCTGATGGAGCGGGGTGATTCCCGGCCGTTAGAGCGGGTCGGAATTGATGGAATTTCGAGTGTTAATGCGAGATTACACTGTCTCGGTAGCTCTACACGTACTCCTTCCGATAACCACTCAGAAACAGTATATAGAGTGCGAAACAGACGTGTTGTCTGCACGGATCACGTGTAATGCGCACGGATAACATGTCATTCGGACGGATACATGTCATGCGGACGGAGTAAATATCAACCCGCACGGATAACATGACTGGCCGCACGAGCTACTTGTCCGCACGAGTGACATGACTGTCCGTACGAGTTATACTTGTCCGCACGAATGACATGACTGTCCGCACGAGTTACTTCTCCGCACGAATGACATGAGTGTCCGCACGAGTTACTTGTCCGCACGAGTGACATGACTGTCCGCACGAGTTACACTTGCTCGAACGGGATAGCCTGTCATCCGACCGGATGACAGCCATCCGACTCAGATCCATATGCCATCCGATCGGATGGGCCCATCCGAATGGGTGAGCACCATCCGACCTGATGACTGACTTTTCAATGCTATTCTCGCTTAACTATGCATCGTTTACTATATCCCTCAATGGTTAACGCAGACGTACTCGCAACCGATCCAATCAAGTTGTGTTCCCGCTAAATACGCACTGTGAGTATACTTGAACCCCTTTTTAATCGTATTTTGGGTGTAACATACGTTTCTAACAAATCGAACTTATCAAACGAATTACTAAATCAATCGAATTATCACTTGCGAATAACTGTTATGCATAGATATACGTGATGCTAGTTGCATATGTGCTAGGGCTTATACTCGCGACGTCCCACCATGACTAGTATAGTACTATTGCGCCCGACGGGGTCTAGTTTGCCATCGCATATTCGAGCATCGAGGACTTAGTTGGTAGTATCGGCTTTGTGAGTATATATGTCGTGTGTTACGTTCTTGCATATGGAAATTCGCTACACTTTTTATCTATTACGCTATACATATCAAACCTGTATACTCGCCAATACTTTTGTATTGACAAATATTTTAACGTATGTTGCAGGTTAGATCGCAGACTATTTTAAATCAAGCTAGGAAGTCTAGAAACTCAACTAAAATCTAGGTTGTCGGAATTGTATTGTTCGAGAGGACAAGAAATCTGTGATAACTTATGTGATTGTATTATTTGTTAGTATGGGATAACGAATGTATTAAATATTATCGCAACATAGTTGTTATGGATTCTCTTGAGCAATCTGATTCGCCTAGTGCCGCGCCCCGATGATTCCGCCATCGGTTGGGGTGTGACAAACACCATGAGCAGCACTTGTGTCTTACCTTAGAACTCCTGAGGGGAAAGCAACTTCACGCGAAGTCTTTTTAAGTGTGACTTCTGGATCTGGGAAGTACACTTTCTTGGTCACCTAGTCAACAAGTTGGGAATATAAGTGGAACTCGCTATAGTCGATTCTACCCGAAGCTAGACGGCGCCAAAGGATCCTCCATATATGCGGCAAACTTCTTGGTCTCACTCGGTAATATTATAGGTTCATCTGGGATTTTCGAAGATCTTACAGCTTTTATCGCTTAAACACAACAGGGTGTTGTGTATTCATGGAGGATAGAACAGGAGAACGTCTTTCCAGTTTCGAAACTAAACTCGGTAATGCACTGAATATTTTTCTTACCCGATGGTACAAGTGATCTGGTAGTGTACCATGTTGTCTCGATTTAGGGTCTCTGTTGCGTGCGGGTGCAACGCGAGAAAGTGATAGCTTACGTTTCTCAACAGTTGCAGATTTACAAGGAAAAAAATTCATGACTCACGACCTGGGATGGAAGCCATGGCCTTTGGATTTGGAATTTGGAGGCGTTCCTTGTACGGTACCAAAGGCACTGTTTAGACCAATCACAAGGGCCTTCAGTATATCCTTGATCAGAAAGAGTTAAACATGCGACAGCGTCGCTGAATGGAACTCTTGAACGATTACGACTATGAAAACTGAACGCGTACGAGCTTTTCAGCTCACCATTGACTCAAACCTACCTCATCAGATTTGTCCTACTCAGACTGAAGCACTGAAGGAAGAGAATTTTCAAGTTTAGTCCATGCGGGGCATGGAGAAGCAACTTCTGGCAAAAGTCGGACGGTATTCGCTACCTTATAGGATGAATATGTCACACCCCCAACCGATGGCGGAATCATCGGGGCGTGGCACTAAGCGAAACAGATTGTCCAGAAGTTTTCATAACAACTATCATTACCATTCAATTAAAAGCAATACGTCCCATACCGTATCTCAAATAGTAAAATAATTATTACAGACAAGCATCAAGACAAGTATTCTGTTCCGACAACTCAGATTTAAACATAGCTAATTTATTTGTTGGTTTCTAGGACTCCTTCCCTAGCCTCAATTTCATCACCAGCAAGTTAAGCACAGAAACAACCTAAGCACCTGTCACATACGTTAAAATAAAGTCAATACATATAATGTAAAGGTGAGCATACAAGTTTGATAATAGCATATAGAGTTCGAATTCGTTTACGCATAACCAGCACGTACACATAGTGAAATGAAGCACGTTAGTTATCGACATAGATCCATCGATACCAATGACTGCGGGTTGACTGCCCGAGGCAGTTCGCAATACATGATTACCACCGTAATCCATGCAAGTAAAAGATCCTTAACAACCCCCGTGTGAACGGGTGCTGAGTCCAAACTATAGTACTATCGTTGTTAAGGCAGGTAGACTTCATTCCATGTGTAAACATAACAAACAAGCATTCATAAGCCACGTATAACATGCGTAAATGGTTTAGCGTTAAAATAGCTTGGGTAGTGTGAGAGTTGTGGTTTGAATATTCGTAACGTATGTAACACCCAAAAGTGCTAAAAGCAAAAAGGGTTCGAGTATACTCACAGCGATTATGGATTGAAGGGAGCGCTTTTCAGCGAGTACGGTTAGCCTGAATAAATTCGATAACGTAACGATGAGTGGCGCGCAAAACAGTACAAGGTGAGAGCGGGTAGGATAGCTGTTCGTGCGGATCAACTTATCCGTGCGAGTAAGTTATCCGTACGAGTAAACTATCCGTGCGGATGGTAATCCATCCGGATAAACTATCCGTGCGAGTGGTAATCCACCCGGATAAACTATTCGTGCGAGTAACTATCCGTGCGGATGGTAATCCGTCCGGATTAGTCACTCATGCGGATTGTTTATCCGTGCGGACAAGTAGTCCGTGTGGATTACTATTCTAGTGGATTGTTTCTTCCTAAGAATGTGTTTGTGTATGATGGCTTGTGCTTTGAAGTTTTCGTTGTAGCATTTAGAAAACATCTAAGTATCTCTATCCTTCAAGCCGGTAGCGCGGACAACAATCCGTCTGGATGGTAGTCCGTGCAGACACAACCTTAAAGGCGAGTCACTTGGTGAAGTCCGTCCGGACAGTCTGTTCGCGCGGACGAAGACAATCCGTCCGGATAGTCTGTCCGTGCGGACAACTTGGCCGTGCGGATGAACATTGTTTGAATTTATTCAAGGTCTTAGTATCTCATGATCCGAAGAGTAATCCATTCAGAGGTCGTCCGTCCGGATTGTTCATTCGTCGATACTCAAACCTCGCTTTGAATGTGGGTCCCAAGTGTAGCTCGCCCGGGTGACAACCCGTCCGGATTGTCTGTTCGTGCGGAAAACTTGTCCGTGCGGACAGCTTGTCCGTGCGGACAGCTTGTCCGTGCGGACAGCTTGTCCGTGCGGACAACTCACTCGTGCGAACAACTTCCTCGTCCTGGTTGTTCCGTCCGGCTACCCTTGGTTGCCTTTGTCGTTCTATCGAGGCGTTCTGACTTCGTGGCAACCATTTGGAATCGCGTTCTTACCCGATTGACTAAGCCGGCCCGGAATCACCCTAACTCGGCCTGTCGGCGGTTTAGAATGGTCATTCCGGTCTAACCCGAAATCAGGTGTCTTGCGGGTAGAATCCAGATCTAGGATTAGTGCATCACTAATATTGAGTGGAAGACTAGAACTGATCCGATTCGTACCACTTTTGAGGGTAAAAGAAGGAGAAACCTTGAGTTTATTTCTTTCAACTCTTTTATCCTTAGGAAAGTTTAGATTTAGGTGAAGTTGTTGTGAAATCTTGTGGAAATCGTTCAGATCTGAGTTATTCTTGGTGGAATGAGGTCGCACCTGAAGTTCATGAGAACTTCATGATGACGTCACCCTAGAATACCTCAAATCTTGATGATTTCATGGTTAGAAGTTGAGATGTGAAAGGTAGAAAGGTGTAGATGTGTGTATAGATCAAGAACGTACAAGAATTAGGGCGAGAACTTACCTGGATTGAGAGAAATAGGAGAAAAGGTGAAGAATGCGTGCTGGTTGGACGTCACTTGCCAAAAGTGGAAAGTTGGAAGAGTGACCCGGGTATTTATAGGATGCTAAAAGGGGAAAAGGTGGTCCGTGCGGATTGCAGGACACCCGGATGGGTTATCCGTGCGGACTGGTCATCCGTGCAGATTGGCAATCCGTGCGGATTGGCAATCCGTGCGAATGGCAATCCGTGCGGATGGACCATCCGTCCGGATGTCGACTGAAAGGTGCGTTCGGGTGCGGGGGCGATTCGGTTTCGATTGCGAGCGATTCGATAGGGTTTCCTAGTCAAATTACTTTTAGTCCCAACTACTTCGTATATGATACGGTTCGATTCGGAATTCGGGTTCGAGTTCGATTACCTTCGAGTTAGACTTCGAGTTCGATTAAGTTCGCTTGATTCCCACAATAAACATAAATAAACATGCACAGGTAACACGTAAGGCACACACACACGTATAACGGCAAGTAAAATACATAGCTCGAGTTACGATTTGATGTCGATTCGATTAGTATAGCTCGATTATTAGTTGATTAACTTTATCGCATTGTTACTTCCTATCCTTCACAGTCGTAGGCCGATTGAAGTACGATTAACACGATTCGATTATTGCAATGAACGATACTTACTCCACATAATATAAATAAAATAAGAACATTTCTACGAGTCATGTTGCGCGAAATCGGTCGTTGACTTTGATCTTGACTTTGACTTTCACTCGTGAAAACACGGGGTGTTACAGCCTCCCCTTGTTTAGGGAATTTCGTCCCGAAATTAAGCTGAAAGTCGTAACAAGGTCGTGAATCACGTGTGAGAGTTCTTCGTTTGGACCGATTTTGACTCGTGTAACGTGCGGAATCCGCGCACGATCGTGACCAAACACAATTGCAACGGAGTTGAAACCGGGACCTACCAGTGGTATCTAAGCAGGTTCTCGATTGCACAGATCAAACGCACTAGATTCGTACAGGAATTGATCAGGTTCAGAGTCGATTTCACTCAGATTTGTCAAATTTCTTCACTTTTTCATTTCTTCACGTTTCTAACTGAAAGTCGTCAAATTAGACAAGATTTTACGGTTAAAATCGGCTAAAATTTGGATATGTTGTGCGAAATTTCATGATCTAAAAGCCTACAAATGTTCTTAATTAAACAACTGTGGGTACTTTGCCTTCATGTCGCTTTCGAGTTCCCAAGTAAACTCCGCGCCTCGTTTACCTTCCCATCGGACTTTCACAATAGGAATGCGTGAGCGCCTGAGCTGCTTGGTTTGGCGATCCATGATTTCGACAGGCTTCTCCACGAAGTGTAATGTTTCGTTCACTTGCAGATCGTCTAGAGAGACATGTAAGTCGTGGTCGGCGATGCACTTTCGGAGATTTGACACGTGGAAAGTCGGATGGACATTGCTAAGTTCCTCCGGTAATTCGAGTCTGTAGGCGACTTTTCCGATCCTTTCCAGAATCTTAAAAGGTCCAACAAATCGAGGCGCGAGTTTCCCTTTCTTGCCGAATCGGACTACACCCTTCCAAGGTGATACCTTTAGGAGTACGTAGTCACCAACGCCAAATTCACAGGGCTTGCGCTTTTTATCGGCGTAAACTTTCTGTCGATCCCGAGCTTTCGCTAGGTTGTCTCGAATTTGGAAAATTTTGTCTGTCGTTTCTTGTAGTAGCTCCGGACCGGTTAGTTGCGAGTGACCGATCTCGTGCCACACAATAGGCGATCGACATCTTCTTTCGTATAGGGCCTCGAAAGGTGTCATCTGGATGCTAGCCTGGTAGCTGTTGTTATACGAGAATTCGACTAACGACAGGTGTCTATCCCAATTACCACCGAAGTCTAGAACACACGAACGGAGCATGTCTTCAAGAGTACGAATCGTTCTTTCAGTCTGACCGTCGGTTTGTGGGTGGAACGCAGTACTCAGATTAAGCGTTGTTCCGAGTGCCGTTTGAAATGTTTCCCACAGTCGTGAAGTAAACCGAGCATCACGGTCAGAGATGATGTCACGAGGCGTCCCATGTCTACAAATGATCTCGTCGGTGTAGATTCGGGCTAAGCGTTCCACCTTGTAGTCTTCTCGTATTGGCAGAAAGTGAGCTGATTTAGTCAAACGGTCAATAACAACCCAAATGCTGTCGTGACCTGATGACGTGGTTGGAAGCTTGGTTACGAAATCCATGGCTATGCTCTCCCATTTCCACATAGGAATTGGTGGTTGTTCGAGCAAGCCAGAGGGTCTTTGATGTTCAGCCTTGATTCTAGCACAGGTTAGGCATTTTCCGACGTAGAGAGCGATATCCCGTTTCATACCCGGCCACCAGTACCTATAGCGAAGATCCTGGTACATCTTGTCAGCACCGGGATTGATAAAGTATCGGGATTTGTGGGCTTCGTCCATGATAATCTGTCGTAAATCGGTTCGCTTGGGAATCCAAATTCGGTCTAAAAAGTGAAATATCCCGTTCGATTTGCTCACGAGTTGGGCTCCATCGTGGTAGATTCGTTCTTTATTCAACGTGCGTTCGTTGAAACACGCATGTTGGGCGTCGCGGATGAGAGTTTCGAGGTTGTACTGGGCTTGAACATTACGAGTGCTAAGCAGGTAGCTCCGTCTGCTAAGGGCGTCGGCAACAACATTCGCCTTGCCTGGGTGATAACGAATCTCACAGTCGTAATCGTTGAGAAGTTCTACCCATCGGCGTTGACGCATATTTAGTTCCTTCTAATTAAAGATGTGTTGTAGGCTCCTATGATCGGTGAAGATCGTACACTTTGTACCATACAGGTAGTGTCGCCAAATCTTTAATGCAAAAACAACTGGGCCTAATTCGAGATCATGGGTCGTATAGTTCTTCTCGTGGATTTTGAGCTGACGAGATGCGTAAGCTATGACCTTGTCCCGTTGCATGAGGACACAACCAAGACCAAGGTTGGAAGCATCACAGTAGACAATGAAATCATTGTTTCCGTCGGGAAGTATGAGAACAGGATCATTGCAAAGCATGTGTTTTAGGGTTCGAAAGACAGACTCTTGCTTGGTTCCCCAAACAAAAGGCTGGTCCTTATGTGTAAGAGAGGTAAGTGGTACCGCAATCTTCGAGAATCCTTGGATAAATCGTCGATAATAGCCCGCTAGCCCGAGAAAGGAGCGGACTTCAGACGGGTTCTTAGGCGTAACCCAGCTTTTAACAGCTTCAATCTTCGCAGGATCGACGTGAATACCCTGACTATCAATGTGACCCAGAAACTGAACCTCCCCCAACCAAAATTCGCACTTGGAGAATTTGGCGTAGAGTTGGTTCCCCTGGAGTAACTCGAGAACCAAACGTAGATGCTGCGCGTGTTCGGCTCTCGACTTGGAATAGATCAAGACATCGTCGATGAACACGATGACGAAACGGTCGAGATATGGTTTACACACGCGATTCATCAGATCCATGAAAACTGCTGGTGCGTTGGTTAGGCCAAAAGGCATGACAACGAATTCGTAATGGTCGTAACGGGTTCGAAATGCGGTTTTGGGTATATCCTCTTCTTGTATACGCAGCTGATGATATCCGGAACGTAGATCGATCTTTGAGAAACATGTAGCGCCTTGTAGTTGGTCAAACAAATCGTCGATACGGGGTAAAGGATAGCGATTCTTGATAGTCAACTTATTCAATTCGATGCACATCCAGAACGACCCATCCTTCTTTTTGACGAAAAGGACTGGTGCGCCCCAAGGAGAGGTGCTCGGGCGAATGAAGCCTTTTTCAAGCAATTCCTGGAGTTGGGTTGAGAGTTCGCGCATTTCGGACGGCGCGAGTCGATAAGGAGCTCTGGCGGTAGGATTAGCTCCTGGAATGAGGTCAATACGAAAGTCGATATCACGACTTGGCGGTAGTCCGGGAAGATCCTCTGGAAAAACATTAGGAAATTCTCGAACCACAGGTACGTCTTTAACTTCCTTCTTCTCTTTCTTTTCCTTCTCCGCTGCTACAATGTTAGCCAAGAAAGCCCTGTATTCCTTGCGGAGATACTTGCTAGCTTGGAGGCATGACATAAGTTTGAGATCCTTCGAAGTAGTATCACCATAAACGCGCAATGAATCACCGTTTGCGAGCGAAAAACGAATCATCCTATCGAAGCACACAACTTCGGCATGGTTTTCTCGGAGGAAGTCCATGCCTACTATGACGTCGAAGCTTCCGAGTTGCATCGGAATAAGGTCGATTGGGAAGATGTGATTGTTGAGCTCGAGAGTGCAATCACGGATAACAGAATTTACAGCGACGGTTCTTCCGGTAGCGACTTCAACATCGAATGCAGAGGAGAGTCGGGAACGTTTACGACTAAGGAGTTTCTCGAATTCGAGCGACACAAAGCAATTATCGGCTCCAATATCAAACAAACATGAAGCATAAATACCATTCACAAGGAACATACTATTGACCACATTGTTGTCGGCCTGGGCTTGACGCACGTTGAGATTGAAAGTTCGGGCGCGTGCGGCCTGTTGTTGCTGCTGTTGTTGTGGTTCTTGTTTCACCACCCTGTTCGGGCACATGTTGGCGAAATGATTCGGGTCGCCACACGTGAAGCAGGCTCTGGCTTTGACTGCGGATGCCGGAGGAGCTTGTTGACCCTGTGGGGCAGTGAGTAGAGCTTGATTGGCAGGAGCTTGGCGAATACGGCAGTTGGCAGTGAAGTGGCCGTAGACATTGCAATGAGCACAGAAGCGGCATTGAATAGCAGTAGGGTGGTGGTAGGTGCAAGTAGGGCAGAACGGGTGTGGTCCAGTATATGCACGCTTTGTAGGCGGTGCATTGGCCACAGGCGCCGCTACTTGACGTTGCGGAGTTGGTACGGTCTGAACTGGTGCAGCAGTGATCGCACAGTTCTTGTTGGTGGAGATGTTCTTTCTCTTGTTCTTTCTCTTGTTGCTTGACGAGGTGGGTTCAGCAGTTGGTACAGTAGCGGTAACTTGATGCAGATGCTTGGAGGTCTTATCCCACACCCCAGCCTTAACCCTTTTGTCATTGATTTCAGCGGCTAGCAGATAGGTTTCCTCGATCGTGGTAGTCTTAGCCGCTTGCACGAAATCAGCAACGCAGTCGGGCAAAGCTCGGATGTACTTCTTGATGGTCATCTCCGGAGTCTTGACCTGATCGGGAC
This sequence comes from Helianthus tuberosus, assembly GCA_030545235.1. NCBI lineage: Eukaryota > Viridiplantae > Streptophyta > Magnoliopsida > Asterales > Asteraceae > Helianthus > Helianthus tuberosus. The sequence continues at coordinate 39,496,914 of CM060371.1, read as the reverse complement.
AGATAATGCTGAGCTGTTTGAAACGAGCAGTGAGACCAGCATTGTCTCCATCCTTCTGGTGTATGTGCCAAAATTCATCTTCAAGATTTTGACGTTCGTGAGGAGGGCATAATTCCTCTAGCATGACTTCCTTGAGTTCATCCCACGACAGACCATAGGCTGCATCATTCCCTCGCTTGTTCCTCTCGGCCGTCCACCAGTCTAGAGCACGGGACTGGAAGACGCCGGAAGCGTTCAGAGTTCGAAGGTCATTAGGGCAACCACTTTGTCGCAGAGTAACCTCGATAGAGTCAAACCAGTGGAATAGTGTAGTAGGACCTCCTTCGCCTGTGAATTCTTTCGGCCCACACGACTTGAATTGCTTAAAACTGAAAGGCCTTGCGTTGGCTTTGGGAGCTTCGATCCTTGATTCCTCGGATGATTTGCTAGCATTCTCATACGCATCACTCACGGCCTTTGCCACACTTTTCGCGATAATAGAAGCAAGGCGTCTGTCCCTCTTTTCTTGACGAGAGAGTGCATGACGAGATCCAGACGACATTGTCTGCAATAGACATCGCCACGGAACTCAACACATGTATTCGAATCTCACCTCACACGTCTACTACTTCTAAAGCTCAGTAACACGTACCATGTAAACGCATATAGTCACAAAATCACAGAATTACACAAAATCACATAAACACATAGGGCGCATAGTCACAATATTCCTAACACGTAAAGCACGATAGCAAGAAACACATACGCTCCTAGTCACTAAGGCATTCAGAAAACAGAAACCTAGTATTCAAAGTTCGCGAGTGTTCGAACGTAGTGTAGTGCGAGCGATTCGTTAATGATGTGTTGTGTGGGTAGCCAAGGCAAAAAGCATTAGATCGAAACCGGTAGTACCTCAAATTGTTAACAAATAAGCGTAAAACACGTAATTCACATAAAAGCGACGAAAGCTTGAAACACATAAAATCGAGAATAGATTGTCTGCGGCTATTTAGACTTCGATAGTGACTAGGAGCGTATGTGTTTTTTGATGGAATGTATTAGGATCTATGGGTCCCACTATACAGCAACCTTGGGAATTCGTGTTGGGCGAAGCACATAAGCCTTGAAATTCCACTCGTCTGGATTTTTGATGGAATGTATTAGGATCTATGGATCTTGTACTGGCGATTGGGCATGAAGGCTCACATAACAATGTATGAGAATGATGTTTGACTTGTGTGAAAGTCAAGGTGTAATATCAGAAACCCTCTAGTTTGTGACAGCGACCAGAAAGACCCATATGGAATGGGAACAGACTGCCATGGATTTTGTCTCAGGACTACCTAAAACCCGAAACGAAAATAATACCACCTAGGTGAAGGTTGACTGATTCACGTGACCAACACACTCTCTTACAATCAAGGAAACTGACGAGTCTTCGCAGCTTGTGAATATTTCTCTGGAGCGGCGGTTCCTAAGCACGGGGTGCCAACCCCTATTACCTCTGATCGTGGTCCGTATTTATATCCAACTTGTGGTAGACGATGCACAAACCTTTTGGCTCACGTGTAGACAGGAGAACCATTTATCTTCCTCTGACGGAATGGCTAAAGTGAGCAAACCATCTAAACAACTAAAGACATGCTGTAAGCATGTGTGATTAAATTTGGAAAGACACATACCCGTGGTTGAGTGTTCCACCAACGACAGTTATCATTCCAATATTCAAGCAGCTTCGTTCGAGGCATGGTACGGGTGGCAATGCTAATCTCCTCTTTGTTGGACTGAGGAGGGTGACAACCTAATCGCAGGTCCAGGACTTGTACTCGAAACTCTTGGGAAGATTGTTTAGATCGGGAATCGTATGGCAGTAGTGCATGACCGTTAGAAAGTCGTTAATCATAGGAAACCCTTAGAATTCGCAGAAGGCACTCATGTTATGTTGGAAGTCTCATCCTGGGAGGGTGTGGTGCGCTTTGGGAAGCGCAGCAAACTTAATTCACGATACGTTGGGCCATTCGGAATTCTGGAGAGAATCGGCAAGGTGGCCTACAAACTCGAGTCACAAACTGGGCAACATTCACGTTGTTGCTCACGTCTCAAAACCGAAGAAGTGTTTGTCCGATGAAACACTTGCGGTCTCTTTGCAAGAACCTTAGATCGATGATGAGCAGCAGTGCGTTGAGAACCCTATTGAAATCATGGATCAGAAAGTTAAGGTTCGTAAGCAAAGTCGAATTCCAATCGTGAGAGTTCGTTGGAACTCAAGACGTGGACCGGAGTTCACGTGGGAACATGAAGATCAGATGAAGCTCAAATATCCTCAAATGTTCAAAACTGCGGAATCAACTTCTGTTGCGAATGGTGAATTTAGGGACGAAATTCCCTTTCAAGTTGGGGATGATGTGGCACCTGAGGAAAATCCGCAATCATCCTAGTCTGTCACTTCACTTTCATGAGACTGCTTATCAAATTTCAGGACGAAATTTCTTTCAAGTTGGGGATGATGTGACAACCCAAACTTTTATGGTTAGCTTTACCTGACTCCACAACCTTTTGCTTATAATCATTACGCTCAACGCACACTATTATTCTCTTATGCTTAGGTATTGATTACATCGTATGACTCGGGTGTTGTAGAAAACTTGGCCTCGCACTTCACCGACACCTTACCAAGTCACACGTCACGTATCACTTGGAGCACCTCACTCGCACTACCTGATACTCTCGGCCCAACTCTCTTGGGCCCGAAACAAAAACAAAACCCACATAGGGTCGACCCGCATGATTAAGAACTCATATACATACAAGGGGGAGTATGGTATTGTCTCACAAAGCCTATGACGAACAATTAAAATGCTTCGTCACAATCACTCTTGACGAAGTCTGATTCTTCACCAAGAGGGGTTCTTTGCCAACATGATTCTTCGTCGTACTCAATCTCGATGAAGGATAGTCCTTCGCCAGAGGGTTCTTCGTCAAACCCCAAGACGACGAAGAATTGATCCTTCGTGGAGATGCTGCAATTGTGTAAACAAACAAAACAGTTTATGATGATTATGTTGATAGATGGTTGTGCTTATAAGATCTATCTGTTGCATGCTAATAAGAATGAGAAATCTGGTTTGACATGTGTGAGTAGCAAACTCACCTGTTAAGTGTTGTTATGTGACACGCACATGAGATGTGGACTTGTATGAGATTTGAGTATTTGCTATGTGTTATATGGTGATCTTTGCGGCAAATACAATCTGTGAAAATACGTGATTCATGCCTATATGAAACTGATTTGTCATTGGTAACCACATTAGGATTTGGTTGATTAAGTTGGAACAAGTAACGTTACATACCGAGCAATCAAAGGTGAGTTCACTTCTCTCAAAACAAGCATGCGTCCGGTGGGGACAATCAAACAGACAAACAAATACATGGATTTTTCATAAACCCATATCCTTTTAGGGGATGTGAGGCAGTTTTCACAAACTCATATCCTTGCAGGGGATATGAGGCAGTTTTCAGTAAATGTTGATGTTGGATAATACACTCACTTTCTATCACTTAAGTCCCATCATACTACCGGGTTAGTTGCTTGTAGGGCAACGGGGTTATTAGTTGATAGCGCTATTAGGTTTGGCACCCTCACGACGTACCTGGATAGGACGGACGTGAACTAATAACTTTAAAATCATGATCAATGTTTGATAGAGCATTGGAGAAGGGCAAAAAGGAGCCGTCTGCGGTATCAAGTTATTATCAACATGACATAAATCAATACTTGGTAACAAACGGTTAACAAATCAGTGAACTCACCAGCGTTGTCTGATACACTTTTTTTGCATGCTTGCAGGTCTATAGGTACACTTAATGGGAACTTGCAGTCTGGGATGCTGGAGTGTTCATGGGTCAAGATACGTGGAATCACGGGACAAGTCTAATGGTTTTCATCCACAGGGATTATGAGATACTTAACTAACGATTTATGCTTCCGCTTAACACGTTTAATTATAATTAATGTTTTGTAACACTTTATTTTAATGAATGAAAGTTTTTTATTTGAAATCTTGTTGTGAGTTCAATGTGATTGGTGGCTAGATCCTATAACGTCACATGCCTAGCTGGGGTTTCCGCATGTGGTGTTTTGGGGGTGTGACACCTGCACTTTTCATTTCATTCTCAATGATAACATGATTAGCAATGTGTACCTTTAAACATATTGCAAACCCACAACTTCACATAAACACATTATATTAATCTACATTCATTAGATTACATCATAAACGTACATGTACATATATCCGAGCACATACTTATGTTTCCCATACACACGTAAACACCTATAAGTTCATACTACATACACTTACTATGAATTCTTATTTATATACACACGTACAATCACATCCATTTAATTTCTTTCAAGCACCATACTTTGTTAGGCATACCATTTTCCGTATATAAACATGCTTATGTACTAGTTCCGTCCATTCACACGTGTGTTATATCCAATTATAATCATTCATATGAGAATCACTCACACACATAATGAAATCCACATTTACACACACCAACATACATGCTACATATTCGCGCAAGCTCCCGTACGGGTTCTGTCCTTACTTCTACCCCACAAAACTCTATCGTAGGCTTCGGGGCCTTGGAAACAAAGAAAAACGAGAAAAAACATGAATAGACATTTTCCTAAGTCCCCAACTCATTCCTATTCTAATTCTCATTTCCCAACATCCAAATTTCACAACTTGGTTAATCACTTTCGTATTTGTGACCCGTTTGCTTATTCTATATGATTTCAAACATAATTAACTACATATGATCAAATTCTGTAATTCTTACTTTCATACGACTACTACATTCTCATCCTTTTATGATTCCCAATAATAAGCATATCTAACTTCATTTAAATAAATTAATAAGTGAGTTCGGTAATCACTTACCTCAAGCGTCTGTATTCGTGTTTGTTTCCTTGCATCTTCTTGACCCGTAACCTTCCGCGCTTGAGTCCATGCTAATGTGATTCCTATCCTTTCATTCTATCATATGCACAACATGTAGCATTCATATTCATTCATAATACTTTCATATCGAATCCTTAGTTACATTGATGTTTACTAGTCAATCATTAATATGCATAAGACATTAACCTATAATCACATTATTCAACATCAACGAGTTCCAATACGTTATCATACATAAGACATAATCTGACTAACACATGTCGTATGATCCCCCAAATCTTACATTTATGTCAAAATTCCTAACCATGCTATGAATACATTGTTGACTTTTAGAAAGTCAACCTTCTTAGCATATGACTTCCAACTTATGAACACACACTCATATCGATATGGTAGACCATAATAACAATGTCATGCACATTTCATAATCACGTTGTGTAGTACATACGACTACACGATCACCTAGTTATATGCACATATAAACACGTAGTCGATTCTACACATACTAATATCTTCATGATCCTACAATCAAAGCCTACATTGAAAGTTATTCGATTTAACATAATTCTACCATCTTTACTTGCTAGTAAGTCCACACATTTCATAATTAGTACTTGGTCATTTACTAATCATAATCAAGCAAATAATCCCATGTATGGTGTGTATCACACCTTCAAAGCATATAGTACAACTACTAATGCACATTTCTACACATCATGAAATAAACAAGATTACCCACATGAGTTCAATCAATTACACCTTCCTCATATAAGTTTAATAACAATTATATCATTATCACATTTTATACCTATCCACCAAGTTCTTTCATACAAATTCACCTTCTAACTTCACTTAGACATTTCCTCGAACACTTGATGTGCATACTATTCTCTAAGCACACTGTACAAGTATCTTTTGCCTACCTTCCTATTTCATAACATCAAGAATTATGAACATTTCTCTAGTCATGGATTGCACATGCAATACCATTAGACCATCCATACAACACCCTCAACTTCCTTATTTTCGTACAAGAATTTCGTTATAAACAATTTAGTTTCAAAAATATAGTTCTCGACCTCTAATCAGAATTTCCTTTGGAGGTATTAAAGATCCATATGCCAGAAAGCTACAGTCAAAATTTCAGCTCAATCCAATGGTCGGATCTCCAGGAAAATCGATTCTAAGGGGCTGTGTTTTTATAAAAACGCAAATACGAGCTGCTATGAAAACGAGTTTAAATCTCGAGTTTAACAACTCTATTTTACATTTCTACTGTTCAAAGTTATGATACATGTGTTATAAGACTTGTATACAAAAATCAAGATGATTCAACGGTCAGATTCCTCGGATCGGTCTATTCTTTACAACCGTACATAAGTTAAACAATCTGGACAGATTTATTTTCAACTCCATTAACGACTAAAATCAAAGATTTAGACAAATCAGAGCTTACCATTAGATTTTTTACATCACAAAATGGTTCCGGGTTGAAACCCGCAAGTTCGGTTGCCTCCGGACACCATTGACCGTCGTAAACCGCCACAAAACATCACTAAGGGCCACCCTTGTCTCTCTCTAGTTCCTTTTCTCTCTCTAACTCTAGAGAGATCTGAAACAAATGAGCATAAAAATGCTCTTTTATACATAAAACTTTTGGCTAAATGCATAATACACCCCTCATGGTTGGTGTTTACAACATTGGTCCTTCAAGTTCTGTTAAGTTGCAATATAAGATAGCGATATTGCCTTAAAGCAAATTTAACATATTTCTTGATGTATTTATATATTACTAAAAAAATACTCCGATAAAATAAATTGCTATCCATCAAGTTCTTTTTCCTCATAAATAACTTCTAATGACTAATAAAATAATATTTTATAACTTCATCTGAAATGGGATGTTAGCATAGTATTTTATTTCATGATATACTCATATGGAAACGAGTTACTCGAATTTAAAATTCGAGTTTTGGGGTGTTACAGAATGATAAGATTACATGATGTTTAAGGAGTGCTTAGATTTGAGATGTAGAATTTAAAGTACAAAAAGTATGTATTTATAAAAGTATTATCTAGTCTAAGTACTCGTAGTGACACTAAGTTGTATGTGATTTCATGGGTTCTAGCTTGCCCATTAGAATCGACAACGAGTGACCTAGAATCGTAGATAAATTAGCCCTAGTTTATGATGAATAACCATAAACCGATTATTATTATAAACTTGGCCAAGTTCTTATATATATGTATATTTATATAGTTATATAATAATCTAAGCTAAATCCATCATAGGTTGTCATATATTATCATGTAAGTCAAGCATGGAGGATTTACCTCTTTGTATGATTCATCACTACACAAATCATCACAAGAATGATTCAGAGGGCTATAAATAACAATGAACAGATAACTAACTAATACATTAACAAATAAATCATCAAGTAAGGTGTGGAACCAAGTTAGGTTTGCCAAAGCATCTAATGTTCACACCTGCATCAAACATAAGTCTCGCCATATGAACTATGGTAAACTTATGTGACTTCAACACTTGTGGGTTGTATTGAACCGTAATAAAACATAAAGTTCAGAGGTTGTTTGTACCTCTAAACTTGTAAGAATTGACTCTAACAAGTTCCACAACCATTGATGGGTTTAGGAGGTTGCTATATACAAGATTCAAGTAGAAAAAGTTAAGTTTTGTAAAAGTTAACCAAGCTTCTTCAAAAACAAATAGTTTGGACCTCAAAATGGTGATGTTCCACCTTATATTACCATGGTAATCTTGTGAAAACACTCCTAGAGGTGTTCCAAGCTCTGTAGAAGAAGAAATGGTGAAAAAAAAGTAGAAGAAAATGAAGTTACAATAACATGAACAAAAACATAAAACTTATCTTACTTTGGACCTCAAATATGGTGAGGTTTCACCTTAGTTTGTTATGGCCAATTTGTAAAAACCTTCCTAGAGGTTATCCAAGTAAGTTTGAAGAAGAAACAAAGAAGATTGAAGAAGGAAGTGAGCTAGAACTCACTTTTTATGACCTTGAACTTTCTGCTCAAAATCAGAGAATTTAGGGAGTTTTAGAGAGGATTTGTGAGTGTTTGAGAGGTTTGGAAAGTGAAAATGAAAGTTAGGATGAGTGTATTTATAGTAGGGGATTTGGGTTGGGTGTCAGAAGTGAAATAAATGAAGTTAGGTGGGAGTTGGAGACCAAGAATAGACCAATGTTCAAGCTGTGTTTGTTTGGCTGAGGATCGACCTGCTTCGCGGGTCGCGGAAGTGATAGATGTAAAACACGTAATAGTACTATCAGAACCGTTAACGATATTCGTTTTTTATGGTGCGATTGATGTAATACACGTCGTCATCCTTTTTGACATATCACACATTTTTATTTATCAGTTGAACTGAATTTTTGCCGACTCCCGCTGCAATGCGCGAGGGAATTTTAAATTAAACTACATAGTACATTACTTTATGTTTTACTTTTCTATTTACGTTATTTATATATTGAATTATTTTTAATGTTTTAATTTATTTAAAACTAGTATTAAACCCCTGCGTTGCAGCGGTTGTCATAAAACTGTGTTAAGTAGTAGCAATACTATACCATTGTCAGCGACAACCAACACCGGAAAAAGCTCGTAAAAAGAAAATAAGTAAAAACGGGAAAAATAACGCCAAGCGAAAAGCAGACGTAAAATATTTGAATCACGCACGCCCGTTGCTGAGAAATTAAACCGAAACGTAAAACATAGAAAAAAATAACTAAGTCCATCCGGGACCCGCGTGTTGGACGAACTAGTCAAACGCAGCAAAATAGATGTGACGCAACGGGCCAGTCAAACGGGAAAAAAACATACGAAAAAATGTTGAACCCCACACGCACGTTGCGGTGCGTTAAGTCACAAAATTTAAAACGAAACGAAAAAACTTGGAAAACATGAAAAGTATGGTGGACCAAAATTGAAAATAGAAAAGAGTTGAGATATAATTGTAAGGATCAAACTATCTACATACCAAATGTGTAGATAGTCAACCAAAAAAGGTGTTTTTTGTCCTATGTGCATACCCTGCAGTGTCGAGCTGTGGCCAAAGCGTGGCGTTTTGGTCCGGTCAACCAGACAAAGACTGACGGGTGCTGACGGGTCTGTTGACCGGACCAAAACGCCGAGCTTTGGCCGCGTTTTGGTCCTGTCAACCAGACCGGGTGTCAGTCTTTTGTCTGGTTGACAGGACCAAAACGTGGCCAAAGCTCGGCGTTTTGGTCCGGTCAACAGACCCGTCAGACACCCGTCAGTCTTTGTCTGGTTGACCGGACCAGAACGCCGCGCTTTGGCCACAGCTCGACACTGCAGGGTGTGCATATAAGACAAAAAACACATTTTTGGTGTGCCAATAGGCAAATGAGTGTGCAAATAGGTACACCCAATTGTAAAAGATGAAAAACTTTGGATTAAAAGTAAAAAAACAAAGGGTCTAAATTGCAAAATTAAATTTATTTATTAATTTTAGATAAAAATAATGATAAAAATAAGTGATATCTATATATTGGTTTTTAATTAATATTAATATTAAAAGAAATTTATTAAACAAGTATAAATAAAATTTATGAGGTTGAATGAGAGAATGACATGTGTTATTATTTAGAGTCTTTTATTAGAAGATTAGATTAGATATGAGATATTGTATTTCTAATATTTTTTAAAGTATCTCCTTAAAACGATAAATTAGGGGGTGTTTGGCTAAGCTTATGAAACTTCTTATTGACTTTTTTGAAAAGTCAGGATAGAGTGACTTTTTGGAAAAACCACTTTTCCACTCACATACATCCTCATAGCCAAACATTTTTTTGAAGCTTATGACTTTTTAAAAAGTCAATAAATCAATAAGTTGTTTCAAAAAGCTTAGCCAAACATGCCCTTAATATATAAATACAAATGATTTCGTGATATGAAATCATATGATGTGTAGGATATACATATCTCACAATCTCACATGGTTCATGGTTGAAAGTCTCAAAGGCACACCCATCAAAATCAGTCATTACTTTATGGGTTGACTAACCTTGTTCAAATGCATTGCATGTTAGTGGGAAATGTGATATAGATTCCATCTTGCAATATAAATCAAGTTTAATATCAAAGTTTTGATGATTTGCTATATTTGAGTGTTAGTATTTGTTTTAGGTAATTAATTTTCTTCTCTCTCTTTTTTTTCTCTCTTACATCATGCATAGTGGTATAATTTTTTAGCGTTTTTTTATGAATTCCACGCCCAAAAAACCACCCCTGGACGTTTTTTTTTTAATTGCTTTTGGCATTTTTTTTCAACGTCCTGCTTCAATTGTTTTGGCCAATCACTTTTTTCCACGTTTCATTTGTCCAATAACATTTTTTATGGTTTTTTTATTTAATTTTATTACACCACAATGCCCATATCCCCACTACACCCATTTTAGAGAAACGCCCCATAATGCCTCATTGTTGACTGGGCTGCTACATGGCGCAAAACGCTCAAAGGTAGAGGCATTACCACTACACATGGTCTTAGGCTATAGGGTGTGGTCATGACCCTCATGACCACCATGATCCTTCATGTTAGTGCCATGTAACCTGCCTCTAATCCACCATCCAAAACCACTACCCTAAGGGTGTGGTCATGACCCAAACCACTAGTCCCTTATTTATTTTAATTTATCTTTGTCTAAAGAAAAATGAAATGATTTGTTGAAAAATAGAAAGGAGGACCATGGTTGCCGTGGTTTAATCCATGCAAACCATGGTGGATCAATCAAGAGGGTGATATAGTCTTCCATTCATGTTCCTAAATGACAAATCATATCCCAACCATGACCCCCATACCCTATAGCCTTAGAGTGAAAGTTATGATTTATAAAATTTGAGAATTCTTGTTTAAAAGATATTTATATTTAGGGGCTGTTTGGTAGCCTCTGAATGATCATTAAGAGGCTACATCTTAATGGGACCATTAAGAATTTTACCAATGAGAGGGTAAAAGAATGTGACATGTGATGATTTACCATTCAGAGGTTACCTCTTAATCATTCAGACTTGAGGTTACCTCTTATTCATTCAGAGGTTTTAAACCATTAAGAGGTAACATCTGAATGATCATTAAGAGGCTACCAAAAAACCCCTTAGGTGCTTAAGTTTTGGTAATCTTGTATTTCTACATAATTATAAATTCGTAACATATACCCTATCTCAATTGTGAGCTATTCATGGAGGCAAGAGTCTATTGATGTTTTAGATAATCCTTGTAGAGAGAAAGAAATAGTTAGAAAACACAAACATTAGGATAACACTTAGATGCTATCGAATACACAAACAATTAAACGATAAATTCACCATTTATCTGTTTTTAACTCGTAAGAAACTAAATGATTTATCATCTTTCGACATCTTGAAAATCTGAAGTCTCTTGTTGTTGAAGACAACTTCGTTTCAGAGCCGGACCAATAGTACAAGTAACTCAGGTTTGCGCCTAGGGCTTCCAAAAAAAATAGGACGGACCTTAAAAAAAAAGGACCCCACTTAAATGAAAATTAATATGCTAACTATTAATATTAGTGCAAACTTATTGTTTTAGATTTGTTTGATTCCTTATACAAGCAAGCCACTCTCTATTAGGGTCTGTTAGGGATGAACATTTGGTACCGGATACCAGTACCTTACCGAATACCAGTACCATACCGGTACCAAACCGTACCGGGTATATTCAGTACCGGTACCCACTTTTCTCGTTTTTCGGTACCGGTACGGTAAAACCGGTATTTACGGGTAAAACACCGGTACCGGTACCGAACCGGTGTATTCGGTACCGGTACCCAATTTTCCCATTTTTCGGTACTAGTACCGGTTCGGTACCGAACGGATACCGAGCTCATCCATAGGGTCTGTTTGGTATGAGGTAATAGATATAATGAGGGAACAGAATGGAATGGACGAGAGAATGCAATAGATCATTACCGTTCTATGTCTTGTTTGGTTACCATGTGTGAATGGAATGAATTATTATTGTGGATTGTTTGGTAGGCAAGAAAAACGAAGGAATCAAATCAACGGTGAGTAGTGGTGGTGGTGGTGGTCGGAGGTAGTGATTGTGGGTGGCTATAGGTGGTGGTGTTGGGTGGCGACGAGTGGCGGTGACAGGGGGTGGCGGTGGGTGGCAACGACAGTGGTGGTTGGTGGTGGCGTCGACGGTGGTGGTGGGTGGCAGTGACGAGTGGCGTTGGAGTTGGTTGGTGGCGGCGATGGCGTCGGTGGTAGTGGATGGTGGCAAAGGTGGTGGGTTGTTGATAAATGGTGTAAGAGGGGATGAAATGGAAAAAAAAAACATAGGGGTGGACGGAATGATTTTGAGAGAACTGAATGCCTTATGGAATGAGTGATTCCATTCAATTGACCAACCAAACAACCATTGTCTTCATTCTCTCATAACGATTCATTCCATTCCGTCTCTTATTCCTGCATATCAAACACTACCTTATTGTTATGTTAGATTTTGCTTCTTTCCAAACACGGATAAAAAAGTATCATTTATAACAATCAATAAAGATAAAAAGTCTCAAAATTTCATTTCGCATTGGGCCTCTAAAAAAATTGAAACAACCCTGTTTCATTTCTAGCCCGCCACTGGACCCAACAACTCGTTAATATAACCACATAAAAATAAAATTGTTACCCTTTGAATTTTGAGCTAGTGAAAAAAACTACAAGGCTATGTTCTAAGTGTGTAACACATGACTCATAAGTACATGACATGTGACCAGGGGTTACCCAAAAAATGATTATAAAAAAAAACAAAAAAATAATAATAATAAAGGACATGAGTTGATATTAATGAAACCTAGCAAGGACACAATCGTAATTAAACATCTCACTTATACCTAAACGACAATAAAAAAGCAAATTATAGGAAGGAGGCTGGCTAGGGCATCTGAGCATAGAATCCACAAATGATTCCCTCACAACCGTCAGATCACATAATCCAACGGCTCACATAAAAACCCTAATTTCATGCCTTCTTTACTTCACTTATAAAACCTCTCTTTGCACCTCACCTCTTCCATTCTTCATCTTTCTCCATCTTCTTCAGAGCTAGTTTGCAGATAATTCGTTAAGGTCACCTCTAATCTTCAACTTTTTGTATACTAATTAGTTGTTGTTATAGTACGTATGCGTTTGTTGTTGTATAGATCTGCTTGTTGTTTAGTTTCTAGACCTGATTTGTTGTTTTCAGATCGATCTGTTAATCTTCAGCTTTTTGTATAGTATTCAGTTGTTGTAGTACGTATGATTCTGTAATTGTGTAGATCTGCTTGTTGTTTAGGTTTTAGACCTGATTTGTTGTCATCAGATTGATCTGTAAGCTGTTTGTAGTTTTGAGTATGTTTGTGTATACATGTATATCTTAGATTGATCTGTTTCTAGTGAATTAGTTGTTTCAGTATGTATGTGTTTGTAATATTGTAGATCTGATTGTTGTTTAGGTTTTAGACTTGATTTGTTATCAGATTTCTCTTTTTAGTTTTGAGTATCTGTGTTTATGCATCTCAGATTGATTTGTTTTTAGTGAATTAGGTGGAAGAATCTGTATTTTTTTAGATCTGCTTGTTGTTTAGGTTTTTAGAACTGATTTGTTTTTAGCTTTGATTATGTGTCTGCATGTATAACAAATCTATATGTTCAATTAATCGTTCCGTTGAACTATAATAATGGATTATATGTTATCAAGTTGATCTGTTTTTAGTTTTAGTATGTGTTTGTATATCAGATTGATCTGTTTTTAGTGTAGAGTATGTGTATGTAGGTGTTTATATGTTGAGTTAATCGTCTTGTTGGTTGATTGCAATGTATGATTTGTTTGCATAATGATCTGTTATTTATCTATTTGCAGTGTAGAGTATGTGTATGTAGTTGTTTATATTTTGAATTAATTGTTATGTTGATTGATTGTAGTGGATTTGTATTGATGTTTAGAGCTTTATTTGAGTTATCAGTAACATGTGTTTTCTCATGTTTTGTATGATTAAACCACTTTGATTTATGCAAATTTGTTCATCTTGGTGAAATGATTGTGACTGTACTGTTTATTGAAGTTTTCATGATTTTTTAGCTTGTAAAACTGGATTTGAGAATAACCTCTTTAAATCGATGTAAAGAAAGCTGTTAGGTTTTGTTTTTAGGTTTTTTTTAACAGTTTGTTTTATATTGCAGGATGGGTAAGGAAAAGATTCATATCAGCATTGTCGTCATTGGACATGTCGACTCCGGCAAGTCCACAACCACAGGTCACCTTATCTACAAATTGGGTGGTATTGACAAACGTGTGATCGAAAGATTCGAAAAGGAAGCTGCTGAGATGAACAAGAGGTCCTTCAAATACGCATGGGTGCTCGACAAACTTAAGGCCGAGCGTGAAAGAGGTATCACCATTGATATCGCCCTGTGGAAGTTTGAGACCACCAAGTACTACTGCACTGTCATCGATGCTCCCGGACATCGTGATTTCATTAAAAACATGATTACTGGTACCTCCCAAGCTGACTGTGCTGTTCTTATCATTGACTCCACCACTGGTGGTTTTGAGGCTGGTATTTCCAAGGATGGTCAAACCCGTGAGCACGCTCTTCTTGCTTTCACCCTTGGTGTCAAGCAAATGATCTGTTGCTGTAACAAGGTAAATGGGTTGGTTTATATTTTCTAAATGTTTAACGTTCGGTTTTGTATCCTGTTTGCTAATGGATCTGTTTAATGTGTAGATGGATGCTACCACACCGAAGTACTCGAAGGCGAGGTACGATGAAATTGTCAAGGAAGTTTCATCCTACTTGAAAAAGGTCGGATACAACCCCGACAAAATCCCATTCGTGCCAATCTCTGGTTTTGAGGGAGACAACATGATTGAGAGGTCCACCAACCTTGACTGGTACAAGGGTCCAACCCTTCTTGACGCTCTTGACCAAATCAATGAGCCCAAGAGACCCTCAGACAAGCCCCTTCGTCTCCCACTTCAGGATGTGTACAAGATCGGTGGTATTGGAACTGTGCCAGTGGGACGTGTTGAGACCGGTGTGATCAAGCCCGGTATGGTTGTTACCTTTGGACCATCTGGGTTGACCACTGAAGTCAAGTCCGTTGAGATGCACCATGAAGCTCTTCAAGAAGCTCTCCCCGGTGACAACGTCGGGTTCAACGTCAAGAACGTTGCAGTTAAGGATCTCAAGCGTGGTTACGTTGCATCAAACTCCAAGGATGATCCTGCTAAGGGTGCCGCCAGTTTCACTTCCCAGGTTATCATCATGAACCACCCTGGCCAGATCGGTAACGGTTACGCCCCGGTTCTCGATTGCCACACCTCCCACATTGCCGTCAAGTTCTCTGAACTCTTGACCAAGATCGACAGACGATCTGGTAAGGAGCTCGAGAAGGAGCCTAAGTTCTTGAAGAACGGAGATGCCGGTATGGTTAAGATGCTTCCCACCAAGCCCATGGTTGTCGAGACCTTTGCTGAGTACCCACCACTTGGTCGGTTTGCTGTGAGGGACATGCGTCAGACGGTTGCTGTCGGTGTTATCAAGAGTGTTGACAAGAAGGACCCAACCGGAGCTAAGGTGACCAAGGCTGCAGCCAAGAAGGGAGCCAAGTGAGAGGGTGGTTTGTGTTATGGTTTATGGACTATTTTATGGTTTTCTGTCGTTTTGTTTACTAGTTTTGAACTTTATTTTGTTGAAGAGTTTTGTTATTTGATCCTTGAAGCTTTCATTATTGTGCAAGTTTTATGGGTTACAGACTTTTGTTGTGGGTTAAATTATAGTAATCATGAGTTGCTAGTTGGTGGTTTAAAAATTTTTATATTTGTTGTCCAATATTTTTTAACGGTCTCGTGCATCTTTTACTATCTTTTTACTCTTTTACTTGTAATACGATTACAGACGGCGTTACCAAAAACTTAGATCTATACAGAAACATTGTTTGTTATTATTGGCTTTAGTTCATAGTATATACTAGTTGTAGAATAGTAATTAAGTTTTAAAAGTGTTTCAATTAGATCAATCAAGTTTTAAAAGTGTTTCTTATTTGTAGAATAATAATGAAGTTTTAGAAGTATTTCAAATGAAGTTTTAAAAGTGTTCAAATAAAATAAAAATTAGGTCAATCGATGTTCAAATAAAATAAAAGTTTTAGTTAGGTCAATCAATGTTCAAATAAAATAAAAGTTTTTTCATGTGAAGTTTTGTTTCTTTTTCTCCTTTTATGTAAATAAAAGTTTTAAAAGTGTTCAAATAAAATAAAAGTTTTTTCATCCACATGCTTGCGTTATGTGAAGTCATGTGAATTGTGACTTGTATTAAAATAATCTGACCCCAACAACTTATGTTTCATTTTTTTATTGATACATGAAAAAAGGGACATTACTTGATTTGAATGTTAAGTTATCTAATTAGGGACAAAAACGATATCAGTGACCTAATTAGAATAGTTTTAAAACTTGGTTACTATTCTGTGACATTTTCCTTCTAGTTATATAATAAACTAGAGTTAAATGTCATTTTAGTCTCTATGGTTTGGACGATTTTGTGAGTTTAGTCCAAAGGTTTCATTTTTAGTCTGAGGGTCCAAAAAGGTTTCACAGTTGCCATTTTAGTCAACTGGATTAACTTCATCCATTATTTCTGTTAACGAGAAGGGCAATTCGGTCATTTTATATGTAATTCTGTTAACTAGAAGGGCAATTCGGCCATATAAAATGACGAAAATAGCAACAGTTAAAACTTTTCGAATCCACAAGCGAAAAATGGAACCTTTAGACTAAACTGACTAAATGATCTAAACCACAGAAAACTAAAATGACATTTAACTCAATAAACTATTAAGGATTAGTCCTATTCGGTCCTGTTTTTTCTTTTTATTATTTTTACTGTTTATCATAATAAACCAGATAAATTATTCAACTTAAATTTTCATATGATACTACTAGATTTACAAACAAATGAAACCTTCTACAATTATTTAACTAAAATTTATATACGATCCTAGATTTACTTAAATGATATACTTACATAAAAAAGAATATTATGTGGTAAAAGATTACATTAGATTACATTAGTTTATAATCCTAAAGTTTTATATGACACGGGACAAGCTTAGGAGAGTTGAGGCTAGACCTCAGCTCGTTTACAATAAACAAACAAAAATAAATATCCTGTAAAATAATAATCTATATTGAAAGTTATATTTTTATAAAAATATTAAAATAATCAACTAATTAATTTATTAGTTTTAGAATAGTTCATAAAATAAAATTAATCGAAATAATAAAAGAAAAAAAAAGAAAAGAAAGAAAAAAAAAATAACAGAAAAAGAGAACTTTACGGGTATTTTTGTCATTTCACATCTACTTAATATCAAAAACTAACGTTTATCCACGTTAAAGATTATCCGAGTAACATTCAAGCATACCACAAGGAACAAGAATGTAATATAAAAAAATTGGGGACAAAACTTGAAATTTAGTCAAACCACAGACACATTTTTCTCTTTCTAAAAAGTAACAAATATGACTAAAATAAATTGTTTAAATTAAATAACCATTTACCTGACTAGCTAGATATAAGGCTATGCGGTATGGTGATGGTCCTTCCTTGGAGGATAATCCGCCATATAGATTGGGTGTGAGGATGAGGCAAAGAGGATGCAGGTGAGGAAATGGGGGGGGGGGGGGGGGGGAGGGGGGATGAACCTAATATGTATATATATAAGTTGTATGTATAGATGTGTGAGAGAGAAGGAGGACCGTCCTAAACGGCCTGGTGGAGACGTGGAGGACGCCGGAGCTGGGGGCGAGATGGGAGGCGGTGCGGCGCCGATTCGGGACGTCCTAGGATGATGCCCATACCGTAAAGCCTAATAATAACATTTCTTACAAGTTGACATCAATAACGAGTTTTTAATGCTTAGTTAAAGATGTAAATACATCATGCTTATTTGAAGATGTACTCCAGCGAAGTTCTCGTGTGGGGGTAGTATGGTTTCCGGGCGAATGTCAGTTTGCGCGGCGGCCGGGGCCCGATAGAACATTGCGTCCGTAGGCGGGGCTGACGGGGGATTGTCTTTGACAAGAACCCGGTGACCACTAGATCTTGTACATAGAAAGTCACCCTTAAAAAAAAAAACAAAAACAAATCAAGCACTTAAAAGCTTATTAAGATAGGATAAGGATCATTACAGAACACTAATTATTGCGAGAACAAAAAGAACAATTCTAAATCACTAAATTTTGGGATTAAAGGTTCATATTTCTTAAATTTTATGTTTCTTACATTCATATGTTTATTATATATGCATAAAAAATTCATATATTTTTCAATACACATAGTCTACATACATGTAGGTAATTTAGCCTACACATAATCTACATGTGTGTAGGTTATTTAAAAACTAAAAATTTTTCATATTTTATTTTAAATTCTAGTGTAAGAAACAATAAATCTTACATTTATAACATTTTCATTTACTTTTTGAGTTTTTAGGATTGAAAAAATGAGTGATTCATTTTGTTCTGCGTGTTCTCGCAATATTTAGTGTTCTGCATAGAACCTTCCCCAAGATATTCATTAAAAGCTAAAATCAATTCGAGTTTGAATTCATAAATTGATGCTCATTTAATAATTGAGCTAAGAGTCATATGCCAAGCTCTAGTAGACTAAACAAACCCATTATTCAAGTAAATATAACAATATATTTATTTAATATAACAAGTGTACTATTACTGTAACTAAAGAATATATATTATATGTATTAACTAGGTTATAACCCCGTGTATTACACGGGTTGAATAAATGAATTTTATATACCAAATAATAAAACATTATCTTTTTAAAAGACTCCTTTATTGCACGAGTTGAAGAAATGTAATTTTATATATTAAATAATAAAATAAGTTATATCTATAAGAACCGTATGTATTGTACGGGTTGAATAAATGTAATATTATATACCAAATAATAAAAAAAAATATATCTTTAAAATCATTGTATTACACGGGTTGAATAAATGTAATATTGTTTACCAAATAATAAAAAAGTTATATTTTTTAAAACCCCCGTGTATTACATGGGTTAAATAAATATGATTTTATATACCAAATAATAAAAAAAAATATTTAAAAAAACTAACGGATTTTTTTATATTTAATGTAGGATAAGATTGAATATTAATCTGAACTAACGGATTTTTTTATATTTAAAGTAGGATAAGATTGAATATTAATCTTTATTTATTTAGTTAATATAAGATTGAAAAATCATATGATTGAATAGGTGGGAGGTTGTATGATGATAAATCGGTTAACCGTACTAAATGATAAAGATAATAGTGATTGTTGAACAAATTAATTAATCGAATTTAACAGAAACATTTGTGATGTTGGTAGATTCGTATGAATTCTTATTAGATTTGATTAAATATTATTGATAATAAAAATTTGTATTAGATTAGATTTTAGATTTAATTAAATATTAATAATAAGAATTTGTATTAATTTAGATTAAATATTATTATTATTATTATTATTATTAGTATTACTAATAATTTTAATCAATTAAATGAGAGAATGACAAGTGTCCCAAAACAGGTTTCTTTTATTATTTTTTTATATAGTATATATATAGATAGATATAGATGCTCGCAAGACACTTGATCCATTATTTTGATCATAAATTCTTGATATATCATGTTTTTATTATATTTTCTTTTACATTCGAGTAAATATCTAACTACATGATGTGTGTATATAATATTCATGCTCACAAGACTCTTGATCCATTATTTTGATTATAAATTTTTTGATATATTAAGGTTTTATATTTTTTTTTGTTACATTCGAATAAATCTATTTATATGGTGTCTATATAATATTCATGCTCACATGGACCATTTTCATTAATTAAAAGTTAAAACGGTGGATTAGGCTTCGGAAGAAAAATAACACATTTTAAAAAGCTTGCAATAATAAGAATTTGAATTAATTTAGATTAAATATTATTATTAGTATTATTAATAATTTTAATCAATTAAATGAGAGAATGACAAGTGTCCCAAAACAGGTTTCGTTAAAAGGATTTATTCAATAGATGTAGAACATATATATTTTTTATACATGTATTTAGAATCCTATTTCTAATAAAGGATCCCATTATCCCGTTTTACACTCTAATGAAATAATAATATTAAATCATGATATCCAGCTTATCTCTTGTATATTTTTTATTTTTTACTAAAATATTTCTTTTCTTTTTTTCTGCTGATTATCCAACATCAGGTAACACGTAAGTTTCTAACCTAATAATAAATAAAAGAAAGTCAAATGTTATAAACCATGTAATACACAACTCTCTAACCTAATAAAAAATAAAGTGAGATGTTACAATTAGTAAATAGTACCTAAAAGTTCCTTTTGTTAGAAAACGCATCTTGATGACTAAATGTTTTAACGGATTACATTATTCGTGTAAGACATGTGTTTATTCAAATCGTGCAATACATGAGTTTTTAAAAGATTTAACTATTTTATTACTTAGTATATAAAATTATATTTATTCAACCCGTGTAATACACGGGGTTCCCTAGTTTGTTAATCTAATCTAATCTAATCCAATCTAACTTATAATAAACAATACCAGTGTGAACCTTATATAATCTCTAAAAACTCATTTTTAAACAAAGTTAATTCATTATTATTTTTATATCGGTTTAATATATTTTTTATATTTCTTGAACCTTACTTTTGTGAGATTTATCACACGTATGGTATCTCCACTAATTAAACTTGTTTTTGGATATAATTATTTAATATTAATATTATTATTATTAGTATTATTAATAATTTTAATCAATTAAATGAGAGAATGAAAAGTGTCCCAAAACAGGTTTCTTTTATTATATAGTATAGATGAATGGTTATTGTATAAGAGAGTCAATTAGTACGAAATATGGCGGAAAGACAAAAATATTTTAGAAATATCTAATATTGTTGATTCATAATTCATAAACTTATTTACCTCAATTTTCAAACGATTATAACTTTTTTTTTTTTCATACGATAATGTTTAAAAAAAATTACACCGCTTTAACAAGCATTTCATTCTTTTTAAGTTGAGTAGGTTGTTGGTATAGTTTTCTTATTTTTACACATTCAATATAAAATCATTACGTGATTACATATTCAATATGGTTTGTTATAATTGATGTTATTACAGTTATGCTTATTATGTGATATAAGAACTTAATCGTTTATGCTTTATTACGTGATTAAATCTGTAGTAAATTACAAGTTTTGTCCTTAATATATATACTCAGTTTCAGGCGATGTCCTTTAACGCTAAAATTGATAAGTTTTGTAGTTCATGTTTCAAAATTGTGCACGTTACGTCCCCAATTATTTTTTTTGGTTAAATCCGATCACCCAAAAGTATTTGTCTTTTTACCAATTTATTTTTTATTATTTAAAAACTAAAACAATTTTTTTTTTTAAATTATTATTATTAGTATTGTAAAGATTCATTCTTATCCCTAAAAACATGCCTAGGAATAACAATCCACACAAAATAGATCAATGATCAAATAATCATCTCGGAAAAAAAACATCAATGAACACGATGAACAAACCTCATGAACACCACATGAATCAACTCTGCCAAGTGCCAACCACCCCCACCCACCATCGCCACTCCCACCCCCATCCAACCACCGGTTACCAGAACCACCGCCACCCATGACCCAACTACACTTACCACAACCCGGAAGGCCGGAATACCCCTCAACTTTTTTAACGTAGTGAAATCTTTTATTTAATCCACGTTTTATATACGAGTATACTCCTAAGCAAATGTTAGGATATCCCACAGTGTATGAGAGGATAAGACGAAATGAAGTTTCACAATCGATGAAAACGAAAATTTTCGGTTACATGAAGTTTTAGCGGCACCCCTTGAAGAATGAAGAAGATGAACTCGTATATTTGATATAATATTATGAGTATTGGGATAGGAATGATCTCTATATCAAGTGGTTGAAGACTTTCATTTCTTTTGAAAGATGGAAGTTCAACTTTCACTTGGTGCAGAGTGAGGCATTGGTGGGCAATGATAGAAGATCGAGGGAAACCTAGGTTCGATCATTGAGCCAAACGTGTTTTACCAGTAATTTCACTGTCGTGCCTACGGGCTGGTGGGTTACCACGTTATCCCTGGAATTGATGGTGAACTCGTGTTACTCTCGGAGTACTCCATTTGATCCAGTGGGTGCCTCGAGAGTGCTCAGTATTGATTTTGTTAGCTATTAAAAGAAAAAGTAATGGGATAATAAATGAAAAGGAACACTAAATCTAGAAAAGTCAAAAGTCACGTTTCAAAAACTTCAATTAATGTTCAACCTTTTATTCAATTTACCGAAAACATTACTTAATTGTTTTTTTGTTTTTGTTTTTTACGCTGCATGGTTAGTATGTAATCACCTAGTAGTTTTCATATAAATACTATAATGAAATCACGTAATAATACAAAGTCAAATATACTGTTACGTAATTATATACTGGAACATACAAAGTCATTCAACGTTATAGCTTGTAAAATATTTTTTTGAACTAAGAAAACTACAGCAAATGCTACTCAAATTAAAGAGAATAAAATGTTCGATACGGTGTAAATTAAAAAAAATATATATATTATCGTATGAAAAAGTTTTGACCGTTCACCAATATTAGATCTTCCTATTTAGCCCTTTTCCTTGCTTGTTTCCCTTGTTTTATGTCACATGAATTCTACATTTAGGGACCTCTCAATCTCAATCATTAGATTGCTTGATCAAAGGCCTAAACCTTCTCTACGCTTTGTAGGAATAGGCTCTCTTGTACATTATCCTTTGCGTATGTGTATATATAATACATATAATAAGTAATAAATAAGTCAACCCATGCTTAAAAACTTACTCAAGCGTAAGATTAGGCGATCTCGGGATCGGCAACTCCATGACACACCGGCTATTGTATCCAACAAATACAATGCTTGACTCATGAGAATGTCTAAAATACAAGATTTCAAGATTCAATCTTCACCCACAACTTCAAATTGGTAAATAAAGAAAGATCTAGTTCTGCATTATACCACAACAAAACTGTGCTTGCAATTGACAGTAGGAACACAAAAGAACAGGAATGGGTAATAAAGAAAATCATTTCTATCAAAATATTAGCTTGATATGGTTGTACAACTATCAAGTAATGCCATCCGTGTCTGCGCTCAAATGACCTGACCTGACATGTTTTAGTGATAATACGTAAACAGGTTAGCAGAGAAATCCAAACGCATGTTACGTGAAGACCAGCAAATCTCTATCTATAATAAATCAAAAGGGTTTGTGCTGAGGTGTCAACACCACAAGCACCCCCCTTCTTCTCTTTCCTACATGGCAAGTTCTCCATTCATCTAACCCTACACGCGCTCCACGGTCGTTCTTTCCCTTTCCTCACCATCTGATTCAAACTCAGAACCTCACTCTGTCATTCCACCTTTCCTCAAACAACTTTACTCATTCAAAATTCAAATTCAATGTTTCCCCAAACTACGAGCCCTTTTCATTTTCGTTCTCTCTCTCTCCCTCAAAGATCTAGATTTGGATCTGTGGATTCAAAAGGAAAAAGAATCAGAGATGTAAAGATGTGTTGTTGATCTACAATATCAGAGTGGAATCAAAATCCTCATCTTCGTCTTCCGACTTGATACAGAGCCGGTGTGGGATCTGAGTTTGTTCTTCATCTAGGGTTTTGAGGGTTTTGATGATGAGAGCAATTGTGTGACGGGCTTGCCTTGCTCTCAAGAAATTGGTTAGTTTTTTTTTCTCACGATTATATGATTCCCTGTACCTAGGGTTTTGTTTCTCACGATTTTCTGCTTTGTGTGACGGCGGCTAGGGTTCCGCCGCGAGCGGAGAGACAACTGCTTTGTTGTTGTTTAGACTCAACCAGAAGAGAACCGTCTGGAGCTGTGACGGTGGCGTACGAACGGGGATTCAGGTCAGCGATGGTGGTTGTGGCTTTGAGTAGAGGTTCGACTATTCATCAGCAAGGTAAAGCAAAGTTTTATTGAAAGTATTGAGTTGCAGGTTTGCAAAGTTATACAATACTTGATGATGAATAGGTTATTGAAAGCAAGTTTTATCTTTCATTGATGAAATGGAAGCTGTTCAACATTTTTAAAATGATCTCTAAACCGGATTGCGATAATTGCTATAATAGTTTAAAGATTGTTACAATAAATTTGATCAATTTTCACACCAATTGTGCTTCAAGACATGCATTTTTGGACTCTTTGTGCCTTTAGACATACACATTGGGTGGTATTTTTTGCTTTTTTTTTTCTTCTGTAAATTTGTTATCTTTTTGGTTAATTACATAAGCATGGTTTTTGGCAGCATTCGTGACTTTACGACCGCGTTAAATTTCTTTTTCACAAACACTAGACTGTGATTTTGTTGTTTATACTTATACTATGTTTTTATCAAACTTTAGGTGCTCACTAATGGCATAGAGGTGAAGCTTCAAAGGAACGCGCTAAGTGTGATTGAAGCTCCTACCGGTAATGAAGATGATGATGATCTCGAGTTTGAAAACGGTCACTGGAACAACGGCTCTGATCTGGGTTAGTCATGCTTTCAAAGTTTCCTCACAAATTATTGATCAAGTATTTTTATAATAATATATGAGAATTATAATTTAATTACAAAGTTAAGAAGATGTAGCCTTTTGTGGAAGCATGGAGTAACATATCTTGAAACCTCAAAGAAGGCAGGCAAAACTGTGAATATCATAAAATTTCAATGGCAAAAGAGTCTTTTAATATCATAACTATGATATTGATGAATCTTTGCATTTTTTTTACATTGGATACCTTAGTCACATGGTAGTACTTGATCTTTTTTACTACTGCTAGAAACTCTATTATGCATTCCATTAAAGTTGTCCATACAATTTGTTTTTTTATAGAAGGTTGATTTGAGCAAACTAGAGATGGCGGCCCTATGAAGATACTGGCGTCACTTTAATCTTGTAAGTAGTATTCAAAATTATATAGAAAACCAATTTTAAGTAGAGAACTGACCAAATTTTATGTGTTTTTTCCTTAAACGCTCTCTATTTAATATATATGTTATGTATTGAGCGGCACTCTTATAGTATATATGCATATATCTATATAATAATCTTTGTGTGATTTCTAGGCGGGTGCGATGAGAGACAGAAGTGGCAATGAAGGAAAAAACCCATTTATGTTCATGGTAAGCTTTAAAATCTTTTTTGAATTTGCATGCTATTTTGAAAGATTGACACATTGTCTTTTTTCTATTTTGCAGCCATGAGTGAGATGAGAGACAGAAGTGGCAATGAAGGCTTAGATTAGACACACTTTAGATTATCCCAGATGCGGTTCCATCAGTTTTGACTTAATCGCCAATTGTAGAAGAGTCCCCATAAACTTTATGGTCATGGGAAAGATCATTTTTCACTAAGTTATGAGCACCAAGGGAAGCTTGTGGCTCATCTTGCGTGTTTATTACTGAGTCGTTGGTTGTCAAAACATGACAATGCAACAAATTGGGGGAAATTCCGTACACGATTATGTAAGAGTTTCATTTAGTTTCTTTTGTTGATGTGCTGATTTGAATGGTGTAAGAAATACTGATTTGAATTCCACACTAAATTAACTGACAATGTGCATAATTGTCGTCGCTTTACTTGAAACCGACTACAGAATCGGTTTCTACGTATCCGTTCCCGGTGGGCATTTTTCATGTTTTTATTCTGAGTTTCATGTGAAGTTAAGCTAACTATGTGTCTGTTATTGAAAACAGAAAAGTTAAGATGGCCGGTTCTTGGAATCGCGATACTTGCTGCGGTTGTCGGAAGCCAAGCTATCATCACCGAGACATTTTCTATTATCAAGTAGTGTTCGGCATTGGGTTGTTTCCCGAGGGTCAAAATAATCCACACATCGCCTACTAATAAGCACCGTCAAATCTACATTCCCTAGATCAACTGGACTTTGATGCTTTTATGCTTAGCCGTCACAATCGGTTTTCGTGACACCAAACATATAAGCAATGCAGCAGGTACTTGACCCGTGACCCATTACCTGACCCTCCCCGTCTTTGTTTTGATGTTAGTCTGACTTTTGTACAGGTTTGGCGGTTATTACGGTTATGTTGGTCACGACCTGCTTAATGTCGCTTGTAATGGTTTTTATGCTGGCAAAAGAGTGATTTTGTTTTTTGAGGATCCCACAAACCAGCAGATGTTTTTATTTTTGGCCCGTATAGAAAGGTGACTCTTTTTTTGTTTTCTCACTTTATTTTTTAATTAAACCAAATGTTTCCTAGCAGAGAATCATATTTATCACTTGGTAATGAATCGTTAATTGAAGCCGAGAGAAATAGACGGGTGCAGAAGGAGCTGTTTGCAACTTTGAGCATCATCTTGGTGACTGCAGTTTGTTCACTAGGGCTTCCAGTGATTACGCCATCATTAGCAGTAAGAATCCTTATAATGGCACCACTAGGTATAAATTTTCTTATTTTAAGCCGTAATTTTGATTTACATTTGTTATGTGATTAGATTTATATCTATTGATGTGCATTAACTGTAACTGGATGTAATTAGTATTCTTTTTTACACTTGAGTTTATGGGTAAAATCTACTATGGGTCATTTAATACAATTGTTTTTTTTTTATAACAGCCCTCGCAAATACAATTGTCTTTTAAAATCCTTATAACGCCACGGGGTTTGGTCCTTTTAAATACATTTTTTTTGTTTATGCTTATAGTTCACAGTATCAAAATTTACCTTATCAAAGATTGGTACAAGAAAACAGTTAGTTCGTTAATGTTCTGTCACTTCATTAAAACCGTGCTTCTTTAGACTAAATCTTGCTTTTCGGATGCAGACATGGATGTAGTTGACCGTCCCACTTGCGCCCTACACTTGTGAAAGATTAATAAGGGCATTCCGGTCAAGTGTCAAACCTGTCAAAATACTTGGGGTATAATCTTACATTCGCTGGTTGAACTTTTGTTATCAAAGGTAGGGGTGTGAATTTCTGACACGACCCGAAAACACAACACGAACCTAACATGAAATTCGCGGTTTGGGTTTAGTCTAAACGGATTCGGGTCAGTTTCAGGTTGAACCCGCGAACCCGTTTAGCTAAACGGGTCAGGTTTGGGTCAACCTGGTCGGGTTGGCGGGTTGACCCGTTTAACCCGTTTATATTAAAATAATATTTTTACAATATGTTTGATCTCATAATTTGATTAGGTGTGTAATTTTATGTCATAAATATAACTTAAAAAGGGAAACTGACATAATATTTTATGATTTTAATGTAATTTTATTATATAAATTTGTGTTTTTTTGTAGTAGATGTTAATTTTAATATATTAATTTGCTGAAAAAATTAAAAAATAAAAAATTTTGGGTTGAATGGGTCGGGTTCGGGTCGGGTTGAACCCGCAACCCGTGAACACGACCCGTTTAGCACCCCTAATCAAAGGTATTAATTTCAACCATTAATTAACTTAAAAAATGGACAACGTAGTGTTTACGGGTCAACGTTTCCCAACCCGACCCGACATGTCTAAACCTAAATCAGTTTTAACAAGTTACCCAACCTGACTGATGCGTCCATCTTTCTACATATATATTTGTTTGTTTATTTTTGTTAATTAGGAAATAAGATGATATTTTCTAATAATATTGGTGTGTTACTTAAAAGGTGGTTGTTTATCCTGGAAATCTGTTGGCATTTCATATGTCAAAGCCACAAGGGTTCAAATACAAGAGTGGTCAATATACATGTTTGTCAACTGTGCCGCTGTCTCCCCATTTGAAAGGTGAGTTGTACCTTCATAATATGACCATAATGTCCGATCAACCCGACTCATTTCAATATCGTAACCATGATACATGTCAACAGGCACCCATTTTCCATTACGTCTGCCCCGGATGATGATTACCTGAGTGTATATATCCGGACTCTTGGTGATTGGACTAAACTAGGAACCGTCTTTTTTGAGGTATGTAACCCGTTATTTACTGTTAAATTTGGCAATCTAGGTCGTTTTGCGACATGTGTAGTAGTTGATTATATCACCTAACAATTGTTTTTTTGGTCTTTGGTAGGTATGTGAGCCTCCACATAATGGAAAAAGTGGGCTTGTTAGAGCTGATTGCCAAGGAGAAAATCCAAAGGAAGTGTGTTTGAACCATTTATTCAAACATTCATAAAAGAGTTAAATGCTTGGTTGGTCCCTGTGGTTTTCGAAAATTGCAGACTTGGTCCCAGTGGTTTACTAATTACACGCGTGGTCCCTGTGGTTTTCAAAAATGCACTCGGTTGGTCCCCAGCCCTAACATCAGTTAAATTTTTCAGTTAAATCCATGTTAAATGACCAAAATACCCTTGCTTATTAACTCTCTTTATAACCCATGATGGTTAAACCCATCATCATCTTCATCAGTGATGAAACCCATCATCTTCAGTACAGCTGATGTTGATGAATCGGAAGTTGAAGCGGAAGCTACCTGAATCGAATCGGTGTCTCCGTCACGGTCGGAAGTCGAAACAAAAGCTCCCTGAATCGAATCGGTGTCTCCATCACAATTGCTAGATCTGAACAGATTTGATCTGAATCGAATCGGTGTACAATCGTTGATCTGAGAGGCTGTGATTCAGGTCTCGTATGTCTGCAGATTAGATTGTAATTTTCCCATAACAAAATGTACCAAAAATGTGTTTACCAAGTCCATACCCCACCGAATCACAACAAAAGAACATGAACACGAATCGTGTGATTTTAAGTAAAAAAAAAAACAGCATATCACATTAAAAATTAAAGTTTTAAAGATTTCTACTAAAATCTTATTAGATGTCAAGTTTCAAATATGAATTCACAGATACAGACTACAGTAAAACGTGTTCACCAATCCAGTCCCCACCGAATCACAACAAAAAGCAGGAATTGCTAAATACGAATCATAATTTCAGCTTAAATAACAGAAAATCATATCAAATCTGATGTTAAAAATGTGTAAGAAATTGGAAGGAGATGGATGCTGACCAAGCTCCTTCGAAATCGAAAGGACGTCTGATGAGAACAAAACCGAGAACATCGGTGTAGAATTTGACAGATGTAAGAACAGATCTGCAGACATACGAGACGTGATTCAGAGATAGGAACTGTGAAGAAGATGCGTCGTCCTTCTGGTTCCCGTTCTCTCGTCCGCCATTAACAACCTGTTTCGCCATTACAAAGCTACCTTTTTATTTCCGTCCGTATGCCCTCACGGCTGAGAAGCCTCCGATCTTCTCCGATCTCTTCTCTCTCTTGTCGTCTCTCTCCTCTATCTTCGCTTCTGATCTCCGTCGCCGGAAAAGAATGAGAGACAGAGATGGGTTGTGGGTTTGTGATGAAGATGATGATAGTGATGAAGATGACCTGGTGATGAAGATGATGATGGGTTTCATCACTGATGAAGATGATGATGGGTTTAACCATCATGGGTTATAAAGAGAGTTAATAAGCAAGGGTATTTTGGTCATTTAACATGGATTTAACTGAAAAATTTAACTGATGTTAGGGCTGGGGACCAACCGAGTGCATTTTTGAAAACCACAGGGACCACGGGTGTAATTAGTAAACCACTGGGACCAAGTCTGCAATTTTTGAAAACCACAGGGACCAACCAAGCATTTAACTCTTCATAAAATTTGTTGTTGGTTTTGCGTCTTATGTTATGTCTTTCATAATACATAATTCAATAAAACATTTGTAAAAACATATTTAAGTGTTTTAGGACATAAATCTATTAACTAATATTAAATTTTTCTACCCGCGAAGCTCGCGGGCTCTAACCTAGTTGTACATAAAAGATAAACATGCCAAACGGGTTCAATGTAGAATAAGGATCATTCATGTGAAAGTAGCTTTCATAGTCATGTTGTAACACTTTCATAAGAAATTAACCTTTTGCAACTTGCAAAACACTAACAATTGTAGCAACTAGGAACTGATTAAGACTTAAAAGACCAACATATAACAATCAAGACTTAAAACACTAAAGACAGCAATAAGAAGAAATACAAATGGTAAAACTAAGAAGAAAGGTACTGATATGGGGAAAATCGGTGATATATCGGTCCTATATCATTCAATATCACAGTCCACAGATAATATTAGTACCAATATTCTCACTGATATTTTGCACTGATATCTCACCAAGGGACCAATAACCGATATATCACCGATATACGGCAACGGCGATATAAACTGCATAGCTAATAAAATGGTATCACAAAATACCTGAAAAGTAAATCATAAATCTTTATCGTCCTCTAGCTGTGAATCCACTGCTGCGGCTGCTGCCTTTTCTGTTTCTTCTAAAACAAATGTTCTCATCGACTCAACGTCCCTTGTACCTAATAATCGTCCAGCAGACATATAATCAATTTTTGCTAAAAAAACTGAAAGCTTTTACAAGGATCAGGATGATATAATGAGGAAAACTGGAAACTAGTGTTTTCTTTTCATTAGAAAAACTGAATGGAAGTACTTTAAATGGTGATTCTAAGTTAGCCATTGCGTCAATTATCAAGATTCCTACAATAAACTAATTGGTTGTTTAATCCGAAAGAGATCTTTACAGATTCCAATTCAATCAAGACAGATGAATATAACTAAACGATAAGTATATTATATAGTGTAAAGCAAAGATTAAAGTTAAAACCGTACCTCGATATCTGGCAACTTCTTCACCATTGTAGAAAACTTTAAAAGAGGGATACGATCCAATCTTAACTTTTGAACAAAGAGGTTTATTAGTACCACAATCCACTTCACCGACCTCTATCTCATCTTCCCCTTCCATTGTCTTTCCAAGTTCCTCCCACAACGAACCCAAATTCTTACTGTATTGTCAATACAAATCATAAAAACACAAACAAACATTTCAAACTCATTGCCAACGGCCAAACTGATTCATGTAACGGATAGATTGAAATAACTACTCACCAGTGCTTGCACCAAGGGACGCAGAATTTCACAAACCAAGCAGTGTCTTTCTCTTTAACCTTAACGCACACAAAGCAAACAGAAAATGTAGAGATTAACAGCGCACATCTGGAGTATCTGGTAATCAGATTATCATCTAACTTCATCAATAGGTTGACAGATATCCAAATTCACATTTTATAACAAAAAAAACTCCCACACATAAATGTTAAATTTGCATAAATCAAACTAATATCGTCATTGAAAGGTACTATGAAATACATTAGGTCAATCGAACTATCATCTAACTTCATCAATAGGTTAACAGAGATTCAAAATCACATTCGATAGCCAAAACTCCCACACATAAATGTTAGATTTGTATAAAAAACAAATTAGTACTGCCATTGAAAGGTACCTTGAAATAAATTAGGTCGATCGAACAATCATCTAACTCAGTAACTTCATCAATAGGTTAAGAGATACTCAAAATCACATTTGATAACCAAAAACTCCCACAGTCCCACATATAAACGTTAAATTTGCATAAAATCAAATTAACATCATCATTCAAAGGTACTAAAAATGAGTCTATATCATAGTTGTTAAAAGCCATCGCCTCTTGCGCCTAGGCCCATTTTTCAGGCGAGGCGACACAATTACGCCTTGAGTCAAGGCAATTGCGCTTTAATTTTCCAAGTGATGATTCACGCGTAGGTTCCGTCGCGATTCCTATATTCCTTAAGAGTCTCCAACCAAATTCTCTAAATTTCGGCAAGATTCCAGCCAAATTTCTACTTTTATCTAAGAAAAACTACTTTTCTACACCAATACACTAATATTTTAGAACTTTTGGTAACTAAATAGATGATATTAAATGTTATATAATAGGTTTTGTTTATTTTATTTGAAGATTAATACATAATATATTTTTAATTTTTTTTTCATTGTACGCTTTTATTTTCTTAGGCTCTCGCTTTTTATGCGCCTTGAGTGTGTCTGGCGCCTTTAATAACTATGGTCTATATAAACGGCGACAGAGTGTGAACTTAGGCACTAATTCTACACCAAATAACAGATAATCCAAGACTTAATAGCACATCAATCAGAGCAAAACCTCACAAACTAACAATATGAATTAAAATCAAAACAATAAACATTAAATTTGTATAAACCAACCTAATATCGCCATTGAAAGCTAGGGCACTGATTCTACACACACTAGCACATAATTTGAGATTTAATAACACATAAATCAGAGTAAAACCTCATAAACTAACAATGTGAATTGGAATCATAAGAACAAATATTAAACTTGTATTAAATCGAACTAATATCACCACCGAAAGCTAGGGCACTGATTCTACACACACTAGCAAATAATCCGAGATCTAACAGCACATAAATCAGACTAAAACATCAGAAACTAACGATGTGAATTAGTATCAAAAGAAAAAATGTTACATTTATATAAAATCAAATTACCATCGCCATTCAAAGGTACTAAGAAATGAATCTATATATCACCAATGAAAGCTAGGGCACGGATTATACACACACTAGCCGATAATCCGGGATCTTATAGTGCATCCCTCGGAGTCGAACCTCACAAACTAACGATGTGAACTAGAATCAAAAGCATAAATGATAAATTTGCATAAAATCACCCTATGCAGTGTGAACTAGGGCACTAGTGACTGATTCTACACAAAATAGCAGATAATCCGAGATCTTATAGCACATAAATCAGACTAAAACCTCACAAACTAACGATATGAATTAAAATCAAAACAATAAACATTAAATTCGAATAAAATCAACCTAACATCGCCACTGAAAGGTACTACAAAACAAATCTACATAAACGCCGATGGAGTGTGACCTAGGGCACTAATGACTAATTCTACACAAAAAAAAAATCATTTAATCCGAGATCTTAAACAACATAAATCAGAGTAAAACCTCACAAACTAACGATGTGAATGATAATCAAAACAATAAACATCAAATTCGCATAAAATCAACCTAATATCGCCACTAATAACTAATTGTACACAAAATCTCAGATAATCCGAGATCTTAAACCGCATAAATCAGAGTAAAACATCAGAAACTATCGATTGATTTGAAATGAAATGAAATGAAAAAGGATGATAGATTGATTGATACCTTGTCGGAGAAGGTAGTTTCGGTTAGGGTTATGACTTCAGCTCTTGCATCGTGCAGAAAAGTGGAGAGTAACAGTGATGAAATCAGGAGGATAGTAGCTAGAAGTGATGGATGATCGCCTTTCATGGCAGCTGGTTTTGTACTATCGATCGGATTTGAGGGTTTTCGAGTGTAGCGGATTTCGTTACTAATTAGTTAGCACATACGGTGGGTGCCACTTGCCGGGTGGTTTTCGGAAACATCCATCGTAAAGGTGCATGAGAGGTGTTTGGTTTGTTACGGGTGGTTGGCTCTTTGCTTGCGCAACAACTTCCACCCGACTTACCTCTTCAGATGTTTGCCTAGGCTTGTATAGCCTAAGCAGATTGTGGGTTTCCTGTGTTGCCTACCTACGTCACGGAATTGTCCAGATCGATCAAAGTTGCTTTCGAGAGCCCCGCTTGCGGTCTGCTCATATAATGTAATATATGTGTGGGCGCTCGGGGGGGGGGGGGGGGGGGCAAAAGCAAAAGTGCACTAATTTTTAACGTTATTTTACTAATTTCGTGAAAATAACGTTAAAAAAAGGGGATCGTTAATCAGGCATCATGTGGTGGCGTTGATAGCCGAAAGACAAGGGGGTACATGCACCAATTGGCGTTTGTCTCAATTGCTGAGTGTTATGTGCCTTATGTCCAAGGCTTGATGCAAAACCACAATCGAGCCGGGGGTCTCATTGGAAGCAGCCTCTCTATTCCTACGGGGTAGAGGTAAGGCTGTCTACATCCCACCCTCCTCAGACCCTACCTTAGCTTTGCTATAGGTGGGATATACTGAGTACGATGATGATGATATGTGACCCCCTTTTGCTTCAAAACAGAAAAAACAGGGTTTATTTTTATTTTATTGTTTTTTTTTTTAAACTTTCATGGAAACATGTATTTTATTTTTTTTAACTTTAATGGAAACATGTATTTTTTCATACAAAATCCACAAGTCAGGTAGTTGTCTCCCCCCCCCCCCCCCCCAATTTTTCCGAAACCGGGGGTGGAAACGTATATACATAAAAATTTTCTATACGAAAGTACTATTCATAACACTACGCATCGAAAAGTTCGAGGGGTCGGGCGCCCCCTCGGACTAAGCCTAAGCTACGCCCCTGTCTGACACTTTCCTATTGGCCCGAACAAGTTACGATTTTACCCAAGTTTAGAATTACGATTTTATCCACAGTTCAAAATTATGATTTTGTCTCCAGTTCAAAATTACATTTTTGCCTCCCGTTCAAAATCACAGTCTTACCATCGTTGTAGATTTTGACAAATTAGGCATGGCACATCCCCATCGGCCTGAACAAATTACGATTTTACCCAAGTTTAGAGTTACGATTTTGCCCCCGGTTCAAAATTACAGTCTTACCATCGTTGTAGATTTTGACAAATTACGATTTTACCCCCAAGCAAATTTACGATTTTGCCCTCAGTTCAAAATTACAGTTTTGCCATCGTTGTAGATTTTGACAAATTACGAATTTACCCCAAGCCAAACTTACAATTTTCCCTTAGTTCAAAATTACCGTCTTGCCATCGTTTTTTTTTTTTTTTTTTTTTGCAAACTTATGGTAGTGTTTTGTTTTAAATGGTTGACTCGATGTAATTTTTATTCGCTAGCGCTCGCTCAGTGGTCATGGCAAATTCCAGTTTTGCCTCCCATTTAAAATTACAGTCTTTTCATCGTTTTCGTTTTTTTAGCAAAACGATGATAGTGTTTTGTTTTAATTGGTATAGAAATATTTTGCCTAGCGTCCCGCAACGCGGACAGGGCATAAACTAGTGTATTACAAAATAAAAAAGTTTATTAGGTTTAGTTACACAAAAGTTGTTTGCTAAAAGGATATCGACACGTGTTTTATGTTGAAAACAATAAAAATGAATATCGATGTCGTTCGGTACCGGTACGATGCTAGTAGTTAGCATAGTTTACGAACGGTATCGTATTGAAACCGAATACGATAAAAATAAATAGTGGTACCGGCACCGGTGTTGTTCGGTTGATACGGTACTGCCACACTCCGTATAGTTTACACAACATTATGATCGTGTATTCATTTAAACTCGCTTGTAGATGTTTACCACTTTGTTTTATCTAAGGGGAGTGGGGGCGGTCCGTTATGGACTGCCCGTCACTCGTGAAAGTATCACGAACACCGCCGTCACCACCTTGTTCACGCGTTGAAATGATAACGCGTTAAACTTGATGATTTCGACCGTTTTTTGATTCCTTTTTGACCGTTTTGTAACGGTAAACTTATTAAAAAAAAACCTTTAAACCTTTTATCTATATATATCCCCATTTTTAACCATTTCACACATACCAAAACATAAATACATTTCACACAATCTACATCTTTCTCAAATGGAGTTCCCTACGGATTCGACGTTTCCGATGTCTAGCGATAGCGATACCGAGTCGTCTTCCGACAATGAGACGCCAAAATATTTTTTGTCGGTGTATAACGAACTTGATATTAGTTCGCCCCGCCCTAAGAAGAAGATGGTAGACCGTGATCGTATACGTGCCAACGAAGTGTTAATGAACGATTATTTTGTGGAGAATCCGCTCTACAATGCCGAAACGTTTAGAGATCGGTTTCGTTTACCCAAAGAATTATTTTTAAAGATTGTTGGAGACATCGAAGCAAGCGAGGAATGGTTTCAAGAACGTTACGATGCGAGGGGCAAACCAAGTTTCACGGTGATACAAAAATGCACGTCCGCCATTCGCCAACTAGCGACAGGTAACCCTCCCGATCAATATAATGAATACCAGCTATGGCGTCCAGAACTTCCCGTGAATGTTTGCAATTTTTTTGCAACGTGGTCATTAAGTTGTATGGTAAAGAGTTTTTACGTAAACTGACGATCCACGACATCTCACGTATTTACGCCGCACATGAGGCTAGATGGCATTTTCCAGGGATGCTCGGTAGCATCGATTGTACACATATCGAGTGGAAAAATTGTCCAAGAGAGTTGCGAGGGGCGTATGTCAGGGGTGACATCAAAAGATCAACCATCATACTAGAAGCAGTGGCGTCGAATGATTTATGGATTTGGCATTCGTATTTCGGTGTTCCAGGTTCAAACAACGATATCAATGTGTTGCACACGTCGCCGTTGTTTCAAACCGTAACGGATGGTACCGCACCTTCCTCTCCTTTCTATGTTAACGGACGATATTACAAACGAGGCTTTTTTCTTGTGGATGGCATCTACCCGTCATGGTCTGTTTTTGTGAAAGCTCCCTCATTTCCTGTCGAGGCTAAAGAAATCGTGTTCAAAAAATTGCAAGAATCGGCAAGAAAAGATGTTGAGAGGGCTTTTGGTGTTTTAAAGGGTAGATGGGGTATACTAAACCGACCGGTTCGTGCGATGAACAAGAAAGCAATACATAGCATAGTATATGCTTGTATCATATTGCACAATATGATAATCAAAGAAGAC
The DNA here is from genome assembly GCA_030545235.1 of Helianthus tuberosus. Classification (NCBI taxonomy): domain Eukaryota; kingdom Viridiplantae; phylum Streptophyta; class Magnoliopsida; order Asterales; family Asteraceae; genus Helianthus; species Helianthus tuberosus. The sequence goes on along the minus strand of CM060371.1, from coordinate 39,460,194 downwards.
GGACGTGCAATATCTCCGGATTGGGTGCCGGATCCTCCTACACAAGTTCAAGTTCCACAAAATATCCAACAAGAATTGCGTAATGAAGAAACTCACTTTCGGTTGAGATACGATTTAATCGAACTAGTAGGTTCTTTAGGTTTGGAGTTTCATGAGTCGGACGAGGAGTAGGTTTTTTTTTTAAATTGTAGCCTAAAATATTTCTAGTATGTTAAATTGAACTAGTATGTTTTAATTTTAATGAAATTTATAATTTTAGTGTTTTATTGTTAATTTCTAATTTAAAAAAAAATAAAAAAAATTGTGAGTGATGGAATTCTATCACTAGTGATGACCACCGCCACTAGCGCTTGTGAGTGATAGAATAGTGGCTGATTACATGGCAGAAGTTGATTGGATATTCTGAGTGATAGAATTCTATCACTAGTGACCACCCCCACTCCCCTAATGCTGATAGAAATCAGGTTATAAGCTAAAACTTACTACGTATCACCTTTTATCCACTTATTGTCAACAAACGTACATTATGCCAAATGAATTCAATTCATTGTGAGTTTTATTTGTGTATCTTTTATATTCTCTTCAAGTAGGAATGTCGAAATTAATTCATAACTTTAATTAAACAATGCTTACACACATTTGAATACACTCTTACGACATGTTTATTTTTATATGCAATTTTATAAGAAATATACCTTTATTACATGGAGGTAATCATATATCAACCTCTAATCTTTTAAATACAATATGATGTTCCAAATATAAGTTTCATTGTATAATACCATAATTCTACATTTGTTTTAGACGCTAGACGCACTCAAGGCACATAGGGTGATCCTTGGGCCTAGGCGTAAGGCCCTTTAAAAGCGAGGACTCGAGATGAGCAAGGCGCATAGCGTAAAATATCCTTTTTTGGGGTTTTGGACGTGTTTTAGGCTGGTCCGAGGCCATTTTTGGCAGTTTTAGGCTAGTTTGCCCAGAATTTGCAGAATACTGTGGAAATTTCAGGATTTGGTTGGAACCTGGTTGGAATCTAACCGAAATACGTCGGACTTTCGCCCGAAGGTGCTGGAGCGCTTGGATAGCGCCTCATCTCTCCTCAGAGCCTAGGCGCACGACCCAAGGATTTTTGACAACATAGGTTTTAAACATGATTTAAGAAAACATGACATGGGACTGTCACTTGGAACAGTTTCAACTTTCAAAGAAAACATTTCAACCACAAGATCCAACCTAATAACACATAACAAAAGTCTACAAGCATATCCAACAACACTACACCTATGATGGAAGCAGAATCTCCAAATACCAAACATTCATACCACCACCCAAAAACAAACTTTTAACACAACATTGATCATTAAAACAAACTATAATATCTACCCTTTTTGTCCCTTGGAGCCAAGAATGATTTGCTGCATGTAACCGGGTTGTTACATCGCAACAGCACTCTGTGCAGCCGGGTTAGACGATATGTTTATCCACTGCTTTCCTCTATCCGAAGAGTGCAAATGATAACCCGATGACGCCTGGTAATTTTGTGAGTTAACCGATACAACCCTTGGTGTTTCGGCGGATTCCGAGTGCACGCGCTTTGAGTTCACGGAATTGGCGGAACCAGAAGCGGTTGTGTTTTTTAATGACTCGATTTCTGTTTTCTTTGCGAAACGACCGCCAGAACCCCTTATCCTTCGCATTGCATGCTGGTGTCGTGATTCGTGAAGATAAGGCTGTAAAAAAAAGACCAACATAACATGATGTTTAACCGTTTACCGCTTTACATAACCAAATTTTCATCGTTAAATTATAAAATTAATTCACCTTTCTGTCTTTTATAAGTTTCTTTTCGAGCTCGGCTTTTGCGCGCGATTGTCTACGCCTTAATATTGCATGGTATTGTTTGGCATTCACGTAAACAGGCTCTGGTGCCATTTCGAGTGTTAACGGCATCCTTGTTTGCATATCAACAAACTGAGGATGAACCTATAAACAAAGTTAAAATATTATACATACACACATACATATTTATAAATATATATATGAAATCATGTGTCTTACCAAAGGCTGACCATAAGCTGTCATTATTCCGCCATAATATGGATTTGGAGCACAGGCCTGTTAAGGTCAACACAACAAGGAACTTCGAACATAATCATGAATCCGAACAAAATATAGACATATATAGCCATAAGGTGGAAGAAACTTACAACGGAATGTCCAACAAGTTCGAGTTGTGGGACCTGCCTTAAGGTTTCCCCGTTACTTGGAAGCACGTTAGGCAGTCCCTGCTGCCGACAACTTTTATGTTCTTGTCCGCAACTGTCTGACCTCGGAAGACGGAGTTCATCATCAGTATTACAACAAAAATATATGGCCATATAAGTTGCTAAAACGCAATGACTAGTTCATCCAAACAAATATAAACTAATCATTATAACCAAAATTTTATTAACCATTGGCTTATGCAGTGATTTGCATATTAAAGTGTTACTCATATTTGGGGGTGCAAACGAGCCGAGCGGCTCGCGAGCTACTCGAGATAGGCTAGAGAAAATGCTCGAAACGAGCCCAACCTTATCGAGCTTGAGCCGAAAATAAAGCTCGTTTATTTATCGAGCCCGAGCTCGAGCCTGGCATGTGAAGCTCGTTAGGCTCGTCAAGCCTTAGTGTAATATTATTTTTTATTAATATTTAATAACATTTGCCTCTTATTTAAAGTTAGACTACTAAACTAGTCGAGCCGAGCTTGTATAAACTTGTTCACGAGCCGAGCCCAATCATAAAAATAAGCTTGTTTAGTAAACGAGCTCGAGCCCGAGCTCCATTTATCGAGCTTACGAGCCTAAACAAGTCAATTATTAATATTATTTTTATTTAATATATTAATTAACAGTAATAAACGAACCGAGCTTGAGCTTGAGAAACTACCAACGAGCCGAGCTCGAGCTCTCATAAGTTAATTGAGTTCGAGCCTGGTCGAACTCGGGCTCAGCTTGGCTCGTTTGCACCCCTACAGTGTCATACATGATTAAGCTAAGGATCTGAACCCTCCTACAATCCTACCATATGTTAAAATGTTAAACCCCACAATTCACTACAAATTCACATAAAAAGTTAAAAGTACCTGAACGAAAAGACGGACCATTTTGTGTTTCTTTACTAACATCATCATCTTCCTCACTTACAACATCATCAGACTGTGATTCCTTGTCTAGTGATTCTTCCGAAGAAGACGAACCAGATGAATTTCCCCGCATAGCAGTCGTAGACATGGACCTTATGCAACAATGTCACACCAAGATCCACCTAAACCAGATCACCAAATAATCCATTTCATTTCCATCAATCAACATGACCATACAACCAGTCACATAACTATCACAACTTCACGAATCACAATAATCGCGATTCGCAACTCACCGTCACATCATATACTTTGATCATGCATGAATAACATCAATGTCAAGCCTCATGGAACACACAAAAAACATATAATTATCAATTTATCATATTAAGCACCAAAAACTCCAATTAACAGCAAAACATTTATCAATAATCACACATAATTACATAATCAACCATATTACTCAATTACATATTCATGCATGAAGGAAACAATTTAATTCTTTAAAATTAGGTCATACTCTGTTTGTTTGTTTGTTTTTTTTTTTTTTTTTTTTTAATTCTACAAAATCCATTAATCGTGTCGATTTCTCATGATCCTCACAACACCGGATCGCCAACATATCACAAGAAGAATGACTCATTTTCTTAATCCGAAACCGATATAAAGATCAAACTCAACATGCATAAGCATTGTAATCAATATAGAATCGATAACCACGCATTCTGTATCTTAAAATTCATCAAATATACAAAACCGAAGCCTAAACAAAATAAATCGAACAACATGCAACCATTAAGATTTACAAGTAATTAAAAGCCATAACAACAACTAACAGCGATCAAATTCAACATGCATATGCAAAAAACAGAGATTTTGAAGATATAAAAGTAAAAATTACCAGAAAGGTAAAAACCCTAATATTGAGGCGATGAATTGGAGGAAATTCAGCTGTAAATCTAGAAGATGAAAACAATTGTTGGAGAGAGAGAGAGAGAAAGATGTTGTGTGTATGTATGTATGTATGTATATGTGTGTAACTAATGATGTTTTTATGTCGCATAGGAAGGCTGTACATGTGTTTGTATGGTGACGCGTGTCGAGTTGTCTTTATTTGTTTTTTTTTTTTTTGGCTAGCAAAGCGGATAATCCCCAAGTCTTGCACCACCGCCGCCCGAGTTCGATCCCTGAGCCCCCCCTAAGGTCCAGCCCCCCATTTCAGTTAACCCTACTCTGGGTAGGATTCGAACCCGGTGCCCTCCATGAGCGGGAACCCCACAAATGTGGGTAAACCCTCTCCCACTCAGGATCGAACCCGCGACCTTACGGTCACGTTTCCGAACCATCACTGTGGTGGCCACTGGGCTAGAGCCCCGTGGTTGTCTTTATTTGTTTCGTTCCACTAATATTAGACTCCGTGAAATGAAATTACTATTTTATGGTTGAATATGAAAATAAAATGAAGAATGTCGAATAATGTGTTGCAATAATAATAGGTGTCAAAGTGGAAGTGATGTGATGTAAGTAGGTGAGGCATTATAGTAGATTGGTAGGCTTGAATCTTGTTCTTATGTGACCCGATCAATTGACCCGTTACTTGTCATGTATCTTTACTATTCAACTTTTTAACTAAAAAAAAATGCCCGATCAAATTGACCGGTTATTTGTCATTTTCCCTATATTATTTAGCAAAATCCTCTTCACACTCAAATTTACTGTTCAATTTTTCTATCATCCTATTGGTCCAGCTATTCAAACTTCTTCCTTTATATTTGTCCACTTCACTCTATCACTAATTCTTTGTTTTTAACTAATTTATCCACTTCACTCTATCAGCATACACCACCGCCGCACAGCGGCGACATCATCGTCGGACCACTGCCATGCGCCGGTAGCAGTGTTAGCCATGGTCTACGGTGGTCCGGATGGTGACCATAAACGACGACGAGTCCCACATGATCCGAAGCCACAGGTGGATGGTGCAATGTTGACGGTGTTGTCCTTCCTGGTTTATATTTATTGTTCAACTCTTTAACAAAACGAAAAAACTTATATTTATTGTTCAACTATTTAACAAAACGAAAAAAACTACCGTTTTTTACTCTTTAACAACATGGTAAACCAAAAGCTTTGTCCTCTCTATCGAAAGGATGAAAGAGGGGTACTCGCATTTGGTGTTGCCCCAGTTAAGAATGAAGGCCTTGCGATCACTATTTTATCTTAGATCGTTCTTCATACATGATTTGATATTTTGGTGTCCTAGGTGTAGAGGGATCACATCAATCCATCTTGAACTTGGTGGTTAAAACTTTACAGCGGTGGTGATACTGTAGGGAAGTACCTACGGAAATTTAGTTTGACGTCAAGATGATGATAAAAAAAACTTTACATCCTCTGTTCTTCGTACTTTTTTAGTATGAAGAAAAAATGAAAAACAAAAAGGTCATCTAATTCAAAACTCCAATTATGACACCCTTTCTCTCCCACTTCACATTTAGAGCACAACGTTAAAAAAAAAAGAGTTAAATATGCTTTGACATCTTCTTAGCCCGTTCCATTTTAAGGTACTTTCAGGAATATGTCCAGTGTAAATACAGTGAGAACTGTATCTCAAAGGATTAGAGCACGTGGCTACGAACCACGGTGTCAGGGGTTCGAATCCCCCCTCGCCCACAACCGACCCAAAAGGGTAGGTCTTTTCCCTTTAGGGATAGGAAAATCATGATCGGGTTAAAAGACCAAAAGCTATGGAACTTTGGTGTGAGTCTTTTGTTGAAAGGGATTCGGCTTTTTCTTTATTATCATTCATAAATGACTAAAGCAATACACATAGTGTGCTCGTCCCCTTTCAGTGTATTTTTTTACGCACCTGTAACTCTTCCTTATTCAGGATGGGGCAGAATTGCGGAACAAGTATTAGTAACATTATAAAAACTTGTTTCTCGTCATTAATATGTTTGCTCGCGACAGTTGCGGTCTCTCAGTAGAATTGATAGAATCGATGACTGCATCCTTGACGCATTGTTAGTTTTGTTTGGGTATGCATCATCAAATTACAGAACTACACTACCAAATATCAACGGTCTTGACGCTGCAGCGAGAAAAGAGATATTCTATAATAATAACAGAAATAATTTCCAAACAAAACTGGTGATCGTCAATAATTTGATTTAACAAAAAATAAAAACCTTGATTATTACATGTTACAACAATAGTCAACTGCCAATCAAGCTTGGTGTAGGCATGTCGTTTCATCCATTGGCGGTTGATTATATTAACCAACATTCACGTGGAAAAATCCCCAAAAATCATAGACTGTCCGAGCGCTGTTCTTACACGAAGCTGCAAAAAACAATACAGTGGTTTGGTCCCACTTAAATTCGACGGAAATTGAGTGATGGGTAGATATGGGGTTCAAGTAAAAAGTGGCGATGTTAAACACTTTTTGTCTAAATCGTTTGCTTTTTTTCTACGGTCAACTAGTTACAAATATTCCATTATCTCAATCCTGCTACAACTTTTTGAAGAAAACTATTTATGATACTTTATGGAGTAAAATGCCGTTTTGTCCCCTGAGTTTTGGTCAGTTTTGCCACTTTCGTCTTTTTTGTTAACTTAAAAGAGCAATTCGGTCTTTTCACTTTATGTACAAGCATTTTGCATAGTGTAAAAGTATTCAATATACCCTTAACATTTTCCGCATCTGGATCCAAAAGGTTTGAAATCTTGTCATTTTCACCCAACTCGTTAACTCCATCCATTTTTCTCCGTTAAGTCGGGGGTATTTCCGTCTTTTTTGTTAACTTAAAAAGCACTTCAATCTTTTTCACTTTATATACAAGCATTATGCATACTGTACAAGTATTCAAAATACCATTAACGGAGAAAAGACGAATATACCCCTGACTTAACGGAGAAAAATGGATGAAGTTAACGAGCCAGATGAAAATGTCAAGATAACCTTTTGGATCCAGATGCGGTAAAACAAACCTTTGGACGAAATTCGCAAAACTGGCCAAACCTCAAGGACGAAAATGGCATTTTACTCTATTTTATGCATTAATATACATATACACTTTGGGAAATGTTTGATTGATTTCCTTTTTAGTTAACTTTCTTTCTTTACATAATAAATAAGTAATTGGTTGCGTCACGTGTCGCAATCCTATGAGGCCAATATTTTTGTTCATGCTTCTCTTATTTCACCCATTTGTTTTCTCTATTTCTTAATTTACATATAGTTAATTAAAAAAATGTGAATCATATCTTAATTCTTATCTCAAAATGTCGTTTAATAATTCCTAAATCTTCATTACTAACTATTTAATATAATGGTTTTTAATAAAAAAATTAGTAGAGAAAGAGACCTTAACGTCCAAGCAGGGATCATTGGCCATGTTCTTTAGCTGAGAAACGATGCCAGCATTTCTTAATTTGACCACACGCGCTAATGCACCGGCCCCGGTTGGAATGGTGAGATTTACTATCGTCCAAACAGCAGCTGTTCTTAATTGGGCAACTTCACTTTGCAACATGGTCACCATTATTGATTGCGTATCACCGTTACTTGAATCCGGGAGAATTTGGTGCATAACTGCTTCCTTTTGGAACTCTTTTCCAGATGCCACATTGCACAGGACATACATTCCCTGTTCAACATACATATACATTCAGAATATATTTACCCAATCTTAAATAGACAAAAACCAGTTTTCAAAGTATTTTTTTCAATTTAAAAGGGTGGTCGTATATAATTAGACATCAAGTCATCATAACTTTATTCAGAAGTTGTCGGTTCATGAAACGGATTAACAGGTAACAAAAGTGGAATTTTAATCCCACCTTATTATGAATAGACTGATACAAGTTAAGTCTGTCTAAACAGGCCAACAATTTTTTTAGCTGAAACAATACGAATTATATTTTTAACGCATACACGATATAACCTCCTAGGGTTAGAATCATCTGAGAACCTCTAGGGTAATTGAGAACTTTGAGAAAATTCTGGACCACACAATTTTCCCAGGCAAAAAATGCAAAAAAAAAAATGGCTAAATCGTAGCTTTTCCTTTCAGTTTTTTTCGGATATATACACGTGTATATTGTCAATCTTTAACTATACATATGTGTATATACGTGTTTAAAATTGGAAAGTAAGTATTGTACATCTATGTTTGATAATGTACATATATCTATATAAATGAAGATTATGATTCTGAACATGTTTTTTTCTAGTGTACATATGTGTAGATACGTGTTTAAAATTTAAAAATAAGTATCATACATATATGTTTGATAATATACACGTATGTATAATTTAAAAACTGACAATATACACAGGTGCATGATTAAAAATTGACAATATACAGATATGTATAATTCCCAAAAAAAAACTCTTAAAACGTGCAATTAGAAGTAAAGAAAATGGCTTAGAAAAAATGTGTAGTCCAGAATGGTTCTCACGGTTCTCAATTTCCAATAGGTTCTCTTAGGATCAGAGGCGATGCTTTGAAGGGGCCGGGAGGGGCGCCCGACCCCCCGAACTTTTCGGCAAGTAGTGTTATATATGCAGTTTTCTTATAGAATTTTTTGGGTATATATGTTTTCGACCCCCCGGTTCGATAGAAATTTTTGGATATATACGTTTTCGACCCCCCGATAAAAAATTTCAAGCTTCGCCACTGCTTAGGATCCCTACCCTAACCTCCTAAATGGTTTGATTCGAAGATTTAGATTATTATTGTAAGAACACTATTGTGTAATCATAATTAAAGCGTTTACTATTTATAAAAGAATTCCAAAATATAGATCATAATAATATTAAGAATAAATGAAACTCATAAAACAACAAAAGAAGTCGAATATGCTACTCAGTTTTCAAACTTTCTCTCTCTTAAATATGCAATATTGACGATAATATTAGGTTGTTAACTAAAGCACAAGATTTAGTGGAAAGAGCTGAAACCTGAATCAAAACTTCAGGTTTTGAAGCATTCCGCAGTTGTCTTCCAACAGCGTTCAGTAAAAGAGCATCCTCAGTGAAGACATAGTCGATAGAGTCCAGAGAACCGTTAACAAGGTTGCAAATAAGGCCCAAAGCATGCTCTTGTACACAAGCACTGGGATCTGTTACAGGTAATAAAACCATGCACTTGTCAATATATGGTTCATTCGTTCGTTTATTTATGAACCGGTGTTCTTTATCTCTAACGGGTCAAGTGTTACCCAAGATTAGGGGTGTGAATTTCTGACACGACACGACCTAACACAAAATTTGCGGGTTCGTGTCAACTTGGGCGGGTTGGCGGGTTAACCTGTTTAACCCATTTGTATTATATTTTATTTTTTTACAATATGTTTTATGCCATAAATTAAATTGGGTGGGTATTTTTGCCATAATTATAACTTCAAAAAGAGAAATTGACATAAGATTTTATAATTAAAATGTAATTCTATTATATACATTTGTGTGTTTTGTTGTGGTAAAATTTTAATAATATATTAATTTGCAACAAATTTTAAAAAATAAAAAAAATCGGGTTGAACGGGTTGTGTTCGGGTCAACCCGCAAATATTCGAGTCGATTTTCAGGTTTGAGTCGTGTTCGGTTTCGTCTAAAATTTCCGGGTTCGGGTTGGGTTGGACAGCCAACCCGCAGACAGGGCCAGTTTAGCACTAGTGCATAAAATCTCAGATGCCGTTTCATCCAATAATTTAGATTCTTATTAAAACAATATAACTTTGGTGATCATACTTGACACGTTAACTATTACTAAAAAACACTAAAACTTCTGAACAAAAAGTGAGTCGAGCGGACCCCATCTGTTGTAACTTGTACCAAAAAAAATACTCCTTTTGACCCGTTACCCGATCCACTTAACCAGTCCATTTTCCACCACTAAAAGTGACGATTAGATTACCGGAAACGAGGCTTGTTAATGACAATGCTCTGAGCTCCAAAAAGATCCCTTCTTTACACCTGCTGTCGACAAGAAACATCAAGTTTCTCAAAGCCCATACGGCATTTAGTCTAACTCTTGAATCCATAGATTTTGATAGCTCAACAAGTTGTTTCACACCTCCGTTTTGTACAAAAAGAGACTTGTGCATTGTAAAATCAATCACTAAGTTACTGATAGTACGCAGTGCAGCAACCTGCAAATTCAGCATATGAGAGTGAGTTCTATGTTACACATCTGATAACTCGTAAAAGACTTCAAATAGTAAACCCCAATAATCAAACTGAAGTTACGATGTACCTGAACAGATGTAGAAGTATCATCTAGAAGCTGAATCAGCAGTATAATAACTGTTTCTGTCATAAAATGACCTGCACTCAGATACTGAAAAAAAATACTGTTCTAAGAGAAGATCATCAAAAAATTCTTTAAAACAATATTCCATGTTTTTTTTTCTCGAAAAAGTAAAATGTCATTTTCGTCTCTGAGGATTGGCTACTTTTGCAACTTTCGTCCAAAGGTTTGTTTTTCCAAATATGGGTCCAAAAAGTTTAAAATCTTGCCGTTTTCATCCAACTCGTTAACTCCATCCATTTTTTAACTTTAAGTCAGGGGTATTTTCATCTTTTTAGACTTTTTTGTGATGATTAAAGGGTTTGGGTGGGGAGAAAGTCAACAGAGATGGATCTTTATTTCTTATAGTGTTTTTATTTTAATACAAAAAATGTCTAAAAGACGAAAATGCCCCTCATTTAACGGAGAGAAATGGAGTTAACGAGTTGGATGAAAATGGCAAGATTTCAAACCTTTTGGATCTAGATGCGGAAAAACAAACCTTTGGACGAAAGTCGCAAAAGTGGCCAAACCTCAGAAAAAAATGGCATTTTATTCTTCTCAAAACTACAAACCTTAACTGAGCGGGAGATATTTTTCAAACACATGCATGCAGCAACACGTACATCCACCGTAGCATGACTCAGAGCATCAGTTATGATGCTTATGGTCTGTAGCTATGAAGCCAAAGTTAAAACGTTTAAATACATAAACAATATAAGATATTTAACATAAAACAAATTTCAAACATTAGAAAAAGAACCTTGGGTGATTCCAAAAGAACCGATCTACTACATTCCAAATTTGAACATAGATTAGCAAGTATCATTAACATTCCCTCGAGTCGTTTGGGTTGTAACGATTCCTTTTGCATGTGGTCACAAAGTCGATCAATTGTATTTGCCTCAAAAGCCGATTTTTGCAAACTCTCTTCATCCGCTATAAAACTCGATAAAGTAAACAACGCTTCATCTCCCACTTGACCAGAATCATCGATAAGTTCAAGTAATATTAATATCAATTTGGTTCTGATCCCCACCGATTGAAGATATGACGGAGCAGCGTTTTTAATCAAAATTAAGCACGTACATGCAAGCAATCTTGTTCTTGGATACTTGTCTTTCGTCAACTCTATTAACGTACCCCACGTTCTACCGTTTTCAGGTCCCACAAACTCTGAAATAACTTGTGGGTTTTGTTTGATGATTGTAGCGAATGCTTCTAAGCTTGCATCTCGTTGGCTTGTGGTGCCTTCGAGAAGGTTGATAAGGCGTTTTAGTGTTCCGGCATCGCCCAGTATCTTCTGCTCGTCGTTTGTTTCGCAAGAATGTGTTATGATACTGGCACCAAGTGCGGTTAAATTTTCGTTGTTTTTATCTAATAAAGATGTAAGAAATTCCATGTTTTTCTCTTGGAAAAAGTCATACTTGGGTGCCACTTTTGATTGATATATCATTTTTAGAGCACGAGCACCTGCATCTACAACCTGCATGATAATAGTTAGATACAAAATCATATTGTCAAGGGTTGGGAAATAGAATCTTAACTGTTATAGATCAACGAGCGCTACTTGTGGTGTAATATTGATTTAAGTACCAACAGAAGCAGCTTATGTTGGGGTAGTATTGAATATAAATCATTACGCACCGAAGGTGTACGCATTCCACATGCCACAATCAACACAAGAAAGATACAACATGATTGCAGTCCGGTAGTACATAATTAACAAACTGCAAATCTGAAATTAGCATTGCTGTGTAATCTAGCTCTAGAATCAGCAATGACATACTCATAAAACTTCTATTCATCACCAAACTTAACAATCTAATATCCAGCAAAGGCTCTAACTGCTTAATTATCAGCATAGCATGTAGGATCCACAAATCATAGCCAGTTAAACTCATCAAATTACAAAACCACATATAGGCTTCATCATAAAATCAAAAGTAAACCGTCTGTAATGTCAGTTACAAAACCGCATCCTATGCAGGCTAACCTAACCCTAACTGATGTTCGTCATTTTCTAGCATTTAGTCATTAGGCAACATAGGTTTACACATTCCACATGCCACAATCAACACAAGAAATATGAAACAAGATTACACATCCACAGTTGTACAGAATTAACAAACTGAAAATCTGAAATTAGCATTGCCATGTCAGTTACAGAACTGCATCCTGTGCAGACTAACCTAACCCTAACTGATTCGGTATGTCAATTTCTAGCATTTTGTCATTAGGCACCAAAGGTTTACACATTCCAGTTGGCTCTGGAATCAACAATGACATACTCATAAAACTTTTATTCATTACCAACATTAACAATCTAATATGAAGCAAAATCTCTTAACTGCTTATACTGTTAAACATCAAAATAATCTATTAACTTATTATCAATAAGCATAGCCTGTAGGATCCACAAATCACATCAAAATACAAAACTACAAATACATTTCATCATAGATTCAAAACTAAACCGTCCGTAATGCAGTTACAAAACCGCATCCTGTGCAGGCTAACCTAACCCTAACCGATTCGGTACATCAACTTCTAACGTGCCAGTAACAAAAAATCAAAATTACAATCTTATATGAAGCATAGACTATTAACTGCTTATACATCACAATAATCTTCAAACTTATCATCAATCAGCATAGCATGTAGAATCCAAAAATCACATCAAATCAAATTACAAAACTACAAATACATTTCATCACAGATTCAAACCTAAACCGTCCGTAATGTCAGTTATAACTTTAACCCTAACCGATTCGATACGTCAATTCCTATCACAACAACAACAAAAACTCAAAATTCACAAATTATCTATACCTTTTCGTTCGAATGCGAGAGAAGATTCACGAGATGAACAAAAGCTCCAGCATCTAAAACCGCCTTAACACCGGAATCAACACCGCACGCAAAGCTTCCAATTGTAGCGGCACACTGAACGAGAATGGAATCGGATGAGAACGAAGACGATGAGAGAATCGAAACGACGAACGGAACGGCTCCGAGCTTGATGTAGGAGAGTTTTTTCGTTCGATTGCCGATTATCTGGTTTTTGAGGTCTCGGAGGACCTTTAATTTGGCTTCGCCGCCGTCTGCGGCGGCGGAACGGAGGCGCTGGATTAAACCCTCAGGGCGGTGAGTGGTGGAAGCGGAGCCTGGCATGGTTGTTGGACGACGGGGAATGTCATACGCGCCGCACCAACGCGTGTGTATAGGCGCGTTAGTGTGTGTTATGGAAATAAATGGGAGTTGGAAGAGGAGTTTGACGAGCGTTTGGTGTTTTTTCTTATTGGAGGAATATTATCTGCCTCAAAATTATTTTATATAAAATTTTATATAAAAAAAAATTATTTGTTATGGATGGTTTAAATTTAAAACTCGGTCAATTTAGTTGTGGATTGGTCAAAGTTGTCACTTTTAGGCTACTCGGTGTGGGGCGTCTCTGTACACTATTTTCACAGCCGCGTCAACGTCGGCAACGTCTTCCCCAGGACGTTTATGACGGGCCTCCCTCATCTCTCTCTCTCTCTCTCTCTCACACACACACATATATATATATAGGCACATCTTCCATTTCTCTTGGTTCATCCTTAGAGGGGCATCCTCCTTGGATGTTGACATGGTGGTGACGTAGAGGGGTATCCTCCAAAGACTTGACTCCTCCCACACCGAGTAGCCTTATTCAATGGTTTGTCTTATTGTTTCTGGTCCTCAAGATTTTCAAATCTTGTCACATTCATCTAGTTCACTAACCCTATTCATTTTTATAACGTTAAATAAGGAGCAATTTTATCTTTTACATATTTCTTTGTTTTTTAATTCTTTTTACTCATTTGGCATCACCCGCTTCTAAATCCCAGCTTCAAAACACAACATCATCGTTTCCAACTTAGTTTACAACATCTACAACTATGGTTCGACCATGTTTTTCGACGACCCCCACTCACCAGACACCACCATCAAACATAAATGAAGACATAAAGAGATTTGAATTACCTTGTCACCGACCTCAATTGCGTTGATGCTTGGTCTAGGAGCGTCACTAAAAGAAGTATGTGTATCAAAACCAGGCGCTAGCGATTGTCCATGTTCTTCTTTGCTATGCGCTAGACTAGTTTTTGCTGGAGATGAGGAGACCATCACTCAGATGGTCTAAAACCTAATGTTATCAATGTTGTGTGCTTTTATATTTATCAAAAGGGATTAATCATTTAGTTAAATAGAGAGCAATAAATGAAAAGTACAAATATTAGGAAACATTAGGGTAATTGAGAAACGCGAGAATTATTCTGGACCAAACATTTTTCCTAAGTAAAAAGGCAATTCTTTTTGCTAAATCGCCCATTTTTCTGTTAGTTTTTTTTATCATACACATGTATATATTGTCAATCTTTAATTATACATATGTGTATGTACGCATTTAGAATTGAAAAATAAGTATTGAACATCTATATTTGATAATGTATATATGTACAAATGTGTATAAATGATTGTACATATATGTATGTATAGGAGGATTATTGTTTTGAACATGTTTTTTTTCCTGTGTACATATGTGTAAATATGTGTTTAAATGGAAAATAAGCATCGTACATATATATTTGATAATGTACACATGTATAATATAGATGTGACACCACAAAAATTCTAAATTTTGACCATTATGTTGATGTGACGAGTAAAACTACAAGGACGGAAATGGCACATTATAGAAAGTGAGAAATATAAAAGATGGAAAAAAATTAAACACACATAGGGTGTGTAGGTGGGTGGCGAAACCAGGGAGAAAAAGAGAGGGTTTCCTCTCAAAATCCAATCCTGACCATTATGTTTATGTGACGAGTAAAACTACAAGGACGGAAATGGCACATTATAGAAAGTGAGAAATATAAAAGATGGAAAAAAAAATAAACACACATAGGGTGTGTAGGTGGGTGGCGAAACCAGGGAGAAAAAGAGAGGGTTTCCTCTCAAAATCCAATCCTCAAATTCAGCCAAATCACAAGTAAATTGAGTATGTAATCCTTGCATGCTTAAAGGTTTTGAACCATCCATCCCTTACAAACCAAAGGTATGTGGTGAAATTGTATATGATGATTTTTGATGTTAAGTAGGTTTTCATGGTATGATGAAATTGATGTGTGTTGATGTTTATGATCATCATACTTATATATGTAAAATACTTAGACAATTTAGAGATTTGATTAAGTGTTAGTACATGCTAGGAAGTGGGTTTTAGCCTACGTATGAAACCTATGATTTAATTGATAAACCTATGACTTAAGGAATGTATGAACTTGTTGGGTTGAAAGATACATGGTGGTTTTGGTTGGAAAATTTAGCTAATATGATGGCTTAGTGATGATACCCACAAAGTGATTGATAAAAATGTTAAGTGAGTTTTATCACATTGTAAGTGTATCTATGTGTGACAATAGGCAAGTCAAACTGACCTAAAATGAAATGGGATGATGAATGAGTTATAAATATCCATAAGGGTGATGGCCATGGTATTAAATGACTAATCTAATCATCTTGTGGATATGATGTGATAGTTTTACTCTTGACAAGCTAGGTGGGAGCTTGGAAATGAATGGGTCAAACGGGTCAAAGGCGCGAGAAAGCTCGAACGGACGCAAGGTACGTAAAGCTTACACATCCTATAATAGAACCACTACTTATGTGATGGGAAGTATTTGGTTAATAACAAGGTTAACAAAGAACCAGATGCGGTTAGATAGGTAAATTTGTTAAGATGAGACCCCATGGTGTAAACCATGAAACAGGTCAAAATGGATAAAACTATGATGACCTAATATTAGTGATAAATAGGAATTTGTTAAGATGAGACCCCATTGTGTAAAACATGAAACATGTCAGAATGGATAAAATTTTGACGAGCTAATAGTGGTGACAAATAAGAATTTGTTGATATGAGACCCCATGGTGTAAACCATGAAACGGGTCAAAATGGGTAAAATTATGACGAACTATATTTATGGTAACAAACGATAACTTGTTAAGGTGAGACCCTATGGTATAAACCATAATGAGTCAAAGGGGTAAAAATGGTGTTGAATCACCTTTTGGTGACAAACAATAACTCGATAAGATGAGACCGTATGATATAAACCATAACTGGTCAAATGGGTATAAATGGTATTGAATCACCTTTGGTGACAACAATAACTTGTTAAAATGAGACCCTATGGTGTAAACCATAACGGGTCAAATGGGTAAAAAATGGTGTTGGATCACATTTTGGTGATAAACCAATAATGGGTCAAATAGACAACCAAGTCATACGGGTCAAATGGACAACCAAGTCATACGGGTCAAATGGTGATGTTATCACCATTTAAATTTGATATTTAATGCTTTGTCTTGTTGAGTTTTGTACCTACAGATAATCTTAATGGTAAGGGCATGCATTGCCAAAAATTAACAAAGGGGTTTGCAAGGTATTGTTAACGGTAACGGATCATACCTCTGGGTAAGGACTTAGGACACAACGACAGATGGTTGAGCTAGCCTTGGGGTAACAAACCACCTCACGGGGTGGTATTATTAGTAATTGAGTGAAATGGTCCTTAAAGCCAAAAATACGTCTATGATATGAAACATGGCTAAAATGAGTTTTGAAGTAAGATGACCTTAGAAATCCTTATGTCCTTAGGGACAAAATTAATCTTAATGGGATAACAAGCTAATCGTGTCCGTTAGCTTTCATTTAAACTTGTAAAAGTCCATCGGTTTCGAAAAAGGGCTTAAATTTGACTAAAATGATCTCGCATAATGGGTTTGGGTAAAATGCCTAACCGAAAGAAAGCTTTGTAATGCTAAGGCATCGTCTAGTGAAACCAACCATAATTTTGGTTATGGTTGGGAGTTAATGGGGTAAACAATGATAAAAAGAAATGGAAGCATAGAGCTAAAATGCTCAATGTCACACCCCAACCGATGGCGCAAACATCGGAGTGAGACGAAATAGATTGCTCATTACACATAACACTATAATTGTGACAAGTATTTAAATTTCATTTCATTGCTAAAAGGATCAAATTACATTGTTCGAAATGGAAATACAACAAGTTGAAACAACGAAGTATAATATAACAAGTAATAGAGTTTAAAATGCGTTTCTAGGCATCCTACTAAGTTCCATGCATCATCAACATCATCATAAACCTGCAACATGTTTTAAAAGCATAGTTCAATATAAAAGTATTGGCGAGTATACAAGTTTGGTGTACTAGCATATAAGTATAAAAATGATAATGAACAATCCACATGGCAAACCTAGTTATCAAGATTAACGTATAAATTGGCATGCGATTTACAAGTCAACCCTCTGATTACCGCAAGTATAAAGTATGAATAAACTTAACATGACCTCTCGTTCACGGGTGGTGCTTTACTCCTATATCCCTATACATGTTAAGTGGAGGCTCGTACGAAGTTAATGACAAGTTCATCACATAAGAATCACCCAGAAAACACGAATCAAACATAACATAATAGTAAGCATGTATTGGATTGTTTGTATGAATGATTGCATAAATGTATGTACGTGTTTTTGTATATGTAAACATGCTGCACCCAAAAAGTGTAAAACGGTAAAAAGGGCGTCGAGTATACTCACAATATTGCACATGCTTTCCGATTATCCGTGAGTGACGAGTTGTTGGAGAATAAGGATTAAAAGGTAAGGTTACATGATGTTTAGTAAGTGATGAGATTCGGGATTTAGAAATTAAGTATAAAAAGTATGTATACCAAAGTAATGTCTAGTTCTAAGAGCTCGTATATGACACCATATCAAGTGGTTTCATGGGTCCCAAATTGCCCATTGGAATCATAACAAGTAACTTAGAATCTAAGATATCTTAGCCTAAGTTTATGACGAACAATCATGACTCGATTGTTATCATAAATTCAACCATGTTTTATATAGATACGTATAGTTTATATAGTAATAATAACATCCTAAAACTAAGTCCAATCATGTATTATCATGTAGCATCATGTATGTCAAGCATGGAGGTTGAAACCTCATTATATGATTCACCACTACACTGTAACAACCCGCTTTTTGGGAAAGTCAAAGTCAAAGGAAGAAAAGATTGCTAATTGCGATCTATCACTCCTTGCTTAACTATTGATTGTATGTTAATGACTTGTAATCGAATCTTTTATTAAACCGCTTTAGTTGTATTATGTGGAGTATCTATTAATAATCGAGGTTTAATCGCATGTTTAATCGATAATCGACTTATCGCTAATCGCATCGCTATCGCACCGCTACTCGAATTATGTGTTCTGGATATTGTTTTACGTGTGTGTGCTACTATGTGTTACTTGTGCATGTTATGTTTATGTTGAGTTGGTTAATCGCAATCGCAATCGCAATTCTATCGCATCGCAAACGCTAAACGCAAGTTATTTATAGTGATTGTATGTTAGATATAGTAGTTAGTCTATTTGTGTAACTAATGGGTACTACTATCGCATCGCAACGCTCAACACGCGAATCAAAACGACAAAACTCAACGCGCCGGACACCTGAATCGAATGGCCAACCGATCGACTGGCCAACCGATCGACTGGCCATCCGATCGGATTGCCATCCGATCGAACCGCCATCCGATCGGTGACCAATCTGACACTTGTGCACTTTCCTCTTTTGGAAACCCTATAAATACCCTCCTGTCACATCATTTGTGATGTGACAGCTCCCTCACTCGACCAGCCGCACTCAAGCCCTATTTTCTCTCGATTTCTCGCGATTCTTGTAAGTTTTCAACTCAAATCTTGTACTTCTATGATCTACACGCACTCCTATATCTTTTTCACCTTTGAATCTTAACTTTTAACCGTGAAATCAACGGATTTGAGGTGTTCTAGGGTGATGTCATCATGGAGTTCTCATGAACTTCAAGAT
This sequence comes from Helianthus tuberosus, assembly GCA_030545235.1. NCBI lineage: Eukaryota > Viridiplantae > Streptophyta > Magnoliopsida > Asterales > Asteraceae > Helianthus > Helianthus tuberosus. The sequence goes on along the minus strand of CM060371.1, from coordinate 39,440,825 downwards.
TTGACTTCATTCCACCAAGAACAACTTAGATCTGAAAGATTTCCACATGAATAAATAATGATTTTGCATAGATCTAAACATTTTCAAAGTTGAAAGGATTGAAAGATAGTTTTCCAACTTTCTTTCAACTCTTTTACACTCAATGCATTCAAAACCGGTAGAACCGGAGCTCGTTCTGATCTTCTACTCTTTCTTAGTGATGAGTTGGTTCAAGATCTGGTTACTATCAAGGAGACAACCGATTTCAGGTTAAACAAGAACAACCGTCACGAACCAGTAAACTGCTCGGATCTGGGTGATTCCTGTTCGATCGGACAGCTTGGGACTTGACGAGGTTCTGTTGTTTAGTACGTTATCAGACCGTCTCGAACAAACCGCAACCTTTCAAAATAATCAAGTTCAAAACGATTGGATTCGTTGGGACGGATTGTCGTCCGATCGGACATCCGATCGAACCGCAATCCGATCGGATTCCACTTGAACTTCCAACACTTACACATTTTTTTCAACTTTTAAGGAACAACAGTCTCCAACGGATTGCTATCCGATCGGATTGCTATCCGATCGAGTGACCATCCAGCTGTGAACTTGTTCTCACTGAGTGTCTTGCCAATCGGATCGCTATCCGATCAAACGGCCGTTCGATCGATCGACCTGAAGGGTAGAGATACTTCTCTGTTTTCAAAATACTACAACGAAAACTTCAAAGCCATCATACACAAACACATCCTTACCCAACGAATGTCAATCCGACCGAATGGCCATCCGATCGGATTGCCATCCGATCGGATTACCGTTCGACACTTGGTCACTTTTCACCTTTTTACGCAACGTTCTTTGCTTTCGCTATCGTTAACTGTTCAGGCTAATCACTCTAGCGCTCCCTTTAATCCATTTCCATCGCTGTGAGTATACTCGATCCCTTTTTGCTTTATGTACTTTTGGGTGTTACATACGTTACTTATTCTAAATCACATCAATCACACAACGCAAACACTATTTATACGCTGACCGTTATTGCATGATACGTGTTACTCGATGAATGCTTGTATGTTATGTTAACATAGTGATTGTTGCCTGACGCCTTAGCAACGATAGTACTATTTGTTTAGACTCAGCACCTGTCGTGGACGGGGGTTGTTAAGGTTACCTCTCGCATGTCACAAAGGTGATATGTGTTGCGCATTCTACAACTCGCAGTCTAGTATGTGCATATTTCATTGTCGATAACCTACTAGCTTCGCATTATACATGTTACATGTTGGTTACGCGTAAACGCTTTCGAACTCTATTATATCTATTAAACTTGTATGCTCACATTTACACTATGTGTATTGACTTTATTTTAACGTATGTGACAGGTGCTTAGGATGCTTGCTTGCTACTTGATGGAATCGAGCTTAAGAGAGTCTAGAAACCAACAAAGACAATTTATTTTTATTTAAATCTGAGTTGTCGGAACATGTTATTCATCTTTGAGATATTGTTGTCTGAAATAACTGATTTCCTTAATAGGTTATGGTATGGGACATAATATTAACTATTCGGTAAAGTAGTTGTTATGGAATTTCTCTTGGACAATCTGTTTCGCTCAGTGCCATGCCCCGATGTTTCCGTCATCGATTGGGTGTGACAGATTGGTATCAGAGCCATAACTATAGGGAATTAGGCAAGACTCGACCTAGTCCGGGTCGATGTCTTAGAAATGACCTAGTCTATAGTCTAGGTACCAACAGACCGACTTGTGCATACCCAGTATGGGTCTTTATACGAGCTTACTTGCTCTCTCTCGCTCGAACTCGTTGTACACTACACTGTTGCACGAACATCGCATACTATAGTTCTGTTCAAGATCAGCCTTTCCTAAGGCTGATTACACACGTAAACGAATGATCTGGTTGAGATTAGGTGTGAAAACCGCAAACTCTCAACCAGATTCCTCGTTCGAATTTCTATTTTTACTATAAACAAGAGAATTGCGTTGAATTAGGAGTGAAATCCATACTTTGACGCAAATCTCCTTATCTATTTATCATAACAAACAGGGATGTAGTTGCTAAGTTAGGGGTGAAACCCGAACCTTGATGACTCGTTCCGCTCTATACTTTTGGTTTACAAAACTCTCACCAAGGTCTCGACGGACTCCAATGACTTGGGTCATGCTGTAACTGGAAGGATGCGTGCCGATCGCTCAAATTGAAGCGAGAGCACTGTCCAGAAGGCCAAAGTATGCACTGAAGGTCCTTGTGAATAGTCGAATCACTTTGGGTAGTCGATGTCTACACATACCCGAGATAATCTCTCTTCGATTTTATGTATTTCGATTCTGGAATCCGCAGCTGCTATCTGTGTGATCTATCGATTTTATGAGGATTTTATGTGATTTTATGTGTTTATGTGTTCGATATTGGTGATTTACTCGCTTTTCGCTTTAATCAGCACGCACAACTCGCACTGCACTTCTACCTCACACCGCTGACAAATCGCTGGTCATTATTCGCAACCGCTGCTCGCTAATCGCACTCGCTATACTTAATCGCTATACGTGCTGTGATGGATAGGTGAATACGTGCAAAATATGTGTTGGGTTAGCTTATGTGTGCTTACGTGCTTATATGCTTATGTGCTTATGTGATTCTGTGATTATGTGCCTACGTGATTTGGTGAATCGATGTGTTCCTGAGCTTTATAGTGAATCGATAGTTTACACTAGACCCTTGTATAGTCGATGGTTAATCGAAATTGTGTTTGAGTCCTATGGCGATGTCTGTTGCAGACAATGTCATCGTTTGGATCATTCCACTCTCGTGCAGCTCGCCGAAACCATGATGACAAACGCATCGCCGCTCTCGTCTCTAAGAAAATGGCGAAAGTCATCCCCCAAATCGTCAGTGAACTGAACGAGAATGCAAGCAAGTCCTCGGAAGAGTCCAGGACTGATGCTCCTAAGGCTGTTTTTAGCTTCAAGCAGTTCAAAGCCTGCGGACCAAAGGAATTCACCGAAGAAGATGGTCCTACGGCCATGTTTCAATGGTTTGATTCTATCGAAGTCACCCTGCGCCAGAGTGGCTGTCCAGAGAACCTGCGCACCGCCAATGCTACAGGCGTCTTTTAATCCCCCGCTCTTGATTGGTGGACGGCCGAGAGGAACAAACGAGGAAACGATGCAGCTTTCGGATTGTCTTGGCATGAGTTGAAGAACATTATGATGCAAGAGTTCTGCCCTCCCCATGAACTCCAAAAGCTTGAGGATGAATTCTGGCACATAAAGCAGGATGGCGGAGATAACGCTGGCTTAACTGCTCGCTTCAAGCAGTTGAGTATTATCTGCCCTGGTCAGGTTACTACCCCAGATATTACAATCAAGAAGTATATCCGTGCTCTTTTGGATTGCGTCGCAGACTTTGTTCATGCTGCAAAGACGACAACAATCGAGGAAACCTACCTGCTCGCCGCTGAGATCAACGATAAGCGAGTCAGGGCTGGTTATTCTGACAAAGCTGCCAAGAATCTGCATCAAGTTACCGCTGCTTCAATCGCTGAAACCACCGCCTCACCACAATCTTCGAAGCTCTCACGCCGCAAGAGGAAGAACAACAGCAGTTCCAGCAACAAGAACTGCGCAGTTACTGCTGCCCCGCTCCAAACAGCGCCTGCCCAACTGCAACCTCAACACCGCCAAGTAGCGGCACCTGTGGTCAATGCACCGCCTGCCAAGCGTGCATACACTGGGCCACACCCGCTTTGCCCTACTTGTACTTATCATCACCCGGTGGGTATCGCATCCTGGTTCTGTGTACATTGCAATATGTACGGCCACTTCACCGCAAACTGCCGTACAGGTCCACGTCAAACCCCAGCTCCAGCTCAAGGTCAAGCCCCTGATCAACAAGCTCTACTTCCTGCTCCTCAAGGCCATCAAGCAGCTCCTGCACCCGCAGCTCACGCTCGAGCTTGTTTTGCATGTGGTGATCCCAACCACTTTGCAAACATGTGCCCCAACAGGGTAGTGAAGCAAGAGCCCCAGCAGCAACAATAGCAGCAGCAGCCCGTGGACGTGCCTTCAACATCAACGCCCGTCAGGCTCAAGCAGACAACAATGTGGTCAATGGTACGTTCCTTGTGAATGGTATATATGCTTCGTGTTTATTTGATACTGGAGCCAATAACTGTTTTGTATCGTTTGTATTCGAAAAGCTCCTTAATCGTAAGCGCACCCATCTACCCTTGACGTTCGATGTTGAAGTTGCCACCGAAAGAACCGTCGCTGTCAATTCTGTCCTACGTGATTGTACTCTCGAACTCAACAATCACATCTTTTCTTTCGACCTTATTCCAATGCAGCTCGGTAGTTTCGACATCATAGTAGGCATGGATTTTCTTCGCGAAAATCGTGCTGAAGTTGTTTGCTTCGAAAAGATGATTCGTTTCTCGCTCTCTAATGGTGATCAACTTTGTGTGTATGGCGAAACTCCTTCGAAAGGTCTTAAACTCATGTCATGTGTCCAAGCTAGCAAGTATCTCCGCAAGGAATACAGAGCTTTCTTGGCTAACATTGTAGTAGCGGAGAAGGAAAAGAAAGGAAACTCAGGAGTGAAAGACGTTCCCGTTGTTTGTGAATTCCCCAACGTTTTCCCCGATGATTTACCTGGATTACCTCCCGCTCGTGATATCGACTTCCGAATCGACCTCATTCCTGGAGCAAACCCTGTTGCTAAAGCGCCTTATCGTCTCGCTCCTTCTGAAATGCGCGAACTCTCGAGTCAGCTCCAGGAACTACTTGACAAAGGCTTTATTTGCCCTAGCACCTCTCCTTGGGGAGCGCCTGTCCTTTTCGTCAAAAAGAAGGATGGATCGTTCCGGATGTGCATCGACTATAGGGTGTTGAATAAGCTGACAATCAAGAATCGCTATCCTTTGCCTAGAATCGATGATTTGTTTGATCAGTTACAAGGTGCTACGTGTTTTTCGAAGATCGATCTACACTCAGGCTATCACCAGCTACGCATTCAAGAGGAAGATATACCCAAAACCGCTTTCCGAACCCGATATGGTCACTATGAGTTTGTTGTTATGCCTTTTGGTTTGACTAACACTCCCGCAGTTTTCATGGACTTAATGAATCGAGTGTGCAAACCCTTTCATGACCGCTTCGTCATCGTGTTCATCGATGATATCCTGATCTATTCCAAGTCAAAAACCGAACACTCGCAGCATCTACGTTTTGTTGTTGAGTTACTCCAGGGAAACCGTCTCTATGCCAAGTTCTCCAAGTGTGAATTTTGGCTGGAGGAGGTCCAATTCCTGGGTCACATTGTCAATAGTCAAGGAATTCATGTCGATCCTGCGAAGATCGAGGCCGTTAAGAGTTGGGTTACACCTAAGAACTCGTCTGAAGTCCGTTCTTTTCTCGGACTGGCAGGCTATTACCGCCGATTTATCGAAGGTTTCTCTAAAATCGTTGTGCCGCTTACCTCTCTTACGCATAAGGATAAACCTTTCGTTTGGTGAACCAAACAGGAGGAAGCCTTTCATACTCTCAAAGCTATGCTTTGCAATGCTCCCGTGCTCTCACTGCTCGACGGAAACGACGATTTCGTAGTCTACTGCGATGCCTCGAACCTTGGTCTTGGTTGCGTTCTCATGCAACGAGACAAGGTTATCGCGTACGCTTCTCGACAGCTCAAGATCCACGAGAAGAATTATACAACCCACGACCTCGAGCTCGGTGCAGTTATTTTTACGTTAAAGATTTGTCGACACTACCTTTATGGTACCAAGTGTACGATCTTCACCGATCATAGGAGCCTACAACACATCTTTAACCAGAAAGAACTGAACATGCGCCAACGCCGATGGGTTGAACTACTCAACGATTACGACTGTGAGATTCGTTACCATCCAGGCAAAGCAAACATCGTTGCCGATGCTCTCAGTCGACGAAGCTATTTGCATAGCGTTCGTAATTCCCAAGCCCAGTTTAATCTCGAAGCTCTCATCCATGATGCGCAGCATGCTTGTTTTACCGAACGAACTCTGAAGAAGGAAAAGATTCTAAACGATGGCGCCCAACTCAAAAATAAGTCGAATGGTATCTTTCATTACTTGGACGGAATTTGGATTCCCAAGCGTACGAATTTGCAACAACTTTTGATAGACGAAGCCCACAAATCTCGGTATTCTATTCATCCCGGTACCGACAAGATGTACCAGGACCTGCGCTACAAGTACTAGTGGTCGGGTATGAAGAAGGATATTGCTATCTATGTTTCGAAGTGCTTGACTTGTTCCAAAGTCAAGGCTGAGCATCAACGCCCCTCTGGCTTACTCGTACAACCCGAGATCCCAATGTGGAAATGGGAGAGTATAGCTATGGACTTTAGAACGAAACTTCCGCGTACTCAATCGGGTCACGACAGCATTTGGGTTGTCATCGATCGTTTGACTAAATCAGCTCATTTCCAGCCGATACGAGAAACGACAGACAAAATCCTCCAGATTCAAGACAATTTGCTGAAAGCTCAGAGCCGACAAAAAAGTTAAGCCGATAGACGCCGCAAGCCCCTTGAATTTGACGTTGGTGATCACGTACTCCTAAAGGTTGCACCTTGGAAGGGGGTGATCAGATTCGGCAAGAAAGGAAAGCTCGCGCCTCGATATGTTGGACCCTTTAAAATTCTGGAAAGGATTGGAAAAGTGGCCTACAGACTCGAACTACCGGAGGAACTTAGTAATGTCCACCCGACTTTCCACGTTTCGAACCTAAGAAAGTGCTTGGCCGACCAGGAATTTCATGTTCCTCTCAAAGATTTACAATGGACGAAACCTTACACTTCGTGGAAAAGCCTGTCGAGATCGTGGGACGAGAAACCAAGGTGCTCAGACGCTCACGCATTCCCATTGTGAAGGTTCGCTCGGAAGGCAAACGCGGCGCCGAGTTCACCTGGGAACTCGAAAGTGACATGAAGGTGAAGTACCCGCAACTGTTTGTTACGCCTACTTCTTAAATTTCGGGACGAAATTTCCTAAAGTAGGGGAGGCTGTAACAACCCGCTTTTTGGGAAAGTCAAAGTCAAAGGAAGAAAAAATTGCTAATTGCGATCTATCACTCCTTGCTTAACTATTGATTGTACGTTAATGACTTGTAATCGAATCTTTTATTAAACCGCTTTAGTTGTATTATGTGGAGTATCTATAAATAATCGAGGTTTAATCGCATGTTTAATCGATAATCGACTTATCGCTAATCGCATCGCTATCGCACCGCTACTCGAATTATGTGTTCTGGATATTATTTTACGTGTGTGTGCTACTATGTGTTACTTGTGCATGTTAAGTTTATGTTGAGGTGGTTAATCGCAATCGCAATTCTATCGCATCGCAATCTAATCGCAAACGCTAAACGCAAGTTATTTATAGTGATTGTATGTTAGATATAGTAGTTAGTCTATTTGTGTAACTAATGGGTAATACTATCGCATCGCAACGCTCAACACGCGAATCGAAATGACAAAACTCAACGCGCCAGACACCTGGATCGAATGGCCAACCGATCGAGTGGCCATCCGATCGGATTGCCATCCGATCAAACTGCCATCCGATCGGTGACCAATCCGACACTTGTGCACTTTCCTCTTTTGGAAACCCTATAAATACCCTCCTGTCACATCATTTATGATGTGACAGCTCCCTCACTCGACCAGCCGCACTCAAGCCCTCTTTTCTCTTGATTTCTCGCGATTCTTGTAGGTTTTCAACTCAAATCTTGTACTTCTATGATCTACACGCACTCCTTCATCTTTTTCACCTTTAAATCTTAACTTTTAACCATGAAATCAACGGATTTGAGGTGTTTTAGGGTGATGTCATCATGGAGTTCTCATGAACTTTAAGATTTGACTTCATTCCACCAAGAACAACTTAGATCTGAAAGATTTCCACATGAATAAACAATAATTTTGCATAGATCTAAACATTTTCATAGTTGAAAGGATTGAAAGATAGTTTTCCAACTTTGTTTCAACTCTTTTACACTCAATGCACTCAAAACCGGTAGAACCGGAGCTCGTTCTGATCTTCTACTCTTTCTTAGTGATGAGTTGCTTCTAGATCTGGTTACTATCAAGGAGACAACCGATTTCGGGTTAAACAAGAACAACCGTCACGAACCAGTAAACTGATCGGATTTGGGTGATTCCTGTTCGATCGGGCGACTTGGGACTTGACGAGGTTCTGTTGTTTAGTACGTTATCAGACCATCTCGAACAAACCGCAACCTTTCAAAATAATCAAGTTCAAAATGATTGGATTCGTTGGAACGGATTGCTGTCCGATCGGATTGCCATCCGATCGGACCGCAATCCGATCGAATTGCACTTGAACTTCCAACACTTAAATATTTTTTTCAACTTTTAAGGAACAACAGTTTCCAACGGATTGCTATCCGATCGAGTAACCATCCTGCTGTGAACTTGTTCTCACTGAGTGTCTTGCTAATGGATCGCTATCCGATCGAACGGTCGTTCGATCGATCGACCTGAAGGGTAGAGATACTTCTCTGTTTTCAAAATACTACAATGAAAACTTCAAAGCCATCATACACAAACACATCCTTACCCAACGAATGTCAATCCGACCGAATGGCCATCCGATCGGATGACCATCCGAATGGATTGACATCCAATCGAATGACCATCCGATCGGATTGCCATCCGATCGGATTAGCGTTCGACACTTGGTCACTTTTCACCTTTTTACGCAACGCTCTTCGCTTACGCTATCGTTAATTGTTCAGGCTAATCACTCTAGCGCTCCCTTCAATCCATTTCCATCGCTGTTAGTATACTCGATCCCTTTTTGCTTTATGTACTTTTGGGTGTTACATACGTTACTTATTCTAAATCACATCAATCACACAACGCAAACACTATTTATACGCTGACCGTTATTGCATGATACGTGTTACTCGATGAATGCTTGTATGTTATGTTAACATAGTGATTGTTGCCTGACGCCTTAGCAACGATAGTACTATTTGTTTGGACTCAGCACCTGTCGTGGACGGGGGTTGTTAAGGTTACCTCTCGCATGTCACGAAGGTGATATGTGTTACGCATTCTACAACTCGCAGTCTAGTCTGTGCATATTTCATTGTCGATAACCTACTAGCTTCGTATTATACATGTTACATGCTGGTTACATGTAAACACTTTCGAACTCTATTATATCTATTAAACTTGTATGCTCACCTTTACAATATGTGTATTGACTTTATTATAACGTATGTGATAGGTGCATAGGATGCTTGCTTGCTACTTGATGGAATCGAGCTTAGGAGAGTCTAGAAACCAACAAAGACAATTTATTTTTATTTAAATCTGAGTTGTCAGAGCATGTTATTCGTCTTTGAGATATCGCTGTCTGTAATAACTGATTTGCTTAATAGGTTATGGTATGGGACATAATATTAACTATTTGGTAAAGTAGTTGTTATGGAATTTCTCTTGGACAATCTGTTTCGCTCAGTGCCATGCCCCGATGTTTCTGTCATCGGTTGGGGTGTGACATACACACACCATCATGAAGATGGTGGGAGGGTCATGAATAACAAGAAAATAAATCTATCCTAACAAGCCACAAGAGTGTTCACAAGGCTCAAATGAAGGAGTGGAACTTAGTTTGGAAAGCCAAGGCTTCCATTTGTTCACACTTCACAAGTCACAAGTTCATCATATGGATGATGATGACTTGTGCTTGTTTTCATCATTGATTAACCACATATAAACAGAATTTAAATGGGTGTTTGAACCCAAAAATTTGATGGAAATCCCTTAAACACAAACCCACAACCATAGACTAAGTTGTGAGCTTGGTGGGAACAAGATTCCACCAAGTTTTCTATCAAAACATGAACATATGAAAAGATAAAAACAAGTAGAAAGTTTAGTGCACTTTAGACCTAAAAAATGGTGAGGTTTCACCTTAGTTTGCCCAAGAAAACTTGTGAAAACCTTCCTAGAGGTTATCCAAGTGTTTTAGAAAAAAGAAACAAAGAAGAAATAGAAGAAGAAGAAGTGAGTGGAAACTCACTTTTAATGGTTGAAAGTTTCTGTTAATGTTGCTGAAACTCATCTGAGTTTATGAGGGATTTGAGAGTGATTAGGAGCTTGTAAAAGTGGGAAAAGGGATGGGGAAGTGTTCTTTATATAGGGAAGGGATTAGGGTTTCAATGGGTTGGGCTTTGAATGTAATTAGTGGGTATTAATCATTGGAACAAGACAACCAAACTCAGCCCAAAGGCTGCTTATATTTTTTTTTTGAACACTATAAGATGTATATTTGCTGATTATATTATGTATTTATGATGTGACAAAGTTTATTTAACATGTACAAGGCCTATTATGTGAAATAAATATGTTTTAAGTGAATGAAGTAGAATAAGACATGTAATTGACTAATACGCAGCAAAGTAGAAGAAGAAATGTGATTGACTAATACGCAGCAAAGTTGAAGAAGACATGTGATTGACTAATATGCAGCAAAGTAGAAGAAGACATGTGATTGACTAATACGCAGCAAACAAGTTTGTATAATAGGTGTTTAGGTACCAATCGAGTGACAAAAAAATATATAAGTTAGTCTTATAATTGAATGATCAAGCATCTGTATGTATGGAAGGTTTAATATTGCAAATGCGCGATAGTTGTTTATGAGTTAAACCTTCGTTTATGAGAATTATGAATCATGTATTAAACGAATGTATGTGTCAAGGTATAAACATGTATAAATAATGTATATATCACATAAAAGATCAATTTTAGTATGATCAAAGTCTCGGATTTACAATGGTTCGAAACGAGAAACGATTACAGAGGAAACGAGTTTCCAAAAATAGAATTATGATACAACCTTTCTAAAAACGAAAAGCTACGAAAAAGCGAGGCGTTACACTCAATGCCTTCTTAACAGGTCGGTTGGGTAAAACTTCAAACCAAAAGAATTTGTGATATTTACGTATGATTATAGTCGGGGAAAATAAAGTAAGAACGAGAGTAAAGAAAAATAAATGGACGCATTGAGCTTAAATATTCAATGCCTTCTTAACGGGTCGGTTTGGGTAATAAACATCAAATCGAATGATAGTAGAGAAAACTTAAAAAAATACGGGTCCGGGTAGTGGATTATGGATTAATGGTAATACGAAAAAGTCCCAAGCGAAATAATTTGGGTTTGGACCGACTTGGCTGCATATTTGGCGAAAAATGGTAAAAATTTGGTTAAGTGTAAAAAGTGTCCAGCTTTGGAAACTTTATAGAAAAGTGGCTCCATCGCACCACGCGGGGGAGAGACCTTGCTCCTCCGTGACGTGTGGAGAAGCCCAATCAACGAAGTGGTCAAATTTTGTCCCCTCGCGCCACGCGGAGGGTGTCACACCCCAACCGATGGCGGAATCATCGGGGCGCGGCACTAGGCGAACCAGATTGCTCAAGAGAATCCATAACGACTAATTTAGCGACAATATTTAACAAGTTCAATATCCCATACTATCAAACAAATATTCCACAAAAAGTCATACATATTTCAAGTCTCTCAAACACAATCCAATCCGACAACCTAGATTTTTATTGTGGGTTTCTAGACTTCCTATCCATTTGCAGCAAACAATCCATCAACCTGTCACATACATTAAAATAAAGTCAATACATAATGTAAAGATGAGTACACAAGTTTAGCATAAGTATAGTATAAAAGCGTTTACGCATAACCAGCATGTAACACATAACAAGGCGAATCAAGTAACTATCAACAATGATACAAGCTAACCACATGACTGCGAGTAGAGTATGCGCGACACGTGTTCACCAAAGTGAGCTCGTGAAGTAAAGTATGTGATCCTTAACAACCCCTGAATAAACAGGTGCTGAGTCCAACCTATAGTACTATCGTTGCTAAGGGTAGTAGGGCAAGTCATCAATGTGTAACATAGCAACAAGTATTCAACTAATCACGTATATCATGCGAGTACGGTTAGCGTTTATAAAGCGTTTAAGTGTTGTGTGTTTTTTATAGAAAATGTATGTAACACCCAAAAGTGCGTTAAGCGAAAAAGGGTTCGAGTATACTCACAGTGCGCGTTTAGCAAGTAAACACGTCCTGAAATGGATTGAAGGGAGCGCCGGATCAGCCTGCGTACGGGAACAGAAGCGTAAGTCCTCCAAAGTGCTGAAACGGTCGAAATCGAAGTGTTGGGTGGGAAACAGACTCTTGGTACGAAGGGGTGCCTTCGTACGAAGCTAGTGCCTTTGTACTGGCAGCTTGTTTCCATGTCCAAAATCGAGTGTTCTTCACGTCTTGCTTCGAGAAATCGAGTGTTCATCCCTCCGACCTTAAGCTACAGATTAAACTTAGAGTCGGGGAGGTCTTTGTTTGAATCACGGGTGAAAGTTGGGTTGTGTTGTGCGAAGTCAGTGCCTTCGTACGAAGCCAGACTTCGCACAGAACAGTCCAACTCGCATTCGTGGCTGTTTTTGCGTACGAAGCTGCGTTTTCGCCTGAATCGGATGTATTTTCGAGTCCTATTCATGACGGTTTCAACACCACTTCGTCCCACTATCCAATGAACGAAATACGGGTCGGTTTTGGTCCATTTTTGTTTAAAAAATCGAGTTCAAAAGGGTTTTCACTTGGATTAACACTTTGGTGAGTGTGAAATCTGCAGATTTCTAACTTGGGAAGCCGTAGCTAGGCCCAATACACTCGGTTAAGTGTAGATCCATCGTAAAACAAGAAGTTTTGATGAAAAAGATGAAGGTTTTCATGAAAAGGATGAAGTTTAGATGAAAAAGATGAAGATCTATATAAAAGATGAAAGTTTTTGTAAAAAGAAAGAACTTTGGATGAAATCGGAGTGAATCTTGTGGAACATCGTAGTGGAAAACGTTGTGGAACATGAAAAAATTATAAATCTTACTTGAAAACAGTTGGACAGCAATTCGACAACGTTTTAGATGAAATGGCAACAATGAATGAAATGGAGAAGTGAGGTGAGTATTTATAGAGGAGAGCTGGTGCCCTTGTTCGAAGCTGGCTGCCTTCGTACGAAGGGGCCAGTGTGGTGTACAAGATCTCCGTTTCGCGTGTAGGATGCTCGTTAGGTGCGTTTTGTTGCGTTAGTTGGTATGAGTACTTTAAGTATTTTAGCGAGATATTAAGTATTGCGTTGCGTTGCATTTTAGCGCGATAAATCGAGTGGTGTGAGTAGCATTTGAGCGTTTTGAGCGATGTAATCAACACATATAACATATTAAACATGTAAACACACAAATAACACAAGTAATATCACTAAATCCGCGTTTCGAGTTTGCGTTGCGATAAGCGTTAAGTAATAAACGTTTAATGTGATAAAATGCGATAAGTAAGTGTTGTGAAATTTGTTTTAAAATGTAGTTAACCCATGAATATAATCCGAATCTCTGTGTACAAGCGTTTACGAGTGAAATGACGGTAAGAAGGGAACAACCAAAGTACGGGTTGTTACAGAGGGAACCCTCTTTCAGCAGAGTTGTTTTTCTTTGTTATTTTTCTGATGCGTTGATCATATAACATAAACACTAATCGTTTTGGTGTTTATGATTAGTTTATACAAAGGTGGACACCTGACGGATGACAAAGCACGCAAAGAACCGAACACTCTTAAACACCACTTCCTCAGGAACATCTTTTCGGAAGAGTTAAAACATGATCATGCTTGACAAAATTTTCTAGTCTAAAACCTTATTGTTTTTAAACTGTAATATACATATGTAATAGTCCGTTAAGTCAGTTCGTCTGGATTAACAGTTAACCCGGACTACTAAGTTCTTTGTAAAAAAAATATATATGGGACCTATTTATCTGAATATTTAAAATGTTGAAATAAACGAGAACGAGTGTTACAACAAGAATTGATAATATACACATGTGTATTGTCACACCCCAACCAATGGCGGAAACATCGGGGCGTGGCACTAGGCGAACCAGATTGCTCAAGAGATCCATAACAACTATTTGTTACCAATATTTTTAAAGGTTCATTGTCCCATACCAATCAACAAATATTCAACAAGTAATTATTACAGATAACGAGTTTCTCTCGAACAAAACAAGTCCGACAACCTAGATTTCTATTGGTGTAGTTTCTAGACTGCCTATCTTGATTTCCAGCAAAAGATTCCATCAACCTGTCACATACGTTAAAATAAAGTCAATACATAAAATGTAAAGGTGAGTACACAAGTTTGCATAGCATATAGTAGAGAAAAGCGTTTTACGCATAACCAGCATGTATCACGTAATGGGCGAAGCATGTGACTATCAAAACTATGTTCACACTTAACCACGAGACTGCGTTGCAGAGCATGCGCGACACATGTTCAGCGAACACGTGAAGTAAAGAGATGTGATCCCTAGCAACCCCTGTCCACGACAGGTGCTGAGTCCAAACTATAGTACTATCGTTGCTAGAGGTGGTATAGTGTAACACTGTATAGCATAGTACAAGCATTCAAAGTACACGTATAGCATGCGGGAACGGTTAGCGTTAAAAGTGTTTGCGTTGTGTGTTGTTGTGTTTTGATAGAGAACGTATGTAACACCCAAAATTGCATTAAAAGAAAATGGGTTTGAGTATACTCACAGTGTGTGTTTATCAAGTAAACACAACCTTGATTGGATTGAAGGGAGCGCGTTGGGGTTAGCCTGAGCATAGAACAGTAGCGTAAGCGTTGAACAGTGCGTAACAGCGTGTCGGAAGTGTTAAGTGTCAAATGGTGATCCAATCGGATGGGTATCCATTCGAGCGGATGGTCATCCGGACGGATGGTCATCCGAGCGGATGACCATTCGAACGGATAGCCATTCGAATGTGTTGTGTTTGTTTGTAAAATTGTTAAAGTTTGAAGTTTGATCAAAACGTTTAAGTATCGAAAGTTACAAAGGGCAGGCCATCCGGTCAGATGGTCATCCAGACGGATGGCCATTCGATCAGATGGTCTGTTGTTTGAATTTTTGACAAAATTTTCTAACTAAAAGTTTGAAGTTTAACGGAGATGGCATAACGACGTGTCAAACAAAGGAAAACACACCAAGTCCAGCTCATTCGATCGGATGGGAACCACACCATTCGATGAGACTCACTGTTCTCGATGGAATTTCATATTCAACCCGTTAATCGGTCATCTCTCCGGTGGAAATCTGTTTTCAAGCCGGCTCTCAACTAGGAAATGAGTAGAGAGTCTGAATGAGTCGAGATCCCATCGGTTCTGTGTAGAGAGTTGAAGAAAAGTTTGAAAATAGTAGAAAAGTGTTGAAATATTGTTGAGATTATGTTAAAAAGTGTGGAAATCCTTTAGATCTGAACCAAATCTTGATGAGATGATGTCACACAACAGTTTGCATAAGCAACCGAGTGAACACCACCTTTAAGGAGTCCAAATCAAGCGATTTCAGAGAAAGTAAGTGTTTGTGTGTGATTTTGATGAAGAAGATGATGTAGAAGTGTTTAGTGATGAAGATTGTACAAGATTTGAGGAAAAATACTTACGAAATAGCCTTGAATTAAGAGAAAAGTGACTGAGAATGACTTGGGAGCGTGTGGTCGGATGGAGGTGTCAAATCAGTGAAAAGGGGGTGTACGGGTACTATTTATAGGCTGAGAGAGGGAGTTAAGGCGGTGTAGAAAGGTGTGCGTGGTCGGATGGCTTGTCGATCGAATGGTCATCCGATCGGATGGCCATCCGAGCGGATGGTCATCCGGACGGTAGTCCATTCGATCGGTTGTTCATCCGATCAACCGAGTTACGTTTTGTTAGTTTCCGACTTTCGTTTTGTGCGTTAAGCATTGCGTTGCGTTTAATCGAGTTGCAAGTATGTGTTGAGCGTATAAGCGTTGCATTGACATCACATTAAACAAATAATCAGATAAATAACACACATCACACAAATGCATAAAGTAAATTCGTGTTTCAAGTTTGCGTTGAGTTTGCGTTGCGATGGCGTTTAGTGTAAACATGCGATGTAATATGCGATAAAAATGCGTGTAAATAGTATGCGTTGTAAGTGCGTTAAAATGCAATAACTTCGTTTTGAATATGTGTTGTAATAAGCGTTTAAAATTCGTCAAAAATATAGTTTAAACCCTTTAGCGATATCGATATCTCGGGAGTACAAGCAATTAAGCAAGAAATGACAGATGACAGTAATGACCCGGAAAGTCGGGTTGTTACATGTATAATTAAAAATTGACAATATACACATGTGTATATTGGAAACCATATGTTGAGTTAATTTGATGTAATTTAAGCAAAGTAATAAAAAGTTGTATTGGACTCATAGTCATGGTCTTGGTATTGTCAATATGTAATTATTCATATATGTATTGATGTGTGCAAAATGCAACATATAAATTACATCAAATGAGACATAAAACTAACCCTTTATTAGTACTAATGTTGGAAAAAGCGTGTTTCTTTCTTCCTTTTGAATTTACAGGACCAAATGAGCTTAAACGAACAAAAGGAGCAAATAAACAGCCAAAACCAACATAAATACAAAAAGAAGGAATAAACGTAACATGCCCAACCCCTAGGCAACATCCCCAAAGCAAAAACAAGGCAACAGAAGCCTGACCACGAGGCCGTGCCCAGCTGGGCATGGGGCGTGGTCAGGGACCTGCACAAAAGACAAACCTGTAGAAGCTTCCACCCCCACTACGGGGGCGTGCCCAGCTCAGCACGGGGCGTGGTCAACGCAAAGATACGTAGAATCTTGATAAATCTTGGCAGTACAGATACGAAGTTGACCACGGGGCCGTGTGGGGCCCTCTGCTGACACTTGCAATTAATGAAGGAAGAGAAAAGGCTGGCCATGGGGGCGTGCCCGCTAGACACGGGGTCGTGGCCAGAGCTCTGTGCAGGCTATAAATAGGGGTGCTTGGTTCACTTCAAAGGCATCGCTTGGCAAACCACTACTCTCCCACTTTGCCACTACTCCACAACCACTACAACACCAACACCCACCACCATCATCCATCTTTAGAGTGTGTAGTGGTCTCGGGATCCAAGATTGATTGTAAGGGTTCTTGCCAATCAAAGGCCATGTTAGGTTCAGCCTCTTACATCACTTGGTGAAGACAAGTCTTTATTGTATTACTTTTGATTTTTAATCTTTCGGCACTTTTTATTTGGGTTTGTATTAATGACTTTAATAACTAGTTTCTTATATTGAAGGTGAATTTTTCTTATCATTTTTCCGTGGTGTCTTGAAGTTACTTTACTGTCTATATAAAGTAAAAGATTGCATCATTCATGTCTTTACGGTCTATATAAAGGCATGTTGATTACCTGGTCAGGGGTTAGGGGAATGGTTTGTTAAGGTTCTTGCCTTGTTCAGTGTATAGATCCTGCAAGGACCTGGTTCAAGCTTACTAGGACCTCCTTCAATACCCACTGGTATTGGATGGCGGGGGTGCGAATAGCTTGAACCCCTCATATGTAAACTACTATTAATACTTTAAACCGGCTTCTTGGGATTGTATCCTTGCTGACTCAAACCACTTAGCCAAGGGTAACGTCACCTTCAAAAGAGGGGCCTACCACTTTTCGCATTAATAACTAACTTAATTATCTTTCAATATTCCGACCCTTTGGGATTGTATCCCTGCTGACTCAAACCACTGGGTTGAGGGTAACGTCACCTTCAAAAGAGGGGCCTACTACTATAACTAAGATAATCTCTTAAAAAGTCCGAAAGTGCGAAAATCATCAAAGGATACATTAAAGGCAAGTCGGATCCAAGTAATTCTATCTTGTCTATCTGTTTTTATTTTATTTATATTTGCATTTTTAGTTTTTTTTTTATGTTTTAAAACTTTTCTTGAAAAAATTAGATTGATTAGACGTTGAGGATAAACCGGTACTAAAAGCTCTTGTGTCCTTGGATGACCTCGGTATCTTACCAACGCTATACTACGCTCACGATAGGTGCACTTGCCCAAGTGTGTGTTTAGTGTTAGTAGAATATAGTGTTTTATAAATTTAAAACTTGACTAATGCGTAAAATGAGCTCAAAATATCAATAAAAATACACCACGCTTCACACACACCAGTATGTACGTGTTTAAAACTGAAAAATAAGTATTGTACATCTATGTTTGATAACGTATATATATATGTACAAATGTGTATAAATGATTGTACATATGTGTATGTAAAGGAAGATTATGGTTCTGAACATGTTTTTCGAGTGTACATATGTGTAGAATAGTTGTTTAAAATTGAAAAATAAGCATTGTATATCAGCATCATCATCATCATATTTAGTAAATCCCACCAATAGCAAAGCAAAGGTAGGGTCTGAGGAGGGTAAGATGTAGACACCCTTACCTCTACCCCGTAGGAATAGAGAGGCTGTTTCCAGTGAGACCCCCAGCTCGATAGTAGTTTTGCATCAAGCCTTGGACATAAGGCACATAACACTCAGCAATCGGAACAAAGACCGATTAGGGCATGTACCCTTTTGTCTTTCAGCTATCAATGCCGCCACATGATGCATGATAAACCGTCCTTAACTTTTAACGTTATTTTCACGAATTTAGTAAAATAACGTTAAAATTAGTGTACTTTCACTTTTGTCCCTTGATGTCCCACACATATATACATTATATGCGCATATAGCAAGCGAGGAGTAAAGAATTGTATATATATATATATATATATATATATATGTATGTATATATGTTTGATAATGCACACATGTATAGTTTAAAAATTGATAATATATACATGTGTATAATTAAGAACAGGCAATATACACATGTGTATATTGGAAACCATATGTTGACTTATTTTGATGTATATTAAGTAAAGTGTAACAACCCGCGTCTTTGAAGTCAAAGTACAAGTCAAAGTTAAAGTCAAAGGAAGAAAAGATTGCTAAATGCGATCTGTCATTCCTTGCTTAATTATTGATTGTACTCTTTGACTTTGTAATCGATACTTTATTTTATGATACTTTAGTTGTATTTTGTGGAGTATCTGTAATAATCGTAGTCTATCGCTAATCGACTTATCGCTATCTCATCGCAATCGCATCGCAACCCGAATGATATATTCTGGATATTGTTCTACGTGTATGCGCTATCTATGTGTTACTTGTGCATATTTATTTATGTTTGTGGTGATTATTCGAAAACGCAATCGCAACTCTATCACAACGCAATCGCGAACTCGAAACGCAAGGTTACTTATGTTGTTAGTTAGGTTATTTGTGTAACTATTATTTAATACTACCGCATCACCTACTCGAAACGCATTGCAACGCTCAACGCACGAAACGAAACGTCGAAAACCAACTCGCTGCAGCCCTTCGATCGAATGACCATTCGATCGAATGGTCATCCGTCTGGATGACCATCCGATCGGATGGCTCTCCGATCGGACTGCCCTCCGATCGCATCACTTACACCGCCTCTTCTCTCCTTTCACCTATAAATAGCACCTGTCACATCATGAACAGTGATGTGACAGCTCTCTCGTCCGACCAACACACTTTGGGCTCTTTTCTCTCGATTTCTCGCGATTCTTGTAAGGTTCTAACTCAAATCTTGTACTTTCTTGATCTACACACACTCCTTCATCATTTTCACCAAGAAATCTTAACTTTTCACCATGAAATCTACCGATTTGGGCTGTTCTAGGATGATGTCATCATGGGTTCTCATGAACTTCAAAGTGTGACCTCATTCCACCAAAAACAACTCAGATCTAAGAGATTTCAACATGTTAAACACTGATTTCACCTGAATCTAAACATTTTCAAACCGATTTAAACTTCTTTCAACTCTTCTACACTCATTTACTCAAAACCGATAGAATCGGGGCTCGTTCAGACCTTCTACTCGTTCTATAGTGAAGGGTTGAACTGAGAATGGATTCCTATCGGAGAAGACGACCGATTCACGGGTTGAACATGAACAACCCTCAAGGTTAGTTAACTTATCGGACGGGGTGATTCCCGTCCGATCGGATGACTTGGACTTGATGGGGTTTCCGTTGTTTGACACGTTGTTATACCGTCTCGGTTTAATCGCAAAACTTTTCTAACTTAGCAAATTTTCCAAAACGAACAGGTTACTGAACGGACTGCCATCCGATCGGATTGCCATCCGATCGAATGACAATCCGAACGGATAACCTGTGGTTTCAACACTTAACATTTTCACAAAATTTCAAAGGAGTTAGTTTCAAACGAACCGCCATCCGATCGGACGGCCATCCATCCAGATGACCATCCGGCCGGATGACTTGATTGGTAGAAACACTTCTTGATTTACAAAATGATACAATGAAAACTTCAAAGTTCCATCATACACAAACACATCCATCCCAAACAAATGACAATCTGACCGAATGGCCATCTGACCGGATGACCATCCGTCCGGATTGTCATCCGATCGAATGACCCTTCGTCATTCTGTTCACTCGCACCGTTTAACGCGCCGCTCTTCGCTTATGCTATCGGTCTGTAATCAGGCTAACTTTCCAGTGATCCCTTCAATCCAATCCAAGACTGTGTTATTCATTTAACACGATCTGTGAGTATACTCGATCCCTTTTTGCTTTACGTACTTTTGGGTGTTACATAGGTTACTTATACTAAATCACATCGATCACACAACGCAAACACATTTTATACGCTAACTGTCACACCCCGATATTTCCACGTATTACCGGTGGGCCCGGTGGGGAGTATCGTGACGTAGTTGATTTCATCATAGTCAAATAATCACAGTTTAATGCACAGCGGAAGTCTAAAGTCATAATACAAACTGAATTGAAAGTATAATAAAATATTACACAACGGTTGTATGTGGATCCACATGCGGATCTAAAACAGAAAGAAAATATTGTTCAACAGACTTTAAGTATTAAAAGCTTGCAAGACTCTTTATTTAATACTCAGGAGTGTCCAGCCCATTACGCGTAGTACCTGCACTTAACCTTTTTGAAAAATACGTCAGTTTACACTGGTAAATACAATTAACTAACTCTTTTGAAAAGTGTTTATAAAATTGATTTTAAATGCACAAGGCACAAATATTCTTTTATAACTTGGGACAATTATTTAAAATAATCTTGTAAACAGATTTACATGTTTGTCGTCCATTTAGGACCCGGTTAGAAGAGCCGGATTAGATTAATAGACACAGCACAAGTATAGGCCCACAAGAGAGTGAGATACCGTTTTTACATACGCAACTGTCAGGTGTATGCCTACACCTCATGCTTAAGCCGCGGCCATTTCAAATAAATGAGCCGAGGATATCCAGGACATGGTCATTAACCCCCCAAAGGCATTGCATCAAACAAGACAGATTAAAATGGGTTATCTCAGTGGTTTAACCACTAATCGATTAAATATTCAATACCCTACCAAGCGGTATTATTATAATACCGTATCCCAAGCCCGTATAATGGAAAATAAGTTAAAAGTATTTACCTGAGCTAAAATGTAATTTTATTCTCAGCCGTATATCAAATCAGCAAGTACAACTAGCTTTTACTGGGATCCTATTCTGGAACGAAGGTTTTAATAACCTATTAGATTCCTAACGGGTCTTATTTAAGTTATAACTTAGACCGGTTAGTTTTAAAAAAAGGTTTACGGTTCAAAACGCAAAATTAAGCGAAAACCAGATTAGAATGTGATTTAGACCCAACAAGTATGAAGACTTGTATAAAATGGGTAAACTAAATACATTCTAGATTTTGAAGTAAAAATGATAAGGTTTGACCCGTTTTGGTTAATTTATGTAAACTAGTTACATAAACCGTACCGAATGCGTATATGCATAACGGGTATCCGAATGAGTCATATACAAGTTCCATAAGTTATTATGCTTTAAATTATGTTGTGATATCAGTAGGATATCTTCCATTATGCCCAAAACGAATTTAAAAACAATTTAAGCCCCGTAAGGGTATTTTGGTCATTTTAAAGTTTATAAAAGAGGTTAAATAGAAATCTGAGGTTCTGGTCTAAAACAATCAGTAAAAATATTTATTTTAACCCATTACATCAGTAAGATATCATACATATGTGAAATTTATCATTTATGGCCAAACTATGCACCGTAGGGGCATTTTGGTCATTTCACATATGCTTTAAGGGTCAAATTTGGAACCTGAGTTCAAGACTTAAACCTACTGTTAAAGTATAAAAATTTATTTTTAAAATCAGTAGGTAATAAGTCTTAGGTGCTAAATATGGTTTTAAACCATACTATGCGCCTATTTCACATAAAAGTCGGTATTTGACGATATTCGGGTTGTTTAAGGAAATCTGAGATTTTCATCAGTCTTAACTGATCAAAATATTTTATTTAATATATAAAATCTGTGGAAAATGGTTTGACATATAAAGGATGCGTAAAACTCATTTTATTAACGAAAAGGGCATTATCGTCAATTACCGAGTCCATGCAAGAACTCTATGTTATGATTAGTTTAAAATTTAACAAAAATTTCCAAAAATCCTTAAATATTATATTATATAAGTGGGTAGAAAGTTTGGTATCAAAATTTGGGTTTAAATATGATTTATACCAAAAATGCAATTTAATTAACAAAAAGCTTTCATTTTACGATATCTTGCATAACTCTTATTTCAGACCATAAACTGATGTCAAAATTTATGGACATGCTTATAAATCAGTAATAAAGATTTTGTCCTCTCACATTTTCAAAAATCTCGTTTTTTATATCAAAAGGGCATAACGGTCAACTTTTAAGCATTTAACGGGAACATGCAATGAACTAGGATTTCTATGGAACCATGTTGTATAACCTCAGATGGTTATACTAACATATAATATGGCTCTAAAGGAATCCTAAGGCATAACTAAACTAAGCAAAATCGGGTCAGAACTGAAAGTCAAAGCAAAAGTCTACTTTTGCGACTTTCGGTTTCGAACCGAGCATAAACTGAGAATTGTCGGGTTAAACATGCCTAAACATGTTCTTATATTATTTACCAAGTTATTTAAGTGTTAAAACATGTTCCATAACTTCAGCATTATCAGTTATGAATTATTTTGCAAAAACTGACTCGTTTGACTTTTTTATTAAGAAGTTTGACCCAACAATTGACTGGGGTAACGTGATAATTTGAAAGTGACCTTTTAAAGGTTTGTTACCTACATAATTACCAACACATAGCCACTTTCAATTCGAATAATGGCTGGACCGTTTGTGATTAATGACTAAGTCAAACCTTAATTACGACGACTTTGACTTTCGGTCATTAAGCTAATAAAACCATAACTAAAGAAGCTAAGAACACTTACAATAGTCCTTAGCACGAAATTTGAACTAGAGAAATCTTCCTTGAACAGCAGGAGGCTTTAGAGAGTGAGTTGTGAAGTGAAAAATTCAAGTGTGCAAGAACAAGTGAACATCAAGGCCCTTTATATAGGATTTTGGAAGCTCTATGATCAATCCATTTGTACCTAGGAGGTTACCAGATGTCCACAAGTGTCGCTAGGGCAGTAAAAACCAGTTGCTCAGTCCCTGGTATCAAAAACAACCATGCAATGGTGGTGGAAGAGGCTGCAACATGTAGCTGTGCAGGGAACTGTCGCTGGCACTGCTGTCGCGTCCCGCGTAGACCCTAAGGGATGTCTACGCGGCCCGCGAGGACATGTAATTCCGTAAAAAGTTTGCAATCTTTGCATTTTCAGTCCCTGGTCCATTTTAAGTTTATTTAACTTTCTTTTATTGCACTTATGACCCCCATAGTTAACTTTCAAGTGTCTTGGGTCATTATTTAACTTCGTTAAGCTCCCGGTTAGTTATGAGATCACCCGAAATGTACTTTTGTGCATCGAAACTCCACGAAATTATTATATGATATTCCTGTAAGTAAAAGGAAGTATTACAAAGTCTCGGGAATGTTAAAAGGTCACTCAGAGGTAACAATTAACATGTTGACATGTTTAACCCCTAAGATTTGTAACTTTTTCAATTTAAGCACAAATAGCTTCCTATGTCCGTCAATTTATTCATTCATGAATACGAACATCTTATGAGGTCATTCAGAGGCAGGAGTTTGGCATGTTGACACATTTGATCCTCCCATACACATACTTTCTTTGTTTGTCAACTTTAGTCCCTTGAAAACAATTCGTTATGCGTTTAAAGTCTATGACACGTGTCTTCAATATATTGGACATGATTTTGCGAGGCGTTACACTAACCGCTCTCGCATGTTATATGTGTTATTCAATGAATGCTTGTATGTTATGTTTACACAGTGATTGTTGCCTGACACCTTAGCAACGATAGTACAATAGTTTGGACTCAGCACCTGTCGTGGACGGGGGTTGCTAAGGGTATTTCTTCACGTGTCATAGTGGTGATATGTGTTGCGCACTCTACAACTCGCAGTCACGTCTGTGCATATCTCATTGTCGATAACCTACTAGCTTCGCATTATTACGTGTTACATGCTGGTTATGCGTAAACTCGCTTTCGCTACTATTATACTATTAAACTTGTATGCTCACTTTTACACTATGTGTATTGACTTTATTTTAACGTATGTGACAGGTGTTTAGGATGCTTGTGCTTTGCTTGCTTTTGTGGGAATCAAGACTAGGAGAGTCTAGAAACAAACAATTAATATTTTGAGTTGTCGGAACTATGATTTGTCTTTGAGATAACTATGTCTGTAATAACTGTTTTGTCACACCCCAACCAATGGCGGAAACATCGGGATGAGACGAAGTGTGAAGATTGCTCGAGACATCATAACGCTATTTGTGACAATATTAAATAAATTGATTTCATTTCATAA
Organism: Helianthus tuberosus; assembly: GCA_030545235.1. Taxonomy (NCBI): domain Eukaryota; kingdom Viridiplantae; phylum Streptophyta; class Magnoliopsida; order Asterales; family Asteraceae; genus Helianthus; species Helianthus tuberosus. Next base: position 39,415,937 of record CM060371.1, on the reverse strand, counting down.
ATCATTTGCCAACATTACAAGGAAATCAAATAACATCAAGTTTAAGGGAAACGCAATACCGCATAATCAAAGTTTATACAACGATTAAACCTAAACGTCTATATGTGTATCTAGGCATCAACGCTACTTCATTTCATAGCATCATCATCCTCAACCTGTAACATGTTTAAAATAAAGTTCAATGCAAAAGCAAAGGCGAGTATACAAGTTTGGTACATACATAGCATAAGTTAAGTTTGCAAACGATTCCTCATGGCAAGCATGTGATTCAAGATAAACAATAAATCTGGCATGTGTCTAACGTATCAACCCAAAAGAGACGCGAGATGCTGCATGACATAACCACAAGTTTACGGGGGCGGGGCGTCAATCCTATAGCGCTACATATGTCACGGTTAGGCTCGTACAAGTTAATGATAAGTTCAACACATAAAGTTTCACCCAAGTTTAAAGTATCAAGCAATCACGTATACAAGCATGTTATAGGAATGTTCATGTGTTTAAGCAAAATGTTCATGTGTAAGTTTTGATAAGTAAACATGTTACACCCCAAAAAGTGGTAAACATAAAAAGGGGTTGCGAGTATACTCACATTGATTTCAGGTAAGCCCAAACAAGTATGCAAAGTGTGAGAGTTCTTGGAAATAAGATTCCACGTCACTCTAATTGATTGAACATGCAACAATATGGAATATGTATCAACAATGGGTAAAACATGTGATTTGTGTTAACGGACGACTCGGTTTATAGTGTTGCATGGTTTGACTAATTCGGTTTGGGGAAGAGTTACAACAATGTAGTCCAATTGTTAATTTAATTTATAAAAATTATAAATTAATTCCTGTGTTCCAAAAATATATATATATTTTCAGAATAACAAGATAATTATACAATTAATTATCTATATAATTAATTTAATGCAGGATAATTAGAAATAATCTTTTAATTATCTAACAGGTATAAATCAGATTTAAAATGATGATCTTGGCCAATATATTTATTTCTGGAATAAACAATTACATATTGTTTTAAACATGATAATTATCTAATAATTATCTAAGTAATTAGATTAAATCAGAAAAAAATAGAAATAACACTTTTAATTACTGAACATAAACATTACTGATTTAAAATAATATTTTGGCCTCTGATTAATTTTGTGTAATTAAAATGAAATTAAAAGGTAAAATATCAGTATTTAAGTTTGTAAGTTTAATTATTCAAAAATAATCTGAAAACACCCAAAATAGTTTCTGAATTTTTATAACTCAGAAATATATGTATTTTACCATAAAAATATTTCTGGGTAAAATTTGTAAATTTACATAATTAAACTAATTAAGTTTAAATAAGTGATTTAACTGATTAAATTCTGTAAAATAATCAGTAGACAATCAAACAGTAATTTAAATTATATAAACTCAGGATGATGCATGCAATATCATAAAAATACTTCTGGACAAAATTATATTGTTATATAATTTAAATGTATAAAATTAAGTCATACTTTTAAAGTGCAAATACTGTTTATTTCACATAAATATCGAAATTATATGCAATATCAGTAATAACATTATTTTTTTTATAAATATTAACATTCAAAATAATTATCATAAAATTTTCAGATTTAAATTCGAAATATTTTATTTAATATGAATTTTTTTTTTAAAGATAAATCTGTTTTAATAATGTAAAAATTAGTTTTATAAATAATTTTGCAAGTTTTGTATTTTTAATAAATACATCAGTGTATGAAGTATATAAGCTAAAATTTTCAGGATATAACCGATTATAACCGATTTATTATGAATTAATGAAATGGCGGTTTTTAAATAAAAATAAAATAAAAAGATTCAACTTCATCTTCTTCCCCAAATAAGTCAAACCCAAAGTCAAACAACCAATTTCTCGATTAATACCGGCCAATATTCAAATTAAATATGCAGATACACTGTGTAAGTAACATTATACCGAAATAACGAATGAAAACGGGCCGGTAAGGGCTGGAACGGCATGTCGACGAGATTCCTGCGAGCTCCTTTTTCCGGCGAAGTTGCAGGTCTGATCCGGGAGTATTTTCGATGTGTTTGAGAATTCTGAAGGTGGTGTGAGGTTCGTAAAGGTTCAAGGGATCTAAATAACGTTTCAATTGATTCGTAAACGACACAAAACAGTGGATTGATTCCGTTTTAAGTTTTTTTTTTATAAACAAAACCGATGCACATGGTGTCTGGCACGTTTTTGAGCGAATAAAGAACGTGGGTATGTTGGTCTGATCGAAGGGAATAAACGTACACGGTGTATTGGGCAGATAAACCACTAATCACGTGGTTTCGGTTTGATTCCGGTGGCAGGCGGGTACCGGGTTTCTTGTTCCGGTTTGCAGGTTTTTAAAAGGAAAGTTTGCATGCTGGTCCCTGCGGTTCCGGTATATACACAACTGGCCCCTTTAATAGTTAACTAAATTAACTAACTAGGTTAGTATTTAAATAAGGAAACCTTGTATAGAAGTTAACCCGGTTATAATATTTAGTTAAAAGCAGTTTCTAATTGACAATATTAGTCCCTGAAGTAGTTAACTGAGAAGACTAACCAGGTTAGTCCTTTTTAATAGAATCCCTTATAATGTATCTAACCCGGTTAGGATTTTGGGTTAAAATCAGTTTTAATAATTACAAGAACAGTCCCTGGACCATAGTTTAAGAAAATGACCGGACGGCCCTTGGACTTGTAATTCAAAAACATGTATATTTATTTTTCGTAAAATATGAGTTTCCAAAATGACATTTTAGACCCTAAACTTTTAAAAGTTCTTAAAAGTTTATATTTTATTTATAAGACAAGTTTCAAGGAATGAAAATTTGGTCCCTTAACTTATACTTTCACATAATGACACCTTAGGCCCTTATAGTTTATGCAGTCTTGTTTAATAGTATCAAAACCAAGGTGGTTACAGTCTCCCCTACTTCAGGAAATTTCGTCCCGAAATTTATTCGACAGCGTCCGTAGAATGTAATTGAAATGATTAGAAGGATAAACAAGTCATTGTTTGGTGCTGATGATTTTAGGAATTTACGAAGGTTATTGTATAGAAATTGTTCTGCATGGCACTATGCTACGCTGTATTTGTAACGTAAATACTATGCAAACAAATGTGTGTACCAAAACAAGTAATGGATGATCACATAACCAAATAATGTTTTCATATGCCACCTTACTTAACAAGGCTTGCTATGCTTATCATGCATCGAACCTCGTAATTAAGTGTGCACCCAAAATTACGCGTTTCGTTGCATGGTCCACATAGCACTTCTAGTTAAGTGAGGAAAACAAATAAGATTGACGTATTGTTTTAATCAAATATGCATCATTATAACACCGCATTAATTGAATCAAAACATAGATAGCATTGTTGGTTTGTCAGTTGTGTACAAATTACGTTAGGGATAGGTCATGTAATGGGTCAATTTCAAACTCAAAATTATCAGGTAGTGGAGATAGTGGATCCAGTTGCATACGAGCAGCTAGCATGCTTTCCAACCATTGATTCCTTTCTGTCAGCCATTGTACTTGCCGTAGCAAATCTTGGTTCTCATTGCTCAACCTGGCCATCTCAACTACCATTTGATCTGGATGTAGATCCATTTGAGGCACCGTACTTGGGCCTGCTACATCAGTTGGTGGTAGTTGTTCTACTTCATTCATTAGTGCTAGGAAAGACTGTGTCAAAAGTGAATCCGGTTCTAACTGTTCTTGGAGCATCATGCTTTCATCAAACAATTCATCTTGCGTCATTGGAGCCTCCTCGAAGACTAAGGGTGAGAGGCCTTGTGAAACGTTTGATGCTAATGGTTGGAATATGTTAGTAGTAATGGGTTCCTCTGTGTTTGACAGCTGTGATAGCATGTCATAACGATAAAAAGATGGTGGAGGAAATTGCAACCATGATTGTTGTCGATTTTGTGTGGGGGTACTGTTTAAGATAAATGGAGCTCTCTCCGACTGAGATAGTTGAGTCGGTGCATGGCCAAGAGTAGGGGTTAGCTTAATATTGTTACAATTCACAATCCCAGGTGCCTTTGACGGAGATAATCCTTGGATAACCTGGTCACTTAAGGAACCTAAGGATTTTGCTATTCTTGTGACATAAGATCCTCCCATGAGACTTCTCAGGGAACCGGTTTGTTGACTAGAAAAATAAGCAGCAAGTTCGCGGGCAATATTGCAAGGAACTTGCTCAAAAATACTGTACAGATAGAAGACTTCGGTTGAACGAACCCTTTGTTGATAAATCTGGCGCCCCGTGATAGTGTTGGCTAAAACGTGGTGCATATACCGATAACGAGGGTCCTTGAAGTTCATAGAATGATTGTAGCTGCACCATGTTTTTGATGTATGGTGTTGCCAATATTTTCTCATTCCCATATAGGAGAAGGAGGTTAACGCCCTTGTAAAAATGGGCTGATTAACTTCCTCATTGGTATAAATACCCAGACGAACTGCTAATTCTGATAATGACATGTTATGAGGTTGTCCACAAAGTCGAAAATGAATGGATACTTCGGTAAGGTTTTTATTAGGTTGGTAATAGAAAGTGGACAAGAATTCATATACCAGTTCATCATATGATGGCTCTAAGATGTCGAAGAAACGACGCCATGGTGTATTGTGTGGTAGTAGTCTTGCCAGTGAACCAGTGGGGTCAACCATTCCTATTTGATGCCAATCAATGCCGCTAATGGTAAAAACTTCAAGATTCTTGAGTTTCTGATACTTCTCACTAGTGGGTAGGTCAGCAAACCGAAGGAATAGATGAGTTCCTGCTGCACTTGAGGATTCAGCATGTGCTACTGGGAAGTATGCCATTTGAATATTGGGTTTACGTGGTGAGTTTCTCCGACGAGTGTGGAAGTGATATGGAGTTTAAGAAGACGTTGTGGTGATGTGAGAAGGTAGAACGGTTTTATAGCTCTTGCAATTACGTAAAGTCCAGAAATGATTTATGATGAGCCGTAATTGTGCTACCAAAAGTCTAGGTTCACACTGATCGACAAAATGGAAACACGTGCTTAAATCAATTACCGAGAAATCAGGAGCCGGAAAGAAAAACGGCGACGATAAGTTTGAGAAAGGACGCAGTGATAAGAAACAAATTTTTTTAACAATTGATTTGTTGATGTTGAAAGGCGTCTTTGGTAAAATGACCGTATAATACCTATGAGATCTTATAAGTATAAGAGGATGAAAGTCTTTAGTATGGGGATATAACGTGAGTGTGTGTTTTAGTGGTTAAGTAGAATATGAAGTTTATGGGCAAGAGAATCATTTGACCGATTAAATTGATAGGTAACATCTCGTAAGGTTTTGAAATTTGAGTATTAAAACGTTTTAAGACATGATTAAGAATTTCGTGCATATGAGTTGAGTGATCATAGGTTGCAGGATAGGAAGTATGCTTGATGAAACAATGTACTTTGTATATGTACACGTATGTATTTTGAATAATGATAAATAATTTAGGTATAAAACATAATCGAGTTTGTATAATAAGATATTTGGAAGAACGTTTTGGTAACGATCACCTAGGTAAGGGAATCACCCCTAACTCGTTAGTGAAGTCATTTTAAGAAAAAGGGGAGTGAAGTTAATCGTCAAGGTAAGAAAATCACTCCTATCTCGATGATATATCTCCACTTATTGTTACAAGGAGTATGAATTTACATTATGTGAATTCATGCATAAGCATAAGTGTAAAAAAAAATATTTATTAGTATGATGTGTGTGTGAAAGAAAAATATCGAAAGTAAATTCGAATTTGAAAGATTGCATTGTTGTAAAATAAATAGTAGAACACATGATTGATTGAAATTTGGATGGTTCCGAAACGGAACTTTGACTAACCAACGTGGTCGAAAAGTCTTTCGAATTTGAGGAGCATGCTTTGGCCTAATAGGTGAAATACTCTTGCCGACAAGTCGGTTAACGGTATTTACCCTTCCAGTTACTACATGTCACAAATCGATCGAAATCTCGAGACTTGGCGGGATTAATGAAAATCAAGGAGTGGAACTAGTCGACAAGATGCGGGTTTCACCCCTAACTTGGCGATTTAGTATCCTAAGTGTGGTTGGTACTCGTCGGGTCAAAATTTAGTTTCAACACTTTGACGAGGGTCCACTAGAATTTGAAATGAAAATTATCATTAAGATGTGGATTTCACTCCTAACTTAATGATGTAATTTCATGTAAAAAGAATATGTAGATTGAGAGTCGTTCACCAAATTGTGGGTTTCACGCCTATTTAGGTAACTAGTCTCGTTTGTACAATATGAGTGTGGTTGGATTTAGAATAATCGAGTAAAATGTATAGGAAAATGTAAGTCAAAGAAGTACACAAACGAGTATAAACACATAAGGAAGCATGTTAAGAATGGTATGTAAAGAAAATAATAAAACAAGTATTCACAATAAGTATAGCATGTCATGTATTAACACATAAGTGATGTATATGTCTAAAAGATCAAAAGCGGATAAATAAGAGGTAAATAAGTTAACATGCAAGTAGTTTCAAGTATAACATAAGAATAAAGTTCTAAAACTATAGACTAGGTAAAAGCATTCCTACTTTTCCTAATTCCCTATAGTTATGGCTCTGATACCAATCTGTCACACCCCAACCAATGGCGGAAACATCGGGATGAGACGAAGTGTGAAGATTGCTCGAGACATCATAACGCTATTTGTGACAATATTAAATAAATTGATTTCATTTCATAAATCATTTGCCAACATTACAAGGAAATCAAATAACATCAAGTTTAAGGGAAACGCAATACCGCATAATCAAGGTTTATACAACGATTAAACCTAAACGTCTATATGTGTATCTAGGCATCAACGCTACTTCATTTCATAGCATCATCATCCTCAACCTGTAACATGTTTAAAATAAAGTTCAATGCAAAAGCAAAGGCGAGTATACAAGTTTGGTACATACATAGCATAAGTTAAGTTTGCAAACGATTCCTCATGGCAAGCATGTGATTCAAGATAAACAATAAATCTGGCATGTGTCTAACGTATCAACCCAAAAGAGACGCGAGATGCTGCATGACATAACCACAAGTTTACGGGGGCGGGGCGTCAATCCTATAGCGCTACATATGTCACGGTTAGGCTCGTACAAGTTAATGATAAGTTCAACACATAAAGTTTCACCCAAGTTTAAAGTATCAAGCAATCACGTATACAAGCATGTTATAGGAATGTTCATGTGTTTAAGCAAAATGTTCATGTGTAAGTTTTGATAAGTAAACATGTTACACCCCAAAAAGTGGTAAACATAAAAAGGGGTTGCGAGTATACTCACATTGATTTCAGGTAAGCCCAAACAAGTATGCAAAGTGAGAGAGTTCTTGGAAATAAGATTCCACGTCACTCTAATTGATTGAACATGCAACAATATGGAATATGTATCAACAATGGGTAAAACATGTGATTTGTGTTAACGGACGACTCGGTTTATAGTGTTGCATGGTTTGACTAATTCGGTTTGGGGAAGAGTTACAACAATGTAGTCCAATTGTTAATTTAATTTATAAAAATTATAAATTAATTCCTGTGTTCCAAAAATATATATATATTTTCAGAATAACAAGATAATTATACAATTAATTATCTATATAATTAATTTAATGCAGGATAATTAGAAATAATCTTTTAATTATCTAACAGGTATAAATCAGATTTAAAATGATGATCTTGGCCAATATATTTATTTCTGAAATAAACAATTACATATTGTTTTAAACATGATAATTATCTAATAATTATCTAAGTAATTAGATTAAATCAGAAAAAATTAGAAATAACACTTTTAATTACTGAACATAAACATTACTGATTTAAAATAATATTTTGGCCTCTGATTAATTTTGTGTAATTAAAATGAAATTAAAAGGTAAAATATCAGTATTTAAGTTTGTAAGTTTAATTATTCAAAAATAATCTGAAAACACCCAAAATAGTTTCTGAATTTTTATAACTCAGAAATATATGTATTTTACCATAAAAATATTTCTGGGTAAAATTTGTAAATTTACATAATTAAACTAATTAAGTTTAAATAAGTGATTTAACTGATTAAATTCTGTAAAATAATCAGTAGACAATCAAACAGTAATTTAAATTATATAAACTCAGGATGATGCATGCAATATCATAAAAATACTTCTGGACAAAATTATATTGTTATATAATTTAAATGTATAAAATTAAGTCATACTTTTAAAGTGCAAATACTGTTTATTTCACATAAATATCGAAATTATATGCAATATCAGTAATAACATTATTTTTTTTATAAATATTAACATTCAAAATAATTATCATAAAATTTTCAGATTTAAATTCGAAATATTTTATTTAATATGAATTTTTTTTTAAAGATAAATCTGTTTTAATAATATAAAAATTAGTTTTATAAATAATTTTGCAAGTTTTGTATTTTTAATAAATACATCAGTGTATGAAGTATATAAGCTAAAATTTTCAGGATATAACCGATTATAACCGATTTATTATGAATTAATGAAATGGCGGTTTTTAAATAAAAATAAAATAAAAAGATTCAACTTCATCTTCTTCCCCAAATAAGTCAAACCCAAAGTCAAACAGCCAATTTCTCGATTAATACCGGCCAATATTCAAATTAAATATGCAGATACACTGTGTAAGTAACATTATACCGAAATAACGAATGAAAACGGGCCGGTAAGGGCTGGAACGGCATGTCGACGAGATTCCCGCGAGCTCCTTTTTCCGGCGAAGTTGCAGGTCTGATCCGGGAGTATTTTCGATGTGTTTGAGAATTCTGAAGGTGGTGTGAGGTTCGTAAAGGTTCAAGGGATCTAAATAACGTTTCAATTGATTCGTAAACGACACAAAACAGTGGATTGATTCCGTTTTAAGTTTTTTTTTATAAACAAAACCGATGCACATGGTGTCTGGCACGTTTTTGAGCGAATAAAGAACGTGGGTATGTTGGTCTGATCGAAGGGAATAAACGTACACGGTGTATTGGGCAGATAAACCACTAATCACGTGGTTTCGGTTTGATTCCGGTGGCAGGCGGGTACCGGGTTTCTTGTTCCGGTTTGCAGGTTTTTAAAAGGAAAGTTTGCATGCTGGTCCCTGCGGTTCCGGTATATACACAACTGGCCCCTTTAATAGTTAACTAAATTAACTAACTAGGTTAGTATTTAAATAAGGAAACCTTGTATAGAAGTTAACCCGGTTATAATATTTAGTTAAAAGCAGTTTCTAATTGACAATATTAGTCCCTGAAGTAGTTAACTGAGAAGACTAACCAGGTTAGTCCTTTTTAATAGAATCCCTTATAATGTATCTAACCCGGTTAGGATTTTGGGTTAAAATCAGTTTTAATAATTACAAGAACAGTCCCTGGACCATAGTTTAAGAAAATGACCGGACGGCCCTTGGACTTGTAATTCAAAAACATGTATATTTATTTTTCGTAAAATATGAGTTTCCAAAATGACATTTTAGACCCTAAACTTTTAAAAGTTCTTAAAAGTTTATATTTTATTTATAAGACAAGTTTCAAGGAATGAAAATTTGGTCCCTTAACTTATACTTTCACATAATGACACCTTAGGCCCTTATAGTTTATGCAGTCTTGTTTAATAGTATCAAAACCAAGGTGGTTACATGTTTTAATTAGATAAGTTATGGTATGGGACATAATGTTAATTATCTGGTAATTTAGTTGTTATAGATTTCTCCTGGACAATCTGTTTCGCTGAGTGCCGCGCCCCGACGTATCCGCCATCAGTTGGGGTGTGACAGATTGGTATCAGAGTCATAACTATAGGGAATTAGGCAAGACTCGGCCTAGTCCGGGTTGATGTCTTAGAATTAACCTGGTCTATAGTCTAACTACCAACAGACCAACTTGTGTATACCCGGTAGGGGTTTTGTACGAGCCTATTTGCTATTCCTGCTCGAACTCGCTGAACACTACACTCTTGCGCGGACACCGCATACTACCGTTTCGCGCAAGGGCAGCCTTTCCTAAGGCTGGCAACTCGCACAATTTTCTGAATTACTCATGTAAGCAAGTGATTTGGTCGAGACCAGGTGTGAAAACCACAGTCCAGAAAGCCAAGGTGTGTACTCGAAGTCCTTGTGAATAGTCGAATCACTTTAGGCAGTCAATGTCTACACGCCCAAGAAAATCCATTTTCAAACCTGCAATCGTTGATTTATGTGTTTCGATTCTGAGCCCGCAATCCGCTGACTCTGTGATTTATCGCTTTTATGTGGAATTTTATGTGTTTTATGTGGTTTTATTTGTTTATGTGTTTCGATTTTTGGTGATTTATACGCTTTTTGCTTCGATCAGCACGCACAACTCGCACTGCACATTCATCTCAAAACGTTAACAAATCGCATGCTATGTTACTCGCTAAATGCACTCGCAACTCTCGATCGCTTACGCGGCTGTGAAAGATAGGTGAATACGTGCAGTATATGTAGGTGAATACGTGCAAAATATAGTGGAAGATGTGCTTACGTTGTAACAACTCTCACCATAATTATTATTTCTTATTTTATTTTGTCCAATAGGAAACCCTAATTGAGACCCCCCAAGTAAAACTGTGTGAGCCCTAAAATTTTCAGAACAATCGGAAATAGGATCAGGGCCCCTAAAACTCAGGGGGGGGGGGGGGGTATTCCCCAATTGACGATTATCCTCATAATTCGCTGTAAAAATCGAATTTCTTCGATCCGTCGACTCACCCAGGCTACTAACAGATGTGGCTACCCTATGCTAGAAAGGGCGCCGTCGCGCCACGCGACAGCTCCTCGCGCCACGCGAGGGAGCCGTTTTTCCAGTATAAGTAGCAGGGGTTGGCACTTGAAGTTTGGCGTTGGTTCGACGTTAAAATTCAATACGTACACTGAGATATTGTCTGCTTACTTCAAAACACACACACAGCATGAAATTCTGCCGCGATAACAGGGTAATAACTCGATCACTGCTACGATTCAATGTCCGATCGATTGAAACCAATCCGATGGATGTTTAAGTGCTGCTCAAACTCGGGTTATACTTTGTCATTCGTCGTGAATTCGATGGATGTTTAAGTATTGCACTTTGTCATTCGTCGTGAGGGTTTTAATCTCGTGAGTTATCGTAAATGTTGTATTAAGTTACTGACCTAGTTTTTGTGTGCATTGATTATTTGAATTAGGTTAACCAGGCTAAAATCAGTAGGCTAAACGCCGCCCGTCTAAATCTGCAATGTGAGTCATTCTCTTTTTATCAAATTGCTTTGTAAAACCCTAAATGTTTTTCTAGTTATAATTACAGGGATTAAGTCTTTGTAATCTTCAATTACTGCCGGTATGTGGGGTTTTGTATACATTACTTTATTCCCGTCACCATTGGACAATGGGTTAGCCAATGGGTGATCTGACCATAATCACAGAAACAAGTCGAGTGACAAATACCGATTTGGGGTAATTGGTAGATAGAAACAATGTAATCACCCTTAATACTGTATATTATAACAAGGTGTCGTTTTGTGCAACTTGAGTGACTCGCTAGTATTTCCCTGCTGATAAAATCTTTTTAAAACATGTTTCAGGTGATCTGCTGTGATCCAGGAAAAGTGCCATGTAGCACTACAAGCTTGAGGAAGTGGCTCAATAAAATCAAGAAATATGTTTTTGTAAAAACAGGGATTTCCTAGTAAAATCACCTTTATTATAAATTATGGGTGTTATCCCCAAATGATGAAATAAGATAATCGGGTATTTTCCAGTTTTAAACGATCCTGTTAAACTTCTGCTGTCAACTCAATTAATAATTACCACGGATTTCTGTCCCGCGGCTCCTGGAACGGGTAAAACCGGGCCGGGGGCCGTGACAGAAAAAGGTGGTATCAGAGCCACTGATTTAAGCCAATTAAGTATTTTGAAATACTTAAATTTTTCGGATTGCTATTATGTGATTATGTGAAAATTCAAATTACAAAATTTTAACTTAGAATTTTGTGTGTTTCTTCATGTATGCTAACAGCATGAATGAACTATCCGAAGCACTTCAAAACTTTACTATCCATACCACAGATATGGATACCACCAGTACCTTTACTGGCTACCAGGCCGACACTGAGGAGCCAATGGTATTCCAAGCCCAACCTCAGGAAAAACCTAAACCGAAGAAAAGAAGAAGATTCGTGGGCTGGAGGCGTGTGCGTAGGAAGAAACCAGCGACACGGAAAGTTATAAAGACTGAGGATCCAATGGATAAAGGCAAGGGAATAGAGATCGGAGAAAGTTCCAGGCAAAACCAAGAAATGCCATCATGGGAGGAGTTGGATCATAAACTGGCACTTAGTGACCTCATCGGACCTGCCGATGAAAACCTCCTTAATTACCCAGTGGAAGCACAACTTCCAGTTGATCTAGAGCCTGATATCCCAGATCCTATTATCCACTCCCAACCTCTACCAGGAGAACTAGAAGAGTGGTGGACCACCGACTGGCAGTTTCAGAACCTTTTGAATAACCCTCATACCTTTTTCCCTCAATTCGACCCTGAGCCTCCACTACACCCACCTATGAGCTCAGAAAACTTGGCTGAACTCCGCCACTATGGCGAAGGGCTGGTGGACGCCGGGAATAGAATACGAGATGTGGGGGAGAGGATATCGTGGAAGTACGACGAGAGGGAACGTCATTTCTGAGGTGCCAGCTGACGGGGATGGTGTGATTGTGTGGTTGTGGTTGTATAATAACAAATTAATAATAATAGTAATAAAAATATAATTATGTAAAATAACTTAAAAATAAAACTTTTGTAAAATAACGGGTGTGTACGGACGCATAGTAATATTTAAAATATGGAAGTCGAAAAATCGACAATTTTGGCTATACATGTTGACATGATTACGTGCAATTATTTTATTGTGTGATTGTTATTTATTTTTAACTTATATATATTAATTACCAGATGGAACACGCTGGTAATGAACCAGTTAACGAGGGTAACCAATCCGCGCAAAACCATGAAGATCAATTCCTCAATAGGCAAGATATCGAGAACATCGTTGCTCAAGGAATAGCCAATGCTATTCCAGCAATTCTTGCTGCTGCACGAAATCCAGTTGAACCTCAACAAATTATTCCTAGCAAACGTACTCATGAAGACAACTTTAGTAATAGCGTAAATGGAGGTGGTAACATTAATAATAATGATAATGATGTACTACAAGCCCCAATTCTCAAAAGAATGAAAGCTGCAACGCCTGGTTGCACTTACAAGGAATTTTTTGCCTGTAAACCCGTTGAATTCGCAGGCAACGAAGGGGCGACTGCGGCGCTGCATTGGTTGGAGAAAACCGAGGCAGTAATTAAAATAAGTAAATGTGCCGAGGAGGATAAAGCCATGTATGCTTCTCACCTTTTCAAGGAAGAAGCATTAGAATGGTGGAATACGGTATTACAAGCTAAGGGAAGCGACATGGCCTATGCCATGAACTGGGAAGAATTTAAGCGTCTCGTGGAAAGAAAATTATGCCCAGAATATGAAAAGGAACAAATGGCGAACAATTTTCTGAGCCACCGGATGGTGGATGTTGATTGTCGAGGGTATACTTCGAAGTTTTTCGAATATGCTCGAATTGTGCCTACTCTGGCTTCGCCAGAGCCGGTACTTATTTCTCGCTACATCTGGGGTTTAATTAGCGAGATCCATGATATTGTCAAAGCTACGAGACCCCGCACGATCGATGATGCTGTGGAATTAGCCAACACTTTGACGGACGGACTGGTGCGTACGCGAGAAGAAAATAGGAAGAAGGAATTGGCTCAGAAAATTACCCAAGGATTTCGTATGGGTAATAATAGCAGTTTCAAGAAAAGAGGAACTGGATCATCTTCCACTCCGCCGTTCTGCAGGAACTGTAAAAAGAAACATTTCGGAAAATGTAATGAAACCTGCAACTTCTGCAAAGCTATAGGACATCGTGAAGAAAATTGCAGAAGGAAAACAAAGATCTGCTACAATTGTGGAGAAGCTGGGCATTTCAGACCAGAATGCCCTAAATTGGTCAAACCAGCAGATAACAAAGCCAAACCTGCTGAAGGGACTAACAAGAAGAACGCAAGAGCCTTCCAATTGACCACGCAGGAAGCCGAACTGATTCCTGACGTGATAGCTGGTACGTTCTTAGTTCATAACGTTTATGCGAAAGTATTATTTGACTCTGGTGCAAACCAAAGTTTTATAAATACTTAATTCTGCCAAGCTCTTAAGCAACCTTTAACGAAACTTAGGCAAATTTATACAGTAGAAACGGCAGACGGGAACTCCGTTAACATAGATACGGTTTTGCTAAAAGAAACTATAGAACTTTCGGGTCATAAATTTTCTGCAAACCTGTTACCTATGAATTTAGCTGGATTCGATGTCGTGTTAGGAATGGATTGGTTAGTAGCCAACCATGCTCAAATCCTCTGTGATAAGAATTCCATAGAAATTCGTTCACCCAAAGGAGAAGTAATTATGATTACAGGGGATAAGCCGCGTAAACCCATGAAGTTCATTTCAGTAATGAAAGTTGCTAGTTATAAACGTAAGCAAGGAATAGTGTATATGATTTCGGTAATCATTAGCACTAAGGGTAAGGAACTTAAGGAAATCCCGGTAGTATCAGAATACTCAGATGTATTCCCAGAAGAATTACCAGGATTACCACCAGATAGGGAGGTAGAATTTAGAATCCATTTGATTCCTGGTACTACACCCGTAGCTAAAGCACCTTACCGATTAGCACCCACTGAAATGTTAGAACTGAAAAAGCAATTAGATGAATTGCTCAGTAAAGGATTCATACAACCTAGTTCATCCCCTTGGGGAGCACCAGTGTTGTTCGTAAAGAAGAAAGATGGTTCGATGCGAATGTGTATCGATTATAGAGAATTGAATAAGGTTACAATTAAGAATCGATACCCATTGCCTAGGATTGATGATCTTTTCGATCAACTTCAAGGAGCTAGATATTTTTCTAAGATAGATTTACGCTCCGGATATCATCAATTGAAGGTACAAGAAGAAGACATACCTAAAACTGCTTTCAGAACTAGGTATGGTCACTACGAGTTTACAGTCATGCCCTTTGGGTTAACAAATGCTCCTGCAGCATTTATGGACATGATGAATAGAATCTGTAAACCATATTTGGATAAATTCGTAATTATCTTCATCGACGATATACTTATTTATTCCAAGAATCAGGAAGAACATTGT
This sequence comes from Helianthus tuberosus, assembly GCA_030545235.1. Lineage (NCBI taxonomy): Eukaryota > Viridiplantae > Streptophyta > Magnoliopsida > Asterales > Asteraceae > Helianthus > Helianthus tuberosus. The sequence continues at coordinate 39,400,597 of CM060371.1, read as the reverse complement.
GATCACCTGCATGCACTTTTAACTTTGTTAAGAAAGGAGAAGCTTTACGCCAAATTCTCGAAGTGTGAATTTTGGCTACATGAGGTGCAATTTTTAGGTCACATGGTGAATCACGAAGGTATTCACATAGATCCCTCCAAGATAGAAGCGATCACCAAATGGAAGGTCCCGCAATCAGCTACAGAAGTTAGAAGTTTTCTAGGCTTAGCTGGATACTATAGGCGCTTTATTAAGGATTCTCTAAGATAGTTGTGCCATTAACTAAGCTAACCTGTAAAACAGTTAAGTTTGAATGGGGACCTAAGCAAGAAGAGGCTTTTAGGATTTTAAAACAAAGATTAACCAACACCCCAATTCTTGCCTTACCTGAAGGGACAGAAGATTTTGAAGTATACTGTGATGCTTCTAAGCTAGGATTAGGATGTGTACTAATGCAACGCAAAAAGGTAATTGCGTATGCCTCCAGGCAATTGAAGAAGCATGAGGAAAATTATATGTAACACCCCAAAACCCGAATGTTTATATTCGTTAAATGTTATGATGTGACACGTCATGAAATAAATGACTAGGCTATTTAACCTAGTTAAGTGTGTGTTCAGAAGTATGAAAAGACAAGAGTTTTGCCAATATTATGAGTAAGTAATAAACATGAGGGGCCAAAGTTGAAAAAGGGGAAAGTTATGTTTTAAAAACAAAACAAACACACACACAACACACACTTCGTGTGTGTGTTCTAAATCGATCAGGGGAACACCCCCATGAGCCAAACCCTAGTTCTAACATAATCATCAAATTGAGGAGTCAAACGAAGCTCAAATTCATAACCGAGCATAGATTAACGATCACCTTCACAAGGGGATCGCAAGGTATGTCTTAAAAGCTAGTTTGGTGATTATGCACGAAGTGGGTTATGTCTTAATCCGTGAAGTGGTATGAAATTGTTCATGTATAGGTGTTAGAATCACCATATAGAACATGAATTATGCATGATTTAGCTTAATTTGGTGTTTAAAGGTGAAACCCAATTGTTGGGCTGAAGATGATAGCATGGATATATATCATCTAGGTCTAATTCTTGTTAAAAATTGATGTAACATGTTATGTATGATGGATTCTTGTTAGAAGGATTGGAAGAAATGTGATGATTATAGGTTTGATGGTTATGCATGTATGATTCATGTTGATTAGAAGGAAGAAATTGATGAATTGTGTATGAGATTAGAATGATATGCATGAACTAGTTGTACACTATGCTTACAAGGTAGTACACATATCAAAAGTATGATGAATTATGAAGAACTTAAGATTAGATCACTTGTGAGTGATTAACAAGTAGTTATGAAGTGGGTTTTAGATGATGTAATGTAAATTGATGATTTACTTATGTTAATAATGTTTGGAATCATACATGTGTGTGATTGTTTAAAGAAATGGGATAAGAAATGATGAATAGTTGTTAGATGAAGTGAATAAAATGTGATGATAATATGTTTGATGTTTAATTTTAAATACCACATGTTGATTAGTAGAAGGATTTGATGAACTATGTATGAATTTAGAAGATTGTGCATGAATTAGTTGTACGTTATGCTTAAAAGGTGGTACACACACCAATCGTATGATAAAATGTATGTATTGTCGTCCGTATAGTCGATTATGATGTTACGGGTATATGATGATAAGTTGATAGTTAAGTATGGTTAATAGTTGACTTTTGAAAGTCAACTAAGTATAAGGAACATGATTTGACTCGTTGTCGTAAATGTAGGTTGATGGGAAGTCGTATGGTACATGTTATAGCAATCCGTGTTAAATGTAATGACATGATGAATTACATGAGCTTGTAAGAATGTGAAATTGGTCACATGTTATATGCTAGTTGGAATTGACTAATTAAAGTCAAATGTAAAAGATGTAATTGTTATGATCGATAACATGTACAATGATGTAAGCTAACGAGAATGCGATGTGGGTGATATGAAAGTATAGGAATCATATCAAGGCGGACTCAAGCATGATTGACTAACGGGTCAAAAGGAGGCAAGGAAGCGGATAGGAACGCGGATGCATAAGGTAAGTGATTTCCGTAATCACTTCTTAGTACGATTAAGTAATATACTGTTTAAATTAATTAAACATGATGTTTGAGGTAGAATATGTGTTAAAGTAATTCGTCGTAAATGATGGGATTAAGTTGACCAAAATGCCCTTGACGGGTATTTTGGGGTAGACGATCTTAAAAGTGGTTCCGGAACAAGTTATACGATTAATTTAATGTTTTGGACAAGTATGGAAATGGGAAGTATGGTTTTGTTGTCATAAACCGTTTAATGCGCAAAATACCCATAACGGGTCAAATATTTAGAAAATGATAATAAGCCGATAGGGCGTAAGATAAGAATTTCATTAATCCGGATGTGGGATTTTAAGTTCATATGATAAATTGTGAATTTACAAGCATGTAGGAAGAAACGGGAGGTTAAACGGGTAAACGGTTTGAAAGTTACGCAAGTTTTAGCGTTTTCGGACGACGAAATGGATCTGCAGCAAAAATGGTGATTCTGGGGCCCGTCGCCGACGCCCTTATGCCCGTCGCCGACGCCCTTTGCATTTTTGATTTTTGTCCGACGGCTTATGTTACTGCCTACGGAAGTTTGGCCGACGGGAGGTTTCGCACGGTCGTGCGACCCAGGAGCACGGTCGTGCGATTCCGGGTAAACAAGTGTACTGGCTCGTGCAAGACCAGTGTCCCCGATGTCGTATGGGCCGCACGGTCGTGCGGTTATGTCGCATGGTCGTGCGTCAGCTGCCAGTTCCACAGAATGCGCAGAATTCATCCGTAATCAGTCTTGTAACCTACAAGGAGTCCCGAATTGTATTCTAAGCTCATTTTAGAATGTTTATGAGGTACGATGAGCGTGTACGCAAGCATAAATGTAACGAATTAAGTATAAAGGTATGTATGCATGTATATGTATGAATGTGTGTATGGATGTATGGAGGGATGGATGTATGCAAGTAGGTATGTATGCAGATGTGTATGTATGTATGTGTAAAGATATGTACGAGAGTATGCATGTATGTAATGATGTAGGAAAGGTTTGTATGCATGTAGATGTGTATGTATGTATGTGTAAAGATACGTACGAGGGTATGTATGTATGTAATGATGTAGGAAAGGTTTGTAAGTATGTAGATGTGTATATATGTATGTGAAAAGATATGTACGATTGTATGTATGTATGTAATGATGTAGGAAAGGTTTGTATGTATGTAGATGTGTATGTATGTATGTGAAAAGATATGTATGAGTGTATGAGTGTATGCACGTATGTAAAGTTGTTGGGAAGATATGTACGTATGTAGATATGTATGTAAGTACGTAGGTAAGCATGATTTAGAGACGATGAGGGTTAACATTATTAATGGTGTACCTCGAGAATGAAAAGTAATGCAGGTACATTATTGAAGCCTCACCAGGAAATGGATATGCAGATGAAATGCTTAAAGCTTAAAAGATGACGAAGTGTGAAGTGTACGCGAATGAACTTTGTTTCTTTAATATGTGCTAATGTTGTGAATGTATGTGGTGAATGCAGGTTGTACGGATAATGAGCGATTATCACAAGGATTAGGGATTGAAGACCGAGCCACTAGAGAGATTGTACGGGGACGTTGAATGTAAAATGTAGTAAACGTAAGCTATGTTTTTAATTAGTAAATAAGAGGATGACGGATTTATGAATAAGAATTATGTTAAAGTTAAATTTTTAATAAGTTGAGGTATTTATAATGAAAGAAATTTTATGGTTCGTGTTTCCGCTGCGACTTTTTGTCAAATACGAATTAGGGCGTTACATTATACGACTCACGACTTAGAATTAGGGTCGATAATTTTTGCCCTTAAGATTTGGAGACACTATCTGTATGGAAGTAAGTTTACTGTTTATACAGATCATAAGAGTTTAAAATACATATTTGGGCAAAAAGAACTGAACATGAGGCAAAGAAGATGGATGGAAATTTTAAGCGATTACGACTGTGATTTTCAATATCATGAAGGAAAAGCAAACGTAGTTGCAGATGCCTTAAGTCGTAAGTATCACAAAAAGCAAAGCGAGTTCGTGCTCTTAGATTAAGTTTACAATTAGACTTAATGGAACAGCTGAAGAATATTCAGGAAACAGCAATCAAGGATGATGCTGAAGGAATGAAAGGATGAGTAAAGGAATTAGAGCAAGGAAGTGACGGAATTTGGAGATTCCACAAGAAAATGATTTGGGTACCTAAGCAAGGAGAGTTAAGAAATAAGATTTTAGAGGAAGCCCATAAATCTAGGTATACTATGCATCCTGGAAACAATAAAATGTACCAAGATTTAAGGAATAACTTCTGGTGGATAGGAATGAAAAAGGACATAGCTAAATATGTATCTAGATGTCTAACTTGTTCACAAGTTAAGGCAGAACACCAGAAACCTTCAGGGTTACTCCAACAATTAGAAATGCCTGTTTGGAAATGGGAATTAATAACCATGGATTTTGTTACTAAGTTGCCCAAAACCAGAAAAGGTAATGATGCAATTTGGGTAATTGTGGATCGGTTAACCAAATCAGCTCATTTTCTACCCATGAAAGAAACCTTTAGTATGGAAAGGTTAGCAAAGTTGTATGTAGATGAAGTAGTATCCTTACATGGAGTTCCACTCTCTATTGTATCGGATAGGGATAGTCGTTACACTTCCCATTTCTGGACCAGTTTCCAGGAAGCAATGGGAACACGACTAAATTTAATTACAGCTTACCATCCTCAAACAGACGGACAAAGTGAAAGGACGATCCAAACCCTGGAGGACATGCTTAGGGCATGTGTGATAGATTTTGGTGGAAATTGGGATGACCACCTACCCTTAATTGAATTCTCCTATAACAATAGTTATCATGCAAGCATTGAAGTTGCCCCATTCGAAGCACTGTATGGGTGAAAGTGCAGAACTCCAGTTTGTTGGGCAGAAATAGGAGAAAGCCAATTATCAGGTCCCGAGATTGTACAGGAAACCACCGACAAAATCACTTGGTTTACGCATTCTTTCCAAATCCTACCCATTCATCGGGTATCTTTTACCGTAATCATTTTCAAGTAACCATTCTTATATGGTTTTAGACGTTATTTTAATTTATTTGGTCGTCTTAGCGAGATCCATCGCTTTTATTCAATCAAGTCCTTTATTCTTTATTCGATTCGTTTGACTTGTCCATGTGAATTTCATCACTTGTGACAGTCAAACTTTTATCCCTATGCCTTAGCATTCCTATTGGTCGGTCTGTATTTTCTTTTTACTTGATCCTTGTCCCTTCTCTCGGGCTCGTTATTCTTACGTAATACGCTTCCGTCATCCGACTTACGTTTACGTTTACTATCAAACATCTTACTTATTTGATTCATTTGGGTACCATTTAAGTTAGTCCCATTTACCCCACCCTTACTACATCGGACATAAATGTGTCCGCTATAAGAGGTTCTGTTGGATCGTATACGTGACCCTGAAAGTCAGTTAAGGTAGTTCAACATCGATTACTAAGGCGGAATCAAAGTAAACAACGTCCAAAACAACTTGTATCCTTTAATCTTTCTTTCTATTATCAATTGTGAGCTTTTACAATGTTTTCTAACAAAATTTTGACAGCACCTTCGCTCACACACACAACCGTTCCGTTTGGAATGAGACTAACACACTCCTATTTATAGACATAAGACCCTTCCGTTTGAACTTAACATAACCTGGTTCAAACGGAACCCTTATCTCAAACGGAACCCTCATCTCAAACGACTATTTCAAACGGAACCCCTTTAATCACTTCCTAAATCAAAACTAAACCCTAAATCTATTACTATTTCACACTCATACAATCTATCTAGACATAAGACTTGATTATGACATAATCAGCAGACATTTAGTGCACCAACAGACTCCCCCTTGGATGTTGATGAAGTCTTTGACTTCAAGTCTTTGTCTTTATCAATCTTCAAACATTGTAAAAATTTTCTTCAATCTCTATCTTCAATCTTTAAACTTCAATCTTCCCTTTGACCGTTGATCCAGTCTCCCCCTTTCACAGACTCTCCCTCTCAATATGCTGAATCTGAGATATCTGGTTCAAGCTTTGACAATTAGCTTCCATTGGGAATTATGAAATCCAAAACCTGTTACTCAAACATCATTCATTACAAACTTATCTTTTCAACATTTAAAACACAAACTATCAGCTTTAACTATCCACTCAAGTATTCAGGTCCAAGTTAATGACCCTGATCACTTGATTAATCTACCAAGTCCAAATTAATGACCCTGGTTGATTATTTGACGAATCAAACTGATTTTAAAAACATTTTTCAAATAATTTCTGAAAATAACAAGTATCAAATCAATGAACTTGTGTTTGACTTTTCAAACAATTCAAACTTCATCAAAGTAAGCTCTCCTCATTCTTCAGTCCAGAATCTCCTGCATCTGCTTCAAACATCTGAGAATACAACAATTAACTCTCCACTTTGGTTTGTCGGAAAATAAAGCAGAAATAAAATCTTTTTGGATTTTATCAAAGTGTTCTAAACTAAGAAATGAAATACAGAAAACTTAAAATGCAGAAAGTAAACAAAGTAAACTATTTACAAACATATTTTGGTGAGCGTGTCAGGGAATCATATCAGCTTTTTAGACAAATTACAAGTACCGTTAAGCTACATTTCATACTCAGACTTAAACAATTCACCTCGATTGTCGATATACTGATCCATCTTAAATTCTCACACATATTTCAATTTATTCAGGATACGAATTAGATGAATTATGAACTTAGCTCATTCATGTGTCCCACCTCTTGAATATACTCCCGTATCCAGAATCCCAATAATCAGTCTTACAGGTGAGTATACTACAATGATATCTGTATATAATTTAGGTATGCGAGGGCCGAGGGATCTCAGATCGATACTTCCGTATACGCAGAGAGATATCAGCTTCGACTTTTCGGTATGTCCCCTTTAGAGGATCTTTTTGCTTACAACAACAGCATTTATCAATTTTATTGTTTCAGCATGCTGAGGGTTTAATGCTGTGTTTCAAGCATTGAAGCAAGTATTAGCCAAGGACTAGGTCAGAACTACCGTTCAGCAGAAGTCCCGGAATAATACCCCAGACATCATTGAGTATAAAGACCTAGTATATCAGATTAAGAGACCTTTCAAACGAGATTTCAGGGGTTACCTATATATCCAAGTAGTGTTCCCCACGAATTCACAAGTTTGAATTTAAGTTTATATCCCGAATAAATCTACTAAATGTGTGAAAACCTATCGACACATCATCAGTGAGATTGTTTAACTCTTTTATACTTTTCAAATCTTTAGCATACTGTAATCGTCTAGCTGATGTACTATCATTTTCCCTATATACACAAGCTCTTTTTCAGATTTTATCATGTTTTTGTATTTTTGCATTTTTTAGTGTTTTTGTATTTTCTGAAAAATAAACTATGTACAAATATCTACTCCCCCTAAATACCAAAACAAGTAAAAATTCGACAAACCATTGCAGATTGTTTCTCGTCTTCATCCGCAACAGTACTCTCATCAACGCCAATTATGCCATCCGACACCGACAGAAGCTTCATACCATTCAGTTTTAACAAATATTTAAACCGATTTTTATCAAAAGCTTTGGTATGTAAATCAGCTTTCTGTTCGTCAGTGTGGATTTTCTCAATTCGTATCAACTTTTTCTCAAAGCAATCACGAATAAAGTGATGACGAATTTCTATGTGTTTAGTTTTAGCGTGATGTACTGGATTTTTTGTTATATTTATTGCGGCCTCATTATCAACAAAAAGAGGTGTGTTAAGAAACTGCAAACCGTAGTCGCGCATCTGTTGCTGTATCCACAAGATCTGAGAGCAGCAACTGCTAGCAGAAACATACTCCGCTTCACATGTAGATAACGCCACAGACGTTTGTTTCTTACACTGCCAGGTAACCAATCTAGGACCAAAGAACTGGCATCCTGCAGTTGTTGATTTTGAATTTACACTGCCAGGTAACCAATCTCGGAATACCCTTCGAGCGTAAAGTCGCCTTTCCTAGGATACCACAACCCCAATGAAGGAGTTCCTTTCAGGTAGCGCAATATCCTCTTCACAATGATCATATGCGAAGCTCTCGGGTTAGACTGAAATCTTGCTGCGAGGCACGTTGGGTACATGATATCAGGACGTGAAGCTGTTAAGTACATCAAAGAACCTATCATGGATCGATAAAAAGTTTCATCAGCCCTGTCTCCGGTGAGATCTGGGTGAATCCTATGATTTGTTGCAAGTGGGGTAGCAGCTGGAGTAGAACCTGACATCCCGAATTTCTCCAAGATATCATGAACATACTTCGATTGATGAATGAAAATTCCCTCAGGAAGTTGTTCAACTTGTAATCCCAGAAAGAATTTCATCTCCCCCATTGATGACATTTCAAACTTCTGCTTCATCACTGATTCAAAATCTTTGCATAGATTTTCATTTGTCGACCCAAATATTATATCGTCCACATAAATCTGAACTATCAGAAGATGACCATCGACCTCTTTAGTGAAGAGAGTGGCATCCACTTTTCCACGAATGAACTTGTTGGCTAGTAGGTGTTGAGACAAAGTCTCGTACCAGGCTCTCGGTGCCTGATGTAAACCATACAGCGCTTTGTCCAATAAGTAGACCTTGTTTTTGTGGATTGGATCGGTGAAGCCCGGTGGCTGACCGACATAAACCTCCTCTTTAACCTTCCCGTAGAGAAAAGCCGATTTAACATCTAACTGATAAACTTTGAAGTTCTTCCAAGACGCAAATGCTAGGAAAATTCTGATTGCCTCTAGTCGTGCTACAGGAGCATAGACTTCGGTAAAATCAATTCCCTCCTGTTGACTAAATCCCTGAACAACAAGTCGAGCTTTGTTCCTTACAACAACTCCTCTATCGTCCCTCTTACACTTGAACACCCACTTGGTGTTAATTTTCCTATGACAATCCGGCAAATCAACTAACTTCCACACTCCCAATTTCTCGAATTGACTAAGTTCCTCCTGCATTGCATTGACCCAAGAATCTTCAGTAAGTGCCTCTTTGTAAGTTCTTGGCTCAACCTGCGATATAAAACAACTTAATGAGAATTCAGTTTGCAAAGGAGCAACTTTTGTATAAAAACATGTAAGCCCTTTATCAATCTGATTTCGAGTGCGAACTCCAGCTTGCAATTCTCCTATGATCAACTCCTCTGGATGATACGAAAAAGTTCGCGGCATCACTTCACTCGGAACATCTACATTTCCCTCCAGATTAGTAACATTCTGCTCTGCATCTTGTTCACCAACTTGGTTTGTTTGACTTGAAATCTGAATTTGCTCCCCCTCAGAATCTGAATCACCATGATAAAAAACTGGCATGTTTTCAGCTTCTAGATTATCATTCTGAACCGACTGATTATCCTGAGCAACTTCATTCAGTTGGACATCATCATGTTCACCAGCATTACTTGGACCTGCTTCATCATCATTTGAAGTTTCCTGTGGTCTCCTCGAATATTCAGCTGGGAACCTTAACTGCGACTCATATTCACGCAAAATATCCAACTCATCAAAGAAATCTTCATCATCCTCTGATTCTTCTCTCATGTCAAACGAATCCCAAAGTTTGTCATAATGATAACGCCATGAATCACCAGGATTCTGCGGCGGCATAGTATAACCTTGACATTCAACATTTGCAGCTTCAATAATCCGCTTTTCACTTGGAACGAAGACACGTCGCAATGGATTTGCATAACCAACAAATATTCCCTCAATGCACTTCGGACCAAACTTGCCAAAAGGTTCTATAACCGTACAAGGTGACCCGAACGGTTCTAGATACTTCAAATTCGGTTTACGATTATTGATTAGCTCAAAGCATGTTTTGTTGAACTTCTTGACAGTGAGAACCCTGTTGAGCGTATAGCATGCGGCGGAAACAGCTTCAGCCCAAAAATTAATCGGTAACTTTGAATCTGCGAGCATAGTTCTAGCCGTCTCGATTAGTGTCCGGTTTTTGCGTTCTGCGACTCCATTCTGCTGCGGAGTGTACGGAGCACTAAACTCATGCAAAATACCTCTTTCATCACAAAATTCTTCCATCTTGCTGTTCTTGAATTCAGTACCATTATCACTTCTAATTCTCTTGATACGCCTTTGGTACAAATTCTCAATCTTCCTGAACAGCCCCATCAAACTGTCAAATGTTTCATCTTTCGTCTTCAAGAAAGAAACCCACGAAAATCTGGAATAATCATCAGTAACGACCAAACAATAGTAATCTCCTGTAAGACTTTTGACATTCACAGGACCAAACAAATCCATATGAAGTCTTTCCAAAGGTCTCGAAACTGAATTAACTTGCTTTGTAGGGTGTGACTTTTTCTTCTGCTTGCCTTTGATGCAGCTAATGCACTCCCCTTCCAGATGAAAACCTTTGATATTAACTCCCAATACCAAATCATTGTGCACCAAGTGATTCATCTTCCTTAGGTGAATATGCCCCATCTTGCGGTGCCACAATCTTGATTCTTTCTCAGTTGCTCTAGACACGAAACAATGTGCTTGACCAGTAGTTGTAGTTGCTACAGACATATCTAGCACATATAAATCATTCACTCTAGGTGCCCTCATGATAATCCATTCTTCAGGAACAACAAATCCAGGTTTCAGAATCAAACATTCTTTATCAGTGAAGTGAGTAGTATACATGTTGTCACAGATCTGCGAGATACTAAGCAGATTGTTCTCCAGCTCGGTGATGTAGTTAACTCTCTCAAACGTTACAATCCCATTGGATAACGTTCCTTCACCAACAATTCTACCTCCTTCATGACCAGCAAATCCCACATAACCACCATTAATGTTTCTTACATCATACAGCAACGCGGTTTTTCCTGTCATATGTCGAGATGCACCACTATCCATGATCCATCTGGATACCAGTTGTGGAAGATCCTGCACAAAACAAACTTCAATTTAACCAACTACAATAAAGATGCCGATTCATGCTTCGCGATCCAGGAAGCTCCGGCAATTCAAACTGCTTATTCGAACATGGTGTCCACCCAGGCCTCATCAGCCTTAGGTGTAACCTTGACTCTAGCAATTTGAATTTTGAAATTTTTAGCCTTCAAAGGTGGAAAATTTGCATCATAATCAACCGAAATTGATTCTTCAGCCTTTTTCACTTCAGAAGTTAAAATTTTCATTTCAGTTTTTGGTTTCCAAACTTGTTGAGATAATGCAACCCGCTTATAAAATTTGTCATTTTTAGTTACCACTTTCATTACGGGTTCATTTTTCACTTTGATGTTGTCATTTTTCACATTCTTTTTCTCAACAACGATTGGTGCTTTACCCTTCACATCAACTTTCTTTTGTTGAATCTTCACAGTTTCAGTCTTAGGCTTCACATTGGTACACTTTCGTGCAATGTGACCAACTTGATTACATCTGAAACATGTTCGAGTATCAATAACTCGACTTGTGTCTTCAGACTGATACTGTGAAGCTCTTTTCTCAAAGAACTCTTCATTCGATTTTGAAAAAATTTCATTTTCCTCATCAGAAAGTGAACTTGAACTGTTCACAAACACCTTCTTTTCAGCAAACCTTTTGTTTTGAAACCTTCTTTGCTGATAACTCTTACCACCCAGATAACCACCTGACCAGTTGTTTCGATTGTTATTATAAAACCTTGGTGGAACAACAGACTTTTTGTAGTAAGCTTTATCTTTCTCAAAATTCATTTGCCTTTTTGTTTGTTTCAAACTGTTCACTTCTGACAACTCAACTTCAACCAATTTGAAAACATTTGTCAACTTTTTTACATTAACATTCTCAATGGGAAATTCAGAATCCGAATACAACTTATCAGATCCAGCCATCTTGTACATCACAAGACCCGGTTCATCACTTAAGTTGTTTTTGGACTTTGATTTCTGAATGTATTTGTCCAAGAAACACCCATCATCTTTAGCTGAATCACTATTCAAAACACTTTCAGCTGTGCTCTTAACAATCTCTGTCTGAACACTATTATCAGATGATGTAGAAAAAGTAACATCAATGTTCTCCGGAAGTATAACTTCTTTTTCTTCCTCAATTTCAACCAATCCAGACTGCTTTTTAGTGTAATTACGAAGAACAGGTGGTGGTACTTGATGAAAACCCACCCCAGTTCCATCAGAATACACATCTTCGCCCGCTTTGTCTTTCCCGATGGGTTTGGGAATGATATGTTGCAAAACAAAGCTTGCGGAGCTGTAACTGTTAAGCTTCAACTGTTAAGCTTCAACTGGATTCGCTCGTTTTCGATTACAGCCTCTTGAACTTTAAGTTTCAATTTAGCGATTTCATCCAGTTGTTTATTGATTGATTCTTCTTTAACTCTAAGCACTGCTTTTAAATGTTCATTTTCTTTAAAAGTTTTACCATTTCGATCATCACAATCTTTCATTGTGCTTTTGAGTTTTTCAAATTTTTCAGAAATCTGACGGTTTTCAAGAATCAACTTTTCATTTTCTTGTTTAATTTTGTCATGATCAATTTTATCAGTTTCAATTTGAGCAGTTAATTCTCTTATCCGTTCAGTTGAAGCTTTAACTATTTTGTCACGACCAAGAATCTGATTCTCAACGTTTCTGACCTTTGCTGTCAGATCTTTAATTTTCTCACCGTTGAGATACGTGACAGTATTACAAAATTTGCACTCTTTATTGCAATTTTTGCAATCAGCATTTCCTTCGATCTTTTTACCTGACGCATTTGTTGACGAGTTTGGACTGACCTGGCCTTTTGACTCAGACACGGAGTTAGAGTCTACCTCAAGTGCTTTGGCAGCCAGCACTTTGTCAGCCATTTTTCCCAGGTTCTCTGTAGTCAACTCCTGCGTAGTATCGATAACTCCAGTATCAATCTTCTTGGATTCTTTTCCTTCTATCTCTTTTCTCTCTTTCTCTTCTTCAATCATTTTCGAAGTTGGAGTTCCCCACCATTTGTGTTGCCAATACTCATCATTTTCTTTCATTTCCTTGATTAAGACTTCCAGATCAAGAGTTTTGTGATCGATTGCTATATTTCCATACTCATCAAGATAACACTCTCTGTCTGGATCCCATCTGTTAGCTCTCTTTGCTTCCAAAAAGATACTAGAAAGTCTAGTAATTTTGTTTTCCGAAATCATTTTTCTGTATCTATACTTCTGCTGTTCAGTTCTCTCATCTTTCCATGGAATTGGTTCATTTTTCGCCATGAATGCGTAACCAACCGCATCTTCTTCTGGTAGAACCTCTTGACTCCAATCATACCCCTCATCATCGTAAATCACTGCAAGAGCTCTAGATTTCTCTTTGTTGTCTTCAACCTGCTTCAATCTAGGCGGCTCGTATTTATTCTGATGATAAATTGCCTTCTTGTAGTAATCATCTCTGAAAGGATTCTCCGATTCATCAGCATAAGCGTTTCGGCATTCTCGCTTGAAATGACCCTTCTGCTTACACTTGAAGCAAGTCACCTTCGATTTATCGAATCCCAACTTAGTAGATGCACCACCAATTGTCTTTCTTCCAGTGATTTCCATGAATCTTTGTGCACGGCGAACAGCACTTGCCATAGCCCAACGAATATCGATCAGTTCCATTTCCTCTGGATCAATCTGATCGTAATCTTCTTTCGTCAGATTTGTGTTGCCTATCTTCCCAGCTACTAATCCTTCATACGATTCCAACACCGATGCTAGGAAGATCATCTGCTGCTTGGCTGATTCCTCATCAAAGTTCTGAGCATTCTTCAAGTCTATTGCAATGTTGCATTGAAAACGATTCTTTGCATCAGAATGACTTCCAGAAGATGAAGATCCACTGTGATACCCACTATGACTTCTACTGCTTTGACCACTTTGATTTTCTTTGCCGGCTGTCGACACATTTTCAGCAGAAAACGCAGTTTTTGGAGAAGTTGCTTTTGGCATCATGCTTTTTGGATAGTACAAATCCAAATTCTGCTGGTAAGATGAATGATTAACTTTGTACGTCTTCTTCAACTCCAGTTCATGACTTTCAAGTCTCTCAATCACCAAATCTGGTTTCAACAATTCAGAAGGAATAGTGTTCTTAAGCATGAGAGCATAATATCTCCACTCCATCTCGTCTGGCAATGAATCGAACAACTTGTCTACTTGCTCATCATCAGAATACTTGATATCATGTCTTGCTAATTCCAGCTTCAGATGACCAAACCTTTCTATCATTTTACACACTGACTCATTCGTAAGACAACCAAACATATCAAACTCTTTCCTAAGAAGTTTCTTTTTGTTTTTCACGATTTCAGTACTTCCTAAACATTTCTTTTCTAACTTTGCCCAAAGATCTTTAGCATTTGTATAGTCTATCAATGAGATGATATCCTCCCGAACAGACTGAAATAACAACGCTACACACTTTTGTTCGGCTACGAATGATTCAATCTCATCAGATGCTGTTAAAACTTCCCCATTCTTGTTTCCTTGTTCATAACCATTCTTCAGACTTTTCCAACTTGGAAATGCGAATGCCATCATCCAATCTTCAAACTTTCTGGACCAACGACTGTACTCCTCAATAGCCATTAGCTTTGGAGGTTTATTGAACGTTCCAAAGGCACTTTCCGATTCCCAAGCTTCCTTTTTCTTCTCTTTTGGTGGATTCTCATTCACATTGCTTGATGAAGTATCATTGTTTCCGGAATCTCCAGCGAACGCGTACATGTCGCTAAACGGGTTTAAGAAAATATCATCCATCGTGAATGTACCTGTAAAATCAGACAACACTTAGAAAAATTTTGGTTTTGGAAAATATCAGATTCAAAAGAAACCTGTTCAAACGGAATGGTTCAAACAATGGTTCAAACGAACTGGTTGTTTTCAAACGGAATGGGCTGTTCCGTTTGAAATAACAATAG
The DNA here is from genome assembly GCA_030545235.1 of Helianthus tuberosus. Lineage (NCBI taxonomy): Eukaryota > Viridiplantae > Streptophyta > Magnoliopsida > Asterales > Asteraceae > Helianthus > Helianthus tuberosus. Next base: position 39,385,548 of record CM060371.1, on the reverse strand, counting down.
TTTCAAACGACAGATATTCAAACGACCACCTTCAAACGGAATGGTTCAAACTCAAACGACAATTTCAAACAGAATCCATTTTCAAACGATTGTTCAAACGATCAGTTTGTTTTCAAACGATATGATCAATTTCAAACGGTATGTGTATTTTCAAACGATTGTTCAAACGATCAGTTTGTTTTCAAACGATATGTGTCAATTTCAAACAGTATGACGTCAGCAATTCGCGAACAATTTCAAACGGTATGAATGATTTCGATCAGTTTTAGGTCGAATTTTGGTTTCAAAATTTCAAGGATTAGTTAATAGTAAATTTCGTTTGCTATGTGAACGTTTCAAGCCATTTTAACCGCGACAACAAGTTTAAATCAGAAAAGAAAGGTAGAAGTGAGATAATCCGATGATTTCAAGCTGTATTTGGTATGAACTCCTCGTCCTGAGCTCTGATACCACTTGTTGGATCGTATACGTGACCCTGAAAGTCAGTTAAGGTAGTTCAACATCGATTACTAAGGCGGAATCAAAGTAAACAACGTCCAAAACAACTTGTATCCTTTAATCTTTCTTTCTATTATCAATTGTGAGCTTTTACAATGTTTTCTAACAAAATTTTGACAGCACCTTCGCTCACACACACAACCGTTCCGTTTGGAATGAGACTAACACACTCCTATTTATAGACATAAGACCCTTCCGTTTGAACTTAACATAACCTGGTTCAAACGGAACCCTTATCTCAAACGGAACCCTCATCTCAAACGACTATTTCAAACGGAACCCCTTTAATCACTTCCTAAATCAAAACTAAACCCTAAATCTATTACTATTTCACACTCATACAATCTATCTAGACATAAGACTTGATTATGACGTAATCAGCAGACATTTAGTGCACCAACAGGTTCATGGTATCATATGCAACTACTTACTTGGCCAGAGTAAGCGATTAACACATGACACGCATGACCTTTTTATAGTTTTCACATCACGCCCTATGTAAGTAATGCCTCTATTTGTTTCTCTTGGAAACAATATCCCGAATACATTTTCTATTCGGGTTTTTCTAAGTTTTTAATCTACATATGCAACTTTCAATTTCTACATATTTGTTGCATATTACTATTTGTGCAATTATATTTAAAATGTGCACCTGGTAATGCTTGCCTTAACGGGCTTTCTTGCCATTACTTATTTGTGATCGTTACGCGATTTAGGTCCTTGATGAGTATGCTCTTCGTGTCATATCTCGGACCGCTCCATCATCATACCCACAATTCGTTTGACTCTCGTCGTCTTCAAACGTGAGTGTCCTTCAATTAAAACATTCACAAAAGTTAGTAACGTCAACTTTAAATAATCACCCGTATTATAATACAAGGCTTTTCTACTATACGCGTCAACGCGCGTATTTTTGTCAACTATCTCAGTCATTTTATTTGGGGTAACGTGTATCACACGATAGCCCTATGTGTTGTTTACAACACTTTAGCATGCTAAACTATTACATACATGTACTTACCGGATTTGCGATCAAGCCTCGAACCGAACACCAATTCTTTATTAAGAGCAAAGGTTTAAGTCCAAGCATAGCTTTCCCGCCATACTTGAATCTCTTAAACCAAGGCTCTGATACCAACTTGTAACACCCGTTCTTATAAATCAAGGTTTAACGTATATTTTGCGAAAATAATCATGTAATTAATGATTACATATACATCGGAAATACGGGTTTGTTAAAAACTTTTACAATTTAAGTGATATACATAATGTGATTTAATTCGCCATTTAGAATAACGACAAAACAACGTTGCGGAAGCTTTGTTTAACGTGTGTTCGGTTCTTGCTCGATGCTTGATCTTCATCCGGGACTCTCGACATTCACCTGTGATCAAAACCAACTTAAAGGTCAGTTTTGATAATTAAATAACTAATACAACGAGGGAATTAGGAAATCCAACATTGATATCTTGATCCACAAACGATTAATTAAATTCTGGCCTCCACCGTAACTTACGGTGGTCACCGTAAGTTACGGTGGCCCCTGAATGTCAACTTTCCCCACCGTAAATCAGGGGTAATCTACCGTAAAGATTTTAGCTCCACCGTAACTTACGGTGGCACCGTAAGTTACGGTGGCCCCTGCATTCAGCCTTTCCATTTTTGTCGTTTATTGACACGAAAACTTTCGTATCTTTCAATCCGCTCATCCGTTTGACCTATCGTTTCTTCATACACGTTTGTAATTTGATCCCCCATCATATGGAGTTAAAATCCTACATCCAACATAAGAAAATTTGAGACTTCTAAGCCTTTGACTCGTTACCTTTCTACCAAATTTTAACCCGTTTACGCGTTTTATCAAACAAACGTATTTATTTGATTCCTATATCTCATACACTTCTTCAAATTAATGTTACCTACTATATTAGGTTCTAATCATAGGTTTATTACACAATTTAAACTCGTTTTCGTTCGTATGCTTATTTTGACCCGTTAAGGGTATTTTAAGCACTTTAAAGCTTGAAATCGCTTTCATTCCTTTCTAGCATTGTAGTTCTACATTTCTTATCTAGTAATCTCCCACTACAACCATATATGTATTGGGTTTAATGTGAATATCTATATGTTCCGAGTTTTACCCCTCGGATTACCATTTTACGGTAAAGACTCATATAAAGCCCTTCGACCCAAGAATTTACATCCTTCACTACCTATACTCATTCTAAGCATATATTTAATCATAAAACTTATTTCCGAACCACCTTTATGGGTCGTTCGTTCAAATTGGCTTACAAGGGCAATTTGGTCAATTTTCATCCTTCTTTTACTACAAGGAGCTTTAAATACTTGATTGACCCAAAAACCAACCCTTTTAACTATAATCTTATTTATAAACCCATTTGCTTCTAAAACACCATGAACATAATTCAATTTATTTGGTTTACCTTGAAGATAACCGAATATCAACACTTTAACATTGTCTAACTCTTATAGAACTCCAAATTCTACATGATGAGTTGTGTTATTATACATACCTGGCTCGGATCAATATATTGACCCGTTTCAATACCTTGCCTTAGTAACCGCTAAGCAATAGCGATGTACTTATCCATTTGCTATTTATTCCTATAACATGTAACTCGACAAACCATTAGACAATTTTGTCAAAGGGTGATAATTTCACCTTTTGACCCGTTTATTTACCTAGTGATCTTCATCACTTCAAGTAAATGCCAATTTCATGTATTATGCTAATTTAAAGTCTACTAGCTAGAATACGGAAATCAAGCATAACGTAACGGAATCGTAGTTACGTACCTTTTTAAGCACTCTTTTTAAACGCGTATTTCCACCGGCTTGTCCATTTGACGATCCGGATTCCTTGCCTAAAGAGTTCAATTCACAATCCGTTTAGAACCCTTTTTATAAGTCTTTACGCACAATTTCTTAACATATTCAAATCTGCGTTTTACCCAACCTTTACATTTTAACCTTCATTTAGGCGTTTTATCAAACACCTAGCGGGTCAGATTTCTACATAATCTAAACCAAGTTCATGACTTGAGTTTATCACCCCAATTAACTTCAATTAGGCTATATACACATATTTTAACATCAACAATTTAGAGATTTCCTCATAATTTCAGTTTACACTAGAACAAGGGTTTAAATCCTAGTGTTTATCAAGCTCTACTAACATATTAATCACCCACTATGGTGATTTTGATCCTTACAATTATCATGCAAGAATTTTGACAAGAAATCATTTAGGGTTTGTCCCTAAACCTTATATCACTTCCAACTTCGTATTTACAACACATAATTAAGCTCAACACTCAATTTCAATCACATGCAAGAATTTGGGTTGAATCAAAATGACCAAATTCGACATACCTTACGATCCTCTTGACAAGGTGATCACGATTCTATGTTCAGATTTTGATTTCAACTTGATTTGGGCCTTCAATTTGAGAGTTTAGTAGAAGTTAGGGTTTTGGAGGTGAGGGTGTCGCCCTCTCCTGTTCTTGATCGACCAGACATCTCAAATGAGATGTTTGGTTTTGTTTTTAATTAAAACTAATAATATAAGTTTCAATTTTAACAACATTGGCCCCTCCACTTTTGTTTGACATATAGTTTTGGTTGTTTTAACCCCATTTCAAGTTATTTCTAGACTTGTAGTTAACTAGGTTATAATTTTCCTAGTTATTCATCTTGTTCAAAATCCCGTTTTATTTTAAGTCCCGTTAAATCTCGGGCCTTTTTATATACTTTGCTTTCTCAAAGTATTTCCCATCCTTTTAATAAATATTAGATTTATTTATTTAAATCCTAATATTCACCGGGTTAATTTTACCACTAACGGTATTTTACCCGTTTTTACTATTAACGAGGTTTGATTACCAAACCCGTTTTTGGGGTGTTACAGTTTCAATGGTTCGATTCAATTGAAGTCACCCTGCGCCAAAGCGGCTGTCCTGAAAACCTTTGCATTGTTAACGCCACTGGCGTTTTCCAGTCCAGGGCTCTGGACTGGTGGACCGCCGAAAGAAACAAGCGAGGGAATGATGCAGCCTATGGGCTTACGTGGGATGAGTTGAAGGACATCATGATGAAGGAGTTCTGCCCTCCCCACGAGCTTCAGAAGCTGGAGGACGAGTTCTGGCACATCAAGCAAGAGGGTGGCGACAACGCTGGTTTAACTGCTCGCTTTAAGCAGCTGAGTATCATTTGTCCTGGCCAAGTTACTACTCCTGACATAACCATCTGGAAATACATCCGTGCTTTACCGGAATGTGTGGCTGATTTCGTGCAAGCTGCGAAGAGAACAACCATTAAGGAGAACTTCCTGCTCGCTGTCGAGATTAACGACAAGCGAGTTCGGGTTGGTTACTTCGATAAAGCCACCAAGGGTCTTCACCAAATTACTGCTGCTCCCACCGCTGGAACCACCGCACCGCAAGCCTCCAAGTCTTCCCACCGTAAGCGTAAGAACAACAACAACAAGAACTGTACAGTCACCGCCGCACCGCCGAACGTCGTACCTGCCCCACCTCAGAACCAGAATCGCCAAGTAGCGGAACCAGTGACCAATGCACCGCCAGCTAAGCGTGCATATATTGGTCCACATCCGCTCTGCCCTACTTGTACTTATCATCATACGGTTAGGATTGGATGCTGGTTTTGTGTTCACTACAACTTGTATGGCCACTTTACTGCTAACTGTCGTACTGGTCCCCGCCAAGGTCAAGCTCCTGCACTGCCAGCTCCTCTTCCTGCTCCCCAGGGCCAACAAGCAGCTCCTGCTCCCGCTGCTCATGCAAGAGCCTGCTATGCATGTGGTGATCCCAACCACTTTGTAAATGTCTGCCACAACAGACTGGTGAAGCAAGAGCCACAGCAGCCACTGCAGCAACACCATCAATAGCAACAGTCTCAGCAGCAGCAGCCAGCGCAACAAGCAACACATGCTCAAACTTTCAACATCAACGTGCGCCAGGCCCAAGCAGATAACAACGTGGTTAATGGTACGTTCCTTGTAAATGGTATATATGCTTCGTGTTTTTTTATACTGGAGCAGATAACTGTTTTGTATCGTTTGAATTCGAGAAGCTCCTTAACCGTAAACACGCCCATCTCCCTACGACATTCTACGTTGAAGTTGCCACTGGAAGAACCGTCACTGTCAATTCCGTTCTACGTGATTGTACTCTTGATGTCACACCCCAACCGATGGCGGAAACATCGGGGGGCGGCACTGAGCGAAACAGATTGTCCAGGAGAAATCCATAACAACTAACATTACCGAATATTTAACGTTAAGTCCCATACCAAAATATATCCAGCAAAATAATTATTATAGACATAATATCTCAAGACAATAAATTGTTTCAACAACTCAGAATTTAAATTGTTTGTTTCTAGACCCATCCTATCTTGATTCCACAAAAGATAGCAAGCAAGCATAGCATCCTAAACACCTTTCACATAAGTTAAAATAGAGGTCAATACACATAGTGTAAAGGTGAGCATACAAGTTTAATAGTAATAGTAGATTGCGAAAGCGTTTACGCATAACCAGCATGTAACATGTAGCAAAGTGAAGCTAGTAGGTTATTGACAATGAAATATGCAAAGACGTGACTGCGAGTTGTAGAATGCGCAACACATATCACCACTGTGACATGTGAAGAAAGCCCTTAACAACCCCTGTCCACGACAGGTGCTGAGTCCAAACTATAGTACTATCGTTGCTAAGGTGTCAGGAAACAATCACTGTGTAAACATAACATACAAGCATTCGTCGAGTAACACGTATAACATGCAAATAACAGTCAGCGTATAAAAGTGTTTGCGTTGTGTGTAAATTGTGATTTGAATAAGTTACGTATGTAACACCCAAAAGTGCGTAAAGCAAAAAGGGATCGAGTATACTCACAGATAGCGTTTAACAAGTAAACACTCTTCTTGGATTGAAGGGAGCGCTGAGAGATTAGCCTGAACAGTTAACGATAGCATAAGCGAAGAATGGCGCGTAAAAACGGTGATGAATGAAGCAAGTGATGAGTGGTTATCCGATTGGATGACAATCCAAACGGATGGTTATTCGATCGGATGACAATCCGTTCGGATGGTCATCCGGTCGGATGGCCATTCGGTCGGATTGCCACTCGTTTGGGATGGATGTGTTTGTGTATGATGGCTTTGAAGTTTTCGTTGTAGCATTTTGAAAACAGAGAAGTATCTATACCTATGAGGTCGTCCGGTCGAACGGTCGTTCGATCGGATGGCGATCCGTCCGGCAAGGCACTTCTCAGAGAACAAGTTCACAGCAGGATTGTCATTCGATCGGATGGTCTACCGATCGGATGGCAATCCGTTAGAAACTAATGATCTTTGAAAATTATGGAAAATGCTTAGGTGTTGGAACCATATGTCATTCCGATCGGATTGTCGTTCGATCGGATGGAAATCCGATCGGACGGCAATCCGTTTGGGTGACTGGTTCGTTTTGAAACTCGTTAAGTTTGAAAGGTTTTGCGGTTTGATCGAGACGGTATGATAACGTGTTAAACAACAGAAACCACGCCAAGCCCAAGTCATCCGATCGAAGTGGGAATCACCCCAGCGTGATCAGTTGACTGTTCGTGACGGTTGTTCATGTTCAATCCGAAATCGGTTGTCTCCTTGATAGGAATCAGATCTTGGACCGACATTTCACTAGAAAATGAGTAGAAGGCCTGAACTAGCTCCGATTCTATCGGTTTTGAGTGCATTGAGTGTAAAAGAGTGAGAAACTTGTGGAAACCTTCTTTCAACTCTTTAAATTCTGAAAATGTTTAGATCTATTGCGAAATCAGTGTTTAAACATGTTGAAATCCTTTAGATCTGAGTTGTTCTTCGTGGAATCAGGCCAAAACTTGAAGTTCATAAGAACCCCATGATGACATCATCCTAGAACACCTCAAATCAACTGATTTCATGGTGAAAAGTGAAGATTCAAAGGTGAAAATGATGAAGAAGTGTGTGTGGATCATAGAAGTACAAGATTTGAGGAAGAAACTTACAAGAATCGCGAGAAATTGAAGGAAAAGTGGGCTGGAGGCACTGGTCGAGTGAGAGAGCTGTCACATCACTGTTGGTGATGTGACAGGGGTATTTATAGGTTGCCAAAAGAGGAAAGGGGAGCACAGGTGTCAGATCGGATGTCACTCCGATCGGATGGCCATCCGATCGGATGGTCATCCTTACGGATCGAATGGTCATTCGATCAAAGTGATCCGGCGAGTTGGTTTTCGTGTTTTCGTTTCGCGTGTCGAGCGTTGTGATGCGCTTGAGTGGGTGCTGATTAAGTGATACGATGGATTAATAATAGTCGTACAAATACTATATCTAACATACAATCAACATAAATAACTTGCATTTAGCGTTTTTTATTAGATTGCGTTGCGATAGGGTTGCGATTGTGTTTCGATTAATCACCACAAACATAAAGTAAGCATGCACAAGTAACACATAAATAGCACACACACGTAAAACAATATACAGAACCTATAAATCAAGTTGCGATTGCGATGCGATTAGCGATTAAGCGATAAATAGATTAACGATTTAACATGCGATTAAACTGCGATTATTTATAGATACTCCACATAATACAACTAAAGCAAACAATTAAAAGGTTTGATTACAAGTCAAAGAGTACAGTCAATAATTAAGCAAGGAGTGACAGATCGCAATTAGCAATCTTTTCTTCCGTTGACTTTGACTTTGACTTGTACTTTGACTTCGAACTTTTGGGTGTTACACTTGAGCTCAACAATCACGTCTTCCCTATCGATCTTATCCCGATGCAGCTTGGTAGTTTTGACATCATAGTAGGCATGGATTTTCTTCGCGAAAATCGTGTCGAAGTTGTTTGCTTCGATAAAATGATTCGTTTCTCGCTCGCTAATGGTGATCAATTGTGTGTCTATGGCGAAACGCTTTCGAAGGATCTCAAACTCATGTCATGTAACTAAGCGAGCAAGTATCTCCGCAAGGAATACAAAGCTTTCTTGGCTAACATCGTAGTAGCGGAGGAAAAGGAAAAGAAGGAAATGGATAAGGTGCCTGTGGTTCGTGATTTTCCTCGCGTCTTTCCTGATGATCTACCCGGTTTACCTCCAAGTCATGATATCGACTTCCGCATTGATCTCATTCCTGGAGCAAATCCTGTTGCTAAAGCTCCTTATCGACTCGCTACGTCTGAAATACGCGAACTCTCGAGTCAACTCCAGGAATTGCTTGATAAAGGCTTCATTCGCCCTAGCACCTCTCCTTGGGGCGCGCCTGTCCTTTTCGTCAAAAAAAAGGACGCGTCGTTCCGGATGTGCATCGATTACAGGGAATTGAATAAGCTGACAATCAAGAATCGCTATCCCTTGCCTCGAATCGATGATTTGTTTGATCAGTTACAAGGCGCTACGTGTTTTTCGAAGATTGATTTACGCTCCGGCTATCACCAGTTACGCATTCAAGAGGAGGATATACCCAAAACCGCTTTTCGAACTCGATACGGCCACTATGAATTTGTTGTTATGCCCTTTGGTTTAACCAACGCACCCGCAGTTTTCATGGATCTGATGAATCGCGTGTGTAAACCCTTTCTCGACCGCTTCGTCATCGTGTTTATTGATGATATCCTGATCTATTCCAAGTCGAAAGCCGAACACACGTTTGGTCCTCGAACTACTACAATGGAATCGACTCTATGCCAAGTTCTCCAAGTGTGAATTTTGGCTGGAGGAGGTTCAATTCCTCGGTCACATTGTCAACAGTCAAGGTATTCACGTCGACCCCGCGAAGATCGAAGCTGTTAAGAGCTGGATTACACCCAAGAACCCGTCTGAAGTCCGTTCTTTTCTCGGACTAGCGGGCTAATATCGCCGATTTATCGAAGGATTCTCTAAAATCGTTGTTCTGCTTACTTCTCTCACGCATAAAAACAACCTTTTGTTTGGGGAACTGAACAAGAGGAAGCCTTTCAAACCCTCAAGCATATGCTCTGCAATGCTCCTGTGCTCGCTTTACCCGATGGAAACGATGACTTCGTAGTCTACTGCGATGCCTCGAACCTTGGTCTCGGTTGTGTTCTCATGCAACGGGACAAGGTTATTGCCTACGCGTCTCGTCAGCTCAAAATCCACGAGAAGAACTATACAACCCACGATCTCGAGTTGGGTGTAGTTATTTTTGCGTTAAAGATTTGGCGATACTACCTTTATGGTACCAAGTGTACGGTCTTCACCGACCATAAGAGCCTCCAGCATATCTTGAGCCAGAAAGAACTGAATATGCGCCAACGCCGATGGGTTGAACTTCTTAACGATTACGACTGTGAGATTCGTTATCACCCTGGCAAAGCAAATGTCGTTGCCGACGCTCTCAGTAGACGAAGCTATTTGCATAGCGTTCGTAATACCCAAGCCCAGCACAACCTCGAAGCTCTTATAAGTGACGCTCAACACGCTTGTTTTACCGAACGCACCTTAAGGAAGGAAAGGATTATGAATAACTGCGAACAACTTGTGAATAAGTCGAATGGCATATTTCATTATCTAGACCGAATTTAGATTCCCAAGCGCACTAACTTACGGGAGATTCTGCTAAACGAAGCCCACAAATCTCGATATTCAATTCATCCTGGTGCCGACAAGATGTACCATGACCTTCGTCTACGGTACTGGTGGCCTGGAATGAAAAAGGATATCGCTATCTATGTTTCGACATGCCTGATTTGTTCGAAAGTCAAGGCTGAGCAACAAAGACCCTCTGGCTTACTCGTGCAACCCGAGATCCCTATGTAGAAATGGGAGAGTATAGCTATGGACTTCATAACAAAACTTCCGCGCACGCCATCAGGTCACGATAGCATCTGGGTTATCGTTGATCGTCTTACTAAATCTGCTCATTTTCTGCCGATACGAGAAGACTTTAAGGTAGAACGAGTAGCATGGATCTACACCGACGAAATAATATATCGACACGGGATACCTCGTGACATCATCTCTGACCGCGATGGTCGGTTTACTTCGTGACTCTGGGAAATGTTTGAATCTGCTCTCGGTACTACTCTTAATCTAAGTACCACTTTCCATCCCCAAACCGACGGTCAGACTGAACGAACGATTCGTACCCTTGAAGACATGCTTCGCTCGTGTGTCATAGATTTCGGTGGTAATTGGGACGCGCACTTACCTTTGATCGAATTCTCGTATAATAACAGTTATCATTCTAGCATTCAAATAGCACCATTTGAGGCATTGTATGGAAGAAAATGTCGATCGCCTATTGTATGGCACGAGATCGGAGATGCGCAAATTACCGGTCCTGAGCTACTGCAAGAAACGACTGACAAGATCCTCCAAATCCGAGACAATCTGCTGAAAGCTCAGAGTCGTCTGAAAAGTTACGCCGATAAACGCCGCAAGCCCCTTGAATTTAACGTTGGCGATCACGTACTCCTAAAGGTATCACCTTGGAAGGGGGTGATCAGATTCGACAAGAAAGGAAAGCTCGCGCCTCGATATGTTGGACCCTTTAAGATTCTGGAGAGGATCGGCAAAGTGTCCTACAGACTCGAACTACCGGAGGAACTTAGTAACGTCCACCCAACTTTCCACGTCTCGAACCTCAGAAAGTGTCTAGCCGAGCAGGACTTACAAGTGCCACTTGAGGATCTACAAGTGGACGAAACATTACATTTCGTGGAAAAGCCTGTCGAGATCATGGATCGGGAGACCAAGAAGCTCCGACGCTCACGCATTCCCATTGTGAAGGTTCGCTGGGAAGGCAAACGCGGCGCCGAGTTCACCTGGGAACTCGAAAGTGACATGAAGGCTAAGTATCCACAGCTATTCGTTATGCATGCGCCTTAATTTCAGGGCGAAATTCCCTAAAGTATGGGAGGCTATAACAACCTGTGTCTTTGAAGTCAAAGTACAAGTCAAAGTCAAAGTCAAGGGAAGAAAAGATTGCTAAATACGATCTGTCATTCCTTGCTTAATTATTTATTGTACTCTTTGACTTTGTAATCGATACTTTATTTTATGATACTTTAGTTGTATTATGTGGAGTATCTGTAATAATCGCAGTTTATCGCTAATCGACTTATCGCTATCTTATCGCAATCGCATCGCAACCCGAATGATATGTTCTGGATATTGTTTACGTGTGTGTGCTATCTATGTGTTACTTGAGCATATTTATTTATGTTTGTGGTGATTATTCGAAAACGCATCGCAACTCTATCACAATGCAATCTCATCGCGAACTCGAAACGCAAGGTTACTTATGTTGTTAGTTAGGTTATTTGTGTAACTATTATTTAATACTATCGAATCACCTACTCGAAACGCATCGCAACGCTCAACGCACGAAACAAAACGTCGAAAACCAACTCGCTGCAGCCCTTCGATCGAATGACCATTCGATCGAATGGTCATCCATCCGGATGACCATCTGATTGGATGGCCATCCGATCAGACTGCCCTCCGATCGCATCACTTACACCGCCTCTTCTCTCCTTTCACCTATAAATAGCACCTGTCACATCATGAACAGTGATGTGACAGCTCTGTCGTCCGACCAACACACTTTGGGCTTTTTTCTCTCGATTTCTCCCGATTCTTGTAAGGTTCTAACTCAAATCTTGTACTTTCTTGATCTACACACACTCCTTCATCATTTTCACCAAGAAATCTTAACTTTTCACCACGAAATCTACCGATTTGGGCTGTTCTAGGATGATGTCATCATGGGTTCTCATGAACTTCAAAGTGTGACCTCATTCCACCAAGAACAACTCAGATCTAAGAGATTTCAACATGTTAAACACTGATTTCACCTGAATCTAAACATTTTCAAACCGATTTAAACTTCTTTCAACTCTTTTACACTCATTTACTCAAAACCGATAGAATCAGAGCTCGTTCAGACCTTCTACTCGTTCTATAGTGAAGGGTTGAACTGAGAATGGATTCCTATCGGAGAAGACGACCGATTCACGGGTTGAACATGAACAACCATCAAGGTCAGTTAACTGATCGGACGGGGTGATTCCCATCCGATCGGATGACTTGGACTTGATGGGGTTTCCGTTGTTTGACACGTTGTCATACCGTCTCGGTTTAATCGCAAAACTTTTCAAACTTAGCAAAGTTTCCAAAAGGAACAGGTTACTGAACGAACTGCCGTCCAATCGGATTGCCATCTGATCAAACGACAATCCGAACGGATGACCTTTGGTTTCAATACTTAACATTTTCACAAAATTTCAAAGGAGTTAGTTTCAAACGAACCGCCATCCGTCCGGATGACCCTCCGGCCGGATGACTTGATTGGTAGAAACATTTCTTGATTTACAAAATGCTACAACGAAAACTTCAAAGTTCCATCATAGACAAGCACATCCATCCCAAACGAATGACAATCCGACCGAATGGCCATCCGACCGGATGACCATCCGTCCGGATTGTCATCTGATCGAATGACCCTTCGTCATTCCGTTCACTCGCACCGTTTAACGCGCCGCTCATCCCTTATGCTATCGTTCTGTAATCAGGCTAACTTTCCAGCGCTCCCTTCAATCCAATCCAAGACTGTGTTATTCATTTAACACGATTTGTGAGTATACTCGATCCCTTTTTGCTTTACGCACTTTTGGGTGTTACATACGTTACTTATACTAAATCACATCGATCACACAACGCAAACACATTTTATACGCTAACCGCTCTTGCATGTTATACGTGTTATTCAATGAATGCTTGTATGTTATGTTTACATAGTGATTGTTGCCTGACACCTTAGCAACGATAGTACTATAGTTTGGACTCAGCACCTGTCATGGACGGAGGTTGCTAAGGGTATTTCTTCACGTGTCATAGTGGTGATATGTGTTGCGCACTCTACAACTCGCAGTCACGTCTGTGCATATTTCATTGTCGATAACCTACTAGCTTCGCATTATTACGTGTTACATGTTGGTTATGCTTACCTTTACACTATGTTTATTGACTTTATTTTAACGTCTGTGACATGTGTTTAGGATGCTTGTGCTTTGCTTGCTTTTGTGGGAATCAAGACTAGGAGAGTCTAGAAACAAACAATTAATATTTTGAGTTGTCGGAACTATGATTTGTCTTTGAGATAACTATGTCTGTAATAACAGCTTTATTTAGATAAGTTATGGTATGGGACATAATGTTAATTATCTGGTAATTTAGTTGTTATGGATTTCTCCTGTACAATCTGTTTCGCTGAGTGTCGCGCCCCGATGTTTCCGCCATCGGTTGGGGTGTGACATAAAGTGATTAAAAGTTGTATCGAACCCGTAATATTAGGAAAAATAGGTTGATAAAGTTAACGATAAATTACACTTTTCGTCCTTCATGTTTGTAGTGGGTTGCATTGGATTACCTTTAACTTCAATAATTACATTCATAATAGTGGCGGTAGGTTTGTAATTTTACCCATTTCAACCACAAAACCCAACCAATGGGCAGCCACCACTGAACCACCACCACTCTCGTCTTCTAAAAGCACCACTGCCGATCCATCTCTGACTCACCACCACTATCATCGTTAACCATCCATTTCTTATTGAAGTCGAACCCCCACTCTGCAGCTCCTCTACCATCTCTGCACTACCACCACTCCCACCCAATTCTAGTCTCGTGATAACAGAAAGATACATAGATACACCTAATTTTAATAAACGTTGTTATGAAATGTAGTAACTGTAGTTTTGAATATCTGATGTTATTAAAGAAAAAAAAATTGATATAAGAAAGAAACGAACTAGAATTCACATCAGATTAATTCTATTATCCCAAATAATTTGAAATGACAAAAACCATGTGCAAAGCTATTTATTTCATACCCTATTTTTCAAAAAAAAAAAAAACTTTTGGAGTTAAAAGTTTCGTGCAAGGTTAGTAAAAACTATATCTTTTACTATTTTTCCAAACACCAAGCCGGAAATCCAGCAACCACTGGCCGGATCTGAATCGTTTCAGGGTGAAACCGAATCTATATCCACTGGATGGTTTGAATCCAACAAGGTGAAACTGGATCTTAATCGCTTCAATGTCGCAACTTCGCAGGTGGATTTGAAGCCAGTTCTGAGTCGATTGTGCCAGAGTATTGACGGGATGAAAAAATGGGTTGGGGGTTGTTCACCGAAGTTGATGACGGACGAAGATTAAAGATAACGCGTGATTTTTTTTGTTCTTCAACTTCAAAATGAAATATATGAGGAACTCAAATTGATGATGCTAAGGTTTGATAGAGAAAGAGTTTGGTTATTATACATATTATTTTCTTGTTTTTTCATTTCTTTATAAAGATATTTATTAAATAAATGGGTAAATTTACAAAACTACCCTTTTGTGATTAGAATTAATTGAAAATTTTAACTTGGTTAGTTCTAAATGACGTAGAGTGTTATGGTTTTTACAAATAAAGGACTGTGATTGTAATTATTGAAGTTAAAGGTCATCCATTGCGATCCGATATAAACATAAAGGAAAAAAAACGTAATTTACCCTAAAGTTAATGTGTTGAAATTTTAAGAGTTAACTACAACATAAAGGACGCAAAACGTAATTCACCCTAAAGTTAATGTGTTGAAATTTTAAGAGTTAACTACAGCAGGTTGAAACGACGACGTTGAAATTGGAGACAACGACAATTTAAAGGTTCTATCCAAAATATTATTTACCATGTCTGGAAATTACTTATGCAGAATGGAGATTAGGATGACAAGTTAAGATAACACATACATTGGATTTGAATATATGTAACACCCTAGTTTCTATTTAACGGTTTTACATGTAAATACCAACAATTAGATGTGTAGTTAAGACTACACATACTATAAAAATATGGATTTATTAAAACTTTTTGCAAATCATAAGTTATTCGACATAACGTGATCAGATTCGTCGTTTAAAATTTATGACGATGCAATGTGCGGAAGCATGTATCTTTATCGTGTTCGGTTCTTCGTTGAGCTTGATCGTCTTCCGGCATCCAAAGAGTACCTACATTTCATAAACATGAAATGCTTTAGTCATACGGGGTTTAAAACGTATCTAAACGAGTCCGGGAAACAAAACTGATTAAAAATACATTTTTGTACAGGGTCCACCGTAAATTACGGTGGATACCGTAATTTACAGTAGCCCCTGTTTTAATATGTTCCCACCGTAAGTCAGTAGAGAACTGGCGTAGCGTTTTCAGGCCCCACCGTAAGTTACGGTGGCCCCTGTATCAGATTCTTCCATTTTGCCGTTTTTGACACGAAAACTTTCGTATCTTTCAATCCGCTTGTCCGTTTGACCTACCGTTTCTTCCTACGTGATTGTAATTTGATTCTTCATCATATGGAGTTAAAATCCGACATCCGGCTTAATAAATTTTGAAACTTTTATGGCTTCGGCTTATTACCTTTTTACAAAATTTTGACCCGTTTACGCATTTATCAAACAAACATATTTGTTTGATCATTATTTCACATGAACCACCTCATTTCAATATTTTCTACCATGTTAGGTTCTAATTGCGGGTTTCTTATATATTTTAACCCGTTTTCGCTCGTATGCTTATTTTGACCCGTTAAGGGTATTTAAGTATAATTTTAAACATGATTCGCTTTCATTTGTATCTAGCCTTATATTTCCACCTTTCTTACCAAGTAATCTTCCACCACAACTATATTTGTGGTGGATTTAATGTGGAGATCTATGAATTCCGAGTTTTACCCCTCGAATTGTCATTTTACGGCAAAGACTCATATAAAGTCTTTCGACCCAAGAATTTACATCTTTCACTACCTATACTCATTCTAAGCATTTATTTAATCATAAGACTCGTTTCCGAACCACTTTTAAGGGTCGTTCCTTCGAATTAGCTTACAAGGGCAGTTTGGTAAATTTTCGTCCTTCTTTCACTACAAGGACCTTTAAATACTTGTTTGACTCAAAATCCGACCTTTTAACTATAGTTCTTGTTTGTAAACCCATGTGCTTCTAAATCATTATAATCATAACTCAATTTATTCGGCTTACCTAAAAGATAACCGAATATCTATATTTTAACCTTGTCTAACTCTTATAGAACTCCAAATTCTACATGATGAGTTGTGTTATTATACATACCTGGCTCGGATCAATATATTGACCCGTTTCAATACCTTGCTTTAGTGGCTGCTAAATGATGGGGCTGTAAACATCCATGTGCTATTTATTCCCTAAAATCTTACAGCTCGACAACGCATTAGTCGATATTGTCAAGGGTGATAATTTCACCTTTTGACCCGTTTGGTCTAAATGACCAATTATATTAGCGAGATGACATTTATTACCACCTCGTATGTATGACTCGCTCCGATTTACACCGTGCGGTCACTTTACTTATAATTCCATTTCTTAAAACTTTTTGGCCTACTATGGCTTACATCATAATTGTCTTTTTCGTAACACGACAAAAGGATATTCTAAAATATATGACTAGTGTAAGATATATTTACCTTGCATCCTGTTTATGCATTTTCCTTCACTCCCGATTAGTTTGACCCACTTCCTTCCCAAGCTTCCCCTTAGCTTGTCAGCGTCAAACTATCATCATAATTCGTAAGATGGTTAACTTAGTCCTAATCATTCACGACTATTCCATCCTACGACTTTTATGTCGAAATTACCATTCGACCATATCATTGATCAGTTTGACTTTTAAAAGTCAACTAACTGTTGACATAATTAACTATACGAAGTAGCTTAACTACTAGTTTTAATTATTTGGCCAATTATCCGATAAACATCATTCTTATGTTACCGTTTTAATCACGTATTTAGCAAGCTCTTGTAACTATAAGTTACCAAATTAATACTTGATGATATTAAACATCATTAATCATGAACAATCATCCAATTTTATCATATCATACTAAACCCTTTTTATAGTATGTATGATCATATACTTAAACACATCATTTGTTCAAGTATTTATCGATTACTATCATGCATGATGATTCTAATCACAATTATATCATCTTTTTCATCATATGCTTAAAACTCACTTAATTAAGTGTAATAAATCATCTAATCATTCAATACATAGCATGTCATGTATGATTTTCACTTAGGGTTTTGTTCCTAAGCAAGTATACATCACTAATCTAGCCATAGCTTCTCTAATCCATGCCTAATTCATGATTAGGATGATTATCCATATTTCACAACTTCACTAATCATCAAGATTTTACATACCTTACGATCCTCTTGTTCGGGTGATCGTTAATTCACGCTCGGTTGTGAATTTGGGCTTCATTTGATCCTTCAATTTGATGGATTTGTTGAAGGTTAGGGTTTGGCTCCATGGGGAGCTTCCCCTGGTCGATCTCCACACACACCCTTAGTGTGTGTATTGTGTGTTATTACTTGTTTTAATTAAAACAAGTTTCCCACTTGGCAAGTATTAGTCCCTCATGTTTTATTTTGATCAATTGAAGCTACAACTTACCATTTATCACTTAGTCACATACTAGTAACTAGGTTAATTATCCCTAGTTAACTTAATAGGTTCGGGAAGTTATAACCCGTTATATTTTAAGTCTCGTTAACTCGAGCCTTTCATAACTTTATTTTCTCTTGAAAGTTCTTATTCGCTTTTTGATTAATATTAGGATTATTTATTTAAATCCTAATATTTACTGGGTTATTTTTACCACTAACGGTACTTTACCCGTCTTTTAGTATTAACGGGGTTTGATTACCAAACCCGTTTTCGGGGTGTTACGATATACGCATGTATTTGAATGTTACTAATTGTATTGTTATGAGAATAACAATGAAAGTGCAAGTATGTAAGGATATATGCATGAGAGTCGAATGTTAGGATCCATATATTGGATTCGAGATTGTAATCGGAAGGAATCCGAACTTGCAGACATGTCTGAACACGATCATCGAGTTTCCGTTAGACGTTATTCCCGCATTGTGAATGTTTCCATGAAGTCACTTAGCTGACAAAACGATTACGTGGTGTTTGCAGGTTGTTCAGGTCCTCATGCGAGACGAGTAATGGTTGAAGGTCGAGCGAAGACGCGGATAGTACAGGGGCGTAGTCATGTAGTAAATTCGAGTTGTGTTTTATCGAATGCCATGAGAAAGAATGGACGATGTAACAATTATTTACTTATAAAATGGTCTCTCAGTATCTCAACTAGTTGCAAATGAATTAATTTTCTGGTTCGCATTTCCGCTGCACATCTTCTGCTAAATCTCTTTCTTCCATTTGTAAACTCGGGAACAAGACGTTAGAGTCAAGCACTGATAAGGATGGCATATGACATGTGAGTTACACCCTACTAATGATGTATGATGCCCACGTGCTTTAACATCTTGTAGCATTTACAATGGAACCCCCATCCCTATCCATATAATTTAACTAAAATACACATCTATCCGCGGAATTGTTCAAGTTTAAACAAACTCTCACATTCGATTCCCTATATATATATAGGGGATGGTTCAAATGAAAACCACTTTTATTGTGAAAACTCGAAAACTAACTAAAAAAAGTCTAAAAAACACACAATTTTTTTTTTCATTTTTTTTTATAAAAATCGCTGGTTTTTATATATGAAAAAAAAAATTTCAAAAAAAAAAAAAAAATTTGTAGTACACATACACATGTGTAGTATTACACATGTGCACATACACATGTGTATTATTACACATGTGCACTACACAAATTTTTTTTTTTTTTTTTTGAAAATTTTTTTATATAAAAAAACCTGAGAAAATTATTATGCAAAAAAAAATGGTATGTTTTTTTGGCTTTTTTAATTAGTTTTCGAGTTTTCACAATAACTAGTGGTTTTCATTTGAACCTTCCCCTATATATATATATGAGTTAAATGTCATTTTAGTCCCTGTGGTTTGGGTCATTTTGCCAGTTTAGTCCAAAGGTTTCATTTTTAACCTGTGGGTCCAAAAAGGTTTCACAGTTGCCATTTTAGTCCACTGGGTTAACTTCATCCATTTTTCCTGTTAACCAGAAGGCCATTTCGGTCATTTTATATGGCTGAATTGCCCTTTTAGTTAAACGAATTACATATAAAATGACCAAATTGGCCTTCTCGTTAACAGAAAAAATGGATGAAGTTAACCAAGTGGACTAAAATGGCAATTGTGAAACCTTTTTGGACCCACAGGTTAAAAATGAAAGCTTTGGACTAAACTGGCAAAATGACCCAAACCACAGGGACTAAAATGGCATTTAACTCTATATATATATTCATAATCAATTAAATAATATATTTTCCACTCATCAGCATCATCATCATACTCAGTAAATACCACCAATAGCAAAACTAAGGTAGGGTCTGAGGATGATAAGATGTAGACAACCTTACCTCTACCCCATAGAGAGGCTGCTTCGAGTGAGACCCCCTCACAAATATTATAATATTTGATACAACAACAATGACCTTACCTTTGAATAATTGAATCCCACCCATAGCCATTAAAGCTATTAGCAGAGTTGTGGGATGGTGAGATGTAAGCACACATTACCCATATTATAAAAAATGAAGAAGCTACTTCTAGGGAGACCCTTGACTCTAAAAATATGTCCCGATATAAGAGTCAAAACATACAAAAGTACATAATAACACAAAAAAAAATATTACTGTAATAAAACATTTTTAGTTAAGGAAAGATAACAAACACATACTATAGAGACACGTACAAGTGCTCCTAAGACAAGATACTAATACAAGTATTCGCGGGTTGGTGGGTTCCACCCAACCCAAACCCGACCCGATCCCAAAAATCGTGTCATACATATGAACCCGAATATTCGTGGGTTAACCCGGATATGACCCGCTCAACCCGATTTTTTCAATTTTTTCTTCAAATTAATATACTAAATTTAAAATTTACTAAAAAAACACAAATGTATATAACACAACCACATTTAAGTTATAAAATCTTATATCAATTTCTCTTTTTAGGTTATAATTATGACATAAAATATACATCTAATTTAAAACATGCCATAAAACATACTGTAAAAGAATTAATATAGAGTAAACTGCAATTTTACCCCCTGGGGTTTAGGCCAATTGGCACTCTGACACCCTCTAACGAAATAATTGCAATTTTACCCCCAACGTTGGTGTTATGTCGCACAATTACCCCCTGGCGTCAAATAAGTTAACAGATCTGTTAACTGGAATGTGAAATGACTATCTTACCCTTTAATATTACCCCCAACGTTGTTGTTATGTCGCATAATTACCCCCCACTGTTAAATGACTAAATTGTCCTTTCTTATTACCCCCTATACTTTATTGTAAGAAACAATATTACCCCTTGCAGTAACCAACCTTGAACCCCTTGATCTACTGTTCTCATCTCACCCACACCCCATTCCTTCTTGTACGCCTCCACACCCACCTCTGTGAAACAAATTCCCCTCCTTCATACCATCCCGCACACATATCCAGGATGCAGAAATCGAGGAGAAAGAGAGACGGCAGCGTTGCCGTCGATTCGGTCACCGGAACGACACGTCTGAGCGGCGGCGGCGCCCCCGGTGGCATCGGTTGACTGATGATGATGTTGGTCGAGGATAGTGGTGGAGCAGACGACATCAGCGGCCGCCGGAGCTCCGGCTCAGAAACAGTGGCAGTAGCAGCAACCATACAGAATCCTTAAGATCAGTGTATGTTTATATGAGAACTTGTGTTGCATTTCTTGTGTCGTCGGTGCTTTACTTCTTTGGTGATTTTGATGGTGAAATGAAAATATCTGTATAAATGTTGCTCAGTACCGATTTACCTTCTTTTGTTTCGCAACCCCTTTTGTGGCTCTTAGTGGAAATAATGTTTGTAGAAAATTCGTTGATTTATGTATGATAGTAATAACTGTTAAGGCAATTTTTGAGATTTGAACATGATAATCAGGATGATAATCTGTGATTTATATGCAAGAGTATGTTGTTTTGGATTTCTGTTTATTATATGTTGGATCTGTGGATATGTACCTAATTGTAGTCGGTGGTGTGATGATTGCCGGAGAAGGTGTCGCAGTTGATGTCGCCGGAGAAGAAACGAAGGAGAGCTTAATAGGTGGGGGGTAAGATTGCAGCGAGTGTGATATATTAGGGTGTTATGTTGAGTAAGATATAAAACTAGTGTGGAAAAGACGATTATACCCTTTGACCGTTAATAACTTATGTTCACTTTAAACAGAATTAGACAACAGGGGGTAAAATTGCGACATAACATCAACGTTGGGGGGGGTAAATTGCAATTATTTCGTTAGAGAGGGTCAGAGTGCCAATTGGCCTAAACCCCAGGGGATAAAATTGCAGTTTAGTCATTAATATAATATAAATCGTTAAACGGGTCAACCCGACCCGTTTAGCTAAACAATTTCACGAGTTCAACCTAAAACTGACATGAACTCATTCAGACTAAACCCAAACCTATAATTTCGAAAAAAAAAAAAAAACCCTCATAGATACAACATACAACAGGCTAAACAACAAGGATCAAAGTGTAAACAACCCAAAACAAATAGCTTTCCCGGCCATCAATCAATCTTCACCGGACTGAAACAATGCTCCGAACAACAATAACCGCTCTATTTCACCCCACCACCAAGCTCCACCCTCCACCTCTCACCACCATCTTCAACCGGACACCACTCCGGTTTATCCTCCCCCAAACCTACACTCGACTAACCAAACCAATCTTATCCATCAACACAACTCTCTCCTGTCATGCAATTACTCAAACTTCATCCGAACAACAACTGTTTGATCTGGACCGCACTTATTTATCTTGTTCGATGCCGAACTGCGAGCGCCCGCTCAAAGTGGCGGTTCTTCTCAGCGGCGGCGTTGATAGCAGCGTCGCGCTTCGTCTTCTCCACGCTGCTGGTCACTCCTGCACTGCTTTTTATTTGAAGATATGGTTTCAGGTACGAATTGTCTCTTTAGGTTTACGTAAATAATATCTGGCTTGAATGTAACCCTAATTTTGTTGTTTATTATTCAATTTGAAGTTATGAAGGAAGTAAGATGGTTGTAGGTTACATGTTGTGAGTTTTGGGGCAATTTAAGTGAAAACTAGACAGTTTGCTGCATTTGAATGCTCTTATTCTAGTTTTATGTAATAACTTGAATACTTGATGTGTCTGTATTCACTATTCATTCTATTACTCTTTTCCAGGGGTGTTCTGTGTTTATTGGTTTGGATTTCGGTTTATTCGGTTTTGAGTTTTTTTTTGGAGCTAACTGATAACTGAACCGATTCGAATTAGAAATGTGCCTAACCGAACCAAATTCAACCGATTTATTTGGTTGGGTCATTTGATGAAACCGTGGTTTATTCGATTGATTTCGGTTCGGCTATTTGAATAAGCCGAAAACCGAATTAACAATTCGGATACGGTTACGAACCGATCCAAATTTAACCGGTTTAACATATTTATTTGGTTCGGTTATCCAATTAAATCACGGTGTATTCAATTGAATTCGCTTCGGTAATCCGGTTAAGCAAAATTTCCAGAACTGAAAACAGAATTAACAATTCGGATACGGTTACAAACCGAACCAAATTTAACCGATTTCGGTTCGGTTATCTGATTAAACTGCGGTTTATTTGATTGATTTCGCTTCGGTTATCCGAATAAGCAAAATTTCCAGAACCGAAAACCAAATTCACAATTTGGATACGGTTACGAACTGAATCGAAAAACAAATTCACAATTTGGTTTGGGTTTTTTTCCGGTTACGGATACGGTTGGGTTTTTGGGGTTTTTCAGTTATTGGTTTTCTTGCACACACCTACCCTTTTGTTCATCTTTTAGCAAGTGAACATAAATCACAAAGAGCTGTATGGTCAGTCTCTTACAGTTGGTTTAAAAAGGCACGCCTGATACGCCAGGCGATCAAGAAAGTGCTTAGGGTTTTAGGCGTTGGTCAAAATTAGGGTTTGTAGGAGTTTGATACAGTAAAACAACAACCAAAGAGATGAGTAAGTTATGAAAGGTTTGCTTGGTATGTAAAACACATGTGAGAGATGCAAACTCTCGTTGTAAATAAAGCTTATTTAGTTATACAATATAAATAGAGCAGCGCTTCGTGTCTCATGCTGTTTTAAACCATCTCTTACTTATGTATATTGTTACCTAATTACCGAGCTAGTTCTGATACCGAACTTTTTCATAGGAAGATTTTGAAAACTTTTGGTCGCAATGTCCTTGGGAAGATGATTTGAAGTATGCAAAAGCTGTTTGCAATCAGGTTACTCTCTTCATCTTGTATGTTATTGAACTCTTTTTGTCATCATATTTCATTTAGGTCTTAACTGGTTCTGAAGGAGCAAAACGATATTCGGCTTTAAGAATGGCATTCTTGATTTGGTCATGGATGTACACATATATCCCTGATTATATGATCTTTTTCTTTGTTTCTTTCAAGTTTGATGAATTGTATAAATCATTAAAGCAGGAAATGTATCAGTAAACTTTTACAAATTGCTTCAGGTTGATGTACCACTGGAAGTTGTACATTTGACAGACGAATATTGGGACAAAGTGGTACGTAACAGCACTCTTGATGCATCTTTTAATTGATTATATCGGATGTTTAATGGATCGATTTGGTTTTTTTTTAATCTCCATGTGGTAAAATTAAAAAAAAAGTCTAAAAGGAAACGGGTCAAAAATCCCTTAAAGTTTATTTTTGGTGCATTAAACCTTATTCAAGTAGATCAGATTAATGTTGAAGTAATATTATTTTTGTAATCATATTTGACACACTTTTGACCCATTACCTAACATGCATATTTTACCACCTCTACTCTTTTCTGTTTAGAATTTTCTATAAAGAGTAAAGTACTTGGATGGTCCCTGTGGTTTACCAAAAGTTTGGATTTGGTTTATAGCTTCCCAAAAGTTTTCCAACCGTACAAAATGGTCCTTGTGGTTTGCATTTTGTAACGCATTTAGTCTCTGTTTTTTCAAAAAGTACATAGATGGTCCTTGTGGTTGGCACTCTGTAACGCATTTAGTCCTTAACTTGGACCTGCTGAAACCTTTAGATTTGTTGTCTAGGGACTAAATGTGTTACCAAGTGCAAATCACAGGGACCATCCGTGTACTTTTGGAAAGCTAGGGACCAAATTCAAAATTTTGGTAAACCACAGGGACCATCTGTGTACTTTACTCTTCTATATATATATGTGTGTGTTTTGGCTTTGAGCTTTTTTCTGTTTTTTTTTTTGCTTCATGTGGTAGGTATCTTACCTTATTGAAGAGTATAAATGTGGCCGTACGCCTAACCCAGATGTTCTTTGCAATACAAGAATCAAATTTGGTACGTAATATTTGCAACCACACTGCTTGATTTGCTCCTCGACTGTTGAAATTTTCCTTAAAGTTAACTTTTAATTGTAGGTGCATTCATGGATGCCATAAGTAACATGGATTTCGAGTATGTTGCTTCTGGTCATTACGCAAAAGTTGTTCACACTGTTACAAATGATAACGATGCGCTTTCGTTTCTGGAACTCTCAAAGGATATGGTAAAAATACACGTGTTATTTGTTTTTACCCTTTTAATTTGGAGGTAGCTATTTAAAGTTTTAAACCCACTTATATACAAACGGGTGCAATTTGGGTTTTGCTATTTCTCTAACTGGTTAAATGGGCTTATATCAAAGATTCAATTACAAAGGGAACATACCAAATGGGTCAAAAGTCCGAAATGTGTTGGATTGCATTAAACCTCCTGAATCACTATTATTATAAAGAGTAAAGTACACGGATGGTACCTGTGGTTAACAAAAATTTTGAATTTGGTCCCTAGCTTTCCAAAAGTACACAGATGGTCCCTGTGGTTTGCACTTTGTAACGCATATAGTCCCTAACTTTTTCCAAAAGTACATGGATGGTCCCTGTGGTTTACCAAAATTTAGGATTTGGTCCCTAGATTTCCAAAAATACCCAGATGGTCCCTATGGTTTGCACTTTGTAACGCATTTAGTCCCTAACTTGGACCTGCTAAAACCTTTATCTTTATGGGTTGGGGACTAAATGCGTTACAAAGTGCAAACTACAGGGACCATCCGTGTACTTTTGGAAAGCTAGGGACCAAATCCAAGATTTTGGTAAACCACAGGGACCATCTGTGTACTTTACTCTATTAAAAATAATGGAGGATCATCAAATCATGTAAGTTTGTAATCATATTTAATACTTTAATTATTTATAAAATATATGTTTGTTTGTAGGCCAAATTGATTAGAGGTGTTCTAAAAGTTACCCATTTTGATCTATCACCCAACTCATCTGTTTTGACACAACTACCTTTTAAAATTTTAATTTACGAACTCATGTCTCGGTTTTATGTTATAGTTTTATATTTAATTGTTTATCAGGTGAAGGATCAGACCTACTTTCTTTCCTATCTGTCACAGGCTCAGCTTAAACGACTTGTACTTCCCCTTGGATGTATTCCAAAGGTAAGTCTGCTCTACGATACAAGCACCATGCCCATGTATACGGACACGAATGTGTACGTATGGGGAATGTAGTGATGGTATATTATCCTGAATATTAATTATTTCTTTTTATCAGGATGAAGTCCGCAAGCTTGCACAAAAATTTGATTTGCCGAATCAAGATAGAAAGGATTCACAGGGTATATGCTTTCTCGGGAAGGTATGCCTGGCTTATCAAAACCGGTGTTCCTTTTATTATATTTTTTTCGATAATTTTTTGAAAATATTTTGTTATTGTGCTAAATAGGTCTGTAAGTGAACCGAACAAACATGAACAGAGGCATGTTCGTCTTCTGTCTTCGTTCATTTAACTTTAACCAAACACGAACATATAATTTAACACATTTTTTTGTTCATGTTTGTTTATTACGAAAAATGAGCATGTTTATCAATTATGAAATGAACATAAGCGAACAAACATAAACGAAGGAACATAAAGAAATGTAAATAAACGAACATAAACGTCCGTTCACGAAAACATAAATGAACGAACAAACCGTGTGTTCATATTCGTTCGTTTATTAAATAAACAAACATAAATGAACTTCCCGCTGAACAAGTTCACGAACAGTTCATAACATTCAGTTCTTTTACAGGCCTAGTGCTAAATGCCGATAAAAGTGAGTTGATTAATTAATAAAACGTGATTTACTTCAAATGCAGATTAAATTCAGCGAATTTGTTGCAAGACATATTGGGGAAAAAGAAGGTATAATATTGGAAGCTGAAACAGGGGATTTTTTAGGGTCCCACAGAGGCTTTTGGTTTTACACGATTGGTCAACGCCAAGGTTTGAAACTTGCGGGTGGGCCGTGGTAATGTCTAAAATTTTACCACTACACATGCTTATCAATTATTTATGTGGATCAGTGGATCTTAATTATTAATGACTACATGCTGCAATGCATATTATGCAGGTATGTCGTTGAGAAAGATGTTAAAAATAATGTGGTGTTTGTATCGAGAAACTATTATTCTGTTGACAAAAGAAGACGATCGTTTCATGTTGGATCATTTAGATGGATTAGCGGATCTCCTCCTTGCCACCTCAACCAGTTGAAATGCAAGGTAACTTTAATAATATACCAGAAAACTTGTAAATATTTTTTAAAAAATAGACAATTTAGTGAGTTGGATAACGGGTCAAAATGGGTATGGGTCATGATAGTTTGGGTTGACCCTACGGAACTTTTTGTCCGTTCTTTAAATTTTATAAACAGCTATTGTATCTATATGAATTCAAAGAATAATGATTTTTTAAGCGTAGCCCTATTTAAAAGGTCATAAGTAGTCAACTCATTTGAGCCTTTTTCTTTATGGCTAATTATTTATAGAGTAAAATGCCATTTTCCGTCCCCTGAGGTTTGGCCAATTTTGCAACTTTCGTCCAAAGGTTTGTTTTTCAGCATCTAGATCCAAAAGGTTTGAAATCTTGCCATTTTCATCCGGCTTGCTAACTCCATCCAATTTTCTCTGCTAGGTCAGGGGTATTTTCGTCTCTCTCCTACTAATTTCAATCAAACCCTGTTTTTTTCGGCTTTAATTTTGAAATATAGAAAGTGAAAAAGACCGAATTGCCCTTTAAGTTAACAAAAAAGACGAAAATACCTCTGAGTTAACAGAGAAAAATGGATGGAGTTAACGATCCGGGTGAAAATGGCAAGATTTCAAACCTTTTGGATCTAGATACGGAAAAACAAACCTTTGGACGAAAGTCGCAAAATTGGCTAAACCTCAAGGACGAAAATGGCATTTTACTCTTATATATATTTTACCTTTTTTATCTTAAATCATGAAATATGATCCGGCCAGTTTTGACCCATTTTAATTAAACTGTTTACATCGAATCTTCAATTTACCAAAACAGTTTAAATCCTAACAACGAACACTACACAAATTTGTTAATAACAACATATTTGACAGGTTCGCCACGGTCCCGATTTCTACAACTGCACTTTGCATATGGAACTTACTGAAGACGGGACCGAAATCGGCACTGTTCAGTTACCTGAAGATGATCAGGGTCTGGCGGCAGGCCAATTCGCAGCATTTTATGAAGAACAGGTTTGTGTGGGGTCAGGTGTGATCTTGGAATCATGGGACGATAACGGGTTTCCTGTTTGTGAAAAGGCCCGCGAAATTGCAAACCTGGAAGACAAATCTAAGCTCGGTAAACCCGTCAAGATTAAGCCAAGACCTGAAGATTGTTTGAGGAATTCGGTTTTGACCATGTGAGATTAGTTTAGTTCCACATTATATTTTGGTGTAAGCTATATGCATTTTTTGAACTGTTGGAATAATTATATTCTTATATATATTAAAAGGCTATTTTGTCAACATCAACTTTAATAATAACATGATTAGTCCTTATCTTTATTAAGTTTTTTTTAATTTTTAGAGTTAATTGCCCGGATAGTCCTTATCTTTATCAAGAATTGAAAACTCTTACTTTTACTATATAACTAAGTAACTAACTGTTCATATATTAGTTAAATCAAGGATGCATGCCTCTGCTAAATCGATTTTTACCCGGCTAACCGACATGGGCATTGATCCAAACTCCATTTTTTTCGGTTCAGTTTTAATGGAGACGTACCCGCTTTGTAAATCGAATCCCGCTGTTTTCGACCTTTTGATTAGGGTTGTGGCGGAGGGTGGTTGTGGCAGTGGCGATGGCGGTGGTGGTGGTGGCTTTTTAAAGGAGAGAGAGTAGAGAGAGAGAGGTGTCTGATAGAGAGAGAGATGGACCAAGGGTATTTTTGTAATTTTACACCCACTTAACTGAATTATTTAACGCCCATTCATTACAGGGACTATCCGAGTAACAGTTTGTTAAACCACAGGGACTATACATGCTATTTTGAAAAGATGAGGACTAAAGGTGAAAAAATGGCAAACCACAAGGACTATCCGAGCAATTAACTCTAATTTTTATTATATACCCTTACACTTTATTATAATTACTGCTTAGACCCTCAACTTTATACTTTTTTTTTTTATTTTTTCCTTTTTAATTACTATTTAGGCCTGAATTTTAAGTTTTTTTTCCTTATGTTTTGTGGTTTCTTTTCAGTTTTTTTTTCTCTACGTAACGTTTTCTCTAAGTTTTCTGTATGTACCATAGTAAGTAGGTTACTTTAATTACGTTCCGAATCCGCTGCAGGCATTTGTTTTTATGGTTATAACGAGTGTATCAGTTGATACCGTAATAGACTAAACCATAACTTTCAAAGATACTGCCGCACCATTGTTTTTTATCATCACGTAGAGTGTGCTATCGCGATTTGATTATTTTTATCTACGTTTTTATCCCGCCACGGAGCGCGAGCGGTAACCCACTAGTTAAGCATTAATCATATAATTAAAACATTATTCTAAAAATCTTATTAACAAGTCTTTAATGAGAGTTTGAGATTTAATGACTTGTGCAAATAGAACAAATGAAGTTAATGGAACCTTGACATGTCATGGGACATCGCACATGATGTCTTTCAAGTATCATGGGACATATTAGAACTAAGAAATTAGGCACAGCCGACAAAATGAGTATATTTATGGTACCTAATAATGGGCCAATCAGAAACATCCCATGTACATAGCCTAGCCAAATAACAACTTTTGGTTTGTTATATGAAAAATCTAGTGTCAAGAATACATACAAGCAACAATGGAAGCAATTGTGGATGATTTTGAAGGAGAGTTGAAGGCATTGAGGGAGGTTTTTAATAGTGGAAAGACAAGGGAAGCATCATGGAGGAGAGCACAACTTAAAGGGATACTCTCTCTCCTCAAGGAGAGAGAAAGTGACATCTTCAAGGCTCTTTATCAAGATTTGGGAAAACATCATGTGGAAGCTTATAGAGATGAGGTGATCATGTTAATATTGTTTTTGTTAATTTGTTTTGTCATAACTTACATAATCAATAGATTTTAAATTTCGATATGTTGTTAAAATGTTGTGTACACCGTCGAGCCCACTAATACGGTCCCAACTCTGAACGGGCTTGAGCGGTTGAGCCCACTAGACCGGACCTAAAATAGTGCTACGTTAGTTTTCGCGTAAACTAGTAACTGAAACTCAAAACTATACATACATATGTATGCATATATGTGTATATATATGTGAGTGTGTATGTGTGTTATTACAAGTTATTTTAACATGTTTTGGATTTGAAATTTTGTAGATTGGAACAGTGGCCAAATCTGCAAACTATGCACTTGGGAACTTAAAGAAATGGATGTCTAGCAAAAGAGTAATTTCCATATTTTTTCTTTTTTATTTTTAAAATGTTTTTTAGTATATATATGCTGAGGGTAAAATGGTAATTTCAATATTTTCAGGCTAAATTGCCACTAGCTTCATTTCCCAGCTCGGGGAAGTTGATTCCTGAGCCTTTTGGTGTTGTACTCATCATATCATCTTGGAACTTTCCATTTGGTACCTTCAACTTTACTTATTTTACATAATCAACCCCTGTAATCAGGGTACATGTATGAAACTAGCAACATATTACATGCTATGATTAATTTCTTATAATATATCTATAGAGTTAAGTGCCATTTACGTCACTGTAGTTTGTCCACTTTTGCCATTGCAGGTCAAATTTCAAAATTGTACCATTTTCCTCACTCGCATTCTTGAAACGTGCCATTTCAGTTCAAAAAAACTAACCCCAATTAAAAAACTCAGTTAGCTCAGGGGTAAAATGGCCATTTTACATAGTGGTTTGTAGTGTTCAGAGGTTGGTGCATATTAACCGAAGTCATTAAGGCCTTGGGCCGGCCCTAGCTTAGTTAATTGTGTTTAGGGTTTTCCTCTTCTTGTCTATATATACTAGATCTTTCATTATGTAATTTAATCACAATATAATACAAATTCAGTTTACATTGTTTATTATGGCATCAGAGCCAGTCTAACCTAATTGCCGCCAACATCTCTGCCTCTCTTAACCTTTCTTTTTCGATCGGCTTTCTTCACCGATCGTCCTCCATCTTGCAGCCATGACACCTCCGATTGCCCCCTTCACCAAAGCAGATAAAACAGCAAATAACTCTCACAAGTTTGCTTTTACCCTTACACCCACAAACTATGCCAATTGGCAGGCCATGATTCATCCTTTTCTTGTCACAAACGATTTATTCGGATACGTTGATGGCTCCATACCCTGCCCGCCAGAACTGGTCCAGCCTCCTTTAACCGAAAAATCATCTTCAGAGACATCTGAACCAGTCCCTAACCCTGGTCATCGAGCATGGATATCGAATGATGCACACATCCGCATGCTGATCTCTTCTACAATCTCAGAAAAGTGTTTTCAACATGTGCAGACCACAAAAACTTCTCGTGAATTATGGGAAGCACTCAGCCGAACCTATGCACCACAAACATCGGCTCGAGAATTTACTATCAGATCCCAGTTTTTACGTTTACAGATGCATGGTGATGAAACTACAACTGCGTATCTTGATCGAGCACAAGAATACGCCACCGCTCTTGCAAACATCGGTAAACCTATGGATGAAAAAGATATACTAATGCTTGTTGTTTCAGGTTTACGTGAAGAATATAATGGAGTCAAACAGATTCTCTTTTCTCGTGACTACACTGCTGTCTTCACTGAACTCCCTGCGCTTCTTGCTGATCACGAGTACATGATCAAGAAGCCAATCTCTGATGTTCCTCCGGTCCATGCCTTTACAGCTCATACTACACCATCGTCATCCATTCCTGATGAAACACTGCAAAGTCTTCAACAACTTGTTACAAAGTTAGGTTTTCAGCTTCAACCACAATCATCTTCATCCTCTGCATCCACGGCCAATTCTAATGGAGGCTCCTCCTCCAGCCCGTCGGCCTACTACACCTCTCGTGGTCGGGGCCGTGGGGGTAATGGTTTCAATCGTGGTGGTCGTTTCACTCAATCAAGGGGCACTTCTTACAACCGAGGAGGTTCTTCACAGTTTTCATGGGCATCAAATCAAAACACTGTGTACGGGTCGTGTAATAGGTGTGGCATTGGCCATCTTCCTACCCATTGCCCAAACAGGGATCCATCTACTATTCGTTCAAGGCAACCTATCTCTAACTTTACTGATTTCAGGTCTCAAAACTCACAATCTTGGATTACAGATACCGGCTCAAATTCACATGTTTCTCCAGATATGCAAGGGTTCGATTCTGCCCAGTCTTACTTCGGTGAGGACAACCTGCACGTTGGTAATGGTAAGGGTCTTCCTATTCTTCACATTGGTTACAAAAAAATCTTTTCCCCATCTAAAACCTATCACCTAAAGCATATTCTTCATGTTCCAGATATCAAACAAAATTTACTTTCTGTCCAAAAATTTTGCTTTGATAACAATGTCTATTTTGAATTTCACTCTACCTTTTTTTGTGTGAAGGACACGTTTACACATCATACCCTCCTCACGGGTCCAAGTGACGGTGGGCTCTACTCCATTCGCTTTCCGTTCTCGCAGCCAGTTCCTAAAGTCGCATTTTCAGCAAATAAAGCTTCCACAACCACATGGCATCAACGATTAGGGCATCCTCATTTTAGTTTATTCCGTTCTATGATTTCAAAATTTGATTTACCTGTACTAGACAAGTCTTTTAACATTCATTGTGAATCATGTTTAATTGGAAAATCTTCAAAGTTGCATTTACCACCTTCTGATTATAAAACATCTAATATATTTGATCTACTCTTTTGTGATGTTTGGGGTCCTGCTCCTGTACCCTCATTTGATGGCCACAATTACTTTCTCCTAATCGTTGATCATTTTACAAAATTCATGTGGATTTTTCCCATAAAACAAAAATCGGATGTACTAGACACTTTTAAACGCTTTATAATAATGGTTGAACGACAGTTCTCCACTAAAATTAAAGCGGTACAATCCGATTGGGGAGGAGAGTTCCGACAACTCTCTTCATTTTTTAAACAAATTGGCATAAATCATCGTATCTCGTGTCCTCACACAAGTGAGCAAAACGGCACGGTTGAACGACGACATCGACATGTCGTTGAAACGGGCCTTACTCTCATGGCCCAATCTCGTGTGCCTTCTCGTTTTTGGCATTTTGCATATGACACCGCGGTTTATCTAATCAATAGAATGCCATCTAGAACCACCGCCAACCTTTCTCCTTTTGAACAACTTTTTAAAATTAAACCCGACTTATCCTTTTTACGGGTTTTTGGATGCCAATGCTTTCCCCATCTTCGTGCGTACAATCCAAACAAAATGGATTTCCGCTCCGTCTCGTGTGTTTTTCTAGGCTATAGTCCATCCCATCATGGCTATCGCTGCTTCGATCCGATTCATGAACGTTTGTACATCGCACGTCACGTTCGGTTTATTGAAAGTGCCTTTCCTTTCCATACACCGCCATCTGAACCAACAACACAACCTACACCCACCTCTAATCCGTATGTCTCCTCTTACCCGGATGGTCCTACTTTTCCAACCGAACAGCCTACTCCGCCACAAACCAGTGCAGCGGCTTCTTCATCTCCACCTTCATCTCCTCACACAACCGCATCTCCGGTGGCTGACCTTCCTGATCCGCCGCCTCCTGAAACTTCCTCATCGGCTCCTGTCGGGCAGCCTCCATCTCCACCACTAAGAACCTATTCCCGTCGCACATCATCCACAATTCCCGCATTCAATCAATTCACTTCCACGGATCAGTCTCAACCCACTTCCACTCAGCCGTCTTCTACCTCACAAACAGATTCAAATCAGCCGCCTCCTAACTCAAATCGTGCTCGTCCCAGCCACCTTCGTCAAAACGTGAAACCTCCACAAAAATATAATCCTTCCGCTTATCATGCAACCACTGAGCCAGAAACCGAACCCGTAACCTTTACCAACGCAAATGGCAATCCTCAGTGGCGTAAGGCTATGGCCGAATAGTTCTCTGCACTATTAAAGAATGGAACATGGACATTAGTTCCTCGTGATCCAAATTATCATGTTATAAATTGCAAATGGGTGTACAGGATTAAACGTGATCAAACAGGGGCGGTCAGTCGATATAAAACACGTTTAGTTGCCAAGGGATACAATCAACAAGAGGGTGTTGATTATAACGAAACTTTTAGTCCTGTTGTGAAACCTGCTACCATTCGCACAGTCTTATCTTTGGCAGTTACTCAGAAGTGGTCACTCAGACAATTAGATGTTCAAAATGCTTTTCTAAATGGTAATTTGCAGGAAACAGTGTATATGCAGCAGCCTCAAGGATTTGTTGATCCTCATTACCCAGATCATGTGTGTTTGCTTCGCCGTTCCCTTTACGGTCTTAAGCAGGCTCCTCGGGCCTGGTTTGAACGGCTTTGATCGGCTCTTGGTTCGCTTGGATTCTATGGCTCTAAAACGGATCCTTCACTGTTTATATATTCACATCATGGGACACTTCTTTATATGCTCGTTTATGTTGATGACATTATTCTTACAGGGAACAATGACAGGGCTATTGATCAGGTTGTAAAACGTCTTGGCGCCACCTTTTCTTTACAAGATATGGGCCCTTTGTCTTACTTTCTCGGTGTGGAGGTTGTGCGTCAGGGTTCTGATATTATTTTATCTCAACGGAAATATATTCAGGATATACTTGCTCGTGCAAATTTGTTGTCGGCCAAACCTGTTCCTTCTCCTTGTACTACAACATCATCCCTGTCTCTTGGTGACAGTCCAGCCTTCTCGGATCCGGTACGGTATCGCCAACTTGTGGGTGCATTACAGTATGTCACTCTCTCTCGTCCAGACATCTCCTTTGCTGTTAATAAGGTTTGTCAGTTCATGCACTCTCCCACAGAAAATCACTGGTTTGCGGTTAAAAGGATTTTGCGGTTTCTTCTTGGAACCATCAATCATGGTTTGCTGATCTCTCATTCATCACCGATTCATCTTCATGCCTATGCTGATTCGCATAACAGTTACATTCAGGCTTACTCAGATGCAGATTGGGCTGGTTGCCCTGATGACCGTCGATCCACGGGGGGATTTGCCATCTATCTCGGGAATAATCTAGTGTCTTGGTCTGCCAGAAAACAAAAGACTGTATCGAGGTCATCAACCAAATCTGAATACAAAGCTATGGCCGATACCGTCTCAGAGCTTGTTTGGCTTGAAACTCTTCTTCGTGAGTTACATGTTATAATGAAGGCTGCTCCTACCCTTTGGTGTGATAACTTGGGAGCTACTTATCTTTCCAGAAATCCAGTTTTCCATGCTAGAACCAAACATATTGAAGTTGATTATCACACTGTTCGTGAACGTGTTGCTCGGGATCAACTGATGGTTAGATTCATATCTACAAAGGATCAGATTGCAGACATTTTCACAAAACCACTTCCGACTGATCGATTTGCTTTACTAAAGACCAAGCTCAAAGTCAGTTCCCGCCATTAGCTTGAGGGGGAGTATTAACCGAAGTCATTAAGGCCTTGGGCCGGCCCTAGCTTAGTTAATTGTGTTTAGGGTTTTCCTCTTCTTGTCTATATATACTAGATCTTTCATTATGTAATTTAATCACAATATAATACAAATTCAGTTTACATTGTTTATTAGTGCACAGTGGAGGGTATGTAAAACCTCTGAACCACTCAGAGCCACTATGTAAAATGACAATTGTACCCCTGAGCACATTGTTTTTTTAACTGGGGTTAGTTTTTTGGACTGAAATGGCACGTTTCGAGAATGTCAGGGAAGAAAATGATACAATTTTAAAATTTGGCCTGAAATGGCAAAACTGTACAAACCACAGGAACGTAAATGACACTTAACTCATATCTATAAATTGCGCATTTTATGTTTTAATATTAAATTAAAATATAACTTACAGGGTTATCATTTGAACCAATTATCGGCGCGATAGCAGCAGGAAATGTAGTAATCCTAAAGCCTTCAGAGCTAGCTCCAACATGTTCCACGGTTCTCGCTGACTCCATACGCGATTACCTTGATAACGCCGCGATTAGAGTCATCGAAGGTGGACCCCACGTCGGTGAAAAACTTCTTCGACATAGATTTGACAAGATTTTCTTCACAGGTTTCGACTTTTCTCCACTTTTTACACGTGTCAAGTTTTGGAACTAGCTTATAATCTCGAAGATGATGTTCGATAGGTGGTGCGCGAGTGGGCCAGGCTGTCATGACAGCAGCTGCAAGAAATCTGACTCCTGTGACTCTGGAGTTGGGTGGCAAATGCCCTGCTGTTGTTGATTTTATCTCTAGTTCTAGGGACAAAAAGGTAATTTCAGCTTTACTTTTACGAATAGGGCTGTAAACGAATCGAACGTTCGTGTACTGTAATGTTTTCATTCTTTGACGAATAGGGCTGTAAACGAATCGAACGTTCGTGTTCGTTCATTAAGAAATGAACTTGTTCATGAACAGTTCACAACACCCACTGAACAAGGATTTCTCGTTCATTAAGGAAACAACATGTTAATGAACTGTTCATGAACACTTACCGAATGTAAACGAACACAAACAAATGTTCATGAACATAGATGAACACAAACGAACGTTATATGTACATTTTAAAATAGAATCTGCATTTTTTCTTTCTCAGAAAGATTACGAAAAAATCCACCAAAAATAAATAATAACATAAATATCCTAACATAGTTGACATAATTATAATAAACATAAATTAACACGAAAATTAAGGAGTTTGTCAAGCTTTAACACAAACTGAAATTGAAATGGTCAAGTCAGGGATATTGGCAGAGGCGTATACTATAGCTAAGGTTTCAAAATATTAAAACTAAAACTAATAAAATAAAATATAACATAAAAAAAAACTTTAAATGAATGAACACAAATGAACATAAACGAGCGAAGATAAACGAACACTTACCAAACGTTCATGAACATAAACGGACAAACACAACCTCTGTTGATGTTCGTTTGTTTAACTTATTAAACGAAATTTTTGCTCGTGTTTGTTCATTTATTAAACGAATGAACGTAAACAAACTTCCCGCCAAACGGTTCACGAATTGTTGTTCAGTTCGTTTCCAGCTCTACTAACGAATATTCCTGAATCTGTGAGCGCGTCACTCTATGATTGTCGTTAATAATTAGGTATTTCAGAAAAAAAAACAGTTAATGACAGTTACTAGCACAAGACCAACAATTTTTTTATAATTAAAACTAAAAAAACATATAAATTAATGTTTAGTGCTCATAAACAGATTGCTGTGAAAAGAATTCTTTGGGCTAAATTTGGCGTGTGCGCGGGCCAAGCTTGTATTGGAATCGATTACATTGTGACATCGAAGACATTCGCATCAACTTTGGTAACAAGGGATACAAAATTTTGTACTGATATTGGTTTTTATAACATTAATCAGTAGATAACATTTTGGATGTACTAGGTGGAACTGTTAAAGAAAGACATTACTCAATCATTTGGATACAATCCCAAGGATACTAATACTGTTGCCAAGATTATAAACAAGAAACATTTTTCAAGATTGAAAGGGCTTTTAGATGAACCTGGTGTCAGATCTTCTATCATTTATGGTGGTTATATAGAGGAAGACAGACTGTAAGTCAACTTTTGAGTAAACTACACCGACCGATGGGCCATGTGGTTAACCAAAATTTTTAGATGAGTTAAATGTGATTTTAGTCCCTGTGGTTTGGGCCATTTTGTCAGTTTAGTCCAAATGTTTCATTTTTCGTCTGTGGGTCCAAAAAGGTTTCACCATTGCCATTTTAGTCCACCGTGTTAACTTCATCCATTATTTTTGTTAACGAGAAGGGCCATTTGGTCATTTTATATGGCCGAATTGCCCTTCTAGTTCACAAAATTACATATAAAATGACCAAATCTCGTTAACAGAAAAAATGGACGAAGTTAACCCAGTGGACTAAAATGGCAACGCTGAAACCTTTTTGGACCCACATGCGAAAAATGAAACCTTTGGACTAAACTGGCAAAATGGCCCAAACCACAGGGACCAAAATGACATTTAACTCTTTTTAGACATAGTCCCAAGCTTTTCAAAAGTACACGGATGATCCTTGTGGTTTACACTTTGTAACGTATTAGTCCCCAACTAACAAATCTAAAGGTTTCAACAGGTCTAAGTTAGGGACTAAATGTGTTACAAAGTGCAAAATCACAGGGACCATCAATGTACTTTAAACTTTTATTCGAGCAAAATAGCCTGGCCCGTTTGGTCCATTGCTATTTTTTATTAAAAAAGTCCGTGAACCAAACACACCTAAGTTTGCGGATATGAACTAACGATTCTTTATCCGGTGTAGATTCATTGAGCCGACAATATTACTTGATCCTCCGCTTGACACTGCGATCATGAAGGAAGAAATCTTTGGTCCATTGCTTCCAATCATCACAGTAAGAACACTATCATAATCATAGTTATTAAAGTGAGCGTCTAGGCGCGCCTAGGCGCAAATAAAACCCCAGACCCAACAAATCGCCCTGGGTGCGCCTCGTGCCTTTAATAACTATGCTTCAGGTCATAGATATTAAAGCGAGCGCTCAGGTGCGCCTAGGCGCAAATAAAGCCATGGGCCCAACTGTTTCGCCCTGAATGCGCCTCGCACCTTTAATAACTATGATCATAATAACTATTAGAGTCTATTTAGGGTTAAGCCCTTTAAGGTTAAGATTTACTGTTAAGACACTGACTACTGTCTTTAAATGGCTCCTGACATTAATGGGCTTTATGAAGCCACCAAACCCAAATCATAGAATACTCGTAAAATATGAACCCGATCAACCCGAACCTTATATGGGACGGTTATCGGCAGTGGAGATTTCCGACCGGGGGGTCGGAAGTCACCGGACCTAAAATTATACCTAAAAAATTATAAAACCGGGGGTCGAAAACGTATATAACTAAAAAACTCTATACGAAAACTACATACCGGACACTACTGAGCGAAAAGTTCGAGGGTCCCCCCCCCCACTATGCTACGCCCATGGTTATCGGGTCATTTTCTTCCTGCCAAAAACCCGAACAGCCTGACCTGAAAAACCCGAAATACGAAACTCGAAAAAAACTCAGAACATTTAATGTTTTTTTATAGATGTGTTTTGGTTTGGAGTCTCTCGTATTTGGAACACTAAATTTGGGACTTTTGAACATTATCGTAATGTCAAATGATGTCTCAATTTTGATAATATTTTTTTAGTAGCAATATGAATTTTGATAATATTTTGTAATTTTTTTTTTTCATTTTGCATCCAAACCTGAAAACCGAACAACCAAACCCGAACTAACCCGAACCCGACCAACCTGAACTTTAAATGGGTCGATTATCAGGTCACTTTTTCCCATCCAAAAATCCTAACAACCCGTAAAAAACCCCAAAGAACACCCCATTAGGCTTAACCCAACTTACATACACTTAATATTACATCACCATCTTCAATAAAAAGTCAACGACCATATGACTTTTGACTTTGACTTTTGCATGCAGTTGGGTACAATTGAAGACAGCATTGAGTTTATAAACTCAAGACCAAAACCACTAGCCATCTATGGCTTCACAAACAATGAGAAACTGCAACAGAAGATGATTCGCGAAACCTCATCAGGAAGCATTACATTCAACGACGCAGTCGTTCAGTATGCCGCTGATACGCTACCGTTTGGAGGAGTTGGTGGCAGCGGGTTCGGAAGGTATCATGGAAAATACTCATTTGAATGTTTCAGTCATGAGAAGGCAGTGATGGTGAGGGGATATCTTATTGATTTCGGGTTCAGATATCCTCCATGGAATGATAAGAAATTGCAGCTACTTAAATCTGGTTTACGATACGATTATATTAAGCTTGTTTTGATTAAATTAGGATTGAAAAGTAAAGCTTGATTAGTTGTTTTTATGTTCAAATAAATGTTGAATGCTTTTAGTTTTGTTTTATACATGTAACTATTGGAAGTATGGATGTATAATGTAATCACCTGCTATGTAACATTGTTTGTGATCATACATATAGTATTATTATTATGAGTAAAGTACACAGGATGGGTTCTGTGATTTACCAAAATTTTGGATTTGTTCCTATGTTTTCAAAAGTACATAGATAGTCTACGTGGTTTGCACTTTGTATTGCATTTAGTCCCCAACTTTTTCCAAAATTACATGGATGGTCCCTGTGGTTTGCACTTTCTAACGCATCTAGTCCCTAACTTGTAGGGCTGCAAATGAACGTGAACCGTTCGGCGGGAACTTCGTTCGTTTATTAAACAAACGAACACAAACAAGAAATTTTGTTCGTTTAGATAAATGAACAAACATGAATAGAGGCAGCGTTTGTTCATTTATGTTCGTGAACGTTCGGTAACGTGTTCGTTTGTGTTCAATAGTTCAATATCCCGACAAATAAAATGTGTTCTTAGTTTTTATATTTTATTTAAATACTTCATTATCCCGACAAATAAAATATTTAATAAGTGTTGGTGTATTATAAATTTTGTTCATGAATGCTTGATTCTGTTCGTTTGTTTCTATTTGTGTTTATCAACGTTCGTTGCCTAAACTTAACAAACTACACGAACAAGTTCAGTCTCTTAACAAACGAACACGAACATAAAATCTCCTTCAGTAACTGTCCATGAACAGTTCATGAACACATATATTTATTAATAAACGAACACAAACAAGGTCTTGTTCATGTTCGTTAGGTTCGTTTGCAGCCCTACTAACTTGGATATGCTAAAACCTTTAGATTTGTAAGCTGGGGACTAAATGCATTACAAAATGCAAACCAGAGGGACCATCCGTGTACTTTTGAAAAGTTAAGGACCAAATTCAAAATTTTGGTAAACCACATGGAATATCCTTGCAATTTACTATATTATTATTTACAACAACTATGTAAATGTAAACATTTGTATTAGAGATTACACAAGTGATATATAAAAGATTATGCTATGTGTAATATTTGTAGGGCTGACAATAGGTAACCTGCTAAGACACGATAACAGAAAAGTACACCATGTGATTTTTTACGTTTTTAAAAAATAATCAAAATTTGAAATTTAGGATCCATTATTTCTCCTTCTAGGTGCATAAAATATACATCTGTCTAATATTTAGACTAAAAGACTAATCAGTGAACCAAAATTAATCAAATTTAACATAAAATGCGTTTTTTAATTTTAGAGAAGTTAGTTAAAAATTTAGATGTAAATTGTCGACTCTGCCGCAATACACGGGTTTCCCACTAGATAAAAAAATGTTGCACTATACTATAAAATGTTATCATAAGGGTTTTCCCGTGCGTTGCACCCCTGAAGCACGAGTGCTTATACACACACACACACACACAACGTATATACGATTTTTTAACGTTGTTAGGTTTAAATTATGTTCTCGACCCATATTGTCGACTCCACTACAACGTGCGGGTTCCCCACTAGTTACATAAATGATATATAAAAGGTTATGCTATGTGTAATCATATCAATTACACAAGTGATATATAAAAGGTTATGCTTGTGTAATATTTGTAGTACTTTAATTAATGTTGATTCTGTATTAAACACATAACATTGATCGCATTGATGTGCATATAATCATGTTTTAGTAAAAGAGTTATTTCATTTCGGGTCAAGTTATTCTACAAAGGCTTCTAATTGTAAGAAGTGTAAGAAGGATTTATAGAGTGACAAGTGTCCAGTAACCTAAAACTAAACCCACTACATCACCACCAAAAACCTAAACACCCACCCCCACCCAAAAACCTAAACACCCCCCCCCCCCCCCCCCCGGGGAAAAAAAAAAAACTATACCTCAAAAAAACCCCCAAAAAATCTAACCCCCCACCCCCCAAAAACCTAAAAAAAACCTACCCCCCACCCCCCCCAAAACCTAAAAAAAAAATCTAAAAAAAACTAAACACCCACCCCCACCCTCACCACCACCCAAAAACCTAAACCCCCACCCCCACCCCCTCGGCAAAAAAAAAAAAAAAAAAAAAATTATGGTGGGTGATGTGGGGGGGGGGGGGGGGTTAGGTTTTTGGTGGTGGTGGATGTTTAAGGGTTTTTTTTTTTTTTTTTTGTAGTGGGTTTTTTTGTGTAGTGGGTTTTTTTAGGTTATTGGACACTTGTCACTCTATAAATCCTTCTTACACTTCTTACAATTAGTATCCCTTGTATTTGCCAATGATCTCTAGATCAAGTGGTGGAGGGCTTGCATTTCTCTTGAGAGATGCAAGTTCGACTCCCACTTGGTGCAGAGTGAGGCACTGGTGGGCAATGATAGGAGACCCAGGGAAACCTGGGTTGGATCCTTGAGCCAAACGGGTTTTACCGGTAATTTCACTGTCGTGCCTACGGGCGAGTGGGTTATCGGGTTTTCCCCGGAATTGGTGGTGGACTCGGGTTACTCTCGGAGTACTCCGTTTGTCCAGTGGGTGCCCCGAGAGTGCTCGGGATTGAGTTTGTTGGCCGTTCAAAAAAAAGTATCCCTTGTATTTGATCCTAATCCATTTCATTAAAATTAACATTAATATCATCATTTTTTTTTTTTTTTTTTTAGCATTCTCACAAACAAACACACCATTAATCTATACAAACGCACTATAGTTAGAGGTACATTCTTATATGCTATAATTTCAACTTCATTATTCTAATGCAATTACTTGGAATTGATTAAGAGGGTATTTTTATAGATTTGGTTTGGTTCATACATATTAACCTGATATTATCTTACTGTTAACATAGAGATAAATGTTGTTCTAATCCACTATCGTTCATTTTACAAGTTGATTAGTATCTTGTTGCATCTCATTACAACACAAAAGAAATATATAAATCTTTAGATACCATCCAATTTTTTTGAGTATACCCAAGAATAATGATTTATATTCAAGAAATGAATTGACCCGAGTTAATTTTTTTTTTTTAATTTTTCTTTTCGTTTGTATGATTGTATCTACTAAAAAATATACCCGTCTATTTGAGTTTTATTGAAACTATTCAACAAGTAAAATGAGTTATTGTTATAAAACTTATTAACTTAACATAGATCCAAAAAAGGTGAATACTACCAACCATTGTCGCCGTCACAATCAGTCAATCATCACCTCTCCACAACTAGTGTCGTTCTACCACCACAAGTAGGGCTGTAAACGAACAAAACGTTCGGCGAACAGTTCGTGAACCGTTCGGCGGGAAGTTCGTTTGTGTTCGTTTGTTTATTAAACAAACGAACACGAACAAGAAATTCCGCTCGTTTAGTTAAATGAACAAACATGAACAGAGGTTGCGTTCGTTCGTTTATGTTCGTGAACGTTCGGTAATGTGTTCGCTTGTGTTCGATTGTTCATTAGTGTTTTTAGTTTTTATATTTATTTAAATATATCAAAATTCTGACAAATTAAATATCTAATAAGTGTCAGTGTATTATATATTATGTTCATGAACGATTGTTTGTGTTCGTTTGTTTCCATTTGTGTTCATGAACATTAGTTTGTGCTCATTTGTGTTCGTCAACGTTCGTTGCCTAAAATTAACAAACAAAAACAAACGAACACGAACAAGTTCATTTCCTTAACAAACGAACACAAACATAAAATCCCGTTCGATAAGTGTTCGTGAACGGTTCGCGAACACATATATTTTTTAACAAACGAACACGAACAAGGATTTGTTCGTGTTCGTTCGGTTCGTTTACAGCCCTAACCACAAGCATTGTTGTCATCAGACCCTCACCACTGTCGTTGATCTTAACCACCGTTTTTGTCATCTTGACCGACACGTCCACTGTCACCTTTGGCTTTTCACCCTTGCCTAAGTTGTTCTAGCAAGGGTGTGAAAAAACCGAAAACAATGTTAATATGTAAACCGAACCGTATCTAAAACCGAAAAAAACAATTTTTGAAATGCTTCTTGACCATATCCGAATTGTGAACTTGGGTTTCAGATCAGTTATCGGTTCCACAAACTGACAAACTTTGCTTATTCGGATCAGTCGTATAAACCAAATAATAGAATGTTTAATCGCTTTAAAGTATAACCATACCAAATTCAATCAAATAAACCAAATAATAACTAGCTTAATCGCTTTAAAACGGATAACCAAACCAAGTAAACCAAATAAATCGGTTGTATTCGGCTCAGACACTCGTGAATTCAAATCAGATCGGCTATCAGTTACCGGCAAGAAAAATATCCAAATAAAACCGATCCAAAAAAAAAACAATTTTTTTTTAAACAAAAATGATTTTTCACACTTTCCTTAAAAGGCAAACGATTCTCCATTTATTTAATTTAAAAAAAACAAACAAATGGCGCAAAAATAATATCTCCTTTCCCGCCATTTCTCTCTCTAGAAGTTCCCTACCAGCACACTCTCTCTCCTCCCTCTCTCTCCCCTCTCTCTCTACTCTCTCCCTACATTCCCGCCGTACTGTAACGTTTGCAACACATCTCCAATGGCGGCAATGGCGGAAACACCTAAAACACTCAAACAAACCCCCAAAAAATCACTCAAATCGCCCCCAAAAACTCCGATTCCTCACACACCACAAACCCTAGCTTCACCTCGCCGCTCATTACGCTTCATTTCCTCACCAATTCAAACAAATCAAACAATTTCACCTGCAAACACTCCGAAAACCACAATCAGATCGAAAAACACGAAAACAAAGCCTTCAAAGAGTGTCGATTCACT
Source organism: Helianthus tuberosus (assembly GCA_030545235.1). NCBI lineage: Eukaryota > Viridiplantae > Streptophyta > Magnoliopsida > Asterales > Asteraceae > Helianthus > Helianthus tuberosus. Next base: position 39,340,745 of record CM060371.1, on the reverse strand, counting down.
CAAGGACGATAAAATCGATGCACTCGACGCGTTTTCGCCGGTTTCGCCCGATCGAACGGAGCTGAAGAAGCGGAAGAGCAGATCTGAAAGTGTTAGTGCGAGAGTAAACCCTAGGGTTCATGAGAAGAGAGAGATTGCAACAAAACGATTGAAGCCTAAAAGGAGAGTGTATTATAAGAAGGTGAGTTATGATGGAGGAGAGTTTGCTGTAGGAGATGATGTGTATGTGAAGAAGAGAGAGGATGGTAGTTCAGATGAAGATGATGATCCTGAAGTTGAGGAGTGTAGGATTTGTTTTAAGGCTGGTAGAGGTGTTATGATTGAGTGTGATGATTGTTTAGGTGGATTTCATTTGAAGTGTTTAAAACCGCCACTGCGGGTGGTTCCGGATGGGGAGTGGATTTGTGGTTATTGTGAGGGGAGGAAATTGGGGAAGAATGTTAAGTTGCCGGAGCCGCCGAAAGGGAAGAAACGGCGTAGGACTGCGAAGGAGAAGCTGCTTTCGAACGATTTATGGGCAGTCAGGATTGAAAGGTATAGTAAGTTAGCTAATTAAGGCTAGTGTTGGTATTCCTTATATTTTAATTGTTGATATTGTTGAATCTCAATAGTAATAGCATTCTAATGCATTGAAATAGATGGCAAACGGGCAACAAGCTGTGTTGTTAGCTAAGTAGTCAATAGCGGTGGAATAGCGTTTATCGGGCCTTCCAAAATAGCGGTCTAGAATAGCGCAACCCTATTATCGGCACTATTGACTGCTATTTGACCGACCATTATTTTAGATGCTTTGGTTGATGTGCGTGCTTGGAGCTTACGATTGGATCATGTTTCAAATATTGGCTCTTTTGACTTTTGATATTACTATTAATATATATATGTTTTACGTTTTATATATGTATATATATAAATTCTGCATGATATAAAATTATTGATATCCCACCGCAGTAACCTTATATCTCAAATACCGGCTCTTGACCGCTATTTGATTTTGGACTGCTATAACTGCATAGGGCGTTAGCTCTTTTTGAATAGGGAACTAAGTGTTTATAAAACTACATTCATAGATGTTCGGATTGAGGTAGTTGATTTGATGATGGTTGTAATGTTTTGGTTATTTAGTTTGTGGAAAGAGGTTGACGGTAGCTTCTGGTATCGAGGTCGTTGGTATGTGATACCGGAGGAAACAGCTGTGGGTAGACAGCCGCATAATCTGAAAAGAGAGCTGTATAGAACCAATGACTTTGCTGATAATGAGGTAACCTTGTGGGTTGATGACTTCAGCTTTTTATTTATGTATGTTTAATTCGATAGTTTGTGATTGTTTGAGTTTGTTGTTCAGATGGAAACTGTGCTTCGGCATTGTTATGTTATGACTCCAAATGAGTATGCAAAGGCTGAGAATGAAGGTGATGATGTGTTTTTGTGTGAGTATGAGTATGATGTGAATTGGCATAGCTTTAAGCGGATTGCAGAGATCGATAACAATAACGATGAAGATGTGAGTCTTTTACTCTTTTGATAAAGCATGTGATGTATGATTGATTTGAAGATATCATAAGACTTGACCGCTTTCTGATTTGTTAGGCGGATGAAGAAGCTCCGCATGATGATGATTGGAGCTGTGACGAGGATTCCGACTCTGAGCTGTCTGATGACATGGAATATGAAGAGGATGATAGGTATAATAAACCCGCACCTGGATCAACCCCGGCTCATGAAGTGGCTGCAGTAAGGATATTTAGGTTTTCATATTTCTTTTAACCTTTTAATCACGTTTTGACTTCAACTGAACTCGAATTCATTCGTATTGTGCAGAATTCAAGAAAGGGTCATACCTTTGGACTCCAGAAAATAGGCACAAAGAGAATCCCGGAGCACGTGAGAACTCACAAGCAGACTGAACTTGAAAAGGCAAAAGCAACGCTTCTGCTGGCAACATTGCCGAAATCTTTGCCATGTAGAAATAAGTACGTGATATTCGAGATGTTCATAGGAAACCAATAATAGGATGTTCATTTTCTGCTTACCCTTAATGACTGGCCTTTTTTATTTGCAGAGAAATGGAAGAAATAACGGCGTTTATTAAAGGAGCTATATGTGATGATCAATGTCTAGGACGTTGCCTTTACATCCATGGTGTTCCAGGAACTGGCAAGGTAAATTTGAGTCTTATGTTAACCGTGTCTTGTCTTTTTCATGATTTTTGTTTCACAATTCATGATCGTTATATAAGAGTTTTCTGTGAAGCACATAAGTGATCCTGTTTTGAGCGATTGATCAAAATACTTATTTGCACATGCTAGAAGCTGTTTATTGATACTACACATCTTTGTGACTCTAAGGAGATTTTGTTGACTTTAAGTAGAGGTAGCAATTTTAACCTGTTACTTATGAATGGGTATATTCGGGCAATGTTACAATTTTAGTTGGTTAAACATGCAAACAAAGTAGTTAGCTAAAAAGGAAAAAAAGGTTAATTATCCTCATTTGTAGTGTATCTTTAATGCATAAAACCTCCAAAATCATTTTATTCAAACAAATATTTAGATCATTATTGAAATAATATTACGTCTGTAATCATATTTGACACAATTGCTATTCATATTTTTTTAAAAAGGGGTTCGACCCGACCCATTTTTCTAGTTATTTCTTACATAAGGTACCCTGTATTCAAATACGATTTATTTACAGACAATGAGCGTGCTTGCGGTGATGAGGAGTCTTAGATCTGAAGTTGATGCTGGAATAACTAGACCATACTCATTTGTGGAGATAAATGGTCTGAAATTGGCTACACCAGAGAATATATACAGAGTACTGATTCATATTTTACATTATATTCAACAGTTTTGAGCGCTTACTACATTGTAATCATTATCTAAACCTTATTCATGTACATTTTTAGGTTATTTATGAAGCTTTAACAGGGCACCGGGTTAGCTGGAAAAAAGCTCTCAACTTACTTAACGACAAGTTTTCTAACGGGGTTAAAAGTAGCAAAGACGATGATCGCCCGTGTATTCTTCTCATTGATGAACTTGATCTTCTAGTAACTAGAAATCAATCGGTCTTGTACAACATTCTTGATTGGCCTACTAAACCGAATTCCAAACTTATCGTCATTGGTAGGCATCCATCTTTGGAAACAAACCCTTTGTCTCGAGTTAAATTCAGCTACGTCGTTTGTGTTAATTGATTATTGATTTGGTCATATTGTTTTACAGGAATAGCAAACACTATGGATCTTCCGGAGAAATTGCTTCCCAGAATTTCCAGCCGAATGGGTATACAAAGGCTTTGCTTTGCTCCTTATAACTACTTGCAGCTTCAAGAAATCATCGGGTGTCGTCTTAAAGGAATTGATGCATTTGAGAAACAAGCTATAGAGTTTGCCTCAAGAAAGGTTCATATCTCCACTCATTTTGTAGTTTGTTACATTAACACGACCCGAATCTAAAACGAAATTCATGGGTTTGGGTTTAGTCTGAACGGGTTCGGGTCAGTTTCAGATTGAACCTGCGAACCCGTTTAGCTAACCAGGTCGGGTTGGCAGGTTGACCCGTTTAACCCATTTATACTAATTTATACTTTTTTACAATATGTTTTACGTCATAAATTAAATTGAGTGTATTTTATTCCATAATTATAACTTAAAAAGAGAAATCGACATAATATTTTATGGCAAATTGGATTTAAATAATCGCAGTTTTCTCAATTTGGTCGATAATAATCTCAACTCAGTTATTGGCCGATAATAATCCGAACTGGTCCACTTTTTTGCCGATAATAATCCGTCGTTAAAAATAGCTTAATGGAGTTAAGCTTTTTTCCGAATTACAAACTGATGTTTTATGGATTTTGATCAAAACGAGGATACGAGTCGATTTATGTAAAACTTACCTCGAAACGATGCTTCAAACGGCTTGATTTTTGTTAATTAGAAGTTTAAACACCCGAATTGAAGCACCGCTTTCGTCGTTTGGGGCAGTATTTCAAGGTAAATTTTACATCAATCAACTCGTATCCTTGTTCTAATCAAAAGCCCCAAAACATCAGTTTGTAATTCAAAAAAAAAACTTAACTCCGTTAAGCTATATTTAACGCAGACTATTATCGGCCAAAAGTGGACCAGTTTGGATTATTATCGGCCAATAACTGAGTTGGGATTATTATCGGCCAAATTGAGAAAGCTGGGATTATTTAAATCCAATTTGCCATATTTTATAATCTTAAATGTGAATTGTATTATATACATTTATGTTTTTTTAGTAAGTTTTAATTTTAATATATTAATTTGCGGGAAAAAATAAAATGTTTGGGTTGAACGAGTTGTGTTTGGGTCAACCCGTGAATATTCGGGTTGTGTTTGGGTCAACCCACAAATTTTCGGGTCGTGTTCGGGTTCATAAGTACGACACAATTTTTCGGGTTCCGGTTGTGTTCAGGTTCATCTAAAATTTTCGGATTCGGGTCTGGTTGAACTCGCCAACCCACGAACACGACCTGTTTAGGCGGGTCAGGCAGGTTGGGCAACAAATCAAATAAATGTGGGTTGAAACAGGCAGAGTCAGGTTTTGGTTGACTTCATACAGTTTTGTCCAATTCTTATCTTTCTAATAGTATCTAATATAGTATATTAGATTATTAGGAGGTTGTATACGTTGTCCTCACTTATATTTTTATTTGATCCATTTGGGTGGTTCGAGAAAAAACAAAACCCAACTTGACCAATTTATAAGTAAATAGGTTGGAAACTTGAAATTGCAACCTGTACTAATACAATGTACTATGGTTATGTAGGTTGCAGCAGTTTCAGGAGATGCACGCCGTGCTCTAGAGATATGTCGTCGCGCAGCTGAACTTGCAGACTATCGAGTTAAGAAATCTACCTCACTTCCAAACACAGGTAATGACGTTATTTATTTTACTGTATATTGTTTTATTTTTTCAAAATTTTCTGCTTATGTATTGTCTGCTGAATTAGACGTAGATAACATCGAACAAACTTTCAGTTGAGTTTGCATAGATGCTTTGGCACCACCCTTTCTTCTATAGTAATTCCTTAATGCATTTAGAAATTTATATGTTGCATCTACTGCCTTTTTCTAAGAGAAGATTTTGAGTAAAATGTCATTTTCGTCCCTGAGGTTGGCTAGTTTTGCGACTTTTGTCCAAATGCTTGTTTTTCCGCATCTGGATCCAAAAGGTTTTAAATCTTGCCATTTTCATCCAACTCATTAACTCCATCCATTTTTCTACGTTAAATGAGGGGCAATTCCGTCTTTTTAAACACTTTTTTTTTATAAGAAATAAAGATCCACCTCTATTGACTTTCTGCCCACCCAAACCCTTTAATCATCACAAAAAATGTTTAACAAGATGAAAATACCCCTGACTTAACGTTAAAAAACGGATGGAGTTAACGAGTTGGATGAAAATGGCAAGATTTCAAACCTTTTGGATCCAGATGCGGAAAAACAAATATTTGGACGAAAGTCGCAAAAGTAGCCAAACTTCAGAGACGAAAATGACATTTTACTCGAAGATTTTTTTATTGCTGAATTAAAGTTAAGATTGAATGGGATTAAAACTTTACATTAACTAATTATTCATAAATGGCTCATGGTTGCAGGAAAAGCACTTGTTGGAATGTCTGAAGTTGAAGCAGCCATACAGGAGATGTTCCAGGCTCCTCATATTCAGGTAAATGGTGAAGTTTTACAGCGTATTTTGGCAAAAGGGTGTCTAATATTTCTCATACAACGTGTCAATTATTTTGTGATATAGTTATATAAATGTAGATTCTTCTCCTTTTCAGGTTATGAGGAGTTGCTCTAAACTGGGTAAGATCTTTCTAGCAGCTATGGTGCATGAGCTCTATAAAACAGGAATGAGTGAGACCACCTTTGAAAAGGTTAGGTTTTGTTAATTATAAATAACATCTCTAATGATTTGACCACCAGTCGGTGATTGCTTTATCATTGCTTTCAAATCGACAAGTGTAGAAAAATGCTTTCATATACCCTGTTTGTACATGAAGTTTAACTTTTGCGATATATGTTTTGTCAATGCAGTTGGCGCAAACTTTTTCATGTCTCTGTACAAGCAACGGAATAACATTTCCTGGATGGGACACACTTTTGAGAATCGGGTGAGTAAATCGTATTTCTCTTATTCAAATGCTTGTTTGCTTTGAAACTGATATATACATAAGCTGTACCTTCAAATTGGTATACCTTAATGAATTAAGTATACAAATTTGTATAATACTTATCTCATATGCCCATCAATGTGAATCTTGCTAACCTACAACCCGTCTTTAGTAATCTTATAGTGAGGAAACATGTTAAGGGATGATTCCTTTACCATCTATTCTCTATCATTTATAAAAAAGTATGTCTTTTTAATCTTTATAAATCATTTACCAAAAAGTATTAAGCTTTCTTCATAATTCAAACAAGAGTAAAATGCCTTTTTCGTCCATGAGGTTTGGCCAGTTTTGCGACTTTCGTCTAGAGGATTGTTTTTCTATGTTTGGATTCAAAAGGTTTGAAATCTTGTCATTTTCATCCGGCTCATTAACTCTGTCCATTTTTCTCAGATAAGTTAGGGGTATTTTTGTTGTTTTTGTTAACTTAAAGGGCAATTCGGTCTTTTTCACTACATGTACAAGCATCTAGCATAATGTACAAGTATAAACAAAATAAAACATATAGGTAAAAAGACGAAAATACCCCTGACTTAACGGAGAAAAGTGACATGATTTCAAACCTTTTGGATCTAGATGCAGAAAACAAACATTTGGACGAAAATAGCAAACTGGCCAAACCTTAGGGACGAAAATGGCATTTTACTCCTCAAACAATGATCATTTTTTAGGCATATTAACAACAAATATGTGGGTGAAAAGTCTATAAATGAGGTAAAAAGGAGTGGTATATACGTAATTAGCGATTTTTATACCACTAATCAGGTAATGCTAATCATAATAACTTCATCCAAACGATACAAACTGATTACTATGAATTCAAGTTTTAACAGTTAAATATTCTGTTTCATTGTGCTCATCCAAACGCCCCCTAGGACACCAAAAACTGTATTGTATATTTAACTACTTGCATAACTAGACAATGCATAATTACCTAATCATCTATATGCTCTTCTATTTTATTTGCAGCTGCAAGCTTGGTGAATCCCGAATTATTCTCTGTGAATCCGGAGCAAGTCACAGGTTGCAGAAGTTGCAGCTCAATTTTCCGAGGTTGGTTGCATTGATCCTACTTTTCGTCGTTAATTAATTGATGGTTAAAAAGATCAAGGTTTCTTTATATTCCCCACTTTTACTTGTCACAACAAGTTCAGTTAACATTTTAAGCTTTGATGGCAGTGATGATGTGAGTTTTGCACTGAAAGACAGCAATGAGCTACCTTGGTTGACCAAATATATGTGACATCCAAGACGACTAGATGTGCCCGGTATACTACCGTAATTCAAATTTTAATTAATTGTCACACCTACAACTATTGGCTACATTTTTATTGTAAGTTTTGTTCACGGGATCAAAATTAAAGCCTGTTGAGCTTGAGTTTACCTTAAAAGTTATTTGGATATTTTGTTCTGTTTCTATGGATTCTTTTTCAAGCATTTGGTTGCATGCCTATACCTTGTATAGTTTGTACTTTGTACAATACAATCCTACTATGCAAGCAAGAGATACCAAATAAAATATGATACACTGATTTGAAAAAAATAACACTTGGAACATGTATTTGGGTTTGTGATCAGGCATAGATTAATTATTAGAAAAAAATGTGAGTTTGGGACATGTTTTTCTATTTTTGGTATGGACCTAGCATGAGATTGATTATACTATTTTTGTGAGTTTGGAACAGGTACGACATTAGGTGATATTTGCTCAACCTATCTCATACTTGTTTACAGTTCACCTGCATCAAAACCGAATATATTAATATATTATATATTTTTCAAACAGAAAAATGTATAATTTTGAAGTTGTAAGAAACTTAAAATTATTAAATCTGTTTTGAGAAGATCAAAAGAGTTTGTCATAATGGTTTCCCTTAATGAGAACCCTTTGGATATTTTTCAAACACATTAGATTATACCTGGGATTAATGATACCCTATGATATATAGTTTTACTCAACTTGATTACCGAACGAGACCATATTCATTAGACAAAATTTGTACAACTCTTCTGTATTGATGGATAAATAAATGTTGTCTTGAATAAGAAACATTTGACATCTAGGTGATGTTTGTTTTTCTAAATATTATCTGCGGAGGCTCTTTTATCTGTGTCGCGCAGACATTGTCATTTGCAGACTGCGTGTTTTTTCATAAATGTTTCATTAAAACGTCTGCACGAGTTCTTCTTGGTGCAGACTTGGCCTAACCACTTTTAATTTCTTCTAAGGTCTGCAGAGGGTTAAACACCATCACCCACCATCACCGTCCACCACCACCACCACCCATCCACCCACTCACTGTCCACCACCACCACCAATTTATTTTAGAAGTCTACATATGTTAAAGAAAAATAAACTGCATTATTCTTGCAGACTGCAGAGGTTTGATCCACTTCTTCTTCTACTAATGTTTGCAGATATAGTCCGTAGTCTTCAGACATTTTACCTCTTAAAAAACAAACTCCACCTTAGTGTCACACAAAAGAGTTGCACTTATTAGCTCTTCATCTCTCATCCAAAATCCCAATTTTCTCACAAAAGTCTACAATCTATTTTCCTTCATATTTAAAAAAAAATTTAATTTCTTACTCACTACATTTCATAGCGTTATGACTCTAAACGTTTTGATTTATAGATTAGTATAAAAACGGACCGTTAGATTAATATATGTTTTAACTTTTTAGATATCTCGTGACTCGTAAGATCATGTGTAATGAGGCGTGGAAGAGGCTATTCACGGCCCAAGCACACCACACAACCCCCCCCCCCCCCTCGTGAAATGGGGCGTTTTTGTCCCTAACGTGGTTTGTATCACAGGCATACGACGAGAGCTTTCATGTGATGTGTAAGAGATAGATGGAGACAAATATAATGTAGGTTTTGTAGTTGTCCTACTTTCCTAGTTTTTGAAGTTGCAAGAGATGGATGGAGAATAGTGGGTCCCATGTGATTGTGGTCTTGAATGGGAATAAAAAAATAAGGAATAATGGATTTTAATAATTCTAACTATTAGCCGTTGGTCGGTAACGGTCCCAACTTAAAATATAACCAGTGGTGGTCCCATCTTTTCATATATTGTAAACCAATTGACCTTTACTAAACCGAAAAGGATAAAGGGATTAAAAGAAATTAAGGTTCTTTAGTAAAAGTCCATTAGTTTACAATATGTGAAAATGTGAGACCACCACTGATTATTTTTTAAGTTAGGACCGTTACCGGCCAATGACTAATAGTTTAGATTATTGAAATCCATTATTCCAAAAGATAATGGTTGGATGAGGATCATCCTAATATACCTTATAAACTAATATTTTTTTTTAAACATTAATTTCAAAGAAAATGATTTTTTTTTCTAAAATTAAATTATTAATTATCTATATTCTATGCATTTTTTTATTTTAATGAATTTATTTATACTTTTAAAACCCGCATATTGGGGTGGGATCCTTAAACCAAATAACAAGTAGACGCAAAAATGTTAAACCATGTACGCGCGATGCAACGTGTTAACTCGCAAATATTAAACCGAAACTTAAAACATAAAAAAGAATAACAAAGTTGACTTAGGACCTGCGCATTACGATGGGGCCATTAAACCGCCAAAAAATAACGTATAAACGTCAAACCACACATGCGCATTGAAGCATGCTAACTCACAAAATTTAGAATGAAACGTAAAATAACAAACTAGTAAAAGATGAAAAGTATAAGAGACCAAAAGTGAAACTGAAAAAGTGTTGGGTAAACAATAAAAAAATGTTTTTGATAAAGTTGTAAAAGAAACAAATGTAAGGGTGTAATTATCCATTATCCATTATCCAATATATACATTCCCCTGACGGGAATAGTTGTGTTATTTGATTGGCTTAGAATATTTTTTTAAATTAGTAATACAAGCTTGGGGAATAGTGTCAGGCAGTTGTCTGGCACTCCCTCATTGGACAAATCAGTTTATTATTTTATACCCATTTTAAAATTACGTTTTTTGTCCCCAGTTTAAAATTACGTTTTTGGCCTAAGTTAAAAATATATTCACCCTTTTGCCCCCATCTCAAAATTACGATTTTGCTCTCGGTAAAAAAAATACGATTTTACCCTCAGCCAAAATTACGTTTTTGCCACAGTTCAAAATAAAAATATGTTTTTCCCCTAGCTAAAAATTACGATTTTACACCAGTTTATTATTTTACACCTACTTTGAAATTACATTTTTCGTCTCCAGTTTAAAATTACGATTTTGTCCCCAGTTAAAAATAAAAATATGCTTTTGCCCCCAGCTAAAAATTACGATCTTGTCCTTGGTTCAAAATTACGATTTTACCCTCGTTTCAAAATTACGTTTTCGCCCCTAGTTCAAAATAAAAATATGGTTTCCCCCTGTTCAAAATTACAATTTTACAATCGGTTCAAAATTATGATTTTACCCCCAGTTAAAAATAAAATATAGTACTGTTTTTTTAATTGGTTAAGAATTATTCGGCCATCGACCTGCAATGCGGGCGGGGTATCAACTAATTGAATGAATTGAATAGTTATCTTGTCTTACAATCAAAAGTTGATAAATAATATATAGTTAATTAATTAATTCTTTTTTCTAGTATGTAAATTACATCTAGTATGATGTAATCATACACATTTTTTTCTAGTATGTAATCTAAGACAAAAACATTTATACTTTTACATATTATTAGAGTTATGGTAAGATTAACATTATAAGTTAGATAATTAGTTTTAACATTAAAGTCAAATCTATTATTGAAACTCAAACCGTAAAACCAAACCATTAGTAAGAGTCGATTTATTTTTAATTTCTAGAATTTACCTTAAAGCCATCAAAATCGACCCTTAATTTAAACCAAAGTTTATCTTTTAAGGTAGAAACAAACTCATAACTTTTTATATTATGTTTGATTTACACTAAAAATGGAAACTCCAGGACAGATTAGTAATTTTCCATCCAGAACCAGAACCGACACTCAGATCCAATGTTTTAAAAACTGGTAAATACCGGCCGGTTATACCGGTAGAGGGAGGTTCATTTGAGAAGAAAAATTAATTGAGAAGAAAAAGAACAAAGGGTAAAATTGTAAAACATCAAATACTTTTTTTCATCCTATTTATTATTATCTTTGACTAATTAATTAGTCATAAAGACTATCAACCTCCACCATAAAAAATTTGCCTACACATATCAAAATTTATTCTACACATATTGAAATGTATCCTACACATATCGAAATTTATTATACACAACTCGTAATTTATCATACACATCTCGTAACTTATCCTACATTCTACATTATTAAATATTTTAAATATACTTTTTTTGAAAATAAGTTACAAACTTAATGTAGTTAATAAAGAGGAAAACTACTAATTAATGATCTACCTATATACCCTTACAATAATATTAAATACAAATATTAAATGAAGCAAAATAAAACATTCTTATTGGTTAAAAATTCTTCTTTGTTCTTCTTACAATAAAATTCTTCTCATTTGAACTCTCCACTATACCAGTATTACCGCTTCCAGATGTAAATCCGGTACGAAACACCCCGATAAATAAATGAAATGACATAAGGTTTGTACCGGCGGTAAATCCGGTATACCGGTTTAAAACGTAATATCGGTACCGGCCCAGGGTTATTTTAGTTTGGGTTGTTACTTATTTTTATCATATATATCTTACGTAATTTTATAGATTATGATAATAGAGTAGGGTTCCTACGGAAAGTGTGTTTTTCCTAGAAAGTCTAGGAAGCGATCTTGTCCATCCGATTGGTGTGTTTAAGGGTTGAGATTAAATCAATGGCAATCTTGTAATAATTAACTATATTTAATAGATTGTTTAAAATGAGTAGGGGCAATTTCGTCCTTATGTGTGTTTTAAACCAATCAAAAATAACTGTCAGAGATATCACATCTCCTTAATACACGCCAATTTCCCTCTCTCTCTCTTTCTCTCTCTAAACCCAAATTCGGAAACCCCCAAAGTCATACCAAAAATACCTGAAATCATGGATGAAGATAAGAGATTTTCCTTGTTCCATATACGTAAGATCAAGCTTTCATTGTACAGCGTGTTTTACAAAGCGATTACGGGTGATTCTTGTTTGTAATTGACGGTATTTTGCTGGTTGTAGGGAAGAGATTCAAAAAGCAGGAAACTTTGGAAAGGATAGATAGCAGCGGAACAGTTACCGGATGCCGATCGAAAGCTGGGGCGAAATCTGCTGATGTAAAACACATTTGTATGAATCTGCTTGCTGTTAAAACACAGTTGTATGAATCTGAATTGCTGTTAAAACACAGCTGTATGAATCTGAATGATAAAACAGATTTGTATGAATTTGCTTGCTGTTAAAACACAGCTGTATGAATCTAAATGATAAAACACATTTGTATGAATCTGCTTGCTGTTAAAACACAGTTGTATGAATCTGAATGCTAAAACACAACTGTATGAATCTGCTTGCTGTTAAAACACATTTGTATGAATCTGCTTGCTGTTAAAACACACCTGTATGAATCTGAATGCTAAAACACAACTGTATGAATATGCTTGCTGTTAAAACACAACTGTATGAATCTGAATGCTAAAACACAATTGTATGCATCTGCTTGCTGTTAAAACACAGCTGTTTGAATGTGAATGCTAAAACACAACTGTATGAATCTGCTTGCTGTTAAAACACAGCTGTATGAATCTGAATGCTAAAACACAACTGTATGAATCTGCTTCCTGTTAAAACACAACTGTATGAATCTGAATAATAAAACACAGCTTTCATTGTACAGCGTGTTTTACAAAGCGATTACGGGTGATTCTTGTTTGTAATTGACGGTATTTTGCTGGTTGCAGGGAAGAGATTCAAAAAGAAGGAAACTTTGGAAAGGATAGATAGCAGCGGAACAGTTACCGGATGCCGATCGAAAGCTTGGGCGAAATCTGCTGATGTAAAACACATTTGTATGAATCTGCTTGCTGTTAAAACACAGCTGTATGAATCTGAATTGCTGTTAAAACACAACTGTATGAATCTGAATGATAAAACAGATTTGTATGAATTTGCTTGCTGTTAAAACACAGCTGTATGAATCTGAATGATAAAACACATTTGTATGAATCTGCTTGCTGTTAAAACACAGTTGTATGAATCTGAATGCTAAAACACAACTGTATGAATCTGCTTGCTGTTAAAACACATTTGTATGAATCTGCTTGCCGTTAAAACACACCTGTATGAATCTGAATGCTAAAACACAACTGTATGAATATGCTTGCTGTTAAAACACAACTGTATGAATCTGAATGCTAAAACACAATTGTATGCATCTGCTTGCTGTTAAAACACAGCTGTTTGAATGTGAATGCTAAAACACAACTGTATGAATCTGCTTGCTGTTAAAACACAGCTGTATGAATCTGAATGCTAAAACACAACTGTATGAATCTGCTTCCTGTTAAAACACAACTGTATGAATCTGAATAATAAAACACAGCTTTATGAATCTGCTTGCTGTTAAAACACATCACCAAGAACAAACTGTTAAAACACAGTACCAAGAACATGCTGATAGATTCCAGCAAGAAAACGAAGGAATGATTGATATTACGTGAGATCAGAAATCGAAAACAAAAAATTCTGAAATTTATGTATAGTTAGTTATTGAAGATAATTTCCTAAAATAAAAATAGATTGTGAAAGTACATAAATGCCCTTTTAGATAAAATCCTTCAATGCCACATGTCGCGTTCTTATTGCTTCCTAGACTTTCTAGGAAAAACACACTTTCCACCCAACTCCTACTCTCGTGACTAACACTTCTTATTTAATATTGTATGAAACGAAAATAGTTATCCTCTAGTTGATAAGGATGGCTATAATAGTAAATTTCATCTTTTATGCGATTGTGAACTTGATGTATTCAATACTCAAATGACTTAAACATATCGTGCACTTTTATTTGGAAGACCTCGTTGGAAAATTGAATGATTTTTTATTATCTTTTGGATTATTTGTTATTATGATTTAACTTTTGGATTATCTTTTAATATGTAATCATACATTTCTGGATTAACTTTTGAGTTGATGTTGTAATTTATGAAAAGGGTAAATTACATACTTTTCGTCCTTTATGTTTGTACCGGATTGCTATGGATAGCCTTTAACTTCAATAATTACAGCCATAGTCCTTTGTTTGGAAACTCGTTACATCGCACAAGAGGATATGTTAGTAATTTTCCTTTACGTATAAAAGTTTTTTTTTTTTTATTTCATTTTCAAAGCTACATATCACCCTGAACCTTTATCCCTTTCCTCTTTCTCCTCTCTCATGTCTCTCTCTAGAAAACGGCCAGCCACCACCACCATTGTGGCGGAGCCACGGCGGCAGCGCCACCCCACCATCTTCGACAACCAGCAACTCCAACAGCCACCACCACCCCAAATTCAACTCAAACCCCCCAAATTCACAAACAATTAACAAAACCTAACTACCAACTTCACAAATAACTACGATACGAAAGCAATTAAACAGCAAAAAGTTGCGAGAGTGTGAGTGAATTAAGTAAGAGGAAGCGTACGGATGCATAATCGTGTTGTCGGTTGGATTCGTGCTCCGATTCAACCTCTACTTCCGATTGATCACCGATCAGATTCTGCATCATCTGATGCCGTTTCTCTTCGCTCACCATTGTCGTAAATCGTCGATTGATTGTTTACTTTGACCGGAATTGTCACCAGCGGCAGTTCCATCATGAATTTGTTACTCGATCAGCGATTTTGAGACAACTTCTTCGAATCGAAGGTAACCATCTCATCTCATCTTTATGTTTTGTGATTTAATTTCAAAAATCTCTGCGATTGATTTCTCATTGGCATATACACTGTGTTGTGATTTTATATGTTCTTTTTTTTCTTTTTGTTTTTAAGTATGATTTTGTTTTATTTATAAATATAGTTTTAAATAAATGGATAGGGTAAAATGACTGAAATACCCTTATCTGTAAAGCACATGTCCTGCTTAACTGGAAATTTTAACCTAGTTTGTGCTAAAGGACGTAGAGTGTAATAGGTTTTTTTAAATAAAGGACGGTGACCTGACCTGACTGACTGTAATTATTGAAGTTAAAGGTTATCCATTGCAATCCGGTGCAAATATAAAGGACGAAAAAATGTAATTTACCCTTTATGAAACTATAAAGTTAACTAGTTAATCCGGTTGAACCGTTCGGTACAACCTGATTCAACTGGTTAAACCATTTTTTAGTCTAATCCGGTTTGATTTAAAAACCGGTTTTTAAAAGATTGCTCAGATCTCCAAAGATTCACCAGATCAGAAACAAAACAATAGAATACAAAACACAGTCCAACTACAGAACATAACACAACACAAACTCATAATAATCCCTCCAATAATCACACACACATATTTCCGATTCACCCACTAAACTTCCAATCAAAACCCAATTCATATCATTAAAAGACACACCAATATTGTGTTGAAAACTTGAAATGGGGTCACTGAAGACTGAAGAGGAGATAGAAGAATCAAAGGATGCTGTTTTGTATGTTAATGGTGTCTGTAAAGTTCTTCCTGATGGTTTGGCTCACTTAACATTACTGGAGTATCTCAGAGGTAACAAATAAATATTAATCTCTTTGAAATTTTGCTTCATGGGAGGGATTTTTTAATTACAAATTAATTAATATTTTGTTGGACCAAATTTGGTTACCTAATTGTAAATGGTAATTCATGTTACTGGATGATGTATATGTTTATTTGTTCTACCTAATGTTTGATGATGATGATATGAGTTTTATTAATTCCAGGTGATTAGTTTTTGTTTTTTGGGTCTACTAAACTACACCCATTTGGATCTTTTGACACCCGATATATGTCTCTTATATGCCTATACCAGTCGTATATGCTTTGTTATTATGTTCGAGTCGTATAGTTCATGTAAGAAAAAAAGACCCATCAGGGGTGTGCCGTTATCCTGAGTCTTAACTTTGTTTTTGGTGGTGATTCAGATGCAGGTTTAACCGGAACTAAGTTAGGCTGTGGTGAAGGAGGTTGTGGGGCTTGCACTCTTATGGTGTCTTACTTTGATCAAAATTCCAAAAAATGCGTGTGAGTTTGTCTTTCTCTCTCCCCCCCCACCCACACACAGGGTGGGGTTCTAGAGTGAACACTAGTGTCTTTGCGAACTGAGTGAACAAATCCTCGCCATTGATTTACACACGTGTATGGCTAGGATTTCATCATCAAATCGTAAATACACTAATGTATTTCATCATCAAATCCTAGCCATTGATTTACACACGTGTATGGCTAGGATTAGTTCGCTCAGTTCGCAAATACACTAGTGTTCACTCTTGAACCTAATCCTATACATATATATATACATATAGGGTTAGGTTTATTAGTGAACAACCCCCTTGATTGTGAACACCAGTGAACTAATCCTAGCCTTTGATTATCAATACCCAAGTGTAAATCAATGGCAATGATTTAGTGATGCAAATACACTAGTGTATTTTACGATTTGATGATGTAAATCAATGGTTAGGATTTGTTCACTCAGTTCACAAATACACTAGTGTTCACTCTTGAACCCTACCCCATATACATATACATATACATATATGCGTTTTCCTTTTTCCTCTTCTTTTCTTTCTTGAGTAATATGAACAAAGATTCAAGTCAATTGAAAAAGTTTGAGGATTTACCTAGATTTGATTAGAGATTTAGAGCTGGGAATATTATGAGACTATGGTTAACACGAGCTTGGTTCCAAAATGCACGCATAATGCGTGCATCATAAGATGCGGTGGTGAGATTGCATCGTGCGATGCGATTCCATGATGCACATCTGATTATCGATTGCGCAATGGGTTCGAGTATTTGAACAAATAGGACTAGAGATGATGAGAATATCATATATTTTAGTGTTTAAAAGTTAAGAAGTTAAATATGATCTATAAATATTTTTTTAGTATTGCCACAATTGAAAACATGTAACGGGGTCAACTTGCTTAACCCGTTTATATATGAACGCATAACACGTTTAACTTATAAGTTTACATGGCCCATTTTTTATCCGTTTATCAAAATGGCGTAATTTTTATAGTTTTATTAGTAGTTAAATATGGATTGTAGTTTTTTCAACTTTTCCTTCACTGTGTTAATTGTCTTATTATTGCTTAACTGTGTTTAGCAAGTCATGTCAATGATCGGGCTAAACATCTCGTGTCATTTGTATTATTGAACTGGTTACATTTAATCGCATTAAACGCGATGTCTTTATTAGTGTTTAAGAAAATAACAAGTTTATATAATCGTGGCGTGTTTGAATTCAACACTCGTGTTAAACATGTCCTGTCGAACGTGACCCATTTAACACAGCACAACACATTTTGCCAGCTCTAGGGTGTTAATTGCATGGTCTAGCAACCATCAAATTGTTTTGCTAATCAACCAAAATTTGTTTTGGTTATGTAGTTCACCGGTTGTATGATTTCTTTCTTTTTTATTATTATTTTGGTCAGGCACCAAGCAATTAATGCTTGTTTGGCTCCACTATATTCTGTCGAAGGAATGCATGTAATCACAGTGGAAGGAGTAGGGAATCGTAAATTCGGTTTACATCCGGTTCAGGTAGAGTTTACTTCCATCAATTTTGTTACATGAAACAGGTTTATAGCCACTGTGAAATATATATTGTTAATATATACATTTCTTGTAAAATATATACAGGAATCATTAGCTAGTCGTCATGGTTCACAATGTGGATTTTGTACACCCGGATTTATCATGTCAATGTATGCACTATTAAGATCCAGCAAAACCCCACCTACGGAAGAGCAAATTGAAGAAAGCCTTGCGGGAAATTTATGTCGATGCACCGGTTATCGACCGATTCTCGATGCGTTTCGAGTCTTTGCAAAAAGCAATGATTCGTTATACATAAGTGGTTCTGTTACATCACAAGAACCTAAAAACAGCGAGTTTATTTGCCCTTCAACTGGCAAACCGTGCTCTTGTGGGCCCAACAAAGAAACCGTCGAAAAATCTGATGTTTGCCAAAGTGGCTACAAAGCTGTTTCGTATAACGAAACTGACGGAAGTTCGTATACAGACAGAGAACTCATATTCCCACCTCAGCTTTTATTGAGGAAATCAAGTTATTTAAGTTTAAGCGGATTTAACGGGATCAAGTGGCATAGACCGTTATTGTTAAAACACGTATTGGAGTTGAAGTCGAGATATCCCAACGCAAAGTTAGTCGTAGGAAACACGGAAGTGGGAATCGAAACTCGGTTAAAGAAAATTCACTACCCGGTTTTTATATCGGTTACCCATGTACCCGAGCTTAATATTTTGACCGTTGACCACGATGGAATCGAGATCGGTGCCGGTGTTCGGCTCTCCGAGCTTCAAAACTTTTTAAAAAAAGTTATTGAAGAACGTCCGGTTTACGAAACATCTTCTTGTAAGGCTATCGTTGAACAAATAAAATGGTTTGCGGGAACACAAATACGAAATGTTGCGTCGGTTGGTGGGAATATATGCACCGCAAGCCCGATTTCCGACTTGAATCCACTTTGGATGGCGGCACAAGCAAAATTCAAAGTTGTTGACGGTAAAGGAAACATTAGAACCGTTTTGGCGGAGAATTTCTTTTTGGGTTATCGTAAAGTGGATTTGGGGAGTAACGAGATTCTTTTATCGGTTTTGCTTCCGTGGACTTGTGAGTTTGAGTACGTAAAAGAATTTAAGCAGGCTCATAGACGGGATGATGATATTGCACTTGTAAACGGCGGGATGCGTGTTTTTCTCGAAAAACGCGATAAAAAATGGATCGTTTCTGATGCATGTATCGTGTACGGTGGTGTTGCTCCGGTTTCGTTATCAGCTGTAAAAACGAAAGATTATTTAATCGGGAAGGCGTGGAATAAGGAGCTCTTGCAGAACTCGTTGGAAATCTTGAAGCAGGATGTCGTGATTTCGGAAAACGCGCCAGGTGGCATGGTGGAGTTTCGTAAATCATTGACGTTAAGTTTCTTTTTCAAATTCTTTTTATGGGTATCTCATCAGATGAACGGTCAAGATTCGTTTAACGAATCCGTACCCGCGTCACATTTATCCGCTATTGAGTCGTTTCACCGTCCATCGGTCACGGGTAGTCAAGATTACGAAATTACGAAACAGGGGACTGCGGTGGGGTCCCCAGAGGTTCATATGTCGGCAAGACTTCAGGTAACGGGAGAGGCTGAGTACACTGATGACACCCTGATGCCACCTGGCGGTTTACACGCTGCTTTGATATTAAGTAAAAAGCCTCATGCTCGTTTACTTACGATTGATGATTCGGGTGCCAGGTCATCACCAGGATTTGCTGGCATCTTTTCGCCAAAGATATCCCAGGTAGCAAATTTACTGGCCCTATTATTGAAGATGAGGAAGTTTTTGCTTCCGAAATCGTCACTTGTGTTGGTCAGGTACATAATTTCAGAACTTACGGTATTGGTTAAAGCTTAAAGATAGAAAAATTAGTAAGCAGGGTGGGTTGGATAACGGGTCGGCCAACCCAGAAACATTTTTACTTTCTTTTCTAAACGTATCTCGTATCTCTATAAATTTTATATCCAACTTACGCAGGTTATAGGAGTAGTTGTTGCCGACACTCACGAAAACGCAAAGATCGCAGTGAGAAAAGTGGTCATCGATTATGAAGATCTGCCAGCAATATTATCCATAGAGGATGCTGTCAAGTTCAAAAGTTTCCATCCAAATACTCATAGGTGTTTAAGTAAAGGGGACGTTGACCTTTGTTTTCAATCAGACCAATGTCATAAGATCATTGAGGGCGAGGTTCATATTGGTGGTCAAGAACACTTTTATTTGGAGCCACAAAGCACCTTCGTTTGGACTATGGATGGTGGCAACGAGGTTCACATGATTTCATCAACTCAGGTAAGCAGCAAATGCTTTGGCATGTTAATGAGGTGTTTCGATTTATGTTTTTGTAACTAATATTTGTCGTAAGTCGTAACTTCAGTTTTTAACATTTGATTGTTCACTATACTCCTGATTTTCTGATTATTAGGAGTCAAATAACCGGTTTCAAACCGGCCACCACAAAATCGATTGTACGAGACAACAAAGTTTTGTCCCTTCCCACAATTAGGGGTGTTCAAAAAGCTCGTAGCTCGCGGCTCACTTGAAGAGTTGAAGCTCGCTCAGAAAAAGCTTGATTTGTAAACGAGCCGAGCTTGAGCTAGGTCTGGCTCGGTGCGAGCCGGCTCGAATATATATTAACTTTAATTTTAAATGTATTAAAATAAAAAAAAATGTGGGGGAGAGGGTTGAATTATTAAATTTTTTTAAGTTTAATTAATCAATAATGTATATAAATATTTGTAAAAAAAAAAACTAACGAGCGAACTCGATTGGGCTTGACCTGGCTTGAACTTTTTACGAGACGAGCTTGAGCTCGGCTTTTCAACTCGATAAAATAACGAGCCGAGCCAAGTTGTGGCTCGTTTAAGTTCGAGCTGGAGCTCAACCTGACTCGGCTCTATTACAAACTACCCACAATGACATCAATTTTTGTCATTACTCATTTGATCTAGTATCAGAATTTACAAAACACTCACATCTGATTATTAGAGCTTCAAACAACTAAACCACATCCAAACACTAGTTCCTACACCCAGTTTTATTACAACTGATTATCTGGCTCTGAGTATTTAATATCACATAATCACTTTCAAAACATGCACCCAAACATCCCGAGCGTCCTTTCATACATTTTTTGATTAAAATGCGTCTTTATTTCACACCAATTACTTTTAATATGTTTTTGCTTGTATTTAGGCACCACAAAAGCACCAAAAGTATGTGGCGCACGTGCTCGGTCTTTCAATGTCAAAAGTGGTTTGCAAAGTGAAACGAATCGGTGGTGGATTTGGCGGGAAAGAGACCAGATCAGCTTTCTTTGCGGCGGTTGCCTCTGTACCAGCATATTTGTTAAATCGTCCTGTTAAACTTACATTAGATAGAGATGTAGATATGCAAGTAACTGGTCAGCGACATAGCTTTCTTGGAAAATATAAGGTATGATCAATGTTTTGAAAA
The DNA here is from genome assembly GCA_030545235.1 of Helianthus tuberosus. Lineage (NCBI taxonomy): Eukaryota > Viridiplantae > Streptophyta > Magnoliopsida > Asterales > Asteraceae > Helianthus > Helianthus tuberosus. The sequence goes on along the minus strand of CM060371.1, from coordinate 39,319,383 downwards.
CCGGACCGGACCGGCCGGTCTGGTTCACCCTATCAAACCCGTTTTGAGTCTAACCGGCCGATTGGACCGGGAACCAGCGGTCGGACCGGAAAACCGGGTGGTCGAACCGGATTTTGAATAAAAATTTTCAGTTTTATCCTATTTATTTTTATAATGTTTACGGCATCACCCAGTTCTTACATCCGATCCTACCGGTCCGATCAGTGGACCAGTAATTAGACCGGTTCAACGTCCAGTCTGGTCCTGAAAACTAGTCAAAGTTAAGGTTTGACTTTATTGTGGACTAAACTGGTGACATGAATTTAAATAGGTCGGATTCACGAATGAAGGCAAGGTGCTTGCGTTAGATCTTGAAATCTATAACAACGCAGGGAATTCACTTGATTTATCTCTAGCAATACTTGAACGCTCAATGTATCACTCAGATAATGTTTATGAGATTCCAAATGTTAGAATTAATGGAAATGTTTGTTTCACCAATTATCCTAGTAACACGGCCTTTAGAGGGTTCGGTGGGCCCCAAGGTATGCTTGTTTCCGAGAATTGGATTCAAAGAATAGCCACGGAAGTTAACAAAAGCCCAGAAGATATCAGAGTACGTATAAGAATACAAAGCAATATTTGTTATATATATATGTGTGTGTGTGTATTAAATATGTGTATGTGTGTATCAAATATGTGTATCAAATATGTATAAGAATACAAAGCCCAGAAGATATCAGAGTACGTATAAGAATACAAAGCAATATTTGTTATATATATATGTGTGTGTGTGTCAAATATGTATATGCAATATTTGTTATATATGTGTGTGTGTGTGTCAAATATGTGTATGCAATATTTGTTATATATATATATATATATATATATATATATATATGTGTGTGTGTGTGTGTGTGTGTCAAATATGTATATGTATATGTTTTGAGATTACTATTTGTTATTATTAAAAAGTATGATTCTGTTCCAGGAAATAAATTTCATTAGTGAAGGGTCAATATTACACTACGGTCAAAAACTTCAAGACTGTACTTTGCAACGGCTGTGGGATGAACTCAAGAAATCCTGCAACTTCGTGAAAGTTAGAAGTGAAGTTGAAGATTTCAATCGTAATAATCGGTGGAAGAAACGTGGAGTTGCTATGATTCCAACTAAATTTGGTATTTCGTTTACAACAAAGTTCATGAACCAGGTGATTTTTGTTCGACATAAAAGACTATTTTTGTTTGATTTTCATGTTTATGTTTACGACACTTGACAATAATGTGATTCTTGGTCCTTTTATGTATAAACTTTAGAGTAAAGTACACGGATGGCCCCTATGGTTTACCAAAATTTTGGATTTGGTCCCTAGCTTTCAAAAAGTACACGGATGATCCCTGTGGTTTGCACTTTGTCACACGCCAACAAATCTAAAGGTTTTAGCATGTCCAAGTTATGGACCAAATGCGTTACAAAGTGCAAACCATAGGGACCATCCATGTACTTTTGGAAAAATCCGGAGACTAAATGCGTTACAGAGTGCAAACTACAGGGACCATCTGTGTACTTTTGGCAAGCTAGGGACCAAATCCAAAATTTTGGTAAACTACAGGGACCATCCGTGTACTTTAAACTTTATAAACAATCAGAATCTGTCAAAACACTCATAACAACTGATTATCTGATTATTACAATGTTAACAATAAAAACACATAAACACATTTTCTACAACACGCTTTATTACAGCGATTATCTGACTATAATTATCCAAAATCACATAATCACTTTCGAAACGAACATGCAAAAACCCACTAAATGTATGTACTTGTACTTATCTACTACAGGCAGGCGCACTGGTTCAAGTTTATACAGATGGAACTGTGTTGGTCACGCACGGTGGTGTTGAGATGGGCCAGGGTTTACATACGAAAGTGGCCCAAATTGCCGCTTCTGCTTTTGAAATCCCTCTTGGTTCAGTGTTTATTTCCGAAACAAGTACCGACAAGGTAAAAACAGACTTATAATTAAAATAATATCACATTTAAATGCGACACTCTTTATTTTTTCATAACGGCTTTATTTGTCCTTAGGTTCCTAATGCATCTCCAACGGCAGCTTCCGCTAGCTCTGATATGTACGGGGCTGCGGTTTTGGATGCTTGCATGCAAATAAAAGCGAGAATGGAGCCAATTGCATCGTTGAAAAAACATACTTCTTTTGTGGAGGTACATTAATGACACTTTGTTAGCTTCATTTATCTAGTTATATATAACAATTCTAGGAACAAAAGCTACGGTAGCTTTTTGTCCTTAAGTGTTTTTTTTTTTTCGTTTTTCTTTTTTCACATCGTTCCCTCAACTTTCAGCATTGAGTTTTAAAGTTTGTAAAATGTTGTTTGACCCACTTGAGTTTTAAAGTTTCAAGTCCATACCATTTCTTAACTTAAACAAACACTATTTTCTTATGTTCTTATTTTTATGTACGTGTCGGTATAAATTCGAGTTGGTTTACATTACGACGTAAATGAGTCAGGTCAAATATAATACGTTTTCGTGCTAATATTCATGTACGTTTTCAGTTGATTTACGTTTTGACGTAAGTTTTGTTCGGAAACTAGTCAGGTCAAATATGATACGTTTTCATTAGACAGTATTTTTGTGTACGTGTCGGTATAAATTCGAGTTGGTTTACATTACGACGTAAATGAGTCAGGTCAAATATAATACGTTTTCGTGCTAATATTCATGTACGTTTTCAGTTGATTTACGTTTTGACATAAGTTTTGTTCGGAAACTAGTCAGGTCAAATATAATACGTTTTCATTAGACGGTATAAATTCGAGTTATTTTACGTTTGCTAAAATTACTAGTATTATCAACAAAACGGATTTATTTATTTATTTATTTTGCAGTTGGTAAACGCATGCTATTTCGAGCGTATAGACCTTTCAGCACATGGGTTTCACATCGTTCCCGACATAGGTTTCGACTGGAAAACCGGTAAAGGTCACCCATTCAGGTATTTCACATACGGAGCTGCGTTTGCTGAGGTGGAAATCGACACACTAACCGGGGATTTCCACACCCGGGCTGCTGATGTCATTTTGGATCTCGGATTCTCCATCAATCCAGCCATTGATGTTGGACAGGTGCATTTCACTTTTTCTGCTTATCAATTATGCAACTATAGCAACGGTTTATTGATGTTTTTGCGTATTCCCGTACAGATTGAAGGAGCGTTTGTGCAAGGTATGGGATGGGTGGCTCTCGAGGAGCTGAAATGGGGTGATGCTGCTCACAAATGGATTCCGCCAGGTTGCTTGTTCACTTCGGGTCCTGGAAATTACAAAATTCCGTCTGTCAATGATGTTCCGTTCAACTTCAAGGTTTCGCTATTGAAGGTATATATAACAACACTTCATTATAAAACAATTTTGCAGGGGTGTTCTACGAATCGAATAACAAATTCTCGAATTAATCAAATCGAATTTTTATTTTTTTTACCTGAATTTGAATTTTATCTATCCTGTTCGAATTTTATGCCCAGTTCAAAATTTGATTCAATTCGTATTTGAAACTCGAATTCAATTCGAATTCGGATGGATTCGATTTAATTCAAATTCACCCTAGATGATAAATTATTTTTTTTCTATGCGTGTGTATATATAAATATATATTCAGAGGCCGGTTATTGTACAATTGGCCTTAACGTACGATGCGCACATTGTGAAAATATAACATGCGGCTTCACAAACCTGGACAACCTATATCATGCGGCTTCATAAACCTGGACAGCCTATAACATGCGGATTCACTAAACCCGGACACCTATAACATGCTGATTCACAAAATCGGAAAATATAACATGCGGATTCCTAAACTCGGAAAATATAGCATGCTACTTCACAAACCTGGACACCTATAACATGCGGCTTAACAAACTCGGAAAAATATAACATGCGGAATACTCATCGCGTGCGCTCGTACGTTAAGGCCAATTGTATTTTACGCTTTCTCTATATATTCATGTATATGTAAATACAAAAATATATATATATGTATAATTAATTTGAATTTTGTCGAATCAAATTAAAAGTCATAAATTTATATTCGATTCGAATTCGATTACCTGACTCGAATTTGAATCGAATCGAACAGACGAACACGAATATTTGAAAACCGAATTCTAAGCTTGATAATCGAATTTGTATTCGAATCGAACACCCCTATAATTTTGTAAAAACAAAAAAAAAATGAATAAAATAGATCAAGTTTATTATAAGTACATTTGTGGTTAATTTGTTTTGTAATATAGGATGCACCAAATGACAAGGCCATACATTCATCAAAAGCTGTTGGCGAACCTCCATTTTTTCTGGCATCATCAGTCTTCTTTGCGATAAAAGACGCAATTATAGCCGCAAGAGCTGAATCAGGGTCTCATGGTTGGTTTCCTCTTGACAATCCTGCAACTCCGGAACGAATTCGGATGGCATGTGCTGATGAGTTTACCGCACCCTTTGTCAAATCCGATTTCCGACCCAAACTCAGTGTTTAGCGAATGTTCAACCAAGTTCACGCGCGAAGCACGCGTTATTTATTGGAGAACTGTGGTGTATGTACAATGAACATTTTGTATAGTTATTTAATTTGATGTCAAAACAGTCATCCTTTGCAGAACTCTTATGAACTTGGTATAGTTATTCAATTTGATGTCAAAACAGTCATCCTTTGCAGAACTCTTATGAACTTGGTAAAATGTTACAAGTTTATTAATAACTGATTATATGTTGATTTCTAAATCATCTTTCAGAGCATTACAATAATTTTCATATTAATAAATTATTATGACAAATTTTGAGTGTTGGTTGATTTCTAAATAATTTTTATAAACATTACAAGATCTATTAGTTCAACCTGTTTTACCACCCATTCAATCCGTTTATAACTACCTGTCAAAACCACTTCTTTATTTACAACTTGTTAACCTGTTTGCGACTCATGGCGGAGCTTGAACGAAAACCCAGTTGGTGCCGAACTCTCAATATTTACACTATAAAAAATAGTTTTCGGTAAAATTAACACTACGGGCGAAAAAACGGTGGGGTATAAGGCTTTGCCAATGGAGTCATCAATTATCTGACTCACTTAGATAAACGGTACATGTTTGGGTTACGTAATTTTAAGCCCCATGCTAGGGTTGATGTCTTATAAATGAATAAATATATATATAGTGTGAGGTTCATTGAGGAACACTAAAAAAGTGGGGAACCGACTCAAACGAACTCTGATTGGACTCATTCCAGCGGCGTTGGAACCGGCTCGTCGAACCCTAACTAGGATCTCTTAACCCTAAACCCTAAATCATAACTCCTAAACCCTAAATATATTAGGGTTTGGCTTTTAGGTTAGCTTTAGGTTTTAGCCTTAGGGTTTAGCTTTAGGGTTTAGGGTTTAGCTTTAGGGTTTGGGTTTAGGGTTTAACTTTAGGTTTAACCTTTAGGGTTTAGCTTTTAGGGTTTATAGTTTAGATTTTACGGTTTAGCTTAGGTTTTAGCCTTATTTTTTAGCTTTAGGGTTTAGAGTTTAGGAGTTAGGATTTCGGGTTTAGGGTTAAGAGATCTTAGTTAGGGTTAGACGAGCCGGTTCTAACGCCGCTGGAATGAGTCCAATCGGAGTTCGTTTGAGTCGGTTCCCCGCTGTTACCCACTTTTTTAGGGTTCTCCAATGAACCTTCCCCTATATATATCTATACTACTTTATAAAGCATATAGGAAGGATAGAAATGGTCTTTTGCCACTTTACAAGTCTTTAAAGCCCATTGTACAACCTGTTAAGCACAAATGTGTTGAAAACTTCTATTCAACACATGCTGATGGAATTTTGGGCGGCCACTTTTTTGTTCAAAATTTGAATCCCCGCTCATCCACTCTTCCCCATACATCCAGTCTTTTCATTTCACATCAGTGATCAGTCTCTTCCTTCCGTTCTCTCCCCCTCTCAAAACCATCCCAATTCTCATTTTTCTGTAAACATGAAAAAGCACCCAATTTCTCCATGGCAAATCACCCAATTTCTTCCCTTCTCTGCTTCCAGAGATGACTATGGTGGTGTCACGGAAGAGGTCGAGGCAAGTTCCAACAACCCGAGGTAAGTCCGACAACCTCCTTCGATTTTTTTAGATCATGCCCTTTAGTTTTTGAATCCGATGTTTGTATCTGCTTTAAACTTGCAGATCTAGGGTTTTACTTTCGAATTCATGTCTGAGGTAAGCTCTACTTTGAATCAACAGATCTAGGGTTTTATATCTCACGTCTGAGGGTTTATTTGACAGATCTCATGATTCCACTTGGCTGAGGTATCTTCTCTAGCGGCGGCAGTGAATGTGACAACGGTGTACGGTGTGTGGAGACTCGATGAAAATGGGTGGCTCCGGCATCAACAGCAGGCAGCGGCTAGGGTTCTGACCATGACCACCTGGTAAGTTCAGTTCATCCAAAAATCTTTACCGATGAACAAGTAAACATGTTTTATCATCTTTTTGTTTAAATTTGTTTTAAAAAGCTGTTAAATTTGCGAAGATCCGCTGTATAAGGAGCTGTGGAAGGCTTGTGCAGGGCCATTTGTGAAGATCCGCTGGAAAAACGAACGCTTTTGATGAGGTATAATACGGCTTCTGGTTTGTCTCCGTTTTTCCTCACTGATTTCTTTCAATCTTTTGACATTCTTGAAAATATATCGTAGGATGTTACATAACCTAGCTTTATAGTTGATGATACAAACTGTGAAACTCAAGATGATGACAACACCAACGAAGATAGCGAGTCAGATGATGACGATGATCATTTCGATTCTGTTTGTGCGATATGTGATAATGGTGGCAAGCTTACATGGTACAACTTTTTTACTTCACGTCTTCATTTTCTTAAGAAAAAAATTTAAATGATTTTTAACTGATGGTTTTTTGATGACTTTGTCGTCAATTGCAGTTGTGAAGAGAGATGTTTTAGGTCGTTTCACGCAACCCCAGATTCTGAAGAGGCACACGAGTCTAATTGTGAATCTCTTTGTTTATCTCTTGAAGAACTGGAGGTTAGTTAATCGTATAGGAGATTGGATGGTATCATATATATTGTTTCGTTTAATTATTCTTTTAAATATTTATTCTTTGCAGAGTCAAAATGAATATAAGTGAAAATTGCCAGTATAGTCTGCACCAGTACTTTGTCTGTGGTGAACTAGGGTCTTCTGATGAATCTTCAAATACAGAGGTATGTAATACTCGAGAAAATATATTTTCATCGTCATTTTTCCCAATGATATTCAGCAATTATCTATTGGTATCATTGTGTAGGTTTTTCGTTGTAGTTCTGCAACGTGTGACCACTTTTATCACCCGAAATGCGTAGCTAAGCTGCTCCAGAAAAACGATAAGACCAAGTGACAGACAGTTCAAAAAAAGATTGCTGCAGGGTAACCGTTTATATGTCCAGCTCACAAGTGTGCCATCTGTAAGCAAACCGAAAACGAAAAAGTCGAAGATTTGCAGTTTGCAGTTTGTTGATGCAGAGGTTGAAGGGTTTTATCCCAATTCCAGAAAGGTATCTTTTAAAGTTTTTGGTTTTGCAGTTTGTTATGAATTTAAGTTGATTTTTTTTTATGTTTTTCTGGAGATTCGGTTTGATTGATACACATTTTCACCATTGAAGGGCATCGATGAACTGGGTTCTGATAGGAGTTTCAAGGGTAAGTTTTTTAGTGTTATTTTGCATCAGTTGTTCAGTGGATGATTTGTTTACAAATTTGTTGATTTGCTTTGTGAATGTGAAGCTTTCTAATTGAATATTTAAAAATGCAGGTTATTTTGAACCCAAAACTCAAAAAGAAGAGCAACAAATCAACAATTGCTGGTATTTCGTTGAGTTATTTGTATAATTGTGTGTTACACGTGCAGTTGTGCTATGTACTAATTAGCTTGTGATATGCTCATGATTATGTTTTTTATATTTTTTAGACTTGATTGTTGGAGTAGACATGATTGGATTTGGATGAAGATTATGTACTAATTAGCTGGATGGTTAATGATTTCAGTGGTTTGAAACCACAACCATAATTTAACTTATTTTTTTATCGTATTTGAGGTTTACTTTAATATTAATGTTTTTTATGTTCTCTGGATGACTTTCATTGAATTGTTGATTGTGTATTTGCTTCTGGTCATCAAGCTGCAATTTTAATGTACCAGGTCAGATATGCTGATGAGGAGCATGAATGGTTAGGTAATTTGACATCCTTTTTGGTTTGTGTGAAATCAAATTATGTTCATTGTTGTTTGGTTGAGTTTTCATTGTGATTTCTTCTTTAATATTAGGTTTAAAGGATTACAAGTTATTTGTTGGCTCGCTAAATAAACAAGCAACTGGAAAAAGAAGTCGAAGAAGTATGTAAAACTTCTTTCAGTCAAGGGTTCCCATCACAGCCTACGTTTGGTTTCATAGGGCTGTTCTCCCTACAGCTGGCCCAAGTGTAGGCCCATGCATATGCCCAAGCTGGTCTCTCTTCAAGGGGTGTCCAAACTGCTCGGCGCTCGAAGATCGTTCGACGATCGTTCGAAAAAGCTCGGAAATTTGCTCGTTCGATTCCTTGCTCGGTTAAAACCGAGCCGAGCAGCTCGGTTCGGTTTAAAAACGAACCGAGCACGAGCATAGGTACGCTCGCTCGTCGCTCGTTCGGTTTCGATCGAATTTATTATTATTATTATTATTATTATTATTATTATTATTATTATTATTATTATTATTATTATTATTATTATCTTTATTAAATATAATAAACTTGTCCACTTCCAGCCCCTAAATCCAAATCCTCACGTCTCTTCATATCTTCAGTTCAAAAAAGAATAGAAAACCCTAAAATCTCTTATTTCTCTCAACTCTCAAGTCCGCCACCGGCTATCCAGTTCCGGTCTCGTCCGCCGGCCATCCAGTTCCGGTCTCGTCCGCCGACCACATCCCTCTTCCGCCGGTCATTCACCACATCCATTCTCTGTAAGTAAATACAAAATATTTGTGATCTTCATGTTCTTACATAATGTAGTTTATCAATCAGATTTAAACAGCAATCAATTATAATACTGGGTATTACTCATATAAGATATTTCTAGTCGTTTCAGTTACTATGGAACTATGTTTCAGTTGCACCTTGCACAAAAGAGGTGTTATATTCACTCATTCAACTTGTTTTTCATCCATTTTTTGGGCATACTTTCCCTTACTTGATTTCTTGATTGACTACGAAACATATTATTGACTCTGAAACATATTATTGCTGTATTTTTGCTAAATAAAACTGAGCAAAAGCGAACCGAACCAAGCGGCTCGGTTCTAAACCGAACCGAGCACGAGCATAAGATTTCCGCTCGATTACCTAAATCCGAACCGAACCGAGCGGCTCGGTTTCAAACCGAACCGAGCACGAGCAGACCTCCGTTCGGTTCGGTTCGGCTCATGAACACCCCTTTCAACAACACCATCTGTTCTCACTACAACGATGAATCAGCCCAAGCTGGTCTCTCTTGTTCAAAGGTCAAACTTACTTTGATTTTAAAATTTCTTGACATGATTGCATCCATGATTTTTCTTAAGAAGCGACCAAAATGGGATTAAGATGAACTGAAGTTGCAATCGATGAAGAATTACTCGACTATGGCTAGCATGCTTTGCTTTGTGCAAGTTTTGTGTCAATATTTTTGTGGCATTTAAGACTCTTTGGAATCTCATCTCATACTCGAAGTCAAACTTCTCTATTAACTTGCCTCACATAAAAGTACAAAGGTCCAAAAGAGGATGGAAAGAGTTTGTGTTCATCCGCACTTTTATTGTGGTAGTTAACTTTTTGTTAATTTTCGAATTTACTTGCTTGTATTTGATGGACGCTGAATTTTTGGGGTGTTTATTAGCCAAAATTGTTCATTAATGTCTTCACCGAAGTCGAATATTGCAAAAGCATGAACAATGCAAAACAAATTATTAAGAACGTCCTCGTGTGGTTTTGGATGCTGGAGTGGAAAGGGTATGAGAGCGATGTCTGCAGCTGGTTAGAGAATTACATCATACCCCAAATGAAAAACCTCTTTTATGACTCCCCACTGGTGTCATACAATTTGTTATATATTTTCTTGGATAAGGGTGGTTGGGGTTGGGCCTGTACTGTTTCCAGCAGTGCCATTAGGAAGGGTGGGCTGGGTTGGGGCGTTATTATGTTCTGGTTCTGTGCCTTGTGGGCAGGGTCAGTGATAAACAGGGCTGGGCTTATGCAGGTCTTGTGGTTTCAATGGGCTGGTAATATGATGGGTTGGGCTGCTGTTGCTTTTAGAGATGAAAGAATTGCTAAATATATTCTGATGCAGTTCAGGAGTAATTTGCTGCAGTTGATGAGCCTTCAATGAGTAAAAAGAAGTTTTTTGATGCAGCTGAAGACTCACTGGTACACGGCTTCAAGGCTAAGTCTGGATATAGTTATAAGCTGGTATGATGCTGGGTATCGCTGGATTCTAGACAGTTGTTTGCTTATGATGCTGCTGGATCTTAATGGGGTTCGGAATTCCTATATAAAAGCTTATTATCATGAAAACTTGGTACAGAAATTGGTTAATGGGGAGAGAATTGTCAGTTGGATATGCGTATATTTCGCTAGCAATGTGTAAGATAACACTGCTTTTGTACGTTTTTGCCAAGAGCTTGCCCAAAGCAAATAGAAAGAAGGCTTTATGGTCATGTAAGGGTGTTAACGACCTTAAAAAAGGCCCTTTTTAGTGTTGAGTTCATAAGATGCAATTGATTAGGTTTTGTAATCTTATTTGATGTTCACTGGCTTTGTAGAAATTCATGCCTATGTGTGTGGTTCGAACAAAATATTTTCATCATAAGGTTTGGTATTTGTTTTCAGTTACTTACTGTAACGATTGGTGATATAGTTCACTGCAATAATAAAGTTCAAACATATTTTCTATTAATAATCTTCCGAGATGGTAAGAATAATATAACTTGTATGAGTGTTTGAATTAATATAAGTAAGTCAAAGATCTTGTAAGCATAACTCCAGTTGTGTATTTCAATAATATGGTAAGAATTTATTTTTTATAAATATTAAAATAAGATAATAGTTATTTGTATGAATTTGTATTTTAATTAATAAATTTAGTCATCGATCTTGTTCATAATCGATGAATCAAAATTGAAATAATGCAAACAAAGTTCTCGAAATATCTTAATGGATTTTTTTTAGTTTTGGTTAGTTTTAAATATGGCTTAAAATTGAATCGAACCATTCTATGCACAACCCTAAAATCAACAATCAAAGTGTTGTGTTCCTTACCGCATCGCATAGACACCCACAGAAAACCTTATGAAAGGTCTATGGCGGATGCATCAATGTCATTTCATTTATCTATGTTTTACAATATACCTCAGTTTGAATCCACATAATCTAAGTGGCTATTTTTGTTACAAGAGCCGATACTTTGTCTTCGTCATATAAACTATAATATAGTAGTTCTAAGTACCTTTTTAGTTCTAGGTGTCGTTGCATTTACATTTGTATTTAATTTTTTGTTAGAAATCGGCGTGTCTGGCGCAAAGCACGGTTAACCCCCTAGAGTATTGATAAAGTAACAGAAAACGAGTTCGGAGTTGTAAATTATCGGCGCCGCCCCGTACATAGCTCTAAACTCACCAACATAAGTGATATGTTTCCCGCCGCATCGCGCGGGTAAACGACTAGTATATATATATATATATATATATAACGAGTTGTGAGAACCATGAGAACTCCTACTTCTCGCGCGAGTTGGGCCACAAATTTTTGCACAAACGTAGATGAAAATATTATAAACACATCTGTAAAAAAAAGCTAAAAAAAATTGTCGAGTCGGTAGTTTTGCCTGATGTAAGTTTTGTTTACGCGTTGATGTAAATTTTGTTACGGCGATGAATTTTTTTTACACCTCATGTAACTTTGTGCATGCGGCATTTTTAAATGTTATTTTTTGCTGAAACAAGTGATTTTTCTTCAAGATTTTTGAGATTTTTTTTTTGGAAAAACCTTTCGTAAGGCCTAGTTCTTATGGTTCTCACAACTCAAGTTGGTTCTCATTTTATCCTAACCCTATATTTATATATATATCTAAATTTAGTATGTACACAGTGTTAATTATATATTCATCACCCCAGAAAATAAATATGATAATTGACGACGGGCCAGTGGGGAAACCCACTTTACCCGCTTTGGGCCTTTTTCTCTAGAAGCCCAATTATTTAAAGGCCCACCGGTTATAATAACCTTGCTCGCTAAGGTTTCTTCTATTTACAATGGGCGGGAAACAGCTAAGAAAAACAGAGCTCATTAAATGCTTGACAAGAGGCGGCTCCGGTCTAAGTCACTGTACTTATCCGGCAGACCATTAATGAAGAGGGTTATCCTACCGTTGGGGGTCAGACACGTGTCTGACCTTCCCAAGAACCTCCAAAGACCGTCGGATCATGCATGGGAGAACCCTTAACAAAGATAAGGGCTTGCTATTATATAAGAAGGAAAAAAGAGCCAAGGCAGGTATGACCTCCGGTTTCCTCTCATTTACTACTCCTTCATTTACTCCCCTCTCATTAACTTCCGACCATTATTCTCTCACATTTACTACACACGCACATCAATAAGATTCACACCAAAGAGGAAACCTTCCGGTGACTATACTCATCGGAAGAAGCTCCTCTCATTTCCGGCAAGTTTACTTACTCTCACGCCGGAGCTTGGTCACGGATCCCCCTCCCGGGGTCTCCCGTGACGAGGCTAACGGTTTATTCTTTTGTAGCAAGCAAGGATAAAGACTTTTGACGTCACCGAAGATCCATCTAACGTCAGCCGGAGGTTGGGTATTCGACATTGGCGCCATCCGTGGGACCCCAGCTTCGCCCGGTGTTCCCACACTAACACCCGACGTCTAGAGAGCAGTTTATCCCATCAGAAACGACATGGCAACCCCACACAACTCACGTGTCACCCAAACGGCACAAAACGATCCGGATAGAGTTACGATAGAGGACATTACCCATGAAGAAGATAACGAGAATCTGGTGGAAAACCCAGAAAAAGCAGAGCATATCACTCCTGACTTTGTGGCCATGCATAGAGAGAAGTTAACAAAGTACCTTGAAGATTTAAAGAGACAAGAAAAACTCGACAGCCTCAGGGCCAGGCTTTCTTTTGACACACCCTCCAACCAGGAAGGAACGAACCTTCAAAACAAGAACAACAACAGTGACCAGCTAGAAACGTTCATGACTGCCCTGAGACAAATGTCCTCAGAAGAAAGGGAGGATCTTATTACAGGACAGAAGCCCAAGGAGAAAGGAAAGGAGAAAGACAACCTTGGTGACAGCGGCTTAGACCAGCCATATCTACCACGAGACTTAGCCGAGGTCTCGAAGTTCACACGGAGAATCGCAGAAGCACCAATGCCCCCCAAGACAAAGTTACCCCCAGGCTTTGACCGTTATGACGGGACAAGAGACCCCGAGGATCACCTGCATGCCTTCCGGGGGGCGGGACAACTGGGACGATGGCCCATGCCAGTATGGTGCCACATGTTTGTACAAACCCTGACGGAGGGAGCCCGGCTCTGGTTCGATAGCCTTCCCCCGGGGAGCATAGATAGTTATGAAGAGCTAAGCGAGAAGTTCCTCAGGAACTTTGGCCAACAAAGAAAGGTAGTTAAAAACCCGAATGAGATCCTTCATATCAGACAAAGGGATAACGAGCGAATAGATCAATACATGGAAAGGTTTGTCAAGGAGAGCATGAATATCAAAGATGTCCCGGAAGTCATGAAGATTAGCAGTTTCATAAACGGATTAAAACATGCCCAGCTATGTGAGAAACTGGGGGAAGAGTTCCCCAACTCATTTGACAGCCTCATGGACAGGGTCAGGGCCTTTGTCAGAGGGAAGGATACGGTCAGCAAGGCCAAGGAAACAGATGCTGCACCCCGGAGAATCGCCCCAGTCACAAAGCCTCCTGACAAAGGTACACCCTATTCTCGAAAACCTGCTTTTGATAGAATGATGCATGACAGAATGAGACCCTCGTACTCCCCATACAAACCCCGAGGGAGGGGTCCCCCTTTGTACTCCGATAATTTCACCCCCCTTATCAAGACACCAAGTGAGATACTGGCCACCGAAAGGGTAAAGAACTCCTTCCCAAGACCACCACCCATAAAGCCTGGGCCAAAAGCACAACCAAGCGAATATTGCGAGTTTCATAAAGGTTTCGGGCATAAAACCGATGACTGTATGTATCTCAAAAGAGAAACAGAGGCTGCGGTGAAAACAGGGAGACTGGCCCATTTGGTCAAGGAAATCAAAGAGGGGGGAGGGGATCGCAAGGGAAGAGATGCAAGGGAGCCAGGGAGGGCAGATGTTGATATGATTAGAAGGAGAAATGAGTTTGATACCACCCGAAGTGTAAAGGCCAGAATCCTAGGCTCCCCGAACTGCATGAAAGCTCCCATCCTTATGCCATACTTAGAAGAAAGTGAGGTGCAACGACTCCCGCTGAATATCTCAGCTGTAATAGCTGGACACAAGGTGTCCATGATACATGTGGATGGAGGGTCAGGCGTTGAGGTAATATACGAACACTGCTTTCTTAGGTTCGATAGGGACATAAGAGATAGGTTGGAAGAAGATTCCATCCCATTGGTAGGGTTCAACAACAGCGTGTCGCATCCCCTGGGAAAAATCAGGCTCCCGTTCACAGTTGGTGTAGGGGATCGGGTCCGAACAGTAAATCTAACCTTCACGGTAGTCAGGGCACCCTCTAAGTACAACGCAATCTTGGGGAGACCCGGAATTGGAGATCTTCAGGCACAAGCATCCACCCCCCACAGAGCTTTGGTATTTCAAACACCAAAAGGCCTTGCTTGGGTTAAGTCCGCCTACGAAGTAGTTTCTTCCATATCCAAGGAGGAAGAACCAGCGAAATCCCAGGAAAAGAAAGTAGAAGAGTGGGTCCTCTGTGATAGGTTCCTGGAACAGACAGTCAAGGTGGGAAGTCACTTGAGTGATAAATGCAAGAGTGCCCTAAAGGAGCTACTCCTCCATAACATAGATGTGTTTGCATTTCAACATGGAGACATGGCGGGGATCCCAAGGAGTCTAACAGAGCACCGGCTTAACACCTTTGCATGGGCAAAGCCAGTAAAACAAAAGAAGCGGAGTATGGGACCCAACAAAAGGAGGGCTGCTTGTGAAGAAACTCGGAAGCTACTCAGAGCGGGGATAGTCAGGGAAGTTAAATACCCATCCTGGGTTGCCAACCCAGTCATGGTTCAGAAAAAAGACGGGGGATGGCGGATGTGCATCGATTTCCAAGACCTAAACAAGGCATGTCCCAAGGACTGTTATCCTCTTCCGGAGATAGACACCCAGGTGGACTCTTTGTCTCAATACCCCCTGAAATGTTTTCTGGATGCCTACAAGGGATACCACCAAATCCAGATGTCAATAGAAGACGAGGAAAAAACTGCCTTCATCACAGACGAAGGGACATTCTGCTACACCAAGATGCCCTTCGGCCTCAAGAATGCCGGGGCCACATATCAGAGGTTCATGAACACCCTGTTTAGGAAGCAACGAGGAAGGAACTTGGAGGTGTACGTCGATGATATTGTCATCAAAAGCTTGACGGAGACGGCCATGATAGACGATATAGCCGAAACCCTTCATACTATGCAGGATGTGAACATGAAGTTAAACCCCGGAAAGTGCTGTTTCGGAGTAGAGGAAGGGAATTTCCTGGGAGTAGTGGTCACCAAGGGAGGGATCAAGGCAAACCCGGAGAAAACCCAGGCGGTGGCTGAAATGCGATCCCCCAGGTCCCTGAAGGACATCCAGCAACTAAACGGAAGACTTATAGCATTGAACCGTTTCTTATCAAAGGTGGCTGACAAGACCCTTCCCTTTATGAAAGTATTGAAAGATTGCCTTCGAACAAACAAGTTTAAATGGACCTCGGAGGCTGAGACAGCCTTTCAAGAAATGAAAGCATACATCTGCAAGCTCCCGATGCTGGCCACCCCAGTACCCGGGGACCCATTGCTCCTGTATCTGTCCGCCTCAAAAACGACCATAAGTGCGGTCATGATGGTAGAGCGGGAAGGGAAACAGATCCCTATATATTTCATCAGTAGAACGCTTAAAGGGCCTGAAGAACGATACATGCCCTTGGAGAAGCTCGCACTAGCTTTAGTCTTTGCACCCCGAAGACTCAGGAGGTATTTCCACGAACACAAGATTACCTTAATGACCGATCAACCCCTTCAGAAGGTACTCAGAAGGCCAGAACTGTCAGGACGGTTAGCTAAATGGGCTGTAGAGTTAGGGGAACACTCTCTGGAGTTTAAGCCCAGGACAGCCATGAAAGGACAGATACTGGCCGACTTCTTAGCAGAAGTTCCCGAGGATGAAGAGAAGGAACTGTTAAAATGGGAGGCCTTAGAGAAAGAAGAAAGAGAGAAGGAAGATGAGGCGGTGTGGAAGTTGCTCACCGATGGAGCATCCAGTGAAGAGGGAAATGGAGCTGGAATCACATTGAAAAGTCCCGAGGGAGTCGAGCTGACATATGCCGTAAGGCTGGATTTCGAGAACACCAACAATACCGCAGAATATGAGGCCCTCCTAGCAGGGATGAGGCTGGCACAAAAAATGAAGGCAAAACACGTAGAAGCCAGCACTGATTCACAGCTAGTAGTAAAACAGTACCAAGGAGAATATGAAGCTAAGGATAACACCATGGCTCGATACGTGGAGAAAGTTAAGGAGACGACTAAGGCATTCAAAACTTTCAAACTGGAATACATCCCTCGTGGAAGGAACAGGAAATCTGATGCACATAGCAAATTAGCCTCGGTAGCATTCAACCATCTCACAAAAGAAGTTAAAGTGGAGGTCCTGACATCCTCCTCCCTGAACACAGAAGAGATTGCCACGGTCGAAGGTCCCCAGGAAACATGGATGACCCCGATAATCAGATTTCTCCGTGATGGAACTCTACCCGAGGGGGAATGGGCTGCCCGAAAGATAAGGGTCAAGGCCCTACAGTATGAACTGATCGAAGGAGAGCTATACCGGAGGTCATATCTGGGCCCGTCCCTGAAGTGCGTTGACATGGAAGAAGCCGAATATGTGGTTAGGGAGATGCATGAGGGGATTTGCGGAATGCCCTCGGGACCAAGAACAATAGTGAGAAAGGCAATGAATGCAGGGTTTTACTGGCCGCGGATGTACGAAGTGGCATCTGAGGAAATCAAGAAGTGTGAAAACTGCCAAGTGCATGCGCCAATGACCCACCGACACAAACACCCCATGGTACCAGTTTCGACGTCGTGGCCATTCCAGAAATGGGCCATCGACATAATTGGGCCCTTCCCGGAGGGTCCAGGAGGGGTCAAATACGTGGTGGTAGCCATTGACTATTTCACTAAATGGATTGAAGCGAAGCCCTTGGCAAAGATTACTGGAGACCAGATGAGAAGGTTCGTGCTGGATAACATCATATGCAGATATGGGGTTCCAAAAGAGTTGGTAAGTGACAACGGGGTCCAATTTGCTGGGAGACCCTTCAAACCATGGTGCGAGCAGATGCGGATCCAGCAAGTGTTTACTTCCGTTACCCATGCCCAAAGTAATGGGTTAGTGGAGAGAGCCAACCAAAGCGTCATCAAAGGAATGAAGGGTAGGCTTGGGAGGAAACAGAAAGGCTGGCTGGAAGAACTTCCATTTGTGTTGTGGGCATACAGAACCACCCCCAAAAGTTGCAACGGGGAAACCCCGTTCAGCCTTACCTATGGGACGGAAGCTGTCATCCCTGCTGAGATTGGATCCCCGACTTCCCGAATGAAGCTTCGGGATGAGGAGAATGAGCAAGATCTCAGGGTGAACCTAAACTTGTTGGAGGAAAGGAGGGAAATAGCAGCGGTTAAGGAGGCCCAATACAAAAAGCTCTTGGAAAGTCACTACAACGCCAGGATGAAGAAACTCAACATCGTCCCAGGGGATCTGGTTCTTAGAGCCAACGAGGCTAGTCTGCAAGAAAACACCGGGAAGCTAGGCCCCAACTGGGAAGGACCCTACAGAGTCACATGGGCGAATGGCAAAGGGACTTGCAAGTTGGAAACGCTGGAGGGCAAGGAGGTTCCCAGGACCTGGAACCTCATGCAGCTCAGGAAGTATTACATGTAAGGGGTGTACCCCCAGGGAAAACGGCCAAGGGCCACTTTTGTAATAGATAACTATATGTACGGGGACCTTTCCCCCAAGAAAGTGAACCTTTTGTAAACAATCTATGACGGGGGATATAGGCCCCCAAAGGTTAAATGAAAGACGGACGAAAGCGTCCCATTTTGAGAAAACAATGGACAATTGCACCTGGGCAGACGTGCCTAAGGACACCATTAAATCTAAAACTAGAACAAACAAACACACGTGTATGAGGCATTCAAAGCATGCCCAAAAGCCCGGCCGTGGGGCTATTAAAGGTCTAGCTAACCTAAAACGGACAAAACAAGTTAAAAACATAACACCGCGTTATAAACTTGTCCACCGATTGGCCTCGAACAGACAATCACAGTTTAACGAAGCAAACAACAAAAAGAAAAAACAAATAATGCAAACACACCTATATGTACAAAACTACGAAAGGGAATCTGCTTTATTTAATACAAAATACATATACAAAGAAAAGCCCTAATAACTTGGGCAAGAGTTAGCAATATACAAGATTGCAAACACAGCAAGGTAAAATGAAAACATAGCTCCTCGCCAAAACAGCCTAAAAATCCCCAAGAGATCACCAAACTGACCTCCGGAAAGAACCCCTGCAAAACAAAACAGGGAAGACAAGAAACAGGCTACAAAGCAAAAAGGCTATACATAACTATAAGCCAAACGGTTAAAGGTCGAAGTGGTCCCCAACACAAAAGTCCAACCAAGATAGTCAAGCAAAACACACAAGTATCCAAAAGTAAGTTAAAGTTATTAAAACCATATCGAAGTGTATCAAATGTTTGGAATTCATTGGGGATCACCCCCGGAAAGAGACGGTGGAGACGAAGGACCGGAAGAGGAGAACAGGGTCTTCAATTCATCAATAGAAATCAAGGGATGCTCCAGGATTTTCTCAAGGATGGCCGGGGTCTTATGCCCAAACTCCTCATTCAGCTTGGACAGCTTCTTCTTAACCTTGGAGTCATACAGAGGAGTCTCCTTCCTATCCAAGCCTTGAGCAGAGTATTTGTAGCCATCCTTCAATCCCGACTGGTACCCAACATCCCTGTAGGCCCTGTACACCTCCTCCAAACCGCTCTTAAAGTCCTCTGACTGAGCAACAACAGCAAGGAAGGCCCCAAAACCTTCAGTAATTAGCCAATGCTTTTCCCCCGCCAATCGTTGGTTGTCGTCAGAAGTTATCCCATACTCTGCATACATAGCATTGAATTGCTCCTGGGAAACAAAACCAACTTCCTTCGCGTGCTTCAGCTCAGCAGCAAGCTCCTTCTTCTCTTCAACCAGTGCTGCCATCTCCCGCTCCCAGGCTTGTTCTTTCTTTTCAAGTATAGCTCCAGCTCCCTGGACAAAAAAACAATAAGTACAAAAAAAAAGGGGGGGGGGGGAGGGGAGGAGAAGACTACGTACCTTCCCCTCCTGCAACTTCCTTTCAGCATCAACCACTTGGCTCCGAAGCCCAGCAACAACAGACTGGGAAGCCTTAAGCTCAGCCTTAAGCCCTTCATTTGCCCTCCTCAGATCATCGATCCTCTGCAACATCCCAGCACCCCTAAAAAAGCTCTCACACAGGGACATGCTATACTGATCCTCGAAGAGATCATCCCTCAAGGCAGAGTTTACAAACTTGTGTGAGGGAGGAACAACATGGTTCAAAAAGTCCCTAGCAGCTTCAGGAGTCCCTATCACTAAAGAGTTAGTCACCTTCCACTTAGGGACATAAGCAAAAGGGAGGGCATCGGCAAACAAAGGGGCAAGAAGAGATCGATGAGAAGGACCTTCAAGAGGAGTGGGCTTGCTGGTCCCAGTAGCACGAGAGGGAGAGAGCTCGAAAGCTGAGGTAAAGCGAGCTACCCCCACCTCAGAGGCCTTATCCCGGACACGGGAAGAAGAGGGACCAGTAGGAACCTCTATGGGCTCCCGGGAACTTCCCTGAGAAGTAAGAAAAAGAGCATCAGAGGCAAGGCAAAGGACTGAAAAAACAAGATCAAGGAAAGATAAAGCTCACCAGTAGAGGAGCACTCACTAAGCTCGAAGACTTCAGGTGCTTGGACAGGGAACCTTTAACCCCAGCAGGGGGGAGATCAGAAGCAGCTTTCGATGAAGGAGGAAGCTTCTGGCCACTGGCACTGCGGAGCCTCTGACGGATGTTACGAGGTGCAGGATCCGGTTGGGGGCTAGCAGACCTCCTCTTACGAACTAACTGTATCTCCACATCTTCGCCATCACTTTGACCGGAAGGATGAACAGGAGGAAAGTCGGGAGAACTCTCCTCCTCACCAGAAGGATTCTCCTCATCACCACCTAGGGTGGCAGAACCTCCTGCCCGGATGGATCCCCCGATAACCTGCACTTCCACATTCAGCCTGGGATCAACCTCATTATCAACCACATACTTTACATCCTTGGAATCACCCTGAAGAAGCCTCCACAAAGTTATCTCTGCACAAAAAAGAAGGCACTAAAGATGACTACGGAATTTCCAGAGACATAAAGGAAGAGTGGATGTAAGAAACAAACCAAGAACAAAAAGGTACCTTTCTTGCCGAAAAAAGCCCTTGGGCGGACTGGATAAGAGGGACTTAGCCCCCCCATAGCAAGCATCCCTTCGGAGAAAGTGAACGCCCTCGTTGGGTTGTCACACATCCTTTTCCACTGAACAGTCTCGGCTGCAGAAAGGGTGGGAATGGTGTCCTCGATAGCAGCGTCAAGATCCTTTGGCAAAGGAGAATCCGGCAACATAGCGGCTGAAACAAAGATGAATCTACACTTCCAGTCCTTCGGATAAGTAGAAGTGGGCATAAAACTGTAACAGGGCCTTGAAACGTTGTTCTGTTGCTTCGCGAAAGTAAACCAGTCTCCATCGGAGATAAGACGGTAGAACATGCAAAACAGAGGAACAGTGGGCTCCCCTGAGATGGCCGCACAAGACAGTTCAAAATGAACCACCCTCATTAACCCTAATGGATGAATCTGTGAGAAGTGAACGCCAAAGTGACGGAGCAGAGAAACCTTAAAGGCAGAGAGAGGGTATCGGACTCCACAGGAAGAAAAGGCAAGGGTGTAAATAGGAATCCTGTCCGGTGAACATTCTGCCGATTCACTAGGGCCGGGCAAGGAAGGAGAAAATCGGTCCGGGATGTTGTATGCCTCAACAAAGGATCTCAAGTCCTTCGCCGTCAACACAGACCTTATCGAAGACCGGCCACCTCGACTCATGGTCATAAGAAATTGTAATACAGGGGAGTAGTTGCAGAGAAGAAAAGAGGGTTAGAAAATTTGAATGGGAAAACGGAAAATCCAAATAGGGTTTTTAAAGGGACACCGCTGACATACAAGTAACCGTCATATCAGCGGTCCCTTCAAAATTCAAAAATGGACACGTGCAACTAGGGGATTAATTCCCGCTACAGTCATTTCGGCGATGTTATGATTAGTTGGAACGACAAGCAATAACTGATCCAGAGTGGGCCCATCAATAGAGAAACCATCTCTCTCAAGCAGTTGTGATTCAGCCCCGGATCATGAGCCTCGGGTCTCAGAACCAGGGACTAAAGATGACTTGACGACGGGCCAGTGGGGAAACCCACTTTACCCGCTTTGGGCCTTTTTCTCTAGAAGCCCAATTATTTAAAGGCCCACCGGTTATAATAATCTTGCTCGCTAAGGTTTCTTCTATTTACAATGGGCGGGAAACAGCTAAGAAAAACAGAGCTCATTAAATGCTTGACAAGAGGCGGCTCCGGTCTAAGTCACTGTACTTATCCGGCAGACCATTAATGAAGAGGGTTATCCTACCGTTGGGGGTCAGACACGTGTCTGACCTTCCCAAGAACCTCCAAAGACCGTCGGATCATGCATGGGAGAACCCTTAACAAAGATAAGGGCTTGCTATTATATAAGAAGGAAAAAAGAGCCAAGGCAGGTATGACCTCCGGTTTCCTCTCATTTACTACTCCTTCATTTACTCCCCTCTCATTAACTTCCGACCATTATTCTCTCACATTTACTACACACGCACATCAATAAGATTCACACCAAAGAGGAAACCTTCCGGTGACTATACTCATCGGAAGAAGCTCCTCTCATTTCCGGCAAGTTTACTTACTCTCACACCGGAGCTTGGTCACGGATCCCCCTCCCGGGGTCTCCCGTGACGAGGCTAACGGTTTATTCTTTTGTAGCAAGCAAGGATAAAGACTCTTGACGTCACCGAAGATCCATCTAACGTCAGCCGGAGGTTGGGTATTCGACAATAATCTCGATCTTGATTGTCAAGTTCATATGACATTATTCTTATAACAAATGCCATTTCAATGTATTGCTTGCTTTTACTTAGCAAAGAGAAGAATATACTACAGGCAATGATAATTATATATTTATATTATGCACATAAGTAACTGAAGAGTATGAACCATATATATGTGTTTTCATTGACAGAAAGAATAATATAACTGTTTCATAAAAAAATGATAAACAAAGGTCAATGCATGTTTGGACCTTATTAACTCACAAATACACTTGATCAAGAATGATGAAATGAAATAAATTGTTTAAGAAGGTGACTTTATAATGATGTAATCAGTTAACATTGCCTCATTATGCCTGATTGAAGATGTGCGTGATTTAATAATGTCTTGGTGGTGGTGGAGACTTATAATAGTAAGCTGGAGGAGGGGGAGACTTTGATGATGGATGTGGTGATTTGTATATGTAAGTAGGTGGCGGGGATGGCGATGGTGGAGGAGGAGATTTGTAGATATAGGGAGGTGGTGGGGATGGTGAAGGTGGAGGGGGAGACTTGTAGATGTATGGAGGTGGTGGGGATGGGGATGGCGGGGGAGGAGACTTGTAGACATAAGGAGGTGGCGGGGATGGCGATGGTGGGGGAGGAGACCTGTAGATGTATGGAGGCGGTGGTGATGGCGATGGTGGGGGAGGAGATTTGTAAATGTATGGAGGTGGTGGGGATGGAGATGGAGGGGGAGGAGACTTGTAGACATAAGGAGGTGGAGGTGATGGTGATGGTGATGGTGGAGGAGGAGATTTGTAAATGTATGGAGGTGGTGGGGATGGAGATGGAGGGGGAGGAGACTTGTAGACATAAGGAGGTGGCGGGGATGGCAACGGTGGAGGGGGAGACTTGTAGATGTATGGAGGCGGTGGGGATGGGGATGGCGGGGGTGGAGACTTGTATACATATGGAGGTGGTGGGGAAGGTGACGGTGGAGGGGGAGATTTGTAAATGTATGGTGGTGGTGGGGATGGTGATGGAGGAGGTGGTGACTTGTACACATACGGAGGTGGCGGTGATGGTGACGGGGGAGGTGGTGGTGACGGTGATGGCGGTGGTGGAGACTTATAGACATACGGAGGTGGTGGGGAAGGTGATGGTGGTGGTGGAGACTTGTAGACATACGGAGGTGGTGGGGATGGCGATGGAGGAGGTGGAGGCTTATACACGTACGAAGGTGGTGGTGAATGTGCTGGTGGCGGTGGAGACTTATACACATACGACAGTGGTGGTGAATGCGATGGTGGTGGTGGAGACTTGTAAACATAAGGAGGCGGTGGAGACTTGTAGATATACGAATGAGGAGGAGATTTATGAAGATAAGGTAGATGCGGCCATGTGTGCTTCACCGGCGGTGGAGACTTGTAAACATAAGAGTGTTGAGGTTCATAACCATAAGGTTTGTCAGCAATGACAAGAGTAGCAACCAACAAGAAAACAAAAGCATACATATGCTGAGGCCTATGCCTCAACACCCCAAAACTTCTCATGCTAATTAAGACACCCTCTTCTTTACAAGACTAAATATTGTTTTTGTGTTTAAATTAAATGGTTTGATAGAACCCTATTTATAGAAATGGTGCACATTTTTTTATTAAACATTACAAGCTGTCACAATATTTTTTTATTAGTGCGAGTTGGATATGATTGTTGATTTAATGGTTTCCCACTCGGTGTTCATTTTATGAGCAATAAACTAATAAGTCAAAGATGTTACACATCTAAAATTTCAAAGAGTTGTTGGTGAGTGCCTTTAACTTATATTGTCATGTTATGTATTAAACGCGTAACCCATATGGTTGTAGCATGTTTTCCAATCTAGTTAAATATATTTAAGATTTGTTAATAAGTTTTGTTGAAAATGTAATTTTATTAATAATCATTGTACATTATCTGAATTTTAAACAACTAAAGTTTCGTTTATTTATTTTTATATAAAACATATAATACATTTCTTATATAACTAGCCACAAAGGCAAAAGTGTTTCAAATTTTCTGCATGAGATGTCTTTGATTTTTTGTTGTTGTTAATAGAAGAACTATAATATGTAATTTGTGTATTGCTTAATTCCTTCATGGAAGCTCAAATCTATAGCTCACTTTTAATAGAAATTTGATTTTACATTATTTTATCTTTAAAGAATCATTATTGAGCGTGTTGGTGTAAGGTTTCGTGAGAGAACTTTGGAGTTAACTTTTGAAAAAAATCCAGAATTAGGCAAAATCGACTACTAATTAGCTGGCGTATTTTGCCCACAAATTTGTAGGCTTAGCCGGCGTTTGACTATTTCAGTAATTTTGATTGGTGAAACGTCGATTTTAGTAATTTTTCTTTAACCTTTTCTCCCTTCTTTTATTAGTATACTAGGATATAACCCTATGTGTTACATGTGTTGAATAAATGAATTTATATACTAAATAATAAAACAGTATATCGTTAAAAACCCTATTTATTACACGAGTTGAATAAATATAATTTTATATATAAAATAATAAAAAAGTTATATCTATAAGAACCATATGTACTATACGAGTTGAATAAACGTAATTTTATATACCAAATAATAAAAAAGTTCTATCTTTAAAACCATATGTATTACACGGGTTGAATAAATGTAATATTGTTTATCAAATAATAACAAAAAAATATATCTTAAAAAACCCTCGTGTATTACACAGGTGGAATAAATATGATTTTATATATCAAATATTAAGAAAATTATATTTAAAAAACTAATAGATATACTCGATACGCGATAGATATGGTGATTGCGGAAATGATTATTGTAAAGAAGATTCAGTGGTTAAACATTTTATTCAAGAAGCAAATAAGTAGCCATTTGAGTGATAAAATATAGGCAAATTGGAAAATAATAATCCCATCTTTCAGAAATTGGCCAATAATAATCCCAAGTCACGAATTAGGCAGAATTAACGGTGGAGTATTTTACAAAAAAATTGGACGAGGTCGGATTATTGGCGGCTAATTCGTGACTTGGGATTATTATTGGCCAATTTCAGAAAGATGGGATTATTATTTTCCAATTTGCCTAAAATATAAATTATATTTAAAAAACCCATAATAAATCTAATTTTATATATTTGTTTTAAAATTGTGTAATAAAATTGATATAATAATTTTTTTAAATAATGAAAATAAAAATAAATAATATATTGATACAAAGTTTGGTTTTGGTGATAAATAATTTGGTTATTTAAAAATATCTTAAATTAACAAATTTAAATTTAATGATAATATTTTATTAGAAAAATAGAAGTATTCTATTCGACATTTAAAGTAGGATAAGATTTAATATTAATATTAATTTATTTAGTTAATATAAGATAAAAAAAATCAGTGGCGGATCTTGCCCGTTGAACGTGCCAGGACCGAAAGACACGGACGCAAAAAAAGCCCGGGCCAAACATAGTATATATAAAAAATTTCGATCGAAATGCGGAAAATTAGCACTACGGCCGAAAAACTTGCCCGGGCCGTGGCCCTTCCAATGGCCTTCTAAGAACCGCCCCGGGAAAAAATATGATTGTATAGTTGGGAGGTTGTATTATGATAAATCGGTTAACTTTATTATAATGTTATATGTTTTTAGTTATATATTTTTTGAATTATTTGTAGGTCCCGATTTCTGAGGATCGGTCACTCGCAACTAACCGGTCCCGAGCTATTGCAAGAAACGACTGACAAAGTCCTCCAAATTTGAGACAACTTGTTGAAAGCTCGAAGTCGACAGAAAAGTTACGCCGATAGACAACGCAAGCCCCTTGAATTTGACGTTGGCGACTACGTATTCCTAAAGGTATCACCTTGGAAGGGTGTGGTCAGATTCGGTAAGAAAGGGAAACTAGCGCCTCGATATGTTGGACCTTTTAAGATTCTGGAAAGGATCGGAAAAGTCGCCTACAGACTCGAACTACCGGAGGAACTTAGTAATGTCCACCCAACTTTCCATGTGTCAAACCTCCGAAAGTGCCTGGCTAAGCATGATTTAATTGTACCTCTCGATGACCTCCAAGTAAACGAAACACTACACTTCGTGGAAAAACCTGTCGAAATCATGGACCGCCAAACCAAGCAGCTCAGACGCTTGCGCATTCCTATTGTGAAAGTCCGATGGGAAGGCAAACGAGGCGCAGAGTTCACTTGGGAACTCGAAAGCGACATGAAGGCGAAGTACCCACAGTTGTTTGTTACGGCTTCGGCCTAATTTCGGGACGAAATTCCCTCAACTAGAGGAGGCTGTAACACCCCGTGTTTCAGAAGTCAAAGTCAAAGTCAAGATTGCTAATTGCGATCCGTCTCTCCTTGCTCAATTCCTGTTTTGACTTCTTTGACTTGTAATTAGCCTATTTTTGTTATCGCTTTAGTTGTATTATGTGGAGTATTTATTAATCGCTTTATCGCTATCGCATAGTAATCACATAGTAGTCGCTATTTATCGCTTGATTAATCGCTTTATCGCTATCGCAATCGCACTCGCAACTCGAATTACGCATTTTGGTTATTGTTATACGTGTGTGTGCCTTATGTGTTACTTGTGCATGTTTATTTATGTTATGTTGTGTTGATCAATCGAAACGCAATCGAAACTCAATCGTAATCGAATCGCAAACGCTAAACGAATATGAAATAAGGATGCTTGTATGTTGATATAGTAGTTGGGATTAAAAGTAATTTGAGTAGGAAATACTCTCGCATCACAACGCTCGCAATCGCAATCGAAACGGCAAAACTCGTCGCACCGAACACTCAAACCAAGCGACTGATCGATCAGGAGACCAACCGATCGACAAGCCGTTCGATCGAGCTGCCGCTCGATCGGCCAGCTGTTCGACCGGGCTATCAACCGATCGACCAGCCCCTTTCCTCTTTGGGGAACTCTATAAATACCCCCTGTCACCATTATACTTTCCACTTTTGGCAACTCTCACCCGACCAGCTCATCTTCCTCACTTTTCTTCAGATTTCTCGCGATTCCGGTAAGATCTCATCCTAAATCTTGTGCTTCCTTAACCTACACGCACTCCTAAACCTTTCTATCTTTTGAATCTTCACTTTTAACCGTGAAATCATCAAGATTCAAGGTGTTCTAGGATGACGTCATTATGTGTTCTTGAGAACTTCGTGTTTTGGCCTCAATCCACTAAGAACAACTTAGATCTAACCGATTTCCACATAAACGAATAAAGATCTTTCATAGATCTAAACATATTCACAACGAAAAGGATTGAAAGATGGCTTTCCAACTTTCTTTCAACTCTTTTACACTCAATACCTTCAAAACCGATAGAATCGGAGGTTGTGCCAACTTACTACTCATTCTTGTGGTTGTGTTGGTTCAAGATCTGGATCCTATCCACGAGACTATCGGTTTCGGGTTAAACATGGAACACCGTCTCGAACAGTTAACTGGTTGGATTTGGGTGATTCCTGTCCGATCAGGGGTACCAAGTATTGACAAGGTTTCTGTTGCTTAATACGATATCAAAATGTCTCGATAAAATGACAAACAATCAAAACAACCAAGTGTAAGACGAACGGAACGACCAGGACGGAATGCCGTCCGATCGGACTGTCGTCCGAACGAGTTGTCACCCGTTCGATCTACACCTTGGTCCCACACTTAACTTTTGTTTTCAAAAACTTGAAGGATGAACATTGAACGAAGGGCTGACCGATCGGGTTACCATTCGATCGGGCTACCACTCGACCATGTGATGTTCTGGCTTCAACACTGAAACAATTTTCAACATGTTCAATACACGAGGGATGCCACCCGATCGAACAATCGTCCGATCGAGTGACAACCTGCTGTGAACTTGTTCTCGCTGAAGTGCCCAACCTATCAGACTGTCGCCCGATCGAACGGTCGTTCGATCGATCGACCTGAAAGATAGAAGTACTTCAATGTTTTCAAAATGCTACAACAAAAACTTCAAAAGTCAAGCCATCCTTCCCAAAGGAAGTAACAATCCACTCGAACGGTCATCCGGCCGGACGACCGTCCGAACGGACTGTCACTCGAACAACCGGCTGTCCGATCGGACTACCATCCGATCGAACTGCTGTCCTACCCACTTACACTCCGTATCGTTTTACGCGTCGCTTATCTTTATGCTATCAATCTGTTCAGGCTAACCCTACTCTCTAGCGCTCCCTTCAATCCATCAACCGCTGTGAGTATACTCGATCCCTTTTTGCTTTACGCACTTTTGGGTGTTACATACGTTACTTATACAAAATCACATCGAACACACTATGCAATACTTTAATCGCTAACCAATTACCGTATGTTATACGTGACTTAATGAATGCTTGTTTGTTATGTTTACACATGGAATGCTGTCTACCTGCCTTAGCAACGATAGTACTATTAGTTTGGACTCAGCACCTGTTCACTCAGGGGTTGTTAAGGACAATTACCTACATGGCTCACAGTGGTGAGTGTGTATCGTGAACTGCCTTGGGCAGTCAACCCGCAGTCATTGGTATCGATAGGTTCATGTCGATAACTAACATGCCTCATTTTACACTGTGTACGTGCTGGTTATGCATAACGCTTTCGAACTCTATATGCTATTATCAAACTTGTATGCTCACCTTTACACTATGTGTATTGACTTTTACTTTAACGTATGTGACAAGTGCTTAGGATGCTTATTTGCTTTCTTTGCTGTGAAATCGAGGCTAGGAAAGATCTAGGTCAACAATAAACAATTGTCTGTAATGAAAATCTGAGTTGTCGGAACAGAACAATTTGACTAGATCTTTTCTGTAATAATTGTATTATCATTTATGACATGGTATGGGATGTGTTGCTTTAAATATTTGGTAAATATAGTTGTTATGGAAACTTCTGGACAATCTGTTTCGCTCAGTGCCACGCCCCGATGTTTCCGCCATCGGTTGGGGTGTGACAAACATACATAACTGATCACATGCAACATGCAATGTTCATTAACATTTACATAACGGACGAGACAAACTTTGTCGGACACAAGTAGGATAGGCGGATATCCGACTTGGTCGACGGCGAATTACAGACTCGATAATTATAAAAGACCGTATAAATTACATCTTAAATAAAGACAAGTTACAGACACCAAAATAATGCATCAACATTATTTCTAAAAATTAAAACTTTGTTATTGTTAGTAAAATCAATGATTTTATATTTGTTATTTTGTTTGGTATTATTTTATTAAAAAGTGCATATTATACATATAACTATATTGTGTCTTAAGTTATTGATGTCATCCAAAATGTTTTTCGTTTTTATGTCTAGCATTATATATACCATGGTAAAAGTTTAAAGTTTATTAGAGATAATTACATAATCGAAAACAATAAGAGTAAATTTGTATATTACAAATAAAAAGTAGGTGTCAGTAAAAAAGAAGTAATAATTTGAGTAAAGAGAAACTAAAAATTGTAGCTGTTATATGACACGTTAGGTAATATAAACAATGAAGATTATATGATATAGAAAATCAAATAAATAATATTATAAATGAGAAATATACATTAAATTTAAACTAAATAATAATTATCTATAACTAAGTAGAAGAGATTCAACTAAATAATATTTAGTAGGAAAATTATCTATAATTAGTTAAAAGAGATTACACTAAATAATAATTATCCATAAGAGATTAAATTAAATAACATTTAGTAGGATGATTATCTATAAATAATAATTATCCATAAAAGACTGGCGGAAAAATTAAACGATACACGACCTAATATGATGACAAGTGTCCCCGAAATGATTTCTTTTATTATATAGTACTAGCGGTAAGACCCGAGTGCAAACATTTAGTAGGTCGTTTCTTAGATGTATAGTGTGATATTTGTTATATAGTGTTACATAGTGTTATATGGTGTTACATAGTGTTATACGGTGTTTATATGGTGATATATAGTGTTATATATAGTGTTATAATACACTTCTCACACTTCTGGATTAATGTACAGGATCCCTACCCTAGACTTATAAATAAATAAGTCAGTCGGTAAATTCTTAAAGTTTAGAGTATAAAAAATACAAAAATATACAATTTATTAATCTTTTGTAAACGAAATAACATTTGCATTCAAACATGTTCCCTCAACCTCAACAAAACACTATTTTAACCCAACAGTGGTTTTAAATCACCGTTTTAACCCAACAGCAGTTTCAACCATAGTTTTCTCCACAACAAATACATTTAACCCAACAGTTGTTTCAAACATCTGTTTTCATCCATCTGTTGACCAAAGTCAACAAATGTATCAACTACTGTTTTATTTTCAAACATCTGTTCACAACAACAGAGCTTTCTTCATTTAAACTCTCAAACCTAAATATTCATTTAATTAATTTAAATAACAAACATGGTTAATAATTTTAACATAACTAATTATATAAAATATGAAAGTGTCAAACAGAGGTAACTATATAATAAACAAACTTCAAAACTGCACATAACATTCAATAAAATACAGCATAATAATTTCTAATCAATGGGCGAAACAGTAGTCTCGATAAATAAAGCTCCTTTCAGATCACTGTAGTTGTCAATATGTTGGAGGTATTTCAAAACTTCATTGCTCAAATCAACTTCAACCATATCTCCCCAACTTCAACTTCAACCTTAAATACTTAAAGTTTACAGTATAAAAAATACAAAAATATACAATTTATTAATCTTTTGTAAACAAAATAACATTTGCATTCAAGCATGTTCCTTCTCCAAAAAACAATATTTTAACCCAATAGTCGTTTCAATCACCTTCAACCTCCACAAAACACTATTTTAACCCAACAGTGGTTTTAAACCACCGTTTTAACCAAACAGCGGTTTCAACCACAGTTTTCTCCATAACACTCTGCTTTATCCCAACAGTGATTCCAAACATCTGTTTTCATCCATCTGTTGACCAAAGTCAACAAATGTATCAACCACTGTTTTATTTTCAAACATCTGTTCACAATAACAGAGCTTTGATCATTTAAACAGACCTTTGCCAATATTATAAGCTTTTACACTCTCAAACCTAAATATTCATTTAGTTAATTTAAATAACAAACATAGTTAATAATTTTAACACAACTAATTATATAAAATATGAAAGTGTCAAATAGAGGTAACTATATAATAAACAAACTTTAAAACTGCAGACAACATTCAATAAAATACAACATAATAATTTCTAATCAATGGGCAAAACAGTAGTCTTGATAAATAAAGCTCCTTTCGGATCACTGTAGTTGTCAACATGTTGGAGGTATTTAAAAACTTCATTGCTCAAATCAACTTCAACCATATCTCCCCAACTTCAACTTCAACCTTAAATACTTAAACTTTAGAGTATAAAAAATACAAAAATATACAATTTATTAACCTTTTGTAAACAAAATAACATTTGCATTCAAGCATGTTGCTTCTCCAAAAAACAATATTTTAACCCAACAGTCGTTTCAATCCCCTTCAACCTCCATAAAACACTATTAACCCAACAGTGGTTTTAAACCACCGTTTTAACCAAACAGCAGTTTCAACCACAGTTTTCTCCACAACACTCTGCTTTATCCCAACAGTAGTTCCAAACATCTGTTTCATCCATCTGTTGACCAAAGTCAACAGATGTATCAACCACTGTTTTATTTTCAAACATCTGTTCACAATAACAGAGCTTTGATCATTTAAACAGACCTTTGCCAATATTACAAGCTTTTACACTCTCAAACCTAAATATTCATTTAGTTAATTTAAATAACACACATGGTTAATAATTTTAACACAACTAATTATATAAAAACTACAAGTGTCAAACAGAGGTAACTATATAATAAACAAAGTTCAAAACAGCCAACAACATTCAGTAAAATACAACTTACTAATTTCTAATCAATGGGCGAAACAGTAGTCTCAATAAATAAAGCTCCTTTCGGACCATTGTAGTTGTCAACATGTTGTAGGTCTTTCAGAACTTCGTTGCTCAGATCAACTTCAACCATATCCCCCCAGATGCTTATTATCAGCCACTTGTTGTTTTCAATTATATTAGTCCTTCGACGCCTATCTACATAATCAACTACACAAGGATTATTGAAAGTGATGTGTGTAAAATGCAACATATAAAATACATCAATTGAGGCATAAAACTAACCCTTTTTTAGTACTAATGTTGGAAAAAGTGTGTTTTTGTCTTCCTTTTGTATTTTCAGGACTAAATGAGCTTAAATGAACAAAAGGAACAAATACGCAGCAAAATCTAACATAAATACAAGAAAAGGAACAAACGTGGCATGCCCGACCCCTCGACAGCATCTTCCCAAGCAAAAACAAGAAAACAGAAGGCTGACCACGGCCCCGTGCCCAGCAGACACGGGGGCGTGGTCAGGTGT
This sequence comes from Helianthus tuberosus, assembly GCA_030545235.1. Lineage (NCBI taxonomy): Eukaryota > Viridiplantae > Streptophyta > Magnoliopsida > Asterales > Asteraceae > Helianthus > Helianthus tuberosus. Next base: position 39,286,361 of record CM060371.1, on the reverse strand, counting down.
CTGCAGAAAAGACAAAGCTATAGAAGCTTCTATTCCCGACACGGGGGCGTGCCCAGCTCAACACGGGCCATGGTCAACGCTAAGATTCGCAGAATCCAAGCAAATCTTGATAGTACAGATACGCTTCTGCACACGGGGCCATGCCCAGCGGACACAGGGGCGTGTGGAGCTAATGCAGACAAAATGCAATTAATGAAGAAAGAGAAAGAGGATGGACACGGGGCCGTGCCCAATGAACACGGGGCCGTGTCCGGGCTTCTGTGCAGGCTATAAATAGAGGTGCTTGGTTCACTTCAAAGGCATCCCTTGGCAAACCACCTCTCTCCCACTTCACCCACACTCCACCACCATCACAAGACCCACATCCACCACCATCATCCATCATCCACCTAGAGTGTGTGTAGTAGTCTCGGGATCCAAGATTGATAGTAAGAGTTCTTGACAATCAAACGCCATGTTTGCCTAAGTCTCTTACATCACTTGGTGAAGATAAGCATTTAGTGTAATACTTTTAATTTTTAATCTTTTCACACTTTTTATTTGGTTTTGTATTAATGACTTTAATAACTAGTTTCTTATGTTGAAGGTGAAACTTCCTTATCATTTGTCTGTGGTGTCTTGGCGTTATTTTACTGTCTATATAAAATAAAAGATTTACACCATTCATATCTCTACGGTCTATATAGAGATATGTTGGCTACCTGGTCGGGGGTTAAGGGAATGGTTTGGTAAGGTTCTTGCCTTGTTCAGTGTATAGATCCTGCAAGGACCTGGGTCAAGCTTACTAGGACCTCCTTCAATACCCAATGGAATTGGATGGCGGGGGTGCGAATGGCTTGATCCCCTCATATGTAAACTACTATTAATACATTAACCCGACTACTTGGGATTGTATCCCTGCTGACTCAAACCACTTAGCCGAGGGTAACGCCACCTTCAAAAGAGGGGCTTACCATATTACGCATTAATAACCTAATTAATTATCTTTAAATATTCCGACCCTTTAGGATTGTATCCTTGCTGACTCAAACTACTGGGTTGAGGGTAACGTCACCTTCAAAAGAGGGGCCTACTACTATAACTAAGATAATCTCTTAAAAAGTGCAAAAGTGCGGAAATCATCAAAGGTTACACTAAAGGCGAGTCGGATCCAAGGGATTCATCTTGTCTATCTGTTTTTATTTTATTTATATTTTTCAGCATTTTTAGTTTTTATTTTCATGTTTAAAACCTTTTCTAAGATTTTGATTCGATTAGATGTTGAGGATAAACCAGTATTAAAAGCTCTTATGTCCTTGGACGACCTCGGTATCTTACCAACGCTATACTACGCTCACGATGGGTGCAGTTGCCCATATGTGTGTTTAGTGTTAGTAGAATATCGTGTTTTAAAAATTTAAAACTTGACTAAAGTGTTAAAAAGGGCTTAAAATATACATAAAAATATATAACGCTACACGCACATCAAAAGCAAACACCTTCATCCAGCCTTCTTCTTCATATCTGAGCAAATCAACAGTTAGCTCAGCAGACTTTCCAATAACAATCAAACGCAGCCTCTTTGCGATAGTCAAAAAATGCCCTTGGCAAGGATTGACTACGATACTCTCTGGAAAACGAAGCATTCTGAAAGTCTCAGAAAGAACATCAAAAGCAACGATGTTCCTCTCACCTAGTGGATACCAATAATTTGAAACCATGAAATATATGGTTTTATCAGCATAAACTCCTGTAGACCATGAATAATCGCTTGAACCATAATTACTTACGCTACCGAAATTTATTATTCTCCATGACTCACGACGTCGTGAGTAAACACGAGCAGTAGCTACATTACGGTAACATCTGATGTTCAGCACTTTCAGATCATTGAATTGATCAAAATAAATTCCACCAGTATCAGAGTTTTGATCATGATTGTAATTTAAGTAGTCGTCAGACAAAACCTTATAGCGCCTGGCAGTTGGATTCCAAAGAATCAGCTCACAGCAAATCCCTTCATTGCAAACTAACAATCCATTAAATGACGATAGAATACGTAAGAAGGTAGGGTGGACATTGTTAGGAAAACTTAAGGTTTTGCTTCTAACAACATCCAAATTACCAGCAACTACGTCGTCAACGACAATTGACGTGTCTTTAAAGAAGAGTAGTTTCTTTTGTAGTGAATCTCCACTTCTGAGAGCATGCATCATCTCAAATCCATCACTTGACAGTTCCCTATAAAAATTCTTGGAAAGACATTTCAAACGACCAATATCTTCTGCAGAGAGCCTTGTGAAAATTTCGTCAAGAATCACTTGAAACTCAATGTTTTCCATTTTGCAGTGAACTTTTAAAGCCAAAGAAATTGTAATAATATTGATAAACAAAAAACTTTTAAAGATGATTGAGTAGATGGATGAAAACAGTAATGATGAAAACCTCTGCCTAATGTATTTTATATACCCAATGAAGGCGGTTATGACTAAATACATCGTCAGACGAAAGAATATGATGCGACATTCGTTAGGCTTTTAATGCAAAACATTTAAAAAGTGCGTTTCCATGGGAAAAGTATAAAATTAAACACGTTATTATAATTACAATTAACCTCTTCATTTACCATAAGACGCCTTTACCATTAGACAGAAGTGAGTGAGCGACATGCATTAATTGCAAAGTACATATCCCCAGGCATTTTGAATTTGAAATTACCGGCAATTTCAAAACATCTGCTAAGGTATATGTTGCCAAAGGAAACATCCGATAAGTTATACTTTCTTGGAGATGGGCCGTGGTTTGCCCTCTTGAATGTGGGCCAGACCTTTGACATTTGAATATAGAGCAGTGGTTTGAAATTAAATGTATTTTAAGTCAGATATAAAAATCTTAGACAAAAAATCGCTTCATTTGCAATCATCATTTAGTCATAACTCAGATAAATATTCTATTCATTTAAATACCAGCAATACTCTACATAGTAAACAAATGCGTCTGCAACTTCAGCAGGCAAAGATATTGCGAACATCTGTTAGGAAACAACAGATATTGCCAATAGTAGCAAGTCAAACAGCCGTTAGATTAGCAGAAGATCACCACTAAACAAATGTTCTCTTTGGGCAGACTTTACCTTTGACAGAGAGTTAAAGTAACAGATGCATCAGTATTTACAATTGAGAGGAGGAAATTCTTCGAAAAGCTCTGTTAGGCAACAACAGATGTTGGCAACAGTAGCAAGTCAAACAGCCGTTAGATCAGCAGATGATGATTTAGAGCAGATGTTCTCTTTTGGCAAACTTTAACTTTGACAGATCTATACACTAACAGATATTGATTCAACATCAACATAATCTAATTAAACTCAGAGACAATTTCACTTCTACATCAAAAGTACCGATCTGCAATAATCAGATGATATTAAAAATTACATAATAATACTTATGCACCTTAAAATTAGTAAAAATAAAATGCTCCACAAACATTAATAGGATTAAAATTTAATTATGAGGATTAAAAGATCAACAATTACATCAAGTACTGAACCACGAAACTTTAAAATCTAACAACAACACCAAGAAATTTAGGAATCTAATAGCAAAAATTTAGTGCTTTTAGCTTCAACTCCATCGAGTACCGAACTTCTCAATGTATATCTTCGACAATCGCCATAAACTCCAAGGAAGTACTGAATGCATCACCATCAGGTTTCTGCAAACCTGGTCTCTCATGAACAGACCAAGATGCAGTACATGAAAACACTTCTTCAGCTGTTGAAGAGTAGCCCTATCCTCATATACTTAATCCTCAACTTGCTTCATAAAGAGCTGCTTTAAACCAAACTTTATGCTTCTTTTAATACAAAAAAGGCAGGAAAGAACAAATCTCTAGTAAAATAAAATCTTATCTTACAGAAGTAGCAGATCCTTTCTTGCGTTTAGTAGGAACTACTGTGGGTTCTACATCATCATCATCTGCCCAAGTTAATTGTAATCATCATTTACTCATAAGCCTAAATTATTTTAAATGTACATTTAATAATCTTTCTTTGTGTTTAATTTAACTTTATACTTCTTTTAATACAAACCTAAATAACCCACAGATGATTGTATAAATTTTAAACAACTGTGATTAGACTGAAATATAAAGCAAAAATTAGAGTATATCACTTCAAAATTAAAAATTCAAAATTTCAAAATTAGAGTAGCAAAAAAACATACTTTAAACGATGTTGGAACAATGATGCTGGAAACAACCGTAGAATAATCATCATCATCATCATCTGCTCAGATCATTCACAATCATTATTTAGTCATAACTCAGATAAAAAAACTTTAGTAAAAATCAAAAACCAAAACAAACATAATCATATATATCACATTACCATCATTAAGGCAAACCACATATCCCCAAAATTTGTTCTGAAAGTGGGTCAGAGAGAGCTTTCGTTTTTTCTTATCCTTTATGAACAAATGTCGAGTATTGAGAAGAACGGCTTTGAGGGAGAGATACATTAGAAATGTGGTTTGAAAATACAAAAGCAGAAGTGAGTGAGCTTCCGTTTTCTCTTATCAGTTTATATAAGAAGATGATTGACAGAAGTGAGTGAGTGACATGCATTAATTGCAAATTACATATCTCCATGCATTTTGAATTTGAATTTACCTGCAATTTCAAAATAACTGCTAAGTTATACTTTCTTGTAGATGGGCAGTGGTTTGCCCTTTTGAATGTGGGCCAGACCTTTAACATTTAATTCACGGCAGTGCTTTGAAATTAAATGTATTTTAAAGTGATTTATATATTCCGGTTATGATGCAGTAATGACATAAAAAAAGCCTTGTTGGACAGCCTCTCTGGCTGACACATCAGCTTTTCTTATGTCATTGGGATTTCTCCTTTTATAGAAAGTATAGATAGATGATAAATTATATAGAGATCGTTTTCGTTATTCTTTCAAGAGTTAAATGCCATTTTGTACCTGTGGTTTGGCCATTTTGGCAGTTTAGTCCAAAGGTTTAATTTTTCGCTTGTGGGTCCAAAAAGGCTTCACCGTTGCTATTTTAGTCCACTGGTTTAACTTCATCCATTTTTTCTGTTAATGAGAAGGGCAATTCGGTCATTTTATATGGTCGAATTGCCCTTCTAGTTAACAGAATTACTTATAAAATGACCGAATTGCCAATCTCGTTAACAGAAAAAATGGATAAAGTTAACCCAATGGACTAAAATAGCAATGATGAAACCTTTTTGGACCCACAGACGAAAAACAAAACATTTGAACTAAACTGACAAAATGAGCCAAATCCCATGAACTAAAATGACATTTAACTCTTCTTTCAAACTTTAAGCAACCAGATAAACCTTAAAATAAAAAAAAAATCATATTGATATTGTTTTCCTATCCTTTCAAAATAAATACAGGTTAAATAAGTAACTTTTTTTCTGGTATGCTCGATTGTGACCGATCATGGTAAACCCGCACTTTAGGCAACACTCATATGGGTGAGCGAGCCACTTTAGAGACATTTTTCTATTTTCGATTGCTATAAGTTCCTTTGTGCATATCTCATTTCTTAAACAACCTCTACTGTTCGGTCAAGTTAGCTTCACTCCTATATCCGTACATCTGTATTCGCTGAGAGTCACGACGGGTAAGGTCTTTGATGTATAAAAGGATGCATCCGTTGATTTGGTTATAATCGGTACCCATGTTGACTAGCAACATTGCACGATCCAGTCGGTTTCACAAAGCAACACACATGTTCAGGTTGCGGTTGATCAAAAGTGACTATTTATAAACATCGCCAACTAGCGGCGATGGTGACAAGTATCACTAAACAAACCATAATCAATGGAAAAGACGAAGTCCCTAATATATGACTTGGTCTAGTGGTATGGTATATGCCCCAACAAGCGGTGTGGATTTAAACTGATGCAAGTATAAAGTTAGGTACTACCTCCGTCCCATTAAAAGTGTCATATTTTGAATTTTCAAAGTCTTTATTTATAAACTTTGACTTTAATTATATATTTTTTGTGTTATATAAAACTTGATGAAAATTAACCCGATAAAAACACTTGTAAAACACACTCAAATCATATAACTTTCATCAAATATTATCTAACACAAACAAAATTATTTAAGGTCAAAGTTTATAGATAAAGACTTTGAAAATTCAAAATATGACACTTTTAATGGGACGGAGGGGGTATTATTTAGGTGTAATTTTTTTGTTAAAATTTAATATTGATAATGTAATTATGTAGAGTAAGCTTAAACCGAGGTGGACCCCATCACATGAATATGGCTGGTATGAGTATATATATCCGTTAAAATGAGAATCACCTCGAGTTGTAAGAACCGTGAGAACTACACCGTACGGGGCGAGGTGGACCAATTTTTTTTTCATAAACGTAGATGCTTGTATTATAAACACATTTGTAAAAAAAAAAATTCAAAAAAAAAATATCGTGTGTGTAGTTTTGAGCACCACAAGTTTGTGTTTACGGGTACCGTAAATCCTACCGGAAAATTTACGGTACCCGTAAACACAAACTTGTGGTGCTCAAAACTTTTTTTTTTTGAATTTTTTTTACAAATGTGTTTATAATACACGCATCTACGTTTGTGAAAACAAATTTTGGTCCACCTCGCCCCGTACGGTGTAGTTCTCACGGTTCTTACAACTCGAGGTGGTTCTCATTTTAGCGTGATTCTATATATATATATATATTAATGAACTAGTTTAATACATAACAATCTCATTGCTACAAATAAAATACTAATAACCTAGTAATACGGTTATAAATTATACTATACAACATTTCTTTTAAAAATTCAATTCGGATTTATCTATATGCATGTGTTTTCTATCTAGGATAAGGAAAGACAACCAATAAGAATATTATGGGAAAAAGAAGGAAAGTGAGAATTAGCAATAATCTATTTTTATTGATACAGGGAAAGAATAAGACAAATAAACAGTAAAACATAAAACATCATTTCACGGTGAGATGTTATTAACTCACAAATACAATTAAATAAGAATGAACGACAAAAGCACATAAGTTGAATGAAAAGAAACATTTAGATGGTCATGCGAAGTGAAAATTGGCTCAATCTTCTTTGTTGAATAATCCTGTGCTTTTAATAATGTCTTGGTGGTGGGGGAGACTTATAGTAATAAGCTGGAGGGGGCGACTTTGATCGTGGATGTGGTGATTGGTAGTAGTAGTATGGATGTTGTGGTACACGCGATGGTGGGGGAGGAGACTTGTAGATATAAGGTGGGGGTGGGGATGGTGATGGTGGGGGAGGAGACTTGTATACATATGGAGGTGGTGGGGAAGGTGATGATGGCGGAGGTGACTTGTACACATATGGAGGTGGTGGAGATGGTGATGGTGGCGGAGGTGACTTGTACACATATGGAGGTGGAGGAGAAGGAGATGGTGGCGGAGGTGACTTGTAAACATATGGAGGTGGTGGAGATGGTGATGGTGGCGGAGGTGACTTGTACACATATGGAGGTGGGGGAGAAGGAGATGGTGGCGGAGGTGACTTGTACACATATGGAGGTGGTGGAGATGGTGACGGCGGTGGAGGTGACTTGTAAATGTATGGAGGTGGTGGGGAAGGTGATGGTGGTGGAGGTGACTTGTACACATATGGAGGTGGTGGAGATGATGACGGCGGTGGAGGTGACTTGTAAATGTATGGAGGTGGTGGGGAAGGTGATGGTGGTGGAGGTGACTTGTACACATATGGGGGAGGTGGGGAAGGTGATGGAGGTGGTGGAGACTTGTAAACGTACGGAGGTGGTGGAGACGGTGAGGGTGGAGGAGGAGACTTATAAATGTAAGGAGGTGGTGGAGATGGTGAGGGTGGTGGTGGAGACTTGTAAACGTATGGAGGTGGTGGCGATGGTGAGGGTGAGGGTGGTGGAGGAGACTTATAAATGTAAGGAGGTGGTGGAGAAGGTGAGGGTGGTGGTGGCGACTTGTAGACATAAGGAGGTGGTGGTGATGGTGATGGTGGAGGAGGAGGAGACTTGTATACATATGGAGGTGGCGGAGATGGTGATGGTGGAGGTGGAGATTTATAAACATATGGAGGTGGGGGAGAAGGAGATGGTGGTGGAGGTGACTTGTACACATATGGAGGGGGTGGGGAAGGTGTCGGGGGTGGTGGTGATTTATAAACATATGGAGGTGGTGGGGAAGGTGATGGTGGTGGAGGTGATTTGTACACGTATGGAGGTGGTGGGGAAGGTGACGGAGGTGGGGGAGACTTGTAAACGTATGGAGGTGGTGGGGAAGGTGATGGTGGTGGAGGAGACTTGTATATGTATGGAGGTGGTGGGGATGGTGATGGAGGAGGTGGAGATTTATAAACATATGGAGATGGTGGAGGAGATTTGTGAAGATAAGGTAGATGTGGCCATGTGTGTTTTACCGGTGGTGGTGGAGACTTGTAAACGTAATGCGTATTTGGCAAAGTATGCTTCACCGGTGGCAATTTCCAGCCTTTAGACTGTGGAGAGTTATAACCATAAGGCTTATCGGCTACAACGATGGTGGCTAATAAAACAAAAGCATACATAAGTTGAGGCCAATGCCTCAACACTCTAAGGCTTCCCATACTAAGACCTCTTCCTTTAAAATCCCAAGACTTGTGTGTTTGTGTGTTTAATGTTTTCCCATACTACATCGAGGTAATTACTAAATCGTGTGTAATTCATTGCAAAAATTATGTATATATACGCACACACCAAGTTTTTGGCGCCGTTGCCGGGGAAATGGCGAGTTTTAGGAACGACCCGAGTCAGTTGGTTATCGGTGTATATACTTGTTAGTATTTGTGTATAATTTCTTGATTATTTATTTGTTAATATTTCTTGTTTTTTTCGATTTATTTATTTTTGCGGTATTTTTGTTTCATTTATTTAGTTGATCCGGATTTATTTATTCGCTTATTCTTTGGGTTTTCGGCACCCTAAAGCCTTTTTTTATATTAGTCGATTCATTTATTTATTTTGTTGAATTTTTATAAAATTTCGGGCTATTTTTCGGATTTTTATAAAATTTTCAGCCCATTTATAATAACTTTCTGCTTCTATTCAGCTGGAAAAAAAAAAAAACAGCATTATTTAATTAATAAAATATTCACCGTGTCGAATTTTCGTTTGCAGGTTGATGTTCTCGACCCCCGCTCCAGAACTTGTTGAACCGTCAGACGAACCCGAACGTGATCTTCGGAGACGTCTTCGCGCAAAAGGGCGTGCGGTTGGGCTACTGCTCGCATCTGGCGGGCCGGAGCCGGTGGTACCCATTGAAGCCGAAGGCTCAGGGACAGCAGGGAACGCAATCATGGCAGACGACGAGCGACCTTTGAATGAGTCAAATCAGCCTGGAGCGACAGGCCTGGAGCCGAGTATCCTTAGACCTACTATAGATGCACCTAATTTTGAAATAAAATCTAGTATAATTAATATGGTGCAGAATTCGGTGCAGTTCGACGGACGCGAACATGAGGATCCCGGACGACATATTGCGGCTTTTCTCGAAGTGTGTTCCACGTTTAAAATGAGGGATGTTTCGGATGATGATATTTAAACATCTGAGTGAGACGAAAACGAGATTGCTCATTGCAACATAACACTATAAGTAAGAATAGTTTAAATAAACCGATTTCATTCCATTTATACAAATTGTCAAGTTACATCATACGAAACAAAATACAACATTGATTCAAATACAACAAAACAAGTTACAATACAACATAGTTCAAAATTTGATACAACAATAAAATCTAAAGAATTCTAAGTGTGTATCTAAAGCATCGTCGCTACGCCCATTTTAATATCATCATCAACCTGCAACATGTTTAAAATTACAGTTCAACACAAAAAGCATTGGCGAGTACACAAGTTTAATGCATAGCATAAGTATAAATGATTAAACGAATCCACATGGCAAGTATAGCTATCAAGATTAACGTAAAATTGGAATGCGAATAACAAGTCAACCCTTTGTGTAACCACAAATGAATATAAACTAACATGACCTCATGAACACGGGCGTTGCGTTACTCCTATAGCGCTATACATGTTAAGGGGAGGCTCGTACGTAGTTAATGACATCTTTATCACATAAGAATAGTCCAGAAACACTAATCAAGTACAACATATGAACATGCATGTATTTGGATTGTTTGTGTTAGCATAAAGTATAAATGTGATTGTGAATTTAATAGGTTAAACATGTTACACCCAAAGTGTAAAACGGAAAAAGGGTGTTCGAGTGTACTCACGGTTTTGCTAAGTCTTCTTATTAATCCCGCAAGCGTAGTGTGGTTGACGTAGTACATGAACGCCAAGGTTATTCTACCCGGCGAGCAAAAGATGGTGGAAATAGTACAGGAACACCAAGGTCACCCTACAAGGCAAACGAAGGCGTGAGTTGGAGTTGAAGGATTAAGTTACAGCATCTAAAGTACTTAGTATAATAAGAAAGTGTAAATAAACAGAAAGTATATTATGTCCGTGCACTTGTCCCGACACTGAGTTTCTGTGCTTTTATGGGTCCTAGTTTACCCGACAGAATCAACGACAAGGAATACGAAAATCAGAATAACGGAAAACTGAAATACAAACTGTTCGGACGAGAGGCTGTTTAGGACGAGAGGGCCATTAATACAAAAGGGACTGTTTGTGGACAGATTCTCGTTTTGAAAGTTTTAACTATTAAATAGTATGTTCGTGATTTATGTTAAGTTACTTAGTTATAATATTAGTATTTTAGTACTCCAGAATGTTCATAAGATTCATAGAAGTCAAGCATGGAGGTATAACCTCGTTATTGTTCACCAAAGCACAAATCAGTTAACTTAGTTAACTGACCGGTTGGTCATGAATACAAAATTGAAAAGATAGAATGTAAAATTAACCAAACAACCGAACAATGTACAACCCAGGTGTGCCAACACGACATAGAAAGAATTAACTAAGTGTTAGAGGCTGGACGGGGTTCACTTGTTCTAGGTCTAGGAGATTGTTTGGGTATTCGTTTCACGAGTTTAAGTGAGGTGGTAGATCTAAACTGGAAACCCAAGTTCCCACAGAACACACACTGACATTCAAGAATCATCTATATTGAAAATAATGATCTGGACAGTCATTCAACACTTGAAATCGTCAGAACTTTGGTGGAACAGTTGCATTCGGACGAATGGGAGTCCCCTATCGTACGAGAGGGTTGTCCTCTCGGACAAATGGGTCTGCCATTCAGATGAATGGGATTGTTCTTGATAAAATCAGTTCGGTTTTGTTTGAACTGATTACCTACTTGGCTGGAATTGATTCAAACTTGAATCCACAGCTATTGACTTAGCATGTGAGCTCAGAGAACCTCAGATTCAGCTGAGTTGACATCATAAAGATAGTTTAAAATGGTTTTGAAAGATTTACTTCACTTTCAACTTGGTCCTCAACTGATTTGAGAGTTTATACCAGTTTCCATAGCAGATCTGGAAAACCAAGTCAATCTTGTAAAAGTTTACGAAAATTAGAAGAAAATGAGGAAATCTGTTGTTTAGTGAGTGTAAACTCACTTAGGAACAGCTAGGACAATTGTAGGAGAAATGTCCGAAGTTAGCTTGAGAGAGAATTCAGAAGTTGAAGGTTTGAAATGAAGGGAATGGACTGTTATTTATAGGCTGAAAGGGGCATTTGGGACGAGTGGGCTTTCGGACGAAAGTGCCACTTTGGGACGACTGGGCTGTCCATTCGTACGAGAGGGGCCCAATAATTCAAAAGCCCAATTTGCGTGTTTTGTTGGTTTTAAGTGTTTCAAGCGTATAAGTGCAATATATAAATGTTGTGCATAAATAAATGAGTGTATAAATGTATTTTGCATGTATAATAAGTATGAATTACATATAAATTGTATCACGTATGTATCATGAATAAATCACAAGTATTTTTGAATAATGAATAACACAAGCATATAAAATGTCACACCCCAACCGATGGCGGAAACATCGGGGTGATGCACTGAGCGAAACAGATTACCCAGGAGAAATCCATAACAACTAAATTACCAGATAATTATCATTATGCCCCATACCATAACTTATCAAATAAAGCAGTTATTACAGACATAGTTATCTCAAAGACAAATCATAGTTCCGATAACTCAAAATAGTATTTGTTTGTTTCTAGCTCTCCTAAGCTCGATTCCACATAGCAAGCATACCACAGCATCCTAGACACCTGTCACATACGTTAAAATAGAGGTCAATACACATAGTGTAAATGTGAGCATACAAGTTTAATAGTATAGTAGATAGCGAAATTGGTTTACGCATAACCAGCATGTAACATGTTGAAAAGTGAAGCTAGCAGGTTATCGACAATGAAATATGCACAGACATGACTGCGAGTTGTAGAATGCGCAACACATATTACCACTGTGACACGTGAAGTAAAACCCTTAACAACCCCTGTCCGCGATAGGTGCTGAGTCCAAACTATAGTAGTATCGTTGCTAAGTTGTCAGACAACAATCACTGTGTAAACATAACATACAAGCATTCATCGAGCAACACGTATTACATGCAATAACGGTCAGCGTATAAAAGTGTTTGCGTTGTGTGTCGATTGTGATTTGAAATAGGTAACGTATGTAACTCCCAAAAGTGCGTAAAGCAAAAAGGGTTCGAGTATACTCACAGATCGTGTTAAATGAATAACACAGTCTTGGATTGGATTGAAGGGAGTGCTGGAAAGTTAGCCTGATTACAGAACGATAGCATAAGCGATGAACAGTGTGTTAAACGGTGCCAGTGAGACAAGTGACGAAGGGTGATCCGATCGGATGACCTTCCGAATGGGTGGTCATCCAGACGGATGGCCATTCGGTTGGAGGGTGATCCGTTTGGGATGGATGTGTTTGTGTATGATGTGACTTTGAAGTTTTCGTTGTAGCATTTTAAAATAAGAGAAGTATTTCTACCTTTCAGGTCGTTCAATCGAACGGTCATCCGGACGGATGGTCGTTCGATCGGATGGCGATCCAATCCAAGTGAGACATTTCAAAGTCTTAAGTCTCCTGATAGAATAGTCATTCGATCGGATGGTCATCCGATCGGATGACTATTCGTTGAAAACTGTTATGTTTTGGAATTTTGTTCAAGTGTTATAAAGACCACAAGTCGTCCGATCGGATGGCTATCCGATTGGACGGCAATCCGTTTGGTAACCTGTTCGTTTTGTACTTGTAAAATTTGCTAGGTTTAGAAGGTTTTGCAGTTTGACCGAGACGGTATGACAACGTGTTTAAACAACGGAAACTCCACCAAGTCCAAGTTATCTGATCGGATGGGAATCACCCCGTCAAATCAGTTAACTGTTCTTGACGGTTGTTCATGTTCAACCCGTTAAGTCGGTCATCTTGTCGATAGGAATTAATTCTCAGACCGGCACTTCACTAGAGAATGAGTAGAAGGCCTGAACGAGGTCGGATTCTATCTGTTTTTGAATGAAAAGTTTGAAATACTTGAAATAGGTTTAGATTTAGGAGAAATCAGTGTTAAAACATTGTAGAATTCAGTAAGATTCGAGTTGTTCTTGGTGGGATGAAGTCATTCACCAGAGTTCATATGAACCCGAGATGACGTCATCAACAAACAGCCCAAATCAGGCGGATTTCATGGTGAAAAGTTGAGACTTGTTGGTGAAAATGATGGAGAAGTGTGTGTAGATGATAGAAGTACAAGAATCGCGAGGAAATCGAGAGAAAATAGGCCAAAAGCGTGCTGGTCGAACGGGAGAGCTGTCACATCATGAACAGTGATGTGACAGGTGCTATTTATAGGTGAGAGGAGAGGAGAGGCGGTGTAATGGTGCGATCGGAGGGCAATCCGATCGGATGGTCATCCGGACAGATGACCATTCGATCGAATGGTCCTTCGATCGGATGGTTCGAGTGGGTTAGTTTTCGACGTTTCGTTTCATGCGTTGAGCGTTGCGATGCGTTTAAGCGAGTGTCAATTAAGCGATGCGATAGGTTTAAATAATAGTTACACAAATAACATAACTAACATATAACAACATAAATAGACTTGCGTTTCCAGTTCGCGATGAGATTGCATTGCGATAGAGTTGCGATTGCGTTTGCGATTAACACCTCAAACATATAATAAACATGCACAAGTAACACATAATTGGCACATACACGTAACACAATATCCAGAACATGCAATTCAAGTTGCTATACGATTGCGATGTGATTAGCGTTAGATAGATTAACGATAAACTGTGGTTAATTAACATTTACTCCACATAATACAACTAAAGTAACATAAGTTAAAGCATCGACTGACAAGTCAAAGAGTACAATCAATAATTAAGCAAGGAGTGACAGATCGCATTTAGCAATCTTTTCTTCCTTTGACTTTGACTTGTACTCTGACTTCAAAGATGCGAGTTGTTACAGCCTCCCCTACTTTAGGGAATTTCGTCCCGAAATTAAGCCGCATGCGTAACAAATAACTGTGGATACTTAGCCTTCATGCCACTTTCGAGCTCCCAGGTGAACTCGGCGCCGCGTTTGCCTTCCCATCGAACCTTCACAATGGGGATGCATGAGCGTCTGAGCTTCTTGGTTTCTCGATCCATGATCTCGACAGGCTTTTCCACGAAGTGTAATGTTTCGTCCACTTGTAGATCCTCAAGTGGTACAGGTAAATTCTGCTCAGCCAGACACTTTTTGAGGTTTGAAACATGGAAAGTCGGGTGGATGTTGCTAAGTTCCTCCGGTAGTTCGAGTCTGTAGGCCACCTTGCCAATCCTTTCCAGGATTTTAAAGGGTCCAACATATCGAGGCGCGAACTTTCCTTTCTTTCTGAATCTGATCACCCCCTTCCAAGGTGAAACCTTTAGGAGTACGTGATCGCCAACTTCAAATTCAAGAGGTTTGTGGTATCCATCGGTGTAACTTTTCTGATGACTCCGAGCTTTCAGCAGATTATCTCGAATTTGGAGGATCTTTTTTCTGCCGTTTCTTGCAGCTGCTCAGGACCTGTTATTTGCGCATCTCCGATCTCGTGCCATATAATCGGCGATCGACATTTTATTCCGTATAGTGCCTCAAATGGTGCCATTTGAATGCTAGAATGATAACTGTTATTGTACGAGAATTCGAGTAAAGGTAAGTGCGTGTCCCAATTACCACCGAAATCTATGACACACGACTGAAGCATGTCTTCAAGGGTACGGATCGTTCTTTCAGTCTGACCGTCGGTTTGGGCCTGGAAAGCGGTACTCAGATTTAGAGTAGTACCGAGAGCAAATTGAAACGTTTCCCAAAGATGCGAGGTAAACCGACCATCGCGGTCAGAGATGATATCATGAGGCGTCCCGTATCGACATATGATTTCATCGGTGTAGATCCATGCTAATCGTTCTACCCTGTAGTCCTCTCGTATCGGCAGAAAATGAGCAGATTTGGTAAGACGGTCCACGATAACCCAGATGCTATCGTGACCTGACAGTGTACGCGGAAGTTTCGTTATAAAGTCCATGGCTATGCTCTCCCATTTCCACATCGGGATCTCGGGTTGCACGAGGAAGCCAGAGGGTCTTTGTTGCTCGGCCTTGACTTTTGAACAAGTCAGGCACTTCGAAACATAGATTGCGATATCCTTCTTCATTCCAGGCCACCAATACCGTAGACGAAGGTCATGGTACATTTTGTCGGCACCAGGATGAATGGAATATCGAGACTTGTGCGTTTCAGTCAACAATATTTCTCGAAGGTTATTGCCACTTGGAATCCAGATGTGATCTAGATAGTAATAGATACCGTTCGATTTGGTGACAAATTGCGATTTAGCATCACACTTCTTCATTTCCTCTCGCAAGGTATTCTCAATGAAGCAGGCGTGCTGAGCGTCACGAATCAAGGCTTCGAGGTCGTGCTGAGCGTGAGTATTACGAACGCTATGCAAATAGCTTCGTCAACTTAGAGCATCGGCCACGACATTCGCTTTGCCAGGGTGGTAACGGATCTCATAGTTGTAATCGTTGAGAAGTTCAACCCATCGGCGTTGGCGCATATTCAGTTCCTTTTGGTTGAGGATGTGTTGTAGGCTCTTATGATCGGTGAAGACCGTACACTTGGTACTGTAAAGGTAGTGTCGCCAAATCTTCAACGCAAAAACAACTGCACCAAGCTCGAGATCATGGGTCGTATAGTTCTTCTCGTGGATCTTGAGCTGACGAGAGGCATACGCGATGACCTTGTCCCGTTGCATGAGAACACAACCGAGACCAAGGTTCGAGGCATCGCAGTAGACAACGAAGTCATTGTTTCCGTCAGGTAGAACGAGGATAGGAGGAGCATTGCAGAGCATATGCTTGAGAGTTTGAAAGGATTGCTCTTGTTCGGTTCCCCAAACAAAAGGCTGGTCTTTATGCGTCAAAGAAGTAAGCGGACCGAAAATTTTTCAAAAGTCAGCGATGAATCGACGGTAATAGCCCGCCAATCCGAGGAAAAAGCGAACATCGGATGGTGATTTTGAAGTAACCCAATTCTTAACAGCTTCGATCTTCGCGGGGTCGACGTGTATACCTTGACTATTGACGATGTGACCAAGGTATTGAACCTCCTCTAGCCAAAATTCACACTTGGAGAACTTGGCATAGAGTCGATTCCCTTGGAGTAGTTCGAGAACTAAACATAGATGCTGCGTGTGTTCGGCTTTTGATTTCGAATAGATCAGAATATCATCGATAAAAACGATGACGAAACGGTCAAGAAACGGTTTACACACGCGATTAATCAAATCCATGAAAACCGCGGGTGCGTTGGTTAAACCAAAGGGCATTATGACGAATTCATAATGACTGTATCAGGTTCGGAAAGCGGTTTTAGGTATATCTTCCTCCTGGATTCGTAATTGGTGATAGCCTGAGCGTAAATCAATCTTCGAGAAGCACGTAGCACCTTGAAATTGGTCAAATAAATCATCGATTCGAGGCAGGGGATAGTGATTCTTGATAGTCAGCTTATTCAACTCCCTATAGTCGATGCACATCCAGAACGATCCGTCCTTCTTTTTGACGAAAAGGACAGGTGCGCCCCAAGGAGAGGTGCTAGGGCGAATGAAGCCTTTGTCAAGTAATTCCTGGAGTTGACTCGAGAGTTCGCGCATTTCAGATGGAGCGAGGCGATAAGGAGATTTAGCAACAGGATTTGTTCCAGGAATGAGGTCGATACAAAAATCAATATCACGACTCGGGGGTGAACCAGGTAAATCATCAGGAAAGACTTTAGGAAAATCACGAACCACAGACACCTTATCCATTGCCTTCTTTTCCTTTTCCTTTGCTACTACAATGTGTGCCAAGAAAGCTTTGTATTCCTTGCGGAGATACTTGCTCGCTTGGATACACGACATGAGTTTGAGATTCTTCGATGCGACTTCCCCATAGACACAGAGTTGATTACCATTAGCGAGCGAGAAAAGAATCATTTTATCAAAGCAAACGACTTCAGCACGATTTTCACGAAGAAAATCCATACCTACTATAATATCAAAACTACCAAGCTGCATCAGAATAAGATCGATAGGGAAGACGTGGTTGTTGAGTTCAAGCGTACAATCACGGAGAACAGAACGAACAGTGACGGTTCTTCCAATGGCAACTTCTATGTCGAACGTCGAAGAGAGATGGGTGCGCTTACGATTAAGGAGCTTTTCGAATTCTAACGACACAAAACAGTTATCTGCTCCAGTATCAGATAAACACGAAGCATATATACCATTCACAAGTAACGTACCATTAACCACGTTGTTATCTGCTTGAGCCTGGCGGGCGTTGATGTTGAAGGCATGTCCGCAGGCTGCTGGCTTGCTGCTGCTGAGGCTGCTGCTGTTGATGTTGTTGCGGCTGCTGCTGTGGCTCTTGTTTCTCCACTCTGTTGGGGCAGACATTTGCAAAGTGGTTGGGATCACCACATGAAATGCAGGCTCTTGCGTGAGTAGCGGGTGCAGAAGCTGCTTGTTGACCCTGTGGAGCTAGAAGGAGAGCTGGTGGTGCAGGAGCTTGAACTGGGGCTTGAGCTTGGTGAGAACTGGTATGGCAATTGGCAGTAAAGTGGCCGTACAGGTTGTAGTGAACATAAAACCGGCATGCAATCCCAATGGGATGATGATAAGTACAGGTAGGGCAGAGCGGGTGTGGACCAGTACATGCACGCTTGGCCGGCGGTGCATTGGTTACCGGTGCCGCTACTTGGCGGTTCTGAGGTTGCGGTTGAGCAGGGACAGCTTGGAGTTGAGCGGCGGTTACTCCGCAGTTCTTGTTGCTGTTGTTGTTCTTACGCTTGCGGCGGGAGGACTTGGAAGCTTGCGGAGCAGCGGCGGTTTCTGCGGTGGTTGCGGCGGTAGCTTGGTGGAGACACTTGGTGGTATTCTTGAAATAACCAGCCAACACTCGCTTGTCATTAATCTCAGCAGCGAGTAGGTATGTCTCTTCGATTGTTGTTGTCTTCGTGGCTTGCACGAAGTCAGCAACACAATCCGGTAAAGCACGAATATACTTCTTGATCGTCATATCAGGTGTTGCCACCTGGTTTGGACAAATGATACTCAGCTGTTTGAAGCGGGCAGTTAGACCGGCGTTATCGCCACCATCCGGCTTGATATTCCAGAACTTGTTCTCCAGCTTCTGGAGCTCATGGGGTGGGCAGAATTCCTTCATCATGAGTGATTTCAACTCATCCCAAGTAAGCCCATAGGCTGCGTCGTTCCTACGTCTGTTCCTTTCGGCGGTCCACCAATCCAGAGCCCTGGATTGGAAAATGCCAGTTGTGTTGACAGTTCGTAGGTGGTCGGGACATCCGCTCTGGCGTAGCGTGACTTCAATTGAGTCAAACCATTGAAACATAGCGCTTGGTCCGTCTTCGCCTGTGAAGTCTTTTGGGCCACAGGTCTTAAACTGCTTAAAGATGAAAGTACCTTATGGAGAGTCGGTCCTTAATTCCTCAGAGGACTTGCTAGCGTTCTCATTAAGCTCACTGACAATTTGCGAAATGACCTTAGCCATCTGCTTTGTGACTAGAGAAGCGATTCGCTTGTCAGCATGATTACGATGAGCGGCGCGAGAAGTATACGATCCGAATGACGACATTGTCTGCAATAGAAATCGTCGTAGGACTCAGACACACGTTGATTAATTCTAGTATAGTCTACCGCGCTGCTCAAAAACTACTTATATAAAGCACAGGAACACGTCTACACATAGGCACATAAGCACATAGGCACATAAACACACAAGCACATAAGCACGTATGGCACAAAAGCACATAATAAACTATATTTTGCACGTATTCACCTACATATATTGCACATATTCACCTATCATTCAAGTTCGCGAGCGCGATCGAGAGTAGCGATTACGAGTAGCGAGTACACATCAAGTAGTATAGCGAATAGTATAGCGTAAGCGAGTAACATAGCATGCGATTTGTTAACGTTTTGAGGTAAATGTGCAGTGCGGGTTGTACGTGTTAATCAAAGCGAAAAGCGTACAAATCACCAAAATTGAAACACATCAAGCATGTAAAACCATATAAAACACATAAAATTCCACATAAAAGCGATAAATCACAGAGTCAGCGGTTGCAGGCTCAGAATTCAAAACACATAAAACAGTGATTGCGAGCTTGAAATAGAAAATAGATTGTCTGGGCTGATAGACGTCGACTACCCAAAGTGATTCGACTATTCCGAAGGACTTCGAGTACACGTTTTGGCCTAATAGACTGTGCTCTATCACCGACATACGGTGATTAGCAAGCATCCTTTAAGTTATTCACGTAACTCGAGTCATTGGAATCCATCGATACTTTGGTGAGAGTTTTGTAAAACCAAAATAAAGAACGGAACAAGTCATCAAGATTCAAGTTTCACCCCTAACTTAAAGGCTGCATTCCTGTTTGGGTGATGGAATCACGAGATAAATAGGGAGATTTGCGTCGAAGTACGGATTTCACTCCTGATTCAACGCAAATTCTCGTGTTTATAGTAAAATGCGCGTCGAACAAGCAATCCACATAACTTATCAAATAAAGCAGTTATTACAGACATAGTTATCTCAAAGACAAATCATAGTTCCGACAACTCAAAATATTATTTGTTTGTTTCTACACTCTCCTAAGCTCGATTCCACAGAGCAAGCATACCACAGCATCCTAGACACCTGTCACATATGTTAAAATGGAGGTCAATACACACAGTGTAAAGGTGAGCATACAAGTTTAATAGTATAGTAAATAGCGAAATCGGTTTACGCATAACCAGCATGTAACATGTTGAAAAGTGAAGCTAGCAGGTTATCGACAATGAAATATGCACAGACATGACTGCGAGTTGTAGAATGCGCAACACATATCACCACTGTGACACGTGAAGTAAAACCCTTAACAACCCATGTCCACGACAGGTGCTGAGTCCAAACTATAGTACTATCATTGCTAAGGTGTCAGGCAACAATCACTGTGTAAACGTAACATACAAGCATTCATCGAGCAACACGTATAACATGCAATAACGGTCAGCGTATAAAAGTGTTTGTGTTGTGTGTTGATTGTGATCTGAAATAGGTAACGTATGTAACTCCCAAAAGTGCGTAAAGCAAAAAGGGTTCGAGTATACTCACAGATCATGTTAAATGAATAACACAGTCTTGGATTGGATTGAAGGGAGTGCTGGAAAGTTATCCTGATTACAGAACGATAGCTTAAACGATGAACAGTGCGTTAAACGGTGCGAGTGAGACAAGTGATGAAGGGTGATCCGATCGGATGACCTTCCGGACGGGGGGTCATCCGGACGGATGGCCATTCGGTCGGAGGGTGATCCGTTTGGGATGGATGTGTTTGTGTATGATGTGACTTTGAAGTTTTCATTGTAGCATTTTAAAATGAGAGAAGTATCTCTACCTTTCAGGTCGTTCGATCGAACAGTCATCCGGACGGATGGTCGTTCGATCGATGGCGATCCGATCCAAGTGAGACATTTTAGAGTTTTAAGTCTCCTGATAGAATATTCATTAGATCGGATGGTCATCCGATCGGATGACTATTCGTTGGAAACTGTTATGTTTTGGAATTTTGTTCAAGTGTTGAATGACCACAAGTCGTCCGATCGGATTGTCGTTCGATCGAATGGCTATCCGATCGGACGGCAATCCGTTTGGTAACCTGTTCGTTTTGTACTTGTAAAATTTTATAGGTTTAGAAGGTTTTGCGGTTTGACCGAGACGGTATGACAACGTGTTTAAACAACGTGTTTAAACAACGGAAACTCCACCAAGTCAATGTCATCTGATCGGATGGGAATCACCCCGTCCAGTCAGTTAACTGTTCTTGATGGTTGTTCATGTTCAACCCATTAAGTCGGTCATCTTATCGATAGGAATCAATTCTCAGACCGGCACTTCACTAGAGAATGAGTAGAAGGCCTGAACGAGGTCGGATTCTATTGGTTTTTGAATGAAAAGTTAAGAGTTTTGAAGAAAAAGTTTGAAATACTTGAAATAGGTTTAGATTTGGGTGAAATCAGTGTTAAAACATTGTAGAATTCAGTTAGATTCGAGTTGTTCTTGGTGGGATGAAGTCATTCACCGGAGTTCAAATGAACCCGAGATGACGTCATCAACGAACAGCCCAAATCAGATGGATTTCTTGGTGAAAAGTTGAGATTTGTTGGTGAAAATGATGGAGAAGTGTGTGTAGATGATAGAAGTACAAGATTTGAGATGCAAACTTACAAGAATCGCGAGGAAATCGAGAGAAAATAGGCCAAAAGCGTGCTGGTCGAATGAGAGAGCTGTCACGTCATGAACAGTGAAGTGACAGGTGCTATTTATAGGTGAGAGGAGAGGAGAGGCGGTGTAATGGTGCGATCAGAGGGCAATCCGATAGGATGGCCATCCGAACGGATGACCATTCGATCGAATGGTCCTTCGATCGGATGGTTCGAGTGGGTTAGTTTTCGACGTTTCGTTTCATGCGTTGAGCGTTGCAATGCGTTTAAGCGAGTGTCGATTAAGCGATGCGATAGGTTTAAATAATAGTTACACAAAGAACATAACTAACATATAACAACATAAATAGACTTGTGTTTCCAGTTCGCGATGAGATTGCATTGCATTGCGATAGAGTTGCAATTGCGTTTGCGATTAACACCTCAAACATATAATAAACATGCACAAGTAACACATAATTAGCACACACACGTAACACAATATCCAGAACATGCGATTCAGTTGCGATGCAATTGCGATGAGATTAGCGTTAAATAGATTAGCGATAAACTGCGGTTAATTAGCATTTACTCCACATAATACAACTAAAGTAACATAAGTTAAAGTATCGACTAACAAGTCAGAGAGTACAATCAATAATTAAGCAAGGAGTGACAGATCACATTTAACAATCTTTTCTCCCTTTGACTTGTACTCTGACTTCAAAGACGCGGGTTGTTACATAAAAGATGGAATTTTCATTATGAATTAAGTCTTGGATTACAACGTTTGAAATGAAATACGAATACAAAGGAATACAAGTTTCCATAAATGGAAAGTAACACCAAACTTTCTAAATAAGGAAAGTTACAAAGAGCGAGGCGTTACATCAAATACGAAAAGGCCTTCACATATTGAATGTTGTTTATAAACAGGAAAACGCACGCAAGGACCTGCCGGCCCGTGATGCGACTTTGGCAGATGTAAACCGACGCTTGGTGGAGGCCGAAGCACCGGCTTCAAAAGCCGAAGAAGAGCGTGGTTAGGCAGTTGGCACGCTAGATGACGCGGTATCGATGAATGCCAACCTTACCGCCGATCGCGCATGGATGTGTGAGTTCGGTGTCGTTCATGTGATCGCTTTGTCATATGTCTTTATTGTTCTTGCCTTAATACTTAATCACCATTTGTAATTATTTGTGAAGGTTGCAAATGCAATCCTGGACGCACTGGAAAATACCAATGCGGTTGCGGATGTAGTTGCGCATGTGCAGGAAACTGGGTATAAGGCCGGCTACACTGAGTGTCTAATTCATGTGAATGCTATTTCTGAACAGATTCATCGATGAACAATGCGCCCTGTGCGCGGTTGATACTGAAGCTATGATGAAGGCTGCAACCGATGCATATGACGCGTTGGTGCTCCCTGCCCTTGCCTAAGCTGAAGAATGCTTGGCAGCGTACGACTATGTCGACCGTCTGCGAGCCCTGTTCGAGCCTAAGGAAGGTGCTGAAGGGGAAAACGAAGACGAAGGCAAAGACTAAGTTGGGCCTGCATGCCTTGTCTTGTTTTTTTTTACTTGTATAGTTTTTGTTTATGTAACTATGACAAGTTTCCCCTTGCGCATCCAGCCGGTGCTCAGGTGTGATGAATATTTGTCTTTTTTGGCTTTAAAGTGTGTAAGTAATATATATTTATTGTCTGCTTTGTGTAAGCGCAAGTGAACCGAACTCCTTTATTATTTAGGCCATAAAAAGGCGCATGTAAATAATAGGTTAGTATACTTTGCACCACTGCCGAGGCGTAAGTAAGAGTTAATTTACCTTCCTGCCCGTAGGTCAAAGGAAATGTTTAACTTAGTTCTTTGATTTGGCCGTTTATAAGGCGCATAATCGTGAGAAGGATAGTTATGTATTGTGCTCTTTATTTGGCAAATAAATAACGGTAAGTGTAAGCCGTTTAGAGGCGCGAACTAGGAAGGTACTCTAGTGCCTGCGACCCAGCAGGGTGCGTGGCAATTTTTGTACTTCCATATAACTATATTACAATGCTTGCATGTGTTAGCCAATTTGTGTGGGTATTTCGAATGAAGATCTGCCAATCTTTTTGGTTTCGCTTACACCTTAAGGTGAGTAGATCTTACTTTTTCCCCTTTTGTCACTTTAACCTTTTGGGGTGTTTCATGTGTCATTTTTCCTATGTTTCGTATACTTTTTCATTAACATGCCAAGTTAAGTGTCATATGTGCTCATGTTTATTTCGTATGTTGCATTACTTGTTTCAATCATACGTTATACGGGTTTACCGCTTTGTGTCGTGGGTTTCATAGTTTCGCTTTTCGCCTTCGGGGCTTGAATCGCATCATTGTTTCATAGTTTCGCTTTTCGCCTTTCGGGGCTTGAATCGCAACATTGTTTCATATCTTATGTTTTGTTATGTCATGTTACATTATTTACATATGGATTGTTTGATTATTGGATTAATTGATTTATGTCGTCTATTAAACTTAATATTGCATGTTCAATAATTTTTATTAAATAAAACCAACTAAACTTTTAAAGTTAAATAAAAACAAATAAATATCTGTTCACCAACTATCGTTGACCCAAATTTCTTTTACACGTGAAACAGGTACACAAGGTTGATATCTACTTGAGAGGACACATATGATTCTGCCTTAGAATAATTAAATCAAGACTTATGTTATCTTTTGTATTTGAAATATTGTATGGTTTTATTTGGAACAATTATTTGGTTATGTGAGACAAATTAATATTGATGATAATAAATATTTAAACTTTAAATAAATGTCAAAAGCTACGAAACAATCATATCATACCCTGTGTCATATCTGCTGCAAGTCGGGGTGTGTAAGGCTACAACCTGTCTTTGTCCTCCTGATCAAACTGGTTGAAACGTTGCTGGTATATGATATCGGAGGTGCTGCCTGTGTCTACAAAAACGTACTTGGTGCAGTAGTGCCCTATATAGCCAGTAACTACGACGGCGCGCCTGTCGCGCGGTCCGCCTCGAACACGGGGGAAAATGGCTTGCTCATCATGCCATTCGTCGTCTTGCCCCCTTTTTACCGCCTTCCTCGGTTGCCTGCGACCCCTGGTGATCATGTGGGTTTGTAGGTACTTCATTTTCTTATCGGAAGGGGCCCTCATCTAGATGAGTTATGCGCTTAGTTTCCTTCTGCGCATATGGCAACAAGTGTTGCCGTTTTCCATTCTTGAGGGCTTTTTCAATCTCCTGCCGAAGACTGATATAGTTGTTTGTAGTGTGACCACTGTCCTTGTGGTAGTCGCAATACAAGTAGAGGTCTTGGCCTCTTTTGCTTTTCATCGCGGTAGCGGGTTTGAAATTCCATTCTTCGGTGAGAAGAACGTCCCTTGGCGTTTTGGTGAGCTCGGTCCATTATCGGTCCCGAGTCTCCTTTTTGGGTGCGCTCTGGTCTAGCTGGGCGTTGATCGTTGATCTGGCGTCCGGTTGGGACCCACGTGGATCATATGATCTGGACTCGTGGTCGCGGGTCCACGAGTTCCTGTTGTGCTTGTTGTTGTTGTTGCGCCGGGATGGTTCTTGACGAGAAGATTGTGCTTCTGTAAAAGAAGGGCGATCTTTGTTCGTGCTCGGATGTAAGGAGTGCTCTCTTTGGGTGTACGTTTTGACTGCCGCCATAACGTCGTCTCATTTCTTGGGCAAGCCATCCTTGCCGGAGATTGTCTTGATCATTTCATCATTCTTTACAGCTTTGATGAAATGTGCGCGTGCGAGCGCATCCGGTACCTCTCCAATTTCGAGGCACTCTTTACTAAAACGGGTTATGAAGGCTTCTAGGCCTTCATTATTCCCGCGCCAGATGTTCATGACGTCCGAAGTATCACGGGAATGACGTCGTTGCTGGCTAAAATGCTCAAGAATTTTTTTTTTTGCAAATCTTCAAATGAGGCCAGTGAGCCTACTGGAAAACTATCAAACCAGGCCCTCACGGTTCCTGTGAGGGTCTAGACGAATAAGTGGCACTATAAGGGTTGTGTCCAGCCGCCGACAAGGTCGACGCTGATAAATACGCACTTGTGGTCATCAGTATCTGGTAATCCGTTATATTTGCCCACACTCGACGGATGTTTGGACCGCGTAAGTGGTGCCAAGGCAATTTCCTTGACAACACGATCATAGGCTATGTGGGGTTGCATGGTGTTGTAGTCATCGCGGTCATCCAACCGGCTGAAGACTGTGTGGGACTCCCCGCAGTATGTGTAATCGTTAGGGTCGGTTCTGTCATGTATGTCGTCATTGGGGTGCGGCCCAAGACGGCTTTGTATACCGGACCCTCGTCGAGTGATTGATTCTCGTCGTTGTTGCCTGGGTGGCCCTAGCCTTTGGTGCGCAGAGGCCTTGGCCCAGGATCCATAGGTGGAATCCCTTTCGTTTAATGTATGGAGACTCATATACGAGTCACCATGCTGCTCGCACCTGTACCTAGACGCAGGGTGTTGTGTAGGTAGCGCCTCGTATTGAAGAGTACGGGGCGCAAGTGTAAATGGTGCTGGAGTAGTTCTCCTAGCCTGCTACGTGCCCGCGTAGGCATGTGCATAGGTTGTGTTTAAGGCAGTTTTTTGTTGTAGAAACTAGGAGTGGAGATCGACCCCTGGTGGTAAAATGGGTGCGAAATGGGAAATATCCGGCATATTCGCCGAGACGTTTCCCATTTACGCAGAGGTGTCGATGTGGCCTATAGGCTGACTGGGGGGAGTATTCCCTTTGTCCGACGCTTGGTGGGAGAAAAGGTTCCCCATGTTGGTATGATTTCGTTGATCAGATATGATCGTGGAAAAGAAGAGAGTAAAGTGCTAATAGAGATAGCGGTGGGCACCAATGATGAAACAGTGGTTAACCGAGAGGTTAGTCCACGGGTCGAGTCTCGTCAAGTAGGGTTAATCCCTTCTTTCCTTGATCGATGGTTGGGTCGTCTTCTAATCTGTCACCTGCATAGTGAAACACATCGTGACTCGCAACAAGGAGAATGAGGTGGGGGTTACTCCTTGTTACCACCATCCGGCGTGAGAATAAGTATTTGCTTTGGAAGCAAGATAAGTATTTAAGTAGTAATTGTGAGAGAGCAGATTAGCATTTCCTCAAAACTGGTTCGAGATGGGTATTTATATCCGAAGAGTGGAGGAAAGCCAATGGGCCGCTTGATGGGCCTTGGGCCCGAATGACAACTTGTGGCTTTTCATAGACCTGACAGAAGCACAGGTCACGGGAATGCTGGGCGCACGCGAGGGTGTTGCCACGTGTCCTGCTGTAGCAATTGCATGATGAAACACCCGCCACGTGGCCTGCTGGGGTTGTCAGTCTGTCCATCAGCTTTTATGCATATAGGCTGGGTAGCTGCGCATTGGGCGGTCAGCTGACCGCCATTGCCGGTGCCTAGGCATGTCACTTGCTGGTTGGTCACATAAGTTAAAGTGACAGTTCCACTTGTATAACAATAGGATGTGGTCTTGCGTAGCTCCATTACGTGCAGTAATATGCATAAATATAGGCCAACACATTTGTATGTCGCTCCGTTGTTGTCCCGCGTGCGCCCGCATTGGACCGCAACATGGACATGTGTTTGACAGAAATTGAATGTAGCACCGCATCCCCGTGTATGTTGACGAAAACAACCATTTTCATATACAAGGTGAAATTCTCATCTTTCACCGAGAGGGAAAGTAAACCGGGTCCGAGCGTGCCGCACGAACTGAAGCAAGTTCTTTGTTGATCGGGATAATAAGCCGGGTGATGGTCATTCGCGTCCAAGCCTGGTGCGAGATTTTGGACCATACCCCTTAAGAAGGAAAGTTAGAATTAGCAATAATCTGTTTTTATTGATATAGGGAAAGAATAAGACAAACACATAGTAAAACATAAAACATCATTTCACGGTGAGATGTTATTAACTCACAAATACAATTAAATAAGAATGGATGACAAAAACAAATAAGTTGACCGAAAAGAAACATTTAGATCACCACGCTAAGTGAAAATTGGCTCAATATTCTTTGTTGAATAAGTCTGTGCTTTTAATAATGTCTTGGTGGTGGAGGAGACTTATAGTAATAAGCTGGAGGAGGGGGCGACTTTGATCGTGGATGTGGTGATTGGTAGTAGTATGGATGTTGTGGTACATGAGATGGTGGGGGAGGAGACTTGTAGATATAAGGCGGGGGTGGGGATGGTGAGGGGGGAGGTGGAGATTTGTATACATATGAAGGTGGTGGAGATGGTGATGGTGGAGGTGGGGATTTATAAACATATGGAGGTGGTGGAGATAGTGATGGTGGTGGAGGTGACTTGTAAACATATGGAGGTGGTGGAGATGGTGAGGGTGGTGGTGGAGACTTGTAAACATATGGAGGTGGTGGAGATGGTGATGGTGATGGTGGCGGAGGTGACTTATAGCCATATGGAGGTGGTGGAGATGGTGATGGCGGAGGAGGTGACTTGTAAATATATGGAGGTGGTGGGGATGGTGATGGTGGTGGAGGTGACTTGTACACATATGGGGGAGGTGGAGAATATGATGGAGGTGGTGGAGACTTATAAACGTATGGAGGTGGTGGAGATGGTGAGGGTGGTGGTGGAGACTTATAAATGTATGGAGGTGGTAGGGAAGGTGATGGTGGTGGAAGTGACTTGTACACATATGGGGGAGGTGGAGAATGTGATGGAGGTGGTGGAGACTTGTAAACGTATGGAGGTGGTGGAGACGGTGAGGGTGGCGGTGGAGACTTATAAATGTAAGGAGGTGGTGGGGAAGGTGAGGGTGGTGGTGGTGGTGGTGGTGGAGACTTGTAGAAATAAGGAGGTGGCAGTGATGGTGATGGTGGGGGAGGAGACTTGTATACATATGGAGGTGGTGGAGAAGGTGATGGTGGTGGAGGTGACTTGTACACATATGGAGGAGGTGGGGAAGGGGATGGTGGTGGAGGTGACTTGTACACATATGGAGGTGGTGGGGAGGGTGACGGAGGTGGGGGAGACTTGTAAACGTATGGAGGTGGCGGGGAAGGTGAAGGTGGTGGAGGAGACTTGTATATGTATGGAGGTGGTGGGGATGGTGATGGAGGAGGTGGAGACTTGTAGACATATGAAGATGGTGGAGGAGATTTGTGAAGATAAGGTAGATGTGGCCATGTGTGTTTTACCGATGGTGGTGGAGACTTGTAAACGTAATGCGTCTTTGGCAAAGTATGCTTCACCGGTGGCAATTTCCAGCCTTTAGACTGTGGGGAGTTATAACCATAAGGCTTATCGGCTACCACGATGTCGGCTAATAAAACAAAAGCATACATAAGTTGAGGCCAATGCCTCAACACTCTAAGGCTTCCCATACTAAGACCTCTTCCTTTAAAATCCCAAGACTTGTGTGTTTGTGTGTTTAATGTTTTGCTTACAACCTTTTTATAGCCATCGTCTACATTATAATAATACATTAAACAGGTTGTAAAAATATTATTTAAAATAGCAAGGGATGCATATGGTTTACTCAGTGTTTTTTGAATAAACTAAATAGATGTCTCTTTGAGGAAGTCAAGAGTAGTTGGTGAGTGCCAGTAGGAGAAATGGTTTTTGTTTATGTATTCAACGCGTTCGGGAGAGAAATGATAAGCAATTCATAACATTAACATTGTAATTATCCTTTTCAATGTGTCGGCCAATTTTTAAAAATTCAAAGCATGGGATTTGAATTTTACTAACAGTTATATATAACAGAATATATGGTCGATATATATATTAGAACCTTAATGTTGAAAGTGGATGTGGGGGTCTTTTGTTCTATACGAGGAAAGGATATTATAACAGAATTATATGGATGATGTTCGTCATAGGGACGAGAATGACTAATTACGATTGTGAAGTGCACTAAATCATATAGACAAAATGTGTTTTAACTCTTAAAAGTATTTAACCAAATATCTAATAAGAGTTAAGTTCACGTACAAAGTGTCTTATCGTACAAAACGTACGAAAGGCATGAAAAAACCAAAAAAACGCGGTGGCATTTTCGTAATTATTTACTCGTAGAGTAATTATCAAAATTACTCTACCAATGATCCTATAGAGTAATTTTGATCTCGTAGAGTAATTTTGTAAAATGTTCTTGTAGGGTAATTTTGATATTGTAGAGTAATTTTGTAGAATATTATAATTACTCTTCAAAATATCTTGTATGGTAATTTTGATCTTGTAAGGTAATTTTGTAGAGTATCATAATTACTCTACAAATGACTGTGTAGAGTAATTTTAAATTGTATGTTGTTTAATAAACTTGAAGAGTTATTTTGATACACTTGTAGAGTAATTTTGATAATTACCATACAAGATCAAAATTACTCAATAAGAACATTTTGCAAAATTACTCTACAAGATCAAAATTACTCTACAAGATCATATGTAGAGTAATTTTGATAATTACTCTACGAGTAAATAATTACGAAAATGTCACCGCGTTTTTTCAGCAAAACCTTCTGTTCGTACATTTTGTACGTTAAAGTTATTTGTATCTGATTTTTTTTAGGCCTGTTTTATTTCCACATCCCCTATAATCTTATTTTCACATCCCTATATCTATACGGGCCGTATAAAATAATACGGGCCGTATAGAATGTTTATGCACAGAATTTTATGTGGTGGAATGTTTTTTTTTTTTGTTTTTATATGTACACGGGACGTATACTTATATACTGGCCGTATACATATTTGCATAATTTTGTTTCGAAGGTTTGCCAAGGGTTTTTAGTTTTGAAATATGTATACGGGCCGTATAATGTTATACGGCCCGTATAGCCCGTATAGAAAAGTTAACTTTTTGTTGCAACCAGGAAACCGTTTAATAAATTTTTGTATTTAAAATAGTGTTGTATATATCGGATTATGTTACGAGTTTGTAGTTAAACGTATTTATTATGTTTAATAAGTTTCCTCTTTGTAAAACGATAAATATGTATAGAAAAGTTAATTTTTTGTTGCAATCGGAAAACCGTTTAATAAGTTTTATAAATTTTAAAATAGTATTGTATATATCGGATTATGTTACGAGTTTGTAGTTAAACGTATTTATTATGTTTAATATGTTTTCTATTTGTAAAACGATAAATATGTATAGAAAAGTTAATTTTTGTTGCAATCGGGAAACCATTTAATAAGTTTTATAAATTTTAAAATAGTATTGTATATATCGGATTATGTTACGAGTTTCTAGTTAAACGTATTTATAATGTTTAGTAAGTTTCCACTATGTAAAACGATAAATATGTGATATGATTATGATAAACTATGACAACAATTATTAAACAAACAACATAACATCTAAACAAAAGATTAATATTTATAATGTTTTACATCTAAAAAAAAGATAAACTTTTACAAAGTTCAAACGTAAAATAACAAAAAATAATAATAATACAATAAGCAGCTACGGCGGTGGTGATGGTGGTGGGGCAGCGCCAGCTCGTGGAGGTAGGGGCGCGGCAGAATGCATAGCCACATTCGCCTCGACCATCCACTGTACATCATCTCTCACTGCAGCTAAATCCCCTCTGACTGCAGCTAAATCCCCTCTGACTGCAGCTACAGCCGACTCGACCTGAACGAGTCTCTCCTCCACCCCCGGTGGAGGCATCACACGCTGTCTCACGCTGCGTCGAACGTACGGGCGATCACCCCGTAACTCCTCCTCAACTACCTGTGATCGATCGGCAGCATGAGCGACCCCCTCTCCGTCGCCTCCCTCTCCCACGCCCTCGCCCTCGTCTCCCTCGTCTCCCTCCTCATCACCACCCTCTCCACGGGGTCCCTCACCCACACCATAAGCCCAAACCAGCTGCCCTCCCTCGACCTCGCGAGCCAAAGCCATCGATAGGGCTGTGTCCCTCCCAACCCTGTCAAGCTGGCGTGTCTGCGTCATATCCCTTGCCACCTGCGGGGTCAGGAGGCGCAAGTAACCCTTCGCCAGACGGGTGACGAAGGCCCCACAGCTGATGTGGGAAGAGGTACGCTTAAAAGCGTACTCGGCGAGATATGCGGCCAACTTGTACGCCAAGTTGGCCCTCCCGCCGGTAAGTAAGTCGTGCAAGAAGAATAGGTCACTTTGGGTGACCCATTCCCTGCTATCATGACGACCGGCGATCGTCACGGCGATACACCGATGTAGGTATCGGTGTAACGGGTCGTACAGATCAGTCGCCCGTGCCTTCGGGGATCGCTGTCTCGGTTTCGCGAACTCCCCGAACCCAATAGTCTTCCAATATGGCCACAGCACGTCAGTGGACGTGCTGACTGGCGCATCAAAAAATGCGCGTGACCTTGAGTCAACCGCTGAGTACAGACCCAAGGCAACAGCGAACTGAGGAAGTGTCATCCTCTGAGACGTGCCGCAAATAGTAAAAGTTACGGCGTCTGTCGTCAAAAAATGCTGAAAACCCCCACCCCGGGTGTCCGTAAATGTAAAGGTAAATAAAATCTCTAAAGTAATCTCCCTGTGGGCCCGCTCTGCGGCGGCATCAAATAAGCGGTCCCACGGGGAGTTAGCTGGCATGAGCTCCCGGACCCGACCAATCGCTCCAATATCTGTCAAAAACTGAAAATCTATGGTCCGAGGTGCATCCAGCACCATCTCCCGTAATTTGCCCAAAATCCTATAGGCAACCGTACCTCGGGGGATATCTCTAACAAACTGCCCCGTCTCAGTAAAATCGGGCACAATCTCCTCCTCCTGTCCACGTCCACGTCCACGTCCCCGTACGCGTCCACGTCCACGGTCCCGACCCTGACCCTGACCTCGACCTCTACGGGCCGCAGCAGCTGCTGATGACTCAGCCATATCGTCTGTAACAAATAACAATTACAACTTAGCAATCACTATACGATTATCGTTAACGTATTATACGAATACTGTTCTTGTATACGAACGTACTGTACATATGATATACGCTCGTACAATGTTTGAAGATTCAACAAGGATACGACCGTATACATTATATACGAGCGTATAATGTTTGAATATTCAAACGTTATACGATCGTATATAAATATACGAGCGTATATTGTTTGAATATTCAAACATTATACGAGCGTATATAATGTATACGATCGTATAACCTTTGAATATTCAAGTGTATACGATCGTATAAATTGTATACGATCGTATATTTTTTGAATATTCAAACACTAAACGATCGTATACAATTTATACGACCGTATAGACATAATAATCATTTACAATTTCCTGTTTCAATTTTTTTTTTCAAATTGAATTATACAATCGTAATCGTTACGCCTATCTACGCTTTACTATACAAGACCATAATCTAACATGTTACGTAATTTAAAATTTCACTATACGAAAACGTACCGTATAGGAAGAACGTGAAGAAAACGCCAAAAACGCCGAAGAACGCTGTCCAAGAACGATCCGAGAGAATTTTTGGTTGAAAGTTGAGGCTGTATGGTGGAAATGAGGTCGTATAAAACTTATACGACCTTTTTTTTTGTATACGGGCCGTATAAAAGTATACGACCCGTATACAGTGATTTAATTTATTTTAATTCTGTCGTATACTTAATATACGATCACAGTATACGAGGCATATATTTTTATACGGCCCGTATACAATTCAGTTTTTTTCATTTTTTTTCAATTACTATATGCGGAACTGACGAAAATACGGTCGTTATGCGTTAACGTTGATTCGTTTAAACATTTTTTCAAATTCAGTTTCAACAAGTTGCCAAAACATTTATATAACGTGTATGTTTATCATTGCAAATTGTCAAAACATGCAAATTGATTCGTTTAAACATTTTTTCAAGTTCAATCTCAAAAAGTTGCCAAAACATTTATATAACGTGTATGTTGATCATTACAAATTGTCAAAACATGCAACTAACATTTTATATTCATAGGCCACCTAAATCTATGTATTCCCTGGTCCTATATTCATCAACGATCGTATTATATTGGTCAATACGTTCCTTGTAATAGTGATACCAACTTTCTGCTGGCGTATTCCGTGTCGGTTGTCGCCAGTATCCTGATGGGGTTGGCATTGGATATTCCCCTTCTAATCTGACGTGAATAAAATGGTTCCTGTGTACATGTACAAGCGCGACTGTTCGATGCGGAATACTTTCTTCGGCTGTTCTGAACATGGGAAAAAATGAAGCACAACCAAGGTCACTTAATAAGAGACAAATGACATTCCACCGGTTTGCTATCAGAAGCCCCGTGAATGGCATTTGTAGCCACTTATGTCGAGGTGCTCCGTCTATATGGTCTTTTGACCAAACTAATGACTCCAGAACTTCTTGATACTGAGGTCCATTTATACTTTTCCATAATTCGTCGAACCGGTTGCACTCATCATGAAGCTGCTCCCGTATAAACGGCCACTGATACTCTTTAAGCGATAAGCCGACCGCTATAGATCGAAACCCACAATTACCATCACCCTGCATATTTTGTATGTGACTGAGGTGTGGATAGAAGCACGGTGGAATGAACTTTTTGAAGTGCGTGAACATATTAACTTGTCCGACAGGCAGCAAAGGTAAGTGTGGTGGCTCTTCCTTTGATTTTGCGACCTTCTTTTTCGTTTTCGAATTCTTAGCCCCTTTCGCAATCTCGCGGAAGAACATAGGTGTTTCAGTACAATAACTTTGTGACTCGACAAACGAGCTGTGCCTGGTAGGTTCGATATTTGACTCTTGTGTGCCAAACTCATCTTGTGTGCGAAACCCATCTTTTGAATCACTATACTGGTCCTGCGTTGTTAAAAAGCTGTGTCTTGAAGGCTCCGTAAACGAATCATCCTTCCTTTGTTGCTGAGCTTTCAAAGTTGGACGACCCCGTGTGTTTTTTTGCACAACTGGTTGTTTAAGCTTTGTCTTATTAAGTTGTACCAACTCCTTCATCTTTTGAATAAAGTTTTTCCTGAGTTCTCTCGGCTGAGCACTTAAATGTTGTTTGAGAAGCGCAAA
The DNA here is from genome assembly GCA_030545235.1 of Helianthus tuberosus. NCBI lineage: Eukaryota > Viridiplantae > Streptophyta > Magnoliopsida > Asterales > Asteraceae > Helianthus > Helianthus tuberosus. The sequence goes on along the minus strand of CM060371.1, from coordinate 39,251,528 downwards.
TTCGCCGTCTAAGTCGAAAGAGTCCACCTTGCTCGGTTCCACTATGGAGTCCAAATTTAACTTTCTCCAAAAAGGGTCTATCACCTCCAACGGGATCATTTGACCTAAGGAACATATCAACAAACAACATAAAACGTCAATAAGATTTTGCGTGATGAAAGGGTATGATTATAAAATGTGGTTGGTCGAATAATGTATTACCATTCGTTATATACGCATCCAACCGACACGCGCACGGCAACCCACTGCTTGTATACAAACGACACGCGCATGTACGGTTATATAACTTTAATTTTTCTATTTCATTTACTTCGTCTGATATCACCTCTAGGCAGGCATGTGAAACCTTCTTTAGTAGGAGATTAAATATTGGTTTGTTATGATGACCCAATGTTCGGCTCCTGCTTGTTTCAATGCTGCCTTTGATTTCTGTCACCTGGTTTCTTATGAGCTTATCGATAAGTGGTACCACTTTCTCCAGGGTGTAATTAGAGTCGCCTAGGTATTGCTTCAAAAGGGCATGTTGACCCTCTGCCCTGTTCGTTGTACGTTGACCGAAGTTCAAATGTTGGTCGCTCCAGAACGAAACAAACTGGTCTCTATATGGTTGTAACCAGATTGAATCCAAATAGTTCATAATCTCTGTAATCAAAGTCAAGTGCAGTTAAGACAAGTCAAATAAATACGATTATTAAACAAAAATTATATAAAACTTACCGTGGGTTTTTTTTCGTGGCAAGTTTGATCGTATTCGCTCGTACCAGTAGTTGTAGTCATGATCGGTCGTTGATTGAATTAGCTCGCCCCACTTGAAAAGAAACGTCGTCCATTTATCCTCTGTTTTAAAGCTTTTCCTGCAATGTTTGAATATGTTTTGCTGTATGTGCCACCTACACAATGAATGTCTAGCCCTGGGAAACACGGTTGCACATGCGTTCATTAGGGCGCGATCTCTATCCGTTACTACTACACGGGGTTCCATAACACTGTCTAATGAGTGTTTCAACCTCTGTAGAACCCATGTGAAGTTTTCCTGTTTCTCGTGGCTTACGAACGCATGAGCAATGCAAAACGACATCAACGTTGATGTAACACCGATAATCTGGACTAGAGGCATTTTGTACCGATTCGTCTTGTAGGTGGCGTCTATAAGCAACACATGCGGGAAAGCGCGCCACAACATGTTCGACTCCGGGTGGATGAAGAAAACATCCTCGACCCGTTCGCCGTTTTGAGATGTTCTATGGTAAAAAACAAACCCAACCTTCTTCAACCGGTCAAAAAGTATCTGCATTGGAGTCTCGCCGACTTGTTCCATTCGACCCAATTTGGCTCGAGCGTTGTATATGGTGTTTCTTGTTGAGACATTATGGGGGTTCTGTTCTTTAATGGCAGCAAGAATGTCTCGTGGTTTGATGTTCTGATGCGTCATTTGCTCCACCGTCCTCTCTTCCGATGGAGTCAGCCTCATTAGGGACGGATGACCCTCTGGATACAGAAATGGTTCGTGGTTATGTTTACCTTCCTCAACCCTTAACCTAACCTCTTTCTGTATGTCCCGACTAGTTGGAACTTGCAACCGGTTTTCCTAGTCCCGCTGCGTCTGACCGTCGCTGTTGATTTGTAATTGCCGGCACAATCGCACGTAAGCCAAATTTTTACCGGCTGACAACTATGGGGTTTATCGTAGATGGTGCGTTTGGTGACGAGGGCGTAGCCATTTACGCGTCCGACGTCTCTACACCAGTCTATCAATTCATCCATGCTAGCGAATTTCTAACGGAAACACTTATATGTGTCAATTAATGATTAACTCAAATGATTAACCCAGGTTTAGTTTTAGTATAAACGGGTTCGGGTCAGTTTCAGCTTGAACCTGCGAACCCGTTTGGATTAACGGGTCGGGTTCGGGTCAACATTGGTCGGGATGGCGGGTTGACCCGTTACACATTTATACTATATTATATATTTTTTACAATATATATAAATTAACGGGTTGGTTTTTTTTTTTTTACACCAAACTTGTGGTGTAAAAAACTACGCCCTCGGCCTTTTTTTTAAATTTTTTTTTTTACGAATGTGTTGTAAAAAATTTTTTTTGGTCAACCGCGGTCCCCTATATATATATATATATGTATATATATTTGTGTGTTTTAAGTAAATTTTAACTTTAATATATTAATTTTAGAAAAAAAATAAAAAAATTCGCCTTTAATGGGTCGTGTTCGGGTCAACCCATGAAACTTCGGGTCGTGTTCGGGTTCTTATATATGATACGATTTTCGAGTTCGGGTCGGGTTCGGGTTTGTGTAAAAACAACATCAAACGTAAAAACACTAAAATAGTTAACATACAACAAATAAACGTGTAATTAAATGTTATACCTCCTTGTTTTGAAACTCAGTACGTTCCTCTTCAGCATTTGGACCCTCGGGCGGTCCACAACTTATGGGAGAAGAATGAGAACTATCAGTCGGCGGTCGAACACTAACAGGAGGGGCTTCAAAATTAACCGGGTGTTGCGATGGATAATAACCAGCATAATTAGGCTGAATGTCATCCAAACCCCAACTATCCTGACCTGAACCAGACGCAAAAATGGGATCGAACGGAGCATTCAGATCAAACATGCCCGCCTTGTTATCTTCATTCCCCTGATTCGCCTCGTTACCAAACACATTAAAAATGTCACCCCAACCCGACATTATAACGTAAATAATTTGAATACAGAGAAAAATAGAAGAAACGAATAGAAGTTGAATGAAAATGAATGAAATTAGTGTCGTTTATATAGAGAATTTTACGGAATATTACATCGTTTCAAATGATTAACACGCGAATCGAGGAATCTAACGTCTAATCACATAACTCGCACGAGATTCGAGGAATATAACATCGAATCAGAGAATCTTACGTCTAATCACACGTGAATCGAGTAATAATACGTCGCGTCAAATAGTAATAAAATAATAAAAAAACGAAAATCATTGTATACGGGTCGTATACATATATACGAGCCGTATATCATCGTCGTATAATATATATACGACCACAGTATCATCTTATTCTCACATGGTTGATACGGGCCGTATAAGGTTATACGGCCCGTATAGAATAAAGTGAACTGACAAATACGGGCCGTATAACCTTATACGGCCCGTATCAACCATGTGAGAATAAGATGATACCATGTGAGAATAATAGGACCCTTTTTTTATAACTTCCCATCAAACCAGAGAAATGTTAAAAGAGAAGAGCCGATACTTGATCACCTATGACCTACTACTTTGGTTTCCCTTTGGAATAGCACAATGGCAATTAGTATGTCTCAATAGTCACGGTATATATCCTTCTTATAAAATACATGATCATTAATCATATTATAAAAATAATAGAGTTAATTACTACAGACCCAACAGGTGTTACTTTACTCAAACCACAGACAGGGGTGGACCCACATGGTCCGGGTCAGGGTCCACAGACCCTAATCTTTTTTTAGAAATTAGTAAAATTGGTATGTTAAATTTTTCAAGAACCCTATAAAATAAATTAATTGGACCCCATAGTATTAAAATTAAACTAGTGTTTTAAAACAGTACAACCACCCATTAACCATCTAATTTACTTCTTTAAAATGATAAATTGAATGTTGATTTTATTTAACATCTGATTACCAAAAAAAACTTCCAACATATAATGTAGTGGTTTCATGTCCACTAATGCTTCTAGATTATTTCCTAGCCCCGACCCGACTACGATGACCGACCTGAAAATTTTAATTTTTGGTTGTGAAAAATCCTTACACAAAAAAAGTGGACCCCAATGAAAAAAAATCTTAGGTACGCCACTGACCACAGACACCCCGTATGTGTAATTAACCCAAAATAATATATGATAATGTGAAATTTTGTATTAGCTACCCAAACATTGTTAGCATCATATCATACATCATAACAAAAACCATTATAATAACGAAGTTGACGGAGACAATTTAATGGAGGTGGTGGAGGAGTGTTATACATGTACGGAGGCAATGGTGAAGTGAAGTCAAATAGAAGAGTGCATATTTTTAATTAGATATTGGTTTGAAAGAAACGAATTCATATATATGTATTAATTTCCAACATAACCGAACAACAGTGAATTGACGGTAACGGCGTTTGGAAAACTAAAGACCCACATTGCAGCCGACACCTCTCAACCTCTGCCTCCTCTCTCGAGCTCCGGCAACCGGTGCCGTATTTCCGGCGACGGTCCAGCCAGCTCCGGTTTCTTCTCCTGCCGCACATCAATCTCCAACCTCCTGTCCTTCTTCTACCCCCTCACACCACCCACACAACACCCCCTCTTCTCGGGTAAACGGTCAGCCACCACCCTCGGGTGGTGGCGCACGACGACAAGAATACGGCAGCAAGGGAGGGAACGAGATGAGAGAGAGATCGGCGAGAGAAAGGGGAGGCCGACAACCTCCCCCGTGGCGACGCAAAGGCCGACAGGCGGGAATCCTCCTCCGGCGACCCAGATTTCGGCAATCGACGGCTGGGGTGCGGGAATTCCGCATCAGATTTAGATGCACAAGGTTTCCGGTGGAATTCCGGCGACAAAGCGGCGGAGACACGCTGGTACGAGGTGGTTTCGACGACTGACGACAAGGATTTAGTAAGTTTCTTTCATTTTCTTCTCTCGGGTAAACTTGTCAGCTTTACAAGTGCTAACCTAGCTTCCCCTGCATTTTCGTTTTGTTGGTGTTGGCGCGGGTGACCGACAACGGCGGTCACCGGAGGTCGACGATGACATATAAGTGCCGGAATTTAACGGCAGTGATAGTGGTGGCTATTGTTAGGGTGTTTGGTTCAACACGGTTCCTGCGCGGATTCGTTCCGGTTCGGGTTCGGGTCAAGCGGGTCAGGTCAAAGTGATCGATTGACACACGGGTCAACCTTGGTATCACAGGTCAATTCAGGTTTCGGTTTAAGTCCGGGTCAGACACAGTTAACGCGAACAACTTTTGTTCAACTTCAGTCAACAAAAGTCAACGGTCAAACTGCGGGTCAACAGCAGTCAACGCCAGTCAACGCCAGTCAAAGCCAGACCCGGTAAAAATTTAAACGAAGCGAATTTTAATTTCGTTGTTTATACATATTATACTTTACGCGAACCGAGCTCGAACCGATGCTTTTAGGGAATATTTACGTTTTATTTTGGCATAATGTATGAAATATACAAAGAATCACAGGTAGTAAGCTGTTTAGCCAGCCAGGGTGTTTGGATGTGCATTTTCAAAGTGATTATTGTTGTAACATGAATAATCATACTCAGAAAGTAAGCTGTTTAGAGTAAATAAACACTTTGGCAACTTTCTCAAAAATCAGGTTCTTTTATGTCTTTCACCGGTTCGATCTTAATTCTACTTCAATCAAGTAAAGAGATCTAAAAATCACACCTTTATTTACTAGAAACATGAAACTTGTAAGTAATTTCAACATATTGTTGCGTTTTGAAATTATCGACACTGTAGTTGTCGGGATCGTCCAAAAACAGAGGAAACTCTGTTCATTTTTCGTTAAAAACCCGTACTACGAAACGTAATTATATCCTAAAAACGACACTTGACGAAGTTCAAGTTTTCTTAAAAAATAAACGTAAGTATATCCTAAAAACGTAATTATAACTTCAGGTCTTCATGACTTATCTAGGGTTACAAGTGTTGTCTCTTTCTTTGTTAGTCGTACATTTAATAGTTTCTTAACCCCGCATATGAAATGCCAACACCTTTTAATAGTTTACTTAACCCCGCCGCGAAGCGGCAGGTAATAACACTAGTTAAAATATAATTATTACTATATATGTCCACTTGATTTATACAAATTCAATAAGCCGGTGCTACCACATGCTATAAATTTGTAACTTTCTTGTGCATTATCACTTGTACTCTATGCTTGGGGGCTTTTAAAAAAAAATTGATTTTCCACTTTCAACCTTAAAGTTTTATCTTTTAAATTTTAACCCATTAGTTGATTTTCCACTTTCAACCTTAAAGTTTTATCTTTTACATTTTAACCCATTTGAAATTTTTACTTTTAACTCAAACTTTTTTATCTTTTGTAATTTAACACAACACTTTATTATTTACAACTTTGGTCCCCCATACTTTTTATCTTTCGCAAGTTTTTCGTTTTACATTTCGTTCTAAATTTTGCGAGTTAACATGTCGTAGCGTGCATGTGAGGTTCAATGTTTTTGCTCTATTTTCCCATATTTGACAGACCCATCGCAACGCGTCCAACTTTTCCCTTTTGAAAACTTTGCCGCAATGGGCGGGTTCTAGATCGAATAAGTTATTATTTTCTACGTTTTACGTTTCTGGTTAATTTCTTTGCATTAATACACTGTAACGGGTGTGCGTGGTTCAACGATTTTAGTCTCTTTATCATTCAGTGTAATTTTTACCATTTTATCTATTTTATTTTTACGATGTTGAGAGTCGATGTCGTTGTGGCATTGGTGCTACTTGGCACGGTTTTATGAACGTTTTTAACCAATTAAATTTTTTACTATTATTTTGTTTCGGTTTACCCCTATACTTCCTTTACTTAAAAACTATTTTTACGTGCATATTTTATGTACGGGTATGTATAAATATGATTTCTTCTACATTCCAACGTAAACTTTTTTTTATAGACGAGTTAGGTCAAATATAATACGTTTTCGTATAAATTCAAGTTACTGTTCGATATGAATTTCATTTACTTTACGTTTGATCCAATGACAATGCTTACACAGGTTACACTGAGTTCAACTGGATACGTCGAAATGTGTGTTTTCATATGGTTAATACATCATATAACATTTGGACTAATCCATTCAATGTTTATACCCGCGCCGCAACGCGGGCGGTTCTTTAACCCTAGTTTAATTTAAAAACTAATTACTAAAGAGAAATTTGACTTCTAATAACCTTTTTATACTGATGATTGTTAGATACATGATTTTTTTAGGTTAGTGACATTAAAAGACATAACTTGGTAGTCTAGAAATTCGATTGTGAAGTTCAATCAGATTATCAGAATTCAGAATCACTGAATCAGAATCGCCCTCTGCAACACAGTCAGAATTCTGAAATCGGAAATTCAAATGAACGGACCTCACTTGATGTTATGTTTTGTTTCCAGCAATCCAGCGTCTTCAACGTGTTTCAGTGTTCTGTTTCCAGCAATCCAGAATCGCCCTGTTCGTTCAATACTTCAATCGTTCTTTCAATTTCCAGCGTGTTTTAGTGTTTTTCTATTTTTTTTTTTTTTGATTACATACGATTGATATAACCAGAAAACTTGTTAAGTTACATCAAAACAGAAGGTAGACGGGCAACAAGCTGCGCCGCCAACCCTTTCTGAATTGCAAACCCCAACCTCCCGAACACAAACCCTTGCCCCCTTGGGGTCGAACAATTGCTGTGGATAACCCGTTGAACCCTCGTCAAGAAGTTGATGGCTTCTGGCGCTAGGGAGCCAAAAGTATCAAAGGCAAAAGGGATAAAGACATGTTGGTTCTCTGCGCAAGCTTTAGCGTGCTTATCCACTTTCTTTGATTCTGCCTTTCTTGCTGCTAGTCCAGCTACAAACCCGTTTTCCCTTAAACCAACCAAAGGGGAAACCCCCGTGAGGTCTACACAAGCATGTTTCCCCCCAGCCCAGCCAAAGACGAGCAGATCCGCTGGTCGAAGAGTAGATCTCCCTTCCATAGGGTCCGTGAGGAAATTCACAGGGGCCTCTTTCTTAGCAGAAATCCCAGCTCTTCTTAAGATGTCCCCCAAAACATCTCGCACCCAGTCATGCCGATATTTAAACCCAGGGAGCTCTTTACAGTGAACTGCGTGCTCCCCATATTTATCCATACAAGCTTTACGACATATCGGGCAGGTTTCATCTTCTGGGTACATAGGGATCATTAGCCGGTATTTAAGAATGGTTCTGTATTCTACTGCCGACATGCATTGTCCTAACCCCTCAATCGGGACAACGGTCAAAAATTCCTGAGCATGGGGACCCTTCAGACACTCAAACACCGCCTTCTGGCGGGGTGACAAATCAAAAGCTTCTCCCAGGCTTTGAGCGATTTTGCTAAAAAGTGCATTCGCCAAAGTTTTTTGTGGCTTCGAGGGGGCGGTGTCCTTGTTAGAGAAACCGCCAATATCCAAGTCTGGGAGAGAGACATTTAAGCGTTCGAGCGCTTGTTGATAGTCTGGGTCAAGCCCGACAACCCCACCGTTTCGAAGGATATGATCCTGTAGTTCCCAAGACTGAGCTCTAGACGCCACAAAGGCATAAGCCCCAACATCTCGGGCTGAGAAGAGGCCCAAACCACCTAGACGCATTGGCAAAGATGCTAGACGCCACTGGAGGTCACCAAAGAAGGGGCCGCCACCCACTACTATGTCTTCTATAGCCTTTCTAAGGCCATCATCGAACCGAGATACCGCATCCTCCATCAAATGGGGTTGACAAGTCCGCAGCCCAAAAAGCAACTTAGCAACACCCATGCACGACCTTAGCAGAAGGAGTTCACATTGGGGATCCCTCAGGCAGTATTGGGTTGGGCCTAATAAACCTAATGTTAAGTTGGGTAAATTATAAAAATGTATTTAATAATGGGCCTCTATATTGGATTTGGCATGTGTGTACAATTTTTTTTTTTAAATAACATATATATATGTATATCGAATTTTTTTTAAAATCCTGTGTCCCTCGAAATTACGGGCCTTGTGCGGAAGTACTCCCTGCACACCATAAGAGCCGCCTCTGTCTAGAATATATTTTGTTTTTGTTTTGTTTTTCATTGTTTTTTAGAATCATTTCAAAGTTTCTATTAATTTATTGGTTCCCAACTTCCCATCGATGATAAAAACCCATTTGTAGATTTATGTTGGTTTTCATTGCTGATCCGGTCGTATGGGTTTTGGAGGAACCGAAGGTTGAAGTTGAAGAGGAAGAAATTGTAACGTTTTTTTAGTAATCTGCCAACATTCCATTGGATTGTTTATAATTCCTTCACACTAGTGAAGGAAAGTGAAAATCCATGAGGGGATTGAATTACTATTTTTATTCCATTTCTACTTTTACCGATAAGAATATTATGTCAAAAATGAGAAACGTGATAATTACCAATTATTTGTTTTTATTAATAGATAGATAAAAAAGAATAATACACAAAGATTACAAATACAAAAGTTGATAAATGTCATTACATGTTGAGACTCTGTTAACTCACAAAATAGAATTGATTAAGAAGTAATGGCAGAAGAAAAAAAAATGTTGAATTGAATACAAACATTTTGATGGTAAGGACAACTGAATTGTGATTCAATCTTGTTGTTTGAATACCTTAATGCTTTAATAATGTCTTGGTGGTGGTGGCGATTTGTAGTAGTAAGCCGGAGGAGGGGGTGACTTTGATGGTGGAGGTGGTGATTTGTAGTAATATGGATGGTGTGGTAGAGATGGAGATGGTGGGGGAGGAGATTTATACATATATGGAGGTGGTGGAGATAGTGATGGTGGAGGTGGAGATTTGTAGATACATGGAGGTGGTGGAGATGGTGATGGAGGGGGTGGAGACTTGTAAATATAAGGAGGTGGTGGTGATGGTGATGGTGGGGGTGGAGATTTGTACACGTACGGGGGTGGTGGGGAAGGTGATGGAGGTGGTGGAGATTTATACGCAAATGGAGGGGGTGGAGATGGTGACAGAGGAGGTGGAGACTTGTAGACATAAGGGGGTGGTGGAGATGGTGAAGGAGGAGGTGGAGACTTGTAAATGTATGGAGGTGGTGGGGATGATGATGGTGGGGGTGGAGATTTGTACACATACGGGGGTGGTGGTGGAGACTTATACACATATGGAGGGGGTGGAGATGGTGACGGAGGAGGTGGAGACTTGTAGACATAAGGGGGTGGTGGAGATGGTGATGGAGGAGGCGGTGACTTGTAAACATATGGAGGCGGTGGGGAAGGTGAGGGTGGTGGTGGAGACTTGTAAACGTATGGAGGTGGTGGGGAAGGTGATGGTGGGGGTGGAGACTTGTAAACGTATGGAGGTGGTGGGGAAGGTGATGGTGGGGGTGGAGATTTGTACACATACGGGGGTGGTGGGGAAGGCGATGGAGGTGGTGGAGACTTATTGTAACACCTCGAAAATTCACGTCCCATAATGTGTTGACACGTGTCAGATGTTGAACGTGTAAAATAATGTTCTAGAAGGACTAAAGTTGACAATCATGGAAAGTATGTAAATATACGAGTTCTAAATGTCAACAGTGAATAAATGTATTGCACATTAGCCCTACATAATGCTCATACCTTCAAACGAATAAATCATAGATCATACGAAGCTAAAAGTGAGAGGTTACAAACTACAGGGGTTAAATGTGTCAACATGTTTAAGTTATACATCTGAGTGACCTTTTAGCAAACCCGAAGCTTTGTAACGGTTAATTATGCTCACTAGAATGCACGATTAAAATTTCATAAAGTTTCGTTATCGTATGAGAAAGTTATGATCAAATTCGTGTACGAGGGGTTAAAGCGTCAACGGTGAAAGTTATGACTTTTCGGGTTAACCGGAAGTGTCCAGGGACTTGGCAAAGTGAGTATAAGTCATAAAGCCCTTGTATATAAATAATAAGGGGTCAAAATGCAAGAATTAAGCTTAGTTGACCTTTCGGAGTACCAAGAGCCAGGGATGCAAACTGAAAAATGGAAGAATTGCCCCCGAGGAGGGCTAGCGCACTGCTACATCAGAAGCGTAGCGGTGCGCTACCAGTCACCCAGCGACCAGAAACTTGCTGTAGCCTGTTTTTCGCAATTGTGACCCATTTAACCGGTTTTTCTCACAAGTGGACGACCCTTAGACTTCCCTAGGCACTAGTAACAAGTGTTGGATGGTTGTGGTTGATCATAGACTTTGTTGTCAACATGTTATGGTGTTTAGAACTTGTATAAAAGGCCATTAGTTGCAACACAACTCTTCACACTTCTCCTGCACATTTGGAGCATTTCTGGAGCTAAGGACTTTCCTCTAAGCTTTCCATTTCGTGCATAGGACTTCAGTAAGTATTCTTTTCCTTCTCTAATTGAGTTTAGCTAGGTTAATTAGCTAAAAGTCAAACCGTCGTAATTACGGTTTGACTTCGAGATTAGTCACTAATGGCTCAGTCATATCTCGAATTAAAAGTAGTTATAGGATGGTATTTATGTGGGTAATAAAACCCCAAAAGGGTTTCCCCTGATCACCACCCTAACCAGGTCAAATGTCGGGTCAAACATATGATTAAAAAGTCAACAGGATGCTTAAAATGTCATTTATGCATAATTAGATATCTAGAACATGTACAACCTGTTTGATCATTGTTATAACTTAGTAATAAGTGTAAGAACATGTCCAAACATGTTCAACCCGACAATTTCCTGTTTAGACCCGGTTCGGAACCGAAAGTCGCAAAGCTTTGACTTTTGCTTTGACTTCAGTTCTGACCCGTTTAGGTATGTTTTAGAAATACCTTAGAGCTTCATTTGGACCAGGTTACATGCTAGTATAACCCTCTGTGATTATACACCTTGGTTCACTAGTTATCCAATTAATATGCATATTTCCGTTAATTGCTCGTATGTTGACCGTTATGCCCTTATTACCTTAAAACATGATTTATGAAAATGTAAAAGTGTAGAAACCTTGGTTACTGATATATAAACTTGTATGCAAAGTTTGACATCAGTTTGCCTTGTAGATTAAGAGTTATACTCAATATCGCAAAACTAATGCTTTATGTTAATTAAACAGCGTAATTAGCGTATAGCCTAGTTAAACATACTTTTTGATATCAAATCTTTTACCCACTGATGTTATATATTATTTTGGGATTTTTAAAGATTTTTAATTAATTTTAGGCTGAGCATAACTAGTAGTCGTAGGCTTAATCCGGTAATTGTCGGTTTTGCCCTTTCGGGCCATAAAATGAGTTTTACTTATCTAAACGACTCCAAACCTTTTGCTACTACTCACATATGTTAAATAAATTATTTTAAGCTTTCTGGAAATATAAAAATATCAGATTTAAGTATCGAACCCGGAAATGGCCTTTAATCGCCATAATTAGCGTTTTTAAACGCATAGTATGTCTTAGAATCATATCGGACATACCCGGGTTGATACCTACTGATATATGAGGCAAATTATGATATTATAACAGTAAGCAAAGGTTGAATTACTCGGACTTCGTTTTTGAGCTTTTCGGCTTATGTGAAATTACCAAATTACCCCTACGGGGCATAGTTTGGTTAAAGATGATAAATTTCACATATATGCTTTAGCCTACTAATATAAATTATCAATTTAAGTATGTTTGCTGTTTACATCAGACCTGTAACTCAGTTGAACATATAAACGCTTTTACAAACTTTAAAATGACCAAACTACCCCTACGGGGCATAGTTTGTGTTTAAATTCATTTCGGGCATAACGAAAGACATCCTACTGATGTTACAACATATTTGAAGCATATTAACTTAGGAAACCTGTATATGGCTCTTGCGGATACCCGTTACGCTTATTTCGCGTTCGGTGCGGTTTATGTAACAAGTTTACATAAATTAGCCGAAACGGGTCAAACCTTATCGGTTTTATCTCAAAATCCAAAATGTGAATAATGAACCCATATTAAACAAGTCTTCAAACTTGTCGGGTCAGAATCACATTCTATCCGGTCTTCGCTTAATCATGCGTACGAACCGTATCTTCCTGTAAGACTAACCGGTCTAAGCTTAGGCTTAATTAAAGATCCGTTAGCATTCTAATTAATTATTTATACCATCATTCCAGACTAGAGCATTTCGGTAAATGGTACATACGCTTACTTAAGTGAATACGGCTGAGTTATTAGATTCTTGCTAATTAAGACAGGAGCTAGCTCAGGTAAATACTCTTAACTTATTTTCCCTATACGGGCTTGGGATACGGTACTATAAAAGTACCGCTTGGTCGGGTGTATGTAGTCATTTAAATCGGATTGTGATTGATGTACTTACATAACCTGTTTAATATGTATTATTTTATTATTATTTGGTGTATGGCCTTTGGGGGTTAATGACCATGTCCCGGATATCCTTGGCATCATTCGAAGTAATGGCCACGACTTAAGCACGGGGTGTAGGCATACACCTGACAGCTGCATTATGTAAAAACTGGTAATCCACTCCGAGGTATCATCCTTGTGGGCATTATACCGGAACTGGTAATCCACTTAGAGGATGATAGCCCGTGGGCATTATACCTGTGGCGTGTCAATTAATCTAGTCCGGCCCTACAAACCGGCCCTAACGGACGACAAATAAGTAAAACTGTATACAAGATTATATACAAATAATTTTCCCAAGTTATAAAAGATTAATTTTGCCTCTGTGCATTTTAATCAAAGTGTCAAAAGGTTTTGTGCCTGGTGCATCTAAATCAATTTTCTTAAACTCTTTTCAAATGAGTCGGTTGAGTGTATTTACCAGTGAAAACTGACGTATTTTCCAAAAAGGTTAAGTGACAGGTACTAAACGAAATTGGCTGGAAGCTCAGGGCGCTAATAAGGAATCTTGCAAGTTCTAGGCGTCTAAAGTCTGTTGAACAAATGATATGTTTTAAAGATCCGCCTGTGGATCCTTTACTTTCCGTTGTAATACTGGATATTACTTTATATTCGGAATGTAATATATCTATCTTTTGCTTCCGCTGTGCATTTAAATATTGTGTTGATTGACCATGATGTTACCAACTACGTCACGATACTCCCCTACCGGGCCCACTGTTGACACGTGGAAATCGGGGTGTGACACTTATACACATATGGAGGTGGTGGAGACGGTGACGGATGAGGTGGAGACTTGTAGACATAAGGGGGTGGTGGAGATGGTGATGGTGATGGAGGAGGCGGAGACTTGTAAACATATGGAGGCGGTGGGGAAGGTGAGGGTGGTGGTGGAGACTTGTAAACGTATGGAGGTGGTGGGGATGGTAGGGGTGGAGATTTATATGCATACGGTAGTGGTGGAGACTTGTAAACGTATGGAGGAGGTGGGGAAGGCGACGGAGGAGGTGGAGACTTGTAGACGTACGAAGGAGGTGGGGAAGGCGACGGTGGGGGTGGAGACTTGTAGACGTACGGAGGAGGTGGGGAAGGTGATGGAGGAGGTGGAGACTTGTAGACATATGGAGATGGTGGAGGAGATTTGTGAAGATAAGGTAGATGCAGTGGCGCAACTTAGAGGAGTTCCGAGGGGGCGCCCGACCCCTCGAATTTTTCGATGCGTAGTGTTATGAATAGTACTTTCGTATAGAAAATTTTTAGGTATATAAGTTTCCACCCCCCCCCCCCCGGTTTCGGAAAAATGTGGGGGGGGGGGCGAAGCTTCGCCACTGGGTAGATGTGGCCATGTGTGTTTTACCGGTGGTGGAGGAGACTTATAAACATAATGCGTCTTGGGCAAAGTATGCTTTACCGGTGGCAATTTCCAGCCTTTAGACTGTGGAGAGTTATAAGCATAAGGCTTATCGGCTACAACGATGGTGGCTAATAAAACAAAAGCGTACATAAGTTGAGGCCAATGCCTCAACACCCTAAGGCTTCCCATATTAAGACGTCTTGCTTTAAAGTGGTTTGATTACAACCTTTATATAGCAATCGCCTACATTATTTTAACACATAATACAGGTTGTAACAATAAGGGTATACGGGGCACTCTCGGTGACCCCATGCGGTGACCCAAGTCCCCGCTAGGGAACACCGCCGCCATCCCTGCGGTGAGGCAAATCGGGGACCAAGCTCGGTGTATGTTCACCGCATGAAGGAGAGAGGAGATGGTGGGCCACCCTCATTTTCAACCAATCAATTATTTTCCTTTTTTTTTTTTGAATAAAAAAAACAATTCCCCCAAGAGAGGTGTGCCGCCATCAAATTGAGGGTGTGAGGGGAGTTGACATGGCATAACCTGATTGGGTGTGTGTAAGAGAGGGGACTCCCCTAAGAGGGGAGTGCCCCTCTCACCCTAATATTTAAATTAGCAAGGCCTTCATGGTTGACTCGGTGTTTTTCTATATGATGATTAAACTAAAAGGATGTCTCTTTGAGGAAGTCAGAGAGGGTAGTTGATGAGTGCCAGTAGGATGTTTTCAACGAATTCGGGGAAATATGTTTTTGTTATGGTGTCAGAGAATTTAAAAAGTTTAAAATTAATTTAGAGTAAACTGCTAAAATCGTCCCTGAGGTTTGACTCAAAATGCTAGATCAGTCCAAAATCAACTTTTGTTGCTAAAACGATCACTGAGCCCAAGTTCTGTTGCTAGATCAGTCCAATTAGTTAACTGAAGTTAGTTTTTAACTTTTATTTATTACACAAACAGTCCATGTAGTTATAATTTACTAGTTTTAACTATGAGTTAATAGCCAAAATGGTCCCTGAGGTTTGCACCACCACCACCACCACCACCGCACCGCACCGCCACCACCACCACCACCACACCGCCACCACCACCGCCACCACAGCACCGCCGCCACCACCACCACCACCACAGCACCGCCGCCACCACCGCCACCACCACCACCGCCGCACCGCCACCACCACCACCATCGCCACAGTGGGTTGCAGGTTTGACCGGAAAACTCGAAACAGTGGGTTGCAGGTTTGACCGGAAAACTCGAAATATTCTCTATCTGTAAAAAAAAAATAGTAAGGCCGCCCGGGGTGGTGCGTTATTTTATCACGAAAACAAAAGATAACGCGTGATATCCACCCCCACAACAAAGTTCCACGCGTGATATAATCTGTTTCGAGTTTTCCGGTCAAACCTGCAACCCACTGTTTCGAGTTTTCCAGTCAAACCTGCAACCCACTGTGGCGATGGTGATGGTGACTAGACGATGGTGGTGGCGATGGTGGTGGCGGTGCTGTGGCGATGGTGGTGGTGGTGGCGGTGCGGCGGTGGTGGTGGTGGTGGCGGCGGTGCTGTGGTGGTGGTGATGGTGGCGGCGGTGCTGTGGTGGCGGCGGTGCTATGGTGGCGGTGGTGGTGGTGGTGGTGGTGGCGGTGTGGTGGTGGTGGTGGTGGCGGCGGTGCGGTGGTGGCGGTGTGGTGGCGGTGGTGGTGGTGGTGGTGCAAACCTCAGGGACCATTTTGGCTATTAACTCATAGTTAAAACTAGTAAATTATAACTACAGGGACTGTTTGTGTAATAAATAAAAGTTAAAAACTAACTTCAGTTAACTAATTGGACTGATCTAGCAACAGAACTTGGGCTCAGTGACTGTTTTAGCAACAAAAGTTGATTTTGGACTGATCTAGCATTTTGAGTCAAACCTCAGGGACGATTTTAGCAGTTTACTCATTAATTTAAGATTGTAGTGTTTATGCAAAAAAACCTTTTAGTAGTAGCAAATGGAACCCTATTTGTGACAGAAGAAATAGACTTTTTAGTGTCTATTTGATTTATTCTAGAGTAAAATGCAATTTGCGTCTCTGTGGTTTGTCCTAAACATCAACCTGAGCCCCTAAATTCATTTTTTTTGTTTTTTGATCCCCTGACTTTATTAATTCATAACGGTTTGAGTCCCTGCCGTCAGTGTTCCGTTAGTTTTACCGTTTGACAATTGTGAAAAGTCCATAATACCCCCCACCCTTAATATCTACACTTAATTAGCAGACCACCAGTTGAGTACTCCCACCAGTTTCATTATCATCATCAACAGCTCTCCCAACTCCCAAGATCTCTCCCAACTCCCAAGATCATCATCATCATCGAACAGATCAACAGATCATCTTCATCATCTTCATCGAACATCTTCATCATCGAACATCTTCATCATCGAACATCTTCATCATCGAACAGATCAGGTTCATCTTCATATTGATTTTTGGTTTGATTCGATGATTTGAATGCGTTTATATTGTGAAAAAACAGAGGGTTGATTCTGGGTTTGATTTTGGGTTCCATTCGATGATTTTGGGTTGATTTTGAAAAAAACAGAGGGTTGATTTTGGGTTCCATTCGATGATTTTGGGTTTTATTTTGGGTTCCATTCGATGATTTTGGGCTGATTTTGAAAAAACAGAGGGTTGATTTTGGGTTCTATTCGATGATTTTGGGTTGATTTTGAAAAAACAGAGGGTTGAAAAAACAGAGGGTTGATTCTGGGTTTGATTTTGGGTTCCATTCGATATTTTGGGTTCCATTCGATGATTTTGGGTTGATTTTGAAAAAAACAGAGGGTTTATTTTGGGTTCCATTCGATGATTTTGGGTTGATTTTGAAAAAACAGAGGGTTGATTTTGGGTTCCATTCGATGATTTTGGGTTGATTTTGAAAAAAAACAGAGGGTTGAAAAAACAGAGGGTTGATTTTGGGTTCCATTCGATGATTTTGGGTTCCAATCGATGATTTTGGGTTGATTTTGAAAAAAACAGAGGGTTGATTTTGGGTTCCATTCGATGATTTTGGGTTTTATTTTGGGTTCCATTCGATGATTTTGGGTTGATTTTGAAAAAACATAGGGTTGATTTTGGGTTCCATTCGATGATTTTGGGTTGATTTTGAAAAAACAGAGGGTTGAAAAAACAGAGGGTTGATTTTGGGTTTGATTTTGGGACATATTTTGGGTTTGATGTATCAACTGAGTATCAACTGAGTATATTGTTGAATGTGTATCAACTGAGTATATTGTTGAATGTGTTTTGGTTTTGATTCTTGTGGGTTTAGGGTTTAGGGTATCAAAACAGAGGTTTTGAATGTGTTTTGGTTTTGAATCTTGTGGGTTTAGGGTTTAGGGTATCAACTGAGTATATTGTTTCGGATTGATGTGTTCGGATTGATGTGTTCCTCGTATGTGTTTTGCAATGTGTTTTGGTTTTGATTCTTGTGGGTTTAGGGTATCAATGTGTTTTGCGTATGTGTTTTGGTATTAAGAACTGATCGGATCAGTTTCGGATTGATGTGTTCCTCGTATTGATTTTTGGTTTGATTCGAATGTGTTAATGCATCAAAACAGAGGTTTTCAATGTGTTTTGGTTTTGATTCTTGTTTGTTCATCATATTGATTTTTGGTTTGATTCGATGATTTGGGTTCCTCGTATTAAGAACTGATCGGATCAGTTTCGGATTGATGTGTTCCTCGTATTGATTTTTGGTTTGATTTGAATGTGTTCCTCATTTGAATGTGTTTTGTTGTACAGAATGGCTGCGGACGTAAAGATACGCAAAACACCAACTACGAAGGCGAGAACACTTGACAACCTCCTAGAAGATGCGATGCACATAAGGAAGTGATTGATATGAATGAATATAACCCCAGTGGAGCTCTTCGATTTTCCTTTAAATTCTAGAGCTCGCTAATTACATATCTACCACCGGGGTTATATTCATTCATATGAATGAATATAACCCCAGTGGCAGACATGTAATTACCTACACTGGGGTTATATTCATTCATATCTGCTACATTCCGAAGTGCACCCGTCAGCAAAGATCCACAAATGCTTGTGGTGACGTTTTGTCTCTGTGTTGTATGTTACGGTCTTTTGTTATCGAGTCTGTAAGTTCCGTCAAGTCTACGAAGTTGGTATGACGTTTTGTCTCTGTATTGTATGTACTAAAAGTTTACATTTAATATATAGTATACATTTAATTATTAGATTGCATTTACTTAAAAATAAAAGAGTTAATTTGAATTATTAGATTTCTTAAGAAAAAAACAAAAAATGAATTTAGGGGCTCAGGTTGATATTTCACTCATACCATAGGGACGCAAAGTGTTATTAATATATGCCAAAAGACGGTCTTACCCCTACCTCAAACAGTCAAACTGACGGCAGGGACTCAGAGTGTTATGAATTAATAAAGTCAGGGGCTCAAAAAACAAAAAATGAATTTAGGGGCTCAGGTTGATGTTTGGGACATACCACAGGGACGCAAATTGCATTTTACTCATTCTATATTAACTAGGGATGAGCGTTTGGTACCGGGTACTGGTATCTAATTATTTTTGGTATTGAATCGGTATCCACTTTTTTGGCGTTTTCGATACCGATATTTAACCGAGTTTTGTATTCAAATACTAGTCCTGTACCGGTACTGATACCGAGCTGATCCCTAATATTAACTATGAAAATTATTTTCACTCACAAATGCCTAAGACTAGTGGATATGGGGAGGCTCATCCTCATGAGGATGGGCCGCCACATAGGCGCCACATCACCGGCTCATGGAGGATGAGCCTCCTTCACTTTTGAGGGGGGTGGAGGATGGGGCTACCCCACCTAAATATTTTATACTTTTCTAAGTTTTTTTTTATAAACTTAATATGAACTTTATAAAAATTAAAAAAACAACATAAAACAACATAAATAAATTCATTTCATAACATAAAAAAAATTACATTTCCTAAAAATAAAAAAAATACATTTCCGAAAAAAAATTACATTTCCTAAAAAAAAAAAAAAAAAACCTACGACGTCCATTTTTTCTTCACCTCTTCCTTCATCCTCTGATAAACCTCGCGTTCGTCCTCCGGAACCGAGTCGAGATCCAACCTCATTATTCTAAAATCCTCCGCTCGAGCATGTCGGCCGACACGTTTTTCTTGTGACTATATTTTTCGGCCGCAAAGTCTTTGAACGAACGGAATTCGGAAATCAACTCGTCCATTTTCGAAGACGCCTTCGAGCCGCCCCCTCCACTCGAGCCGGCCCCTTTGCGCTTTCCGGCCGCCTCTTTTTTTGCTTTGTCCCTTCCGGTGGGACGTTCGATCTCGTGAGCGGGCAACACATCCTCGTCATATATCGGGTCGTCGTTTATGTCGATTTGACAACGAGCGGTGGAGCCTCCCGCACTATAACTTCCGGACTCGGAAGTTTTAGTCCGTTTGGCGGTTGCGACCTCATTTGGAACCGGCGCCCATTTAGGTTCTTTCTTTAAAATGTTCCATGCTCGGAGGTGCGGGAAAGGCGGCGGATTTTTTGTATCCCATTTAGCCATCGCAAGGTTAAGAACGTCCTCGTCGCTACTCCCACTAGGACGATTGATGTAAAGTGGGTTATAATACCCGCAAAATTCATTCACGGTCTTGTTCATTTTCCGCCACTTGCCCGCTACGGAATCGAGGTCACGTATCGGCCCTTGCCCCATAAGGTCGTTAAATCTATCCGTTGTCGCTTGCCAAAAAAAAAGAACACGTTTGATTGTTCCCTAAAAAAAAATGCATTAGTAAAACTAAAAAATAAAACTTTTTAAATTTAAATTAAAAAAAAATAACTTTGGTTCATACCGACAACCGGGCAAGTCGAGGACTTAACATACGCAATTGCTAGCGCCTCCTCCTCTATTTTTGTCCAGTGTGTTGTCTCTGCTTCCCTCTCGCCCCGCTTTTTTTTGCGGTGTCGGGTTCGGTTTCAACGGCCTTCCCCTTCCCCTTCCCCGTGTTTTTTTTTTGCGCTTGAGTTCTTTAGGTGGCGATTCGGGGACGACTTCTTCATCATCATCATCATCATCAAGTTGAACCGGGGGTTGCGGTTGGGATTGTTCAAGTTGAAACGAGTTGCGTTGCATGAACTGTTGGAGTGCTTGAAATTGATGCATTTGTTGAACTTGGGACATTTGTGAGAAGGCGTTGGGTGATTGTTGGTAACCCGAAAACGTAAATTGTGGAGACCCCCACGAAGAATCCATAGTCGGAGTGTAAGCGGGACTCGAAAAAAAGTTAGGTTGGTTCGGGTTGGGATTGTTCGGGTTAGGGTTGTTCGGGTTGGGGTTGTTTGGGTTGAATGGATTCATGATTTGTATAAAAAAAGGGGAGTGTTTTTTTATAAAAATGGATGAGAATGAGAGAAAAATGGGAGAAGTATTGGTGAAATGGTATAAAAAATGGATGAAAAAAGGGTTTATATTTAAAGTGGAAAAGTTTTTTTTTTTTTTTTAATATTATAGCCGTTGTAACGGCTAAGTTTTTAAAATATGGGCCCGTCTTCAACGTCTTCCGCTAGACGAGTTTAACACGCCGGGCCAAGGGGGGCGGTGTGGGGGACCGGCGCCGGCCTTCGCCGGACCTAAGCCGGCCCCCATACCCCTTGGTCTAATATAGGCAAGGTTCAAGTTTCTTTACACAAGGTCTTTTTCTCTCTCTTTACACTTAATTACAGCCATATCTCTCTCTTTAAATTACCACTTATCCAAATGTGACACGTGACTAAATGGCGTAAGAAGAAATGGTAGCGCAAGAACGTGTGGCGCAGGAGAAAGGTTTTGCAGCTTGATAATGGCGCATAGGAGTGTTTAGCGTAGCACAGTGCGTAGCGCAGGCTTAAGGAAAACGAAGAGTCAGTG
Source organism: Helianthus tuberosus (assembly GCA_030545235.1). Classification (NCBI taxonomy): domain Eukaryota; kingdom Viridiplantae; phylum Streptophyta; class Magnoliopsida; order Asterales; family Asteraceae; genus Helianthus; species Helianthus tuberosus. The sequence goes on along the minus strand of CM060371.1, from coordinate 39,230,123 downwards.
GCATGGTGCATGGGAGTGTTTGGCGCAACGCAGTGCGTAGCGCAAGGTTAAGGAAAACGAAGAGTCAGTGGCGCAGGAGAAGTGTATGTGCTGCGCCATATGGCGTAGAAGAGTGGTCAATGACAATTTTGGTAATTTAGGAAAGTGAAAGTTTAAATTGTTAATTAAGGTGGTTAACAAGGCTAATGTGGTGATTTTCCCCACAACATCATATAGGAGGACTTCGAAGGAGTTCCGATTGAAATAACGCCACCACAAGTCACCAAAGAAGCGACGGCGGCCATGTCGGATTTGTGCTCTAAGGGGATTTGAAGGCGGTGCGAAACAAGGCGAAATTCCATTGAACCCGGTTTATGTTAAAAAGCCCATGTTGTGGAGTAGTGGAGGTGCATGGCTTGATAGCATTTATTAACCGATGAAACCAAAATTGTTCGTAATTAAAACTGCTGAGTTATGAAGATCCAAAAGTGAAAATATAATTTTGTTTTAGCTCTTCACTGAATTAAACTTCGTGGTCTAGAATATAATTAGACATGCTCCCTATTTTTATCCTTAGAAACTTTTTTAATAATTATAATAACAAAGGAGACTGATGGCATATTATATCGTGGAGACTTGTAGACAAATGGAGGTGGTGGAGCGTTGTACATGTAATTAGGCAATGGTGATATTAAAAGAGGTAAAGGTCAACTTCAGTAAATTGTATGAATAAAATGAGTTCAATTATAACACTATCACTATATACACACTCAATGGACGTATACCAATTCTATAAAGTGGTGCTATCTCGTAGAGGCTCTATGGTTGGGGTAATTTTCTGATTTTTTTTTTTCAAATGCAAAACAATACAAGAATTAAATTAATTGTCACGTGTAGGTTACTATTCATAAGCTTTCTTTTTTAATATATAGGATAATATATAGGATAAGGATGCGGTGCTCTCAGACATGAACACGGTGAAGATTTACGAGGCGAAACTTTCCGTTTCATTGGCAAAATACGACAAAAATCATAAGAAATTTGTTTACACAACAAATGTGGCTGGGGAAAAGGCTTGGAGACCGAAACAAACAAACCACATCGCCGGAAACCCTTCGGCAGCAGAGGTGAGGCGGGGGGTTTCATACACTGATGTTCTAAATGGTGTAGGATCCCCAGGATATGAAAGAAAATTTATCTCTCTAGAAGACAAGGTCACGGGTTACCCAAGTCATTGCATTGGGAGGTCCATTATAGGGCTGGTAAAGGATCTTCTAACTCTAAGGAAGATAAAGTCTGCTCTAGAGGCCGGGGGCTTGAAGGATTTTGGTCTGTCTTATGTGGGTGGCCTAAAGGTTCTCGTGGTTTTCAAGAGTCTCAAGGTAGCGACCTCAACTCTTGTCAACTTCCGTGGAGTTCTGAACGATTGCTTCACGGATGTTATGGTGTGGCGAGGTGAAGACCTAGCCTATGATAGGATAGTTACCCTTAGCATTAAGGGAATTCCATTTCAGCTTCGGGATAATGGAATCTACGATCAAGTTGGAAGACTTTACGGGAAAGTTTTAAAAGGTTCTGAATTTTCATGGTCCGTGGACGATAATTCGGACAACTATTGCACTGTTCTAACGCCTTACGGTCGGAAAGTGGAAGATCTAATTCATATAAATTGGAGGAATAAGGCGTACCCTGTTTGGGTCTCGGAGGCGAATACGGTTTGGTCACCAGAGTTTGAGGAAGGGGGGACTACGGAGGGCTCTGGGTGTGACGGGAATGAGGTAGAGGAATCTATGGAAGAGGTGGAGGAAGGTGAGATCAGGCTGAATAAGTCGCCGGAGTGCGATGGAGCTAACCGGAATTCTGAAAGGCCAGCTTTGGACAGTGAAAAGTCTCCTCGGAAATCGAAATCCTCCATGCATGCGGAGCATGAGGGAAACAAATCGCCACTTTTAGGGACTAGGGCTTCTAAAGAGTTGAAGGGTCCCACAGATGCTGCACCTCCTGGTGGCAATGTTGGGCCGGGTATTTTTAAGGACCCTAATACCAGTATTGGGCCTGCTACAAATGATCTACAATCTGGTCCAACCCCTCTTCATATGTTGGGAAAACGACCTAGGGATACCAGAAGCCCACCTTCTGTGGGTTCCACCCAAGGACCTCCTATCCGTTTATTTTCACAGTGCCACCAGGGTGCAGGTGAGTCTATTAACCTGAATACCTCAGTGGGGTGACGATACAATGAGGGAGGAAACTAACGAAACACATCAAATTGAACCAGAGGTCTCTGGTGGGAGGATGGGTGGTTCTCCGGCTAATGGAAACACATCAACAGGGCAAGTCGGTAATCCTGGTGTTAATCAGAGCGCATCGCAGACACATGAGAATATGATTTCGAAGGAGGTAGATGCGACAATGGATGTGGGCTTGCAGGTAGGTCTCGATTTACGGGGTTTCGATAATGTTACGAGACAGGCAGTAGTTGGGGATGGGGGTTTCGTTGATTTATAATGAATTATCTGAGTATTAATTTGAGGGGGGGTGAAGAACTCAAGAAAGGCAGACTGGATTAGGGGAATAAAAACGGGTCATGGTATTCATTTTCTCGCAATTCAGGAAACCAAATTGGGGGATTCTTCAAAATTTCTCTTTAGCAGTCTCTGGGGCAGATCTGAGTTTCACATGGCGGCGGTGGATGCGCAAGGTAGGTCCGGGGGCTTGGCTTGTCTATGGAATCCGGTTATGTTTGATTGTGACAATGTTATAAAAGAGCGATATTTCATGGTTGTTTCGGGCATTCTCATAAACCAAAACTGTCGTATTAATCTGGTTAATGTATATGCTCCAAATGACGCAGTGGTGAGAAGGCAACTTTGGGGGAAATTATTGCAGGTTCGAAATGCTATGCAAGGTATTTGGGTATTGATGGGGGATTTTAACGATGTAAGAGGCCCGGAAGAAAGACAAAATTCGGAGTTTGTGGCGTCGCAAGCTGAATACTTCAACCAATTTATTTTGGCAGCCGCGCTACAAGAATACCAAATGGGTGGAGGGCGCTTCACCTACATCTCGGATAACGGAACGAAACTAAGTAAACTTGATCGGTTTTTGGTCTGCTTAGGTTTCAAGGAAAAATGGCCAGGCGCTTCGGTTCTTGCCCTTAACAGGGATATCTCGGACCATCGGCCAATTGTTCTGAACACGGTCCCTACGGACTTTGGGCACACTCCGTTTAGATTTTATAATTCTTGGCTTGAACGAACAGGTTTTCAGGAGTATGTTAGGGAGTTGTGTTACTCTTTCCATTTCTCGGGACCCCCAGATCTGGCATTGGCTATAAAGTTGAGATGGATAAAAAATAAAATTAAGGATTGGATTGTTTGGGATAAGAGAAGGGTAGATGGGGTATATTTGGAGAAGAAGTTGATTGCAGAGCTGGAAAGACTTGCAGATGATAGAGCGCTCTGGCCGGAAGAACTGTCACTCCGATCGGAGTGTATACAATTCGTTTTGGAGGCGGAAAGACTTAAGCAAATGGATACATAGCAGAAATCGAGGTCGAGATGGGCATTGGATGGTGACGAAAATTCTTCCTTTTTTCATAGTATCGTAAATTCGAATCTGTCTAATAATAGAATTAATGGTTTAAATGATAACGGGGCTTGGATTACAAACCCGGTGGAGATTAAAGAAAAATTCTTTGAATTTTTCTTAAATCAATTCACTGAACCAGTGGGGGTACGGCCTCTGTTATCATGCCCAAATTTGGTGTCCATCTCGGATAGAGAGGCGGAGCAGTTAATTGCTCCATTCTCCCTATTGGAAATAAAGGAGGCGGTTTGGGATTGTGATGGAGATAGAGCCCCCGGGCCGGACGGCTTCAATTTCAAGTTCATAAAACGGTTCTGGGACGGGTTCCAACATGATTTTGTTAGACTCTTTAACAAGTTTTTTGCAGATGGAGACTTAAATCGCTGTTGTACATCATCTTTTGTTGCCCTAATTCCCAAGGTTAAAGATCCGAGCTCACCATCGGATTTTAGGCCTATTAGCCTCATTGGAGTGATTAACAAGGTTATCTCCAAAGTGTTGGTAAACCGCCTCAAAAGTGTTATGGGAAAAATAATATCGGAGGAACAATCGGCGTTTTTGGCCGGAAGAAACATCATGGATGGTCCACTTATCCTAAATGAACTTGTGGCTTGGATGAAGGTGAAAAAGAAGAAAGGATTGATATTTAAAGTCGATATTCATAAGGCATATGACTCATTGAATTGGAGATTCCTTGACTCGATTATGGGTCAAATGAATTTTCCGGCTCGTTGGAGGGTTTGGGTCATGGCAACATTATCCACCGCTCGTGCCTCGGTTCTAGTGAATGGATCCCCAACTATGGAATTCGAGTGTTCACGGGGTCTAAGGCAAGGATCCGCTTTCGCCTTTCCTTTTTGTCATTGCTATGGAAGCTTTATCCGGAATCATGAAACAAGCAACTTCGATTGGGTTATATAAGGGCATTGTATGCAACGGGCCGACAATATCTCATTTCCTTTATGCCGATGATGTTATTTTTCTTGGGGAATGGTCGAAAGAAAATGCTAGTAATCTTCGACGTATCCTTAGATGTTTCTACTTGGCATCGGGGTTAAAGGTAAACTTATCGAAAAGCAGTGTGTATGGGGTTGGCATAAATCAACAGGAGATTCAACACATGGCGACCTTCCTTGGATGCAAAAGTGGTAGTTTTCCTTTTAAACATTTGGGGTTGGTCATCGGAGCAAATATGAACCTAGTTAAAAATTGGAAGCCTATTATTGACATTTTTAAAAACCGCCTGGCAATTTGGAAAGCGAAACAACTCTCTTATGGGGGTAGGGTCACGCTTTTGAAGTCGGTTTTAAATGCCCTACCAACTTATTTTTTCTCTCTTTATAAAGCTCCAATTCAAGTGCTTGATGCTCTAGATAGGCTGAGAAGAGTATTTTTCTGGGGAGGGTCCGAAGAAAAAGCAAAAATGAATTGGATGGCATGGGACAATGTTATCGGTCCGGTTGAGTATGGGGGGTTGGGTTTCGGCTCATTAAAAGATGCAAATCTAGCTATGTTGGCGAAATGGTGGTGGAGATTTAAAGCGGAAGGCAAGGGGCTTTGGCGAAGGGTAGTTTGGGCAATTCATCACAACTCGCGATCGTGGTCGGCTATACCGGCAAAGATTTCTATGTCGGGGCAATGGAAACAAATTCACAATATTCATTTTTCGCTACAACAAATGGGGATTGATTTAAAAACAGGAATTCGGAACAAGGTGGGCAATGGGAGAAACACCAGTTTTTGGCTCGACTTGTGGGTCGGAAACAATCCCCTGCAGTGTCGTTTTCCTGCTCTGTTCAGGTTAGAAAAACAAAAAATATGCAATGTTTCGGACCGCATTCGCTGGGTAAATGGTGTGACTCATTTCAGTTGGGATTGGGCCAGGCCCATATCACACGGGGTGGAGTCAGCAGAATTCGATTCTATGGCAGCCTTGCTAGCTACAGTGACGTTGTCTGATGCCACAGATGCAGTTATATGGGGTTTTGACCCGTCGGGGGTCTTTTCGGTTGGGAGCGTCAAGTCGATTTTAAAAGTTTACAATAGAACGATTCCAAATTATGTTTTTTCGTGGAGTAAATGGATTCCAAAAAAAGTTGGAATCGTTGCTTGGCGAGCTGTAAAGGAACGTCTCCCAACCCGTATGGCTCTAGCATCCAGGAATATAGGCGTAAACTCGGTTAGTTGTGCCTTTTGTGGAGATTATGCGGAAACAAGCGAACACCTTTTTGTTTCGTGTCAATTCACCCAAACAATCTGGTCCCTTATTGCACAGTGGGTAAAAATCCCCATGTTTTTTGCTTTTAGCATAAGGGACATTCTTGGCCTTCACAATTACTTGCCATTATCTGCATATAAGAAAAAGTGCTTCCAAGCCGTCGCCCAGGTTACAATTTGGAGTGTGTGGGCCGCCAGGAATAAATTAATTTTTAACGGCACGTTTCCGGATATTTCGACGCTCATGGAGGAAGTAAAGGCCATGAGTTTCCTATGGGTGAGAAATCGCTCTAAAGATCCGGCAATAATCTGGGAAAATTGGAGAAGGTTCGAAGGATTTGGTTGAGGAGTTTTCTGGTTTTGTTTTTTTCACTTTTGGTTCTGTTTGGTTGTTTTTGTTTGGAGAAGTGCAGCTTCTTGGCTGGGATGTTTCTGTCACCAGTTTTGTTTTTGTTTTCCTTGGTGCATCTTTTGGTGACTTTCATGTAATTTTGGTGTAGCGACTTGCTAATTAATAAAGAGTTTTGTTGGCCGTTCAAAAAAAAATATGTATGGGTAAACAACGACTCCTATTCACGATCCCATATTTCGAGGATGTGCATGCTCCACTACTCTAATAAATGCAGCTCAACTTTTTTTGAAAGTTAAATGCAGCTCAACTATTCTAGTAATGTAGGAGCAACGATTATTAAATAATATGTGCATGAAAAATACTTATTCAAACAAACTAAACACGGAAAAATAAAAAATGCAGCAACGGTTCGAAGACTGCAATCCAGTAACCTTGTGAGCTTCCTGAGAATTCTTTTGGGCCTGTCAGCAGGCCCGGTGTCCTTGTGGCCCGTATCAACTGCCTTCCCCTTCAAAACAAGCTCGTCCTCGAGCTCGATTTCAAAATCTGGAAATCTGATGCAGAAGTCTTCATAAGGTTCCCAAGTAGCTTTCGTGGGTTCATGATTCTTCCATCCAACCAGGACTTGTAACTTACCGAGCATCCGACGACGATGGTCCACAATGTGGCTTTGAAATAGTTGTGAGGACTCGAACTCTGGTAGGGATGGTAGCGGAATAGGTTCCAAGTCTCCTTTGGCCTCGCGTTGAGAATTCAGGTGTCTTGTCCAAGCCTGGAAAAACGTGCCTTTTAGGCCTTAACGAAATAGATAATGTAAACTATTTTTTTTTTCGCTCATTGATATTTTTTTACAACTAAAATGGGTATTGGGCTAATACCTAATAGACTTAAGTTATAAATTTTAGATTGATCGTTTGGGCCTAAGATATAAGTTTATGTTTTATATGGGTTTTCTATTTTAATATAAAATATATATATATATAACCTATATATATAGGTTTTTTTTTATAGAAAACTAGTAATAAGACGCGCGCGCATTGCGGCGCGGGTACTTCGCAAATATCGAATGGATTAGTTCAAGCGTTATGTGATGTGTTAACCATATGAAAACGCACGTTTTGACTTATCCGATTGAACTTAATGTATCCTATCGTTGCATTGAGATTCGATCAAAACGTAACGTAAATCGAATTTATATTGTACAATCATAAAGTATTATACACGAACCGACTAACTCGAATTTATATCGTAAGGCCAAAAACTCTCGAGGGGGTCAAAGTGGCATTTACAAAGTTCGTAAGAAGTTAAGTTAGTTAAAAATTGCATTTCCTAAATTTAAGGGCTAAGAAAGGGTAAAGATAAAATTTGATAAAGTTTTGGGGAAGAAGGAAATTATAACAAAGTTGGGGCTGAAAAGGAAACTACGACAAAGTTAGGTTGTCAAAAGCAAACTATTTGTAAAATGAAGTAGTAGTTTAGGGACTAAATTTGTCATTTTATGAAACTTTAAAGCTACCAAAGTCAAGGGGCTAAAATTGCAATATCGTAAAAGTATGGGGGAGGTACTCAAGCGTTATGTGATGTGTTAACCATAAGAAAAACACGTTTTGACGTATCCGATTGAACTCAATGTATCATATAGTTGCATTGCGATTGGATTAAAAGGTAACGTAAATCGAATTTATATCGTACAATCATAATGTATTATACGCGACCCGACTAACTCGAATTTATATCGCCAAGCCAAAAATTCTCGAGGGGGTTAAAGTGGCATTTACAAAGTTCATAAAAAGTTAAGTGGTTAAAATTTCATTTCCTAAACTTAAGGGCTAGGAAATGGTAAAGATAAAATTTGATAAAGTTTTTGGGCAAGAAGGAAAGTATAACAAAGTTGTGGCTGAAAAGGAAACTACGACAAAGTTGAGGTGTCAAAAGCAAACTATATATAAAATAGCGTAGTAGTTTAGGGACTAAATTTACCATTTTATGAAACTTTGAAGGTACCAAAGTCAATGGCCTAAAATTGCAATACCGTAAAAGTATGAGCGGAAATAATACCTTTTCAATCGTATATTATTTTATTAGTTTAATTGTTTATAGTTAATGACATAAAGTATTTAAAATGTCAAACGCTTTTGTATTTGATAGAATATTGTTGTGCATGGATAAAATAAATTTTTGAGAGTTTTCGGTGGTTATACCACCGACTTTCTGATTTAAGATATAGTATAATATAATGTGCCCCCGTGATAAAAAAAAAAAGAGAAAGGCCGGGAGTCTTCTGGAACCAGTTAGCCATACAGTGCTAGAGTAGGGAACGAATCCTTTGAAGTTCCAAAAGAATTGCGTCAATTGAGGGCACAACAGAATTTCCCCGTTTGTATCTATTCACCTTTGGAACCGGTTGGCCATACAATGCTTAGAACGGACTCATGTTGATCGAACTGTGATAAGACGTATTGTACCAATCCTCCGTCAAATACATGTGTTTGCTCCAAGCTCTGGGTTCATCACCTATAAATGAAGCTTGGTGCCGAATTTGCTTAAAAAGTTCCCTCCAGAAATTGCTAAGAAATATAGGATCACGATCAGTAAGAATGCTCTCTCTGAGGACATGGTCCAGGATAGAAGTTCGTAGAGACATAGGATTAAGGTTAAAGACGTTAGGCTATGTTATTACGGGTGTAGATTTATTTTTTATCACTTATTTTTTTCTACACTGTTAGGGGGACTTTGCTTGTGGTTATCTTCTTGCTTTTATGTATATGTTATTCTGGGAGATCATATGTGTCTCTATTTTTCTATGTTACTCTTTCAATGCTTCTTGTACTATTTGGTATTTGCCTATTTATATATTTATAGTGTACGTGTCGTGGCGCCGGGGGTCTCTCTGGAATCAGCCTTTTATCTCTAGAGATAGGGGTAAGGTTTGCCTACATCCTACCCTCCCCATACCCTTACCAATAGCATCGCTAAAAAAAATACTCGAGGGGTTTATTGGGTACGGTTGTTGTTGTTGGTCAGTAACAATGCTTCGAGGGATCCTGTGGAGTCAGTAAATCTGCTAATCTGCTGGAGAAACAGTGTGGCTAACATCACAACCCCGGTGGTAGAATGATCAAATGTGCAAACTTAGAAAAACGGTCTACAACGACCGAAATGGTAAACTTTGTTAGGGTATCGAATCAAAGTAGGCTCGAGCGGAAGCGGAACAAACACACACACACTAGCAGAAAATAAAGGACACGAGAATTTACGTGGTTCTGTCAAGGTGACCTACATCCACGGGTTGCAACTAGGGTTAGGATTTTATTTCAGAGGTGATACCAATTACAAAGGACCTATCAACTATTTATAATACCCAAATTATGGTTTACAACTTGTTGACCAAGAAAAGGTAAAATAGGAAACTGTATGGCTTAACAAAATTAGCGTATCTGCTTCATGATAGTGCATCCCACATATTAGAGCATCTATCATTACAGTATCTATAGAGCATCTACCATTCGCGCATGCTCTATTCTGTTTCACTGCATTTTGCAACTATAAAGCCTACATATCTAACAATCTCCTACTTGGAGGCTTTGCATAAACCACAAAGTCTTTCCAAGTAAACCCATCACCAGTTCAAGTCTTCCAAGCCTCCAGTTCCCAAGAACAAGCTAAGACTTCAGTCACACCCAAGCCACCTAGTTGCAACCACACCTCTCATCAAGTACCTGAGAGACCAGTTGAAGCTCCCACAAGCTCCAACCCAACAGTCTTATCAGACCCATTCTCTATCTCAACTGGCTTGCACACTTCACCAGCTCCAGAGATACACCGAGAATTAATACCACTCTCCACATTTTGCAAACTATTTCCAAGAGAGCTTTTTTCTTCAGTCGGAATCTTCGTCTTCAAAACCCAACGGTTCTTTGTGATTGTACCCGGAACATGACCCGTGCTCCCACTATCACCAAATCCCCTGACTGGCTTAAACTTAGACCCCCGACCACATTCAACTGACATCCCCAAAGCACCAGGATTCAAGTTCGCAAATTGAACCCTCTTCCGCTTACTAGATTTAGTGAACCAGACTTTATGTTGTACAGGGACGGCTACTCCCTCAACAGGTATCTCAACTAGATACAACGATCCTCGTCTCCTCCCACAGGCAACAACAAGATTTCCATCAATCACCTTCCACTTCCCACCACCAAACTTAACATCTGGTCCCTGTTTATCCAGTTGACTAACAGAAATAAGTTTCTTCGTTAAACCTGGAATTACCCTGACGTTCTTTAAGTTCCATGTAGTTCCCAGTGGAGTCTTCAGATTGACATCTCCCATACCCGTAACATTAAGACTATGACCGTTAGCTAATCGTACCTTTCCAAAGTCTCCTTTTTTCAGATTCACCATCGTCTCCCCGCTGTGCATGGCGTGAAACGAAAAACCAGAATCCATAGCCCAAGAATCTATAGACTCTTCACAGCAAACCAGTACATCACCGTCAGATTCATCTGACACAACACTGTTTTCATGCTGGCTACCATCCTCTTTCTTAGGATCAGGACACTCGTTTTTAACATGCCCATTTTCACCACAGTTCCAGCACCTCACATTCTTCCCAGCTTTAGACAAGCTTTTCCCACGACTCCCACTGCTTTTGTTATTACCTTTTCCCCTGCTAACACTGAGCATACCAGAAGTGGATCCTCCACTAGTGTTCCTCCGGCTAACGTCTTCACCCAAAACACTATCCCGGACCCGATCAAACTTCAAATTTCCAGTTCCAGCAGTTTTAGTGACCGTTGTCACAAATCCTGACCAGCTATTACGTAAGGAAGATAACAAAACCACAGCCTGAGTGTCATCATCCAACTTCATGCCCACAGTTTCTAACCTGGACAAAATTGAATTCTCGTTAATGTGATCAGCAACTGAACTGCCCTCGTTCATCCTCATATTAAACAGTTCCCTCATCAAGAATACCCTATTATCGACAGACAGCTTCTCATACATATTTGACAGAACTGCTAATATATCATGAGCAGTTGTTTCTTTCATGATATTAAATGCAACACTCCTCGTCAAAGCTAATGTAATTTTACCTCTTGCCTTTTTGTCCTTTGAGTTCTAGATTGCTTCGGCAGCTTTATCCACCAGCAGGTTTTTCTTCCAGTACCACATCCAAATCGCATTCACCAAGCAACGCCTCTATTTGCATTATGCACCATGCAAAATCAGTACCGTTGAACTTCTCGATTCGGAAATTCCCGTCTTCAGCCATAACAAACGAGAAAACCAGAAGAAAAAAAAACAAGGAACTAAGCACACGAAACCAACGACTTCTCTTGCAAACCGTGTGAACCGTGTATTTGACTAAACCTTTGGCTCTGATACCACTTGTTAGGGTATCGGATCAGAGTAGGCTCGAGCCTCGAGCGGAAGCGGAACAAACACACACACACTAGCAGAAAATAAAGGACATGAGAATTTACGTGGTTCGGTCAAGGTGACCTACGTCCACGGGTTGCAACTAGGGTTAGGATTTTATTTCTGAGGTGATACCAATTACAAAGGACCTATCAACTATTTATAATACACAAATTAGGGTTTACAACTTGTTAACCAAGAAAAGGTAAAATAGGAAACTGTATGGCTTAACAAAATTAGCGTATCTGCTCCATAATAACGCAATCCACATATTAGAGCATCTGTTAGAGCATCTATCATTACAGTATCTATAGAGCATCTACCATTCGCGCATGCTCTATTTTGTTTCACTGCATTCTACAACTACAAAGCCTACATATCTAACGAACTTGCATTGCGATAGTGGATGGCTGGTAATCAAATCCATTGACACATCTTGCCAGATGGTGGATGGTAACAATGAGGATTATAAGAGGTCGTAAGGCTTATGTGTCGGATACTTGATTTGTTGACACACGTGGCACCGGCGGATGCAACCAGTGACATCAACTTTAAGTTTAGGCCAACTAAAACCGCATCTAACCATTTAATGGTGACCCGCAAATGTGATGCATGAAATTCTTGCAGCCAAACTGACCTAAGTGGAAGGGATTCAGGTATTAAAATTCAATGTTGGTGATATACAAGGCCTTCCGTGAATGTAAATTGCTTAGCTATGGTAGCCATGTTAGCAGGTCTTTCCCTGGTGTGGAGGAATAAAACTTTTTTAAATCATGGAACCATTATGGACTTGCCATTACTTGAGGAGTTTCCACACGACTAAGGGCTTCGGCTACCTTGTTTTCTTTCCCCGGCTTGTAGTAAATCGAACCCAATTAGTTTTGTTGCCCATTTATAGTGTTTGGGCGTCTAAACAACATGTGACAATGAGTGTTCTAAACTTTTTTGATCTGTGAAAATATTCAACTTTCGTCCCAGAAAATATTGTCTCCATTTCTTGACTGACTCTGTGATCGCGTAAAGTTCCTGAACATAGGCAAATACAACCTGCATTCTTGACCACAACTTTTTACTATAAAAAATGATATAGGACGGTCGCCTTGGAATAAAAACTGTGCCAATGATGGCTTTGGAAGCATCGGTGGTAACATCTGTAACACCCCGTGTTCAAAAGTCAAAGTACAAGTCAAAGTCAAAGTCAAGGGAAGAAAAGATTGCTAATTGCTATCTGCCTCTCCTTGCTTAATTACTGATTGTACTCTTGATTAAGAATCATTAATCTATTTTAAATCGCCTTAGTTGTATTATGTGGAGTACATGTTAACAAATCGCTATCTAATCGCTATTTAATCGCTAATCAAGTTATCGCTAATCGCATCGCTACCGCATCGCAACCAGAATTATGCGTTCTAGATATTGTTTTACGTGTGTGTGCTAATTATATGATACTTGTGCATGTTTGATTATGTTTTATAGTGATTAATCGCAATCGAAACTCTATCGCATCGCAATCTAATCGCAAACGATAAACGCAAGCTATTTATAGTGATTGTATGTTAGATATGGTAGTTAGGATTAATGGGTAACCCTCTCACATCGCTCACTCGAATCGCATCGCAACGCTCAACGCACGAAACGAAACGCCGAAAGCCAACCCGCGGCCACCACTCGATCAAATGACAATTCGATCGAATGGTCATCCGAACGGATGGCCATCCGATCCGACACCTTCGCGCACCCTATTTCCTCTTTTGGAAACCCTATAAAGACCCCCTGTCACATCATTTGTGATGTGACAGCTCCCATCCTCCGACCAGCTCGTTCCAACCCACTTTTCTCTCGATTTCTTGCGATTCCGGTAAGTTTCTAGCTCAAACCTTGTACTTCTATAATCTACACGCAATTCTCCATCTTTTTCACCATTAAATCTTCACTTTTATCCATGAAATCATCGGGTTTGAGGTGTTCTAGGGTGATGTCATCATGGAGTTCCTATGAGCTTCATAGTTTGGCTTCATTCCACCAAGAACAACCCAGATCTAAAGGATTTCCACATGATTAAACAACGTCTTCGCATAAATCTAAACGTTTTCAAGATAAAAAGGATTGAAAGATGGTATATCTACTTTCTTTCAACTCTTTTACACTCAATGCACTCAAAACAGACAGAATCAGAGCTAGTTCAGGCCCTCTACTCATTCTTAGTGATGTGTCGGTTCAAGATCTGATTTATGCCGAAGAGACAACCGACTTCGGGTTGAACATGTACAAACCATCAAGAACACTTAACTGGTCAGATTGGGGTGATTCCCGTCCGATCGGATGGCTTGGGCTTGGTGGAGTTCTGGTTGTTTAGCACGAGGTCATACCGTCTAGATCAAACCGCAAACTTTCAAACTTAACAAATTTAAAAAACGAACAAGCAAGTGAACGGACCGCCGTCCGATCAGATTGCTATCCGATCGAACGACGATTCGATCAGAGGCATATACCATCTACACATGAACATATTTAAACAAACTGCATCATCCACTCGGACCGCCATCCTAGCGGACGGCCTTCCGCCTGGATGACCATCCGAATGGGTGACCTGAATGGTAATGATACTTCTCTTTTTATAAAATGCTACAATGAAAACTTCAAAGCCATCATACACAAACACATCCATCTCAAACAAGTGGTCACCGACCGAATGGCTAACCGATCAGATGACACTTCGACACACTCTCTCTTGCACTGTTTTACGTGCCACTTATCGCTTACCGTTAACGTTCTGTAACTAGGCTGACTCTCTCTCCAGCGCTCCCTTCAATCCATCATCGCTATGAGTATACTCGATCTATTTTTGCTTAACGCACTTTTGGGTGTTACATACGTTACTTATTCTAAATCACATCGACACACAACGCAAACACTATTTATACGCTGACCATTATTGCATGTTACGTGTTACTCGATGAATGCTTGTATGTTATGTTAACACAGTGATTGTTGCATGACGCCTTAGCAACGATAGTACTATTTGTTTGGACTCAGCACCTGTCTTGGATAGGAGTTGTTAAGGTTACCTCTTCATGTGTCACAGTGGTGATATGTGTTGCGCATTCTATAACTCGCAGTCTAGTCTGTGCATATTTCATTGTCGATAACCTACTAGCTTCACACTTGTTACATGCTGGTTATGCGTAAATGATTTCGAACTCTGTTATTACTACTAAACTTGTATGCTCACCTTTACACTATGTTTATTGACCGTTATTTTAACGTATGTGACAGGTGTTTGAAATGCTAGGAATGCTGTGCCATGATGAATCAAGCTAGGGGTCTAGTTATGTCACGCTTAAATCTGAGTTGTCGGATCAGAGTTTGTTTTTGAGACAATTATTTGTAATAACTGTTTTATTTGGATATGTTGTGGTATGGGACAAGACGTTTAAATATCTGGTAATTAATAGTTGTTATGGATACTCATGCACAATCTGTTTCGCTCAGTGCCGCGCCCCGATGTTTCCGTCATCGGTTGGGGTGTGACAGATTGGTATCATAGCCATAACTATAGGGAATTAGGCAAGACTCGACCTAGTCCGGGTCGATGTCTTAGAAACGACCTAGTCTAGAGCTTAAGTACCAACAGGAGTCTTGCACGAGCCTATTTGCTATTCTCGCTTACACTCGCTGTACATCACACTCTTGCGCAAGCATCGCATACTACCGCTTCGCGCAAGGTCAGTCTTTCCTAAGACTGGTAACTCGCACAATTTTCAAAAAAAAATCTTGTTTAAGGCAAGGCGATTAGGTCGAGAATAGGTGTGAAAGCCGTGAACTCTCGACTAAATCCCTCGCCTAACGCAACTTTTTACTACAAACACGAGAATTTACGTTGAATCAGGAGTGAAATCCATACTTCGACGCAGACTTTCTCTATTTTCCATCACTCAACCAGGAATGCAGTTGTTAAGTTAGGGGTGAAACCCGCATCTTAACGACGCGTTCTGCTCTATATTTTGGGTTTTACAATGATCTCACCAAGGTCTCGACGGACTCCAATGACTTGAGACGCATTGATACTGGAAGGATGCGTGCCGATTGCCCAGAATCGAGGCAAGAGCACAGTCCTGAAGGCCAAGTGTGTACTTAAAGTCCTTGAGAATAGTCGAACCACCTTGGGCAGTCCAAGTCTAGCACACCCGAGACATTCTATTCGATTTTTTAAGTGTTTCGATTCTGGATTCGCGCCCGCTGACTTTGTGATTTATCGCATTTATGATGATTTTATGACTTTATGTGTTCACATATGTTTCGGTTTTGGTGACTTACTCGCTTTTCGTGCACGACACGCACTGCTATTCACATCTCAAAACACCAACAAATCGCTTGTGTTATTCGCAAACATTACTCGCTATTCGCAATCGCTATGCTAAATCGCTACACGCTGCTGTGAATTATAGGTGAATACGTGCAAAATATGTGCTTAAGTTAGTTTATGGGCTTACATGCTTATGTGTTTATGTGATTCTGTGAGTATGTGCCTACGTGATTTTGTGAATTGATGTGTTCCTGAGCTTTATGGTAAATCGATAGTCTACACTAGGCCCTAGTATAATCTATGGTTAATCGAAATTGTCTTGAGTCCTATGGCGATGTCTGCTGCAGACAATGTCGTCATCTGGATCACTTCGCTCCCGCGCTGCTAAACGTAAACTCGCCGATAAGCGACTCGCTTCACTCGTCGCAAGTCAAGTTGTTAAAGTAATTCCGCAGATTGTGAGTGAGTTAAACGAGAACGCCAGCAAATCTTCGAAAGAATCCAGGACAGATTCTCCCAAAACAGCTTTTAGCTTCAAGCAGTTCAAAGCCTGCGGTCCAAAAGAGTTTACTGGCGAAGATGGGCCTACGACCATGTTTCAATGGTTTGACTCTATCGAAGTCACCCTGCACCAGAGTGGCTGTCCAGAGGACCTCCGCACTGTCAATGCTACCGGCGTCTTCCAATCCCGCGCTCTTGATTGGTGGATGGCCTAAAGAAACAAGCGAGGAAACGATGCAGCTTTCGGATTGTCTTGGGATGAGTTGAAGAACATCATCATGCAAGAGTTCTGCCCTCCCCATGAACTCCAAAAGCTTGAGGATGAATTCTGGCACATTAAGCAGGATGGTGGAGATAACGCTGGTTTAACTGCTCGCTTCAAGCAGTTGAGTATCATCTGTCCCGGTCAGGTTACTACCCCGGAGATTACGATCAAGAAATACATCTGCGCGCTGCCGGATTGTGTTGCAGACTTTTTGCAAGCTGCAAAGACGACGACTATCGAGGAAACCTACCTGCTCTCCGCTGAGATCAATGACAAGCGAGTCAGGTCTGGTTATTTCGATAAAGCTGCTAAGAGTCTTCACCAAGCAACCACCGCTTCCACTGCTGAAGCAACCGCCGCACCACAATCTTCCAAGCTCTCACGTCGCAAGAAGAAGAACAGCAACTCCAGCAACAAGAACTTTGCAGTGACTGCCGCACAACCACAAGCTATACCAGCCCAACCGAAACCCCAACACCGCCAAGTAGCGACTCCTGTGGCCAATGCACCGCCTGCCAAGCGTGCATACACTGGACCACACCCGCTCTGCCCTACTTGTACTTATCATCATCTGATTGGTAGCGCATGCCGGTTCTGTGTTCACTGCAATATGTACGGCCACTTCACCGCTAACTGCCATACCGGTCCACGTCAAGCTCTAGTCCCAGCTCAAGCTCCTGCTTTACCAGCTCCGCAAGGACAGCAAGCAGCTCCTGCTCACGCAAGAGCTTGCTTTGCGTGTGGTGATCCCAACCACTTCGCAAATGTCTGCCCCAACAGAGTGGTCAAGCAAGAGCCACAGCAGTAGGAGCAGCCCGCACCGCAACAACAATAACAGCAGCAGCAGCAGCCAGCTCAGCAAGCAGCCCGCGAGCGAGTCTTCAACATCAACGCCCATCAGGCTCAGGCAGACAACAACGTTGTTAATGGTACGTTTCTCGTAAATGGTATATATGCTTCGTGTTTATTTGATACTGGATACGATAACTGTTTTGTGTCGTTTGAATTCGAAAGGCTCCTAAATCGTAAACGCGCTAACCTCCCCTCGAAATTTGACGTTGAAGTTGCCACTGGAAGAACCGTCACCGTCAGTTCTGTTCTGTTCTGCGTGACTGTACCCTTGATCTCAACGGTCACGTTTTCCCGATAAACCTTATACCGATGCAACTCGGAAGCTTCGATGTCATAGTAGGTATGGATTTCCTTTGGGAAAATCATGCTGAAATTGTTTGTTTAGACAAGATGATTCGTTTCTCTCTCGCGAATGGTGATCAATTATGTGTTTATGGCGAAGTCGCTTCGAAGAAGTTACAACTCATGTCGTGTGTCTGAGCTAGCAAGTATTTCCGTAAGGAATACCAAGCTTTCTTGGCACACATTGTAGTAGCAGAGAAGGAGAAGAAAAAGGAAATTAAGGAGGTAGATCAGGTGCCTGTAGTTCATGATTTTCCTCTCGTAATCCTTGACGATCTTCCGGGATTACCTCCCACTCGTGATATCGATTTCCGAATCGACCTCATTCCTGGAGCAAATCCTGTTGCTAGAGCGCCTTATCGCCTCGCTCCTTCCAAAATGCGCGAACTTTCGAGTCAGCTCCAGGAACTACTTGATAAAGGCTTTATTCGCCCTAGCACCTCTCCTTGGGGTGCACCTGTCCTTTTCGTCAAAACGAAGGACGGATCGTTCCAGATGTGCATCGATTATAGGGAATTGAATAAACTTACTATCAAGAATCGCTATCCCTTGCCTCGAATTGATGACTTATTTGATCAGCTACAAGGTGCTACGTGTTTTTCGAAGATCGATCTACGTTCAGGCTACCATCAGTGAAGAATTCAAGAGGAGGATATACCCAAAACCACATTCCGAACCCGTTATGGTCATTATGAATTTGTTGTTATGCCTTTTGGATTGACTAACACCCCGCAGTCTTCATGGATCTAATGAATCGAGTGTGTAAACCCTATCTTGACCGCTTCGTCATCGTATTCATCGATGATATCCTAATCTATTCCAAATCAAAAGCCGAACATGCGCAACATCTCCGTTTGGTTCTTGAGTTACTCCAGGGAAACCGTCTTTATGCCAAGTTCTCCAAGTGTGAATTCTGGCTTGAGGAGGTCCAATTCTTGGGTCACATTGTCAATAGTCAAGGAATTCATGTCGATCCTGCGATGATCGAAGCTATTAAGAGTTGGGTCACACCAAAGAACCCGTCTGAAGTTCGTTCATTTCTCGGATTGGCGGGTTACTATCGCCGATTCATCGCAGACTTTTCGAAAATCGCTGTACCCCTCACCTCTCTTACGCACAAGGACAAACCTTTTGTTTGGGGAACCAGACAAGAGGAGGCCTTTTAAGCTCTGAAGTCTATGCTTTGTAACGCTCCCATACTCTCTCTACCAAATGGAAACGACGACTTCGTTGTCTATTGCGATGCCTCTAACCTCGGTCTTGGTTGTGTCCTTATGCAACGAGACAAGGTTATCATATACGCATCTCGTCAGCTCAAGATCCACGAGAAGAACTATACCACACACGACCTCGAGCTTGGTGCAGTTGTTTTTGCACTAAAGATTTGGCGACACTATCTTTATGGTATCAAGTGTACGGTCTTCACCGACCATAAGAGCCTACAACACATCTTTAGCCAGAAAGAGATGAATATGCGCCAACGCCGGTGGGTAGAACTACTCAACGATTACGACTGTGAGATTCCTTACCACCCAGGCAAAGCAAACGTTGTCGCTGACGCCCTCAGTCGACGGAGCTATTTGCATAGCGTTCGTAATACTCAAGCCCAGCACCATCTTGAAACTCTTATCCGTGACGCCCAACATGCTTGTTTCACCGAACGCACTCTGAAGAAAGAAAGGATACTCAATAATGGCGAACAACTGGTAATAAATCGAATGGTATCTTTCATTATCTAGACCGAATTTGGATTCCCAAGCGCACTAACTTACGACAAATTTTCCTCGATGAAGCCCACAAGTTGCGATACTCCATTCATCACGGTGCTGATAAAATGTACCAGGACATGCACTACAAGTACTGGTGGCCAGGCATGAAGAAGGATATCGCTATCTACGTTTCGAAATGCCTGACTTGTTTGAAAGTCAAGGCTGAGCATCAACGCCCCTCTGGCTTACTCGTACAACCCGAGATCCCTATGTGGAAATGGGAGAGTATAGCTATGGATTTTATAATGAAACTTTCGCGCACGCCATCAAGTCACGACAGCATCTGGGTTATCGTTGACCGCCTTACTAAATCCGCCCACTTTCTACCGATACGGGAAGACTACAAGGTAGAACGATTGGCACAAATCTACACCGACGAAATTATATGTCGACACGGGACGCCTCGTGACATCATCTCTGACCGCGATGGTCGGTTTACTTCGCGTCTTTGGGAAACGTTTCAATCTGCTCTCGGTACTACTCTTAATCTAAGTACCGTTTTCCATCCACAAACCGACGGTCAGACTAAGCGAACGATTCGTACCCTTGAAGACATGCTTCGCTCGTGTGTAATAGATTTCGGTGGCAATTGGGACGCGCATTTACCTTTAGTCGAATTCTCATACAATAACAGTTATCACTCTAGTATCCAAATGGCACCATTTGAGGCATTAATGTCGATCACCTATTGTATGGCACGAGATCGGAGACGCGCAAATTACCAGTCCTGAGTTATTACAAGAAACGACTGACAAGATCCTCCAAATTCGAGACAATCTTCTGAAAGCTCGGAGTCATCAGAAAAGTTACGCGGATAGACGCCGCAAGCCCCTTGAATTTGACGTTGGCGATCACGTACTCCTAAAGGTTGCACCTTAGAAGGGGGGGGGGTGATCAGATTCGACAAGAAAGGAAAGCTCGCGCCTCGATATGTGGGACCCTTTAAGATTCTGGAAAGGATTGGCAAAGTGGCCTACAAACTCGAACTACCGGAGGAACTGAGTAATGTCCACCCGACTTTCCACGTTTCGAACCACAGAAAGTGTCTGGCCGACCAGGAGTTACACATCCCTCTTGAGGATCTGCAAGTGGACGAAACATTACACTTCGTGGAAAAGCCTATCGAGATCATGGGCCGAGAAACCAAGGTACTCCGACGCTCACGCATTCCCATTGTGAAGGTTCGCTGGGAAGGCAAACGCGGAGCCGAATTCACCTGGGAACTCGAAAGTGACATGAAGGCGAAGTACCCGCAACTGTTTGTTACGACTACTTCTTAAATTTCGAGACAAAATTTCCTAAAGTAGGGGAGGCTGTAACACCTCGTGTTCAAAAGTCAAAGTACAAGTCAAAGTCAAAGTCAAGGGAAAAAAAGATTGCTAATTGCTATCTGCGTCTCCTTGCTTAATTACTGATTGTACTCTTGATTAATAATCATTAATCTATTTTAAATCGCCTTAGTTGTATTATGTGGAGTACATGTTAACAAATCGCTATCTAATCGCCATTTAATCCCTAATCAAGTTATAGCTAATCGCATCACTACCGCATCGCAACCCGAATTATGCATTCTGGATATTGTTTTACGTGGGTGTGCTAATTATATGATACTTGTGCATGTTTGATTATGTTTTATGGTGATTAATCGCAATCGAAACTCTATCGCATCGCAATCTAATCGCAAACGATAAACGCAAGCTATTTATAGTGATTGTATGTTAGATATGGTAGTTAGGATTAATGGGTAACACTATCGCATCGCTCACTCGAATCGCATCGCAACGCTCAACGCACGAAACGAAACACCGAAAGCCAACCCGTGGCCACCACTTGATCGAATAACAATTCGATCGAATGGTCATCCGAACGGATGACCATCCGATCGGATGGCCATCCGATCCGACACCTTCGCACACCCTATTTCCTCTTTTGGAAACCCTATAAAGACGCGCTGTCACATCATTTGTGATGTGACAGCTCCCATCCTCCGACCAGCTCGTTCCAACCCACTTTTCTCTCGATTTCTCGCGATTCCGGTAAGTTTCTAGCTCAAATCGTGTACTTCTATGATCTACACGCAATTCTCCATCTTTGTAAAACCCGTGTGGATCTTTCAATGATATCAAACAACGGCTTGTGTAAGTGCGGAAATCAAACACAAGTTGATTCAAGAAATATAATGCAATCGAAACCAATAATAAACAAACAAACCAGTTTATCTTGCATTCAAAGCTTGAACAATGACTGATACAAGATAACTTGACAAGTTTCGAGTGCCCTCCTATGCGCAACAACTGATCAACCTCAACTCCAAGATTGAGATTTGCTTAAATATAAAACGTATGGGTAAATACCCTAGGCCCATTTGAAACTATCTAGTCTAACCCAAACCATACATATCGACCCAAAACATAAAGCAAACATTTACAAAATCAACCCTTGAACTATGCAATCCTCTATGTATAAACCTTTAGGTTCCAACAATCTCCCCCTAGGTTTATGCATGGAGGATCTTGAGACTTCATCGATTACTGTCACCACCCAAACGATCCTTGAGTCCACCAAATCCTTTTGTGCGAATATGAATGGCTGAAGCAACAGCAGCAGTCCATCCTTTTGCAATTTCTTCATATTTTTCAGTAGCTCTAATTTGATTGCGAGCTAATACTTCCAGATCTTCATAAGCAAGATTCAACAAATCAACTTGATCCACCAAACGAAAGTTTACGTCATCATCACAAACAATCACCGCTTGCCCAAGACGCTCGTCATAAGACCAAAAATGCAAGGTCTTCAAAGCACCTTTTGGAATCTTTTTCACCAAAGGAATCACCTTTTCTTTGTCAGTGGCTGGCCAATGCACAATCTTCATTCGCTTGTTGGTGTATGGATCTCTAATACCTTTAGCAGGCTTAACGATAGACTCTGCAATGTGCATCGAAGGAAAATTACGAGGAACTTCCCTTTGCAGTCTCTCGAAGAACAAATATCCACGACCTCCAGGTCGATCATCGACATAAGGCGATTTAGACAAGTTTATCAAATCAACCTTTGTAAATGTTTGAAACTGAGCCGGATTTTTGTACCATTCGATAGGACCAACTTTCCTTTTGATCCACCATCTTCGTCTGTCGTGATCAAAACCCCAACTGACAACACCAGAGCGATTTCCAACTTTATCATAGAGTGTTTGACCTACATCCATCAGATGATGTGTAGCGTTAGCATCTTCATCGTCTGGATTAAGGTTCTTGTTCTTTAGGATCACAAACTCTCTTTTCTTCTTGATTCTTTCAGCCTTTTCTTTGTCTGCAACTAGATCAGTAACTCTTTTGAAATATTGTTCCATAGCAGCACTTCTCTCAGCATCATCCTTATCAAAGGCTTTCCTTCTATTTTCCACATCAGTAGGATCAGAAAACTCTTGACCAAACTTCTTCTCCAACTTTCCACGTAAATCATAAACCATATTAAACAACAAACTGACATCTCCTTGAAGCTGTTCAATTTGTTGATTCTTTTGCACAATAGTATCTTCAAGTTGGATAATCATGGCGTCTTTATGAATCGAATCTTGTTCGACCACAATTAGTCGTTTCTTCATTTCTCTCATACTAATGAACTCATCATCATCACTTGAATCATCATCAAACGGCATCCTTAACGGCTCTTCAGGTCTCTCACCACTTGAACTGCCAGGCAGGTCATGAATAATTCCAGAAGAACCTGCAGGTTCAGAGATACCAAGTGGCATTGACCCAATGACAGAATCAGAAACAACATTTGTAGCTTGAACATCAGCAGTGGTGGTCTCTAAATCATCTCTTTGAGTGTCAGCATTAAACTCAATGATATCCTCAGTAGTGGTGGTGGTATCAGTGACACTTTTCTCAAAATCGAAATCATATAAGTCATCATCATCTTCAGCAATATTCATGGATTGATCTTTGTTTTGTTCAACATACATTCCGAGTCGAGGATCCCTCCTTTTCCGCTTCAATGGCAATGAATCAGGATCCTTTGGGTTCTCACTAGGCTCTTCATTTGATGATGTAAGATCGGAAGGAGGATTTCCCATCTTATCAGTCACAGACTTTAACAACAAAGCCAAGCTCTCAGCAGTAATCACAGGCGGAACAGTAGAAACAGCAACATCAGCTTCAGTTTCAGGAGGAAGCTCTACATCATCTCCTGAATCACACATAATCTCTATGCCCTCATCGTCAGAGTTGATTGTTAAAATCTCTGTCTCAGGCTCATTATCAACAGCTCCCTGAACATCATGCTCTTCAGCAACCATTGCATTTACTGGAACAGGTTGCACTATCACTGGATCAGCAGCTACATCTTCAGTCTCTGCAAACTGACCAAATTTCTCCAATGGAATTAAACCTTCAAATTTCTTTTATGTACCCTTTTTAGGAGTGAGAGCACCAAAACATGAAGGATCCATGGGTTTTAGTTCCAAGGTGTTTCCAGATCTCTCCAACTCTGAATAACGAGCATTAAGAATCATTTTCAAAAACCTTGGATACATAAGAAACTTGTCCTTTCTAACTCCGATCACATTTCTCTTCATGGCTTCAAAAATATACTTCGAATAATTGAAGGGCTCGTTCGTTATCACACAAACAAGAGCAGCAAACTGTGTGATGTTCAATTGGTCAGTGCCTCCTCTGTTTTCTGTCATACAAAGAATGAACATGTGCACCAATAGACGCCAATAAGGATGCACGAATTTCTTCACCAACGATGGGTACTTTCCTTCATAACTCAATCGAGGCAAAATCGCTTCCACAGTTCCAGCAGGAAGCTCAATAGAATCTGTTTCTTGATCATTGAACTGTAGCACTTCTCTTATCATCTGCTCTGTCACAAAGATAACCTTCTTCTGAATCTCAGCAACAATAGCTCCTTTTCCTTCAAGAACATCGGTCCTTGCACTTTTCCAAAAATCTTGAATAAGACTTTCGTAGACTACTGGATTTTCTCGTAATGCGTGAACAATTCGATAACTATTTAGACCCTTGATCAATGAAGTGTACATCTTCTTGTGCTTCTCCGGAGGTGGTGCTAAATATCCTGCCTGATTGTGAGTCGGAATAAATTTCAGGTCCATATTCTGCACAAAATAAAGTCCATTAGGAACAAGAGAAACTCAGTATACACTTGGCTCAAATTGTTTTAAAATAAACTTTAAAGTCAAATATCAGCACTAGACAGCAGAAACAAGACTCAGATTTAAACATTTTGACTCGAGACCATGTGAGTTTGACTCGAGACCACGAGTCGAGACCG
Organism: Helianthus tuberosus; assembly: GCA_030545235.1. Classification (NCBI taxonomy): domain Eukaryota; kingdom Viridiplantae; phylum Streptophyta; class Magnoliopsida; order Asterales; family Asteraceae; genus Helianthus; species Helianthus tuberosus. The sequence continues at coordinate 39,205,233 of CM060371.1, read as the reverse complement.
TAAGTCGAGACCACAAGGTTTCGAGTCGAGACCTTGTGGTTTCTGATCGAGACTATGAGTCGAGACTAGATGATCTCGAGTCGAGACCCAGTCGAGACCATGAGATTGCGACTCGCAATCACCAGTCTCGAGTCCTTATGTAATCTTGAGTCGAGACCACACAAATAACTTTATTTGCTCAGTTTTTTGATCAAAAACCCAAAACACTCCTTGATTTCTTTGAAGACCAAAATATATTCAAAAACTAGGGTTCATGTTTATCTTCAAATCTTCATAAACTCATCATCAAATCTTCATACCACCTGCAAAACTTCAACAACATCATCAACATACCTTCAAATCTTGATAAGTCAAGACCGGAAAGCACGTCAGAAACAAAGATTTCGTCGGAACAGTGAAAGTGTGCCGGAATTTGAGAGAGAATTTTAGAGGAAACACAGCTGGTCTCGAGTGAGAAATGAGGTCTCGACTCGAGACCTGCCTTTTATATCACACCCTTGGGCCCTTGAAGATGGGCCGAAACCATCTCCGATTCACATTTAATTTAAGGATTTCTTTGATTATTTTTAATATAAGTCAAAAATCCTTTAGAATTTTAACAACCCAATTAACTTTCTGAGCACATTTTACGAACGCAAAAACCTAAAACAAAAATAAAAATAAATAATATAACTATTATTTACAAAAATAAAATTAGGAAATAACGTAATTGCTCAGGGATCAAATCACGAGGTTTCGGGCTTGACTACACTTATCAACACTGATCTACGACTGAATGCTCTAGACAATTGCCAGTATATTTGTCCTCCTAAACTCATCTCCCTAGACCTTTTCCATATAACTGCCTGTAACAAATTTTATCATGTTTTGATTTCTTAACAATGAACACCCAAACAAATACTAATCAAATCCCGGAGTTATATACAACACACTCTATCATGTAAGTAGCTTCCCTACCACATATTTCAAAAGTCCAATCCAGATCTCTGAAATCTTAACTGGGAATAGATTGAGAAGAGAACAGAATAGATCTTAAGCAGAGATGGTATAATATACAGATCAAATGAGTTTTTCTCAGTTTGATATAGGTTTCTTGGGTTTCTTTTGGGCACTTGAGGGCCTCTTTCGGGTGTTTAATTGATCTATAAGACGACAAACGCTCAGCTAGGTCTTTGCTCACGCAAAACAGAAGCTAAACGCTGCCTAGCACCTCCAGGTCTTTGCTCACGCAAAACAGAGGAGATACACTACTTTTTCAGAGAAGATTTCAGAGTCAGATCAAAGTTGTGTGTATCGGGACATCATACAAACATTCAAATAGAAATGAGCTAATTCCAAGTGATTTTCTTTCCTGAGGTCATGTACTAATTTAGTTCTGAACAGAACAGCCGATGTTTCCAGTCTTTAAGGATAGAGCCTACTAACACATCATGCTAAAGTCAAACTGTTTTGATACTGGTCTTACATGAGTCAGCCCTTCACCATACTGGTCTTTATGCACAAATTTAGGGGGGAGAGGGACATATAGATAGATATAGAGTTTAGGGAGAGAAATCTCAGAAAAGAAAAATATAAAAAGAGTTTGATGTATATATATGCATTGTTTTAGGGGGAGAAAATGAGAAAAATACAAAAACATTAGAAAAATGAAAAAGCCAAAAAGATAAATTGCATGATATGGGAAGTGAAATAAATGTTCGTGTTAAAGGGTTTGACTAACACATGTAAGGTGCCATAGCTGAAAAGACTAGGATCTACTGCGATATGTCGATAGGCTTAACGCTCAAAATGATAAAAGATACTAAGTGATATAAACATAATGAACTATGTACCATGTGGGTAACATACCAACGGCGTATGATTTTATGGTCTTAAATCTTGCGTTGATAGATAGCCAACGTCTGAGGTTTCTGGACTTTATATTGTTGAATCATCCGGGGATATCTTGGCTGTCCTTCTGTTGCATCCAGATTATATGCAGACCTAGACACAGTAAGGATATCTTAAAAGATCCCAAGAGGACAAAAACCCTAAGGAATCAAATCTCAAAATGAGAAAATTCCAAATGCTCAAAGAGCCAAATTCGTACCAAAAAGGTATTTGCCTCGCCCTCGTTGGACATAATCATTGGTCGCTCTGCTGTATGAAAGTACTGACCTGTCACCAATGGTCTAACGTTGTAAATCAAAAAAGGATGACATCAGTATACTCACCTGTTACGATGAATCGTTGTGCTTACCTTGATCGTGGGGGTATGCCTTGGAATGGGACACACGGGTATAATAGTATAATATTACCTTAAGCATATCACGAAGTTGAAAATTGAAAGTTGAGCGTTAAAGTTTAAGTGGACAAACATATTGGCAATCGCATAGACCAGTTTGATTAGGTTCGTACTGAAAAGTGTTCCTTAGTCTGCCTGAGAACGAATTTTAATCCCATTGCAATTGTAATTGTATATTATGGTAGTTGTTTATATTTTGAGTTTTTATTTGTTTTTAGCTCTTAAAATTAAAAATTAAAAAAAAAAGCCGAAAAAATTCAAAAATACAAAAATAGTGTCTTGTTTTTCTATAAAACCAAAAATCCAAAAATAGAGTGCTTATTTGTTTTTCTTAAAATTAAAAAAAAATATATAACCGTTCTTGAAGATTTGACTAATCTTAAAAAATTGAAAGAATTTAAATTGTGAAATCCAAGTATAAGTACATGGATGTACCTAGTGTTCATATGGTACCCTCCCTGTTGCATAAGAAATGTTTGCGTATGAGTTTGTGAGCATGTGCAGAACTTGAATTCAATCAAGAAAAGGGGTTGATGAAGATTGGGATGCTGTTAGCTGCTGAAGAAGCATGGAGCATCACAACAATAAGATGTACCTGAGTAAGAAGAACCGGATACAAAACGCCGTCTGACAGTGAAAGCACATTTGAAGAAGTACCATGAACCTGCTTGAAAGACAAAGATTGAAGAAGAAAAGGGCTGTTGAGAATCCTCCTCTCACATTCTTTTTGACAAGATTTTCAAGCAAATGCTGATCGTGATCCTGATATGAAGCTAACCACAAAATCAGAAAAAAGAGACCCAGTGCTGAGAGTTTAGAAGTCAAGAACTTCCACAACATCTGCAGCATAGCGACAACCATAGATTTCGTTGAAGACGTTGCTGAATTCAAATTATGAAGACAATTTGATGGCATCAGTCTAGGGGGAGATTGTTAGGCTCTAAAGTGTGAGACTGACGTATCAAATTAATACAACGGGCTATGGTTACGAACTGGGTCTTACCGGGTTAGTTTATATTAGGTTGTGGACCTTTATAGGTCCCTTGGGCTAAGCTTTAGGCCATGTGGGCGAAGCAGGCCCAAGGGGAGCCCATGTAGGGAAGTGGGCTTGAGTTAGTATAAAAACAAGTTTCTAACTTGTTTTTAGGTTTGAACCTTTGGAACCTCCTAGTTACACAATTCTAGAGAACCAGAGAAGGGGAGGCGATTGGTAGTGGTCTACTCATACCAGACGTTTTTGCTTGTTCAAGTAATCGAAACGTGTGTGAGTTAAAAGTTATTTCGGTGTTCTTTTTTATTTTCATCTTATTTCTTGAATCACCTATTGATTGGATTCCGCACAATCAATAGGTTGTTTGATATCATTGAAAGATCCGGTTTATCGGGACTTACAATCTTTTTCACCATTAAATCTTCATTTTTAACCATGAAATCACCGGGTTTGAGGTGTTCTATGGTGATGTCATCATGGAGTTCCTATGAGCTTCATAGTTTGGCTTCATTCCACCAAGAACAACCCAGATCTAAAGGATTTCCACATGATTAAACAAAGTCTTCGCATAAATCTAAACGTTTTCAAGATAAAAAGGATTGAAAGATGGTTTATCTACTTTATTTCAACTCTTTTACACTCAATGCACTCAAAACCGACAGAATCAGAGCTAGTTCAGGCCTTCTACTCATTCTTAGTGATGTGTCGGTTCAAGATCTGATTTCTGCCGAAGAGACAACCGACTTCGGGTTGAACATGTACAAACCATCAGGAACAGTTAACTGGTCAGATTGGGGTGATTCCCGTCCGATCGGATGGCTTGGGCTTGGTAGAGTTCTGGTTGTTTAGCACGACAAACCGCAAACTTTCAAACTTAACAAATTTAAAAAATGAACAAGCCACTGAACGGACCGCCGTCCGATCGGATTGCTATCCGATCGAAAGACGATTCGATCAGAGGCATATACCATCTACACAGGAACATATTTAAACAAACTGCATCATCCACTCGGACCGCCATCTGAGCGGACGGCCATCCGTCCGGATGACCGTCCGAACGGGTGACCTGAATGGTAAGGATACTTCTCTTTTTATAAAATGCTACAATGAAAACTTCAAAGCCATCATACACAAACACATCCATCTCAAACAAGTGGTCACCGACCGAATGGCTAACCGATCGGATGACCATCCGATCGGATTGCCATCCGATCGGATAACATTTCGACACACTCTCTCTTGCACCGTTTTACGTGCCACTTATCGCTCACCGTTAACGTTCTGTAACTAGGCTGACTCTCTCTCTAGCACTCCCTTCAATCCATCATCGCTGTGTGTATACTCGATCCCTTTTTGCTTAACGCACTTTTGGGTGTTACATACGCTACTTATTCTAAATCACATTGACACACAACGCAAACACTATTTATACGCTGACCATTATTGCATGTTGCGTGTTACTCGATGAATGCTTGTATGTTATGTTAACACAGTGATTGTTGCCTGACGCCTTAGCAACGATAGTACTATTTGTTTGGACTCAGCACATGTCTTGGATAGGAGTTGTTAAGGTTACCTCTTCATGTGTCACAGTGGTGATATGTGTTGCGCATTCTATAACTCGCAGTTTAGTCTGTGCATATTTCATTGTCGATAACCTACTAGCTTCACACTATACTTGTTACATGCTGGTTATGCGTAAACGATTTCGAACTCTATTATTACTACTAAACTTGTATGCTCACCTTTACACTATGTGTATTGACCGCTATTTTAATGTATGTGACAGGTGTTTGAAATGCTAGGAATGATGTGCCATGATGAATCAAGCTAGGGGTCTAGTTGTGTCACGCTTAAATCTGAGTTGTCGGATCAGAGTTTGTTTTTGAGACAATTATTTGTAATAACTATTTTATTTGGATATGTTGTGGTATGGGACATGACGTTTAAATATCTGGTAATTAATAGTTGTTATGGATACTCATGAACAATCTGTTTCGCTCAGTGCCGCGCCCGGATGTTTCCGCCATCGGTTGGGGTGTGACAACATCGGATGCTCGGGAAAAGCCTGGGTGACGAGAATCCAAAAAAACATCGCGGTGAAAAGAGCAAAGAGGTGGTTAAATTGTTGCAGTTCGGAAAAGCCAGTGGTCAGGTTTAAGAGAGTGTTATTGGGTAGGGTTATGGAAACATAGATCCTCACTACACGTTAAGATAAACCATAGGCTTGCTGAAGGGAAGTAGGTTTGATAATGGCAAGTTCCGCTTGAAGGTCTTGTTTAATGCCCGGAGGTAACACTCGATAACCCCTCAATACAATTGCAAAGTTTTTTGAATTCCGCTTGATAAGCCGTGACCGCAGTCGTTTGTTTTAGTTTGAAAAAGTGTCGCTTGATGGTTTTCATAGTCTGAGGGTCAAGTTCAAGAGCTTGTACAATATCCGGCCATGTGCCCAAGAGACCGTTGTTATTGAGATACTTGTACCACCTCAAGACCTCGCCCGTAAAGTAGAAAACAGTTAGGTACAATCATTAGTCATCGGGATTGCGGTAGTAGGTAAAGTAATTGTCGGCTTGGAAGATCCAATCCAACGGATTTGAACCATTGAACATGGGAAGGTTTATATTGGGTGGGCGTTGGTCAGACGAATCGGTTGGTTAGTCTTTAGAGAATGATGGGAAAATAAGGGATTTAGGAGGTACTTTTTCCTTATATAGGATGGTGAGTAGCCGGTTGGAGGTTTCGGTTTGCTGTTTCATTATAGCTTGAAGAGCTTCAAATTGGGCATTTGCACGAGCCTCAGATTGCGCGGTAGTAATGGCGTTATAGGTGAGGAATTAAGCAGATTGATCACAAAGGATTTGGAGGGGATCATCGGTGTGTCTTTACGGGGAGGCATGGTTGGTTGGGATGAATGAAAGCAGCAAACTTTGTAAGGCCTGTATAGTAGGCTAATCTCCGAGAGAAGTTGTAGAGAAAAGGAGACTATGTTTAGGGCAATTTTCTAGTTTTTTTTCCTTCCAAATGCAAAACAATACAAGAATTAAATATGCTTCGCTAAACGACCACTACTCACGTTCCCATATTTTGAGGATGTGCGTGCTCCACTACTGTAAGGGGTAGGGGTGGTTATCAATCACCACCCATTTATCACTCACAACATCCAATCAATTTCCGTCATGTCATCAACCACGATTCCATCACTCATAATCTTTTTTAGTGGAAATGCCATGTGCATTAAGGTTCACGCGTTAACTTTGATGGGTGGCGGTGGTTTGTTCCATTGTTTCACGCGTGGAAATCAAATATCATGATCCCCCACCCCGGGTCCCATAATAAATCTAGCTCCACTACTCTTTTAACGCACTAACAGTAATTAAATATGTGCATGAAACTACTTATTCAAACTAAGGGTATGTTTGGCAGTGGCGGATCTAGGATTCCGACCAAGGGGTAACGTTTTATAAATAAGCCGTAACGAAATCGAAAAACGTCAAATTTTTCCAAAATTTACATAATTTTTCCAAATTTTTTCCGACCAAGGGGTAGCGGGGGTTACCCCTACCAAAGAGGTAGGTCCGCCCCTGATGTTTGGAATGGAGCTTTTAGGAGCTTCAAGCTTTAAGCTTTTGACAAAAAGCTCCTACTCAATAAAAAGCCTTGTTTGGTTGAAGAAACTTGAAGCTTTTAGGTTAGGAGCTTGAAGCTTTTGGTTGAACGCTCCTACTAGTAGCGTTTAGAAGAAGCTACAAGCTTTAGGGAAAAAATGACTATTTTAACCTCTAAATATAATGAACTTTTTAATGCACAAACTTTTAAATTTTTTAGTTATGTCAATTTTAGTCATTTTATACATTTTATTAAAAGCTCCAGCTAATTTGCCAAACACCAAATATATCTAAAAAGCTACAGCTACTAGCTACCAGCTTTCAGCCACCAGCTAACAGCTTCTAGCCACCAGCTACCAGCTACTTTTGCCAAACATACCCTAAATTTGAAAAATAAAAAGTGCAGCAACGGTTTGAAGACTTTAACCCAGTAACCTTGTGGGCTTTGTGAGAGTTCGTTTGGGCCTGACAGTAGGCCTGGTGTCCTTGTGGCCCATATCACTATCACACACAATTACCTCAAAGAATTAATAAAAAAAATGATAAACAAAGACAACTTTTAGCTTTCTAATGGCCTTTTATAACTAATCGGTTAAAAATTGTTAGATATGCTATAACACAAAATTTCAAATAATAATAACAACTAGGCTAGAACTCCGTGTATTACACGGGTTAAATGAATATAACTTTACATATACTAAATAAAAAAAACAAATTCATTTTAAAAAACCCCGTTTCTTACACGGTTGAATAAACAATTTTATATATTAAATAATAAAAATATATATATTTAAGAATCTTGTGTATTATACGGGTAGAATAAATGTATTTTTATATAACAAATAATAATAAATAGTTATATATTTAAAAACCGTGTTACACGCTTTGAATAAATGTAATTTTATATACCAAATAATAAAAATTGATATCTTAAAAAAAAACCCAGTGTATTGCATGGGTTAAATAAATCTAATTTTATATACCAAATAATAAAAAAAAAGTTGTATCTTTAAAACCCCGTGTATTACACAAGTTGAATGAATGTAATTTTATTTACTAAATAATAAAAAAAATATATCTTTAATAAATTCGTTTATTACTTGGGTTGAATGAATCTAATTTTATCTTTCAAATAATAAAAAAGTTATTTTCTATGTTATTATATATTGTTTCAACTATTTAAATATATTAAAGATCTATCATTATTTTCTTATATATATTTATAGATTTTTTATTTTTTTAGTTTTATAATTTTCTTTTCGTATTTTAAATATATAGGTATAAATTTATCCTAGTTGATATATAACTTTTAACTCTACCTATGATTAATATTTGTTACTTAATTTTTAAAGGATTATTCAAGAATAAGATTTAGAGATTTTTTTAGTAGTTTCGTAGTTTTTTTTTCTTATTTTAAATATATACGTATACATTTATCCTACTTGATATACAACTTTTAACTTTACTTATGATTAATATTTATCAACTTAATTTTAAAAGGATTATATTGAAAAATAAGATTTAATATTAAATTCTTATTTATTTAATGAGTAAATTGCCACAATCGTCCTTGAGGTTTAGTTCTGTTTGTCAGTTTAATCCAAAATGACTTTTTTTATGCCAAATAGCCCTTCATCTTTGGCATTTTTTGTCATTTTCATCCAAACCACTAACTTAGTTTACTTTTTCTGTTAAGTTGAATGATATTTGGATTAAACTGTCAAATATAAAACCTTAGGGATGATTTTGGCAATTTACTTAAATTCTTTTTAATTTCTTTTATTTAATTAATTTTGTCACATATATATAAAACAGAATATACATGTCGTTCTTATAAAAAAATTAATATTTTTGTCACATAATTTTTATAAATTTTCATCCAACCACTAACTCAGTTGTTTTTTTTTTCTAGTAAGGTGAAGGATCTTTTTAATTTTACATAGTAAGAGAAAAATTAATTTCCAATATTTTTATATACATCAGTTTTATAAAAATAAACAAATCTTATCATATGTACCAAGTTTGTAATTTATCTTCTACTCTTTTAAGTTCGCACCTAACAAAAAACAGAAGCCACTACCCCACCCCCTATCAAACAACGTATCATTACCAAACCTTAAAATTACCACCAAATAGTAAGTATAATGTCATCAACCAAAAGTTGTTTTACTCAAACCACTCGGAATAAATATTAGTTAGTTACTCTCATAATCTTAATTAGATAAATATTTTATTTCTGCTAACATATTTCTTAGGTGCTCAACACATTTAAAAATATGTAACGTTTTACATTTTTTTCTATCTCTACACTTGATTCAATACTAAAAGTTGTAATCGATTGTTATGTGCTGCACACTATTGATATTTATTTTATATATCGTTTTCTCTTTATAAAATTGATCTATATAAAAAACTGGATATTAATTTCTGTCTTAATTTATAAAATTTAAAACATTGGATGAAAATGACAAAAAATGCCAAAGGTGAAGGGTTGTTTGGCACAAAAAAAGTCGTTTTGAATTAAAATGACAAAAAGGCCTAAACCTTAGGGACGATTTTGGCAATTACACTTATTTAATTAAGATAAATAGGAGAGAATTTTTAAGGATACGATTTAGTATTAATTTATCATTTAATTAATATTAATATAAGATTAGCATGAAAAAGAGACGGGAAACCAAAAAATTAGATGGCTCCAATGAATGACACGTGTCACACATTGATTTACTTTCTTATATCTTATCATATGTACCAAGTTTGTAATTCATCTTCTACTCTTTTAAGTTCGCACCTAACAAAAAACAGAAGCCACTGCCCCCACCCCCTATCAAACGACGTAACGTTACCAAACCTTAAAATTACCCACCAAATAGTAAGTATAATGTTATGAACCAAAAGTTTTTTACTCAAACCACTCGGAGTAAATATTAGTTAGTTACCCTCATAATCTTAATTAGATAAATATTTTATTTCTGACAACATATTTCTTAGGTGCTCAACACATTTAAAAATATGTAACGTTTTACATTTTTTTTCTATCTCTACACTTGATTAAATACTAAAAGTTGTAATCGATTGTTATGTGCTGCACACCATTGATATTATTTTATATATCGTTTTCTCTTTATAAAACTGATCTATATACAAAACTGGATATTAATTTCTGTTTTAATTTATAAAATTTAAAACATTGGATGAAAATGGCAAAAAAATGCCAAAGGTGAAGGGTTGTTTGGCACAAAAAAAAAAGTCGTTTTGAATTAAAATGACAAACTGGCCTAAACCTCACCGATGATTTTGGTAATTTACCCTTATTTAATTAAGATAAATAGGAGAGAAATTTTAAGGATAAGATTTAGTATTAATTTATCATTTAATTAATATTAATATAAGATTAGCATGAAAAAGAGGCGGAAAAACAAAAAATTAGATGGCTTCAATGAATGACATGTGTCACACATTGATTTACTTTATTATATGTATAGATATTAAATAAAAGAGGTTATAAAGTATAATACAAAGAGTACAGTGATAACTTATATAATATCAATTATTAACCTTGCTCTGCTCCTTGTGTTTGTACAATGTGCATTAGTTGTGTGCTTCACATATATGTGTTGTAAATATTTTGGTTATTTTTTGCCCCTTAAATACCTATACCACTTTCACTTTCCACCACTTAACTTAACTTAACTTTCTCTCTTTAAAATATTTTCTTTCTGGATTTTAGAGAGAAGATGTCGCAGCCCCCGACCCCTTGCCCCCAGAGCGGGCGGCCGCGGGATATCACAGAGCGGGTGGTATCGTTGTTTACTAATTTGGCAACAGAAAGTTCATCAGGACCGTAGTTAGGAAATATGTTTATCAGAGTTAAACAACAAACTTTTTGTATATATAATAAGTAAATGGGATAAATCCCAAGTTTTCATTGCAATACTTTAATAGGGATAAACCCTAATTTATTGAAAACAAAATCTTCTTTTTATTTAGGTAACTTTTATAGCCACTTTTCCAAGCCTTCAGTGTTCTCCAGCTGGCTTCTATTAGCTTCACGTTAAGTTACCTGAAACGCGTTTTCAAAAGGTTTTATCAGCAAGAAATACTGGCGAGTGCATCCCAGTTTAATCAAAACAGTTTTATAATTTCACAGTATTGAGAGCGATTACAATGTTTATATCTACACAGTTACTCATTCAGTACTGTCAACACCTGACTTGTGGGTCATTGACTAACTATTTGTCCAATAGTAACGGATTTCAAATAATGTATACAAAACCCCAACATACCGGCAGTAATTGCAGAATACATAGACTCAATCACTGTTAATTATAATTGAAAACATTTGAGGTTTTGTAAAAACAGTTTACAAATAGGTGACAAAAAGTAAGATGTACTCACATTATATACTTAGGTAAAACTAAAGCTTCCTGGTGAATCTCCTGGTTATTATCTATTAAAAATTAAACAATGCACATGTGTTAGTAAGATAAACCAAATCACATTAGTCGTACAACACGAGACAGAACTCCAACGAACTGAGTCAGGAAGAGCCTTGACATGCGTTATGGAGCCCTAGATCAATCGGGTAGGGTAACAAATACATGATCGGGGGTTATAATACTTACAACGAGGCAGAGCTTCGCTTTTTTGGGGGTATTATTCCCGAGAGTTTAGACTATCAGAGAATTTGAGAGAGAAATAGAAAATGAACGTTTGAGAAATGAGGCCGAAGCCTCAATTTATAGGCTGATCTTATGGCGGCTTGCAGCCCGCGACAGCCTGGGGCTAGCCCTTCGCGGCCCGCGACGAAAGTAGGGTAGGTCCTAGGCTTGTCGACTCAAGGGTGTAGGCTCAACACGCATCACGACACGTGGCGCAACATGGTGCCGCCTGGTGTCACCAGGACGCGGCCCGCGACAGACCCAAAGAAATGGGTCGCGCCCCGCGAGAAGATGTAATTCTTTGTTTTTATTTGATTTTTGTAAATATAAAGGTATATTAGGTCCATTTCTCGTATACGGGGTATATTAGGAATGTTAGGGATGTGTTAAGGGGTTTTAGCAGGGTTGTTATATCCTCCTCACCTTGTTTTAGATCTCGTCCTCGAGGTCTACTGGAATAGGTGTGGATATTTCCTTTGCATCTCTAACTTGAGCTCCCAAGTGTATTCTGGTCCTATCTTGGAATCACGTTTCACTATGACCAGAACTAATCTCTTGTGTTTGAGATTCTTGATTTTTCTATCTTCAATCTGAAGGGGTTTCTCTACAAACTTAAGTTTGTCATTTACCTCTATGTCCTGAAGAGGTATCACTAATAATTCGTCTGCTAAGCACTTTTTGAGATTACATACATGAAACACATCATGTATTTCTGCAATTTCCTCTAGCAGTTGTAGCTGATAAGCTACTGGTCCTATTCTTCTAATAATCTCAAAAGGTCCAACATACCTGGGGCTTAGCTTTTCTCTTTTAACGAATCTGACTACTCGTTTCCATGGAGAAACTTTTAACAATACCTTATCTCCAACTTGAACTTCTAATGGTTTTCGTCTGTTATCTGCATAACTCTTTTGACGATCTCGTGCTGCTTTCAATCTTTCCTTGACTTGAATAATCTTGTCCGTTGTTTCTTGTACTATCTCTGGTCCAGATAGTTGCTTTTCTCCAATTTCTGCCCAACAGACTGGAGTTCTGCACTTTCGTCCATAAAGTGCTTCAAATGGTGCAGCATTAATGCTGGTGTAATAGCTGTTATTGTAGGAAAATTCCATTAATGGCAAATGATCATCCCAATTTCCTCCGAAACCAATTACACAGGCTCTAAGGATATCTTCCATCGTATGTATTGTCATTTCGCTTTGTCCCTCCGTTTGAGGATGATAAGCTATACTTAGATTTAACCTGGTTCCAATTTCTTTTTGGAAACTCGTCCAAAAATGAGAAGTAAAACGGCTATCTCTGTCAGATATAATAGATAAAGGAATTCCATGTAATGAAAATATTTCATTTACATATAACTTGGCTAACTGTTCCATACTGAAAGTTTCCTTCATTGGTAAGAAATGAGCAGATTTAGTCAATCTGTCTACAATCACCCAGCTTGTATCATTACCTTTTCGCGTCTTGTGTAATTTGGTAACAAAGTCCATTGTTATAAATTCCCATTTCCATATTGGCATTTCTAATTGCTGTAATAATCCTGAGGGTTTCTGATGTTCAGCTTTAGCCTGTGAACATGTTAGAAATTTAGCAACATAGTTTGCTATATCCTTTTTCATTCCTATCCACCAGAAATTCTTCCTTAAGTCTTGATACCTCTTGTCACTACCGGGATGTATCGTATATTTCGACTTATGGATTTCTTCTAGAATTCTGTGGCGTAGGTTTCCTTGTTTAGGTATCCATATTCATTTCTTATGGAACTTCCAAATTCCATCTGATCCTTATTTTAATTCCTTAATCATTCCTTTTAAACCTTCAGCATCGTCCTTGAATGTTGTTTTCTATACCTTTCTAATTTGCTCATTTAAAACTATTTGCAGATTTAATCTAAGAGAGCGTACTCGTTTTGGCGTTTCATGATACTTTCTACTTAAAGCATCAGCTACTACATTAGCTTTTCCTACATGATACTGGATATCACAATCATAATCGCTAAGAACTTCCATCCAGCGTCTCTGTCTCATATTTAATTCCTTTTGCCCAAAAATTTGACGTTGCATCAACACACATACATATCCTAACTTAGACGCATCACAATAGACTATAAAGTCTTTAGTTCCTTCTGATAATGCGAGTATGGGTGCGTTGGTTAACCATTGCTTAAGAATCCTAAAGGCTTCTTCCGGTTTTAGTCCCCATTCAAACTTAACTGATTTTCAAGTCAGTTTGGTTAATGGAATGGCTATTCTAGAGAAATCTTGGATAAACCGTCTATAATATCCTGCCAGTCCAAGAAAACTTCTTACTTCCGTTGGCGATTCAGGGACTTTCCATTTGGTAATCACCTCGATCTTTGTGGGATCCATATGAATTCCTTCATGATTAACCAGGTGTCCAAGGAATTGCACTTCTTGTAGCCAGAATTCACATTTTGAGAATTTAGCATAAAGCTTCTCTTTTCTCAATAATGTCAGAAGTGTATACAGATGCTCTGCATGTTCCTCTTTACTCTTAGAGTAAATTTGAATATCATCTATAGAGACAATTATGAATTTATCCAGGTGTGGATTACATATCTTGTTCATCATGTCCATAAATGCGGCTGGGAAATTGGTTAAACCAAATGGCATGACTGTAAATTCACAATGACCGTACCTTGTTCTGAAAGCAGTTTTAGGAATGTCCTCTTCCTGTACTTTCAATTGATGATATCCTGAGCGTAAGTCGATCTTAGAAAAGAATCGAGCTCCTTGAAGTTGATCGAACAGATCATCGATTCTCGGTAGTGGTTACCGATTTTTAATCGTAATCTAGTTTAATTCTCGGTAATCAATGCACATACGCATTGATCCGTCTTTCTTCTTGACAAACAAGACCGACGCTCCCCACGGCGATGAACTAGGTTGTATGAAACCTTTGTCAAGAAGTTCGTCCAATTGTTTCTTCAGTTCCTGCATCTCCGTTGGTGCTAGTCGATAGGGTGCCTTGGCAATTGGTGCTGTCCCTGGTGTTAGGTGAATTCTAAATTCAACCTCTCTATCAGGCGGTAATCCAGGTAACTCTTCCGGAAAGACGTTTGTGAATTTAGATACTACAGGGATATCTTTTAACTCTTTTCCTTTAGTGTTAATGATTATGGAAATCATATACACTAGTGCTCCTTTCATTACATAGCTTACAGCTTTCATCACATATATGAATTTTGCTGACCTGGTTGGCTTATCTCCTTTAATTGTGATCTTTTCACCCTTTGGTGTACTTACTTGTACTGACTTTTGATCACATAAAATACTGGCATGATTGGCTACCAACCAATCCATGCCTAATACAATATCGAATCCAGCTAGATTCATTGGGTAAAGGTTAGCAGAGAAATGATGGTTCAGAATTTCTATTCTTGCTCCCTGCAAGATTTCACTAATCTTAATGGATTCTCTGTTTGTCGTCTCTACCAGACAGTCTTGTTAAAGTTTAGTTAATGGTTGGTTGAGAAGTTTGTAGAAAGAAATATTGATAAAACTTTGGTTTGCACCAAAGTCAAATAATACTTTGGCAAAAATATTATTAACTAAAAATGTACCGGCAATCACATCCGGAATCATCTTGGCTTCTTCGACTGTTAGAACGAATGCTCTTGCATTCTTCTTCGCTCCTTCAGTTGCCTTGGCTTTGCTGGTTGCTGCTAGAGCTAGTTTCGGACAGTTCGGTTTGATATGCCCGGTTTCTCCCCAATTGAAGCATAGCCTATTTCTAGGTTTCCTCCTACAATCTTCTTCTTTGTGTCCAGACATTTTGCAAAAGTTGCAGTATATTGAGCATCTTCCAGAGTGCTTCCTTTTACAATACTTGCAGTAGGATGCAGAGGAAGAACCTGTACCTTTCCCACGGTTGGAATTATCGTAGCAAAATTCTTGGGTAAGCCTTTGAGCTAGGTTCTTTCTCTGGTTTTCCTCTTGTGTGCGTATCAATTCATCAGTCAGGGTGTTGGCCAGTTCTACTGCTTCTTCTATGGTTTGTGGCCTAGCTGCCTTGACTACATGTCTGATTTCACTAATTAATCCCCAAATGTGATGGGAGTTAAAACTGGCTCAGGTGAGGCTAAAGTTGGTACTATCCTAGCATATTCAAAGAATATGGTAGTGTAACCCTTGCAGTCTATTCCACTCATTTTATGATTTAGGAATTTATTAGCGATTTGTTCCTTTTCATGAGGAGGACAGAATTTTCTTTCAACTATCTCCTTAAAGTTGGTCCATTCCATATTATAAACTCTGTCACTTCCTCTAGATTGGAGAATAGTATTCCACCATTCTAAGGCTGCATTCTTAAAAAGATTAGAAGCAAACATGATTTTATCTTCATCTGCACATTTGCTTATTTTTATGACTGCTTCTGTCTTTTCTATCCAGCGGAAGGCTGAAATGACTCCTTCATTTCCTGAGAATTCTGTTGGTTTGCAAGACCAGAATTCTTTATAAGAACAACCGTGAGAGACGGTTCTTCTTTTTAGAATAGGTACTTGGATCAGTGGTCCATTATTTTCGTTCACACTGTGAGTTGGTTCATTGGGTGGACATTTACTTCCAATTACATATTTATTATTTTCTGCTTCTTTAACGGTCTTGATAATATATGGCATAACATCTATAATTCCTTGTGCAACTATATGTTGAATGGCACTGTTATCTACTTGGTTTCCGTTATTATCATTATTCTAGTTTTCCTAATTTACTTCGTTGTCCATCTGAATTGGAAACATTTATCAGGTATTAATTATCACGGAATAGGATTTTAATACAAACAATCACACAGACAGATTGATCAAAATGCTCGAACATTGCGACTTTACTCTTTTTATATATCTATGCATCGATTACATATTACAACTGGAAATTAAACACACTAGTAGTTATACATCGATATCTATTTTAGTATATCTATCTTAGTTGGTTTTATATATATATATATATATATATATACTAGACGTATACACACGCGATGCAGCGGGATGACAATTTACAATGCGGTATTCGTTTACTATGAGTTTATCAATTTTCTCGTGATACATTGTATTATACGTTTGTTAAGTTTCTTATTCGTAGCATCCGTGTGTGACGTGTACCATGAGCCTTACAGGCTTTTAAAAAATAACAAACATGCTATTAAGAAAATATCAGTCACAAACATAGTATTTAAAAAAAACGAACACGCGTGTGCCAAAACTGCATTAGCTAGCAATGAATGCTATAAGCAATGTACAACCCGCAATCTATATCCCATCAGATGAAGTAAATTCGAGAAAAAAAAAACTATAGAGTTAATTACTATTTTCGTCCCTGTGGTTTGTTAAAAATCACTATTCCAGTCCATTAGTTTAAAAATTGCGATTTCAGTCCCTGTGGTTTCACTTTCGTAACTATTTCAGTCCACCTCCGTTAACCCCATCCATGTATTCTGTTAAGTACACGTGAATTGACCATAATGCCCTTATTAATAAAAAACAAAAAGATATCTAAATGAGTTAATTACTGTTTTCGTCCATGTGGTTTGTCAAAAATCACTATTTCAGTCCCTGTGGTTTCACTTTCGTAACCATTTCAGTCCAGTCTCCTAACACCATCTATTTTACCGTTAAGTTTTTAATGAAATACCTAAATTACCCTTGTGTTAATTAAATAAAAAAACATGGAAATTTAAAAAATTGTATTCTAGTACCCACTCTTTAAAACACAACCCCATGCTACCCCACCCCACTCCATCCCTACTCTCATTCCGGCAAAAGTTTCCGGTCATCTTCTCCGACATCACAACCCCACCCTCTTAATGTCCGGCGACCCTTTACCTCACCCCAATTAATATCTTCCTAGAAGCATAAATTAAGATAATAACTTTGAAAAATAATGCTTACCTGGACATTTTCTCATTCTAAACTCCAAAATTAAAATTTCGGAACCATATATGTAAAAATAGTGCCAGACTTCTACTTCTACTGAAGTCATGGTGGGTCGAACTTTACAATTGTTTGGCTAAGCTTTTTGAAACAAATTATTGACTTATTGGCTTTTTGAAAAGTCATAAGCTCCAAAATGATGTTTGGCAATGAGGGTGTATCTGAGGGGAAAAGCCAATAAGTCAATAAGTTGTTTCAAAAAGCTTAGCCAAACATGCCCTAAGTCCATATGTCATACAACAATAAAATCATATAAATTCACTAATAAAATCATATAAGTCCATATTTAATTAACACAAGGGTAATTTAGGTATTTCATTAAAAACTTAACGGGAAAATAGACGATGTTAGGAGACTGGACTGAAATGGTTACGAAAGTGAAACCACAGGGACTGAAATCACAATTTTTAAAACTAATGGACTGAAATAGTGATTTTTGACAAACCACAGGGACGAGACGAAAACAGTAATTAACTCATTTAGATATCTTTTTGTTTTTTATTAATAAGGGCATTATGGTCAATTCACGTGTACTTAACAAAATAAATGGATGGGGTTAACGGAGGTGGACTGAAATGGTTACGAAAGTGAAACCACAGGGACTGAAATCGCAAATTTTAAACTAATGGACTTAAATAGTGATTTTTGACAAACCACAGGGACGAAAACAGTCTGCCGTCTATATAGGGTACGGTCAGCATAACACATATAACCCAAGATTTAGGAGATTCAAGTGCAGCAGCAAAATTTCCAAGACCTTCAATGTGGTGTTTAACTTATGCCGTGCAATGCTAAGAAGCTTAGGGGCTGTTTGGCTAAGCTTATTTTGGAGTGACTTATGACTTATTGACTTTTTGGAAAAGTAATAAGTCATAACGGAGTGACTTATTTATTTATTCCTCTCACATAATAAGCTATCCCAAACACCTTTTAACTTTTCAAAAAGTAAATAAGTAAATAAGTCACTAAAATAAGCTTAGCTAAACAGCCCCTTAATCTAATCATGATTCTCAATTAACTTCTGCCATTCTTAACATAACCTGAATAAGTAAAGTAGTGGGCTTAGCTTAAATGTCAACTAAGTCTGCATATATCCTATTTGAGTCAAAAGACATATAAAAGTGACTTCATGTGCCATCAAATATACCTCTCTATAGTGGCAAAGTTCTCACGAAATTGATTTATTGTCTTCTCAGATGAAGCAGGTGCTTTAAGACCAACTTGTGCCCAATCAACCTGTACAAAAATGCATAAACAATATTAATCAAATTCACTGAAATCATTTCACCTAGAGGGGGCAATCTTGACCCAAAGCCTTTCAAGTGGGTCAATTTGAGTTGCTTTTAAATTTATATGGGTTGGTTTGGGTAAGATATTTTAACTAAATGGGTCACAATGGGTCACTTGAAATTCCATCTTATTATTTTCGGGTCAAAGCGGGTTGAGAACATTAAAGAAATGGGTCGATGTGGGTTAGTGTCTTAAAGAAACGTGGCAGGTTTCGGATTGGAATGGGTTTCAAGTTGGCACAAGGGTCCGCTTGAGACGGGTTGCGGCACGAAATGGGTTTTGGATCGGAACGGGTTCAGTTCGAATTGAGTTTCGGGCCGAGACGGGTTTCGACGCGAACCGTTTCGACGCGTACCGTTTCGACGCTAACCGTTTCGACGCGTACCGTTTCGACTCGTACCGTTTCGACGCGTACCGTTTCGACGCGTACCGTTTCGACGCGAACTGTTTCGACGCGAACCGTTTCGACGCGTACCGTTTCGACCCGTACCATTTCGACCAGTTCCGTTTCGACGCGTACCGTTTCGAATCGTACCGTTTCGACCCGTACCGTTTCGAACCGAACCGTTTTGACGCACCGTTTCGAACCGAACCGTTTTCACGCGAACCGTTTGGACTTGTACCGTTTCGAGGCGAACGTTATCTAGGGAAACAATGTTCTAAACATATTAAATATCTTAAACTTCCCAAGGATTCACTTGAAGACTGCCCTTATATAACAGAGAGTGAGTTATTTAACAACGACTATATCTTAGACCATTACTACGCTGATGCCTATGAAATTTCAACATATGACTCATGGTAATCTTCTCTAAGCAGTACGTTAATTTACTCTTATGCTTTTGTTAAACTATTGGAGCGACTTTTTGGCTTTCTTTGTAATGCTCTAAACAGCTCTCTACCATTTCTTTATTGTTGTGCTTAACTTAGTGTGGGGTTTAATTGTTTTATACTCTCTTGAAAGAGACCAATTTTTTTCATAGTTCAGGGTTAGTTTAATGGGTGTTTTATTATTAACCATGGGTTTACTTACTTTAGTAACTGAATATGAGGTTTGAACGAACCGATTTAAAATGGAGCTGAATATCAAATTTGGTTTTTGGTTTGGTTTGGTTTTAAGTATTAACCCAGATCAAGTAACTTAGTCAGCCCTGGTTTTGCAAATTTTTAACTAAATCTACCCAAACTTGTAAACAAACTTATATACTTATGTGTATTTATATGTATAATTTTTAACCAACCTAACCCGACCCGACCCGAAACCCGTTCCGACCTGAAACCCGTTCCGACCCTAACCCGTTTTGACCCGAACCCGTTTTGACCCGACCCGACCCGACCCGTTTGCCAGGTCTACAATCAAACTGTACAAAAATGCATAAACATTATTAATCAAATTCACTGAAATCATTTCACGTTCATTATTTCATTATAGAATCTTCAGAAATATCAACATGGCTACAGATTGGAGTAACCATGGTGATTCTGTAGAAACACGATTTACCTGTTCAGCAACCATGCCTCTAAGGTGTGTAGCATTTCACCTTCACATTTGTGACTTTAGAACCGCTACTTGCGCCCCAAATTTTCCCCTAGCATGCAAAATCTACATAGATGTAAAGTTAGCAACTAATCCAACTAATAACCAAAATCTACATACTGGTACTTCTCCGTTCAGCAACCATGCCTCTAAGGTGTGCAACATTTCACCTTCACAGTTCACAGAACTACTTTCTTTAAAGATACTGGCAGTGGCGGACCCAGGATTTTTGGACAATGGGGTCCAAAAAAAAAACACAAAAAAATGAAGAAACAGGTATCGAACCCATGACCTTTTGTGTGTAAACAAAGGGTTTTACCACTACACTAGGCTCACTTTCATTGTTATGGGGTCCAACTAAATTATTTTATGGGGTCCATAGACAATTTTATATACCGTTTCTACTACTTTTTAAAAAAATATTGGGGTCCGAGGACCCCGTTCCTCGTAACATAGGTCCGCCCCTGGATACTGGTTTAATGCTGCAACTTTCCCAGCTTCAGGTAACTTCTCCGTTTTACCCATGTGACCCATTAGATTTGAAACATATCCATGTACTTACTCTTTGCATTTTCTCCAATATCTACAATTTTAGATATAAACAAACTAAATTGTTAACTAAGTTATCGGGCTCAATTATACGTTCCCTCATGTTGGGTTTGCAAACTGACCGAGTTCGGCTAAAAGTCCCACTCCCGTTGACTGAGTTTACCTGATCCTCTAAAAGTCCCGAACTTTGATTTCTACAACTTCCATGTCAGGCTGCATATCAGAATTTGGGTTTTCACATAATCAAAAAGCAAACTGCAGGTTGCAGCAAAGAACCCTGATACTATACTGGCACCTGCAAAACAAAGAAAAGGTCAAAAATTAATCAAGCATACCTTTTGTATAACCTTGACTCAACTAATTGTCTGAGTAAATTTTAAAGTCGTACAGATAAATGGAAAAAAATAAATAAAAAGAAAGGGGTACAATGATTACCTTGCCATGATATCCCTTTTTTAACAACAATAAAGAGTACCAGCCTAGCAAGATGCATGCTATATTAAAAGCATGGTTGCAAAAGTCGCTAGGCGCTCCCTAGTCGGTAGACTAGGGAGTTGAGAGTACTCGGTCTAGGCGGAGAGTACTCGGTGAGTACTCGGACATGTAAAATTACAAAGAAATTACTTTTTGGAGATTAAATATATGTCAAATAACATAAATTAACTAATATTTATAACAAAATACGTGAAAATGATATTCATTCTTTAATATGATAGGCATAGAAATTATGTTTTATTATTATTTAAGTCAAACTAGGCCCGAGTTGACCTACTAGATCCAATTCTGGCCGAGGTTGACCGCGTTTGACCGACTCCGAGTAATTAGGCGGAGTCGAAGAAAGTCGCCTCGGCAGCCTACCTTGTAGCGACTACTCGGGGAGTACTCGGCCTTGGAAACCTTGTTTTACAACCATGATTAAAAGCATAGAGGATCAGCAAAAGCCTGCCTCGTAAAAGACCACAAAAAAGCACCCTAGCAAATCCCTAACAACAGACTAACTTGAACCATAACAAACCTTTACACACACACCATTTAGCAAGGTAGACTTAAAATACACACATCAACAGTGGCATTACTTATAAGCTCCTAGTTTGGACCCTTATCATGTACCAGCAAACAAGGGCCTGTTCTAGGGATCCCGTATCATCCCTCCCTATACAGATACAAAACAAAAAAAGAAAATATCAGAATTTAAGCTGCTCCCTGAACTGTTTAAACTTAATGTTCCTCATGTTCTCAAAGCTAAAAACATAAATGGAATTATATTGCTCTACAGCCTCCCGAATGGAGTTCACAATGTTCTGTTTATGCTCTCTCCCTTTCTTCTTTGTCTTCGACAGCGTCACTGCATTCAACAACAATACACAATTTTTCTAAAAAACAGGCCGAAAACATAAAACAGCTACACACGATAAAAACTTAAAACTTTTTATAACACTTTTAGAAGATCTACACTATGAACAGATTTAGTACCTGTGAAGCGTATAAAGATTCCGGACACTCTTATCGGCATCAGGAGATAAATATTTTCCATTCTCCCTGTCTAGGTCGAGCTCAAGTGGAAATTCGTGCCGATTATTTATCTACATAGGAATCAGAACAGGTTCATGACAACTAATGTTTTAAAAAAACAGGAACATAAAAGAGCTAAAATTACTCTAGGAAGTGGAAAAAGTTCTTCGACACTTACGTTTACCATTGTATCACTCGTGAAGTCATATTCAAAACGCTTTAGCCGGAGTTAAAGAACGTGTGGGAAATCATTAAACAACACACCCTTCTTAGCATCCTGAATAGAAACAAACATGTGAGCTTCACCCAAAACAACTTTTTAGGTTAAAAATATTATGAAGTATGAACTGATATTCAACCTGTAACCCATGTGCTTCAGCATGGTATTTATTGTCACCCTCAAGCTGTTCCACTTCAGCATATTTGTCAAAAGAAGCATAAACGTCCCGACAGCCTTTCACATCAAGTTGTAGAGGTAAGGAAAGCTCTTAAACAGGAAGCATAAACGTCCCGACAGCCGTTCCACTTCAGCATATTTGTCAAAAGAAGCATAAACGTCCCGACAGCCATTCCACTTCAGCATATTCATGAATTCCAACAATGCACCTGTTACAAAATCCAAAAAAAAAAACATTCTCTAATTGATCATAAACTGAATATATGAATGGAAAGATCATTAGAACCATTAAAAATCTTGCAGCCTCCAAATTAAATTTAAAAAAAATTATACTTAACATAGTTTTTGCAAATGAACAAAAACTAACGAAATTTACCCGCGCTACGCAGCAGGAATTAGGCCAGTGTCGGTGTGGTTCATTACGGTACCGGCACTCGTTATGACAACCGAAAGAGAAAACCAAAAAAATAAAATTGTTATAAGCCCAAATTGATTTCGACACGTATTTTACTTTGATCAAAAACCATAAAAATGAATATCGGCACTGGTTCCGTAAGTAAATACCGGTACCGATAATGTTCGGTTGAAATCAGTTTGGTTCGTCACGTTATCGGCACTCGTATAGTGATATAGAAAATGAAAGGGACTGATCTGGCCTGCAAAGGCAGTTAGCCTCACTAACCGGACTATTAGTTCTCACCTTGGAGACAGCTTTTCCTAAGTAGTCTGAACCCTCATCTCTTAAATCATAAGCTTTATAGACACCTGCAAGATGATAACTGTATGCACAAATACACAACATCAAAAGGCTGTACCAAATAATGCTACAAAGACACCTCAACCGTTTTTTAAACCATGGTCGATTATTTCACCAAACACTCCAGCTTTCCCCATGATCTTGTAGCAGCTAGGTACTTCATTCTCTCACTAAATTTCTTCCTCCTTACCTAATTTATAATGACAATCATCAATCTTTTTACAAAAAAATGATCAAATCAAATAATAGTATTAATATTAATAAAAATAACAATAACAATAATAATAATAATAATAATTAAATTTAATTCTTATTTGGGTTACATACTCTTTCGCCGAGTCACACATCAAACATGGAAAGTTGATCAACTTTATGTCCTCTTAGGAAACTCAACATTTAACTAAAAAAAAAGAAAGAGAATAGAGACTAAATGTGCAGGCTTTGACCCTTACTCAACTGGTGTTCAATTTTCATATCTAAAATTTTCAGATATAAATTAAACTGATTAAAAAACTAAATTTTACTTGATGCAGCAGTTGCCAAATTCAAATATTCGTTTCTTGTACACAACTCCTTATATTTTTCCACATTATAAATCTTCGCTTCTTGTACTAGATAGTGTCACCATGTCTTTGTCATCAAGACCCATGGTCTTTAAATATACATCCCTCAAATTGTATTCTCCTGAAATACATACAAAGGATCATCTTCCATGAGTTCATTAGGACCAAATTATTAATAGCCATAAACATCAAACCCAAATGTCCAAAATTAACAATTCGCTAACCCTCATTTTCATCAAAAAGAAGTCCTTCAACTGGAGCTCGTCTGTCTTTGTCCTGGAGCATTTTTCAGGTTGTCCAATTAGGAATAGAACAAGGAAAATCAAAGCATAGTCAAACCATGAATACTCATATGTTCTTTTAAAACATTACAGAAAGTAAATGAATAAAAAGTTTATTGGCTACATGAACTAAACAAAACGTACTAACCTCCCTTCTCGGATAATATCAGGGCCTTCAAAACTTCAATAGCAACAACACCAAGCAACTACAAGAAAATATACAAATTTATGAGCACTAAACAATGTAAAAGCAATTGCAAAAATCCATCTTACCTGATGTAAATCAGCACATGAGATGATGGAAAACTGTTCCTTTAGAGGCTCCAGTAGCTTGAAAGCAAGGCAAAGGCTATGGTTGGCGGACTGGTTTAGCCTAACGGTATTCACACCATAAGTAGCAGCAGAGTGTCATTTGTACAATAATAACCAGATTACTTTCAACAAGGGTTTTTAGAAATCATCATAAGCATGCTATAGCAAGATCATAAAGAATATATTCTAACTACCTCAAAAATATTAATCGATTGTAGCCCCCTATAGCGATTTCAGATTGGAATTCCTTCAAGCCCCTTTTGTGATTTAGGGTTTCTCATGAGAAAGTAAAACCCTAGATCTGCAAGTTTAAAGCAGATACAAACATTGGATTCAAAAACTAAAGGGCATGATCTAAACAAATCAAAGGAGGTTGTCGGACTTACCTCAGGTTGTTGGAACTTGCCTCGACCACTATTACAGACCAAGCCATTGTTGGATCTGGTGAGATCTTGCTCATACCACAGGAGGCAAGAAACTCTAAGTTGAAAATCACCAGAGAGAGGGATTTCTTCAAATCATCGGTGTTCAACGCAAAGAGGGAAAAAGCCTGAGATTTAGGATAAAAGAGGAAAAAGCAAGAGAAAAGGAGAGAGAGGCGTGTAGATTAGATGAAGAAAAGATAGATCTGATAATGGGTTGACAATGGCATGTAGATTAGAGGAGTGTTTGAATTTTGAAATACCGCCCACAATTTAGATATCCCGCCCAACAGAGTTCTGCTTGTGTTGAAAAGAAGTTTTCAACACTTTCATGCTTTAAAGGTTGTACAATGGGCTTTAAATGGTTGTAAAGTGACAAATGACCATTTCTGTCCTTCCTATATGCTTATTAAAGTAGTATAGATATAGATATATATATATATATATATATATATTTCTAAATACAAAATTACACACATATCTATGTATTATTTTAGGTATCATGTATTTCACGCTCGACATGCTTCCACAAGAGCTTCTCTCCTATTTGACAAATTCTATCTCCTTCTTCAACTAACTCATCGCCCCATTGGCGAAGTTCCTGCATATTTTCTTTACTCATGAAAGGTAATGGTGCTGGTACTGGGTCAGGGTATCGAGGTATGGGGTGTCCGTAAGGGTATGGGTTGCATATTATACTCTACTTATACCAGTCACTGTTCCAGAATGGATCTAAAGGGTTCAGGTCGGTATACTGAGCTATAGGGTTTGGTGGGGGAATTATAGGGATCTCATAGGGTTGACATCTGGGATTGGGAACTGGTCTTCCTGGTTTGGTTCTAGCATTTGTTGGTCTGGGAATAAGGGTAACAGCGGTGGTTCAGCTATTTGGTTTAGATTAGAGTCTACTGCTGTAGTGGCTAGTATATGGAAATCTGCAAACTGTCTATCTAGTTCCTCTTCCGACAGTGGTCTATTGACTGCTTCCCGAGTTTGTGCATTCACTTCCCTATTTGCTTTCACTAATGCCCTCTGTTGTTGTAATTTATTCATTCTTTTCCTCCTCTCATGCGCTCCTCTACTAAACCATCCTCTCTTTTTAGAAGGGAACAATTCCTCAGACTGTGCCTTAAAAATAAATATTCCTTCCTCAGTATCAGCTGAGTATCCTGAGGGATTTGGCTGAGATGAGGTTCCTTTATCTTTTGGGGAACTAGCTAATTGACGATGTCGGATGTACCTTGCTCACTCATTCTGTAAACTAACAATTTTTCAAATAACACAAAACAATAATATACATATTTACACATAATCACATAAATTATTTCCTAACACAAAAAAATTGGTGTCAGCAGAACACTTCTTTGGCTTAAACCAGTGGTTGTAGCTCTGATACCACCTTCTGTCGCAGCCCCCGACCCCTTGGCCCGAAAGCGGGCGGCCGCGGGATATCACAGAGCGGGTGGTATCGGTGTTTATTAATTTGGCAGGGGAAAGTTCATCAGGACCGTAGTTAGGAAATATGTTTATCAGAGTTAAACACCAAACGTTTTATATATATAATAAGTAAATGGGATAAATCCCAAGTTTTTCATTACAATACTTTGATAGGGATAAACCCTAATTTATTGAAAACAAAATCTCCTTTTTTATTTAGATAACTTTTATAGCCACTTTTCCAATCCTTCAGTGCTCTCCAGCTGGCTTCTATTAGCTTCACATGAAGTTACCTGAAACGCGTTTTAAAAAGCTTTAATCAGCAAGAAATACTGACGAATGCATCCTAGTTTAATCAAAACAGTTTTATAATTTCACAGTATTGAGAGCGATTACAATGTTTATATCTACACAGTTACTCATTCAGTACTGTCAACACCTGACTTGTGGGTCATTGGCTAACTCTTTGTCCAATAGTAACCGATTTCAAATAATGTATACAAAACCCCAACATACCGGCAATAATTTCAGAATACATAGACTCAATCACTGTTAATTATAAATGAAAACATTTGAGGTTTTGTAAAAACAGTTTACAAAAATGTGACAAAAAGTAAGATGTACTCACATTATATACTTAGGTAAACTAAAGCTTCCTGGTGAATCTCCTGGTTATTATCTATTAAAAATTAAACAATGCACACGTGTTAGTAGGATAACCGAAATCACATTAGCCGTACAACACGAGACAGAACTCCAACGAACTGAGTCAGGCAGAGCCTTGATATGCGTTACGGAGCCCTAGATCAATCGGGTAGCGTAACAAATACGTGATCGGGGGTTATAATACTTACAACGAGGCAGAGCTTCGCTTTTTAGGGGGTATTATTCTCGAGAGTTTAGACTATCAGAGAGTTTGAGAGAGAAATAGAAAATGAACGTTTGAGAAATGAGGCTGAAGCCTCAATTTATAAGCTGATCTTAAGGTGGCTCGCGGCCTGCGACAGCCTGGGGCTAGCCCTTCGCGGCCCGTGACGGAAGTAGGGTAGGTCCTAGGCTTGTCGACTTAAGGGTGTAGGCTCAATACGCTTCACAACACGTGGCACAACATGGTGCCACCTGGTGTCACCGGTCGCGGCGCGCGACAGTCCCAAAGAAATGGGTCGCGCCCCGCGAGAAGATGTAATTCTTTGTTTTTATTTGATTTTTGTAAATATAAAGGTATATCAGTTCCATTTCTCGTAAATGGGGTATATTAGGAATGTTAGGGACGTGTTAAAGGGTTTTAGGAGGGTTGTTATAGAAGAGGCGGTGGCCGCTGGTTTTTCGTCGTACTTACTGTTTTTCCAGTAATTTTTGGTACACTTCATTACCTGCGAGTTGTTTATTGTTTTGGGAAATTTAGTGTTTCACGTGTTTAAGTCCTCGGTAATTATGATCGGATTGGGGTTTTTCGGTTAACCGGTGACCATCGTCGATTAGATATTGTTTTGGTCTTTATTTGATTGTTCTGCTTTGGTTTGTTTTCACTGATTTGTTTGATTTGGGGTTTCTTAATTTATTTTTGAGTAAGAAAGGCAGATTGAGAACAACAGATCTGTTATGTTTTCTCTCTTTCTAACTTCGATGATCTCGGTTCTAAAGTTTTTAGGGTTTGATGATCTTATTTTTGTTAATCCAAAATTACTTTTACGCATGATACAAGAAATCAGGTGTAATGAGTTGAAGATGAAGACACATAGGACATGCCTTAGAAAATAAATGGGATTGTATCTTAGGTGATATGACTTTGAACATGTATGAATTATTTGAAAGTTATATGTTATGTGACATTTTAATTTTGGCATTATTAAATATTTAAACTTATAATAGTTGCCATAAGCTTTGGACATTTATCTCGTTCCGACCGATAATCCGTTACGGGTCGGGATGTGACAATGAGAGTGGGGTTACTTTAATAATTAATTCTATATATGTATGGCTTTTCTATACAAGAATTAACATGTGTTTGGCGGAATCAAATGTAACATCTTCCAAAAACGGATTCTCGAAATCCGACTCGTTTTTATCATTAGTATACGTTTTTGTGATCCAATCTTATTTCTATTATGAACCCATTCTTATTTAATAATCAAACAAAGTTTTTCATTCGATTCTACCAATTTCGTGGTATTTGCAAATCCTGATAATTATTCAATCATGTGTGTTTTCATTTATGATACAAGTATATTCTAGTATTGTAATACCCTAATACCCTATAGTAATAAATAATAGTGGTTCGATTTAGATAGTGTTGTAATACCCTAATACCCTATAGTAATAAATAATAGTGGTTCGATTTAGATGAACTTAATATGTTTTAAAACTCAACTAAACGATTATCATTTCTAATCGTATATTTTGTGGCGTACATATTTCACCTTCGAATCTTTAATAGTTATCGGTCTTCCAATATAATTCATTTGCTTGTCTATTTCAATGTCATCGAGGGGCACGTGTGTCATTTCATCCGCAAGACACTTTCTTAATTGTGACACATGAAATGTGTTGTGTATTCCATCCAATGTCGGGGGCAATTCTAATCGACAAGCTACCTTTCTAACTTTAGCTAGGATCTTGAAAGGTCCTATATAACGTGGCCCCAACTTTCCCCGTTTTCGAAAATAGATTATGCCCTTCCAACGGGAGACTTTTAGTAGGACACGGTCCCCCACTTGAAATTCGATTGGACGCTTCCTACGGTCCGCGTATGCCTTCTGCCGGTCTTGAGCCACCTTTAAATGAGCCCGTACAAGGGTAATCTTTTCATTTGTCTTGGCCACAACGTCCTTTGATGCCAGCTCCCTTTGGCCCACCTCTCCTAACATATCGGAGTTCTACATTTCCTCCCATACAACATTTCATATGATGCCATTTGAATGCTATTGTGATAGCTATTGTTGTACGAGAATTCCACTAGTGACAGGTGTTCATCCCAACTTCCTCTGAAGTCTAGGACACATGCTCTCAACACATCGACGAGCGTTTTTATAGTTCTTTCCGATTGACCATCCTTTTGGGGGTGGTAGGCGGTACTTATGTGCAGTTGGGTACCCATCTCTTCGTGAAACTTTTGCCAATAATGGGAAGTAAACTGCGTGTCCCGATCTGACACAATGGACACGGATACTCCGTGACGGGATATAATTTCGTTCACAAAAATTTCAGCCATTCTTTCCGAGGAATAAGTTTCTCGAATAGGTAGGAAAAAGGCACTTTTGGTGAGGCAGTCAAGAATGACCCATATAGTATCATACCCTTTTCTTGTTCTAGGAAGCTTGGTTACAAGATCCATAGTCACATCTTCCCATTTCCACACCGGGATTTCTAAGGGTTGCAACTTCCTGTACGGCTTTTGATTTACCGCTTTTACTTTGGAACACGTTAAACATTTCACGACATATTTGACGATGTCACGTTTCATTCCCGGCCACCAAGAGTTCTTTCTTAAGTCTCGATACATTTTTGTGGCCCCCGGATGTACCGAATACCGAGACTTACGAGCCCCTTCTAATAGCAAGTCTTTCACATCACAATGCCAAGGTATCCAGATTAGACCATACCTAGTTTTGATCCCACTCGTATTTTCTTCCAATTGTGTGCGATCCCTTTCGTTCTTTCTTTCTTTAGATCCTTCGCATTTAAGGACTTAATCTGAGCCTCCCGAACTTTTTCAAGGAGATTAGGTGTGACTATCATTTTCATGGACTTTAACCAAATTAGGGGCTGGTAGTCCTTTCTACTTAGGGCATCCGCCACCACGTTAGCTTTTCTCGAGTGGTATTGGATGTCACAGTCATAATCCTTGATAAGCTCCAACCACCTTCGTTGCCTTATATTAAGATCTTTTTGCTCAACGAAATACTTGAGACTATTATGATCCGAGTAGATCATGCACTTTGTTCTCTATATGTAATGCCTCCAAATCTTTAAGGCAAATACTACTGCCGCCAACTCCAAGTTGTGGGTTGGGTAGTTACCCTGGTGTTGTTTAAGTTGCCTCGAAGCATAGGCAATTACCTTACCTCTTTGCATTAGGACACACCCTAACCCCTGATGTGAGGCATCCGTATAAACCACTAAGTCATCTGTCCCGTCCGGTAATACCCACACCGGTGAGCTTGATAGCTTTTCCTTCAGTGTCTTAAAGGCTTTCTCTTGATCTGTACCCCAAATAAACTTCTCATTTTTCTTCATTAACTTAGTCATGGGTGAGGCTATCTTATAAAAATCTTGAATGAATCTTCTATAGTAGCCGGCTAAGCCTAGAAAACTTCTTATTTCACTTGGGTTCTTTGGGGGAACCCACTTCATTACAGCCTCCACTTTGGTCGGGTCCATTAGAACACCTTCCTTATTGATTACATGGCCGAGAAACTGCACTTCCCTTAGCCAAAACGCACACTTA
Organism: Helianthus tuberosus; assembly: GCA_030545235.1. Taxonomy (NCBI): domain Eukaryota; kingdom Viridiplantae; phylum Streptophyta; class Magnoliopsida; order Asterales; family Asteraceae; genus Helianthus; species Helianthus tuberosus. The sequence continues at coordinate 39,174,232 of CM060371.1, read as the reverse complement.
GAAAATTTCGCATACAACTTTTCTTTACAAAGTGTTTCTAGCACTTCGCGTAAATGGCACGCATGTTCAGATTCGCTTCGAGAGTACATGAATATATCATCAATGAAGACTGTCACAAATTTGTCCAACATAGTTTAACATACTCGATTCATCAAATCCATGAACGTGCCGGTGCGTTTGTCAATCCAAAGGACATTACCAAGAACTCGTAATGTCCATAACGGGTCCTAAACGCGGTCTTGGCTACATCCTCTTCTCGTAAGTTGGTGATACCCCGAATGCAAATCAATTTTCAAGAACCAACTTACCCCTTGCAATTGATCAAAAAGGTCATCAATTATAGGCAAGGGGTAATGGTTCTTAACTTAGTTTGTTTAATTCTCGATAGTCGATGCACATACGCATCGGCCCGTCCTTCTTTTTCACAAATAGAACGGGTGCTCCCCATGGTGACACACTTGGACGTATAAATCCCTTGTTGAGCAATTCATGCAATTGTGTCATTAACTCCCGCGTCTCGGTAGGAGCCAAACGATAGGGTGTTGTAGCCACCGGCTTAGCACCCAAATTTAATTCGATTCAAAATTCAACTTCACGCTCAGGGGAAGACCCGGTAGATCATATCGAAATACATCTAAATATTCATTAACAACTTTCACATCTTCCATCCTTAGGGCATCATGATGAGTATTCACTACATAGGTTAGGAATGCCCTACTTCCATTTCGGATGTACTTGACCGCTTTAGTAATAGTGCACAATTTGGATTTAACTTCTCTTTCTCCGTATATGGATACTCGTCTGCCACCAGGTGACAACACGTGGATAATCTTACTTTTACACTAGATTTCCGCATAATGTCGGGCTAACCAATCCATACCCACCACTACCTTGAATTCCCCCAAGATCATGGGAATAAGGTCTATATCAAAATCTTTGTCCTCTATAGTTATTTTACAATCCCTACATATTTCATGTAATAGGTAGTTTTTGCTATCGGCTATTTCTACTTCTAGGGGTACAGACATTTTTTCAACTCTAAATGAAGGGTGACGTATAATATCACTCGACACAAATGACTTACTAGTTCCGCTATCAAATAACACATACGTAGGCTTCGAATTTAACAGGAATATACCTGAAACAACATTCGGGTAATCTTGGCCTCTTCAGTGGTTATTTGAAACATTCTTCCCTGAGCCTTGGGAGTCTCATCCTTCTTCCCTTCTTTACTTGCCCCATGTTGAAGCTTTTGGCACTCCACTTTAATATGTCCCATTTGGAAGCAATTAAAGCAAGTCCTTGAAGGATTGGGGCACTTGTAATATGGATGCCCTTCTTGCCCGCAATTGTAGCACCCTTTCTTACCCATTAAACATTCCCTCGAGTGGAGCTTCCCACAAGTCTTACACCGGGGAGCTCCACCCTTCACATTCTCCTTCTTGCCGTGATCGTGTAACTTCGGCTTCTTCGACGGACTCGGGTTAGTACTTTTCTCTATGTTCCTCTTTTCTCCCCTTTCCTACTGTCGCTTCAACTCAATTTCTCGATCTCTAGTCCAATTTATTAGTTCTTCCAATGTTTCATATTTTGAGGGAGTAATGAACTCCCTGAATTCGGCTTTCAACATGTCATGGTACCGATTAATCTTCATTTGTTCCATTCTTGTTAATTCTTTACAAAACTTCATTTGTCAATGAAGGTGTTGGTGACCTCATCTATGGTCTCCCCCTTTTGCTGAAGACGTGAGAAGTCTTCATGGATTCTATCAATTATCGATTATGGGCAATGATATTTCAAAATGGGTTCCTTGAACTCTTGCCATGTCAAGGATTGAAGTTTGTCTTCACCTACTTTCTTGCTATAAGCATCCCACTAATCCTTTGCTTGGCGTTGTAGTTTGCCGGTGGCAAACATTACTTGGTCTTCCTTCTCACAGTGGCTTCTCACAAACACACCTTCTATATTCGAGATCCATCCCTGGCATACTATTGGGTTAATTTCTCCATTGTATGGCGATGAGTTACACGCCATAAAGTCTCTATAGGTACATCTACGAGACCCTTTCTTACTTTAAATTTCACCCAACCACTTTTTCAATCCTTCTAGCTTGTTCGTCATCATAGTTTCAACAACTTCTAGCACTCGACTATCTACTTCTTAAGCCATTTGGGGTATATTGGCTTGTATATCCTTCACCACTTCTTCCGTGACCTTGGCGTTAAGTTACTCTTGACGTGCTATATCATCAACATTCGCTTCATTCTCATTTGCCATCTACAAAAACATTCTAGATCAATACCATTTCTTATTCATTCCATTCAAAATTTCATTCTTACGCATACTTTTATCATTCTTCTTTCAACATACTTAACTCGTTCTAACGTTCTGAATTTCATGACTTTCCTTCAGTTCATTCTATGTGTTAATAGTCTCTTACGACCACATACTACATGCTTTCTACCATAAGGTCAATGAATCTGAAAAAATTCGCATTCGTGACTTTCTAACCATACACATTTACATTTTCAAGTCACTTTGATGTGAACCTAGTAAACCTTAAGGGTCCTAGTAACCATTTGGTGTGTTTCGGGAGTTTAACGGGGTGTTGGAACGGGTTTGGAGGTGTAACACCAAAAATTAACAAAATTCAGCGTCCAAACACTATAGGTGGCATCGGCGACGCCTCGTGCATCTTCGTGTCATCAAGGAATGGCGTAGGCAGTAGTTTAGGGTGTCGAGACACAGGGACAGCGTCGACGATGCCCCCACTATCTTACCAACGTTGTTTTCCTATGTTTCACCTTATAAGACTCGCTTCCAAGCCCCATTTCGACCCGAACTGACCCATAACGTCCCGTGACATCTCGTAACACCGCGTAACATCCCATAACATCCCATAACATCCCGTAACATCCCATAACATCCTATAACATCCTGTGTAATTATCCGTTATACGAAATTCTTGAAATTTAAATATACTTACTTGATTTGCGCCTCAGAACGGACACACACTATACATGAGCTTCCGGTTTTATAACAACCATCATAAAACACCCCTAAACGCTCCTAAATTACCTCGAATACACGTAAACGGACCTAAATAACCTTAATATTAATAAAAATCAAAATAAAACAAGGAAATCAGGTTCCTCGCGGGCCGCGACCAGGTCAGCTGGCCGGTTCGCGGGGCGCAACCCAGTGGTAGCTGGCGAGCCCTCAGGCTGCCACGTGTCCTGTTACGTGTGAGACATATACCCCTGACTAACCAAGGCTAGGACCTAGCCTAGCCTCTCGCGGGCCGCGAAGGAGAAGGAGTGGTGGCTCGCGGGGCGCGAGCCGACCCTTGATCAGCTTATAAAAGGCAGCGATGGCCTCAGTTGTTTCTCATTCAGAATTTCTTTTCTCTCTCAAAGTTATAGTGCAATATTGCTCGATATAATACCCCTAAAACACGAAGCTCTGCCTCGTTGTAAGTATTATAACCCCCGATCACGTATTCGTTACCCCACCCGATTGATCTAGGGCTCCGTAACGCATGTCAAGGCTCTGCCTGACTCAGTTCATTGGAGTTCTATCTCGTGTTGTATGGCTATGTGATTTGGGTTATCTTACTAACATGTGTGCATTGTTTAATCTTAATAGATAATAACCAGGAGAATCATCAAGAAGCTATAGTATTATTTAAGTCAGCAATATGAGTCATTCTCTTTTTCTACCAAACTGTTTTACCAAAACCTCAAATGTTTTCAATAATACTTAACAGTGATTGAGTCTATGTATTCCACAATTGCTGCCGGTATGTGGGGTTTGTATACACTACTTGTAAAAACGTTACTATTGGACGACGAGTTAGCCAATAAGTAATATGACCACAGTCATGGAACTGCCAACATGACAAATACTGAATGAGTATATTGGTTGATATAAACATTGTAATCGCTCTCAATATTGTAAAGTTATAAAAGTTGTTTTAATTAAACTGGGATGCACTCGCCAGTATTTCTTGCTGATAAAATCTTTTTAAAACGCGTTTCAGGTAACTTAATGTGAAGCTAATGGAAGCCAGCTGGAGAGGACTGAAGGATTAAAGAAGTGGCTATAAAAGTTACCTAAATAAAAAGGAGATTTTGTTTTCGATAAATCAGGGTTTATCCCTACAAATGTATTGTGTATGAAACTTGGGTTTTATCCCATTTAATTATTATAAAAGTTTGGTGTTTTAAACTCTGTTACTATTTCCTAACTACGGTCCTGATGTCTTATTTCTGTTGCCAGATTAATAAACACCAATACCACTTAACTGGCTCGCGGCTTCCGCTCCCAGGGTAGGGGTCTGGGGCTGCGACAGAAAGGTGGTATCAGAGCTACAGCCACTGGTTTAAGCCATTTAGGTGTTCTGTTAATACCAAAATTTTAAACAATTGTGTTAGGAAATAACATATGTGATTATGTGTAAATATGTATATTATTGTTTTGTGTTATTTGACAATTTGTTAGTTTACAGTATGAGTGAGCAATGTACCTCAGACGCTTACCGTCAATTTGCTAGTTCCCCAAAGAATGAAGGAACCTCATCTCAGCCAACCCCCTCATGATATTCTGCTGATACTGAGGAAGGAATCTTTATTTTTAAGGCACAATCTGAGGAACCATTCCCTCCTAAAAAGAGAGGATGGTTTACTAGAGGAGCGCATGAGAGGAAGAAAAGGATGAAGAAATTACAACAACAGCAAGCTATAGCAAAAGCCAATAGAGAAATGAATGCCCAAACTCAGGAAACTAATAGGACATTGTGGGAAGAGGAACTTGATAGGCAGTTAGCAGATTTCCACATGTTAGCAACTACAGCAGCAGACCCTAATCTGAACCAAATAGCTGAACCACAACTGTTACCCTTATTCCCCAACCAACAAATAGAATTAGAACGAAACCAGGAGGACCAATTCCCAATCCCAGCATTCGACCCCAATGAGATCCCTAGAATTTCCGCACCTAACCCTATAGCACAGTATACCGATTTGAACCCTTTAGACCCGTTTTGGAATGACGACAGGTATATTTAGAGTATATTAAATAACCAATACCCTTATAGAGAACCCATACCACGATACCCTAACCCAGTACCAGCACAATTACCACCCATGAGCGAAGAAAATGTGCAGGAGCTTCGCTCATATGACGAAGAGTTAGTTGAAGAAGGAAATACGATCTGTCAGATAGGAGAGACACTCGTCTGGAAGTATGACGAGCAGGAAATGCAGTACTAGACAAGCCAGCACATAATATATATATATATATATATATATGGGGGAAAGTTCTATGCAGAACACAAAATATTACGAGAACACGCAGAACACAATAAATCACCTAGTTTTTCAATCCTAAAAATCTAAAAAGTAAATGAAAATGTTGCAGATGTAAGATTTATTATTTCTTACCCTAGAATTCAAAACAAAATATTGAAAATTTTCACTTTTTGTATAACCTACACATATGTAGGTTATGTGTAGGTTAAATTACCTACATGTATGTAAGCTACATGTAGGTAAAAAAATATGGTTTTTAATGTATATATAATAAACATATGAATGTAAGAAACATAAAATTTAAAAAAACATGTAACTTAAATCCCAAAATTTAGTGTTTTAGAGTTGTTCTTTTTGTTCTCGCAATAGTTAGTGTTCTGTAATGATCCTCATCCTATATGTATATATATATATGTGTGTGTGTATGTGTGTGTGTAAGGTTGTACTTGAAAAAAAAATCTAATCAAGTAAAATAGATAGACTAAAATACCTATCGATGCATAATTCCTAGTGTGTTTAATTTTCAGTTGTAATATGTAATCGATTCATATATATAGAAATATATAAAAAGAGTAAGTCACAATGCTCGACGTTTTTGATCAATCTGCTTGCATGATTGTTTGTTTTACATCTTATTCTGTGATATTAATACCTGATAAATGTTTACAATCCAGATGGACAACGAAGTAAATCAGGAAAACCAGAATAATGAAAATAGCGGGAACCAAGTGAATAAAAGTGCCATTGGACATATAGTAGCACAAGGAATCATAGATGCTATGCCATATATTATCAAGACTATTAAAGAAGCAGAAAATAATAATTCTGTAATTGGAAGTAAGCGTTAACCCACTGAACCAAGTCACAGTGTGAACGAAAATCACGGACCTCTTATTCAAGCTCCAATTCCAAAAAGAAGAAGAACCATCTCTTATGGTTGTTCTTATAAAGAATTCTTGGCCTGCAAACCAATAGAATTCTCAGGCAATGAAGGAGCCATTTCAGCCTTGCGCTGGATAGAAAAGACAGAAGCAGTCATAAAAATAAGCAAATGTGCAGATGAAGATAAAATCATGTTTGCTTCTAATCTTTTTAAGAATGCAGCCTTAGAATGGTGGAATACTATTCTCCAATCTAGAGGAAGTGACAAAGTTTATAATATGGAATGGACCAACTTTAAGGAGATAGTTGAAAGAAAATTCTTTCCTCCACATGAAAAGCAACAAATCGCTAATAAATTCCTAAATCATATAATGATTGGAATAGACTGCAGGGAGTACACTACCATATTCTTTGAATATGCTAGGATAGTACCAAACTTAGCCTCACCAGAACCAGTGTTAATCTCCAATTACATCTGAGGATTAACTTGTGAGATCAGACATGTAGTCAAGGCAGCTAGGCCACAAACCATAGAAGAAGCAGTAGAACTGGCTAACACCCTGACTGATGAATTGATACGTACATAAGAGGAAAACCAGATAAAGAACCTAGCTCAAAAGCTTACCCAAGAATTTCGCTATGGTAATTCCAACCGTGGGAAAGGTACAGGTCCTTCCTCTTCACCCAACTGAAAGTATTGCAAAAGGAAGCACTCAGGAAGTTGCTCGATATACTACAACTTTTGCAAAATGTCTGAACATAAGGAAGAAGACTGCAGGAAGAAAACTAGCAATAGGCTATGCTTCAATTGTGGAGAAGCTGGTCATATCACACCGAACTGTCCGAAACTAGCTCTAGCGACAACCAGCAAAGCTAAGACAACTGAAGGACCCAAGAAGAATGCCAGAGCATTTCTTCTGACAGCTGAAGAAGCCAAGATGATTCCGGATGTGATTGCCGGTACGTTTCTAGTTAACGATATTTTAGCCAAAGTATTATTTGACTCTGGTGCAAACCAAAGTTTTATCAATTCTTCTTTCTACAAACTTCTCAACCAACCATTAACTAAACTTCAACAAGACTGCCTAGTAGAGACAGCAAATGGAGATTCCATTAAGATAAGCGAAATCCTGCAGGGAGCAAGAATATAAATTCTAAACCATGATTTTACTGCTAACCTATACCCTATGAATCTAGCCGGATTTGATGTTGTGTTAGGAATAGATTGGTTGGTAGCCAATCATGCCAGTATTTTATGTGATCAAAAGTCTGTACAAGTAAGTACACCAAAGGGTAAAATGATCACAATTAAAGGAGATAGGCCAAACCGGTTAACAAAATTCATCTATGTGATGAAAGCTGCAAGTTGTGCAAGGAAAGGAGGAATAGTGTATATGAGTTCAATAATCATTAACACTAAAGGAAAAGAATTAAAAGATATTCCCATAGTATCTAAATTCTCAGACATTTTTCCAGAAGATTTACCTAGATTACCGCCAGATAGAGAGGTTGAATTAGAATTAACCTAATACCCGGAAGGACACCGATAGCCAAAACGCCCTACCGACTAGCACCGACGGAGATGCAGGAACTGAAGGTACAGTTGGACGAACTGCTCGGAAAAGGTTTCATACAACCGAGTTCATCGTCATGGGGAGCACCGGTCTTGTTTGTTAAGAAGAAGGATGGATCGATGCATATGTGCATTGATTATCGGGAATTGAACATGGTTACGATTAAAAAAAAGTACCCACTATCGAGAATCGATGACCTGTTCGATCAACTTCAAGGAGCTCGATTCTTTTCTAAGATCGACTTACGTTCAAGATATCATCAATTGAAAGTACATGAAGAGGACATTCCTAAAACTGCTTTCAGAACAAGGTACGGTCATTATGAATTTACAGTCATGCCATTTGATTTAACCAATGCCACAGCCGCATTTATGGACATGATGAACAGGATATGTAAGCCATACCTGGATAAATTCATAATTGTCTTTATAGATGATATTCTAATTTACTCTAAGAGTAAAGAGGAGTAAAGAGGATCATGCAGAGCATCTGCATACACTTCTGACTTTATTGAGAAAAGAAAAGCTTTAAGCTAAATTCTTAAAATGCGCATTCTGGTTACAAAAGTGCAATTCCTTGGACATCTGGTTAATCATGAAGGAATTCATGTGGATCCCACAAAGATCGAGGCAATTATCAAATGGAAAGTCCCTGAATCACCAACGTAAGTAAGAAGTTTTCTTGGACTGGCTGGATATTATAAACGTTTTATTCAAGATTTTTCTAGGATAGCCATTCCATTAACGAAACTGACCTGCAAATCAGTTAAGTTTGAATGGGGACCAAAACAGGAGGAAGCCTTTAAGATTTTAAAGCAAAGGTTAACCAACGCACTCATACTCGCGTTACCAGAAGGAACTGAAGACTTTATAGTCTATTGTGACACGTCTAAGTTAGGATATGGATGTGTGTTAATGCAACGTCAAAAGGTTATAGCTTATGGTTCTAGACAACTTAAGAAACATGAGGAAAATTATACAACCCATGATCTAGAATTAGGAGCCATAATTTTTGCCCTTAAGATTTGGAGACACTATCTTTATGGTAGTAAGTTTGTTGTCTTCACTGATCATAAGAGTTTAAGATATGTTTTTGGGCAAAAGGAATTAAATATGAGATAGAGACTGTTAGGGGTCATTTTCTTAACATATGTATCCTGACCAATATTCTGCCTTTGTTTGGTTATTTGTAATCAAAATGCTGGAAGAGGATATTGCTGACATCTTGGGCGATATCCTGAAGCTTATTGAATTAACCACGTGCAGATTAAGGGCAGAGGCTTGCTAACGGTCACAAGGACTTCTTCTCCTCAAGACTCGGACGAATTTGTTGAGAAAGAGACGTTGAGCCCGAAAGACCAGGTCTGCAACGTTCCAAGAAGGAATATTCGGTGAATCCCGCGAGTTTAGGGTAGTTAGTTATCTTATCTTTACTATAAATAGATGAGGTCGGATCAACTTAGAACACATCATTTCACACTTACACTCTCGAACACAATCACTTTCTAGCTAGTTGCAAACACCACACTTGTATTTCATTTTCGTTGTAACACTTAGTCGATCCGTACCACATCCTGCACTGTATCCTGATTTTTGAAGCAATTGAAGAACTAGGCAGCTGCGATTGTCAGCTCCCGAGGTTTTATGCCGGCGATCTAGATTGATCAAGGGCTTTCCTCGTACATCTCGTGTCACTTCCTTTACTTTTTGCTCATTAATTGCTCATTGTTTGATCGTCGATACAGCTCAATATCCCGAGCCGTATCCTTAAACTGTTTTTGCAAGTAATTTAATTAACACATTATTTGACATTTACTTCTAGCACACTACCTCACTTAACTAATTTGATCACTTAATTACTTCGGTAATTTTTGACCAAAACAATTTGGCGCCCACCGTGGGGCAAGTGGTGCTCTCTTTACTAAAAATTTTTGTTAAATCGCTAATCGGTTTTTTATTTTCAAAACTTTTTGCTACATTGTCCACAATGGCCTCACGATCAAACATGAGTTCCTCTACTATGTCTGCTATGACTTCTGCTACTACCGGTTCGGTGCTTCCACCACCTCCTCCAAGGATGCCAGCCTCTACACAATCTCAAGATGTTATCCCTACTCGGAGTGTCCAGGGATCTGCTCCCGTTTTAGCTTCTAATGATGAAATTTTAACTTTATTTGGAAGTGTGCAGGAACAAATGAGGCAGCAACAGGAAACAAACCAAATGCTTTTAAGGGAAATACAACTCCTGAAGTCTGGCTCGAGCAGATCTGCTGAGGACAATGTCACTCCATTACACCCCAGAGCGTTGAACTTTAGTTCAGCTGTGTATACCGAGGATAACAGAGGGAATATCGTGCCCAGTCTTCCTCAGAATCATACTCCTGAAATACCCTCCTCGGTCAGGATGTCAACCATGAGGAGCTCAGGATATGCTTCAGGATATGGGCAAAACCCTCCAACGGGTAACGTGTCAAATAATAATAATACTCATGCTACTAACAATAATGGATCTTTGCAGGATACAGGTGTAACATCAGCACTTACTAGGGAACTTCAAAAGTTGAAGGACATGATATCTAGTGTACCTGGGGTGGTCCAGCCGATCCCAGAAGTGTCCCAGGATAGCCACAAGATATCTCGTTTTGCATACCCTATATGTGATGCTGAGATCCCAAAGAGATTCCAAACTCCCAACATGAAGCTTTATGACGGGACTACGGATCCTGAGGAGCATATTGCCCAGTATAGGGAAAGAATGGAGATTAACCCTATCCCTCCGGAGCTCAAGGAAGCGTGCTTGTGCAAGGGATTTGGTTCTACTCTAACAGGATCAGCTTTGAAATGGCTGTTGAACGTTCCTCCTCACTCAATTACTTCATTTGCTCATTTGGTTAATTTATTTAACAGTCAATTTTCTTGCAGTCGGAGTTTTGAGAAACTAACCAGTGATCTTTACAGGATAACTCAAGGGCCTCAAGAATCTTTGAGGGATTATGTGAACAAATTTAGTCGAGAATCCTTGGATATCCCACATCTTGATGTTGCAACAGCTGTGCAAGCTTTTAAGATGGGATTACAAAAGGATTCTCAGTTTTATCAGGATCTTGTAATGAATCCCTGCAGGAATCTCGATGAAGCTCGTAACAGGGCCTTGAGATATATCCATCTGGAAGATGACAAGAAGATGCAAGAAAGGATGAACTCATCCAACACTTATGAATCGACTAACAGGAAGTCAGAATCCTCATTTAAGTCATATCGGCCTAAGCCATATGGTAGAAATGAAAACAAACGAGTGAACGCTGTCGAAGATGAGGATCCTGAAGAATATCCTGAGTTGTCCGAATATTGCTTTTCTGTTAATATTCCTGAATTAATGTATGCTATGCAGGGTCTAGGAGACAAGGCTAGGTGGCCTCGAAAGAATCAACAAAAGGCTGACTGGAAAGATAAGTCGAAATGGTGCGTTTTCCACGAAGATTTCGGACATATGACTGAGGATTGCATTGCTTTAAGGAAAGAAATAAGCTATCTTCTAAGCAAGGGATATCTGAAAGATCTCTTAGGAAAAAAGAAGAATAAGGGTCAGGATACGGAGAAGGATCCTGAGCGAGCTGCATCACCTCCCGCGGATGCCAAGATAATCAACTTCATTTCGGGGGGATCCGACATTTGTGGAACTTCGTATTCGGCAGCAAAGAGACATGCAAAGGAAGCCAAAGCCGAAAGGGGAGACAAACCTGTCAGGATGGCTACACTCACAACTGACAAAGTGATCACATTTGATGCTGATGACAGGGATACTGTCCAGGATCCTCACCATGATGCTCTGGTAATAACGTTATATGTGGCTAACCATTTTGTACGCAGGATATTGGTTGATAATGGCAGCTCCGTCAACATAATCCAGCTAGAGACACTTAAAAGAATGAATGTGTCTCCAATGGATATAACTTCGAAGTCCACTGTGCTTGTTGGATTCAGCGGAGAAGCCAGAAACACAGTGGGAGAGATAAAGTTGCCGGTGTACGTTGAAGGTGTCAACTCGATACAACGTTTCTGTGTGATGGACTCTCTATCCTGCTATAACATCATACTAGGAAGACCATGGATTCACGATATGAAGGCCGTGCCATCAACATATCACCAATGCATCAAGATACCTACCCCTTGGGGAGTTGTTAAAGTTGATAGCGATCAGCAGGAGGCGAAAGAATGCTACTCCTCCTCGATGAAATCCTCAGCCAGAACTAGTGCAGCATAGCAATTAAAGACGCGGGCCCAGGATATCGTGGAGAATCCGGAGCAGGATGTGAAGAAAGTTATCCTGGACCAGGATAACCCCGATATTTCGGTGCTCGTAGGGACCAATATCCCTCAGGATATTGAGGAACAATTAATTAACTTTTTGAAATGCAGGATGTCTACGTTTGCATGGAAGCATGAGGATATGACAGGCATATCTAAAGATATTATCACTCACAAGCTTGGAATTGATAAATCCTTCAAGCCTGTGCAGCAAAAAAGAAGGAAATTTGCTCCTGAGCGGAACAAAATTATCCAGGAGGAAGTTGAGAGATTATTAAAATCCAGGATGATCAGGGAAGTTAAATTCCCAAGATGGCTAGCAAACGTGGTTGTAGTACAGAAGAAAAATGGGAAATGGAGAGTTTGTGTGGACTACAAAGACTTGAACAAAGCTTGTCCTAAAGACCCATTTCCTCTTCCCCACATTGATGCAATGGTAGATGCCACTGCCGGGCATGAAATGCTGACTTTCATGGACGCATCTTCAGGATTTCAACAGATCCAAATGGAACCTTCTGACCAGGAGGATACTGCCTTCATGACACCAACAGGTATTTATTGTTATACAGCTATGCCTTTTGGTATGAAAAATGCAGGTGCAACATACCAAAGATTGGTAAACATGATGTTCAAAGACAAACTGGGGGACACCATGGAAGTATACATTGACGATATGGTAGTAAAGTCAAAGAAAGCTCAGGATCACCTCCAGGATATTAAAGGAGCATTTGATATCCTGGATCAGTATAATATGAAGCTGAATCCTGCTAAGTGCCATTTCGGAGTGGGGGCAGGAAAGTTTCTTGGGTATATGGTGACGAAAAGGGGGATAGAGGCAAGCCCGGAGCAGATTAAAGCTATCCTGGATATAAAATCACCCTCGAATATGAAGGATGTACAAAGATTAACAGGCCGGGTAGCAGCTCTAAACAGATTTATCTCAAGATCCTCGGAGAAATGCAAAGACTTCTATGATATCCTAAAGAAGAACAAAAGATTCGAATGGGGGGAAAAGCATGAAGCAGCCCTACAAGATTTGAAACGGTATCTCTCAACCGCACCTCTATTGATGAAGCCGGAAAATGGTGAACCACTATCCCTATACCTTGCTGTATCAGGGAATGCTGTAAGTGCCGTTCTTATAAAAGACCATGAAGGTCAGCAGTACCCTGTTTATTATGTTAGTAAAAGTTTGTTAGATGCTGAAACTAGGTATTATCATTTAGAAAAATTAATACTAGCATTAATTATGGCATCAACGAAACTTAGGCATTATTTTGAGACTCATAGGATCCATGTTAAAACAAATTATCCTATCAAGAATGTGCTTAGGAAGCCAGAGATGTCAGGCAGGATGGCTAAGTGGTCAGTAAAATTGAGTGCTTATGATTTAGTATATGAACCTAGGAATGCCATAAAGTCTCAGGCTTTAGCTGACTTTGTGGCTGACTTTAGTAGTGACATTCAGGATGAGGTAGACCTAGAAGTTCAACAACTAGGAGAATCCTCAGGATCCTGGACATTATATACTGATGGTGCATCTAATATAAGAGGAGTAGGATTGGGAATACTACTAAAATCGCCACAGGGGGACATATTACCCCAGGCTATTAGGTGTGAATTTCCTGCTACCAATAATGAGGCAGAATATGAAGCTTTAATTGCAGGATTAGAATTGGCTAAGAGTATGAGTATAAAGAATTTACAAGCATATGTTGACTCTTTGTTAATTACTAACCATTTTAATGGATCCTATGCAGTTAAGGGTGAGAAATTGACTGAATATCTTGATATTCTCAAAAAATTAGCAGGATATTTCGATGTTTTTACACTTGAACAGGTACCAAGAGAGGATAATGCTGAAGCGGATGCCTTAGCAAATCTGGGATCATCAATCAGGATACCGGAAGGGACCCAAATACCAATAATACATGTCTTATATCCTGCAATGAATCCTCAGGATAAAGAAGTAGCGGATATTCGGGATCCTGGAGTGGAATATCCTGAACAGGATCCTAAATCCTGGACAACTCCAATTCTGAAATATCTTAAAGATGGACACATCCCCGAAAATGAAAATCCTAAGGCATTTAGGATGAAGGTATCACGATTTACTATTATAAATAATATTTTGTACAAGAAATCTCTTGCAGGACCATATTTAAGGTGCTTGGAGGATCATGAAGCCAAAGAAGTACTTCAGGATATACATGAAGGAGACTGTGGTAATCACACTGGGGGCAGATCATTATTCTCGAAAGTATTGAGGACAGGATACTTTTGGCCAACAATGAGAAAGGATGCTGCAGAATATGCTCGAAGATGTGATGCATGTCAAAGGCATAGTAACATACTACATCAACCAGCTGAACCACTATATCCTGTAGTTTCCCCTTGGCCATTCATGAAGTGGGGGATGGATATAGTAGGGAAGTTACCAAAAGCTCCGGGAGGAAAGGTATTTATGTTAGCAATGACGGATTATTTCTCTAAGTGGGTCGAGGCTGAAGCATTCGTTCAAGTAAGAGACCAAGAAGTAGTATCCTTCATAAAGAGGAATATCCTGACTAGGTTTGGAGTACCAGCTGAGATCATTTGTGATAATGGGTCCCAGTTTATAAGCAAAAGGACTACTGACTTTTGCAAGAGTTGGGGAATCAAAATGATCACATCTACTCCGGTACATCCTCAAGCGAATGGACAAGCCGAATCCTCGAACAAGATAATAGTCAATAACTTAAAGAAGAGACTTGGAGCCAAAAAAGGAAGATGGGCGGAAGAGTTACCCTTTGTTTTGTGGGCTGATAGGACAACGGTGAAGAATGCAACTGGCCAAACCCCGTTTTCCTTGGTATTTGGAGCAGAGGCAGTGATTCCAACGGAGATGACAATACCTACTGCAAGATCTATCTTAAGTGATCCTGAGAAGAATCCTGAAGCCTTGAGTCAGGATTTAGACACTATAGATGAAAAGAGAGATGCGGCAAGGCTAAGGATGGCAGCATATCAACAGAGAATATCCAGGGCATATAACAAGAATATTAGAACCAGAAGATTTAAGGTTGGAGATTGGGTATTAAGAAAGGCCTTCCAAAATACTACTAATCCTGCCGATGGCAAGTTAGCTCCAAAATGGGAAGGACCGTATGAAGTTGAATCAGAAGCAGGGAAAGGAGCGTATAGACTCAAGAATATGGAGGGAGATATGCTACCGAGATCTTGGAATGCTATACACCTTAAGCCCTATTTTAAGTGAGTCTAGAATTTAATTTCTAACTCGAGATGGTATGAATTCTTGCTTCTTTTAAATGTGTTTGGTGTAATTTGTTCTTTATAACCTGATACTGACTTAAGCATCGGAGGGGTGTTAGCCAAGCTAACACCCACCTTAGTTTACATTTGTTTTGCAAGATATGTTTCAGGATATAGCTCCAGGATATGCACTCGGGATAACTCAGAAGATTAGAGGATTGGCCCCCTCTCTCACGTTTAAGGGATACTGATCCCTTCACAGGTTTAAAGGTATTCACCTTTCTTCCGAATTGGGTTTAAACACCCCGCCTGGAGCGCAAGTTATTCAGGGATAGTTCAAGGTGGCGGGACCAGTCCATGTAAAAGTGGCTGACAATTTCGTTACCATTGGCTATATCCTGAATCCTAACGGTATATGAGGATTGATCACCCTCTCTCACGAAAGGGTATTTTCATACTCTCTAAGGTTTAAAGGTTTTCACCTTTCTAAGTCTTGGAGTTTATACACTCCCGCCTGTAGCGCATGAAAAATTGGGATTTTCCCCAGGATACAAAGGATTTATCTCCAGTACATCCTTGGGTTATACCCTCGGAACGAGAAAAATTGCTTATGCCATGGAAACTGACATTAAGTAGATTTCTAAGATACTTGAAGACATTATATACAGGGGACATTCCCACCAAGGCGGTGGTGTAAAGCTAAAAGGATGAAGTTTGCAACTAATGCACTAAGTACCTTGCACAGGGGACATCTTCATTGGAAGAGTTGCAAAGGGATTGAAGTTTGGTAATAGGTTTATATCCTATGTCTGGTATGATCTTTCCTTTGCAAGCCTCATTTAAATTTTTAATAACATCATGTTAAGTATCTTGACACATATCCTCAAAGTCCTTTTAAGGATATTTGATCAGGATGTTTGAAACTAGTATTGGTTTGGAATTTTGATCATCATTAAAACTTGGTTTTGAAGAGATAAACTATTTTTTACTTTTTACAAAATTAAAAAAACGTATGGAAGATCTATTTGATAAAAGGCTTTTGCAGTATGTTGCTGAGCATACTAATCAGGATATTTTGTGTAATAACAGTATGAAATTTTTACAAAGCTAAAACTTACACTAAACAATGTAAAGTAACAAAAAATAAGTCAAAAGATGAAATTATTCTTAGAGCAATCAATACTGGTTGATAACCGAAGGTTTCATCCTGAAACCCAGGACCCATCCACCTTCGGCTATCAAATTGTTTAGAGACAGAAATGAAAATTGTTCATAAAAACATAAAATTGTTCGAAAGATTTAAAGAAAACAAGCTCTAGGGGGTAGTGCCTTCTTGGTCCATAGCGGTTTCAGCAACATCCATCTTGGGATCCGCCTCGGCATCCTTCTCAGCATCAGTTGCCTTTTCAACTGCTTTAGAAGGATCATCGACAGTTGATTTGGAAGAGGTACCGCCAAGATTCTTCAGCTTGGTCTCCCAAGCACCAACGTCCCAGGAAGGGCATTCGAAGCCTAATGTTTTGGCTTCATGAGCCATCTTCAACCTAGCCTGGAGAAGAGAAATGACGACGGAACTTTTGAGACTTTCTCGGTAACTGACCATATCCCGTTCGTACTGCACATGGGCAGCTTCCAGATCGGCCTGGGCTTGAAGAGTAGCTTTGTTGAGAGCAACTTGGTGTTCTTGGGTCATAGCTTTGTATTTCTCCTCGTAATGACGAGACTTGGCGGCCGCAATCATGCCTTGGTCAGAGATTGTGATTTCTGCTTCCTTTAGCTTAGATTCAAGTGTTTTGTTAAGCTTGCAGGATTCTTGATATAAATGAACCAAACGCTCAAGACCCTACAAAGGTAAGAGGACATGGATTAATATTATTAAATCTTTGAAAATAGTCTAAATTGCAGGATATGACATGAAGATATTAACCTGGTTAAGAAAAGAAGTCATAAAACCACTGGCTTCAATGAACCCGTGCTTTTCATAAGGAAAGGTGTCAGAAATGACAGGGGAATCGGGTTCTTTCCTTTTGCGGGAACTCGAACTCCGGGGCTTGGTAGCCGGTGAAGGTTTAGGAATGATGATGGCTTTGGAGCTGCTGGGTTTGGATGTAGCGGTGGTCTTGGAGCCAGATTCTTTCTTGACCTGGATCTGGTCAGAATAGCTATCCAGTTCGTCAAGGTCAAAGACTTCAGGGATCTTAGCTGGCGCTGCATAAAGGGAAAAGTTTAACTCTTTATCATTATATTGTTTTGACTAATTATTCTGAAAGGAATTCTTACCAGACATCTCGGATGACGAGTACTGACTTGAACTCGGAACGTGTGTGGTAAAAGTCCTGTCTGTTGCCGGTAACCGGTAAACGGTGTTGATTCTCTCTTCTGACTCAGCGGTAGGAGGAGCAACTTCCTTGAAGTTCACTGCATAAAGATCAAAAAGAAGAATATTAATAGAGGATAACAATCAAATCGTCTATGAGGATATTTATGATCCTACCGGTGGTTAACCACTCCACCGGAAGGTTAGCACCCTCAGCAATGGAATCTCGTTTGACAAAGAAGAATTTGCGTTGCCATCCGTCTTCATTTTTGGTGGCTTTGAGGATCAGGGGTTTGCTGGAGGTTGAAAAAAGCAAAAACCGGCTAGAGCCGTGGGATCGGAGGCGATAAGCAATAGGTAGATCCTCGATGCAGAGGTCAGAACAGTGGAGGTTTTTGATTTGGTTGAGTACAATTAATACTCTCCAAACCATGGGCATGGTTTGAGCAAAAGAGATGCCAGTAATACGAAAGAATTGCATCATGAATTCTGGGAAGGGGTATCGAAGGCCTAGTGAAAAAGGATATGCTGGAAAACAGATCCATTCGGTAGAACTAACATCCGATCGGATTGACCGATCAAATGGCCTGAAGACTGTGCTATCAGGGAAAGCGCCGGAGGCTCTTAAAGCTGCAATATCTGCGTTGTCGAAGGCGCAGATCTCCTTTTCGGGATTTTTGAGAAGATTCTGCTGGGTGAAGGTCTCGGCGGCCATTGCTAGAAAGATGAAGTAAATTGACAGGAAGAAAGTCGAAAATGGAGAATTACCTGAAGGGACTGTTGATGATATCTGCTTTTCAAACAAGAAAAGAGAAGATATAGGGGCATTGTGGATCTCCATGGAGTAAAAAACGCGTTGGAAGTTATGATGTGATCTTGACCGTCGCTTCATTTTAAATGCCTTGAGTTGTGGGATAAGGTTTTTGAAATATATCCGTTGGATTGGTATCCCAACTGATATATTTGGGGACAATTGTTAGGGGTCATTTTCTTAACATATGTATCCTGACCAATATTCTGCCTTTGTTTGGTTATTTGTAATCAAAATGCTGGAAGAGGATATTGCTGACATCTTGGGCGATATCCTGAAGCTTATTGAATTAACCACGTGCAGATTAAGGGCAGAGGCTTGCTAACGGTCACAAGGACTTCTTCTCCTCAAGACTCGGACGAATTTGTTGAGAAGGAGACGTTGAGCCCGAAAGACCAGGTCTGCAACGTTCCAAGAAGGAATATTCGGTGAATCCCGCGAGTTTAGGGTAGTTAGTTATCTTATCTTTACTATAAATAGATGAGGTCGGATCAACTTAGAACACATCATTTCACACTTACACTCTCGAACACAATCACTTTCTAGCTAGTTGCAAACACCACACTTGTATTTCATTTTCGTTGTAACACTTAGTCGATCCGTACCACATCCTGCACTGTATCCTGATTTTTGAAGCAATTGAAGAACTAGGCAGCTGCGATTGTCAGCTCCCGAGGTTTTATGCCGGCGATCTAGATTGATCAAGGGCTTTCCTCGTACATCTCGTGTCACTTCCTTTACTTTTTGCTCATTAATTGCTCATTGTTTGATCGTCGATACAGCTCAATATCCCAAGCCGTATCCTTAAACTGTTTTTGCAAGTAATTTAATTAACACATTATTTGACATTTACTTCTAGCACACTACCTCACTTAACTAATTTGATCACTTAATTACTTCGGTAATTTTTGACCAAAACAGAGACAATGGATGGAAATTCTTAGTGATTATGATTGTGATATCCAGTATCATGCAGGAAAAGCTAATGTAGTAGCTGATGCTTTAAGTCGAAAGTATCATGAAAAGCCAAAACGAGTACACTCTCTCAGATTAAATCTGCAGATAGATTTAAATGAGCAAATTAGAGAGGTACGGGAAACAACAATCAAGTACGATGTTGAAAGATTAAAAGGAATGATTAAAGAATTAGAACAAGGAACAGATGGAATTTGGAGATTCCATAAAAAGAGGATATGGATACCTATTCAAGGAAACCTAAGAAACCAAAATTTAGAAGAAGCCCATAAGTCTAAGTAAATGATACATCTCGAAAGTGACAAGATGTATCAAGATCTAAGGAAGAATTTCTGGTGGATAGGAATGAAAAAGGATATAGCAACCTATGTTGCTAAATTTCTAACCTGTTCACAGGTTAAAATTGAACATCACCTTCAAGGTTATTACAGCAGTTAGAAATTCCAATATGGAAATGGGAATTGATAACAATGGACATTGTTACTAAATTACCCAAGACACAAAAAGGAAATGACACAATCTGGGTGATTGTAGACAGATTAACCAAATTTGCTCATTTCTTACCAATGAAGGAAACTTTCAGTATGTAACAGTTAGCCAAGTTATATGTAAATGAAATAGTTTCATTACATGGAATTCCTTTATCTATCGTATCTGATAGAGATAGCCATTTTACATCTCATTTTTGGACAAGTTTTCAAAAAGCAATGGGAACCAGGTTGAATCTAAGCACAGCTTATCATCCTCAAACGGACGGACAAAGCCAAAGGATAATTCAGACAATGGAAGATATGTTTAGAGCCTGTGTAATTGATTTTGGAGGAAATTGGGATGATCATTTACCATTAATAGAATTTTCCTACAATAACAGCTATCATACCAGCATCAATGCTGCACCGTTTGAAGCACTTTATGGACAAAAGTGCCGGACTCCAGTCTGTTGGGCAGAAATTAGAGAAAAGCAACTATCTGGACCAGAGATAGAGCAAGAAACAATGGAAAAGATTATTCAAGTCAAGGAAAGACTAAAGGTAGCAAGAGATCGTCAAAAGAGTTATACAGATAACAGACGAAAACCATTGGAATTTCAAGTTGGAGATAAGGTATTGTTAAAAAGTTTCTCCATGGAAAGGAGTGGTCAGATTCGTTAAAAAGGAAAGCTAATCCCCAGGTATGTTGGACCTTTTGAGATTATCAAAAGAATAGGACCAGTAGCTTATCAGCTACAACTGCCAGAGGAAATGACAGGAATACATGATGTGTTTCATGTATGTAATCTTAAGAAGTTCTTAGCAGACGGATCATTATTAATACCACTTCAGGACATAGAGGTAAATGAGAATCTTAAGTTTATAGAGAAACCATTCAGATCGAAGATAGAAAGATTAAGAATCTTAAACACAAGAGATTAGTTCTGGTCAAAGTGAAATGGAATTCCAAGAGAGGACCAGAATATACTTGGGAGCTCGAGTCAGAAATGCAAAGGAAATATCCACACCTGTTCCAGTAGATCTCGAGGATGAGATTTAAAACAAGGTGGGGAGGATATAACAACCCTCATAAAACACCCTAAACGCTCCTAAAATACCCCGAATACACGTAAACAGACCTAAATAACCTTAATATCAATAAAAATCAAATAAAACAAGGAAATCAGGTCCTTCGCGGGCCGCGACCAGGTCAGCTGGCCGGTTCGCGGGACGCGACCGAGTGGTTGCTGGCGAGCCCTCAGGCTGCCACGTGTCCTGTTACATGCGAGACCTATACTAGCCTCTCGCGGGCCGCGAAGGAGAAGGAGTGGGGGCTCGTGGGGCGTGAGCCGACCCTTGATCAGCGTATAAAAGACAGCGACGGCCTCAGTGTTTCTCGTTCAGAATTTCTTTTCTCTCTCAAAGTTATAGTGCAATATTGCCCGATATAATATCCCTAAAACATGAAGCTCTGCCTCGTTGTAAGTATTATAACCCCCGATCACGTATTCGTTACCATGCCCGATTGATATAGGGCTCTGTAACGCATGTCAAGGCTTTGCCTGACTCAATTCGTTGGAGTTCTGTCTCGTGTTGTATGCCTAATGTGATTTGGGTTATCTTACTAACACATGTGCATTATTTAATGTTAATAGATTACCAGGAGAATCATCAGGAAGCTATAGTATTATCTAAGTCAGCAATGTGAGTCATTCTCTTTTTCTACCAAACTATTTTACCAAAAACTCAAATGTTTTCAATAATACTTAACAGTGATTGAGTCTATGTATTCTACAATTGCTGCCGGTATGTGGAGTTTTGTATACACTACTTGTAAAAACGTTACTATTGGACGACGAGTTAGCCAATGAGTAATATGACCACAGTCATGGAACTGCCAACATGACAAATACTGAATGAGTATATTGGTAGATATAAACATTGTAATCGCTCTCAATCTTGTAAAGTTATAAAAGTTGTTTTAATTAAACTGGGATGCACTCGCCAGTATTTCTTGCTGATAAAATCTTTTTAAAATTCCTTTCAGGTAACTTAATGTGAAGCTAATAGAAGCCAGCTGAAGAGCACTAAAGACTTAAAGAAGTGGCTATAAAAGTGTGACAACAGGCACCAAACCGGTAATTTCCATACTATTTTAATATTATTTATTAATTTCAATTTTGTGGTTAAACGTCAACATTAAGTAATTACTTGCTTTACATATGAATTCAAGCATGTTTTATACTTCAAATATTGCCTTGTGCATTACTTTAAGCGTTGCGTCAGAAAGACTAGTAAACTCACCGGTAAGACACATTGTGTCAGCATTTCTGCAGCAAGCAGTCAAACAACAGATTTAGGGCCTTGGAGTAGGTCCAACATCTAAAATATATTAAAACCCAAGTATGGATACAAGGGTTAGCAAATAAACTTTTCGGAAGCTAAACTATGCACTAAAAGACACCCGAAACTCACTTTAAATGCTGAATTCTGCAGAATTCAGCAGAAAATCAGCTAAAAATAGCAATTTAACACCAAAATTGTAACGCTCCGCATTTCCGCACTTTCTTGTTTTAGCAAGTCATGTTGTACTTTCCATATTTAGACGCTTGTACTCTCTTTGTAACCTATTTTCGTTTCATTTGTAATTCGAGACTATTGATCATAATGAAAACGAAACTATTTTGTGTATCCATATTATGTGCAACTGTCAATCGGTTTCTCGTTTGAACGAAATATTATTCAAAGATTCTTGATTCTATATTTATCGACACATGGTACTCGTTAAACTAGTTGAAACTATTAAAATGATGAGATTCGGATCCTAAATCTCGAAACTCGAAAGCTTTGTGAAACGAATAAACGTTTAAAGATTTTTATTCGTTATAAATATGGTCATTATTCAAGTTTAAACTAATTAATTAATTTGTTATTTAAAAGTTCTTTTTTTTATAATAATCTAGTTAGTCCCATTAGATTTTGAAGTTAGAAAATAACCTAGTTAGTAAACCAAGTTAAATTACTTAAGCAATTACTTAAATAAACTAATTGGTTAAAAGATTATATAACTTAGTTAGTTTAAAAGTTAGTTTCCTTTTTAAAAACTATATAACTTGGTTAGTTAGTTAAACCACAGGGACCGTTAGTGCAAATTCACCAAACTAAACTTCAGGGACTGATTCGGCAATTACTGAAACTGTTTAAAAAATCAAAACAATATAAAGTGAATGCCAAGACTCGAACCCGGGTCACCCCTATTCACACACACGCGCCTAACCATCTGAGCTACATGCTTTTTAGTGAACAAACCCAGCACTTAAAATATATATGCACTCGTTTAAAACGGCCTATCAGCGTGACCAGACCCATTTTCAGCGTGTTTTAGCGCGAATATTGAGTTTATTTTGATTTTAAACTTGTTTTTAACATTTATTATCCAACTAAAACCTAACCTAATCATTCCCTATAAATACCACACCTCTTCCAAGCATTATACACTTTTCTAATCATCAAAAACACTCTCAAATCCTCCCCAAATTGCAGCAAATTTCCAAGTTCGAACAGATTGTTCAACCTTCACTAAAGTGAGCATAACTCACTCGTTTCTTATCTGATTTAGTCCATTCTTTTTCCTATGTGCTTGGTTTGACCTTAGCTTTGATTCCATGGGTTTTTCACAGTAAATAAGTTCCTAGAACTCCAGCAAAAAGGCTCCAAAGTCCACTGATTGTTTTTGTTTTCATGTAATCTTTGTTAAACTTAACCAAACTTGAGTTTTCTCATCTCAAACCTATGTCCTAATGCTTATAACCTCATCTATGGTTAGTTAGGCTTAAAAACAAGGTTGAGACATGTTAAATCAGAGGTTAAAACCTTACAAACATTCTGTTTTAGTTAGGGTTTTACCCACAAGAAGTGTTCAAGCTTGAAGCTTGATGTAAGTGTGATTGTTAGACTAGCTTGGGCTATCTTTCATAAAAAACCACTCACTTCTTGATGTTTTATCATAGATTAGTTGTTGTATTTCATTATCTTTGTAAGTTCATGACCCTCCTTGGTTGTTTCTACATCAAGTGTAGTGGTGAACACTTAAGAGGTGCCTAAATGGAAGCTTGCTCTTCCTACCTCCTACATGATTTCCATGATACTTAGAGGTACCTAAATGGAGACATTAATCTCCTACCTCATGCTTGAACCATAGGACCTTGTAATCTATATATTATCTAATTATTCCATTTGTATACCTAAGTAACTAAACTTGATAATAACTTAATAGTTACTTGTCAAGAATATGTTACATCATCTATGACCATGCCCTTGCTACGACTCTAATGGACGTTTGAATCCATGAAATCATACAAACTCTTTTGAGTTTTAATAGTGTCAAGAACAAGAGTTATGTGTACAAGATGATTATTTTCACTTATGTTATTTTCCATACATTTTAGACTCCGAATCTATAATCTTCTGATTTCCCTAAACTCACACACCTATGTTTCCTTGTGTAGGAGGACAAGGTGCTCATTAACTTTGCTAGCCTCCCTTAACAATTATAGCGCTATAGGATTAACGCACCACCCGTTAGACTTGGGGTATTGTTAAGTTAAACATGTTACCTCCCGCTACTCTATTGGGATTAGGCTTTTTTAATGCGTTGTATACTCGGGTTTGAACATGTTGTACGCCATATTTGCATACTAGTACTCACATATTATGAATCGTGTTGGATATGAGCACTTTTTTAATCTATTCATGCTATGTAACAAAACTTGTATACTCGCCTTTGCTTTTGCATTGAACTCTATTTTAATACATGTTGCAGGTTAATTGACGAAGTGATGTTACAAGATGAAACAAGATTTAGGGTGGACTAGATACACACCTAGATTAATCTACCTTTTGTTGTTATGTTACAATTTGAAACAATGTTGTTATTTTTATTTTAATCTTGTATGACAATTAGTCTTGAAATGAAATTTGAATTTAATTAATATTGTCACATAGTGTTATGAAGTCTCTTGCAATCTACACACTTCGTCTCATCCCGATGTTTCCGCCATCGGTTGGGTGTGACAGATTGGTATCATAGCCATAACTATAGGGAATTAGGAAAAAGTAGGAATGCTTGCCCTAGTCTATAGTTTTAGGAACTTTGTCTCTTATTTGTTGTTTAAAACTTATGTACTCTACCTTGCATGCTTCCTAGCAATACTTCTTATTTGATTAAATTTATATGCCTTTCCTAAGGCTAACATGAATGCACTTTTGATTTTGACAATACTCGTAACATAAACGAGACGACGTTACCAAAATAGGCGTGAAACCCACAATTTGGTAAACGACTCTCATTCTACCTTAAACTATTTTTGCACGAAATTACACCATTAAGCTAGGAGTAAAATCCACAACTTAATGGTAATTTCCATTTCAACTCTAGTGGACCCTCGTCAAAGTGTCGAAATTATATTTTGACCCGACGAGTACCAACCACATTTAGGGTACGAAATCGTCAAGTTAGGGGTGAAACCCGCATCTCGTCGATTAAGTCCCTTTCCTCGATTTTCAATCTCGCCAAAGTCCCGATTGATTCAATCGATTAGAGACGTGTAGTAACTGGAAGGGTAAGATACCGTTAATCGCTTCTCGACGAGAGTATCTTACCTATAGGCCAAAACATGTTTTCTCTAATTCGAGAGAACTTTCGACCCACTTTGGAATAGTCGACGTTTCTCTACCCGAAACAATCCAATGTTTTATTGAGCCTCTTTTTTATGTATTTCAATTTATATGTGATTTTATACTTGAACGTTCATTCATTTCAAACTTTTTACTCATTTCGCACATTTATCGCAATCAAAAACAATAATAATCTCTCGTGAACAAACCAAATTTACGATGCTTTCATTTATTCGTGTTATGCTATGTGAAATTCATGATTATGCTATATGAGACGTTTAAACCTTTTATGCTATGTGAACTGATTTGAACCCTTTATGCTATGTGACACTTTATGCTATATGAATCATTTCATGAAAACAATTTTCTTAAACAAACATTATGATCAAGTCTCACATATTCGTTCTTTTGAATCTTAGATGTCTTCTCGTCACTCCAACTCGTCTAAGAAGTCAAAGTCCCGTTCCAAGAAGAGGATGATGGTTTTCATGGCCAATCAAATTGCGCGCATCGTCCCAAAGGTCGTTACCGAAATTCGAGCTTCCGACACTCCAAACTCCTCCGTCGACTCTAAGGTCGAAGCACACAAGCCTGTTTCGTTTAACTTTAAACACTTTTTGTCGTGCAACCCCAAGCCATTCACTGGCAACGATGGGGTGACTGCCATGCTCGAGTGGTTTGATAGCATGGAGGTCACGTTCATCAACAGTGAATGCCCCGAAGAGCTCAAAACGCGTAGTGCGACTGGGGTATTCTAAGCCCGAGCTCTCGAGTGGTGGACGAACGAAAGGAACATCCGTTCGAATGAAGAGGCTTATGCTTTGCCCTGGGGAGAAGTCAAGACCCTCATGATGGAAGAATTTTGCCCTCCGCATGAGCAACAAAGGTTGGAAGAAGAATTTTGGGCTCTAAAACAAGTGGGTGATGAGAACCTAGCCTACACTACTCGTTTCAAACAACTTAGCTTCATTGTTCCTCACCTCGTTATGACCACCGAACGCAAGATAACGAAGTACATCAATGGGTTACCTTCTAGCATGCGCGATACGATCGAGGCAGCCAAACTCGATAATATCGAAGCTGTCTACCGTTTGGCCGCTTCCCTAAACAACAATCGCATTCGCGATACCGCAAACCCCGTTTCATCCAAGCCAGCCAACCAAATTACCCAACAGTTGAGTAGCAATAGGGGGAAGAAGTGAAAGCAATCGAACCCTGTTTGCAATGCGATTGTGCCACCCGTTAACCCAAATCCCATTGCTCCTGATAACACTCGAAAGTTGTACACTGGGATTCACCCCAAGTGTGCCACTTGTAACTATCACCATCCCCCCAATGCCAACTGTCGTCGCAGTACCAGTTGCAACCGTTATGGGCATGATACAGCGTATTGCCATAGCAACCAACAACAACAAGCACCACAAGCTCAGCAAGCACAACAAGCTCCACCCGCTCCTCAAAACGCCAGACCAGTTAGGGCTTGTTTCAAATGTGGGGATACTAATCATCTCCGTCCTCAATGCCCACAATGGAATCAAGAGCAACAACAACCTCCTCGTGGACGCGCTTTCAACCTGAACGCAAATCAAGCGCGCAATGACAATGATGTCGTTAATGGTACGTTTCTTGTTAACCATCTTTATGCTTCGATACTGTTTGATACTGGTGCGGACAAAAGCTTTGTGTCCTTAGAATTCGAATCATTGTTAAATTGCACACGCTCTAAGCTACCTAAGTCGTTTTCCGTTGAAGTCGCCAATGGCAAATCCATCTTAGTCGATTCCGTTCTTCTCGATTGTCGCCTTACTCTTAACGAGCACGTTTTTACTATCGACCTCATACCCATGCAACTGGGTAGTTTCGACGTCATCATAGGCATGGATTGGCTTCAGAAGAACCATGCTGAAATCGCTTGTCACGAGAAGTACGTTCGTTTACCCCTTCCATCTGGCGATGTTTTGCACGTCTATGGAGACCGACCTTCAAGAGGACTAAAGTTGATGTCCTGCACACAAGCGAACAAATACTTACGCAAACAGTACTTTGCCTTTTTAGCCCACGTTGTGGAAGAAAAGGGCAAGGGAAAAAGCGTAAGTGATGTTCCAGTGGTGCGCGACTTCCCTGACGTCTTTCCTGAAGATTTGACTGGTCCTCCTCCACCTCGATCTGTTGACTTTCGTATTGACCTCGTACCTGGTGCGACTCCTGTTGCCAAAGCTCCTTATCATCTTGGACCTTCTGAGATGCAAGAATTATCTACGTAACTTCAAGAACTCCTCGATAAGGGTTTCATTCGTCCAAGTACCTCACCTAGGGGTGCTCCTGTGCTCTTCGTCAAAAAGAAGGATGGCTCTTTCCGCATGTGCATCGACTATCGTGAGCTTAACAAACTCACCGTCAAGAATCGTTACCCTCTTCCGCGTATCGATGACCTTTTTGATCAACTTCAAGGCGCTACCTATTTCTCCAAGATCGATCTTCGATCTGGTTATCACCAGCTTCGTGTTCTCAAAGAGGACATTCCCAAAACTGCTTTTCGCACTCGCTATGGGCACTACGAGTTCGTGGTTATGCCTTTTGGTTTGACCAACGCACCCGCTGTGTTCATGGATCTTATGAATCGCGTTTGTAAGCCCTATTTGGATCGCTTCGTGATCGTCTTCATTGATGATATTCTCATTTATTCTAAATCTCAAGCCGATCATGAACGTCATCTTCGCCTTATACTCGAGCTCTTACGTGTTGAACGCTTATGCGCTAAGTTTTCCAAATGCGAGTTCTGGATCAAAGAAGTCCAATTCCTTGGGCACGTTGTTAGTGAAAAAGGAATCCGTGTTGATCCTTCCAAAATTGAAGTAGTGAAAAATTGGACCACGCCTAGATCTCCTTCTGAAATCCGTTCTTTCTTAGGATTGGCGGGTTATTACCGCCGATTCATCTCGAATTTTTCAAAAATCGCCGTTCCTCTCACTTCGTTGACTCAAAAAGAGAAACCTTTTGTTTGGGGTCCTGCGCAAGAAGAATCCTTTCAAACTCTTAAAAAGTTGCTTTGTAATGCCCCTATCCTCGCTCTTCCCGATGGGAATGATGACTTCGTGGTGTATTGCGATGCCTCAAATCGTGGTCTTGGTTGTGTTCTCATGCAACGAGACAAAGTCATCGCTTTTGCCTCTCGTCAACTCAAAATACATGAGAAGAATTATACTACCCACGACCTCGAGCTTGGCGCAGTTGTTTTTGCATTAAAGATTTGGCGACACTACCTATACGGTACAAAGTGTGTGGTTTTCACTGACCATAAGAGCCTGCAACACATCTTTGACCAAAAAGAGCTTAATATACGTCAGCGACGTTGGGCGGAATTACTTAACGACTATGACTGCGAGATTCGCTACCACCCTGGTAAAGAAAATGTCGTGGCCGATGCACTTAGTCGTAAGACTCATGTAGATTATATTCGTTGTTTTCATATCTCGAGCGATCTTCACAATTGCATCCGTGAAGCGCAATATTCGTCTATCAACGAAGGTTCTATGTCCGTGGAAATACGTGGAGCTACTGAAGACCTACTCGCTTCGAAATCTGATGGTCTGCTTTACTGTCGTGATCGTATCTGGGTACCAGATCGCGACAATCTTTGTGATCTCATTATGAACGAGGCACACAAATCAAAGTACTCAATTCATCCTGGTGCTGACAAGATGTACCATAATCTACGTACATCCTATTGGTGGCCTGGTATGAAGAGAAACATTGCCGCGTACATTTCTAAGTGTCTTACTTGTTTGAAAGTTAAAGCCGAGCATCAACGACCTTCTGGTCTACTCGAACAACCTGAAATCCCCGTTTGGAAATGGGATAGCATTGCGATGGACTTCATAACCAAACTCCCTCGTACGCCTTCTGGTCACGATAGTATTTGGGTAATTATCGATCGTTTAACCAAGTCCACTCATTTCATTCCTATTCGCGAAGATTTCAAGGTTGAACGACTTGCTCGCATCTATACTGACGAAATCATATGCCGTCATGGTATTCCTCTCGACATCATTTCTGATCGTGATGGTCGATTTACTTCGCGCCTCTGGCAAACTTTCCAGTCCGCTATGGGTTCTCATTTAAATCTCAGTACGGCCTTTCATCCTCAAACGGATGGACAGACTGCACATACTATTCAAACCCTAGAGGACATGCTCCGTTCTTGTGTCATCGACTTTGGTGGTAGTTGGGATGTGCATTTACCTTTGATCGAGTTCTCGTACAACAATAGCTACCACTCCAGTATTCAAATGGCTCCATTCGAAGCTTTGTATGGTCGCAAGTGCCGATCTCCTTTAAGCTGGCACGAGGTTGGTGACAAACAATTTACTGGCCCTGAAAATCATACAAGAAACAATGGATAAGGTTCTCCAAATCCGTAATAATCTACTCAAGGCTCGAAATCGACAAAAGAGCTATGCTGACAAGAGACGCAAACCATTGGAATTTAACGTTGGTGACCATGTTCTACTCAAAGTGTCTCCTTGGAAAGGAGTGGTTCGTTTTGGTAAAAAGGGAAAACTTGCCCCTCGCTATGTTGGTCCTTTCAAGATACTTGAAAGGATTGGTAAGGTGGCTTATCGACTCGATTCACCTCAAGAACTCAACAACGTTCATCCGACATTTCACGTCTCAAATCTAAAGAAGTGTCTCGCTGAAGAAGGACTTCAAGTTCCTCTCGAAGATCTCCAAATCAATGACACTATGCATTTGTGGAAAAACCCGTCGAAATCATGGATCAAGGAGTTAAGTTGTTGAGGCGCAGTAAAATTCCTATCGTCAAGGTTCGATCGAAAGGAAAACGTGGCGCCGAATTTACTTGGGAACTCAAGAGTGACATGAAGACGAAGTATCCACATCTTTTCCCTGCTTCTTCCTAAATTTCGGGACGAAATTCCTTAAAGGAGGGGAGACTGTAACGCTCCGCATTTCCGCACTTTCTTACTTTAGCAAGTCATGTTGTACTTTCCATATTTAGACGCTTGTACTCTCTTTGTAACCTATTTTTGTTTCATTTGTAATTCGAGACTATTGATCATAATGATATCGAAACTATTTTGTGTATCCATATTATGTGCAACTGTCAATCGATTTCTCGTTTGAACGAAATATTATTCAAAGATTCTTGATTCTATATTTATCGACACATGGTACTCGTTAAACAAGTTGAAACTATTAAAATGATGAGATTCGGATCCTAAATCTCGAAACTCGAAAGCTTTGTGAAACAAATAAACGTTTAAAGATTTTTATTCGTTATAAATATGGTCATTATTCAAGTTTAAACTAATTAATTAATTAAAATAATTAATTTTGTTATTTAAAAGTTCTTTTTTTTTATAATAATCTAGTTAGTCCCATTAGATTTTGAAGTTAGAAAATAACCTAGTTAGTAAACCAAGTTAAATTACTTAAGCAATTACTTAAATAAACTAATTGGTTAAAAGATTATATAACTTAGTTAGTTTAAAAGTTAGTTTCCTTTTTAAAAACTATATAACTTGGTTAGTTAATTAAACCACAGGGACCGTTAGTGCAAATTCACCAAACTAAACTTCAGGGACTGATTCGGCAATTACTGAAACTGTTTAAAAATTCAAAACAATATAAAGTGGATGCCAGGACTCGAACCCGGGTCACCCCTCTTCACACACACGCGCCTGACCATCTGAGCTACAGGCTTTTTAGTGAACAAACCCAGCACTTAAAATATATATGCACTCGTTTAAAACGGCCTATCAGCTCGACCAGACCCATTTTCAGCGTGTTTTAGCACGAATATTGAGTTTATTTTGATTTTAAACTTGTTTTTAACATTTATTATCCAACTAAAACCTAACCTAATCATTCCCTCTAAATACCACACTTCTTCCAAGCGTTATACACTTTTCTAATCATCAAAAACACTCTCAAATCCTCCCCAAATTGCAGCAAATTTCCAAGTTCGAGCAGATTGTTCAACCTCCACTAAAGTGAGCATAACTCACTCGTTTCTTATCCGATTTAGTCCATTCTTTTTCCTATGTGCTTGGTTTGACCTTAGCTTCGATTCCATGGGTTTTTCACAGTAAATAAGTCCCTGGAATTCCGGCAAAAAGGCTCCAAAGTCCACTGATTGTTTTTGTTTTCATGTAATCTTTGTTAAACTTAACCAAACTTGAGTTTTCTCATCTCAAACCTATGTCCTAATGCTTATAACCTCATCTATGGTTAGTTAGGCTTAAAAACAAGGTTGAGACATGTTAAATCAGAGGTTAAAACCTTACAAACATTCTGTTTTAGTTAGGGTTTTACCCACAAGAAGTGTTCAAGCTTGAAGCTTGATGTAAGTGTGATTGTTAGACTAGCTTGGGCTATCTTTCATAAAAATCCACTCACTTCTTGATGTTTTATCATAGATTAGTTGTTGTATTTCATTATCTTTGTAAGTTCATGACCCTCCTTGGTTGTTTCTACATCAAGTGTAGTGGTGAACACTTAAGAGGTGCCTAAATGGAAGCTTGCTCTTCCTACCTCCTACATGATTTCCATGATACTTAGAGGTACCTAAATGGAGACATTAATCTCCTACCTCATGCTTGAACCATAGGACCTTGTAATCTATATATTATCTAATTATTCCATATGTATACCTAAGTAACTAAACTTGATAATAACTTAATAGTTACTTGTCAAGAATATGTTACATCATCTACGACCATGCCCTTGCTACGACTCTAATGGACGTTTGAATCCATGAAATCATACAAACGCTTTTGAGTTTTAATAGTGTCAAGAACAAGAGTTATGTGTACAAGATGATTATTTTCACTTATGTTATTTTCCATACATTTTAGACTCCGAATCTATAATCTTTCGATTTCCCCAAACTCATACACCTATGTTTCCTTGTGTAGGAGGACAAGGTGCTCCAAACTAAACAACCAAATTCTCACGGAAAATCAAGTAGGAAAGCTTGCAAAAATCGTGAGTATACTCGATCCCTTTTACTCTTTACCACTTTGGGATGCAACATGTATATTATACAAAATGACTCTTAGACTATTTTAAACATACTCTATCCATGCTTAACATGAAACTATGTGTGATACTTGTTATTCTCGTATGCTATGTAAACTATTTGGTTATTATATGCTCATTAACTTTGCTAGCCTCCCTTAACAATTATAGCGCTCTAGGATTAACGCACCGCCCGTTAGACTTGGGGTATTGTTAAGTTAAACATGTTACCTCCCGCTACTCTATTGGGATTAAGCTATTTTAACGCGTTGTATACTCGGGTTTGAACATATTGTACGCCATATTTGTATACTAGTACTCACATATTATGAATCATGTTGGATATGAGCACTTTTTATTCTATTCATGCTATGTAACAAAACTTGTATACTCGCCTTCGCCTTTGCTTTTGTATTGAACTCTATTTTAATACATGTTGCAGGTTAATTGACGAAGTGATGTTACAAGATGAAACAAGATTTAGGGTGGACTAGATACACTCCTAGATTAATCTACCTTTTGTTGTTATGTTACAATTTGAAACAATGTTGTTATTTTTATTTTAATCTTGTATGACAATTAGTCTTGAAATGAAATTTGAATTTAATTAATATTGTCACATAGTGTTATGAAGTCTCTTGCAATCTACACACTTCGTCTCATCCCGATGTTTCCGCCATCGGTTGGGGTGTGACAAAAATAATATGCAGAATTGATGTTTTAGTGTCCAGAATAACTTACAAAGTGTCGGGAATTGAAACTGTCACAAAAGGTGCTTCATACTTAGTGAAACTGCGCAATTTAGTACTTTAACAAGCCATAACGAAACGAATAACCGGACACTATCCGAAACATCAAAATTTGACTAGAAGAAATGTTTTTATGATATTAAGCTAGTTATGGGGATAGAACACCATGTTACATCTCTAAACATATAAGCACACCTAAATCCCTAAACTAACACTTACATTCTAACTAAACTTGTAACCAAGACTTGAAATGCAACTAGGACCCCCCCCCCCATCTTGGACGGTTAGAACATGGGCCCCACAACTTGATTTTCTTCCAATATTTTGTTTGATATGTTTGAAAGATATGAAACATAATGACCAAAAAATAAATACATGTTGGAAAGGTTTTATAAATAACCAAAAGCATGTAGACCTTATCATTCTAACATTCAAAATCACCAACTTCTTTTCCCTTTCTCCCCCTCTTGCTCTCGGCTCACCCACACCACACTACCACCATCATTTTCATTCACATATCAAGCAATCTAAGGTCACTACAAGGTGTATGGAGGCTAACTAAGAAGGCTTGAGGTGCTAGAACTTGAAATACAACTTGGAGGAGCTTTTAACCACTTGATTTCATCCATCTTCATCATCTTCCTTCTTGAGCCACTTCCCTAGCCATTAGAGCTAGTTGTAAGCCTCTTGATCACTAATTTAGTTCATGTTTATGTTATGTACAAGTCTCACCATCAAAGTAACTAAACTTTAAAAGATGAAAATGAGAAGATCTAGCATAATCATGAAGAAAACAAGTGATTTTAGTAATTTTTTGGTGTATGTAATGATGTTGATGTTGTTAAATCTTGTGTGTGTGCTTAGATCTAGTATGTTAAGCTTGTTAAAAGCTTAGATCTAACAAGTTTAAGCATGGATCTTGAAAGATCTATGGTTAAACTTGAAGATGAACATATGAAACACTTATGTGAACTTGAAAAATGAAATTTTAAGCATGAACTTGTAACCTTGAAGTAAAAAAGTGTGTATAAAACTAACTTTTGAAACTAAAATCTATGAAAAGCTTGTTAATGATTTTTCAAGAAGCTTGTTTAAGCAAGATCTAAAGATGTAAAGTATGGATCTTGAAAGATCTATGAAGAAACAAGGTTTTAAACATAAGGATCTTTCTAATGAACATAAAAAGGACTTTTAAACATGATTTTAAAGACTTTGAAACCATAAGACTTATGGATGATTTTGTTAGTAACTTAAAGTTTCATAAAACTTTGTTTAAAAATTTCAAGAGAACTTGTTTTGGAAAGATCATTGTATGTAAGTGTAGATCTCAAAGACTACACATTTTTAACAAGAATCAAGTTCACCATAATGTTTCATATGAAGAAATTGGTGTATGTTATTGTTGAAAATTGGTTTTGATGATAATAAGAAAATAAACACATGTTTTGAAAACATGGGAAACCTCCATTTTTTAGGGGAAACTATGTCAAAATTTTTATAAATTTTGACACTTATAAAAATACAAGTTTTGGTGAAACTTATTCCCCAAAAATTCACCTAAAAATATTTACCAAGGTTTTCTAATTTTTGTGTAAAATTTCAAGTTAAAAGATGATGATTTCTTCAAGTTAAAATTAATATTAAATATGTATATTTTAGGAAAAATATATGTATTTAGTGATCACCAAATTTTGTGCTAAGTGTATATAATGTGTATTATATGTAGTAGTGTATTGAGAACTTAAAAATACACAAAATACTCCCAAGGAGTATAAATACCAAAATACACATACAAATACATGAGAATACCTAAGTATTCAAGTATACAAAATACCTCTCAAGAAGAGTATTTGGACAATACAAGAAAATATATTTGTAAAAATATATTCCACAAATATTTAGACTTCGGGCAATTATTGGACATAACTATATATATATATATTTGGACAAATATATAACCATTACCAAGTAATGGAAGCTATAAAAAAATCGGGTGAATAACAAAAATAAATATATATTTATAAAGCATGACAAAATATATATATTTCACACAAGTCTTAAAATACATTATTTTTAAGAAATATAATTCCGGAAAGTAATAAAAATCGAAGTATTGATTTTTGGAAAATAATGTAAAATACACAAGTATTTACATAAAATACAAGTATGCTTTCCTAAGTATACTTGTACAAAAATAATATTGAGAACATTATTTCACAAAATACTTATATTTATTTTTGAAAAAATAATATAGGTAACATATCTAGGCAAGTTAAAAATAAAGTTTTTTTTAACACTTAATTATTTTGGCAAAGACCACATGCACAAACATATATTTTGGGAAATAAAATATATATTTACGAATAAATAAGATAAATTCAGTGCAAGACACAACGTACGGGCAAGACCCGACAAACAAGAGCACGACCCTCATGAAAGATGAACATACAAAGAATAAATACAAACAAAAGATGGTGACTTGTACTTGTGTGTTACAAATCTAGTGACTAACGTATATAGAACACATATAGGTCACGACGCTCACAAAGCAAACCCGGTGAAGTTTACGACGCAGGATACGCAAAATTGTGAGTTCATGTTCCCGCTTTTTAAACATTTTCTTGTTTTCTAAACTTGGGGAAAATACATGTACTGTGGTATGACGAAACAAAACTAAGGAATGACTTTATAGATCATGTCACGAATAGGGTGTCATAAGCACCATTAATCAACGTAATACCTAGACCGCAGAACAAAAGGTTAGATCTAATGGGTTTCAAGCAGCCACACTCTTGGCCACACTTTTACCGAGAGTGCTTTTGTGTCTCTAGTCGTGAATCGACAATTAAAATGCCTATGGTTTGGATGCTTCCTATGTCGTTACACATGTTAATGGCCTCGCGAACCATTAGCCATCCCGTATTCCTTACGCTTACATTTACAGAATACTTTTTCAAGTACAATTGCATACCATGATTTTTACAACAATACTTGAATGTTTACACAAAAATTGTATGAATTCACACCAACTTATGTTGACGATTTTCCAAAACTTACATGTATTTCAGGTAACTAAGTGGATGTACATGCGGACTCTCCTGCTCAAGGATGTCGTTTATGTTTTTTTAGTTATGTCGTGTCAGGACTCCAATGCCTCTTTTGTGGGATTTGGTTGTTATATTCCACCTCGTGTGGTGATATAATGATCAAAACCTTGATGTTTGTTGTTGAAGAAAAGTTGTAAACCTTTCAAACAACTATCTTTCATGTGATGTAAACACTTAACTTAACTTATGTTTTGGATATTTAATATCAATGGCATTATGGAGTTTATTTTATGATCATGTAGTATGTTTACCATTCGTATGTAATGAGAACCTTTCAGGATCACACCTCGTGCTTCCGCCTTAGAAAGGGGTGTGACAAAAAGTTACCTAAGTAAAAAGGAGATTTTATTTTCAATCAATTAGGGTTTATCCCTACAAATGTATTGTGTATGAAACTTGGGTTTTATCCCATTTAATTATTATAAAATTTTGGTGTTTTAAACTCTGATACTATTTCCTAACTACGGTCCTGATGTCTCATTTCCGCTGCCAAATTAATAAACACCGATACCACTTGACTGGCTCGCGGCTTCCGTTCCTAGGGTAGGGGTCGGGGGCTGCGACCGGTTTAAGTTCAAGTACCTCAGTCTTTGTACTTGAATCCCTCAAACCTTGGCTCTGATACCGACTTGTAAGGCCCAATCGTACACGGGTCTAAAAACGCATAATATAAATGTACTAACATTTAACAAAAGCTTTTGCCATTCATTAACATGTAGAAAGCCAACATTTACAATCAAAACCTGCTTACTTAAAAGTTTACTAGTAGATAACATACTAACATGATAAGTTTTAAACACAATTTACAAATGTACGACTAACTTAAACATAACTACAAAATGTTTTGACCCGTTTGAAATGAAAATGCGAAAACGTGATATTCGAGTGATGTGATCGTTCCAAGCTTGGCGCCACCTAACATGACGATCTACCTACAACCATACCAAACAAATTAGTTACATCGTGATGAATTAACATAGAATTCGAACCTTCCATCGAACGTAATAATAATCCTTTCATTTACATTCATTCGATCATACTTTCTAGCGGGTCTTGATATCGAATTCCTTGAATCTTCTATATCTAGTTTGACACCAATTCCCAATTCATACATAAGTCATTCTTACTTATTCGACCCGTATGCATGAATCGAACTTCCATGTATTTTCTTTTAACAAAATACAAACTTATATTCTTAACATAAAAAAGTAACATAAACATTTTACCTACTTGTACTTGTAAGTATAAGAACTTATCTTTGTCGTGCTTCGCTTGTGACCCAGAATGGTTTGTGTCTTCTTCCTTCACTCCTACAATTTACAATCGATATACTTTAATCTCATGTCTTCGTTTCCATTCTTTTCTCAACATAATTGAGTTAACAATCTATCATTTACCAATTCTAACCATCTAGCATTAGGGTAGGGTTCCAACGTGAACAACCTCCCCAGCGTGAACTGCGTGAACTGATCTGGGCCCTTGATTTCCTTTTTAGTTGTTAAGGGTATGATTGTAATTATATAAAAAATTATATTTAAATCATTATTTTAATAATTAAATTAAGTTACATCTTTCCTATTTTAAATTCATTATCCACAATATCTTTTATTTCATTTTTATTTTTCAGATTTCACCACCAGAATTCGGATTATGATTTTTAAGATCCACGTAACCTTCATATTTCAACGATATACACATGTGTACTTTCATATGAATTGAACAGTACACATGTGTACTCAGCATGGTACATATGTGTAATTAGCTACATAATACATACATATAAACAAAACTTGTAAAACTATTTTATATTAAGCAAATAACAATTTCCATAATGTTTTGCCAAACAAAAAAAAACATACAATTACAAGTTCCAGTTTCGTGAAAACAATAAACGCAACATAATCGGAAAAATAAAAAAGACATAGTCTTTTACAACTATTCGCCGCGTTGTATGCTGAAGCATCCTTATCGACCAAGCAAACAAACATACGTGAATCATCCTTATCGACCTCATACGTGAATCATCTTTATCGACCTTCCATCTCCACTTTTCTCGTTAACAACATCTCCTATAATAGCACAAAAAAACTCAGCAACTAATAATTTGCATAATTCAATACATAAAAAATTATGAGATATCACAAAAACAGACGCAATACACATGTGTACATCGCATTAAAATCAGAATACACATGTGTACATCGCAGTAAAACCAGAGCAAAATCAAAATACACATGTGTAGAACGCATTAAAAACAGAGCAAAATCAGAATACACATGTGTACATCGCATTAAAAACAGCTTCCGCTGACAACTTTAAGCACAAAACAGGGGCTTACCGAACTAAAACAGCTTACAACTTTTTGCCGGAAAACACCAAACATCGCTAGCTTCAAGTTTATAAACTGTCAACTAAATAGATACAAAAAAATCATACATTACCATAAAATGCTCAAATATTATTCCATATAATCAAAATACAAAAAACAGCTGCTTGTCTATCCATTTAAGTGAATCATCAGTGCATGTGAAGTTGTCTAATTTCGTGTGAAATATTATCAGGTCACGTGATATCATTTGATAGGTCCAATCAGATTGAGTTAAACATTAATGTGGTTGGCTCATTGAAACAATGAATTAATAATTGTTGTGTAGTAGTTTTGTCTGCCACCCACTTTGATTCAATACACAAAGTATTAGAATTTAATTGAAAGTATTATCTGATTGTCATGTGAACACCTCGGCACTTGTGATTTCATTCTGAAAGTCAAGAGGTCAAAAGTTTTTTTTTTAAAACATTGTAAATCACGTGAACTATGTATATAGACATGAAGCAAAAGAGAACACATTCCAAGACATCAAAAGAGTGAACTATGTATAACGAGTAAGCTGAGAAGCAAATCACAATAATAATTTTCAAACAAACAATAACAATAATAATTTTCAAACATCAAAAACAATAAAAAATTACAAACTTCATACCTGGTCGGAAATTAGATCTGGACCACCGTTTTATCGCCGGCGATAAACATCAGATCTGCTTCGATTCCGGCGACAAACATCATATCCGTCGAAAATTAGCCAGATTTCTTCGATTCCATTGATAAACATCAGATCTGGCTTCGATTCTGGCGATAAAACGGCTGTGAAAAACATCAGATTTATACCACCATCGAAGCCTGATTCGGAGTCATTTAGAGATGAACAGATCTGAAAAGATGAAGAAGAGGGAAGGACAGAGATGATTACCGGGAAAGAACTCCGAACCACGGCTGTCGATGTTGACCGCCACGCGCCGCTATGGCCGTCGTCGACCACCACCATGGCCATATGCAGATAATAGGGAGAGTATTATCTCCTTATCGACCCAAACTAGTTGCAAAGAGAGTATTGACCCAAACTAGTTGCAGATTTGGGTGTATTTATTTAGAAGAAAATAGAGTATTGAGGATGGTTTATACTTACGATTACGGCGGCGGTTCTTTGAAACGATCCGGCGAAGGTGAGAGAGAAAAATGGATCTTCAAAAAAGATTGAATATTGATTTATGAGATTGAACATGATTTATGGAATAATTTAAAATGGAAATTACAGTTATACCCTTTTTCCTTTAATTAAATGATAACAATTAACCACATATTTACTATCATGCCCCTAAAAATCAATGACCCAGATCAGTTCACGCAGTTCACGCTGGAGAAAATGTTCACGTTTGAACCTAATCCTCTAGCATTATATACACATGAGATTGTCTTTGTCATATAAAAATCTTTATTCAAGGCATTTCATCAAGCACTTGGTGTGCGTACCACTAGCAAAGCATAATGTACAAGTATTCTATGCACATTCCTACTAATTCATATCTTGGATTATCAAATCAACTAAGCTCACACAACATTCATTCTATATCAATTTCATTTATCAAGTATTCTACTACATACGCATTCATACATCAACATTGTACTAATTTTACACCTACATGATCATCATACTTCATCATCCTATCACTACAAGAGGGTTTTGTTTCAAATCATCAAGATAATCAAAATCAAGCATAATTCATTTCCTACATGATAATTCCAACCAATATTCATGCTTATTTCCATATAATTTCACGGATTGATTACAACCCACTTCATGAAAGATCATCAAATCAACTAATTCAACTTACCATATGTTAGAGACACTTAGATGTTCAAGAATCTCAATATATGCATTCAATTTCAGCCCTAGAACATCTTTGATTTGCTGAATTTCTTGTTCTTATTGAAGGAGAAGGTTTTCACCGTCTATCCCTCTCTCTCGTACGATACACACACACACATTGCACTCTTTTTTTTGTTTTTAAACTTTCATCAAGTTATACACTTTCAGCCCCTGTAGTTTCATTTGTAATTTTTTCAAGCACAATCTTTCATACCTTCTACACAAGAGTCATTCTACTTGACTTAGTTAATCAACTAAATTTATTATTTTACATACTAAAATATTTAAAGGCACAATAAATAAATTACACATTTTTTGGGGGTGTTACAGGCGGGTATCACTAAATTCCATATTTGTACCCGTACCCAATTTTTTTTTATATATTTTAATCCCATACCCGGCCCTTACCCATCGGGCTTCGGGTATACCTGGCCCATATGTTTCGGGTTTCGGTACCCGTTCGGGCTCGGGCATCTTTACTATCTCTACTTCCCTCCCCCTCTCTCCTCCACCGTCGTAGGCCACCACAATTGTCGCCACGCCACCTCAGCCGCCGTAAGCCACCACCACTGCCACCATCCGACCCCGTCGGGCCGCCGCCCTCTGTCCACCGTCGTTGCACACTGCCAGCGTCTTGTGTCTCCCATTCAGTTTAACGGATTTGATTTGTTTTTGCGAGTAGATCTCGTGGTGTTTCGGGAACTTGTGATCAGGCTTACTAGCAGAGCCGTTTATCGCATCCATCATGTGGGTTCTTGGTATTCATAAAAAATTATAACTCTGAACCCACTATGGTGATTTATATAATTATTGAAAAAATTACACCATTGGTCCTTATGGTTTATGCCAAATTTCAATGTCGGTACTAATAGTTTTTTGTTGCAAAATCAGGTATTAATGTTTTAATTTGTTACAATGTTGAGTACTAAGGCCAAACCTTGTTAACTTTTTTTGTTAAGTCTTACTAAAATGACTAAAATGCCCTTTAATAAATACAAAGTCTATTTTTTAATTAATTATATTTGACTAAAATGATTTAAAGTTTTATTTATATTTATCTTTTTATATTTTCTGTTTTATTTATATTTTTATAAAATTAAATGGATTTGAAGTTTATTATTTATAAACTTTGAGTTTATATATAATAATATGCTAGTAAAATAAACGTTTTAACTTAATCTAAATAATATTATATATAAACTCAAAGTTTATAAATAATAAACTTTAAATCCATATAATTTTATAAAAAAACATAAATAAAACAGGAAAATATAAAAAATATAAATATAATTATAAATAAAACTTTAAATTATTTTAGTCAAATATAATTAATTAAAAATAGACTCTCTATTTATTAAAGGGCATTTTAGTCATTTTATTAAAAGTGGTTCTCAAATGAACCCTACCCTATATATATATATATATATATATATATATATATATATATATATATATATATATATATATATATATATAGGGTAAGGTTATTGTAAAAAATGTTAAAAGTGTGAGAAGTGTGAGAAATATTATGAAGATGACATGTGTCCTCAATCTAGATTAATTCAAAAGGGTAAATAAGTAATTTTATCATTGATTCAATTAATTCAAAACCTTCCATAACGGCTACCTTATTTATAGGAACATGATTTTTTTAAAAGATCTCTATAAAAACACTATGAATAACACTGTAACCACCATTCAGCACGTATATAACACCGTTCAATAATTATATAACACCATTCAACAAGTATATAACACCATTTTAAAGATCTCTATAAAAACACTACGAATAACACTGCAAAATCACCATTCAGCACATATATAACACCATTCTAAAAGTATATAACACCATTCAATAATTATATAACACCATTCAATAAGTATATAACACTATTAAAGACACTACCTCCATTTTTAGAATGTGTTCTTAGTATAATGTTCATAGTATGGTTATTGTACATGGTGTTTTAAACCTGCATGCATGGTGTTTTACATCTGCATGCTAGTAGATGTTCCAGATTCCATATGTTAAAACACCATGGTGTTTTAAAACCTACATTCCAATAGTTGTTCTTCGCATGTTCATCGTATAGTGTTTTACACCTGCATTCCAGTATGTGTTTAAAACACCACGCTTTGAATCCCAATACAATTAAAACACCACTGTACGAACATAGACACAACAACATGGACTAAACATCTGATCGAAACATATTTTTTTCTCTATATAAGTATAGCAATATGGTACTCATATTAAAGATAAAAAACGTTCGTTATTATGCTGTATTTTTTTTTTAAATTACGTATAAAAGTTATTTATGTTTAAAAAAGACGGGAGGGAAGTTGCATATGATTAATGTTAGTTTTTTAATTTAAAAATGT
Organism: Helianthus tuberosus; assembly: GCA_030545235.1. Classification (NCBI taxonomy): domain Eukaryota; kingdom Viridiplantae; phylum Streptophyta; class Magnoliopsida; order Asterales; family Asteraceae; genus Helianthus; species Helianthus tuberosus. Next base: position 39,131,178 of record CM060371.1, on the reverse strand, counting down.
TAAATTTATCTGTATACCCTTAACCTTGAAAATTAATATGTTTAATAGTAAACACTATTTACAATTTTGCCACTATGATCTCAACCATTAGATCTTTGATCTAATGGTATAGATTCTTTCTTACCTTTCTCATAAAAAACTTTCTTTTTACAGGAACCTTTACCTATATATATATATATATATATAGGGGAAGGTTCAAATGAAAACCACTTTTATTGTGAAAACTCGAAAACTAACTAAAAAAGCCTAAAAAACACACCAATTTTTTTTACAATTTTTTTATTAAAAATCGCTATTTTTTATATAAAAAAAATTTCAAAAAAAAAAATTGTAGGACATATGTGTAATAATACACATGTGTAGCATACACATATTACACATGTGCACAACAAAAAAAAAATTAAATTTTTTTAAATATAAAAAATAGCGAAAATTGGTATGCAAAAAAAAATTGGTATGTTTTTTTGGCTTTTTAAATTAGTTTTCGAGTTTTCGCGATAACTAGTGGTTTTCATTGGTTCTAGAGTGAACACTAGGTTGAAAGTGAGCTGTGTGAACTAATCTGGGCCATTGGATTACATCATCTAGATATTTTTAAACAATGACAAGATTGTAATTATAATGTTGTAACTTTCCTTTATAATAAATGACAGAACGGTATTTGCGTCTTTTGTAAATTGCACTTATTAAACAATAGAATCAAAATCCCTAAAATCTCGCTAGTTTCCATATATACAAGATACACATGTGTTAGTGTATACACATGTGTACAGTCTCGCTAGTGTCAGTTTATACAAGATACACAGATCTTAGTTTATACACATGTGTATAGTCTCGCTAACTATCAGTTTATACAAGATACACAGATATTAGTTTATACACTTGTGTACAGGCTCGCTAACTATCAGTTTACAAGATACACAACTGTTAGTTTATACACATGTGTACAGTCTTTTATACATCTGTGTATTATATTCAGAAATGGTTACATATATGTGTATATTACCAACATATAGTATATTATGCATTCACACGAATAGATTCATATAAAAATTATGAAATTAATGAAAACAAAACATATCACATGTATCCAAAAATAAATAACTTCATCATATATTCAAAAAAAAAAAGTTAATGTCAAAAAATAATTACAATTTCAATCTTAGAGAAATTTTTCAATATTTATTGAAAATTCTAAAAAGTTAAAAAACAATATATTTATGCGGATAATAAAAGAAAAACAATATTGAATTTAAAATTAAAACAAAATCTATGAATAAAGAAATGATAAACAAATTATTAAAAATGAGAGAGAGGAAGAGAGAGTTAAGAGATGAGAAATTTAAGGGATTTTAATTAAACATACCTGTCTAATGTCAATCTTACCCTTTTAATAAAAAAATGAATAAGGGCCAAGATTAGTTCACTCAGTTCACTCTCAAGAAGTTGTTCACTCTTGAACCTAATCCTATATATATATATATATAGAGAGAGAGAGAGAGAGAGAGAAAGGTTAACATACAAAAAGCCTTATCGTACATTAACATACGCGACGCCAGTAACCATCCGATCAGGTATGTAATCACGCATGGAACAATTTTTTTTTTATAATCACGCATGGGAGTCACAAATCACGCATGGAACCCTAATAAATCACGCATGGGAGCCTTTGTTATACAAATCACGCACGTTGTATGTTAATCACGCACGTTGTAATCCTGTCGCGTACGTTAACGTACGTTTAGGCTTTTTGTACATTATACTTAATCTATATATATATATGGGATGGATCAAGAGAAAACCAAAAAAGCCTAAAAAAAACCTAAAAACATACCAATTTTTTTTTTTTTTTTTACAATTTTTTTTAGAAAAATCGCTACTTTTTATGTATGGAAAAAAATTTTCAAAAAAAAAAAAAAAAGAAATTTTTTTTTTTTGGTTGTACTGCACATGTGCACTAATACATAAAGCTTAAACCACTTAACCCACCCACCGACACCCCCCAAAAACCTAAATTCACCATCCCACCAAAAGCCTAACCCCCCCCCCACCCCCCAAAAACCTAAACCCCCCACCCCCACCCTCCCGAAAACCTAAAACTAAACCCTAAACATAAACCCGAAAAAAACCTAAACCCCCCCCACCCCCCAAAAACCTAAACCCCCCCCACACCCAAAAACCTAATCCTAAACCTCCAAAAAAACTAACCCTAAAAGCTAAACTAGACTTAAAAAGCTAATTTTAAGCATGTAATGCAATTGTAGTACATGTTATATTGCATATGTGCACTACTATAATAATAGTATTGAAAACAAGAAACCACCATAAATCTTTTTTTATGTCATAAAAAAATATGCTCGAATATACTTGAATGAAAGATACAAAAATTTGTGATCTTATAGTGCCATTTTTGTTTTAAAATGATAACGTATGGAGAAATGGGAAATGTTTGAAAACTTATGTATTTTTTTTTTCCAATTTTACCCCTCCTTCATTAAAAGTCCCCCCTCCTTTTTAGTGCTTTTTTGGTTAGTTTTTTGGTTTTCTCTTTTATATCTAGTTTTCTCATGATCCTCTCCATATATATATATATATATAGTGTGAGGTTCATTGGGGAACACTAAAAAAGTGGGGAACGGGGGAACACTTTTAAAAATTATACTTAACATGTTAAAAAAAATATTTTTCTAAATTTTTTTCGGCGCTTTTTCTTGTAAATACAAGTAGAAACATTTTTGATAAAAAAAATAAAAAACTAAAAATATTAAAAAAAAATTAAAAAAGGCTAAATTTTTTTTTTTTAGAAAAATTATTTTTTTTTACTCGACTAGTTTCTCCTCCTCTTTATAAAGAAAAGCGCTGAAAAAGTTTTTAAAAAAAAATTATTTTTAACATGTTAAGTTAATTCTATAAGATATAACTGTTTTTTAAACATTTTTTTATATTTTTAGTTTTTGATTTTTTTTATCAAAAATGTTTCTACTTGTATTTACAAGAAAAAGCGCCGAAAAAAATTTAGAAAAATATTTTTTTTAACATGTTAAGTATAATTTTTAAAAGTGTTCCCCCGTTCCCCACTTTTTTAGTGTTCCCCAATGAACCCTCCCCAGTATATATATATATATATATATATATATATAAATAGATATATATAGATGTGTGTGTGTTTTAAATTATCCCTTTTTTTGAAAGTTTTAAAAAAGAAGTTAGTGGGAAACAAACGTAGAAGTATCTAAATACACAATGATATTTATTAAACTGTTAAAAATATGTAACATTGTTTCAACCGGTTTTTGTATGATATACAACTTACTTGATCGTATGGTATGTTGTGTCAAAGGCTAAAACTTCCCCAAAAACTTCATAATTTAACTTGCATATTTCGTCTGCCAAAACAAAGATCTCAGCTTCCCATCATACAGCACAGAATCATAATGGAAATTAGGCAAACCTTCTTTTAATCACGAAAACGATACCATCTAGGTGTCTTGGTCCCCAATAAATAGCCTAATAGATTGACTGAAATTCTTGAAATCATTGGGGTTACCACTAACGTTGTGATGACCACCCTTCATCTTGACTAAACATCTGTGGAAAACAATAGGACTAATCCTATTAAGACTCATATGATCTATAAACTGTTTAGAAGAGGATGATAACTTTCGAGAAATCTTGGTGAGGTCACGGTTATATGACTCACCAAGTGGATGGGTGTGACAATCAACAAACCTTATTACCGTACCGGTCTCCTTGCAAATTTGGACACATATGTGAGCTTTGCAATCTGTAACCGAAAAAGTGCTATGCCGAATCTTCATGCAGGATTATTTGGTTGTGTCGAATTTAAGATTATATTGAGGTCTTGACGCTTTGTTACGCCTCAAGTATTTTGTGGGTGACATACACTTTCCAATTTTTTCTCTAGGGTTTACGATAAGAGAAACCTGATTTCTCAGCACAAGTCTTGTACATCAAAATAACATCTTTAGATTTTTTTTAACACACTCCCCACTAATGGTTTAAACTCGGGGTTAACGTTGGGAGTCCACATTTTGGTACGGTTGGGAGTGTAATAAACAACATAGTTATCGCTGGCATGCCTAACATATAACGAAAACAAAAAAAACGTGAAAACGTGATAAATCATAATGAAAAACGAAACAAAATAAGACTATGTAAACACTATTGAGGGAGGTGTGTGGGGGTTATTTAAATATGTTAATTTCAGAAAGAAAAATTATGTTTATTGAAATAACTAAGAAGCACAATTAAAAACTAGAGTAAACTTCCGTTTTGCTCCCTGTGGTTTGGTCATTTTAACGGTTTTGCTCCAATAGTTTAAAAATAGCCATTTTCCTCCCTGATTTTTCTAACTTATCTTCATTTTGCCCCCAGCCTCTAACTCCATCAAGGAGGAAACTGCCTCTAACTCCATCAAGGAGGAAACTGCCGACAAACTCGAAAGATTAAGGAGCAAACTGGCGACAAACTCGAAAGATCAGGGAGGAAAATGGCTATTTTTAAACTATTAGAGCAAAACCGTTAAAATGACCAAACCACAGGGAGCAAAATGGAAGTTTACTCTAAAAACTAATAAAAAGTCACAACCTAATACGTAATGTAATTTATGTCACACAAATTATTACATAAAAACGGAAGCTTCAACAACATACACCTAGTAAAAAATGTTGTTACGTGTGTTGTTTTAAAGTTGTAAATTATACTATCTTATGTTGTATGTTATTCTTTGTCTTTAGTTCCTTGCTAGATGGCTAATTATGAGTGTTCAAAAAGCTTGTGGCTCATGGCTCTCTTGAAAATAGCTTGAAATTAGCTCGGTTCGAACTCAACTCGAATGTAACCGAGCTGGCTCGGCTTGACTCGATTTGTAAACGAGCCGAGCTCGAGTTAGGCCTGGCTCGGCTCGTTAACTATAACAGCCCTAGATGCTTCTTATGAAATTTGTTGTCTAAAACAAGTTGTATACACTTTAATAGCTGTAGGCAAAAAGCACTTCGGTATTTTGTCGAAATATACGGGCTAACCTCTATGAACTAAACAATCATTAAAAGTAATTTCATTTTATATTTGGATTTTATAATTATGATGTCACCTCTCATGACGTGGGAGAGAAATTTAAACGTTTGCAACCGTGTGCAATTTCATCAACATGCCAAGACAACAAATTAATGTACTTTTAAGTCAACATGCCAAGACAACAAATTAATGTACTTTTAAGTTATTAATCAATAACTGAGGGGGTGTAGGGAGTGTTTAGACACTTTGAATAGGTAAACTCTTAAATCACCCAATCATATAGCGCCACGTCAATTGTTTATCTAATGCTAAAAAATGTTGGCGGTGCTTTACCTAATGGGGTTTAGGTACAGTATTTTTTTTTTAAAGGAAAAATGTGTGATTGATTGAGAAGACATGGACCCCACCACACACCCCTCTCTCTCTCTGCTTCCCTCCCTTCACCGAGTCGGTGAACCTTCACCGATTTCTCCCCCAAAATCGGTAATGTTGAACGGTAAACAAATGTGGTGGTGGTCACCGATCAGTGCCGACCACCTTTACCGACTCGACACTGTATACCCTGAACAACCCTACACACACATATATATATAGAAGGAACTTATTATTTTTCTAAACTATTAGAACTTATCTTTTTTAAATATTATATAACCTGGATGTTTTTACAATTTAAGCTGTAAAAATTTATAAAAAAAAAATACAAATCTAGAACTTAAATTTAGAAAAAAAAATAGCTTACCTTATGCTACGTAAGCGCAAAGCTTGCGGATCTTGCACCCAGGTAGATCTCGGTCAACGGCCGTTTGTGTAAAAAAACAAAAGCAAAGGGTCATTTTACACTTTCTTTCTTATGTCAACAAGGTTGTTTTTGTAAAGTTACTTGGAAGAGATGCAAAGAACCCCTTCCATTTGGTACACTTTCTTTCTTATGTCAACAAGGTTGTTTTTGTAATGTTACTTGGAAGAGATGCAAAGAACCCCTTCCATTTGGTACACTTTCTTTCTTATGTCAACAAGGTTGTTTTTGTAATGTTACTTGGAAGAGATGCAAAGAACCCCTTCCATTTGGTATATAAATAGAGGAGTTGAGTAGATCATAAAATGTATCCAAAACCCTCTTAATTTAAGCATTGCTCTTAACTGTCCATTTCTCACCCAGCCCTCTCTCACTCACTCATATACCTCAAAGATCTAAAAACATTGTTTCGGTGAAAAGCTAATATGAGTGCTTCAAACGTTATTCTGTATGATAGTAATGTATCCAACTTTGTTTCGGTGAAACTTTCAGGCAACAAGAACTACCTTGTTTGGCGATCACAAATGCTTTGCTTGTTGGACAGTAACAATATGGGTGGCATCGTGGAACCCGCATTTGTGCTCCCAAGATTTTCTGACGCAGAGACACAAAGACAATACGACAGTCTTGCCAAAGGGTGGATCTTGGGTTCTGTTAGTGAAGATGTGCTTGTAGATATCCACTATCTCGATTCAGCTAAAGCTGTATGGGAAAAACTAAGATCCAACTATGATCCTGTTACACGTTCGCAAAAAGGTACGTCTTCTTCTGTATAATATGACTAGTCACAACCAGATGATATCTTGATTTCTTTAAATACAAAATAACTATGATCTTTTAGTAGTATTGTTACAATTTAACAACACCGGTTGTCCCTTGATTCATTTCTAAAAAGTCTTACCTAATTCTTCAAATGCTTATGCTTTCTTTTAAACTTAAATCAGTATTAGTTAGTTTTTTAATTGGGAATTTGTCAGAAATAGGGGTGTTACGCTGGAGGCATTGACGAATTTAGGAAATTTCTCTTATGAGTTTACCAATTTTTGGTGGTCAAATTTCTTAATATCAAACTATAGAACTTCAGGGTTAAGTCGGGTCAGGTTGAAAACATAATAAAATAAGAAAACGTAAATTTCAAGTTGGAAATAAGATATCATAGTAAATGTAGATAAACATTGGAATAAAAACGATCTTATTTCTTCAACTTCCGGATCTTAGTTCTTTGTACCCACTGGGGAAGGATCCACTAAAAAGTGAATTTTGCTTAAGTAGCCTAAGAAGATTTGTGATGATGACATGTGGCACTACTAATAAGTAGGAATGAAGGGCATTTTGGTCCTTATAAATAGGAGTGAAAATGACATTTGGCACCCCTTTTGTTTTTTAAAAATACAAAAAAATAAATCTAGTACAAAAAAATCTAGCACAAAAAATCTAGTACAAAAAAAACAGCACAAAAATGTAGTACAAAAAAATATAGCACAAAAAAATCTAGTATAAAAAAATATAGCACGAAAAAATTCAGCAAAAAAATGTAGTACAAAAAAATCCAACACAAAAAATTGAGAAAAAAAAAATTTAAGATAAAAAAATCCAGCACAAAAAATTTAGCACAAAAATATAGTACAAAAATCCAGCACAAAAAAAATGTTATACAACATAGAAATACAACACATTTTAGTGGGTTTTTTTAGTCTTCATATTTTCTATAGCAATATGGTACTCAAATTAAAGATAAAAAGACGCTCGATTTTATGGTGAAATTTTTATGAAAAAATAATGTCGTGTAAAAAAGTTATGAACGTTTAAAAAATGGGAGTGGAATATGCATGTGCCTTGCATGTGGAGAGAGAAAGTCCATAAATAGGATTTTCCCAAGATACCCTTATACTCCTCCTTTCTCCTACACTTTCATCTTAACCATTGATTTGAAAAATGAATGGTTAAGATTCCTTCTCATCCTACTTAGACAAAATCAACTTTTTATTTGATCTTACCCATGTACCCACTAGCACGGCCTCCTCTACAAACACAAGTCACGTGTATATCATATTTACATCACATTTTAATTTTAAAACAAAAACAATACACACACACACACACACACACATATATATATATATATATATGGGAGGGTTATTTTGAGAACGCTAAATATTGCGAGAACCGTGAGAACGAATGAGAAACCAACCAAAACCAATTTTTTTTTAATACAAACCTCATTGTAATTAAAATATAACATCAAAAAAAAAAGAATTTACAACATCAAATAATTCATTTCTCCTCTCATAATCACTCTTATTAGATTTTTTACACATGTGTAAATATAACAAATTTACACACGTGTAAATGGTAAACTTACACATGTGTAAATTTTCTTTATTTACGAATTCACGAAAATTTAAATGTGTAAATTTAATTTCTAACATTGTATTCGAATAATAATGATAAGTGCAAAAAGAAATTTTGAATTTGAATTGTTTTTGACCAAGTTCTCGTGGTTTTTTCATTTGTTCTCACGGTTCTCGCGATATTTAGCGTTCTCATTTAAACCCTTCCCTATATATATATATATATATAGGGAGATGATCATGAGAAAACTATATCTAAATAAGAAAACTAGAAAACTAACTAAAAAAATCTAAAAAAAAAAACTAAAAAACATACCAATTTTTTTTTTAATTTTATAAAAAAATCGCTACTTTTTATATATAAAAAAATTTTCAAAAAAAAAAGTTTTTGTTATAGAGCGCATGTGCATTATATGTGTACTACACATGTGCATTATATCCGTATTAGTGCACATGTGCAATACAACAAAAGAAAAATTTTGAAAATTTTTTCCATACATAAAAATATAGCGATTTTTTTTATAAAAAATTGTAAAAAAAAAAACTTGTAAGTTTTTTAGGCTTTTTTAGTTAGTTTTTTGGTTTTCTCATTTAAACTAGTTTTCTCATGATCCATCCCCTATATATATAGAAACGGGTTCGGGAGAAAATACTCAAAAGTGTGAGAACGGTGAGAACGCATCCTGGCCCAACACGTGTCCCGTGGCATAGAGAAGGGCGGAGGGGCTTTTTTGTCTTTTCATTTTTCTTTTATTTTCACAACGCGGTATAATATTTTCTCGCGTCTAGGTTTTTTTTTTTTGGCGTTAATTGTATTTATTAAACTTTTTGGCGTTTAATTAAATGTTTTTGTGTCACATATATATATTTTTTGGCGTTATATCGTTTTCTGGTTAATTTTTTTGGCGTTTGTGGCATTTTGTATAATAATTCACTACGAGTAATTAATATTTGCATAAGATTAAAATAAGTCCAATTTTTCTTTTTGGCGTTTATTGAATTTTTTGGCGTTTTAATACCCTTTACAAGGTGCTTTGCCAGCAGCTGTTCTCCCAGTTTTCATTCTACTAGTGTTTTGGTGTTTGTAGTTTTTGGCGTTTTATATAATAATGTATTTTATTTATAGATAAGTAGATAACAAAACAACATATAACTTGATATCAATACAATATAAAATGAAAACAAAAATAATTAAAAATGGTAAACTAATTTTTCTTTCCAATCTTCAATGTCATCAGCCTCTTCCTTCTTGAATTTGTTTTTGGCGTTTTGAACCTTTTTTGAATAATTTAGCTAGATGCCAACTTTCCTTCATAAACCCTGTCTTTTTCAGAAGAAGCTGCTTAGTGGCATCCTGTTTTTTTTTTTTTTTGTGTGATATTCTTGTTTGGTGGGATGCCATTAAAGATCAACTCTTGCTTGATGCTATATGTAATAATGGAGTCTAAAATAGCATTTTACAGTTGTGTTGAACCCTTTCTTCAATGCCTATAATCATCAAGAACAAAGCTCACATGAAGGCATATCACTGTCATCAGTCTCTTTTTCTTGAATATTTGTCCATCTCATTCAACAAAATATTCTTGAGTTAACCTCCTCAGAAAAAGGATCCATTTTAGTGAAAGCTTTGCCATCTGTGGCGTTTTAAAGGGAGTGGTTTCTAGAGGATATAACGTTTTGTGTTTTTCTGGGTGTGATTTATTTCATTGTGTATAGACCCTTCTCTTATAGGAGTTTTTTGACGCGTAGTTTAGGCGGGACTTTTTATTGTAATAAATGATAGTAATAAAGTAACTGTCTTTTCAGTTACTGTTTTAGTATTTACTGTGTTGATCAGCTTTTATCAGTTTTATAGGTTATAGACGTCCCATCTTCTAAGTTTGGCGTTTTTTTTAAATGGCCTTAAGCAGACCAACATGACAAAATACAATAACGGAGTAAATAAAATATTAGACAGGAAAAATATTTTTTGTTATTTTTGGCGTTTTGTTAGGGTTAACCATTTTTAGTATTATTTTGGCGTTTTGCTAATAAAGATAGAAATATATCATTTAATTGTCTTAAAAAAAGATTACATAGAAGAAAAAAAAAAGTGGAAAAAAAATTAAAATCCTTCGTCAGAAGGTACATTATCCGAATAGTATCCATCACTTGTGTCATCTTCTTCCTCCTCGAAGTCTTCATCTTGATCTTCATCCATGTTATCACATTCACCTTCATCAGCTTCTTGTTCCTGAAGATTCTGAAGCCTCCACCTGAACATGTCTTGCATTAACTCCAATTTTGAGTCTATTTTTGTGTTGGTACAAGTGGCGTTATGTAATTCTTCCATGAAACCCAGTCGCTGCTTTGTCATGATGTTCTCTAGCCAGTAGACTTCCTGCTCTCCGCTGTCGTATGTAACCGTCACCATGTCTGTTTCATCATCAAAACGCCATGATGTCATGACAGGGTCTGGCTTCACATCTCCTTTGATTGGTCCAAATTTGCTGGTTAATGCTTTCATAAGCATATGCGTTTCATGGCATTCGTTGTCTAGAGCGATGCCAATGGATAAAACTTGCCTCTGTATCTTTTCTTCCATCTTCAGAATTGCCCTGACCGTCTTAACATACACCCTCCTTTTGTTGTCAAAATGGAGGACGTATCTCCTGATTCCCAGAGTGTATCTCCACGAAACGATTGTTGTCATTTTTGGCGTTTTGTTTAAGTTGGCGTTTTTGGTTAACGATTTTTTTTTTGCAGAAAATGGATAGATTGAAGTGATTATGGAAGCTATGCTTTACGTTTGTTTATATAATCATGTTTTTGGCGCGTAATTTAGGAGGGAATTTCTTCTAATAAATGTTAATAATTGAAATTCAGTTATTTGTGTTGTTTCATCTTTATGTAATATTCAACGCGTTTTATTACTAATTTTTTGCGTTTTGTTTTTAATGGCGTTTTATTTTTTTGTATGACGTTTTATCATTTGATGGCGTTTTGAATATGAGGGGTAAAAGACCCTTTTACCCTTAATGAAGCGCGTCCCACATAATAATATTGATGTTATTTACGAAAACGCCACCGCGCAATCTAGTCCATGGATTGTTTTGATCGGACGATCCATAAGCATTCTCACCGTTCTCACACTTTTCACCGTTTTCTCTAAATCCCGACCCTATATATATATATATATATAGTGAAAGTGTAAAATACAATATCTCTTAACGTACAATACGTATGAGATGAAATAATAACATGCGTGATTAGTTTTATAACACATGCATGATTAGGGTTTTACCCCATGCGTGATTTCTGATTTTGTACATGCGTGATTATGTTTTTTCAACATGCAGTTTTATAACGTGCGTAATTTCATCTCGTACGCATCGTACGTTAAGCAATATTGTACATTAACCAACCCCTATATATATATATATATATATATATATAGGAGAAGGATCCGTTAGGAACCACCATTTATTGCGAGAACCGCGAGAATCATTGTGAACACAACCAAAAAATACCTAAAAAAATCTAAAAAACACCAAAAAAAAATTTTACTATTTTTTTTGGAAAAATCGCTATATTTCGTCAATAATAAAAAATAAAAAAAAAAGAAAATTTCGAGTAACAGTTATCCATGCACATGTGCATTTGTATCATTTATTTGACAAATTCTGTAATTCATTACAAATATCAGACAATTGCACTTTCATTTACACTACCATTTATAATACACTACTTTTTACATTAACAATAATAGAAATGTGCATGTGCATCTATATGTATGAACTTGTTATAACATTAACAACACTAGAAATGCACATGTGCATTTATATATATGAACATGTTTCAACGTGTTTTAGTACATCACTTTGAATACACATTCCCTTTCATCTATCATACCATCCATACTACACTACCATTACCTCCTACCATCCGTAATACAATACCATTGATTTTTACCATCCATAATACAATATTATTACCAATATTTCACTTTATTATATGTACATCAACACCCTTTATACCATCCAAACAACATGTTACATAATAAAGTGACAAATATAATCAAACCATCAACCATTAGATATAACTAACCAAAACACATGTATATGGGCCCACTTCATCATTTAAAATCACAAACTTTTTGTACCAAAACACCTTATTTCATGTTGATACATATAGATGCACATGTGCTTTTCTAATATTGGTAATGTAAAAAGTAGTGTATTACATATGGTAGTGTAAATGAAAGTGCATTTTTCTACTACTGGTAATATATTATGGAATTTGTCCAAGAAATGATACATATGCACATGTGCATCCATAACTGTTACTTAAAAAAAAAACGTTTTTTTTTTGTAACAAAATATAGCGATTTTTATTAGAAAAATATTAAAAAAAAAGAAAAATTTTTGTGGGTTTTTTGGATTTTTATTAGGTATTTTTTTGTGTTCACATTGATACCCGCGGTTCTCGCAATAAGGGTGGTTCTCAAATGAACCTTACCCTATATATATATATATATATATATATATATATATATAGGGAGCCGCTAGAATGAGAACCACCACGAGTTATGAGAACCACGAGAACCGCGCCCCGCGGGTGGCCGTTGACCACGAAATTTTTTTTACACCTAGATCCGTATATTTTAAGACCGGGTGTAAATTTTGGGTTCAAACGGCGCGCCCGAGGGGGTAGTTTTTTACGCCCAAAGTTTGGTTAAAAAAAAAGAAAAATTAAAAAAATTAAAAAAACCCAAACTTTGGGCGTAAAAAACTACCCCCTCGGGCGCGTCGTTTGAACCCAAAATTTACACCCGGTCTTAAAATATACGGATCTAGGTGTAAAAAAAATTTCGTGGTCAACGGCCACCCGCGGGGCGCGGTTCTCGTGGTTCTCATAACTCGTGGTGGTTCTCATTCTAGCAGCCCCCTATATATATATATATATATATATATTAGTATATATATATTAGTATGGTGCCCGCGCAATGCGGATGGGGTGACACTTTGCATTGCGGCACTCGTTTCTGGTAGTTTCTTATTCGTATAATATTTATGATAACATTATTATGGTTTATATATGTCATAAGTGTTACACATGTCTAGTAATTGTTAAATTAGAATGTAAGTTATCAAGTACTTCAAGAAACCGTTGGTGTAATAAAGTAACACACGAATAAGAAAAAATAAGTCTTAAACATAACTAAAAGTTATATAAAACAACAAACAAATAAGGAAAGATAAGTCTTAAACATAAAAGTTGAAAACTAAAGGCTCAAGTGTCAAATACTTTGCATCTTGTTGAGATCAATTTAGTAATCATACGGCTTAATCATCTCAATTTAGTAATCATACGGCTCATCCCATATGATTAACTTGGAGGACCTAATTAGTTCAACTACCCCACTTTTTTATGTTGCACATCGAATTGTATTAACACAAATGGGAATCTTGAATCTCGAGTGATTCGTTCTCCCTCCTGGCATATTATTAGTTGCGGCACCTGATGAAGCTGTCGCAAGAGCAATAAGACCACGTGAACATACTTGAGCAAGCAAAGCTTTGTACAGAAATGTTTTTCCCGTTCCACCCGGACCATCTATAAAGAACACACCTGGACGATCATTATCAACATGTGCCATGATCTCATCAAACACTCTTTTTAGTCTGAATTAAGTTCACCTATGGCAGATAAGTGTTCAGGTTCCACAACTATCCCGTAGTCCTCTTGCACCTCACGATGAACTACATATTGTAAGTTGTGTTCTGCTATTTTCGGAAGATCGAAATCATCAATATTTTTACCCATAGGCTGTAGGATGACCCTGATGTCTGTAAGAACCATACTTTGAACGTGTTCCACACTTTTACACTGTAACCAGTGATCTTCAGATTGTGCATCACTTCGTTAAAACTTTTGCTTAAAAATACAAAAAATAGAGGTATAAATACATGACATAGAATAATAAATATATCAAATGAAGAAATAAATGAACTGCAGGTATAAAAAAAGCTAGAAATATATGAAAATATAAAAGGTTCAGTTCGGTTAATTTTGGTTAAACAAGGGTACAAAAAAATTGTTATCTGGTTTTGGTTAATGCAATTTTCGGTTAATCGGTTCTCAGTTAATTAGTTTTTTTTTGTTGATTTAGGTTTGATTTCGCCTGTTTTCAATTCAGTTTTGTCTTTTTTTGGTTTGGTTTCTGTTAACAATTCAGTTGTTGCTCATTCCTAGACATTGTTAATCACGTAACACACATCCCAACCCGATTAGGGCTGACGTGTCACACAATACAGTAATCCGATGTATTTTTAAAACTTAACTAGATAAAATATTAACTCCAAAGCTTAAAATCTAAAACCACACAATGAGCTTAATAGAAAACAAAAGTGCCTAAAATTATTTAAATAACAATCTATTAAACTGTTTTGCAACTCTAGCTATTGAGTTTTTACTCTTCACACATTTTCTGTTGAGTACCTATTTAAGAAATAAGAGAAAACAACAAAAAGAAATACGATTTAGCAAAAAAAATGCTCAGTAACGAAAAACAATAGCAATAACGATAATTCAATAAGAACCATCAATACGGTATACGACCAATGGTGAAACAATAATGTGACAATAACAATGTAACGATACCATCAATTCTATACAATGGTTAATCAATGCGATAACAATCTATGTGGAAATACCCATGTGAGCCAATGGCAATAAACAATAACAATGTGTACATTAGCTGTAGATCTAATTCTAATGTACCTATGTTTAGGGGATGTGGGCGCACACGATTATCCCAATACCAATCCATTAAGATGATATCATAGGATCGATCCATACGCCTCTCAATAATCAATAAATCCATTAAGATGATATCACAATTTATCATTTTCATTATAATTATGCTTTTTTATCAAAATAAATTATGGTTCCAAACAAAACAAATATGCACATTAGCTACATATTAAAGTGGTAATCACGCAGAGAAGTAAAAACAAGTGATTGTGAACCAAGTTCAAATGCTACTGTACATTTACGGGTTTGGTTTACCGTTTATTTTTTTATTTTATTTTTTTGTTTTTTTAACATCTAAAATTGCACTAAATCCGCCAATGGCTTATATATAGAAATACGTCGTTTGTGTTTTTTTAACATCTAAAATTGCACTAAATCCGCCAATGGCTTATATATAGAAATACGTCGTTTGGTTTACTATTTTTTTTCTTTTTTAACAAAAATTTTCACTTCATATTCATTTGATATTGTGAGTACTAGCTATCTCCATCCTTTAGCCGAAAATACAAATTTGGTTGAATAACATTATAGTAAGTTCTTTTTTTTTTTTGAATAGCAAAGACGTTTTTCCTCTAAATATACACCTCCTAAGGATTGAACCTTGGTCTTCCCATTAAATAATTGCTCTTGGCAACTAGGGTAAAGTCTAAATGGCATATAAGGGCGGAGGGTGTGGAGGCGCCACCAGGGCCACCTCAGCACCTATAGTGCCACCCGGCGCCATCGTCCCACACCCAGCAATTCAACTCGGGGCGCTATAGGCAAGACTCCACCATGTTAATGAGCTTCAATCGCGAAGAACGAGTAGGGATTGGTTAAAGGAGGGGGCGTTATAGTGTGAAGGGGCTTTATCCCACACCTTACAAGTTAAGGGGAGAGATCTTAAAGCCCCTGTGTGACGTGGCGTTGATAAAACCCCTCCCACACCCTCCAGCCTAATAAGTTAATTGTAGTTAGAAAATCTTGAAGTAAAAGTGGGCCCGTTGAAGCGGTCTTCTTCGGTTATTGGATTGAAAACCAAATAACTAAAAAAACATAAACGAAAATAGCACTGATTACTACTAGGGGTGTTAAACGGGTCGCGTTCGCAGGTTGGCGAGTTCAACCCGACCCAAACCCGAAAATCGTATCATACATATGAACCCGAACATGACCCGAAATTTCGTGGGTTGACCCGAACACGACCCGTTCAACCCGATTTTTTTAATTCTTTTATGAAATTAATATATTAAAAATAAAATTTACTTAAAAAACATAAATGTATATAATAATATGATATTTAAATTATAAAATCTATGTTAATTTCTCTTTTTAAATTATAATAATGGCATAAAATACACACCCCATTTAACTTATGACATAAAATATATTGTAAAAAATTATAGTATAGTATAGTATAAATGTGTTAAACGGGTCAACCCGACCAGGTTGACCCGAACCCGACCCGTTAACCTAAACGGGTTCAACCTGAAACTGACCCGAACCCATTTAGACTAAACCTAAACCCGCGAATTTCGTGTTAGGTTCGTGTCGGGGTTTTCGGGTGGTGTTAGAAATTCACACTCCTAATTACTACTGGTTTGGACCATTTTAACCGGTTGCGGTTCGGCTAAATCGGTTTTTGCTCAGCCCTAGCTGGGATGAGTATGAATTTTTTTCCGGCTTTTGAGTATGAAAATTTTGTCGATCTTTGCTTACCCTAGCTCGAATGAGTATGAATAAATTGCTATCTTCTGATATGCAACTGGTTCACCAACCTAATTTGAATTATCCTTTAACATAGGTGTAATCAGCTAAGTTGATTAATAGCTTGTCGACTTGCTTAACTTGTGAGAGAGTTTGAAACCCTCTTGTTTAAGGTTCCGGGTTTGAAACTATTGACTAATAGAATAGAATTAATATGGTCGGTCCCTAATTGTGATTGTTTATTCATGCATTTCATAACCGTTTTTCTAAAACCTTATCTTCCTACGTAATCAAAAACAGAAAATGAAGTCGATGGGGATGTTGTTTTAGGAGAAACAAACACCGTTGAAGAAGGGGCATATTCAATGGATATAAGAGTGGATCCAACAGAAACCTATGAAATAAGTGATTATACCAAGAGGAAGTTAGTTGAATATGCTATATATGGGCTTTGGCCAAGAGTAGAAGAGTTTTTAAAAGCACATAAATCCCTAGCAACAGAAGCAATAGACGAGGATGGTAGCACGCTTCTTCACTTTGCTGTTGAAAACGGCCCTACTGACTTTGTGAAAAAATTGTTATTGTATATAAAGAATGATGAAGATCTACTTAAACAAAGAAATCCTGATGGAAGCACAGCGCTTCACCTTGCTGCGTTTATTGGCAACACAGATGTTGTAGATCTACTAGTTAAAAGGAACAAAATGTTGTTACAAGTTAAAGACAATGAGGGTAAAGATCCATTGTATAGAGCTTATGAAACTTTGAATTTTGATACCGCTGCATATATTTTGAAAGTTGTCAAGGTTGAAGACAAAACCGAGTTGCAATCCTCTTTATCTAGCTCTGTTGATCACCCAGATTATGATATGGCAGTCAACCTTCTTGTTAATGCTATTTCCGCAAAACAATACAGTAAGCCTAGTGGGCAATATATTTTTTTTAATGGCAACGCTTGCTCTACTATTCACCAATATTCTAATTTTTTCCCCGTTGCCCAGGACTGAACCTGGGACCTCTCCCTTAAGAGGAATATGCCTCTACCAAGTGGGCAACATAGACAATATATAACATGACATATTGCTTTGAAGAGTTACATTTTATTGTTTATGATTGTAGGTTTAGCATTAGAATTGGTTCAAAATTTTCAGAGGTCTGCTTCGAGAAGTGATGATGTACTCATGGCTCTAGCTAAAAATTTTCCCAGTGGGCTAGATGATTGGGAAAAACTTGTATATCCTCCTTGTACGTTTCTAAACAATTTCATTTGTTACTCTTTTTTTATTTGACTTCTGCTTTAATCTTTTTTTATTTGACTTCTATTTTAAGAATTATTGATTGTGGTTCTCTATTTTAGCTTTGGATATGGAAATACTAACTGCAATAATGGCGATGACCATTCTTCTTTTGGGGTTTCCTGCGTGCGCCTTATGGTGGTTTGCATTCAAGTCATCTAGAAATAATAAGGCCATTCGTACTCTGGTATTTAAATTGATAATACTAACAGGTAAACACAACTCACGAATTAGTTGTGTATATTTATTCAATGTGAATACACTCCTTGCCAATTTAATTCTTAATCTATCTACATAAAACAAGTTGTTATCTTTTCTTATTAATAAGTTCTTGAATTTCAGTTGCACCCATCAAGCGAATAGAGAACAAAAAGATGGATTTCAATGTAGCCAATGAAATTCTATACCATGTCTGTGATGAAATGCACAAGTTGGGGAACTCAGGCAATGATCTTTATACACGACCAATTCTTGAGGCTGCATGTCAAAATGCTTATGAATTTGTGAATACTATTTTGTTAACATCACCAAACGCAATTCACAGTACAAATGAAAGTGGGTATGACATTATTCATTTAGCAATAATAAACCGATCTGAAAAAATCTACAACCTTATCTATGACGTGACACATAAGAATCGTTATAGGCTCTATAGAGATTCTTATGAAAACAATATCTTGCACTTGGCGGGAAGATTGGCCCCTTCAACTGTACTAAATCAAAAGACAGGTGCAGCATTACAACTACAACGTGAGCTTCAATGGCGTGAGGTACATACATAAGAATTGATTCATTGAACTATAAGTGAATATAATCAAACTGTTAAGTTATTTTGAAGTAGGATAACCAAGTGAAACTAATTTTATAATAGGAAGTGAAGAAATTTGTGTTTCCTAAGTATATTACACAAGAGAACTCTTTCAAGGAGACACCAAACATGGTTTTCACGATGGCACACAAGGATTTAATGAAGGAGGGAGAACAGTGGATGAAAACCACTGCAGAGTCATGTAGTATCACTGCTGCACTCATTACCACAATTGTATTTGCAGCTGCAATTACGGTACCAGGTGGAAACAATCAAGAAAAAGGGACCCCTTTGTTTAAAAAGGAAAGTGCATTCATTATCTTTGCTATATCAGACGCAATATCACTATTCGCGTCGAGTACTGCATTACTAGTGTTCTTGTCTATCTTAACAGCACGTTTTGCTGAAAAAGACTTTCTAGTTAGCTTGCCAAGGAGGTTGTTTATTGGACTTTTCACTTTGTTACTATCTACAACAAGCATGATGATAGCCTTCAGTGCAACCTTGTTCCTTGTCTTTTGTGATAAAAAGCTATGGATGCTTGTTCCAATAAGTGGATTGGCTTTCATTCCGATTGCTTCTTTTGTTACCCTACAATTCCCCCTTATGGTGGATCTTTTCAAGTCCACATATTTACCTATCTTTGGCCAAAAAAAAAAAAAAGGTTATCCAATTCACAAGAGGGCATATGATACGTTAGTACATATAGTGACGTTGTAACTGGAATTAGTGCAGGTCTTCGAATCATGTAATCCATTGTATTAAAGTGCAAAAGAGTGATGAAATAAATATTGTGTTATTGAGTGATGAAATAAATATTGTGTTATTGAGTCGTGATATTTTTGTCATGTCAAAGAATTTGGAACCGTTATATGTTGTACTTTCAACCTCTTTAATTTTGCATATTATCTAAGAAAACCATTTTCGACTATTTATTCAGTAACTTGTAGTTTAATGAGATGGATACAAATTTTCTTACATATATGATCAATTGGTTTGTTTGGTATGGGCTAATGAAATGGACTAGAGAATGGAATCAACGAGGTAATGGAAGAGACAAAAGAGTGAAATGGATCGTTATCATTCCATATTCTTGTTTGGTTACAATGTGAGAATGGAATGAATCATTACCTTGTATTGTTTGGAATGTAGGAAAAGATGAAGGAATAAAATCGGCGATGAGTGGCGATAGTGGGTGGTGAAGGTGGCGCCGGCAGAGGGTGGGGGTGGCAGCAGCGGTGGGTGTCGGTGGTCGGTGGCGGAGGGTGGTGGTGGCGGGTGGTGATGACAACAGCGGTGGGTGGCGGTTTTTCATGGTGGTGGTCGGTGGTAGTGGTGGCTAGTCGTGGTCGGTGGTGGTGAGTGGCAGTAGTGGTCAGCTATGGCAGTGGTGGTCGGCGGGAGTGGCGGGTGGTGACAAAGGTGGGTGGCAGTGTTGGCGGGAGGTGACGCCAGCGAGTGGTGGGCGGAGGCGGTGGAGGGTGGTGGTCGGCGGCGGAGGGTGGCCAAGCATATTTTGTTTCATTCCCTCGCAATATAGTCCATTTCTACATACCAAACACTACCCTAGAGTTCTAGTGATTGATGATAGTGCATTTTTTGTCTTTAATTTGGGGCCAAGCAAGGTCCAGTCCAGTCCTAATATCTTAGTCATCCATCATTGATTTGATTTGATTTTGAATTGGTCCTAATAGCAGTTCTAAGATAACTAGTGGTTAAAATGTTAAATAATATAAGATTGTGAGTTTAAATCGAGAGTGGAGGTTCTTGTGTATTTGTTCTAAAAGTCTAACAAAGGATAAGTAATAGTTAATTCAGTGAGTTTTTACTAGATGTTTTTTTTTTTTCCAAATGAGAAGCTGAAATTTAGGGCAAAAGATCAGATGCTTGAAAAAAAAAAACATTATCAATGGATGGCTCTTGGGGGATACTTTTTATCCACCACCTAAAATGCAACAAGAATCACTTTAAAATTTGTATACGTTAAACCATTTAAAATTATCAAAATGAAAACTTATTTTAAAAGAATTAAAACGACCACCAAAAAGTTCAAAGAACAAAGTAGCATAGCAATGCAAACTAAACTAAAACACTAAGGTGGTGTTTGTTTTTTCTGCGAGAAAAGGTCTGCAGTCTGCGGACCACATCTGCAGGCATCTGCAGGAGAAGAGGTGGACCAAATGTCTGCAGTCTGCAAGGAGAAGGGGGTTTGTTTTTTTTTTCCCTTCTTCTACAAAATCACTTCTCACAAACACAACCACACACTTCTCTAGTCTCTGCCTCAACTCTCTCTCTCTACTCTCTCTCTACAATCTTCGTCGGTTCAAGCACCACCACCTCCACCGCCATCATCTTCGTCGGTTCAAGCACCACCACCTCCACCGCCATCATCTTCGGTTCAAGCACCACCACCTCCACCGCCTTCGGTTCAAGCACCACCGCCGCCGTACGGCGTGAACCTCCATCTCCGTCTCTGAACTCTCTCTCCTGCTCGAACAACCCGACGCCACCACCGTCGCCGTGAACCTCCATCTCCGTTCTGCGAGTAGGGGGTTTGGTATAGGGTGAACCTCCATCTCCGTTCTGCGAGCAGCGGGTTCGAGTCTCACCGGTAAGTTGCTAATGATGTTCATTGATTCGATTTGGGGGTTTTAGTTTGTGGATTTGGGGGTTTTAGTTTGTGGATTTGGGGGTTTCGATTTGGGGGGTTTTATTCGATTTGGTGGGGGAGCAGGGGTGGGAGGTGGTGGCGGAGTGGAGGTGGGCGGCGGAGGTGGAGGTGGTGGCAGGGGAGGTGGTGGCAGGGGAGGTGGTGTCTGGAGGGAGAAGAGGAGAAGGTGAGAAGAGGTTAGAAGACATATGTCAATGTCTGTGCCAAGAAGAGGTCTCGCAGACCATTTTTAATGAAAGGTCTGCGAGAAAACAAACAATCTGCGGACTCCAAACGTCTGCCCGCGTCTGCGCGGCGCAGACATAAGTGGCCAGAAGTACTTCTGGCCAAAAAACAAACAGAACCTAAATATGGAGATAAAAAAAGGATTATATGACCGGGATTATCTGTTGTGTTCGTAGGCTTTAGGGGTATCCGGTCCTAATTATGGTTAATCGGTCCTAGATATTAGACTCACTTAGTTAACTTGTTGACTAAGTAGGAAACCGTAATTTTTTTCTATAAATACCTATGATGTAATTGTAGTCTGTGTCATTCTGTGAACAGTTGTGAGCATCTAATAAAAGTGAAAGCCTAGTTGCAACCCGTGGACGTAGGTCACCTTGACCGAACCACGTAATTTCTCGTGTTCTTTATTTTCGGTAAGAGTGTGTGTGTGTGTGTGTGTTTGTTTGCTTCCACTCGAGATGTCGGTTTGGGTCGGTTTTGGGTCATAACCATAACCGAGATGTTGGTTATTGAAAAGTCTTAACCATAACCGCTCGGTTATGGCGGTTTCGATGGTTATGATGGTCGGTTAACCATGAACTTGGGCCTAGCTAAAAATTTAGCTCAAAACAATATTATCTATAAAAATTAATACCTTTAATCACCGAATAAACGATATATAATAAATTCAAACAAATGTTCAACCAAAATGATATCCATAAATTCAAACGAAAGTTCAACCAAAATGACATAATCCATAAACTCAAACAAAGGGCTGGTTATCTTTGATGCACATTCGAATCAAACAGAAACTAAGAAAATTCAATCAAACAAAAAAGTTAAACAATGAATGATAATAGACTTCAAATATCTAACAGAAACTAAGAAAATTCAATCAGCAAAGGATCAGTTTATTATAGGATTGTGTAAAACTTGCAGTGCTTGAATTCTAAATACTTAACAAATACTGAAAGGTCAAAAAGAAAAGACAAAGTGTGTACAGCAGAATGCAGATGACGAATCTAACTACTATAATAAAAGAAACCAACATTTGGACACGTGTCATTCATTGAAGGTATCCTCAAATTTATATTTATCTAAATAAATAAATAATAAATTAATATTAAATCTTATCATACTTTAATAAAATATTATCATCAAATCTAAATTGTTAATTTAATATATTTTTAAAACAAATACCTCTCTAATATACTTATCTTATATTAAATATATAAATAATAAATTAATATTAAATGTTATCCTAATTATTTAAAAGCATAACTTTTTTTATTATTTGGCATACAAAATTATGTTTATTCAACTCGAGTAAAACGCGAGGTTTTTAAGGATATATTTTTTTTATTATTATTTGGTAGATTTTTCAACCCGACTATACACGGGTTTTTTTTAAAGATACGACGTTTTTAGTATTTAATATACAAAATTACATTTTTTTAGGATATAATTTTTTTTATTAGTTGGTAGATTTTTCAACCCGACTATACACGGGTTTTTTTTAAAGTTACGACGTTTTTAATATTTAATATACAAAAAATACATTTCTTTAATCTGTGTAATACACATGGTTTTTAAAGACATAACTCTTTTTTATATATATTCAACACGTGTAATATACGGGGGTCACTACAAGAAATTAGGGTGTTTACCCACACATAATTTACCTACACATGTAAATGTGTGGGTATTTACCTACACATGTTTGTATATGTGTGGGTAATGGTTGATAATATATTTTCATAATGATTAACACTTAATATGTGTTGGTAATAGATTTTAGCTACACTTGGTATTGGTGGGAAAATTTCCCCCCAAAATTGCTAATTGATTAAATATTAAATTACCTACACATGTGGCAAATTTTCGTCATGTGTAGGTAAATTATCTACACATATGTAAAAAACTAATATGTGTAGGTAAATGATTACGTTTACCAACACATAATTTTAAAAAAAAAAATGTGTAGATAAACTAAGATAATATGTATTTTTTTTTTAAATGACATGGCAAATTAAATGCCTACACATGTTTAAATGTACAATATGTGTAGATATTAGATATATATAAAATAAGTAAATATATATTTTTTGATGACGTGGCAAAACAAATATCTACACATATTTAGAAATGTACAATATGTGTAGATATTTGTGTAGATATTGAATGCATATAAAATACATATTTAAATCTTTTTTATAAGATGATGTGACAAAACAAATATCTACACATATTTATAAATGTACACTATGTATAGATATTGGATACATATAATTTTCACATATTTATAGATGATGTGGCATTTATATCTTATGTCACAAATTTAAGTTTTTAGTGTTACTTTCTTTATCCCCACTAAAATTTTGAAAAGCTTTTAATTTCCGGTCTTTCCCCATTCAAAACTTTTAATGAAAACTCCAAAACTAAAATTTCCCTCCACCTTAAAATTTTATTCCCACCCAACACCAAATTCCTCTTCCAAATAAACCCTAAAGCTTCTTTTATCTTTTAAAACCATCACCAAAATTGAAACCGACGACCTCTCTTCTTGAAACCCCAGATCCGGCAGAGAGCAAGACCATCCTCCCAATCGTCGTGCCGGTGTTGAGGTGCCGCGATGTGAAGGGCCCCATCACTATCCACCATCCGATTATCATCTTCAATCGTATCCTTACCTGCAACCACCATCTCCACCACCAACCACCGTCGTTTAGCCGCATTTCAGTAGCCGTGTCATCTCTTCTCCACTTCGCTGTCGTCTGCCTCCGTGAAGAAGAAAAACCCCAACAAAACTCGCATCTTTCTTCCTCACTTGATGGCTTCCATGGTTCTCTTCATTATTATTATTATTATTATTATTATTATTATTAATTACTTTAATAATTTGACCTCTTTTTGTTGTTGTGTTTCAGGAAGTTGAGGAATCTTATATTATGATTAAGCCTGATGGTGTTCAACGAGGACTTGTAAGTTTTAATTAATTAGCTTGAATTGAAAGTGTTTGCTGTTGATTGGATGAATTTATGACAGGTAGGAGAGATCATTTCTAGGTTTGAGAACAAGGGCTTTAAATTGAATGGGTTGAAGCTTTTCCACTGCCCTAAACAACTGGCAGAGGTTTGTTTGTTTTCTGTTGGTCAATTTTTTCGAATTTTGTTTGTTTGTAAAAGGTTTAAATAAAGTCCTGTTTTTTTTTTTTTTTTTTTTGTTTTGAAAATGGTATGTTATAGGAGCATTACAAGGATCTGAGTTCCAAGCCTTTCTTCCCCAAACTGATTACTTACATTACATCAGGTCCGGTTGTTTGTATGGTAATGATTCCTGATGCCTTTTTTGAGCTATCGGATTACTTATTTTGAATAATAAAATCTTACCTTTGATAATAATGTATTGGCCAAGGCCTGGGAGGGAGTTGGTGTTGTTGCATAAGCCCGTAAATTAATTGGAGCAACAAATCCACTTCAAGCTGAACCTGGCATAATTAGAGGGGATCTTGCAGTTCAAACCGGAAGGTTAAGATTTTGCCTGACCTCTTTTATGTTGATCATCATAACTAGGTTCCCACTTGTTGAATACATGTCATTATCGTGTTTGGGGCAGGAATGTGGTTCATGGGAGTAACAGCCCTGAAAATGGGAAGCGCGAAATAGGTAAGAGCCGGGTTGCTCTTGTTTGTTTATATTTACAAGGGTAAAACAGTAATTTACAGTCAAACATGATGATGCTCTATCTCATGATCAAAGAGGGAGAATTGACCGAATGGACACCAGTACAAACTCCATGGTTGGTAGAATGATGAGCATGGAGCCATTCAGTTTTCCTTTTTTTAATTAACAGCTTGATTGGGATCTTATTTATGTCGTACTGCCACAAATTTAGTATATTGATTCTCTGATTATGTTTGCCGGAATAATAAACCATCTTAACTGTATACACTTAGGCTCCTTTGTTCATCTAATCTTTTGTTATGAATTGCCTGTTTGCATCACTGAGTCACGAGCTAAAGAAAATTTTGTTGTGGAAGTAGTGAAGTTGCGCTCGTCTCTTAAGCTTGCGCTCAACTTACACATGAGTCTATCAATGTACAGTAGGTAAGTTTTGTATTATTTATTGTTTAGTGGTTATCTAATTACTCTCAGATTATACTTATGACACTTGATTTATTAATTTGATTGTTGAGATGCACTCCGGTTCTAGTTCTTATGATAAACAAAATTATGTAATCCACCCCACTAAATCTCGTGACAATGCATGGCTGGTTGTTCTCATTTGACTAATAATTTGCATGGAGATATGTTTTATTTTTGTTAACAAATGACATACACACCCTATCATGAATTTGCTGGTCTGCTACTATTTAGCTCTACTTTCTTTGTAACATGCATGTGAGGAATTGTTGGAGATAGTTTGAATACTTTGGTTTGAGTACTGATTTTTGTTTAGAACTATTTGCAGCATTTTTTATTAGCTCCTGTTGCCGTTTGTGTAGATAGCAATTTGCACATAGGCGTTTACTAATCTGCACACGGTTTTTTTTTTCTTTTTCTGCAGTCTGCACAACTTTTATTATGGTAAACGCTAATGTGCAAACTGCTATCTACGTGAGACTTTTTGCCGTTAAAAAGGCAAATAAAAGAAATAAAATCATAAGTAGAAAAAATAGAAGATACCTCAATTCAAATGGGGGGGGGGGGGGGTACTCTAGAGTACGGATCAAACCTGCACAGGTTGACAAACAGAACAACTTGATTACCAACTGTTATGGCACTTGATTACTGATTGTTTAACTCAGCTTGATTACCCTCTGTCAATCCTCTTCATAAATACCCGACACCTCGTTGTTCCAGAATCCAAAATCCATTTCGTTCCAGAATCTAAATCAATCATACTTCAATTTCGTTCCATAATCCAGATTATGACTATCTTCTTCCACATTTCAGGTATGCAAAAAATACAATTTTCCATTGTGATTTAATTCCAACTTGATGTCTATTCATTTGTATTAACTAACTTCTTTTTATTGTCAATTATTTGACTTCACTTGCTGGCCCGATATTCTCGTACTTTTCTGCAATCATTCTAGCTAACTAAAGGTAGCAAAATAGCCTGTCTGGGTTATGGGTACAGGTTGGTTTTTATACCAGTCAAAACAGACCGAAGCGAGTTGCGTTGACCTTATTTTGTATACAGGTTTGATTTATACCAGTCAAAACAGACCGAAGCGAGTTGCGTTGACCTTATTTTGTATACAGGTTTGATTTATACCAGCCAAAGGGATAGTTAAGAGGGGTTGTAGTTCACCATGTTGGCTTACCTCTTTGGATGTTTTTTTATAGAACAATTGTTTCAAAAAGGACTTTGTTAAATTTGTTTTTGCTAATGAAACACTTGCTGCTCGGGTCAACATGCTAATAAAACACTTCTGTTAGATTTTAATTCATCTACTTACGAATGGAATTGACTTCGACAAGCTTGGGCTGTGTTTCATTCAAACTTTTTATACAAAATCGGGTTTTTTTAATACCCGGTGCGGGTTTTTTCCAAACCCGATGAATACCCGAACCCGGAAATAGGGTATTATAATACCCGGGTTTTATAAAACCCGACCCGAACCCTACCCGAACCCGGGTATATAGGGTATACATTTTTGGTAGAAAACCCGGACCCGGTTTTTAAAAAAAAACCCGATTTTGTAAAACCCGATCCTACCTGAACCCGATCCTACCCGAAACCCGGTTTTTAAAAAAACCCCATTTGTGCACCACTACCCCTGTTTATTACAATGCTATTAATGAAAGTGTTTGATTTTTTGTCAAATTTATAACAATACCATCTAAAAAGAAAACAGGAACCATTTTGGACTGAAACCGGAGGCAAAAAGTAAATGAGCCAAGCCTAAGCTTGATTGGGCTTGGGCTTGAACTTGTGTAACTTATAAGACTCAAGCTCGAGACTGGCTTGGTTCAAGCATTGTTTATAAAATAATTTCTATTATGGATTCGAAATTTTGCGTTATTGGTGGAATAGGCGTAGAAAATAATAACGAACTGACATGAGTTTTTTTCTTTCAATGGATGGTTAACAAACGTTTGATTTATTTTCCAGTTGCTGCTGCGGGATGACGTTCTGTTTGTGCTTCTGTTTAACAGGTAACTTTTATTTCATGATTTTGAGTGTTTGTTTTATGGATTATTGAATGTTCAGATGGTGATATGCTTTGTGATTGATCAAATAGGGGTTTTGATATTGTTAAGTTGATGTGTATTCATGTGCCAGATGACCTGTAATAAAAATACCTCACATTTTGCTTAAAGTGCACATATTTAACTTTCAATATATGAGGATAAGCGGCCAAACGCAACGGGCACATCTGCAGGCAGACGCAACGGGCGCGGCTGCCGTAAAGCTGCAGCGCGCGGCTTCAGAACACAGCGTTTGTCTGTCGAAACGCAGCGCGCGGCTGCAGATGCGCGTACATTTGTATGTTTGGTTAATTCACTGAAGTTTTTATAATTCATGGTTACATCACAGGTATATGGGGCCGGCTGTTGTGTCTTTCATAGGAATAAACGAATAAACAGAGTATACATCGGAGCTGGTCTAGCCTCGTACCCGATTGACACAGTGCGAAGAAGAATGATGATGACATCTGGGGAAGCCGTCAAGTACAAGAACACATTTGACGCGTTCAACCAAATCGTGAAAAAGGAGGGTGTCAAATCATTGTTCAAGGGTGGAGGTGCTAACATCCTCAGAGCTGTGGCTGGTGCAGGTGTGCTTGCCGGTTGACAATGGTCAAGATCCAACTCTTGATTCTCTTGTTAAGTTGACAAGCGTTTATGATTTTACTGCCTTGTAGTTTACATTTGTTTCATGTATTAATCAAATTGGCACTTTGTTTCATGTATTAATCAATGGTGACGTTTGTGACATTATGTATGATTTTACTGCCTTTTAGTTTACATTTGTCAACACATATTAAGATCAATACCAACACATCTTCAACATTTACCTACACATAATATTACTTTTACCTACATATAAGATTACTTTTACCTACACATATATTCATGCCACGTCGGATGCCACATCACCTGCCACGTTAGATGCCACGTCACCTGCCATGTCAGATGCCACGTCACCTGCCATGTCAGATGCCACGTCAGATGCCTTTCAAACAAATTTTGGTACTTTTACCCACACATATAAATGCCTTTTAGCTACACATATATGTGTAGGTATAGCTTGCTAAATACCTACACATAACTTATGTGTGGGTAATGGCCTATATCCACAGTCACGAGCCTACACATCATTACACTTAATTTATGTGTTGGTAAAGACAACTACCAACACACTATATGCTTTTTCCCACACATACTTTGTGTTGGTAAAGCACCAAATTTCTTGTAGTGGGTTTTAAGGATGTAATTTTTTATTATTTGGTAGATTTATTCAACCCGATTATACACGAGTTTTTTTAAAGATACGACGTTTTTAGTATTTAGTATACAAAATTACATTTATTTAATCTGTGTAATACACATGGTTTTTAAAGATATAACTTTTTTTATTATTTGATATATAAAATTACATTTATTTAACCCGTACAATATACAAGGTTTATAAAGATATAAGTTTTTAATATTTAATATATAAAATTACATTTATTCAACCCGTGTAATACATGGGGTTCTAACCTAGTATATAATATTTAAAGGGTCCACCATTAAAAAATCTATGAAGCTTTTGCGTGAAGAAAACTGACATAAGTTTCTAGTGAGAGCAACAAATATACTGATATGTCAAAGTGATTATAACATATATATAATCTTGAATAGATATAGTAACAATATACATATCTTCCTTTCTGGTTTCTTGTTAAGATTATTACTAACAGAAACTCTTGGTATGATGGTAAAGATCCGTCCTTTTAACAAAGAGTAAACTGCCATTTTGGTCCCTGTGGTTTGGCCAGTTTTGCCACTTTAGTCCAAATCTCAAACTTATTACATCCAGGGCCCTGTGGTTTGCATTTTGTTGCCATTTTAGTCCAAAATCCAAAAAACTCCCTTTTTGACTGTTGAGAGCTGTCTATTTTGTCCTTTAGTGCAGGGGTATTTTGGTCATTTATGTTTTATTTAAAGCAATTCAACAACAACAACAACAAAACCCAGAAAATCAAGAACATCTTCAAAGTTCATCATCAAAACCCAGAAAATCAAGAACATCTTCAAGAAAAAACAAGGCTCGGATCTGTATCTTCAAGAACATCATCAAACATCATCATCAAAACCCAGAAAATCCAGCAAATCAAGAACATCATCATCAACCGCCATGGCTGCAAACAGAGGTTGCAAGCGCAGTTGCCCTCCTCCGATTCTGCCACGCCAAGCTGCGGAAAATCTCAAATGTTGACCCAATTTTGACTCGGATTAGGTGAAATCATCACAGCCTCGCAGAAAAATCAAACATCATCATCAAAACCCAGAAAAACCCAGAAAAATCAAGAACAACCCAGAAAAATCATCATCAAAAACAACCCAGAAAAATCAAGAACAACCCAGAAAAATCAAGAACAACCCAGAAAAATCATCATCAAAACCCAGAAAAACCCAGACCTCGTTCATCTTCAAACATCATCATCAAAACCCAGAAAAATCAAGAACATCATCAAAACCCAGAGATCGTTCATCTTCAAACATCATCATCAAAACCCAGAGATCGTTCATATTCTCAGCTTCATTACATTTAATCTGGTCAGCAAAAGACATACCAGCATTTTTATGTTTGTTCCAGACATTAGCCCCTTCAACGAAACCTTTAATTCGAAGGTCAGAGAGGGCTGGGCTATATTTAACAACAGGTTTAGAACGATTACCGTTTCTGAAGCCCTTGATTTTAATCACACCCTTTTTAGGGTTTGTTCCAGAATCGTGCAAATGGGGAAGTAACACGGGTAGAGGATCAAGATTAGGGGCTAAATCAGGTGGAATCGGAGGTTTAGGAGGAGGATGATGATCGATTTAGGTCTCAGTTCACTGATCGATTTAGGTCTCAGTTCACTGATCGATTTAGAGAGAGAAGAGAGAGAGAAGGCTGAGTTATTTGGGATGATGATGATCGATTATGTTGTTTATTTGTGTATATGTATGTGTGTATATTAATATATATATATATATATATATATTAATCTTTGAATTAAGAATATGTTAAATGAAAAGCAAAATGACCAAAATGCCCCTGCACTACAGGACAAAATAGGAGGTTGCAACTGTCAAAAAAATAGGGTTTTTGGATTTTGGACCAAAATGGCAACAAAATGCAAACCACAGGGCCCTGGATGTAATAAGTTTGAGATTTGGACTAAAGTGGCAAAACTGACCAAACCACAGGGACCAAAATGGCAGTTTACTCTTTAACAAAAGAAAAACAATACGTAATCAGAAAGTAGAAACAAAAACAAAACCTGGAAGCTGGAACTCTGGAACTGGAAGTACAACTTTGAAGCTGGAACTCTTGAAATCTCGTTTCTTATGTGGACGACTGAAAGGAAAACTGAAAGGACGATGTTAGACTTAGAACTTTGAACCCTAATAGTATCAATACGTAACCGCCACCTACTTTGGATTTTGGAATAAGGGATTATTTCATTGGGTTTAATTCTGGTGTGGTCCTTTGGTACTCCTCCAGGGATTATTTTATTAGGTTTATTGGGATTACTAGTGGGAATGTCCGCGCGTTGCTGCGGGTAAGTTTTGGCTAGGCTTTTAGGGAAAAAGTTTGAGATTGATATTTGATGTTCAATGTGTGTTGTTTACATAACAAAGTTCAAGCGAAATAACCAACGCAAAGAAAAAAAAAATTAAGGGACTGAACATTGCAAGTTACTTGATTTTATACAACACATGAAGAAATAACCAATCAAAGGTCATCAACAAACAAAAACACCTGTTTTGACGTGCAGGCACAACCTACTCGAGTTTTAGAATAAGAACATGTTCAGTTGAAAAACATGTTTCTTCTAAAAATATAGGAAACGTCTTTTTGGAAGAAAAAAACCAGCAAAGTGTCAACAAGACCAACAGATACCTAAGCACAGAAACTATTTCGGGCCCTGCAAGTTGCAGGCTCTCTTTACCCCCAAATACACTATTAACATGCAAACTCTCCTGCAAAGCATAATATAAACATTAGAGACCAACAAGGTGTTAAACAACCAATTTGTATGTAAGGAGTGAAAAGAAAATTGGTCAAATGGTTTAAGAAGTCATCCAAGATTGAGGTTTTTAACAATATCATTAACTAACTTGTTGTTTTAAGAAATAACTAATTCCAAAAGCCAAATCTTCAATAGGTCGCTTCTGTAACCTATTGAGAAACTCGTTCAACTCCCAAAGGATCGTAAAGTTTAAAAAAAAACTTTTTTACTAATAATTTATTAATATTTTTTAAAAGTTAAAGTAGCCCATGAAACCATCATACAAGGCTATTTTGGGAGAATTGTACCAATTTAAGGCATTATAAAATGGTATAAAAATCTAAGCAATTACAACATGCAATGCTTCATGTACAAGACCCAAATATTATTACAAAGAGGATTTAGCTAAACCTAGGTGAAAACTTTGATTAAATAAATAGCAAAAAGATTGTTGTTACCTCCTAC
Organism: Helianthus tuberosus; assembly: GCA_030545235.1. Classification (NCBI taxonomy): domain Eukaryota; kingdom Viridiplantae; phylum Streptophyta; class Magnoliopsida; order Asterales; family Asteraceae; genus Helianthus; species Helianthus tuberosus. Next base: position 39,098,851 of record CM060371.1, on the reverse strand, counting down.
ACCTTTAAGCAGCAGCCATTATAAAATGTCTTATAAATCACAATTAAAATTGCCTCAAAAAGAATATTTCATAAAATACTTTTAAGGAGAAGTAACCGATTCACTCACTACTGAACTCAAGTATGTATTATATGTTCTCAACCACAAAATTAATAAATATTAATGCACCATTCCAAACTCATAATCAAAATTGGGACAAATAACAAATCAATATCATGTATCAATTTTAATGCATCATTCCAAGTGTGGTGAGCTGTTTTAACTAAAAGAAAATAGCCCTTCTGAATTCTGATTGATGTACACATGAGAGTTCAATCATGACCATAATTTACCATTAAATGTGGTAATATGGGTTCATGTTACAACAACCATACCCAGTAAATCCCACAAATAGCAGAGCTATTTATAGGGTCTGGGGAGGGTGAGATGTAGACAGACCTTGCCTCTATCCATAGGGATAGAGAGGCTGCTTCCAGAGAGACCCCCGGCTCGAAAACGAACAGCAAACCAACACATCAAGTCAAAGAATATAGAAATAATACAGAAATAGGAAGTCGCCCATACCAAGAAAGTGATCTGAGTGGCACAATATAATATAATGTAAATCATGTATAATAGCATACAACATCAATTTGGCATAAACACAATGTACATCATGTATAATAGCATACAACGTCATTTGGGCATAAACACAAGAAGGCAATCACCGGAAAAGTCCCTTAAGAAATAAGAAAAACCTGCGTCCCTGAAATACTCCTAAAACCTTACTGCAATATCCTCTAGAAGTCCTTAACCCTAATCCTACGCCTCCAAGAAGTCCTATCGTGGAACATGTCCTCAGAAAGATGCAACTCTAATAAATCATGCCTAATCTGCTCATCCCATGTCAGTTTGGGTCTGCCTCTTCCTCTCCTCCCCTCCACAGTAAGAGTTTCCACTACTCTAACCGTTGCCGTCGCTTCGCTCCGCTTCACATGCCCAAACCATCTCAATCTCCCTCCTTAATCTTCTCCGATATACGAGCCACTCCTAGTCTTTCTCTAAAAACCTCATTTCTTATCTGATCTAACCTCGTGTGTCCACACATCCACCTCAACATCCTCATCTCTGCTACCTCCATCTTGCGCGCTTGTGTCTTCTTGATAGCCCAACAGTCTCTTCCATATAGCATAGCTGGCCTAACTGCGACCCTGTAAAATTTCCCCTTTAGTTTAGTTGGGAACCTCCTATCGCACAATACCCCACTGGCTGACCTCCATCTACACCATCCAGCCTGTATGCGATGGGTCACATCACTATCTATGTCACCATCTCTTTGTACAAATGGCCCCAGATACTTAAATCTAGTTACCTGCGGGACCAATCGATCCTCAATGGTGATTTGGGTTTCATCGTCAATGGCTACCCCGCTGAAATCACAGTGTAGATACTCAGTCTTAGATCGACTAATCCTTAGGCCCTTGCCCTCTAAAGCGACTCGCCACTCCTCTATCCTCGCGTTTAGGCACTGTTTAGTCTCTGCAATCAACACAATATCGTCTGCAAAAAGCATGCACCACGGAACTGTCTCCTGAATCAACTTGGACAACTCATCCAAGACAACCGCAAAAAGAAAAGGGCTCAACGCAGACCCCTGGTGGAGTCCTACCTCCACAGGAAAGAAGTTTGTATCTCCTACAGGCGCGCGGACAGTAGTTTCGGTTCTATCGTACGTATCCTTAATTATGTCTATATACTTCCCCGGTAGCCCTCGACCCTCCAAACTATCCCAAATCAGTTGCCGCGGGACAGTGTCATATAGAGAAAACGTATTTAACTCTTAAAAGTATTTAATCAAATAGCTAATTATATAATCACCCTATATACTCAAACCTCAAATTGTCAAGTTAAAATGTCAATTAGCCTTTCTTATATAATCACCCTATATACTCATTGTGTATTTTGGTAGAGTAATACCTTTAAGGTCTTAGCGTTTAAACCCTTGGACCCAAAAGGTGTTACTTCACTCAAATCATAGACACGTAATTAACCTAAAATAATATATGATAATGTGAAATTGCGTATTAGCTACCAAACATTGTTAGGTAATACGTAGTGGGGCGCTTTCCCCCTTCATGGCGCCGCCAAAACGCCGGCAACACCAAAACCTTGGGCGCTATCAAGGAGAAATGGGGGAGTGGCGCGAGATTTTTCGCGGCGTGATGGAGATGCTTTTCAAAAATTGGACCAATCACAAAAAAACATGGGTTTTTATACTCCCTCCGTCCCATTAAAAGTGTCATATTTTAAATTTTCAAAGTCTTTATTTATAAACTTTGACTTTAATTATATATTTTTTGTGTTATATAAAACTTGATGAAAATTAACCCGATAAAAACACTTGTAAAAACACACTCAAATCATATAACTTTTATCAAGTATTATCTAAAACAAACAAAATTATTTAAGGTCAAAGTTTATAAATAAAGACTTTGAAAATTCAAAATATGACACTTTTAATGGGACGGAGGTAGTAATTAATTAATAAAAACGAAATTTAATAATTAGGTAATGATGGATAGGGGCTTTATGACTACGAGCTTAAATGCATAACGCCCCATACCGCCCACCCGCACACGTGGCGCGCCACGTGTCGCATAACGCCCACAAAGGGGGGTTATGACTACACATGGCCTTAGTAGCATATCAGGGCCGGTTATAGCCATGTGCTGGAGGGTCTTGAGAACAGGGCCCAAATAGTTAAGGGGCCCAAAAAATTTTAAGTTTTCATTATATATGCATAGCCCAAATTTCAGGCCCAACCTTGTCAAAACTCTAATTTCTGATCTGATCGCTGGAGAAATCAATTAATCAAGCGTCGCTGCAGAAGAGAAACCAAACATCGGTCGCGGTTCAACTTCAGCCGGTTCTTGATCTTCAGTTCAAGAACTTCAGCCGGTTCTTGATCGGTCGCGGTTCAACTTCAGTCGGTTCTTGATCGTCATCCATCATCATCACCGCTGCAGGTGTAAGCAAAGCAGGAATCAATCGTCGCCTCGTCGAGACAGACTCGACTCGAGGTATTTTGTTTGTTGAATTGTTGTTATATCCTGATTTTGTTTGTTGAATTGTTGTTCAGTTGTTTAGTTGTTATATCCTGAATTGTTGTTATATCCTGATTTCGAGTTTTGTTTGTTGAATTATTGTTTTTTTTTTTAGATTTTAGAGTTTAGACTGATTTAGACTGCAGGAAATCAAACGTCGAGCGATCGAGTCGAGGTATCTTACTGTTGTTTAGATTTTAGACTGATTTGTTTATGTTTTATTAAATGTATTAGACTTCGTGTGAATTATGATTCAATGGATGTTATCCGTTAATATGTAGAAATTATGCCTCCAGTTCCTAAATACAAACACCTATCCGGCCATCAAACGTCGAGCGATCGAGTCGAGGTATCTTACTACTTATCCTTATGCAATAAATGCATATAAAGTGTTGTTGACAATTCCGGTAACCGTGGCATCCGCAGAAAGAAGTTTCTCAAAGTTGAAGTTGTTGAAGACTTATTTACGTTCTACAATGTCACAAGAAAGGCTAAACGGGTTGCCGACAATATCTATTGAAAGTAAAATATTAGATACTATGGATTACAAGGAGTTGATCGAGAGCTTTGCTTCAAAAAACGCTAGGAGAACCACACTGTTTGCTTAGCAAGTAAGTTCGATACTTTGATCATTTTTGCTACACTATTTTTGTTAATTTGTTTTATCTATTTCATAACAATTATCGTAGTATTATGAATTTTTGGTATTTATATATATATCATTGAATGATTGATGAGTTTATGTTATATGAAGATTTGCGAATAGGGCCCAAATTTTTTATCTCGAACAGGGCCAAAAATTTTTTTTTGATTTTCGGAGACGGCCCTGTAGCATATCATACATCATAACAAAAACCATTAGTAACGAAGTTGACGGATGCATATCGAGGAGACAATTTAATGGAGGTGGTGGAGGAGTGTTGTACATGTACGGAGGCAATGGTGAAGTGAAGTCAAATATAAGAGTGCATATTTTTAATTAGATATTGGTTTGAAAGAAACATATTTAAATATAATTATTACTATATATGTCCACTTGATTTATAGTTTATACAAATTCAATAAGCCGGTGCTACCACATGCAATGATGTCACATATTTAATTTAAAAACTAATTACTAAAGAGAAATTTGACTTCTAATAACCTTTCTATACTGATGATTGTTAGATACATGAATTTTTTAGGTTAGTGACAATTAAAAGACATGACTTGGTATTCTAGAAATTCAATTGTGAAATTCAATCAGATTATCAGAATTCAGAATCACTGAATCAAAATCAGAATCAGAATCGCCCTCTGCAACACAATCAGAATTCTGAAATCGGAAATTCAAATGAACGTACCTCACCTGATGTTATGTTTTGTTTCAGCAATCCAACGTCTTCAACGTGTTTCAGTGTTCTATTTCCAGCAATCCAGAATCGCCCTCTTATGTTCGTTCAATACTTCAATCGTCCTTTCAGTTTCCAGCTGGTTTAGTTTTTTTTTTTAAATCATATTAGTATTGGATTGGGCCCAATAAACCTAATGTTAAGTTAGGTAAATTATAAAGCATAAAAATGTATTTGGTAATGGGCCCTCTATATTGATTTGGTATGTATGTACAATTTTTTTTTAAATAACATATATATATATATCGAATTTTTAAAAAAAATCCCGTGCCCATGTTATGCGGAAGTCCTGAGTCCTCCCTACACACCATAAGAGCCGCCCCTGTCTAGAATATATTTTGTTTTTCATTGTTTTTTAAAATCATTTCAAAGTTTCTATTAATTTATTGGTTCCCATCGATGATAAAACCCATTTGTAGATCTATGTTGGTTTTCATTGCCGATCCGGTCGTATGGGTTTTGGACGAACCGAAGGTTGAGGCTGAAGAGGAAGAAACTGTAACGTTTTTTAGTAATCTGCCAACATTCCATTGGATTGTTTATAATTTCTTCACATTCCATTGGATTGTTTATAATTCCTTCACACTAGTGAAGGAAAGTGAAAATCCATGAGGGGATTGAACTACTATTTTAATTCCATTTCTACTTTTACCGATAAGAATGTTATGTCGAAAATGAGAAACGTGATAATTACCAATTATTTGTTTGTATTAATAGATAAAAAAGAATAATACACAAAGATTACAAATACAAAAGTTGATAAATGTCATTACATGTTGAGACTGTTAAATCACAAAATACAATTGATTAAGAAGTAATGGCAGAAGAAAAAAAAAGTTGAATTGAATACAAACATTTTGATGGTAACGCCAACTGAATCGTGCTTCAATCTTGTTGTTTGAATACCTTAATGCTTTAATAATGTCTTGGTGGTGGTGGCGACTTGTAGTAGTAAGCCGGAGGAGGGGGTGACTTTGATGGTGGAGGTGGTGATTTGTAGTAATATGGATGGTGTGGTAGAGATGGAGATGGCATGCGAGGAGACTTGTACACATACGGAGGTGGTGGGGATGGAGATGGTGGGGGAGGAGATTTATACATATATGGAGGTGGTGGAGATGGTGATGGTGGTGGTGGAGACTTGTAGATATATGGAGGCGGTGGGGATGGTGATGGAGGGGGTGGAGACTTGTAAATATAAGGAGGCGGTGGGGATGGTGATGGTGGGGGTGGAGATTTGTACACATGCGGGGGTGGTGGGGAAGGTGATGGAGGTGGTGGAGATTTATACGCATATGGAGGGGGTGGAGATGGTGACGGAGGAGGTGGAGACTTGTAGACATAAGGGGGTGGTGGAGATGGTGAAGGAGGAGGTGGAGACTTGTAAATGTATGGAGGTGGTGGGGATGGTGATGGTGGGGGTGGGGGTGGGGGTGGGGGTGGGGGTGGAAATTTGTACACATACGAAGGTGGTGGGGAAGGCGATGGAGGTGGTGGAGACTTATACACGTATGGAGGGGGTGGAGATGGTGACGGAGGAGGTGGAGACTTGTAGACATAAGGGGGTGGTGGAGATGGTGAAGGAGGAGGTGGAGACTTGTAAATGTATGGAGGTGGTGGGGATGGTGATGGTGGGGGTGGAGGTTTGTACACATACGGGGGTGGTGGGGAAGGCGATGGAGGTGGTGGAGACTTGTAAATGTATGGAGGTGGTGGGGATGGTGATGGTGGGGGTGGAGGTTTGTACACATACGGGGGTGGTGGGCAAGGCGATGGAGGTGGTGGAGACTTATACACATATGGAGGGGGTGGAGATGGTGACGGAGGAGGTGGAGACTTGTAAACATAAGAGGGTGGTGGAGATGGTGATGGAGGAGGCGGTGACTTGTAAACATATGGAGGCGGTGGGGAAGGTGAGGGTGGTGGTGGAGACTTGTAAACGTATGGAGGTGGTGGGGATGGTGGAGGTGGTGGGGATGGTGGAGGTGGAGGTGGAGATTTGTATACATACGGTGGTGGTGGAGACTTGTAAACGTATGGAGGAGGTGGGGAAGGCGACGGTGGGGGTGGAGACTTGTAGACGTACGGAGGAGGTGGGGAAGGCAACGGTGGGGGTGGAGACTTGTAGACGTACGGAGGAGGTGGGGAAGGCGATGGTGGTGGTGGAGACTTATAAACGTATGGAGGAGGTGGAGACTTGTAGATATAAGATGGCGAAGGAGATTTGTGAAGATAGGGTAGATGTGGCCATGTGTGTTTTACCGGTGGTGGTGGAGACTTGTAAAACGTAATGCTTCTTTGGCAAAGTATGCTTAACCGGTGGCAATTTCCAGCCTTTAGATTGTGGAGAGTTATAACCATAAGGCTTATCGGCTACAACGATGGTGGCTAATAAAACAAAAGCGTACAAAAGTTGAGGCCAATGCCTCAACACCCTAAGGCTTCCCATATTAAGACCTATTGCTTTAGAAAACAAAGACTTGTATTTGTGTGTGTTAAAGTGGTTTGATTACAACCTTTATATAGCAATCGCCTACATTATTTTAACACATAATACAGGTTGTAACAATATATTATTTAAATTAGCAAGGTTGACTCTATATGATCATTAAACTAAAAGGATGTCTCTTTGAGGAAGTCAGAGAGAGTAGTTGATGAGTGCCAGTAGGATGTTTTCAACGCGTTCGGGAAATATGTTTTTGTTATGGTGTCGGAGAATTTAAAAAGTTTAAAACTAATTTAAGATTGTAGTGTTTACGCAAAAAAAAAAAAAAAAAAAACTTTTAAGTAGCAAATGGAACCCTAATGTTAAAGGATTAGTGTCTATTTGTGGCAGAAAAAATAGACTTTTTAGTGTCTATTTGTGGCAGAAGAAATAGACTTTTTAGTGTCTATTTCATTTATTCTATATTAATCAGGGATGAGCGTTTAGTATCAGGTATCGGTATCAAATTATTTTCGATACCGAATCGGTACCAACTTTTTGGTGTTTTTAATACCAATACTTTCAGTATGGTACCGGTATTTTACCGAATTTTGCCTTAAAATATCGATCTCGTACCGGTACTGATACTAAGCTCATCCCTAATATTATCTATGAAAATTATTTTCACTCACAAATGGCTACTGTAGCCAAGGTACAAGTTTCTTTACATAAGGTTTTTTTCTCTCTTTACACCATCTCTCACCCTTTAAATTACCACTTAATCAGAATATGACACGTGACTAAATGACGCAAGAGGAAATTGTAGCGCAAGAACATGTGGCGCAGGAGAAAGGTTTTGCAGTTTGATAATGCGCAGGAGAGCATGGCGCATGGGGGTGTTTGGTGCAGCGCAGTCAGTGGCGGAGCTTGACCAAAAGTTTCGAAGGGGCGTAAAGTGATGGGACCCAAATTTTTTTTTCCTATCGTTATGTTTCGGGTCGGGTCGGGTTGGCTATTCGATTCAAGTCGGGTCAAATAATAATAGTTCCAAATAAAACAAAGTGTATATTTACCAAACTACCCATCATTCATATACAAAGTTTATAAAGATTTAGGATATACAATTTAGGAAAAATAATCGAGGGGCGATCCTATATAATTTTAAAATTTTCGAACGAAAAATCGGAACTTATATACTTCTAACCGAAACATTGGGGTGGGCGGGTGCACCCCCGGGCACCCACTATACTTCGCCCCTGAGCGCAGTGCGTAGTGCAGGGTTGCGGGAAACGAAGAGTCAGTAGCGCAGGAGAGTGGTCAATGACCATTTTGGTAATTTAGGATAGTCAAAGTTTAAATTGTTAACTAAGGTGGTTAACAAGGCTAATGCGGGGATTTTCCCCACAACAACATCGTATAGAACTTTGAAGGAGTTCCGATTGAAATAACGCCACCACAAGTCACCAAAGAAGCGACGGCGGCCATGTCGGATTTGTGCTCTAAGGCGATGTGAAGGCGGTGCGAAACAAGGAGTGTCAGTGGTGGTGTTGTACATCGAAATTCCATTGAACCCGGTTTAAGTTAAAAAGCCCATGTTGTGGAGTAGTGGAGGTGCATGGCTTGATAGCATTTATTAACCGATAAAACCAAAATTGTTTGTAATTAAAACTGCTGACTTATGAAGATCTAAAAGTGAAAATATAATTTTGTTTTAGCTCTTCACCGAATTAAGCTTCGTGGTCTAGAATATACTAGACATGCTCCCTATTTTTATTCTTAGAAACTTTTTTAATAATTATAATAACAAAGGTGACGGTGGCATATTATATCATATCGGGGAGACTTGTAGACAAATGGAGGTGGTGGAGCGTTGTACATGTAATTAGGCAATGGTGATATTAAAATGTGTGCAATTATAACACTATCACTATATATACAGACTCAATGGACGTATACCAATCCTATAAAGTGGTGCTATCTCGTAGAGCATATAGAGTAATCTAATCTCCAAGAGAAGTTGCAAAGAAAAAGGGACTATGTTTGGGGAAATTTTCTGATTTTTTTTTTTTTCAAATGCAAAACAGTACAAGAATTAAATTAATTAAATATGTATGGGTAATAAATGCAGCTCAACTATTCTAGTAATTAGGAGCAACAACTATTATTAAATAATATGTGTATGAAAATACTTTATTCAAACTAAACATGGAAAATAAAAAATGCAGCAACGGTTCGAATACTTGAATCCAGTAACCTTGTGAGCTTCCTGAGAATTCTTTTGGGCCTGTCAGCAGGCACGGTGTCCTTGTGGCCCGCATCAATCAACTGCCTTCCCCGTCAAAACAAGCTCGTCCTCGAGCTCGATTTCAAAATCTGATGCAGAAGTCTTCATAAGGTTCCAAGTAGCTTTCGCGGATTCATGATTCTTCCATCCAACCAGGACTTGTAACTTACCCAGCATCCGACGACAATGGTCCACAATGTGGCTTGGAAATATCCTGCGTTCTTTAATTTCTACATATCCATCTTATAAAATACATGATCATTAATCATAATATAAAAATAATAGAGTTAATTACTAAGGTGGACATTGTGTTTTTGGTAGAGTAAGCGTTTAAACCCTTAGACCCAAAAGGTGTTACTTTACTCAGGCACCCCGTATGTGTAATTATTAATAAACCCAAAATAATATATGATAATGTGAAATTGCGTATTAGCTACCAAACATTGTTAGCAGCATATCATACATCATAACAAAAACCATTATAATAACGAAGTTGATGGATGCATATCGAGGAGACAATTTAATGGAGGTGGTGGAGGAGTGTTGTGCATGTACGGAGGCAATGGTGAAGTGAAGTCAAATAGAAGAGTGCATATTTTTAATTAGATATTGGTTTGAAAGAAACGAATTAAAATATAATTATTACTATATACGTCCACTTGATTTATACAAATTCAATAAACCGGTGCTACCACATGCAATGATGTCACATATTTAATTTAAAAACTAATTACTAAAGAGAAATTTAACTTCTAATAACCTTTCTATACTGATGATTGTTAGATATATGAATTTTTTAGGTTAGTGACAATTAAAAGACATGACTTGGTATTCTAGAAATTCAATTGTGAAATTCAATCAGATTATCAGAATTCAGAATCACTGAATCAAAATCAGAATCAGAATCGCCCTCTGCAACACAATCAGAATTCTGAAATTGGAAATTCAAATGAACGGACCTCGCCTGATGTTATGTTCTGTTTCCAACAATCCAGCGTCTTCAACGTGTTTCAGTGTTCTGTTTCCAGCAATCCAGAATCGCCCTCTTATGTTCGTTCAATACTTCAATCGTCCTTTCAGTTTCCAGCGGGTTTAGTGTTTTTTTTTTTTTAAATCATATTAGTATTGGGTTGGGCCCAATAAACCTAATGTTAAGTTAGGTAAATTATAAAGTATAAAAATGTATTTGGTAATGGGCCTCTATATTGATTTGGTATGTATGTACATTTTTTTTTAAATAACATATATATATCGATTTTTTTTTTAAAATCCCGTGCCCATGTTATGCGGAAGTCCTCCCTACACACCATAAGAGCCGCCCCTGTCTAGAATATATTTTGTTTTTCATTGTTTTTTAAAATCATTTCAAAGTTTCTATTAATTTATTGGTTCCCATCGATGATAAAAACCCATTTGTAGATTTATGTTGGTTTTCATTGCCGATCCGGTCGTATGGGTTTTGGACGAACCGAAGGTTGAGGCTGAAGAGGAAGAAACTGTAACGTGTTTTAGTAATCTGCCAACATTCCATTGGATTGTTTATAATTCTTTCTCACTAGTGAAGGAAAGTGAAAATCCATGAGGGGATTGAATTACTATTTTAATTCCATTTCTACTTTTACCGATAAGAATATTATGTCAAAAATGAGAAACGTGATAATTACCAATTATTTGTTTTTATTAATAGATAAAAAAGAATAATACACAAAGATTACAAATACAAAAGTTGATAAATGTCATTACATGTTGAGACTGTTAAATCACAAAATACAATTGATTAAGAAGTAATGGCAGAAGAAAAAAAAAAAGTTGAATTGAATACAAACATTTTCATGGTATCCCCAACTGAATCGTGCTTCAATCTTGTTGTTTGAATACCTTAATGCTTTAATAACGTCTTGGTGGTGGTGGCGACTTGTAGTAGTAAGCCGGAGGAGGGGGGTGACTTTGATGGTGGAGGTGGTGATTTGTAGTAATATGGATGGTGTGGTAGAGATGGAGATGGCATGCGAGGAGACTTGTACACATACGGAGGTGGTGGGGATGGAGATGGTGGGGGAGGAAATTTATACATATATGGAGGTGGTGGAGATGGTGATGGTGGAGGTGGAGATTAGTAGATATATGGAGGTGGTGGAGATGGTGATGGAGGGGGTGGAGACTTGTAAATATAAGGAGGCGGTGGTGATGGTGATGGTGGGGTGGGGTGGAGATTTGTACACATACAGGGGTGGTGGGGAAGGTGATGGAGGTGGTGGTTGTAGGTCCCGTTTTTCCGATGAGGATCGATAACGAACACCTGTCCTTGTTTATCACGAACACAGTAACGGATGCGGAATCCCCGTGACGGTGCAAACCAAACAAAGTGTAAAACACACACGTAACCAAAGATTCAATATCTATTGATTAGGGATGAGTACAACCACAAACATATACAAACAATGTTTTTACAGACTCTCTCTAAGTCTTTAGGCGCTCATCTGTTTCACACAGAAACAAATGAGGGTATTTATACTAGACAGACACAGAACATGACGAAACTAAACAGCACTCGACGAAACACAATTCAAAGTGACGAAACAAAAGTGTTTCGTCACCTAAACATTTAATCCATATTATGTTTCGTCGTTTGATGTTGAAGCCCAAATATACGGTCAAAGTCCATTCACAAGTCTTAGCCCACTTCATAGATTCACGGCCCAGACATGTTTCTGTTTACATCTTTGCATAATTTCAACATAAGACAAAACAATGTGACATCACCATGACATCACAATGATGATGTCATGGTGAGGTGTAAACGGGAATGGCTTGCGGCGCTCCGTGCCTCGCGTGTCGAACTCTGGGGCGCACGACGGAGGAATGTCGTGACGTCGGGCTTGAGCCGGACCTAACCGTGTCGAAACCAAGTCGAACTGAGCTGAGTCGAACCGAGCCGAGTCACGTCCACATAAAGTGTACCAACAAACTCCCCCTTGGACGCTACTCGTGAGGTTCGTCTTCTGTGATGGTTCGTCTTCTGTGTCTTTCATGTCGTAGGATCTTCAAAGTCTTCACGCGTCGTAAGTAGAAAGTGTATCAACAAACTCCCCCCTTTTCATTTAGGTAGTGTGTTAACAAACTCCCCCTTAGAATGAACTCTCCATTGAGTCATGCTCGTGAATCTTTTGACTTGTCAAATCTTCAGATCCTTGTGGTGTTGATGAAGGGTCAGCGGCAACTCGATCATTTTATCCTTTGAGTGCCTCCACTTCGTGTCTTCATTCCAAAGCTTGTCATCAAACATGTTCTCCTCGCCTTTAGCATCTGCACAGGCAAGAAAGCTAAACGCATAATGAGAACAACCGCTTGGAATATAGTTAACATAAACAAACGACACATATGAGATCAAATCTCAATCAAACACCGACCGACAACAGTTTGAAAGTTTAGAAAATGATCACTTTTAATTCTTTAACTTTCAAAACTTGTTAACTTCGACTGTTTTATGAAGATGCAATTGTTTTCCGGCTTACAATCAGGATTTTGGGTAGGATAGACTCGAGTTCCAACATCAGTCAATCAAAAATAAACTAGAAGCAAAATCTTTTTGGATTTTATAAAGTTTAAATTAAAACACACCTAAAATCTTTTTGGTATTTTTCATTTTTCAAAAGTAAAGACGGAAAGCAATAAATAAATATATACAGACATGTAGAAACTGAAAGCAGTAAACAAATATTTACAGATATTCTTTTTGCGAGTTTCGAGGGTAAGAGAATCATATCAGTGTACGGTCATGTCAAAATGCTCTTTTTGTTCAATTAGTTAACATTTAGATAAGCATCCTATAACAATTATCGGTATTGTTGTCCACATAAGCTCAACTTATCAGATGTAATCATGGTGAGGGGATACGTTAAGGTATGATTTATACTTACCGACTGGTGTTCATCCACACACGACACATTCCCGTATCAAGGCATGCGCGAGAGTTCATCTTACCGGTGAGTATACCGATTATCATCTGTTTGACCGTATAAAAGATGTGAGAAACTCACTTATTTTGATTGAAAACAAGCCCTATGTGATAGAATCACTTATTGATGAGGAACTTGATTTTCGATGCATGAGGGCACAGGAGCAAGTCCGTGAACAGGTCAGTACTTTCGTACAGCAGAGAGACGAACTTGACTCCCGCAAAGAATCTGTGATATTTTATCACTTATTTTGTTTGGACATGTGATTGTTGATCACTTATTGAGGTCGAATGCAATATGTACACGTATGTATAGTATCATGGAAGATCTTAGACTTCGTCTCCGTTATTTTTACGGTTTGATACAACCATGATACCCAGATGATAAGCAGCATAAAGACCGAATATCTCAGAACCTCGGCAATCTCTCAAACGAAATTTCGGTACTAAGACCATATGCCAATGTGTGGTTCCCACCTGGTCTTCAGTCGATTTAAGATTTATATCACCCTGCACACTTTAATATGATTGAGAGCCTACCGATACATCTTATACAGAGCTGCTTAACATTTTTCATTTTAAGTTCATTTCAAAGAGGTTTAAACAGACCACTGATTTACTATCATTTTCTCTTTTTCTCGCCAGGAAACTCATTTTTGTTTTTCTATTGTTTTTGCGCTTTTGAAATTTTTCGATGTTTTTGAATTTTCAAATTTTGGAATTTACTCCCCCTAAAATCAACAAACTAAGATAAATTTAAAAGACATAAAGATATTTAAAAAAACGATTTCCCGATGTCGGTTAACTCATGTTTTACCTCAATGCCGTTTACCAAAATTAATTTTGAATCAGAAATGATTTATCGAATTTTGGGAAAATGAGTTGGCATGTCGGTAAGCGGTGTGGACCATGACAACATTGACGAGTTTCATAGTGAAACAATCACGTGTGAGATGATATTCGAGTTCAACGTGTCAAGTCAAAGAGTGCTACGAAAGGATAACAATTTATAAAGCAGCTTAAATATCGACAAGTATAGGAGAGATTAGAAATTTAAAACCGTATCCTGCAACTGCTTCGTCATTGCAAGGAATCTGAGTGCTCTCCCAAACTGGACATCCACCCGGTGTGGATTTCAAAGTCGATTTTGTAGTTACTCCAATTTTCTGAAAAATCTCTTCACAGCAACAAGATCATAAACCTTTGGGTCCGGCTGGTCTTCCACATTGCACCAGCGAAGGTCTTTGTCTTTCTCTTGAGAAGTGGTGTGCGGTTGTTCAATCCACGCCAAGGCATCCGCACACCCGGTTGGTTTGTTCAACAAACTCAGTTTCTTCAATTACACAGCGAAGAAATGTACACTGCACGTTCATCTTGTTGATTTTGAACATCAGACGTGCTGCAGGTGCGTACATTTTGATTTGAATCTATCCTGGGGACCCGATTAAAGCCTTGAACAATCAAACTTTGGAATGATTTTCAATTTGTCGAAGCTTTTCAATCTCTTTCGACAGACAATTCTGTCTTCTTTTCCTTTTTCTCTCCATCAAAGGCAACAATTTCTTTTGTCGCCGATCTTGTGCATAGACATTCCACTATCAATAATCCTATGACTATCGAAAGTTCCTCCTGGAACATCCTGCACACTCACTCAGAGATTAGTTGGAGAGGGGGACCAAAGCCTTCATAGACTTGGGTTGCCCCTGAGAATCAAGAAATGTAATTTCAATTTCTTGAAGATTTTCAAACACCGTACCTCCCCCTGAACTTTCACCCGATTTAGGTCTCCAAGCTTGTTTTTGTTTACCAGATTGTGTATTATGTACAATTTCTGGTTTTAATGGTTGTGACAAACTAGGTTTCCTTTTAACCGTTTTGACTTCAGATTTTAAAGCCTTTTCAACAGCTTTGATGTTATGACGTCGTTGTTTCGTTTCTTGTTCCTTAACAGTTCTTTTATCATGTTTTGGAGAAACAGGACGACGTTGTGAGTGACCTTGTTCAGAAGGGGTTCTTTCAACAAAATTTGGTTTGGGCGAATTTGTGCAGTCTTTAATGATGTGCCCAAACTTCCCACATTTAAAACACATTCTCCTTTCAACAAACTTAGGAGAATCTGATCGACGACCTGACGTAGAACTTGAAGACCCAGAGGTACTAGCTTCACACCCGTTTGTGTGTTGGGTGTAATTGTTATCACTATTACGTTTCAAAATGTTGACTTTTTGTACAAAATCGGTATTTGATTTATTTTCAAAAGTCTCCACTTTATCAGTACCTTTGGAGGCCACAAACTTAACGTCTTTTGTTTTCTTCTTGTAACGAGCTCCTTTAGAATCAACCTTAGCCTTTGGCTTTGGAGCTCGTTGTTGTTATTTACCCTTAAAAGCAATAGGTTGTTGCTTCGTTGGTGATTTTTTATTTCCAAATTTTCTTCTAACTTCAGCTTTTGGAATCGGATCACACTGAGTTACTGAAACTCTCGGAATCCCCTTTTCCAAAAACTTACTGGTAGTATCTTCAAACACTTTATCAATCAAAGATTGATTGACATTTTTAATTGGAAAAACTGTGTTTGAATAAATTTTGTCATCACCGACTAAAGTATACAACACGTTATCACTTTTAATGGTAGACACTGTCTCAGTGATAGGATCTATCTCTTGTTTGGCACCAGTTGATTGCACAACAGGAGTAGAAGGATCACACTGAATGTGATTCTCAAAAGGCACTTCTACTCCTTTGTTCTTCTCAAGAGATTTATCCTCATCACTCACATCTGGTTCATCATCGGACGAATCATAGTCCTCAATGGTTGGAGGACTTTGATTTGAAGCACATGATGACTTTTCTTTTCTTTTCTATCAGATGAGCCCTCCGATGAATTGTCCGTTTTGAACCCTAAGCCAGTTGTAACTTCCCCATAATCAAGAGGTACACTGGGTTCAAAACGAGGCATATCCTCTTCATCGGGCGACTTGGTATAGTCGTGTCTCAAAGGGGGTGGACACTTCCTATAACCAACGCCTTTCACATTCCCTTTCAGCTGTTGAACATCAATGATGTGATCGAGCACATATCGGGAATTAGAATAACTCTCCAATTTGAGCTTGATCGCTTCATATTCACACTTGGCCACGGCTAGCTCTTTCTTGGTTTCCTCAATGATATTAATGTAGTTATTAATACCAATTTGTTTGTTGAAAACAGTTTTTGTTAATTCGGAAACACTTTTCTTTTGGGTTTCAATAACTGTTTTAAACTCCTTTTCATTGCGAGCTAAGGCCATGTTTGCCTCTTTGCACTTTGACAGTTCAACAACTAAACTCTGATTGTGACTATGAATTGTTTCACATTCAAGTTTCACTCTATCACATTCATGTTTCATATCAGCACAATCACTACATATGCTAGGAGTTTCAGATTTTACCTGACTTGTAGAAGCTGTGACATTAGCCATAAAGGCAGTCTGAGAAGAGAAAGATCCATCTTCAGTGAGAATCTTCTCCATTTCTTTTGAAGTAGCATCAGCTTTCTTGATCAAGTCAGATTTCTTGTTAGCATCATTCGGCAAATTATCAGCTTCAGAATCCACTCCCTCCTTCACGTCCGATTCTGAACTATAATCACTCACACCTGAGCCATCTTCATCAGTACTGCCACTATATCCTGAACTGTCATCATTTCTTTGAGTGAACTGTGGAAACGGAGATGAGCTTGTGTTGGACACAAACGCCGTTTGAAGCTTCGGTTGCTGAACAGAACTAGAACTAGCTGAAGGAGCAAAACACGGCAAATACATTTCTGTGTTTTGAGGAGGTGCAATCCTTTTAGCTTTCCGAATTTCCTCTTCGTTCTTGTGCTCCAACTTCTGAATGAATTCATAGATATTAACATTGACAGCATCTAGAATGCCCGTATGCTTTAAAAGCTCAATGAATGGGCTCCACTTTGGAGGTAGAGCATCAGCAAACTGTGCTACAATTTCCTGTTGAGATGCAAGAACACCAAAATAATGCATTTCACTCATCAAATGATAATAACGAGTAATTATATCATTTAGGGTTTCATTCTCTAAGAAATGAAATGATTCGAATTTCTTCTTCAACAGATCATGACGTGTCTTTCTAGTAGCTGCATATTCTTCTCCTCTCGCTACCAAAAGATTCTGAATGTTTTGATTTTGATTCGACACCATTGCCCATTGACTTGCACTAATAAATTGTTGTTGCTTAGGTATGGTACTGCTCATATATTCGGCCATCGACATCTGTTTTAGATCTGGTTGTGGATCCGTACTCCAATCCCAAGGACTAGTGAAGCTCATATTTGAAGTATGTGAGTGAAAACCTGATCAAATACTTGAAAACACAGTGTTAACCCACTTTTGCAGACCTTCTGTTGAAAATGACAAGTATCTCGACGAAACGCTATCGACGAAAATGGTTTGATATTGACTTGCGACGAAACAAGAATGATATTTGTTGTTGATTTTTTTTTTTTTAAACATTAATATTTAGGGATAAGATCTAGGACACAATATTCAACCTTCACTGACACATGACACAATATTCAAACTTCACCTTTGTTGAGATATTTTCAATGAAACCTTATCCTCACTTGCTCAGTTCACATGCAAATCAATATTTATATCCGACTTTCTATATTACTCAATTCTCATTTGACCTCTTTTAATTGAATAGCAATATCACATGGACCGATTATGAATCACAGTGGCCAAGTAAATTGAATCAGATCACATACAACTCACAAACACTTTAGCCGACAACACTATTAACAATTCAATTTGATTGGACCGAGAATCTGAATTCACATGGACATTATTAATTGTGTCGACGAAACTGATTTGATGATGGATGTCCGACGAAAATGATTTGATTGACGAAACAGATTATAATTTTTATCGACGAAACAGAAAAAGTTAATGTTGACGAAACAGAATTGTATTCTGGTCGACGAAACACAAGTGATGTACGACGAAACACTTGAAGCTTTTAATCAAAATCTTTTTAACTTTAAAATTTTAAAATCACAAACAACTTGAATAGAAATTGCACAGGAGATCAAAAAGTAAATAATTTGAAGAACACCTTGAAGTTTACTGAAGAACACGATGAATATTTAAAGATTCCGATCACCGAACAATTTTTCGAAACCCGAATTCGCTTAAAACTTTTACTAAAAACCCGGTTTAACACGTAAACAATCAATTTTAACAAGGTTTTTGATAAAACTTTTGAGCAACACACAATATCCAACTGATTTTTGAAGTATTTTTCCAGAAGATATGAATCTTTCAAAAACAAAAATCTGAAAAACACTTACAACAACTTGTTTCAAACACGAAAATGTTTGGTTTTAAACAAGGAAAAGAGCCAAAGCTCTGATACCAATTGTAGGTCCCGTTTTTCCGATGAGGATCGATAACGAACACATATCCTTGTTTATCACGAACACAGTAACGGGTGCGGAATCCCCGTGACGGTGCAAACCAAACAAAGTGTAAAACACACACGTAACCAAAGATTCAATATCTATTGATTAGGGATGAGTACAACCACAAACATATACAAACAATGTTTTTACAGACTCTCTCTAAGTCTCTCGGCGCTCATCTGTTTCACACAGAAACAAATGAGGGTATTTATACTAGACAGACACAGAACATGACGAAACTAAACAGCACTCGACGAAACACAATTCAAAGTGACGAAACAAAAGTGTTTCGTCACCTAAACATTTAATCCATATTATGTTTCGTCGTTTGATGTTGAAGCCCAAATATACGGTCAAAGTCCATTCACAAGTCTTAGCCCACTTCATAGATTCACGGCCCAGACATGTTTCTGTTTACATCTTTGCATAATTTCAACATAAGACAAAACAATGTGACATCACCATGACATCACAATGATGATGTCATGGTGAGGTGTAAACGGGAATGGCTTGCGGCGCTCCGTGCCTCGCGTGTCGAACTCTGGGGCGCACGACGGAGGAATGTCGTGACGTCGGGCTTGAGCCGGACCTAACCGTGTCGAAACCAAGTCGAACTGAGCTGAGTCGAACCGAGCCGAGTCGCGTCCACATAAAGTGTACCAACAAGATTTATACGCATATGGAGGGGTGGAGATGGTGACGGAGGAGGTGGAGACTTGTAGACATAAGGGGGTGGTGGAGATGGTGAAGGAGGAGGTGGAGACTTGTAAATGTATGGAGGTGTTGGGGAAGGTGATGGTGGGGGTGGAGATTTGTACACATACGGGGGTGGTGTGGAAGGCGATGGAGGTGGTGGAGACATATACACATATGGAGGGGGTGGAGATGGTGACGGAGGAGGTGGAGACTTGTAGACATAAGGGTGTGGTGGAGATGGCGATGGAGGAGGCGGAGACTTGTAAACATATGGAGGCGGTGGGGAAGGTGAGGGTGGTGGTGGAGACTTGTAAACATATGGAGGTGATGGGGAAGGTGATGGTGGGGGTGGAGATTTGTACACATACAGGGGTGGTGGGGAAGGCGATGGAGGGGGTGGAGACTTATACACATATGGCGGGGGTGGAGATGGTGACGGAGGAGGTGGAGACTTGTAGACATAAGGGGGTGGTGGAGATGGTGATGGAGGAGGCGGAGACTTGTAAACATATGGAGGCGGTGGGGAAGGTGAGGGTGGTGGTGGAGACTTGTAAACATATGGAGGTGGTGGGGATGGTGATGGTGGGGGTGGAGATTTGTATACGTATGGAGGTGGTGGGGATGGTGATGGTGGTGGTGGATACTTGTAAACGTATGGAGGAGGTGGGAAGGCGACGGTGGTGGTGGAGACTTGTAGACGTACGGAGGAGGTGGGGAAGGCAACGGTGGGGGTGGAGACTTGTAGACGTACGGAGGAGGTGGGGAAGGCGATGGTGGTGGTGGTGGTGGAGACTTATTAACGTATGGAGGAGGTGGAGACTTGTAGATATAAGATGGCGGAGGAGATTTGTGAAGATAGGGTAGATGTGGCCATGTGTACTTTACCGGTGGTGGTGGAGACTTGTAAACGTAATGCTTCTTTGGCAAAGCATGCTACACCGGTGGCAATTTCCAGCCTTTAGACTGTGGAGAGTTATAACCATAAGGTTTATCGACTACAGCGATGGTGGCTAATAAAACAAAGCGTACATAAGTTGAGGCCAATGCCTCAACACCCTAAGTCTTCCCATATTAAGACGTCTTGCTTTAGAAAACAATGACTTGTATTTGTGTGTTAAAGTGGTTTGATTACAACCTTTATATAGCAATCGCCTACATTATTTTAACACATAATACAGGTTGTAACAATATTATTTAAATTACCAAGGCCTTTGATGTGATGGTGTTTTAAAGTGTTTAATTATGAGGCTTTACATGATTATGTGTATGGAAACGGTTTACTTTGGGTTGATTTTGATTTACAGGTATTCGGAGCATAACGGATGGCTTTTGGAGCTTGACGGAAGGTTTTCGGGAAGCATTATGGAGTATTGGAAGCATACACACAAGTTGGAAGGCCAAAATATGAAAAATGGGAAGTTCGGTAGCAATCGGCGCCACTAGGCGCTGATTTCAGCGCACCACAGAAGGAAATCATAGTTTGGCGCACTAGGCGCTGATTTCAGCGCACTGGGCGCTGAATGGCAGATATGACTCGCGAATTTCTTGTTTTCCCATCATATTTAAGCACAAACATTCCCCAAACAAAATTATCATTAACCCTAGCCGTTTCCCACTTCCCAAGGACGAATTTTAGAGTTCTCAACCTCAATCTAATCATCAATCATGCAATTCCTCATCAAGATTGAAGATCAAATCAATAACATGAGCGGCTAAACCACCCGTGACCATCTCCGAGACTAGGGTTTGTGTTAGGAACCGGGTTGACTTAGTTTTACAAACTTTTGGATTGAGATTTGACTAATCATTCGGTTAGTTTATCTTTATTGTTTATTTGTTTTTGATTAAACATTGTTGGATTATCATTTGCATACTTGTTCATCAGTTATTTGGTTTTGTCATCAACAATTGGGATTAAATTCTAAGTTGTCATTGTCTTCAACCTTTAACCATTGAACTTGTTCATGTTTATGAAATTTAGGATTGGTAATTATCTAGGTTACTATTCAGTTGCATCAATCTTTCGGTTTCGATCGTGGATCATTGCAATCAAATATATTATCTGTTAATTGTTTATCAAAACAAGTAGTTAGCAAATCATGTCTATGTGATTTCCAATTGGTAGTAATTAGGTTACCCGTGTTTCTACACAACCTGAAAACCCGGAGATTGGTCCCTCTTCTTACAATTGTTTACAATAATAATTTATATTTGTTTTCATAGTTATTTTCAAAACTGCAAAAAGCAATTAGTTTAGACATAGATGATAATTAAAACAACGAGCTTTCGTACTTTCCACTGATTCCCCGTGGATTCGACACCCTACTTACCCTTTACTAGTAAAAGGTGAATAGGACACTTTACTTTATTTTTGACCGACCTTACGACATCGATCAAAATGGCGCCGTTGCCGGGGAATCGGTGAGCTTAGTTTAGTTAGTTGTTTTTCTTAAAAATTCAAAAAAATATAAAAATTAGAAAATTCAACCAAAAAAATCCAAAAATATTTCCTTTTGTTCGTCTTTTATTTGTTTCGTTCAGTATTACGCTCGGTTTCTTGTTTGTCTGTGTGCAGGTGATTCTCGAGTTGCATGCATACTAGGTTTTCAAAGAAATCATCACCGGTCTTGTTTGATCCAGAAATAGAAAAAACTGCTCGACAGAATCTCGTTCTCCTACGTTCAGCAGTGAAAGCTAGAGCTCAATCATCAACAGTTTTTCAAGATCTTGAACAAGCAGCTCACGAGATGGCTGATCAAGAGCCACATAACCAAGCACAAAACGAACCAATTCCACCAATTCCTCAAAACCAAAACCCAAATCCAAACCAAAACCAGCCCAATAACCAAAACCAGAATCCACCACCACCACATCCATTTCCACAATTCAACCCAGGCCCACAAAACCAGCCTGGAAATCTTAATCTTCGACAGGGAGAAATCATTCGCCTCAATCAACCACATCATCAACACGGGTATGATGATGGTTCCCGACACAGAGAAGGCAGTGTTTATACTTGGGAATCCGGTTGGGAAGAAGATGATTACCAAAATCAGTATGATGGGAGATATGCTGATTACAGATACGATGAGGGGTACAATGTTAATCAAGGCTATCCGGTACAGCAACAGGTTAACCAAAGACATTACATCCCGCAACCGATTCCACAAAACCAAGTTCATAATGGAGTCCCGCAGTTTAATACGGGAAATCAAAGAGCTAATAATCGGTTTAGGGGAGATCAAATACAGTTTGTGGATGGTGTCCCACAGGTTGTTCAAGGGGCACCAATTCAAGGCGTTGAAGGTCATTGTCGACCCGTTGTAGTACCCAACTCATCAGCTATAGTTACACCGGTGGGGAACAATAATCCACCTTTCGAGGTGAGGCCTCAATACTTAGGCCATTTGCCAGAATTCTACAGAAAAAGAACCGAAGAACCATACTTGCACATTGCAAGTTTTGATTCAATCTGCCAGACTATTGGAGGGTCAGGGTTTACAAAAGATGAGGTGAAGTTAATGTTGTTCCAATTTACCTTGAAAGACAAAGCACATCAATGGTTCGCAACACTACCTCCGGGGAGTATCTACACTTGGCAAGAGATGCAGCAAGTGTTTTTAGAGGAGTATTACACTATGAATAGAACCAGTGAAGCTCGGGATGCAATCAGAGCGTTCCAGCAACATTCAGGGGAACCATTCCATGAGGCGTTCACAAGGTTTAAGGAGTTGCTGAGGAAATGCCCACATCATGAAATTCAGACATGGGAATTGATTAAGGCATTCTATGATGGGCTACTTCCATATGATGTAAGAGATCTTATCGCCATCAGCAATGGTACATTCCTCACAAACACCGAAGCTGCAGATTGGGCATACTTAGAGAGACAAAGTACCACTTCGAAGAGACAGGCACAATCTAGCAGGAGGGCAAGATCGAGTTCAGCAAATTCGGTTGATTATGAAGCTAAGGAGCGGGTCGAGAAGTTGAGGCACCAAAACTTATTGCTTGAACGACAAGTGGCTTAGATGAAGTTGGGAAAGGGAGCCGATGTTAAAACCGCCAATACGTTTTCGGTGTGTACTGAGTGTGGAGAGTTAGGGCATCAAGTTGGAGAATGTGTTGTACTAGGTGGTCAGACTGATGAAGTGAATTAAATCTATGGTGAACGAAAGCAATATGATATAAAATCGAATACATATCATCCAGGTTTATGAAACCACCCCAATTTTAGTTACGGTAATTTTGCTAATCAAATGAACCCTAATTTTCAGGTACCCATGCAAGGAGGCCAGCAGTATCAGAGTCGTCAAGGTAATTACTCGCAAGGTAATTACCAAAATCAGGGCCCATATAATCAGGGTACTCAGCAAGGGAACTCCTCAAGTGCTAGTGGTGGAACGAGTGATGACAAATTGGATGCTATTATGAAGTTCACGAAGGACGTCCAGAAGGATAATGAAGTTCGGGACAAAACTTCCGAAGCAATACAAAAGCAGCTGGGGCAGTTAGCAGAGGATCTAGCTCAGTTGAGAAGAGATCCAGGTAAGTTGCCAAGCACTACCATAGTTAACCCAGCACATCAGTCATCTAGCTCGAAAAATGGAAGAAATGTGCACATCAACGCGGTAAGTATTTTTCCAAATTCTGAAATTGGTAGTGTCACAATTACTCCACCATCACAATTAGTTGAGGAGGTGGTGGAGGATGTTGGTAATGGATCGGACTCTCAACATGATCGGAACCCACCAAGGGATGAAATGTGGGAAAGTTTTAAACAAGCTAAAATTAATCTACCCTTACTTGATGCGATTAAAGAGAGCCCCGATCAGGTTGAATGTCTGAAAGAGTTAAGTACCCAAAAACGACTTCACAAGTTTCCTAAAAAACTTGATTTGACTGCAAATGTGAATGCCGTTTTGTTGGGTACCCTTCCCCCGAAACTCCAAGATCCAGGAGCCCCCATTATTTCAGTGCAAGTGGGTGAATTTAAAATAGAAAGGGCACTGTTGGATCTTGGAGCGTGTGTTAGTATTCTACCGGGGAGTCTGTATGACCAATATGATTTTGGTCCGTTACAAAAAGTCAACACCACCGTGGTGTTGGCTGATCAGACTCCCATGTGTCCGAGGGGGATTGTAAGAGATGTAATTGTGAAGGTAGAAGAGTATTACTACCCAGTTGACTTCTTAGTGCTTGATTGTGCCACAAGTTCAAAGAATACGCACCCTCCAGTCATTCTGGGTAGACCGTTCTTAGCGACTGCTCATGCAATTATAAACTGCGTTGAAGGAACGGTAAGTATGAAGTTTGGTGACCGCGAATTGCGGTTAAATGTGTTTTCAAATGCTACTGATCCTCTTATTACAGGTGAACACTAAAAAACTGAAAGTGGTGAAGAAAATGTCTCTCCTGCAAAGGAGATTCATACCAAACATGAGTGTTTTATGGTTGACAGGTTTGAAGTGGCAGGAAGCAAAGACAAAAAGAAGCCACGAGGGAAGAAGAAGAAAAAGAAACCGCCCGAATGTGACAATGCAAAACGGAGAGTGGAGGTATTTGCTCCAATGTGTAATACAGTGGACGACTTACTTGAGCATTGGCGGGGTACATACTTAGAGGCTATGGGATGCAAACATCCCACTTGACCACCATGAGGGTATATCAGGTATGGTCTGGCTGAAGACCTTTAAACTTAGCGCTCTCGGGAGGCAGCCCGAGGATGTAGAGTAGTGTATATTTGTTTTGTTTTTGC
The DNA here is from genome assembly GCA_030545235.1 of Helianthus tuberosus. Taxonomy (NCBI): domain Eukaryota; kingdom Viridiplantae; phylum Streptophyta; class Magnoliopsida; order Asterales; family Asteraceae; genus Helianthus; species Helianthus tuberosus. The sequence goes on along the minus strand of CM060371.1, from coordinate 39,073,799 downwards.
ATGAGTTTTTTTGCAGGTTACTAGGTTATAAATCTCTATGGATGCAATGGTCCAAGTGTGGGGATGTTTGGTGAAGTCCCAATACGTTCTAGTTGCAGTGGCGGACAATGCACGGATTAGAGTTCAGTCAAAACTATCCATACTCAATCTCCATTTGGATGGTGATGATCTGAACACTAATTGTAGAGATTGACCCGAGTACTTGTTGGACACGGCCGCGAATGAAATGCTATACGGTCATGGTGGAACAGGGCGCACAAGGATTCTACGTTTTAAACCAGGGGAGTCTGTTCCACTTTTATTATCGCATTTTTTTATTGCATTTTTATTCGTGCTCTTGGTGGATTTAAACTATGTTGTGTTTAGGGAATGTGTTTTTGCTAATTGTGTTAGGAACGATCGCTCATGAGGTTTGTTAATTGGTATTCCCGGGTTTGTTTTAAAAGCACTATACATTGGGGACAATGTCGCCCAAGTGTGGGGATATGGAAACCCGGGAAGGGAAGGTTTGGGACAAGAGTTTGAAAGTGATTGAAAACGATGAAACTTGAGAAAAATTGAAAATTTTGAAAATTCTAAAAAATTTTATCGCCTTAAGTGAACTAAATGGATATGAAAACCGAATATCTCAATCACTAATGGGTTCCTTGCCGGTAGTAAACTAACTTAGTCCCTTGTCATGGTCGTTCATTTAAGTTTCATGAGAGTAGGTCCGACAGGTGTTTTTAGGATAAAAAAAATTGAGAAGAGATGTCTATTTAGGGGTAACATGCTTTAGATTGCATATGCTACGTGTCGGCAGCCTTTTTACCCTTCTTTGGTGAGAATTTTGAGCCTGTAGAATGATATTATGATTTACAGTATGACTTCATTTGTTGAGAGCAGGCCGCATGTTATTCTGTGTTAGAACTTGTATGATTTGATGCATGCTGAGACTGTGGTTTAACATGTGCACGTAAATGATAAAGGCATTAGGATATCCCTTACACCCGTTGTGTTTGTTTTTATGTTTACCTAACCATTACCCTTAGTAGCCCTTTGAGCCTATTTACCGTTCGTTTGTCCACCTATTGTGAAATGTTTTGATACCGACCGTGAACGACAAATTATGAATAATTGAAAAAGAAAAAAAATAGAAAACAAAGAAAAGAAAAAAAATAGAAAAAGAAAGGAGAAAAAAAAAGTTTTGTGAATATCGTTTATGTTCTTGGGTAGAAACTAATCCAAAAGTGTGAGTTTTTATGTGTGTTGCAAATAAAGTTGTCACGGTTTGGTTGTTTGTTTGTTCGCCACGAAAAATATATAAATATAAGCCAAAAATTTCCTACCCTTAGCCTAAGCCCAAAACCGAAAGTCCTTTAGATACGTGTCGTGTTATATGATACAGTGGAGGTGTGATTGTCGTACAAGCATATGATTACAGAATTTCATGTTTGGTTATGAGTGTTATAAATACTAGCACATTACACGCTAGTTCAAATTTTAAACCGAGAGGAGAGTTGATTGTGAGGGGCGTGTAGCATGTGTTAGAATCCTAAGCATGTTAGTTTTGAATAGACAAGTCTTAAGTTTTATAAATTGCATCAATTGCTTGTCGGACTGTCAATCTTGATTGTGTCAGTCTATGGAACGGGTATGACTTGGGACTTAAACTGTTACATTGGTTAAGGGGTTTAGAGGTGTTGTTACGATGGTGACTAGTTCCGTATCGGTTTGCTTGAGGACAATCAAAGGTAAGTGTGGGGATGTGATGTGAGGGTGTTTAATCGTGTTTTAAAGTGTTTAATTATGAGGCTTTACATGATTATGTGTATGCAAACGGTTTACTTTGGGTTGATTTTGATTTACAGGTACTTGGAGCATAACGGATGGCTTTTGGAGCTTGACGGAAGGTTTTCGGGAAGCATTATGGAGTATTGGAAGCATACACACAAGTTGGAAGGCCAAAATATGAAAAATGGGAAGTTCGGTAGCAATCGGCGCCACTAGGCGCTGATTTCAGCGCACCACAGAAGGAAATCATAGTTTGGCGCACTAGGCGCTGAATGCCAGATATGACTCGTGAATTTCTTGTTTTCCCACCATATTTATGCACAAACATTCCCCAAACGAAATTATCATTAACCCTAGCCGTTTCCCACTTCCCAAGGACGAATTTTGGAGTTCTCAACCTCAATCCAATCATCAATCATGCAATTCCTCATCAAGATTGAAGATCAAATCAATAACATGAGCGGCTAAACCACCCGTGACCATCTCCGGGACTAGGGTTTGTGTTAGGAACCGGGTTGACTTAGTTTTACAAACTTTTGGATTGAGATTTGACTAATCATTCGGTTAGTTTATCTTTATTGTTTATTTGTTTTTGATTAAACATTGTTGGATTATCATTTGCATACTTGTTCATCAGTTATTTGGTTTTGTCATCAACAATTGGGATTAAATTCTAAGTTGTCATTGTCTTCAACCTTTAACCATTGAACTTGTTCATGTTTATGAAATCTAGGATTGGTAATTATCTAGGTTACTATTCAGTTGCATAAATCTTTTGGTTTCGATCGTGGATCATTGCAATCAAATACATTATCTGTTAATTGTTTATCAAAACAAGTAGTTAGAAAATCATGTCTATGTGATTTCCAATTGGTAGTAATTAGGTTACCCGTGTTTCTACACAACCTGAAAACCCGGAGATTGGTCCCTCTTCTTACAATTGTTTACAATAATAATTTATATTTGTTTTCATAGTTATTTTCAAAACTGCAAAAAGCAATTAGTTTAGACATAGATGATAATTAAAACAACGAGCTTTCGTACTTTCCACTGATTCCCCATGGATTCGACACCCTACTTACCCTTTACTAGTAAAAGGTGAATAGGACACTTTACTTTATTTTTGACCGACCTTACGACATCGATCAGCATTCATGGTTGACTCAGTGTTTTTCTATATGATCATTAAACTTAAAGGATGTCTCTTTGAGGAAGTCAGAGAGGGTAGTTGATGAGTGCCAGAAGGCTGTTTTCAACGCGTTCGGGAAATATGTTTTTGCTATGGAGTTGGAGAATTTAAAAAGCGTAAAATTAATTTAAGATTGTAGTGTTTACGCCAAAAAAAAACTTTTTAGTAGCAAATGGAACCCTAATGTTAAAGGATTAGTGTCTATTTGTGACAGAAGAAATAGACTTTTCAGTGTCTATTTCATTTATTCTATATTAACTAGGGATGAACACTTAGTATCAGGTACCGTTATCGAATTATTTTTTATACCAACTTTTTGGCGTTTTTGATACCGGCACTTTCAGTACGGTACCGGTATTTTATCGAATTTTTCCTTCAAATACTGATCTCATACCGGTACTGATACTAACCTCATCCCTAATATTAACTATGAAAATTATTTTCACTCACAAATGGCTAGTGTAGCCAAGGTACAAGTTTCTTTACATAAGTTCTTTTTCTCTCCCTTTACACCATCTCTCCCCTCTTTAAATTACCACTTAATCAGAATATGACATGTGACTAAATGGTGCAAGAGAAAATGGTAGCGCAAGAACATGTGGCACAGGAGAAAGGTTTTGCAGTTTGATCATGGCGCAGGAGAGCATGGCGCATGGGGGTGTTTGGTGCAGCGCAGTGCGTAGTGCAGGGTTGAGGAAAACGAAGAGTCAGTAGCGCAGGAGAAGTGTACGTGTTGCGCCATATGGCGCAGGAGAGTGGTCAATGTCCATTTTGGTAATTTAGGATAGTCAAAGTTTAAATTGTTAATTAAGGTGGTTAACAAGGCTAATGTGGTGATTTTCCCCACAACAACATCATATAGGAGGACTTCGAAGGAGTTCCGATTGAAATAACGCCACCACAAGTCACCAAAGAAGCGACGGCGGCCATGTCGGATTTGTGCTCTAAGGCGATGTGAAGGCGGTGCGAAACAAGGAGTGTCAGTGGTGGTGTTGTACATCGAAATTCCATTGAACCCGGTTTATATTAAAAAGCCCATGTTGTGGAGTAGTGGAGGTGCATGGCTTGATAGCATTTACTAACCGATAAAACCAAAATTGTTTGTAATTAAAACTGCTGAGTTATGAAGATCTAAAAGTGAAAATATAATTTTGTTTTAGCTCTTCACCGAATTAAACTTCGTGGTCTAGAATATAATTAGACATGCTCCTTATTTTTATCCTTAGACACATTAAGATAAACCATAGGCTTGCTGAAGAGAAGTAGGTTTGATAGTAACAAGGCAAGTTCCGCTTGAATGTCTTGTTTCATGCCCGAGAGGTAACAGTTTAGCAACACTTCACTCGATAACCCCGTACAATACCATTGCAAAGTTTTTTGAATTCCGCTTTCGTTTTAGTTTGAAAAGTGTCGCTTGATGGTTTTCATAGTCTGAGGGTCCGAACTGAAGTTCAAGAGCTTGTACGATATCTGGCCATGTGCCCAAGAGACCGTTGTTATTGAGATACTTGTACCACCTCAAAATTGAAATCACGATGACACATATTCAAAAGGTTGGGATTTTGACCTAAAGTGACAAAAGTGTTCAAACCTCAAAGTCCATTTTAACATTTTACTCTTTTTTTCCGAATCCAAAACAATACAAGAATTAAATATGCTTGGCTAAATGACTACTACTCACGTTCCCATATTTTGAGGATGTGCATGCTCCACTACTCTAATACATGTAGCTCCACTACTCTTGTAATGCACTAACAGTAATTAAATAGCATGTGCATGAAACTACTTATTGTATACCTATATTAATTTCAAACATAACTGAGGAATAGTGAATTCACGGTGACGGCGTTAATATGTTGAAACCAGCGCCACAAAGGGATGCGGTGTAGAGAGAGACGCAAAAGAGAGAATGATGGAAGAAGAGCCGACCTCTTCACCCCGTGACGCCGGTGACGCACTTCAACGCTGATGATGATGATGGTAGCCGTGTCAGTTGCTGTTTGTGGCCTCCCACCGGCTGCTACGTTGTGACAGCGGCGATGGCGGTGTACTCCGGTAACCCAAACTACGAAAACAGAGGGTGGTGGTGGTGTTTGTAGCAGTAGACAGCCACCGTTCCGGTGGTGGGAGGAGTCACGGTGACCGTTGTAGCCTTGAGCTCCGACGAAGGCAAGACGGCCGACAGGATTACGACCAGATCTGCTGGCTGGATTGCCCGATTTAAGCGACAGAAGTAGGGTTTCTATTTCGAGATACCGGTGGTGATGAGTGGAGTTGACAGATTCGGTGGCGGTGTGGAGAGAAATTGGATCCGACAAAGATTCCGATCAGATTCCTGGCAACCATTTGTAAGATTTAACATATTCCAACCTGTTAACCGGTTCTCGCTATTCTAGAGGTTGTGGGAACCTATAGTGATGTTATCCGGTTCTGGCAATGGAATGGTTAATGACTCCGACGATGGTGTGTGTTTTTTCAGCTCTAGAAAAGAGCCAATGGCCCGGGTCCCTTCTGCATAAAGTAAGAACACCAATCTATCCCTATCCCATTTAAATTTTCATTTTAGTTTTGTAGTTTTGATTTAGCCTGAGAGAAATTTGAGGTTTCATTAAAACTTGCACTATACAACATGCCATTGCACTCTATAAACTATAAGATTAACCTCAAAGATTTGCTTTGTAGATTCTTGATAATATTGATTTGAATTTGGTTCAAAAATTCCTATAAAATGTTGTTTTGATCCTTATTCATATTAAATTAAACAGTTAAAAATCGTCATTTCATTGTAATCGAATACAAAGATTTGAATTTGATGATGAAACTTTGGTAATTTGATTAAACATTGTGTTTTAGACCATTTGGCTTAATATGATAAGATTGTTTTTGAATAAATTTTGTTGAACGAAAGTTGTTCTTTTCATAGTTTGCATCATTTTATAACATCAACAGCCTCAGCTTCATCTCTTCAGTTTTCGTTTTATAATTTCGTCATGATTTTGCTGAAGATTTAGCATGAAAATAATGATCAGAAGCCCTAATTTTCAGGTGACGAAGAGAACTGAAAGCCGAACGGTTTTGTGATTCTGGACAAACAAGATGGTAGAGATTCATGGTGGAATCCTAATGAAAAAGTGAGTCGGTGAGAGAGAATGTGTACTCCACCGAGGTTCCGGCAACATGGAGGAGATGGTGAGTATAGTGACGGTGACCATCTCATTGCTATGAATTTTGTTGAATACATCACTAAGAGACCAGTTGTAGATTAGCTTACAAAGCATTTCATTGTTATGATTTATGTTAACACGTCACTAAGAGGTCAGTTGTAGATCAGTGTACATAGCAGCTCATTGTTATGAATTATGTTAGCCTCACCACCAGTGTACATAGCAGCTCATTGTTATGAATTATGTTAGCCACACCACTAATAGACCTGTTGACAGTTGGCACTTTTAGTAATATAGATTATAGAATACTGAAGTTTGTTTAAATCGAAGTTGAATCCCTACTTAATCTGATGTAGTTGGGCTCATTTGTTTTACTAATTATACTTTTAGCGATATTTATTTTTGGGGATTTGTTTGATTTTGATTTTTTATCTAGGTTGATGATGTTTATAGCAGGTTATTGATTCTTACAAAATGTGAATCAGCGATTGAGGTACAAGTGAACACACGACGTCGACCAACCAATCAAATGGAACCATGAAGACCTATTTCTATCTGGAATCACATTTGCAAGTATAAAGTCACTGGTAGACATATTATAGCTTGAAGAAAGTAATAGGTGTTTAGGTTCAAAAGCAATGCAGTGTATGCTTTTTATGTGGTGTGGTACATATCAAATTGAATTCATCTGTTTATGTTGCTATAAATTTTAATATATGTTATATTGTGCTAAATGGACAGGTTGGTCTAAGATTATGTTTAAATCCAATAAAAGTATTTCCATATCTTTTTATTAACTAGACCCGTTTTGCTGACTAGACATGTTTGACCCGTTTACATTTGTTGTTGGTTGTTGGCTATTGGCTATGGCGAGGCAAATGGCTCGGTTGCGTAACTTGTCAAAAAAAAGACAAGTTGATAGACAGCTCTAGGCAAATTGCTCGGTCGCATATCGGGTAAAAAAATACAAGTTCTTATATGGTTATTAGTTGTGCAAGAAGTGATCAGTTTGAACATTGTAATACATTTAACGAACTCTGCCGCAATGACTTTATTTTTAGGTCTTATCTTTTGTTTGCTATAGCGACTACCGTAACAACCCGAATCGATATCGATCGAAATCCCGCCGCGTAGCGCAGGGGAATCCTACTAGTTCAAACTAAATGTGAAAAATAAAAAGTGCAGCAACGGTTTGAAGACTTTAATCCAGTAACCTTGTGGGCTTCGTTAGATCGAGTTCGTTTGGGCCTGACGTTAGGCCTGGTGTCCTTGTGGCTCATATCACTATCACACACAATTACGTCAAAGAATTAATAAAAAAAATGATAAACAAAGACAACTTTTAGCTTTCTAATGACCTTTTATAAATAATCGGTTAATAATTGTTAGATATACCAGTGGCGGAGCTTGACCAAAAGTTTCGAGGGGGCGTAAAGTGATGGGACCCAAAATTCTTTTTCCTATCGTTATGTTTTTGGTGGGGTCGGATTGCTATTCGATTCAAGTCGGGTCAAATAATAATAGTTCCAAATAAAACAAAGTGTATATCTACAAAACCACCCATCATTTATATACAAAGTTTATAAATATTTAGGATATACAATTTAGGAAAAATAATCGGGTGGGGCGATCCTATATAATTTTAAAATTTTCGGACGAAAAATCGGAACTTATACACTTCTAACCGAAACATTGGGGTGGGCGGGTGCACGTGCACCCCCCACCCACAATACTTCGCCACTGAGATATACTATAATAAGACAAAATTTCAAATAATAATAACAATATTAAATAAAAGAGGTTATAAAGTAGGGTTGTTCATGAGCCGAGCTGAGCTAGGGCAAGCTCGGGCTTGGCTCGATTATAAACCGAGCTGGCTCGGCTCGGCTCGGATTTGAAACCGAGCTAAAAATCTAAGCTCGGGCTCGGCTTGGTTTTAAACCGAGCTAGCTCGGCTCTGCTTGTTTTGGCTCGATTTTAAAAATCAAAATTAATACGTAACTCTCAAAATTCTGTATTCTAAAATATTATTCAATACTTCAAAAGAACATATTCAAAATAAGTTCAACCTAATACATTAAAAGTCAAATTCACGTTCAACAACGCAAAATAAGTTTTATATTTTAAGTAAATACAATATTTGTTCATTAGCACGACAATCAACCTTTAAATGTGTCATAGATATCAAACTACAAGCATAAATACATGTAAATAAGAATCACTTTTTTGTAATATATTATATGTATATAAAAATAAAATATATCATAAGTAAAATAATTCGAGCTAAACCGAGCCAATTTGGCTCGTCACGAGCCGAGCCGAGCCGAGCTAGGCTCACTTTCTAACCCAGACTTATCGAGCGAGCTTTTTCCGAGATAAATCCGAGCGAACTTCGAGCCGCGAGATTTTTGGACAGCCCTATTATAAAGTATAACAAAAAGAGGACACTGATAATTTATTTATATAATATCAATTATGAACCTTGCTATGCTCCATGTGTTTGTACAATGTGCATTAGTTGTGTGCACCGTTTAACTTAACTTTCTCTCTTTAAAACATTTTCTCTCTGGATTATAGAGAGAAGAGACAGTGGCTGCTGGTTTTTCGTCGTACTTCCTGTTTTTCCGGTGATTGCTGGTACACGTCATCGCCTGTGAGTTGGTTATTGTTTTGTGAAATTTAGTGTTTCACGTGTTTAAGTCCTCGGTAATTGTGATCGGATTGGGGTTTTTCGGTTAAACGGTGACCATCGTCGATGAGATATTGTTTTGGTCTTTATTTGATGTTTTGCTTTGGTTTAATTTTCACTGATTTGTTTGATTTGGGGTTTCTTAATTTGTTTTTTAGTGAGAAAGGCAGATTGAGAACAACAGATCTGTTATGTTTTCTCTCTTTCTGACTTCGATGATCTCGGTTCTAAAGTTTTTAGGGTTTGATGATCTTATTTTTGTTAATCCAAAATTACTTTTACGCATGATACAGGAAATCAGGTGTGATGAGTTGAAGATGAAGACACATGGGACATGCCTTAGAAAATAGATTGGATTGTATCTTATGTTTCATGACTTTGAACATGTATGAATTATTTGAAAGTTATATGTTATGTGACATTTTATTTTTGGCATGATTAAATATTTAAACTTATACTAGTTGCCATAAGCTTTGGACAATTATCTCGTTCCAACGATAATCCGTTACGGGTCAGGGCGTGACAATGAGAGTGGGGTTACTTCAATAATTAATTCTATATATTTATGGCTTTTCTATACAAGAATTAACATGTGTTTAGTGGGATTAAATGTAACATCCGCCAAAAACGGATTCTCGAAATCCGACTCGTTTTTATCTTTAATATATGTATTTGTGATCCAATCTTATTTCTATTATGAACCCATTCTTATTTAATAATCAAACAAAGTTTTGCATTCGATTCTATCAATTTCGTGGTATTTGCAAATCCTGATAATTATTCAATCATGTGTGTTTTCATTTATGGTACAAGTATATTCTATTGTTGTAATACCCTAATACCCTATAGTAATAAATAATAGTGGTTCGATTTAGATAGTGTTGTAATACCCTAATACCCTACAGTAATAAATAATAGTGGTTCGATTTAGATGAACTTAATAAATTTTAAAACTCAACTAAACGATTATCATTTCTAATCGTATATTTTGTTGCGTAAGTATTTCACCTTCGAATCTTTAATAGCTATCACTCTTCCAATATAATTCATTCACTCGTCTATTTCAATGTCATCGAGGGGCACGTGTGTCGTTTCATCCGCAAGACACTTTCTTAACTGTGACACATAAAATGTGTTATGTATTCCATCCAATGTCAGGGGCAATTCTAATCGATAAGCTACCTTTCCAACTTTAGCTAGGATCTTGAAAGGTCCAATATAACGTGGCCCCAACTTTCCCCATTTGCAAAAACGGATTATGCCCTTCCAAGGGGAGACTTTAGTAAGACACTGTTCCCCACTTGAAATTCGATCGGACGCCTCCTACGGTCCGCGTATGCCTTCTGCCGGTCTTGAGCTGCCTTTAAACAAGCTCGTACAAGGGTGATCTTTTCATTTGTCTTGGCCACAACGTCCTTTGATGCCACCTCCCTTTGGCCCACCTCTCCCCAACATATCGGAGTTCTACGTTTCCTCCCATACAACATTTCATATGGTGCCATTTGAATGCTATTGTGATAGCTATTGTTGTACGAGAATTCCACTAATGGAAGGTGTTCATCCCAACTTCCTCCAAAGTCTAAGACATACTCTCAACATATCGACGAGCATTTGAATAGTTCTTTCCGATTGACCATCCGTTTGGGGGTGGTAGGGGGTACTTATGTGCAATTGGGTACCCATCTCTTCGTGAAACTTTTGCCAATAACGGGACGTAAACCGCGTGTCCGATCCAACACAATGGACACAGGTACTCCGTGACGGGATATAATTTCGTTTACAAAAATTTCAGCCATTCTTTCCGAGGAATAAGTGTCTGAATGGTAGGAAATAGGCACTTTTGGTGAGGCGGTCAACAATGACCCATATAGCATCATACCCTTTTCTTGTTCTTGGAAGCTTGGTTACAAGATCCATAGTCACATCTTCCCATTTCCACACCGGGATTTCTAAGGGTTGCAACTTCCCGTACGGCTTTTCATGTTCCGCTTTTACTTGGGAACACGTTAAACATTTTGCGACATATTTGACGATGTCATGTTTCATTCCCGACCACCAATAGTTCTTTCTTAAGTCTCGATACATTTTCATGTCCCCGGATGTATCGAATACTGATACATATGAACCCCTTCTAATATTAAGTCTTTCACATCGCAATGCCAAGGTATCGAGATTCGGCCATATCTTGTTTTGATCCCACTCGTATTTTCTTCCAATTTGTGTGCGATCCCTTTCGTTCTTTCTTTCTTTAGATCCTTCGCATTTGAGGACTTAATCTGAGCCTCCCGTACTTTTTCAAGGAGATTAGGTGTGACTACCATTTTCATGGACTTTTCCCGAATTGAGGGCGGGTAGTCCTTTCTACTTAGGGCATCTGCCACCACGTTAGCTTTTCCCGGGGGGTAGTGGATGTCATAGTCATAATCCTTAATAAGCTCCAACCACCTTCTTTGCTTTATATTAAGATCTTTTTGCTCAAAGAAATACTTGAGACTTTTGTGATCCGAGCAGATCGTGCGCTTATTCCGTATAGATAATGCCTCCAGATCTTTAAGGCAAATACTACCGCCGCCAACTCCAAGTGGTGGGTTGGGTAATTACCCTCGTGTTGTTTAAGTTGCCTCGTAGCGTAGGCAATTACCTTACATATTTGCATTAGGACACACCCTAACCCTTGATGTGAGGCATCCGTATAAACCACTAAGTCATCCGTCCCGTCCAGTAATACCAACACCAGTGAGCTTGATAGCTTTTCCTTGAGTGTCTGAAAGGCTTTCTCTTGATCTGTACCCCAAATAAACTTCTCATTTTTCTTCAGTTTTTTTTTCATGGGTGAGGCTATCTTATTTCACTTGGGTTGGGAACCCACTTCATTACGGCATCCACTTTGGTCGGGTCCACTAGAACACCTTCCCTATTGATTACATGGTCGAGAAACTGCACTTCCCTTAGCCAAAATGCACACTTAGAAAATTTCGCATACAACTTTTCTTTACGAAGAGTTTCTAGCACTTCGTGTAAATGGCACGCATGTTCAGATTCGCTTCGGGAGTACACCAATATATCATCAATGAAGACTATCATAGATTTGTCCAACATAGTTCAACATACTCGATTCATCAAATCCATGAACGCGGCTGGTGCGTTTGTTAACCTAAAGGACATTACCAAGAACTCGTAATGTCTATAACGGGTCCTAAACGCGGTCTTGGCTACATCCTCTTCTCGTACTCAGAGTTGGTGATACCCCGAACGCAAATCAATTTTCGCGAACCAACTAGCCCCTTTCAATTAATCAAAAAGGTCATCACTTATAGGCAAGGGGTAACGGTTCTTGATCGTTAGTTTGTTTAATTCTCGATAGTCGATGCACATGCGCATCACACCGCCTTTGTTTTTCACTAATAGAACGGGTACTCCCCATGGTGACACACTTGGATGTATAAAGCCCTTGTCTAGCAATTCATGCAATTGTGTCATTAAATCCCGCATCTCAGTAGGAGCCAAACGATGGGGTGCTTTAGCCACCGGCTTAGCACCCGGATTTAATTCGATTCGAAATTCTACTTCACGCTCGGGGGAAACCCCGATAGATCATCTGGAAATACATCTAAATATTCATTAACAACTTTCACATCTTCCATCCTTGGGGCATCATGATGAGTATTCACTACGTAGGATAGGAATGCCCTACTTCCATTTCGGACGTACTTGACCACTTGAGTAATAGTGCATTACTTGGATTTAACTTCTCTTTCTCCGTATATGGATACTCGTATGCCCCTAGGTGACAACACGTGGATAATCTTACTTTTACACTGGATTTTCGCATGATGTCGGGCTAACCAATCCATACCCACCACTAACTTGAATTCCCCCAAGATCATGGGAATAGGGTCTATATCAAAATCTTCGTCCTCTATAGTTATTTTACAATCCCTACATATTTCATGTAATAGGTAGTTTTTGCTATCGGCTATTTCTACTTCTAGGGGTACAAACATTCTTTCAACTCTAAATGAAGGGTGACGTATAATATCACTCGACACAAACGACTTACTAGCTCCGCTATCAAATAGCACATATGTAGGCATTGAATTTAACAGGAATATACCCGAAACAACGTTTGGGTGAATCTTAGCCTCTTCAGTGGTTATTTGAAACATTCTTCCCCGAGCCTTGGGAGTCTCATCCTTCTTCCTTTCTTTACTTGACCCATGTTGAAGCTTTGGGCACTCTACTTTAATATGTCCCGTTTGGAAGCAATTAAAGCACATCCTTGAAGGATTGGGGTACTTGTAATATGGATGCCCTTCTTGCCCGCAATTGTAGCACCTTTTCTTACCCATTAAACATTCCCCCGAGTGGAGCTTCCCGCAAGTCTCACACCGGGGAGCTCCACCCTTCACAATCTCCTTCTTGCCATGATCGTGTGACTTCGGCTTCTTCGACGGACTCAGGTTGGTACTTTTCTTTGTGTTCCTCTTTTCTCCCCTTTCCTCCTGTCGCTTCAACTCAATTTCTCGATCTCTAGCCCAATTTATTAGTTCTTCCAATGTTTCGTATTTTAAAGGAGTAATGAACTCCCTGAATTCGGCTTTCAACATGTCATGGTACCGATTGATCTTCATCTGTTCCATTCTTGTTAATTCTTTACAAAACTTCATTTTGTCAAGGAAGGTATTGGTGATCTCATCTATGGTCTCCCCCTTTTTCCGAAGACGTAAGAAGTCTTCTTAGATTCTATCAATTGCCGATTGTGGGCAATGATATTTCAAAAAGGGTTCCTTGAACTCTTGCCATGTCAAGGATTGAAGTTTATCTTCACCTACTTTCTCGCTATAAGAATCCCACCAATCCTTTGCTTGGCGTTGTGGTTGGCCCGTGGCAAACATTACTTGGTCTTCCTTCTCAAAGTGGCTTCTCACAAACACACCTTCTGTATTCGAGATCCATCCCTGGCATCCTATCGGGTTGATTTCTTCGTTGTATGGCGATGAGTTACACGCCATAAAGTCTCTATAGGTACATCTACGAGACCCTTTCTTACTTTGAATTTCACCCAACCACTCTTTCAATCCTTCTAGCTTGTTCATCATCATAGTTTCAACGACTTCTAGCACACGGCTTTCTACTTCTTGAGCCATTTGGGGTATATTGGCTTGTATAACCTTCCCCACTTCTTCCGCGACCTTGGCGTTAAGTTCCTCTTGACGTGCTGTATCATCAACATTCGCCTCATTCTCGTTTGCCATCTACAAAAACATTCTAGATCTATACCATTTCTTATTCATTCAATTTTAAATTTCATTCTTACGCATACTTTTATCATTCTTCTTTCAACATACTTAACTCATTCTAACGTTCTGAATTTCATAACTTTCCTTCCGTTCATTCTATGTGTTAATAGTCTCTTACGACCACATACTACATGCTTTCTACCAAAGGTCAATGAATCCGATAAAATTCACATTCGTGACTTTCTAACCATACACATTTACATTTTCAAGACACTTTGATGTGACCCGAGTAAACCTTAAGGGTCCTAGTAACCATATGGTGTGTTTCGGGAGTTTAACGGGGTGTTGGATTGGGTTTGGGGGTGCAATACCAAAAATTAACAAAATTCAGTGTCCAAACACTACAGGTAGCGTCGGCGACGCCTCGTGCATCTTCGCTCATCAAGGAATGGCGTAGGCAGTAGTTTAGGGCGTCAGGACACATGGGCAGCGTCGGCGACGCCACAGGGGCCGTCGGTGATGCCCCCTCTGTGTTACCAACGTTGTTTTCCTGTGTTTCAGCTTGTAAGACTCGTTTCCAAGCCCCATTCCGACCCGAACTGATCCATAACATCCTGTAACATTCCGGTACACCCCGTAACATCCCATAACCTCCCATAACATCCCGTAACATCCCGTATCATTATCCATTATACAAAATTCTTAAAATTTAAATATACTTACTTGATTTGTGCCTCGGAGCAAACACACACTATGCACGAGCTTTCGGTTTGAGTTCACGTACCTCGGTCTTTATACTTGAATCCCTCAAACCTTGGCTCTGAGACTAACTTGTAAGGCCCATTCGTATACGGGTCTAAAAACGCATAATATAGACGTACTAACATTTAACAAAAGCTTTTGCCATTCATTAACATGTAGAAACCCAACATTTATAATCAAAACCAGCCTACTTAAAAGTTTACTAGTAGATAACACACTAACATGATAAGTTTTAAACACAATTTACAAACGTACGACTAACTTAAACATAACTACAAAATGTTTTGACCCGTTTGAAATGAAAATGCGGAAACGTGATATGCGGTTGATGTGTCCGTTCCAAGCTTGGCACCACCTAACACGACGATCTACCTACAACCATACCAAACACATTAGTTACATCGTAATGAACTAAAATAGAATTTGAACCTTCCATCGAACGTAATAATAATCCTTTCATTTACATTAATTCGATCATACTTTCTAGCGGGTCTTGATGTCGAATTCCTTCAATCTTCTTATCTTGTTTGACACCAATTCCCAATTCATACATATGTCATTCTTACATATTCGACCCGTATACACGAATCGAACTTCCATGTATTTTCTTTTAACAAAATACAAACTTATATTCTTAACATAAAAATGTAACATAAACATTATAGCTACTAGTACTTGTAAGTATAAGAACTTAACTTTGTTGTGCTTCGCTTGTGACCCGGAATGGCTTGTGTCTTCTTCCTTCACTCCTACAATTTACAATCGATATACTTTAATCTTATGTCTTAGTTTCCATTCTTTTCTCAACATAATTGAGTTAACAATCTATCATTTACCAATTCTAACCATCTAGCATTATATACACATGAGATTGTCTTTGTCATATAAAAATCTTTATTCAAGGCATTTCATCAAGCACTTGATGTGCTTACCACTAGCAAAGCATAATGTACAAGTATTCTATGCACATTCCTACTAATTCATATCTTGGATCATCAAATCAACTAAGATCACATAACATTCATTCTATATCAATTTCATTTATCAAATATTCTACTACATACACATTCATACATCAACATTGTACTAATTTTGCACCTACATGATCATCATACTTCATCATCCTATCACTACAAGTGGGTTTTGTTTCAAATCATCAAGATAATCAAAATCAAGCATAATTCATCTCCTACATGATAATTTCAACCAATATTCATACTTATTTCCATATAATTTCATGAATTGATTACAACCCACTTTATGAAAGATCATCAAATCAAATAATTCAACTTACCATATGTTAGAGACATTTAGATGTTCAAGAATCTCAATACATGCACTCAATTTCAGCCTTAGAACCTCTTTGATTTGCTGAGTTTCTTGTTGTTGTTGTTGAAGGAGAAAGTTTTCTCCTTCTCTCCCTCTCTCTCGTATGATATACACACACATACTGCACTCTTTTTTTTGTTTTTAAACTTTCATTCAGTTATACACTTTCAGCCCCTATAGTTTCATTTGTTATTTATTCAAGCACAATCTTTCATCCCTTCTACACAAGAGTCACTCTACTTAACTTAGTTAATCAACTAAAGTTATTATTTTACATACTAAAATATTTAAAGGCACAATAAAAAAAAATTACGCATTTTTTGGGGTGTTATAGGCGGGTATCACTAAATTCCATATTTGTACCCGTACCCGAATTTTTTTTATATTTTTAATCCTATTCCCGGCCCATACCCATTAGGCTTCGGGTATAACTGGCCCATATGTTTCGGGTTTCGGGTATACCCGTCGGGTCGGGCTTCTTTGCCATCTCTACTTCCCTCCCTCTCTCTCCTCCACCGCCGTAGGCCACCACAACTGTCGCCACGCCACCTCAGCCGCCGTAGGCCACCACCATTGCCACCATCCGACCCCATTGGGCCGCCGCCCTGTGTCCACCGCCGCTGCACACTGCCAGCGTCTTGCGTCTCCCGTTCGGTTTAACGGATTTGATTTGTTTTTGCATGTAGATCTCGTGGTGTTTCGGGAACTTGTGATCAGGCTTACTAGCAGAGCCGTTTGTCGCATCCATCATGTGGGTTCTTGGTATTCATAAAAAAATATAGCTCTAAACCCACTATGGTTGATTTATATAATTATTTGATTAACTCGTAACTGGATCACTGGTGGGAATATTGGTTATCCGTTTTGTGTTTGTACACACTTCTGCTTTTGATTAATAATAAAATGTTATTATAATTAGATTATAGAACTATATTTTATAAAATAAAAAAATTAAACAGATACCCAAATTCCCTACATACATATCATTTATCCAATCATGATCTTGTAAACCAAACTTTTCTAGTAAAGCTTGCCACCGTTCTTCAAACGTAGTTGGCTTGATGTACACATTCCATACCAAACGATCTAAACATGGCTTTATATCAGAATTACGTAAAAGATCAACAACAATCTATTAAAAATTATGTTAACCAAAACAAATATTAAACTTCTAACAAAAAAATGGCACAACAAAAAGGTTATAGAACAAAGGGAGCTTTTTCATTATATGCCACATACAAAGAAGGGGTCGAGCCTATGTAAAGACTTGTGAAATAGCTTGGCGCATGGACGAATCTGATCAATTAAAACCTATTTGGGTTGCTTGGAATGAGCTCAGAGATGATTCAAGGAGCCAAATGTAGGACTCAATAGTTTCACTATCGATCAACCCAGCTCCAAATATTTACACATTGCTTGTTATATATGGTCTAAACCTGTAAGTGGCACAAAGTTCATACTGTACCTGCTATTAAAATATATATTAAACATTATTAAAAAAAGAGATGGGGTAGTTTATGTATGTAATAAATTTGGGTTGGGGGCATTATTAACAAGTTTGTTATAATATATATATGGAGAAGATCATGCGAGAACCACCCCTTATTGCGAGAACCAATGTGAACACATGGCAAATTTGTAATTAAGTGACATTTAATAAAAAAACACGCTCTCCTCTTATTTCAGCCCCTGTTCACCATCGTCATTCACAATCTAGGGTTTCGCTGGAGATTTTGCTTAATCGGCGACGGAGATCTACGGCGGTGAGTTTCACGGTGGCGATCTTACAGGGGATTCGATTGGGATAATGATTACGGCGTTGGGATACTGATTTCGGCTACACATGGCTTCGTCTGAGTCATCTTGTGTTGGAGTTGAACCTACGGCATCTGAAGGTTTTAGTTTTCGAAACCAATTCAGATGTTTATGCTATGATTTCAATTTATGATTTGCCCTTGATTCGAATCTCGTTTTGAAAGATTATTTGGTTGTTCTGGAATCGAAACAAGTTGCAATGACATGACGATGGCTACTGTAAGTAATTCAATTTTACATATAGCATACTCCAACAGGTTTTATTCTATTCGAATCCCAAATAAATTAGGCATTGTTGTTTGGTGTTTGGTGGTAGTTGCAGGTCAGAAGTGATGGTGGATTTTTATCCAAGTGGTATCTTCTCAGGTAAAAGGTTTATATATAAATCTTTAATTTGTCAATAGATGGTATAGTTTGTAATTTATGTTTACATTCACTTTAGTTTTTACTTGTAGTTGTTATTTAAGTATGCATTAAGTTGGTATTTTGTTAAAGTTATATGTTAATTGGTCAATTTTAAGGCTTGTTAAATCTATTATTGTTATAAGTATTAAACTGAAACATAAGCTATCTTACAAGTCAATTTCAATCTCAAAATAGGAATTAAAAAAATAAAAACCTTAGAGCTGGTCACAAAAGGAGAGGTATTACAGTGATGTTGGTATTGGGAATTATCTATGATGGGTTTTCATCTTACCTATATAATGCATTATATTATCTTTATGTAATAGAAATTGATGAGCTAAATCGTTGTCTTGAAAAGCTTGTTTTAGATTGAGAGAATTGTATATGCACATGTGCATGTTGATTGTAAATGATATTGTATTAACTTATATGCACATGTGCATTATGTTGAAAATTATACCATGTCGTTGATGTATGGATTCTGTTTATGTATGGATTCTGAACAGGTGCCTTATGGATGACTATCTAATTATGTACAGAATGGCATTAAACAAAGGGTCTTGGGTGGCTGACAACTACAAAAAAATGGAAGAACAAGCCGACAACCGGGGAGGCATGGGTGGAGTTTATGCATCTTATGGCGTGCTGAGAAACACCAGAGTGAAGACGGGTCAAGATGGGTGGGGTTGGCACTGATGTTGATGCTGAATTCCCTACTCTAAATAGAACGTTTAATCACTAGGAGGACATTGTGATGATGTACAACACTTATTATACAACAACTGGATTTTCCACACGCAACTACTTATATATTGATTATCACTTGTTTTTCTTTACATTCATTGTTTATACTTATTGTTTATCTACTTAACAGTGTAATATTCATTGTTTTATTCATGTCCATTTAACATAAATTACCAATATGTCCACTGTTTCAACACATGCACATGTGCATTACCCAATGCGTGCATTTTCAACATTGAAACCGTAGCATCTAAACTTGTCGATTCACTGTTTCTAATGTCATTATGTTTTAAGTGCATGTACTCCATTTTCAATCCACCTATTATACATTGCAACGTATACATTATGCACATGTGCATTGCCACCATATACTATGTCAAACACCATTAAACATTACTACCTTTACGTTATGCACATGTGCATTGCCAACATAATTTATGCCACACATTATATCACATCAATATGTGCCTGGGCATTTCCAACATATATTATACCATACACCATACAACATTGTAAACTACATATCCTATACCAAACACCATCATGAATTACCACTATGCATCATAATATATAAATATGCACATGTGCATAGGCAACACAATCATTTACATCACAATATTACACACTTGTGTATTTCTAACATATACTATATCAACCACCATATAACATTTGAAAACGTTGTAAATTGAATATAATCATTCGGTAACACATCATATATCACCACTGTTCATACTAATTTACCTTATGCACATGTGCATTTCCAACATATACTATACCATATTACATCAAATTATGTAATTAACGATCACATAGTTGTCATCGTCCAATAAACAAATATAAATTATCGTTAAAAGAAAATAACCAACATATAAACCATCATACAAAAAACAACCATGATTTTCAATATAACATCATTCTATCCAACTTTCTTTCATTAATGTTTTCCACTGTCTTGTCGCCCTTATCATCCATCACATAAGATCCATCACATCGTGCATTCGTCTACTTGTCATATTCCTTGTATTTCTTTATCCAGCCGTAACTGCACGTGACATCAAAGAACAACGTTCAACAGAAAGTAACAATTGGCTGCACATGTGCATATATTACCAACTGCATCATCGACTGATAACCAACCTTTTTTTGGCTTTTCACTTAACACTTTTGTATTCACCTTCCTTATCATCTGGCAGTTTTGTTGCTCCTTTGTCATTCGATCTCAACAAAAGTGTTATTTTCTTCGCTTTTTTCCATTTTTTTCCTACAATAATAATTGGAACATAATATAATCAAACATGCAATTTCAATTAGTATGTGCATTAAATAACCTTTTTCATCACTGTAACGATATGAATTTGTGCATCTATATGCACATGTGCATCACATATTCTTATAATGATGCTTAAAATCAATCCATATGTAAAGTTTAATGTTATGTGCTCAAATTCAATATGCAAATATGCATTAATTTAAACAACAACATCAACAAAATCTAATTACACAGAATCATATACACGTATATTAAACAAAGCTGCTCATGTTTGCTATGCACATGTGAATCACATGAAACAATAACACCATCATATCCTAATTACACAAAATCACAATAACACCATCATATCCTAATTACACAAAATCACGTATCTTACACAAAACTTCTCAAGTTCACTATGCACATGTGCATTACCTAAAACAACAACACCATCATTTTCTAATTACCCACAATCATATACATGTATCCTAAACAAATCTGCTCAAACTCACTATGCACATGAATGATACTATTAACTTTATTTGGTTCACATATACATACTAGGTCGGCTATGGCACTGTATAAGATCTGTGCGATAACATAACAAGCACAGTTAACAGATCAACGAGTTGAATCACATTCATATAAATCATTGATGGAAATCAGAATTACTTCAAAATTACTGATAAAAAACAGATAGCTAAATAACAATATATATATATCTACTGGTAATAATCAGATCCTTACCGAGTTTTACTGATAAAAAACAGATACTTAAAGCGTCGCACTTTGCCCTATTTTTAATCCAAAGAAACCCAAGCGTGTTAACTTCCTCCTTCAGACGTGTCAGATTCGTTTGCTTCCTATTAAAAACATCATTCATGTTTCTCCATATAAACAATAGCATAATCTGAATGATTGAGAGCATAACCTGTTTCCATTTTTTAGATCCGCAGTATCGCTGATACAGATACACAAAATCCTTCAGATCTAGCACGAATATTGATCCCAACTTGCACCATTCAGCGAAAAAATCCCATAGACTTATTAACATAATCTAACATTAAATACAAATTATGGCAAATTATGCACATGTGCATATTAACATATTTTGGCAAGCTATGCACATGTGCATATCTATATATCACATAACACTACCTTATTAACATAATCTAACATTAAATACAAATGTGCA
The DNA here is from genome assembly GCA_030545235.1 of Helianthus tuberosus. Classification (NCBI taxonomy): domain Eukaryota; kingdom Viridiplantae; phylum Streptophyta; class Magnoliopsida; order Asterales; family Asteraceae; genus Helianthus; species Helianthus tuberosus. Next base: position 39,052,242 of record CM060371.1, on the reverse strand, counting down.
TAACTATACATCACACCAAAATATAACTAAATACCTTATCTAATGTCACCTGCATCAACATTAACTACCTTATTCACATGTTATTGCACACTATGCACATGTGCATATTGACTTATTATTACATTCTATGCACATGTGCATAACCACATATTACACAAGAATTACCTTAATAGCCAATTCTGTTAAACCTCTGATGTCAAAATATGCACATGTGCATAGCTATATATCACACAATACAAAACGAAGCTTGAATCGACAAATAATCTATCATATAAAAGTACAAACGACAAATTATCTATCATATAACAATATAAACGAATTGTATAAACTTGCAAACGGTGTCTCTATTAATATGACCATATCTATATTACCAATCCGTCAATGATTTCGTTGGCGGCGGCGATTTCGACGGCGATTAATTCCGTCGATACCGTCTTAGGGACACACTCATTGAATCGTCTATTCTTATAATCACTGGACGAATTTTGGGAACTAACCTCGATTATATGACGAAATATGAAATAACTGCTGGTAAAATCTCAAATCTGAGATAAAATCTCAATCCAGATGCTTCGATATGGTGAACTGATGATGGTGAAGTGATGATGTATTCGAGACGATGATGAAATCGATTGTAATCGACGAATTGTTGATAGATTCAGGTTGATAATCGTTGAAAGACCTGGATGTACTCAGAATTTTGGAGAGTGGACATGAAAGTTTGTATTAAATGTAGTTTAATTTTGGCTTGAAGTCCGATATATTAAAGCAGGTAAGCGTGTTTTTTTAAAAGTTATTTGGTATTTACAAAATTGCCACTTGTTCACATTGGTTCTCGCGGTTCTCGCAATAAGGGTGGTTCTCGCATGAGCCCCTCCCTATATATATATATATATATATATATATATATATATAGGGTTGAGTTCATTTCAGAACTCTAAATAACTACAGAACTTTCAGAACTCCTAATAAACAATCATTTTATATACAAGTTTTTGTATTTAGGATCTTTTTATCATCTATTAAATGTATTTATTTGATTACATACATGTTAAAAGTAGTTTACATATGTTTAATTGCCAAAATTATATATATGTGTCATAACTAATCTATCTCTTATACTAAAGCAAAATAATGTTGACTTTTTGACTTTGATGTGGCAATGCTCTTTGGCCAGATAATTATGAATTGAGCGGCAAATCCTTTTTCTCATTCCTTCGCCATTTGTGAAACCGCCTATTGTTCAATATGGAAACCTAATTAATTCTCAATCAGTTGAAATTCTTCTCCAAAATTATGAATACCATTCAAACGCCAATTCATTGACGCTTCCTTTTCTTCATTCTATCTAAAAGCTGTATGTTATTCATCCGATTTGATTCATGGTTTCTTTCAATCGGTGTTTCAGACTTACAATCGTCGGCCGTTTCTTTCAATCGGTGTTTCAAACTCTTTGATCGTGTCGTTTACAGTTGATTTCAACAGGTATGTTTATCAGACACACTAATTTTAGGGTTTCTGATGTAAAATTGTTCATCAGACACACTAATTTTATGTTTATGGTAGCCGTGTTTTATTAGGATGGTGCTAGAGTTCTCAGTGTTTTAGCCATGTTTAGGGCCATCAGTATGTTCTAGCCATGGCTTCTTCCATAGTCTTATTTTATGAAGGTATACCTTGCATCTCTCTGGCTTCAATTTATCCACCTTTCCTTCTGCTCTGAGTTGTCCAGCAATCTTGCACATCTGTAAGTATCAAGTTGTGCTTAGGTGATTTCATTTGAGATTTGGGGGTTTGGGTTATTGCGTTTGGATTGAGCTCTGATTAGGATATTTAATCGCTAATCACCCTAACACAATCGATGGTATTTCATCTCATCTTCTTGCCCTATTTCAACACAAATTTTACAGTGAATGTGTAAACAGTGAATGTGGGAGCTTTCCTTGCACAGTTCAGGTTTGGGAGGTTGCCTTGCACAGGTTTATATCTCCAATTGTATCTTGATATGCTGAATGCTTGATATGCTGAATGATTTTTTCATATGTCTGATGTGCAAATAGCATCGTGAAAATTATCAATAAAGGCAATGATACCCTGCTACAAAACATTATATGGTTTTAATATCTTACGTTGATTTTAATCTTTCAATTATCACCCTTGGTGATTAATATACCGTTTGGTTTAAAATTTTAATCTTTTTATCTTGCAATGAACATTCTGGACCAACAGTTAACCATGACGATGCTGGTGTATAGTGGCAAAAACAGTTGTATTCATGGCTAATAGTTCTCACCTGGCCTCTTAATTTTTTATCCGAATGGAGTACTCTTTTAACAATTTTTGGGTGATTGGCACCAATCCATTTAGGTTGTATAGCACATGTAAAGAGCTTTCTTTAGTTCAGCTTTAAGTCTACTCTTTTGATGGTATTTCTATAATTTGTTGAAGCTGTGTAAAGAACTGTTGGTGCACCTTTTTGTGTCTGTAACTAGTCTATAATTAACGATGTATTTTGTACGGTCTTTAACGTATTATCGAGTCTGTATTCACCGTCGACCAAGTTGGATATCCTCCTATATACTTGTGTCTGACACATTTGTCTTGATTTGATATGTAATGTTATACAAACAATGCATGTTGCATACTAAGGGTATTTATGTCATTATATATGTTTATAAGTTGTTTCTGTTTTTGCTGTCTGTTTACAGCAAACAGGACACAAAATGCAGCCTGCGACGAAACCCCCAGGTTTCGTCGCACACAACATGACGAAACCCCCAATATGCAAAAACCTAAGGTTTCGTCGTGAACAATGACGAAACCCCCTGGTTTCGTCGTCTGGTGGGTTTAGTCAAGCCCAACATCAGGCCCAATGACGTTTCGTAGAGCCCACTTATGGTTTCGTCGAGTGTTGGGCCAGGCTGCTATATAAACACTTCTCTGGTTTCACTTTGAAACTAGATGAGAGCATACCCTGAAAGTTATACTGTCAAACTTGTGTGTGTATCAGTTTGATCTTGGTTCTCATCCTGTTTAATCAATAGATTGCGTTTCATTGGTTATACCGTGTTCTTATTAACTGTGTTTGATTTGACATCGTTACGGGGATTCCGCACCCGTGACATTGTTTGACCAAGTGGGTTTCGTCAACTTGAAAGGGGTTTCGTCGACACTTGGGGTTTCGTCGACATCATTTTCACAGATTCACTAAGTGTTGAAAATTTTTGCACACTGAACAAATTTTGTTTAATTGAACACATTTCCATTTTGATGAGTTTTCAAATGCAAGGACGTTTTATGAAGTAGGTTTCAGGCTTCCGGCAGAAAACACCAAGCAACAACTTCGGCTTAATAAAAAACGAACTTTACAATTTACACTAAACCTGAATTTAAAGTGCGATAAACTAATCTAAAATGCGATAAACTATAAAAAGCAATAAGCAACTGTACAAGTGCAATCTTTTTGCGAATTTCAAGGAAAAGGAATCATACCAGCTTACGGTCTTAATCAACATGATTTTGATTTTTGTTTAAAGCTCTGGATAAGTATACTACCTAGATTATCGGTATTGTTGTCCACATAAGCTCAAACTGATCAGACGTAATCACAAATAGGAGATACGATTTACGGTAAGGATTATACTTACAAGTCGATGTAAATCCACTCACGACACATTCCCGTATCAAGGTATGCACGAGAGTTCACCTTACCGTTGAGTATACCGTTTATCATCCGTTTGACCGTATAAAAGAATGTGAGAAACTCACTTATTTTGGTTTGAAAACAAGCCCTATGTGATAGAATCACTTATTGATGAGGAACTTGATTTTCAGATGCATGAAGGCACAGGAGCAAGTCCGTGAACAGGTCAGTACTTTCGTACAGCAAAGAGACAAACTTGACTCCCGCAGGAAAGCTGTGATATATTATCACTTATTTTGTTTGGACATGTGATTGTTGATCACTTATTGAGGTCGAATGCAATATGTACACGTATGTATAGTATCATGGAAGTTCTAGACTTCGTCTCCGTTATTTTTCGGTAAAAGATTCAACCATGATACCCATATGATAAGCAGCATAAAAACCGAATATCTCAGAACCTCGGCAATCTCTCAAACGAAATTTCGGTACCAAGACCATATGCCAATGAATGGTTCCCACTTGACTTGAAGTCTGTTAGGTTTGTATCATCCTGCACATTTTAGTCTGATTGTGAGCCTACCGATACATCGTTAGTAGAGATACTTATCATTTCTCAATTTTTTTTGTTTTTCATTTTGAACATGTTGACCGACCACACTAGTTAATATCATCATCTTCCTTTATCCAAGAAACTCATTTTTGGTTTTCTAATTTTTTTTTAATTTTGAATTTTTTTTAAACGTAAAGACAGAAACATAAAAACAGAAAGTAAAGACATGTTTTTGGATTTTTGGTTTTTCAAATCTTTTTGTATTTTCTAGAATTTATTCCCCCTAAAATGCTAAAAGGTTACGAAAACGAAAATCTTTTTGAATTTTAATAGTTTTTAAAGAAAATATTTACAAAAACGATTAGCCAAAGAAGTTTACTCGGGTATCACCTTAATGCCATTGACCAAAAGTAGATAATCAAAACAACTTTTGTGAACAGGTCGGCACGTTGGTGATCGGTGGGGACATGAACGACATCGATTAATCTTTTGTCAAAACAATCACGTATGAAGTGATATTTAATTTCGATGTGTTTGGTCTTGGAATGTTGCACAGGATTTCTAATGATCTGTAAGGCAGCATTGTTATCAACAAAAATAGGAGTATATAGGAATTCAAAACCGTAGTCGCGCATTTGTTGTTGTATCCAAAGAACTTGGGAGCAACAACTCGAGGCAGCAATGTATTCTGCTTCACAGGTTGATGTAGCAACACACGTTTGCTTCTTGCACTGCCACGTGACCAGGCGATTTCCTAAGAATTGACATCCCGCCGTTGTTGATTTGCCATCAATTTTGCAACCACCAAAATCAGAATCACTGTATGCAATCAGGTCAAATCTATCATCCCTAGGGTACCAAAGACCGGTGTTAGGGTAACCCTTCAAATAGCGAAAAATCCTTTTAACAGCTGACAGATGAGAGGCCTTCGGGTTGGCTTGATATCTTGCGAGCAGGCACGTTGGATACATGATGTCAGGCCTCGAGGCTGTGAGATACATGAGAGATCCGATCATAGCACGATAGTATGAGGAGTTGATGCTTTCACCCTTCAAATCCAGAGTAATCCCGTGATTCTGCGGAAGTGGGGTACCAATGGGCGTTGCATCTGACATCTGGAATCGGCTCAAGATGTCACCAACATATTTAGTCTGATGGGTGAATATCCCAGACTCTGTTTGTTGAACTTGTAGGCCCAAGAAGAAATTCATCTCCCCCATAGCGCTCATCTAGAACTTTTCCTGCATAACACGTTCGAATTGCCTGCACAAAGAATCATTAGTAGAACCAAATATTATATCGTCAACGTATACCTGCACCAGCAGAAGATCTCCATCTTGTTCCTTTATAAAGAGTGTGCAATCAATAAGACCTCGCCGAAATCCATTCTCCAGAAGATAGTTGGATAAGGTTGCGTACCAAGCCCTAGGTGCTTGGTGTAAACCATAAAGAGCTTTGTTGAGCAACCAAACCCGATCGGGGTGAATAGGATCTTCAAAACCCAGAGGTTGTTCGACGTGCACCTCTTCTTGAACTATACCGTGAAGAAAAGCACTTTTGACGTCCATCTGGTAGACTTTGAATCCTTTGAAAGAAGGATAAGCTAGAAAGATCCGAATAGCTTCCAGACGTGCAACAGGTGCATAACCTTTATTGTAGTCGATGCCTTCGATCTGGCGAAATCCCTGAACAACCAATCTCGCCTTGTTACGAATAACTACTCCACGATCGTCCTTCTTGCATTTATAAACCCAACGTGTGCCAATTTTCTTGTAATTCTCCGGCTTTTCAACAAGCTTCCAAACACCTAGCTTTTGAAATTGCTGCAGTTCGTCCTGCATGGCTTCAACCCAAGAATTATCTTTTAAGGTTTCCTCCCAAGATTTCGGTTCTTCTTGTGAAACATAACACGCGAAGGACCAATCATTTTGAAGACCAGATTCTCTAATGGCTGAATATAAACCAGCATTCTGGTTATTTCTCAGCTGATTACGCGTCTGCACACCGCGTTGGACATCTCCTATAATGTTCTACTGGGGATGGGTATCGTGAATCCTCATTGCCGGATTTTCAGGAACAAGAGTATTGATACCCAGATTGTGAATATTAAGATCAACATCCAACTCCACATCGGGAATAGGTGTAGAAGTGGATGCATTTCCTTCAGCAGTATCTACATGTAACAACCCGCACTTTTGTGCGTTGTTACTACTCGTTATACTAGTTACGCCTAGCACCAGAGATTCGGATCATAATGTAACCATATCGTATATATCGCTATTCGAAGGATAATCGCATATTTTCGAAATACAATATCACTATACTACACTATTATCACACTAACACTCACGGAGGCATTGAGTGAGGACCTATTCTACCCTCTTCAGTGGCCGTGATGTGTCAAACATAAACAATTAACGCTAACAAGGACCCTCGGGTGAGTGCTGTAGCTCCAGTCGTCATGACGATGATGACAATACGAGTAAACGGTACCCCGTCAGTCTTTGTGGCACTACGCGAAATAACGTTCACGATGACATCAAGAAAGGACCTATACTACTCTCATTGATGGCCGTGAAGCGTCGCTAATAATCGCATACTCGAATCGGAAACCGACTGTTAATTATCGAAACTTTGGGTTATGGATACGTAAATACGACCTCTAGTGATATATATATATAATAATAACAATATATTGATAATATAAACTAATTATGGACGTACGCGCTTCGAAAGCTATCAAAACGAATCAAAAACGGAGAAGTCCAAGCGTCAGGATAGCTATTCGGACGGATGGACCATCCGGACGGATGGGCATGCGCACGGATGGTCATCCGCACGCATGGGCCGTCCGCACGGATGGGCCATCCGCACGGATGGGCTATCCGGGCCAAAACCTTTCTCCTCTCCTCTGTTGCCTATAAATACCATGTCACATCACTTGAACGGTGATGTGACAGCTCCTGTTCAACCAAACGCGCACCAAGACCCTTTTCTCTCGATTTCCTCGCGATTCCGGTAAGATTTCAACCTAAAACTTGTACTTCTGCAATCTACACTCGATTCTACATCATTCTCTCTTTCACAACTCAATTTCTAACCATGAAATCTACGGATTTGAGGCATTTTGAGGTGATGTCACCAAGAGTTCTTATGAACTTCAAGTTGGGGTCTCATTTCACTATAAACGACTCAGATCCGGGTGATTTCCACATGTTTTTATGACAAATCTCACCTAAATCTGTGCGATTTCGAGTTAACCATGAAGAACCACCATGAACGGCCAGATCTGCCGGAACGGGGTGATTCCCGGCCGTTAGAATGAGTCGGAATTGACGGAACTTCAAGTGTTAGTGCGAAATTACACTACCCTAGTGAAAACGAACGTTTTCCTTCTGTTAAACACTCGAAAACAGTGCGAAACAGACATGACAGCCGCACGGGCAACAGGTCAGTCCGCACGGACAACAGGTCAGTCCGCACGGATGACATGTCAGTCCGCACGGATGACATGTCACCCGCACGGATGGGATGTCATCCGCACGCACCAGTCACCCGCACGGATGGGATGTCATCCGCACGCACCAGTCAACCGCACGGATGAGATGTCACCCGCGCGCACACTCATCCGCACGCACCAGTCAACCGCACGGATGAGATGTCAACCGCGCGCACACTCATCCGCACGCACACCACCGTCCGCACGTACCACTATCTCAACCGCACGGATAACATGTCTAATCCGCACGGATGAGGGCCATTCAACCAAATGAGCAACTTTTCTAGATAATCTCGCTTAACCGTACATCGTTTACTCTATTTCTTCAAGGATCATTACAGACGTACTCGCAACCGACTCAATCAAGTTGTAATCCCGCTAAACCGTACATCGTTTACTCTATTTCTTCAAGGATCATTACAGACGTACTCGCAACCGACTCAATCAAGTTGTAATCCCGCTAAATACGCACTGTGAGTATACTTGACCCCTTTTTAATCGAATTTTGGGTGTAACATACGTTTCTAACAAATCGAACTCATCAAACAAACTATTCAATCAATCGAATTATCACTTGCGAATAACTGTTATGCATAGATATACGTGATGCTAGTTGCATATGTGCTAGGGCTTATACTCGCGACGTCCCACCACGACTAGTATAGTACTATTGCGCCTGACGGGGTCTAGTTATGCCATCGTACATTCGAGCATCGAGGACTTAGTTGGTAGTATCAGTTTTGTGAGTGTATATGTCGTGTATTACGTTTATGCATATGGAAATTCGCTACACTTTTATCTATTATGCTATACTTATCAAACCTGTATACTCGCCAATACTTTTGTATTGACAAATATTTTAACGTATGTTGCAGGTTAGATCGCAGACTATATCAAATCAAGCTAGGGAGTCTAGAAACTCAACTAAAATCTAGGTTGTCGGATTTGTATTGTTCGAGAGGACAAGAAATCTGTGATAACTTATGTGATTGTATTATTTGTTAGTATGGGATAACGAATGTATTAAATATTATCGCAATATAGTTGTTATGGATTCTCTTGAGCAATCTGATTCGCCTAGTGCCGCGCCCCGATGATTCCGCCATCGGTTGGGGTGTGACAGATTGGTATCAGAGCCATAACTATAGGGAATTAGGTCAGACTCGACCTAGTCCGGGTCGACGTCTTAGAAATTGACCTAGTCTATAGTCTAAGTACCAACAGGCCGACTCATACAAACCCAGTGGGGTTTGTATTGGGCTTACTTGATACTCTCGATCGAAATTGCTAAAAGATACAACTTTGTGTGAACCCCGCGTACTACAACTTCACACGAAGATGCCTTTCCTAAGGCTGAAATACTACTTAGCCTTTCCTAAGGCCGACACAATATACACGTTTTCGAAATACTCGCATAACGAAACCGAGCGATCCAGTCGAGATCAGGTATGAAAACCAAGAACTCTCGATAGGATTGCTCACTCAGCGCATTTTTCTAGCACGAGAACTTTTCATCGAGTTAGGAGTGACATCCACATCTCGACAAAAGTCTCCATTTCTAAATCTAGTGGAACACACGAATTTATTCGAGGAGCATAGCCACAATTAGGAACGAAACTGTTAAGCCAGGGGTGAAACCCGTACCTTAATAAGTCGTCCCATTCCCTACAAACTGGTTGTTCAAAAGCTCTCACCAAGAACTCGACTATCACGATAACTCGAGCCACGCGATGACTAGGAAGACGAATGCCATGAGCTGCATCCCAGTGGAAGCATGCAGTCCTCCAGGTCAACGCGCATGCTCGAACTTGTTAGATATAGTTGGGTTACCTTGGGTAGTCCACGCCTAAAAACACCCAAGGCACTCTATCATGCAACCCGCCAATTTTACAATGATCGGAACTTAATTTTGTTTTGAAACTTTACGCTTTATCGATTTCTCGATTTAACGATTTTTCACTCCCTACTTTATAAACACACAATTCGCACAGCCATCGCAATCTAAAACGAAATCCAAATGTTCGCAACAAAACTAATGCATAATCTATCGCATTCGCTCTCGTTTTCTCACTTCAACGCGACCTCGCTTATTCTAAATCGACCAGCATGTGCATGATTACAAATTACATCTATATAAATGTATATATATACGTATAAACAAACAAGTCATTTTGTGAGAACTTAGGAATTTCGTGTTTCCTATGTGGCTCCTACGTGATTCGTATTACTACTATACTATCGCACCAAGTTTTGAACGCGCTCAATCGCAACGCAAAACTCAAAAAAAAAAAATCATTATGATCGAATCTCACTCCAAGTCTCTTCCTGTCTAGATGCCTTCCAACAACTCTACCTCGAGACGAGTAGCTATGAGGAAAGCCAAACGAAGCGCCGAGAAGAGGATTGCTTCACTTGTGATTAAGGAAGTGAGTAAGCTTAGTCCTCGAATTGCCGCTCAAGTGCACTCTCTCAGCAACTCTCGAGCTTCGGAAGACGTTAAGGCAGGAGAGCCGCAATCTACTTTTCTCTACAAGCACTTCAAAGCCTGTGACCCGATGGAGTTCACAGGTGAAGGAGGTGCGACTCAACTACTCCAGTGGTTCGATTCTATCGAAGTTACCCTTCGTCAAAGTGGGTGTCCCGATAGTCTCCGTACTACTTGCGCCACCGGAGTATTGCAATCGCGAGCACTCGACTGGTGGACCGCCGAACGTAACAAACGTGGGATCTCCGCGGCTTACGCTCTCTCTTGGAATGAGCTGAAAGAGCTCATGGAGAAAGAGTACTGCCCTCCTCACGAGATTCAGAAGCTGGAAAACGAATTTTGGGAAATCAAGCAAACCGAAGGTGACAATGCTGGTTACACCGCAAGGTTCAAACAGCTTAGCATAATCTGCCCAAGTCAAGTCAACACTCCGGGGAAGGCCATCGCGAAGTACATTCGTGGCTTGCCTGAGTGTGTGGGTGATTTTGTCGAAGCTGCAAGGCCTGCTACCATCGAAGAAACCTACCGCTTAGCTGCCGAAATCAACAAAAAACGACTCACGGAAGGACTATTCTCAAAGAATCCTGTTAAGCAAGCTCATCAAGCAATCGCCAGTAATCCTTCAGGCGAACATGTTGACGAAACTTATGATGAATCTACTGACGAATCTTCCGACAAATCTGTTGGCGATCCTTCTAATGAATCAGCTAACGATTCTTCCGACGGATCTGCTAACGATTCTTCGGACGAATCTGCGGCCGATTCTTCTGACAAATCTGCCGACGGATCTTCCGACGAATCAGCCAAGGACTCAGCAAGCGAGTCTTCAGACGAATCCTCCAACGACGACACCTCTTCGCAAAACACCGACGAACCCAGCCGCAAACGAAAGACCTCAAGCCCGAGCTCATCAACAACCGAACTGCTGCAACCGGAACCCCTTCGAGCAGTTCCGATGTTTCCAAAACGAGCCTACACTGGAGCTCATCCTCAGTGTTACTCGTGCACCTACCATCATCCAGTTGGGGCTGACTGTCGCCATTGCAATCACTGCAACCATTACGGTCACTTCACCCGCAACTGCCGCATCGAACCGTGAACTTGAGTACAACAACAACAGCTCCAACAAAGGTCTTCAAACATCAGACATCTAGCAAGCGTAGGATGAAGTTGTAATGATACGATTTTCGACGTTAATTTCTAAGTTTTGAACCTACTCTCTTATTCGAAGTTACCACTATATGTAACATTAACTCTCGTTTTCGTTTTCTCTTCCGCTCTCTAATCGACGCACTTAGACTAGATTCACACACATACTATATACTATATACTATATCACGAAATAATGTGTTTTACCCTCACTGCACTTCTAGAACGAGGTACGATAAACGTGCAAGGAACGATTAATCGCGGGTGCACACGGGATTATTTGGGTCAGTGCATGGTGATCGTAGTAAATTCTAAAGGTGCCATAGCATTTTGACAAAAGGTGACACCAAAACACAGGATGAAAGTAGTAGGGGTCGGGCAAGGTGTGCTTTACCATACTACCGAAGTTCCGTGAAGAAAGTGCCACGTGGAGTTGAACGTTATTAGACCTATATACTATTGTGACTATTTTCAACACACTACACTAAATCGCAAGGCGTAACAACTGAAATTGCATCATCGCAAGACTTGTCGTAAGTCTGCAAACGCAATGCAATCGCCTCATCGATGGACTCTGGGGAGTCTACCTCGCAGGACAATTGCATCAACGCAAGACTGGTCGTAAGTCTATAGCGGGCAATCTCATCAAACACACGAACGCTCACGGTATTGTTAAGTGAGGACCTATTCTACCCTCCTCAATAGCCGTGATGCGTCGCAACGTAACGTTGAGCTTACTCGAAACAAAACTCGACAAATTGCAATCATTTATTATGTGAACCTCGAAATCTCTATCACTTATTACGTAAATCTATATCGCCTGCTGTGTATCAATCTATCGCTATATCGTTATCCGTAATATTCGTGTTAAGTTAGCACATGACCTCGCTTCACGAGATGAAGCTCATATGGTTAAGGCAGGGTGTTTTAGCCATATCAGCGACCTTTCGTGGAAAAAGGCCATGTGGGGTCTAATGCTAGTCCAACTCTGTGGTGTTAATCAATCAAACCGAGCCGCGTAAATCAAATCGCATACCTCCATCGCTTGCAACGCAACAACTACCGATTATCGTAATTCGTTCATCATCACCGTCATCGCAAGTGTTTCATGTTTATTCGTTTAATCACCTAATCGCTGATCGTCTATCGTGTGTAATCTACCGCCTATCGCTCGTATGGTATTAAGTACACATGACACCGCTTCACGAGGCAAAGCTAACCTGGTTAAGCACGGTGTTTCGCCATGTTAGTAAACCCCCGTGGAAACGTGCCATGTGGGTGTAATGTGGAATCTAATCGAAAACGCGCTATTCGCTTCTCCCTTATCAACTCGCTGGATTAATCTATTCGATCCTATCCTATGCTCGGTCCGACTTTCTATCGATTGGGCCGAGTAAACGCAATTCTATCCGAGTCATATCGGCACACCTGACACTGCCTCACGAAACGGAAGTAATATGGGCAAAACATGGTGGATACGCCGCTGGTAATTCCTATATATAAGTGTTTTAAACATATTAACGAACTTCCGTGGGAAGGTGCCAAGTGGGGCTTGATGCCAAATTATTATTTTCAAAAGGTTAAAACTGATTTTTATAAAACTTTTATTAAAACCATGGGACAAGTGAAATTCCTCACAATGTGGAGGTAACATTGAATCAGCTTAACTCCATTTTCAAAGGGAGCTTCATGAGTTCAATTTTTCCTTAAAACCTTTTTCAAAGATCAAAAACAAGATTTTCTTGAGATGTTGGAGCCCATATCATAGGAGAGTTTTCGTAACCCTTGTTTTCAACTTCGAGTTCCTTAAAATGTTAGAAACTTAAACTTCTTTGCGACAACGGTTAACATCGATTCTGTTGACCGCACGTTAAAAGGAAAATTTTCGAAAAGATTTTCGTTCTAAATTCCTTTTTAATATCTAAGACGAACGCTTCTTGTAGCGTTGGTTAACGATCGACTCAGTTAACCCTACGTCATGAGAAACCTTTCAAATTACAATCGCATCGAACTAACGAATTCTACAAAAGACAAGGTACCTTGGAATGCCAACTCGTGGGATTAATACTTTCGTCCTTACGTCGCCTTCTCGCCATCGCAGTCGATCTCTTTTATTCGAAACGTTCTCGCTGTCAACTTATGGTCAAACCACTCGCTGTATCGCTACTTATACAAGATCAACTCTTAGAAGTCTACCTATTGGATTAATTTCGGGACGAAATTTCCTAAAGTAGGGGAGACTGTAACAACCCACACTTTTGTGCGTTGTTACTACTCGTTATACTAGTTACGCCTAGCACCAGAGATTCGGATCATAATGTAACCATATCGTATATATCGCTATTCGAAGGATAATCGCATATTTTCGAAATACAATATCACTATACTACACTATTATCACACTAACACTCACGGAGGCATTGAGTGAGGACCTATTCTACCCTCTTCAGTGGCCGTGATGTGTCAAACATAAACAATTAACACTAACAAGGACCCTCGGGTGAGTGCTGTAGCTCCAGTCGTCATGACGATGATGACAATACGAGTAAACGGTACCCCGTCAGTCTTTGTGGCACTACGCGAAATAATGTTCACGATGACATCAAGAAAGGACCTATACTACTCTCATTGATGGCCGTGAAGCGTCGCTAATAATCGCATACTCGAATCGGAAACCGACTGTTAATTATCGAAACTTTGGGTTATGGATACGTAAATACGACCTCTAGTGATATATATATATATATATATATAATAATAACAATATATTGATAATATAAACTAATTATGGACGTACGCGCTTCGAAAGCTATCAAAACGAATCAAAAACGGAGAAGTCCAAGCGTCAGGATAGCTATCCGGACGGATGGGCATGCGCACGGATGGTCATCCGCACGCATGGGCCGTCCGCACGGATGGGCCATCCGCACGGATGGGCTATCCGGGCCAAAACCTTTCTCCTTTCCTCTGTTGCCTATAAATACCATGTCACATCACTTGAACGGTGATGTGACAGCTCCTGTTCAACCAAACGCGCACCAAGACCCTTTTCTCTCGATTTCCTCGCGATTCCGGTAAGATTTCAACCTAAAACTTGTACTTCTGCAATCTACACTCAATTCTACATCATTCTCTCTTTCACAACTCAATTTCTAACCGTGAAATCTACGGATTTGAGGCGTTTTGAGGTGATGTCACCAAGAGTTCTTATGAACTTCAAGTTGGGGTCTCATTTCACTAGAAACGACTCAGATCCGGGTGATTTCCACATGTTTTTATGACAAATCTCACCTAAATCTGTGCGATTTCGAGTTAACCATGAAGAACCACCATGAACGGCCAGATCTGCCGGAACGGGGTGATTCCCGGCTGTTAGAATGAGTCGGAATTGACGGATCTTCAAGTGTTAGTGCGAAATTACACTACCCTAGTGAAAACGAACGTTTTCCTTCCGTTAAACACTCGAAAACAGTGCGAAACAGACATGACAGCCGCACGGGCAACAGGTCAGTCCGCACGGACAACAGCTCAGTCCGCACGGATGACACAAGTCCGCACGGATGACATGTCAGTCCGCACGGATGACATGTCACCCGCACGGATGGGATGTCATCCGCACGCACCAGTCACCCGCACGGATGGGATGTCATCCGCACGCACCAGTCAACCGCACGGATGAGATGTCACCCACGCGCACACTCATCCGCACGCACCAGTCAACCGCACGGATGAGATGTCAACCGCGCGCACACTCATCCGCACGCACACCACCGTCCGCACGTACCACTATCTCAACCGCACGGATAACATGTCTAATCCGCATGGATGAGGGCCATTCAACCAAATGAGCAACTTTTCTAGATAATCTCGCTTAACCGTACATCGTTTACTCTATTTCTTCAAGGATCATTACAGACGTACTCGCAACCGACTCAATCAAGTTGTAATCCCGCTAAATACGCACTGTGAGTATACTTGACCCCTTTTTAATCGAATTTTGGGTGTAACATACGTTTCTAACAAATCGAACTCATCAAACAAACTATTCAATCAATCCAATTATCACTTGCGAATAACTGTTATGCATAGATATACGTGATGCTAGTTGCATATGTGCTAGGGCTTATACTCGCGACGTCCCACCACGACTAGTATAGTACTATTGCGCCCGACGGGGTCTAGTTATGCCATCGTACATTCGAGCATCAAGGACTTAGTTGGTAGTATCAGTTTTGTGAGTGTATATGTCGTGTATTACGTTTATGCATATGGAAATTCGCTACACTTTTATCTATTATGCTATACTTATCAAACCTGTATACTCGCCAATACTTTTGTATTGACAAATATTTTAACGTATGTTGCAGGTTAGATCGCAGACTATATCAAATCAAGCTAGGGAGTCTAGAAACTCAACTAAAATCTAGGTTGTCGGATTTGTATTGTTCGAGAGGACAAGAAATCTGTGATAACTTATGTGATTGTATTATTTGTTAGTATGGGATAACGAATGTATTAAATATTATCGCAATATAGTTGTTATGGATTCTCTTGAGCAATCTGATTCGCCTAGTGCCACGCCCCGATGATTCCGCCATCGGTTGGGGTGTGACACTACATTCTGCACATGAGGAGTTTCAACAGAAGCACCTTGAACAGGAGCCACTGGAGCTGAAGAGCCTTCTGCCGCATCATGATATTCATCATCTTCCGATGACTCATTGTAATCAGTAGCATCTTCAAATACCTCATTTTGTACCGTATTGTTAACCGAATTAGAACCTTGTGGGTTAACGATAACAGGTCTAACCAATGGCGAGCCAGTAGCGTTGTCACTATCAAATAACATTCGAGCAGCTGCAGATTCTTCGTCAAAGGTTGGCAGATTAAAGGAGTCGAATAGCCCTTCGTAATCGAACATCCAAGGATCACCCGGAGCTCTAACAGGATTTGTATACCTTTGAACCCTTACTTCACTCCATAGCTCAATCTTTTTGGTTGCCAGATTCCATACGTGAAAATTTGGAGTTGCATATCCAAGGAAGAAACCCTCGATAGCTTTCTCGCCAAACTTTCCATCCGGCTTAATCATAGTGCATGGACCGCTAAAAGGTTCTAGAAAAGAGAGATCCGGTTTCCTTTTCTGCAGAAGTTCAAAACAAGTTTTGTTGTGCCTCTTAACTGTAAGAACTCGGTTTAATGTGTAGCAAGCAGTCGACACAGCCTCCCCCCAGAACTGAACAGGAAGCTCCGACTCTACCAACATCGTTCTTGCAGTTTCAATTATCATGCGATTCTTCCTCTCCGCGACACTGTTTTGTTGTGGAGTGTAGCGAGAACTGTATTCATGAAGAATGCCCTTAGAAGTACAGAACTCATCCATTACACGGTTTTTGAACTCAGTTCCATTGTCGCTTCGGATCCTCTTCACTTTCAACGTGTATAAATTCTCCAACATTGTAAGAAGATCCTTGAGGATTCCAGGAGTGTCACTCTTGTGTGCCATAAAAGATACCCAAGAAAATCTAGAATAATCATCAGTAACCACTAGACAATAAGCATCCCCGAATGTTGTCTTGTGTTTCATAGGTCCAAAGAGGTCCATATGAAGACGTTCGAGAGGCATGCTAACAGTGTTGATTTTCTTTAGATGGTGAGACTTCTTCGTTTGCTTCCCTTTCTGGCGCTAAACACAGAGATCTTGTAGATGAAAACTTCTCACAGGCACACCATTCACAATGTTGTTTTTCACCAAATGGTTCATCTTCCTCAAGTGAATGTGCCCCATTCTTCTGTGCCAAGATATAGACTCCTTCTCTGTGGCTTTTGAGACAAAACATGTTACTTGCGCAGAAGTCGTAATCGCTTGGCTCATATCAAGAATATAAATATCATTAACTCTTGGAGCCGATAAGAGAATCCATTCTTGTGGAATTTTGAAACCAGGTTTAAGCACTTAACAACCGGCATCATCGAAATGCACGGTGAACTTTTTATCGTAGATTTGCGAAACACTGAGAAGATTATGATCAATTTGATGAACATAATTGATCTTATCGAAACATACAACACCATTGGAGATCGTTCCCTCTCCAGTGATGTATCCGCCTTTGTCTCCAGCAAATGCGACATAGCCTCCTCTAATATTTCTCACATTATATAGAAGCCGTAAGTTGCCTGTCATGTGCCTAGATGCTCCACTATCAACAATCCAATGACTACTGATAGTTCCTCCTGGAACATCCTGCACGTATCTTCCAATGATCAGTTGAGGATGGGGACCCAAGCCTTAGTGGTCTTGGGTCGTCCCTAAGCATCACGAAAAGTGATCTCAATTTCTTGATGGTTTTCAAAAACATCAGCTCCCCCTGAACTTTCACCCGTCTTAGGTTTCCAAGTTTGTTTTTGTTTACCAGATTGAGTTTTGTAAACAGATTTTGAAACTTCTGGTTTTAATGGTTGTGGTGAACATGGTTCCCTGTTGACCGTTTTGACTTCAGATTTTAAAGCCTTTTCAACAGCTTTGACGTTTTGACGTTGTTGTTTCGTTTCTTGTTCCTTAACAGTTCTTTTATCATGTTTTGGTGAAATGGGACGACGTTGAGGGTGAACCTTTTCAGGTGGTGTTTTCTCAACAAATTTTTCTCTAGGAGTATTTGAACAATTTTTGATGATGTGCCCAAACTCCCCACACTTAAAACATGTTCTCCTTTCAACAAACTTAGGAGAATCTGATCGACGAGCAGATGTCGAACCCGTAGAACCTGAGGTACTTGCCTTTTCATCACACCCGTTTGTATGTTGAGTGTAATTGTTTTGACTGTTACGTTTTAAAATTTTGACTTGTTGGACAAAATCAGTGTTTGATTTATTTTCAAAAGTCTCAATTTTATCAGTACCATTTGATGCTACAAATTTGACATCATTTCTTTTCTTCTGATAACGACCTCCTTTAGTTTCAAACTTTGATTTAAAAACACTAGGCTTTTGAGCTCGTTGAATTGGCTATTTACCCTTAGAAGTAATAGGTTGTTGCTTTGTCGGTTTTTTTTTATTTCCAAATTGTTTTCTGATTTCAGCCTTTGGGATTGGATCACATTGAGTTACAGTAACTCCCGGGATCGTCTTTCCCAAACACTTGCTTGTGTTATCTTCAAAAACTTTATCAATCGAAGATGAATTGACGTTTTTAATTGGAAAAATCATTATCTGAATAAATTTTAGAATCACCGACCAAAGTATACAACACGTTATTACTCTTAATAGTAGACACAGATTCCTTGACATCTTTGACAGAATCTATCACTTTCTTGACAACAGATTTTACTGCAGGAGTAGGAGGATCACACAAAATATGATTCTCAATTGGAATTTCTACTCCTTTCTTATCATCAAGTGATGTATCCTGATCACTTACATCTGATTCATCATCGGTTGAATCATAATCCTCAACAACTGGAGGACTTTGATTCGCAGATGTTGAATTTCCTGTTTCTACAGATGCGTCACTCGAGGAAATGTCCGGTTTGAACCCTATTCCATTAGTAATTTCCTAATAATCAAGAGGCACACTGGGTTCATACCGAGGCATATCCTCTTCATCAGGCATTCGAGTATAATTGTGTCTCAAATGGGGAGGACACTTCTTATACCCTACGCCTTTCCTGTTACCTTTGAGTTATTGAGCATCAATGATATGATCGAGCACATATCGGGAGTTATAATAACTCTCCAATTTGAGCTTGATTGCATCATGTTCGCATTTGGCAATGGCTAGCTCCTTTTTGGTTTCCTCGATGATATTAATGTAATTGTTAATACCAATTTGCTTATTGAAAACATTTTTTGTTATCTCGGAAACACTTTTCTTTAGGGTTTCAATCACAGATTTAAACTCCTTTTCGTTTCTAGCTAGAGCCATATTTGCCTCCTTACACTTAGACAACTCAATAACCAAACTTTGGTTATGACTATGAAGCTTTTTTGATTCAAGCTTCAAATATGCACAAGAATTACAAACACTAGGAGCAGGAGTTTCAGAATTTACCTGACTCGTAGAGGCTGAGACATTTGCCATAAAGGCAGTCTGATAAGAAAAAGATCCGTCTTCAGAAAAGAATTTCTCCATTTCTTTAGATGCTACAACAGCCTTCCTGATCAGAACAGATTTCTGCCTCGAGTTGTTGCTCCCAAGTTCTTTGGATACAACAACAAATGCGCGACTACGGTTTTGAATTCCTATCTACTCCTATTTTTGTTGATAACAATGCTGCCTTACAGATCACTAGAAATTATGTGCAACATTCCAAGACCAAACACGTCGAAATTAAATATCACTTCATACGTGATTGTTTTGACAAAAGATTAATTGATGTCGTTCATGTCCCCACCGATCACCAACGTGCCGACCTGTTCACAAAAGCTTTTGATAAATCACGTTTTGATTATCTACTTTTGGTCAATGGCATTAAGGTGATACCCGAGTAAACTTCTTTGGCTAATCGTTTTTGTAAATATTTTCTTTAAAAACTCTTAAAATTCAAAAAGATTTTCGTTTTCGTAACCTTTTATATAATCTCCCCTTCTTCAAGTAGTTCCCCAGCGATTGGATGAATAACCTGCAATGCAAGATCAGCACTGCTTGGAACATAAGATGTACCTACAATCTGTTGAACTGTTCCAGAGGAGGTTCCTTGAGTTGATTCGATCACTGGAGGCTAAGACTACTGATGTTGAAAACATTGAAGAGATTGTTTTTGAGGGAAATGGGAATAAGTCCACGTATGTGCGTAAAGAATGGTTACAAGAGAATGTGGACGTCATAGATGAGCATTTAAAGAACCGTGATTCTTCTGAAAATGTCACAGATGCTTTCTCCGAATGGCAAAATCAGTTCTTATCGAAAGTTTCCAAGCCTGTGCCAGATGTCGCACAAGTTGATTACTTACAGTCTGAGAAAGCGAAGCCAAGTGGAAGAATCCTTTGCTGGATGTTTATTAAGGAAATACATTGTGTCGCCATTAAAAGGGAATTCGGTATTCAATACTTCCGATCATTGCTGAGCATACTATCTTTGCCTTTTTATGATGTTGCAGCATTGACGAAGATTGAGCTTATTAATCGCTCAAACTTCGAAGGCGAAACTTTATTCGAGCGGCTGATAAAGATGAACAAAAAGTCTGGCTGCACTATTTGCCAGCAGATTGCCTTTGTGAGCTGCACTATTTGCCTTTGTGAGCTGCACTATTTGCCAGCTCCGGAAAAATTCAGATTTTTAACTCAAATGGGCATATCTTTTGACTCGTAAGTCCGTTTTAGGTGATTCTTTTTCCTATACGTCTGTAAATTCATTACCGACGTGCCTATTACAATTATCATACCGAAAAATTTATTTACGGACCAAAAGACTATATGTCATTATGCATTTATTCGACCCATTCCAGCTTCACACAATTTACTACCATTTAGCTAGTAAATTTATGGCACTTTATACCCAACATCCGGGGCTTATTATCACTCGCATTTCTTTACCAATCTCATGGCTTAATGCTCTTGTGATTGGCATCGCCATTTTAACTCTCTAAAACACTAGAACAATAATTTACACAACTAATCGACCCGTTTGGCTCATCTTGTGGAATCCTCCAACATGATGACTACCAAACAATTTCTTGTCACTCTTAGCCTATTTATTCAAGTAACAATCATGGTCGCTACAATCGACACCATAACTATCCTACAATGGGACTTCGCATAATTTAACAACATTTCATTTAATGTAACGGGTCAAGTTACATACTTGCATAACTAAACAACATTATCAACCAACAATTCTAATTAACTATTTTAACCCGTTTATTTGTCGAGTGAACTTCGTCACTTCTATGACATACCAACTCGCAATTGACACTACATTCTCATTAACATTTCTAAGACTATTGTTTATGCATAATGTAACGAAACCAAAGTTACGTACCTTTAAAGCACACCTTTCAAGCGTGTATCACCTCCGGCTTGTCCACTTGACGACCTGGATTCTTTACCTATAGAGTTCCATTGTCAACCAAATTTAGAACTCTTTTTATAACTAAAAATCGGACAACTCATTATTATATTTGAATCTGCGTTTTTGTCCGATCTTTAACGTTTTACTCCTCACTTAGGCGTTCTAACAAACACCTAGCGGGTCAGATTTTTACATAACCTTTACTAGGTTCTTGACATGTTATTTTCATCTACATTCACTTCAATTAACAAATCTATACTAAATTTTAACATAAATAATTTCGGATTCACCACATGAATTCAGATTTCACTAGAATAAGAACCATAATTCTAGTGTTTATTTAGTTTCTACAAACTCTCTAATCACCTACAATGGTGATTATAAACCCCACAAGTATAATGCTAGATTTTAACAAGAAATCATCTAGGGTTTATCCCTAGATGCCATATTACTTCTAATTCCATCCATGCAAGACATAATCAAGCTCAATTTCAGTTTTTCACAATTAACCTATAATTTAAGATGAATAAAAAAATCAAGATTTTGCATACCTTATGATCCCCTCAACAAGGTGATCACTAATTCGTGCTTGAAAATCGATTTGGAGCTGATTTGAACTCTCAATTTGATCAAGTTTGACATGCACTAGGGTTTGGTGGGGAGCTTATGTCGCCCCTTGTGTTCTTGTTCGACCAAACACACCTAAGTGTGTGTTTGGTGTGTGTTATTTTGATTAGATGTAACACCTCGTAATTTCATGTCCAATATTACATCGACACGTGTCATGAACATTAAACGTGTAAAGGAATTCCTTAGAAGGACTAAAGTTGACAAACAAGGAAAGTATGTGAATATAAGGGTTCAAAATGTCAACAATGGATAAATATACTTTACAATAACCCTACATGATGTTTATACCCTTAAACGAATAAATCATGGATCATACGAAGCTAATTGTGAAAGAAAGTGAGAGATTACAAACTACAGGGTTAAATGTGTCGACATGTTTAAAGTATACCTCTGAGTGACATTTTAGCAAACCCGAAGCTTTGTAACGATTAATTATACTAATTAGAATGTATGATAAAAATTTCACCAACTTTCGTTATCGTATGAGAAAGTTATGATAAAATTCGTATACGAGCGGTTAAAAGCGTCAACGTTGAAATTTAAGACTTTTCGGTGATCGTATGAATAACCGGGGACCTAACAAAGTTGGTTTATGACTTGGAGTCCTTAAAAGTCAAGTTTGGGGGTTACAAGTGCAAGAAAGCATCTTAAAATCAAGTTTGGAAGGATCAGGGGCCAAATGTGTCAATTTTTGAAAGTTCTGGTGAGCTGGCCGGTCCTTACGGACCGTATGGCTGGACCCTTACGGTCCGTAAGCCATGCCCAGATGCAGAAACTCGGTTAGGTGTCTGTTCAGCCATTTAACCGACTTATAAGGCAATTTTTCAATGCCATGTGCAACCTCAACTGGTTTTTAGAGTATAGGGACACTTGGGATGCATACATGATCACTTATAGCATTGTTTGGCATGATCTTGAGCAATCAAGAACACTATATAAGAACCCACATTGTTGCAAACTTTGATCATTCATTCCAACTTCACTTCTGATCATTTCTGGAGCACAAGAGTCTTCCCCAAGCATCCCTAGTCGTAATTAGGACCTTGGTAAGTATCCTTAACCTTCCTTAATCGTGTTTTGCTTAGTTATTAGCTTAAAAGTCAAACCGTCATAATTAAGGTTTGACTTATTGATTAATCGCTAATGGTCCAGTGATTAGTCAATTTGAAAGTTGTTATAAGTAGGTAATTATGTGGGCAATAAACCCTTAATAGGGCACCCTCTGATTCCCACTCTAACTAGATCATTTGTCGGGTCAAAGTTGTTTATAAAAAAGTCAACAGAATTCTAATTTTCAAATTAACACATAATTAGAAATATAGAAGACATGTAACCTGTTTTGTCACTAATATAACTTGGTAATAAATGCAAAAACATGTCTAAGCATGTCCGACCCGACAATTTTCAGTTTAGGATCGGTTCGGAACCGAAAGTCGCATAATTTGACTTTTGCTTTGACTTCAGTTCTGACCCGATTTAGATCGGTTTAGAAATTCCTTAGAGCTTCCTTAGGACCAGGTTACATGATGGTATAACCCTCGGTGATTGGTTCGTTGTTTGTCCGATTCGTTTACACGTTTCCGTTAATTGCTTAATGTTGACCATAATGCCCTTTTGACCATAAAACGAGAATTTTGGAAATATGAGAAGACAATAATCTTTGTTACTGATTTATAAACATGTCCCTAAAATTTCACATCAGTTGGAGGTCTAGATTAGGAGTTATGCTCAATAGCGTAATTAGAAGGCCTTTTATTAATTAAACGGCGTAATTAGCATAAAGCCTATCTAAACCCAATTTTTGACACCAAAACTTTTAGCCACTGATGTAATATAATATTTTGGGATTTTTGAAGATTTTTAACTATTTTTAAACTGATCATAACCTAAGGTTATTGCCTTGATTCGGTAAATACCGATTATACCCTTTTTGCTTATAAAATGAGTTTTTCATAACATTTAGACACCAAACCTTTGGCTACTGATTTTATTTGATAAATGAAGTATTTTGAACTTTATAACCTGATCAGAAAACTCAGATTTTCTATATAACCCGGAAATCGCTTAAAACGGCTTTTTACGCGTATTAAACACCTAGTATGGGTTTAAAACCATTTTGTCTTATAAGACTTATCACCAACTGATATGACCTATTAAATTAAGTTGTTTTACTGATTATTTCAGACCCGAATCTCAGAATTATAATTAATCTCTTTTATAATCTTTAAAATGACCAACATACCCATACGGGGCTTAAATTGAGATTAAACTCGTTTTGGGCATAATGGAATGTATCACAACATATTTAAAGAATATTAACTTAGGACACCTGTTTATGACTCTTATGGTTACTCGTTACACGCTTTTCGCGTTCAGATCGGCTTATGTAACTGGTTTGCATACACTAGCCGAAACGGGTCAGACCATATCGTTTTTGTCTCAAAATCCAGAATGTGTTTACGTTACCCATATTAAACAATCATACAAGCTTGTCAGGTCAAAACCACATTCTAAACCGGACTTCGCTTTATCATGCGTTTGAACCGTATCTTCCTTTTGAAAACTAACCGGTCTAAGCAAAGGCTTAACTAAGGACCCGTTAGGATTCTAATAGGTTATTAAAAACCTTCGTTCTAGATTTAGGAGCCCAGTAAAAGCTATCTGTACTTGCTGATTTGATATATGGCTGGGATTGAATTTATATTTAGCTCAGGTAAATACTTTTAACTTATTTTCCCTATACGGGCTTGGGGTACGGTATATAAAATACCGTTTGGTCGGGCATTGAATCTTAAATTGCATGAAGGTTAAATCATTGAAATGTCCCGTTTGAAAATTTTTTGTTTGCTTAAAGCTTTTGGGGGGTTAATGACCATGTCCCGGATATCCTTGGCATCATTTTACGAAATGGCCACGACCTGAGCACGGGGTGTTGTCGTACACCCGTCAGTGCATAAATAAATAATATGGTATAATCGCCGCCTTCGGGAATAACCCGCCGCGGGACTATATCATGTGGTGTGTCTATTAATCTTTAACCCGGCACGAACCGGGCTACTGAACGCATAAGGAACATGTAATACTTTTACAAGTATTATATTCAAATAATTATCCCAAGTTATAAAGAGTTTTGTGCCACGTGCATCCAAATCAATTTTATTAAACTTTTCAAAATGAGTCAGTTAATTGTATTTACCAGTGTAAACTGACTTATTTTCCAAAAAGGCTAAATGCAGGTACTATACGTAATAGGCTGGCTACTCCAGACATCAATAATCAAGTCTCGCAAGCTTTAGATGTTAAAAGTCTGTTGAACAGTGTTATCTTTCTATTTTAGATCCGCCTATGGATCCATCTTACATTCCGTTGTAATATTTGATATTACTTTATATCAGGTTGTAATATATTTATCTTTTGCTTCCAATGTGCATTTAAAATTGTGTTGTTTAACTATGATGATATCAACTACGTCACGATACTCCCCACCGGGCCCACCGGTAATACGTGGAAATATCGGGGTGTGACAGGTTGGTATCAGAGCCAACGTTGAGTGAATTAAACACTAGTCTTTGGTGTTTAATCTCAGTGACACAATAGCACATTCCTTGACCTTCTGAGTCTAGACTTAACATAGTAATATTCTCAGCTCTATTCGGAGAATTATTGCTTTCAATTCTATATATTTTAAATATGTCGCCAAGCAAAGAAGCCATAGTGGAAATTCTCCCCATTTGAGCCTAGGGAAGGCCGAGCTTCGTACTGCGACTAGGATTAACGTGCAACCAAGGAGAGAGCATTCAAAAATGAAATGAAGAAGAAGCTCCTTTTACAGAAGTTCGTTTCCTTAGTAAGTCCTTATAAGGGCATACTTATCTTCAGTCCCTTCATGGAGAACATCATTTCTTTCAAGTCCCGTTCAGGGAAATTCTGTACTTTTTTTTTAAATCCTAGGAATGCTTATCAAAATTTCATCTTATCAATATATATAATATATGAAATAAATTAAAATAGCATTCCTTTTATAAGATCTACTATTATAATAAAATGGCAAAATCTAAAAAGGACAAGACCTAGCCCACGTGTCATTTTAAGACAAGGCCAAGATGGTTGTTCCTCAATTAGATTCAGATCCTTATTAACATCTCAATTTAGAATTGTTCTGCGTTAAATATTAAAAAGAATCTTAAGGGTAAGACCTAGCCACATGTCATTTTAGACATGGCCAAGATGGTAAAACCTATTCAAAAGATTCAAATCCCTGTTAAGATTTGAACGCATATTATCATGCTTGACAAAATGTGATTCGATAAAATCACATAAGTCATTCTTAAATTGGGTTATTCTAATTTCCCTTATTTATATAATCATCCCTTAAGGATGAAGTGCCTACAGGCTATAATTAACGTCCTCTGAGACTAAAGACAGTCGTAGCCTACAACTCCCTGTCAAGAAAAGGTAATGAACTTTGATTCAAACCTTAATGCCTCGATTCCATAAAATCTGAGCTTATAAATTAAACATGTCTACGTCACTAGGCCATTTGTGCTATTATTAACTTGTAAATTAGGATTTATGATAAAAATCCTGAATAAAATAAATATCATTCCTTTCCTACCAGTATACATATTGAAAAGAATCTTAAAGGGTATAACCTAGCTTGAATGTCATTAAAGACCTGGCTACGATGGTAAAACTTGTTTAAAGGAGATTCAGATCCTTGTTAACATCTGAAAACATGTTAACACTCCTGAAAACGGTGGTGCGATAAAATCACACTTGTCGTCTTTTTATTAGGAACTTCCAAACCCCTTATTTTGCCTAAATGATCAATAGGAATCATGGCTAATAAACGTCAAACATGATGAGCACATCAAAACATCCACTGGGATGAATACCTTCGGGCAAAGATGTATACATGGAAAAGATAGTTTTATTTCATAACTTCTTGTCAAGACAATGAACTATGAAATTTTCCGATCCAAAGGAATCATTGATTATGTTTTAAGATTTCCCTAGTGACAAGGCATATATGCCATCAAAAAGTCATTTGGAACAAGCCCTTGTGCTATATATATAAAATGTCAGTACGACATTGACAGTCGTGACTTATGTCCCCTGTCTAATAGATATGAAGGACTATATTCCGTTAAAACGCCAAAGATGGTTTATTTAAAAACTTAGGCAAAACATAATCAAATAAATTTAATACTATCTATTCGCCTATATGGCTTATTTGCACCATGGCTATTTAATCATCAAATTCGACAATTCACCATATAATTAAACCAATTGTTACTAATTGGTTTGTAGCCAATTGGTTTGTAGCCTTCAAAGCTTCACCATGGCTGACTCCTCTGAAGCTCACAATCATCCAGTTGATCAGAATAATGATGCAAGACTGAACTTAACAAGCACTGAGTTACAAGCTATGATAAATACAGCCGTAAACAACGCCGTGGACCGCGTATTAAAGGATCATAAGCGAAAGTACGATAATACCCCAAATAAGGGTTACAAAAAGGGTAAGACCGGTTCAAACTATGACCAGTCCAAGCCAAATGAGGCAAAACCCGAGTGTAAAACCTGCAAGAAGAAGCACTTCGGAAAATGCTTCTATGAACAAACCAGGGGATGTGACATCTGTAAGGAAATGGATCACAAGACTCATGAATGCAAGGACTTGAAGGACAACCAGCAGACCGGTGAAAAGACCAGATGCAAAACCTGTAGGAAATACCACCTCGGGAAATGCAGATTTGAATCTCAGCCTTCACCTTGTGGAATCTGCAAGTCCAAGGAGCATAAGACCTTGGATTGCATGAAGTTGGAAGACGCGACCTGCCATGGTTGTGGCGACAAAGGGCACATAAAGACCCACTGCCCAAAGAAGGCGACTAAAGGAAAAGGCACTTTAAATTCACAAACTAAGCCTTGTGGAATTTGTAATAAGGAAGGGCACAAGACTTTGGAGTGCCAAGACATAAAGGACGCACCTGCTATGGTTGCAATGAAATAGGGCACATCAAAACTAATTGCCCTAATAAAACCAAGAAGTCTGGCAAGGCTAAGAAGACCAAAGCTGGAAGCTCTCAGATGAATGCTCTAGAGGCTATCCAGGATGACAATGTCAAAACATGTACTTTCTTTATCAATAACGCTCATGCTAGAGTATTATTTGATTCAGGTTCAGATAAGTCTTCCGTAGACAACGGATTTTTGTAAATTAATAAATCTGCCTGTTAAAACTCTAAGCGTTAAGTATGAAGTAGAATTGGTCGATAGTACCTCAGAGACTGCTTCAACAATGTTAGATGGATGTTTTATATCCATTAGGAATTATTCTTTTCCGCTGTCCTTGTTCCCGTTAAAATAAAGGAATTCGATATAGTGATAAGAGTGGATTGGTCGTCTTGTAACCAAGCCCATACCTTATGTGATAAGAAGCAAATAGTTATCAAGACTCCTTATGGTGAGCCTTTGACAATTCAAGGAGACACTGGGTATGGATTGCTAAGCACCTGTTGAATATGGTATTTAGTACCAAGGATTCGAGTATAGAAAACTCAGAAGAGACAAACAACAGTCGCGATGCTGGAGATGCGACACATGTTAATGGTGCATCCAAGGTGAACCTCAATGCTAATGGAGTTAATCTCCAAAACTGTAATTAACGCATCTGTTAGAAAGGCTATGAGAGAAGTCATGAAAAGGTTCAAGAAGCCGAATGCTGCTTGCTCTAAAAACACATGTCGTTGCTCATGAGAAGAGCTTTATTCATACTTCAAATGCGAAGAATAAACTAAACAAAATCATATATGGCAAGGAGCCCCATTTTAGGATGTACTTAAAAGTACTTAGACTCTTGGAAGTCAAGAGACTTTAATAGTAAAAAGGGGGCCATCGATTGCAGGGAATTGTTGAAAGAAGTAGAAAACATTAGGTATATCAGCGATTGTGCTGAAAAGGACACTGTGATGTATGCATCACAGTCATTCGATGACAATACCCTTAATTAGTGAGGACATTAATAAAGTCCACAAGAAAGATCTTTTTATACAATATGGGATGGTCCAAGTTTTAAGGGCCTTATTAGAAGGACCTATTAGCCGCTTCACGAAATGGAAAAAGATGGAATAAGAATTTTCTGACTCTCACATGAAAGTCCTAGACTGTCGACAGTATGTGACAAATTTTAATTCATTGGCTAAGATAGTGCCCATTCAATTTACCCAAAATCTAAGCTTAATTCAATTAATTACTGGTGGTTTGCATCAGCAATAAGAAGGCACATTAAGGTTTCAAAGCCTGCTTATTATAAATCCATTATGGATCTACCTCAGCTACTCATGTGATATAGATTAAGAAATAACTAGTCAAAGCCGAGATTGTCCTAAAATTTTGCCAAATATTTTTGCCGCTAAGTTTAAAAAGGATTAAGAATGGAGGCGTTTAACCCTCCTGATGAATGATTAGAGGCAGTTCACATTAATAATGACACTAGATAAATCCTTTATTGTGATTTTATGGCTAAGAAATACGTTCGGTTTCAGGTGCTGCTAAGTCTCTCATAAGACCATAAGTTTAGCAAACTTTTTAAAAAAAAATTCCATAAGAACCCCAGATATTAAGTGTAAGGTAAAACTTACAGGCAAAAAATCATAAGAACCATTCCTTCTGTTAGAAACCCTCAGTAGTAGAATTCTAGAAGTATCCTCTCTCTAAGAAAAAGTGCGTCAGCATATATAATTGATGTCTCCTTGATCTCAATCGATTACGAATACCAGATGGGATGATAAAAGCGCCATATGAAGATTAGTGTATCTTAATATGTTCCATAGATTGCTTCCATGCCTGATCAGTATGGAGGTCTAATGCATGGGACCACAAAGATGTTCCGAGGGTCATATGGTACTAAAGTCAGCTAATGGTATTCAAAGAAGACATCCAGAATGGAATTGTCCAAGTAAATATTCCCGATTAAGGAATTCATGGACTTGTAACATAAATTTGTCACTTATTTGACACAAGCAATGATGGATGAACTGGAGCCTAAGGTTGGGAAAAATCTCTGTAACCTCCTTGTATCTTGATTATCTTCTCCTAAGATTACCCTGTTTACCTCCGGGGAGGCAAGTAGAGTCAAGATTTACATCCCATTTAGGGCTGTATTATTATTATGAAATCTCCAAGACGACTAGTACCATCATTGAGAGAATCGAAACCCTGATTAAGTAAGTTTAAAAATATATATATATATATATATAATAGAAGATTCATATAGCCTAACTCAATATTATGAGAACTTGGTATAGTTAATTAAGAAAGACGGTTCATTTTGCTTATGCATTGATTACCGCAACCCTAATTAGGCAACAATTAAGAATTGCCATCAGCTGCCCAGGATCGTCGATTTGTTCGACTAGCAGCGAGGATTAGCTATTGCTTAAGATTAGTTTTAAACAGTGGTTGGAATAACCATCTCACCTTAAAATAAGCTTTTCTATAATGGTTGTTATATAAGTATCAAGGCTGCTCCTTTGGATACCTTGTATAGATGGAATGTTAAACATCTATTAGTAGACAGAAGATTGGTAAGTCCAATTACCAGGACATGAAAGTAAATTTTTGGTGGATAGGCTTAAAGAAGTCTATAGCTGCCTATGTAGCTAAATGTTTGACGTGTGCGCAAGTCAAAGCTGAACATCAGAAGCCGTCAGGTTTGCTACAATAGCCTAAACTTCCCACGTGGAAGTGGGAAATGGTGATAATGGAGTTCATTACCAAGTTGCCAAAGACAAAGAAAGGAAATGATACTATATGGGTGATAGTAGATAGACTGACTAAGTCAGCACATTTCCTACCCATTAAGGAGACCTATAGCTCCGACATGTTAGCCCAATTGTATGTAGATAAGATTGTGTCTCTGCATGGCGTACCAGTGTCTATTATCTCTGATAGAGATACTAGATACACATCACATTTTTGGAAAAGTTTCCAACAATCTTTGGGCACGCGCTTAAATTTTAGTACGGCTTACCATCCTCAGACGGACGGGCAGAGTGAGCGTACAATCCAAACTTTGGAAGACATGCTTCGTGCATGTGTGATTGACTTAGGTGGTAGTTGGGATAACCACCTGCCATTGATCTAATTCTCCTATAACAGTAGCTACCATACGAGCATTAAGGCTGCGCCTTTCGAGACATTATATGGCAGGAAATGCAGGACGCCTATTTGTTAGGCAGAAGTAGGAGAAGTCCAATTATCAGGACCTGACATAGTCTTTGAAACGACGGACAAGATTTTCCAGATTCGTGACCGCCTGGAAGCTGCTAGAGATAGGCAGAAAAGCCACGCAAATTTAGAGCGAAAACCTCTGAAATTCGAGGTAGGTGACAAAGTGTTGCTTAAAGTATCACCCTGGAAGGGGGTGATGCGATTTGGTAAGAAAGGCAAATTAAGCCCAAAGTACATAGAACCATTCGAGATCATCGAATGTGTCGGATCAGTTGCTTATAAGTTAAACTTACCTGAAGAGCTCAGTGGTATTCACAATGTATTCCACATCTGCAATCTAAAGAAATATCTAGCTGATGAGTCACTAGTCATACCACATACAGATGTACACATAGAAGAGAGCTTGAAGTTTGTTGAAAAACCTGTGTCGATCGAGGATCGACAGGTTTAGAAGCTTCGAAGGAAGCATGTGTCGATCGTAAAGGAGAAATGGGATGCCCGTAGAGGTCCCGAGTACACATGGGAGGTAGAGTCCACAATGAAAGAGAAATACCCTCACTTATTTCAGTAAATCTCGAGGTTGAGATTTCTTTTAAGGGGGTGAGGATGTAACACCTCGTAATTTCATGTCCAATATTACATCGACACGTGTCATGAACTTTAAACGTGTAAAGGAATTCCTTAGAAGGACTAAAGTTGACAAACAAGGAAAGTATGTGAATATAAGGTTTCAAAATGTCAACAATGGATAAATATACTTTACAATAACCCTACATGATATTTATACCCTTAAACGAATAAATCATGGATCATACGAAGCTAATTGTGAAACAAAGTGAGAGATTACAAACTACAGGGGTTAAATGTGTCGACATGTTTAAAGTATACCTCTGAGGGACCTTTTAGCAAACCCGAAGTTTTGTAACGATTAATTATGCTCATTAGAATGTATGATAAAAATTTCACCAAGTTTCATTATAGTATGAGAAAGTTATGATAAAATTCGTATACGAGGGGTTAAAAGCGTCAACGTTGAAATTTAAGACTTTTCGGTGATCGTATGAATAACCGGGGACCTAACAAAGTTGGTTTATGACTTGGAGACCTTAAAAGTCAAGTTTGGGGGTTACAAGTGCAAGAAAGCATCTTAATATCAAGTTTGGAAGGATCAGGGGCCAAATGTGTCAATTTTTGAAAGTTCTGGTGAGCTGGCCGGTCCTTACGGACCGTATGGCTGGACCCTTACGGGTCCGTAAGCCATGCCCAGATGCAGAAACTCGGTCAGGTGTCTGTTCAGCCATTTAACCGACTTATATGGCAATTTTTCAATGCCATGTGCAACCTCAACTGGTTTTTAGAGTATAGGGACACTTGGGATGCATCCATGATCACTTATAGCATTGTTTGGCATGATCTTGAGCAATCAAGAACACTATATAAGAACCCACATTGTTGCAAACTTTGATCATTCATTCCAACTTCACTTCTGATCATTTCTGGAGCACAAGAGTCTTCCCCAAGCATCCCTAGTCGTAATTAGAACCTTGGTAAGTATCCTTAACCTTCCTTAATCGTGTTTTGCTTAGTTATTAGCTTAGAAGTCAAACCGTCGTAATTAAGGTTTGACTTATCGATTAATCGCTAATGGTCCAGTGATTAGTCAAATTGAAAGTTGTTATAAGTAGGTAATTATGTGGGCAATAAACCCTTAATAGGGCACCCTCTGATTCCCGCTCTAACTAGATCATTTGTCGGGTCAAAGTTGTTTATAAAAAAGTCAACAGAATTCTAATTTTCAAATTAACACATAATTAGCAATATAGAAGACGTGTAACCTGTTTTTCCACTAGTGTAACTTGGTAATCAATGCAAAAACATGTCTAAGCATGTCCGACCTGACAATTTTCAGTTTAGGATCGGTTCGGAACCGAAAGTCGCATAATTTGACTTTTGCTTTGACTTCAGTTCTGACCCGATTTAGATGGGTTTAGAAATGCCTTATAGCTTCCTTTGGACCAGGTTACATGATGGTATAACCCTCAGTGATTGGTTCGTTGTTTGTCCGATTCGTTTACATGTTTCCGTTAATTGCTTAATGTTGACCATAATGCCCTTTTGACCATAAAACGAGAATTTTGGAAATGTGAGAAGACAATAATCTTTGTTACTGATTTATAAACATGTCCCTAAAATTTCACATCAGTTGGAGGTCTAGATTAGGAGTTATACTCAATAGCGTAATTAGAAGACCTTTTATTAATTAAACGGCGTAATTAGCATAAAGCCTATCTAAACCCAATTTTTGACACCAAACCTTTTAGCCACTGATGTAATATAATATTTTGGGATTTTTGAAGATTTTTAACTATTTTTAAACTGATCATAACCTAAGGTTATTGCCTTGATTCGGTAAATACCGATTATACCCTTTTTGCTTATAAAATGAGTTTTTCATAACATTTAGACACCAAACCTTTGGCTACTGATTTTATTTGATAAATAAAGTATTTTGAACTTTATAACTTGATCAGAAAACTCAGATTTCCTATATAACCCGGAAATCGCTTAAAACGGATTTTTACGCGTATTAAACACCTAGTATGGGTTTAAAACCATTTTGCCTTATAAGACTTATCACCAACTGATATGACCTATTAAATTAAGTTGTTTTACTGATTATTTCAGACCCGAATCTCAGAATTATAATTAATCTCTTTTATAATCTTTAAAATGACCAAAATACCCATACGGGGCTTAAATTGAGATTAAACTCGTTTTGGGCATAATGGAAGGTATCCTACTGATATCACAACATATTTAAAGCATATTAACTTAGGAGACCTTTTTATGACTCTTATGGTTACTCGTTACGCGCTTTTCGCGTTCAGATCGGCTTATGTAACTGGTTTGCATACACTAGCCGAAACAGGTTAGACCATATCGTTTTTGTCTCAAAATCCAGAATGTGTTTAAGTTACCCATGTTAAACAAGCATACAATCTTGTCGGGTCAAAACCACATTCTAAACCGGTCTTCGCTTTATCATGCGTTTGAACCGTATCTTCCTTTTGAAAACTAACCGGTCTAAGCATAGGCTTAACTAAGGACCCGTTAGGATTCCAATAGGTTATTAAAAACCTTCGTTCCTGATTTAGGAGCCCAGTAAAAGCTATCTATACTTGCTGATTTGATATACGGCTAGGATTGAATTTATATTTAGCTCAGGTAAATACTTTTAACTTATTTTCCCTATACGAGCTTGGGGTACGGTATATAAAATACCGTTTGGTCGGGCATTGAATCTTTAATTGCATGAAGGTTAAATCATTGAAATGTCCCGTTTGAAAATGTTTTGTTTGCTTAAAGCCTTTGGGGGGTTAATGACCATGTCCCGGATATCCTTGGCATCATTTTACGAAATGGCCACGACCTGAGCACGGGGTGTAGGCGTACACCCGTCAGTGCTTAAATAAATAATATGGTATAATCGCCGCCTTTTGGAATAACTCGCCGCGGGACTATATCATGTGGTGTGTCTATTAATCTTTAACCCGGCACGAACCGGGCTACTGAACGCATAAGGAACATGTAATTCTTTTACAAGTATTATATTCAAATAATTATCCCAAGTTATAAAGAGTTTTGAGCCACGTGCATCCAAATCAATTTTATTAAACTTTTCAAAATGAGTCAGTTAATTGTATTTACCAGTGTAAACTGACGTATTTTCCAAAAAGGCTAAGTGCAGGTACTATACGTAATAGGCTGGCTACTCCAGACATCAATAATCAAGTCTCGCAAGCTTTAGATGATAAAAGTCTGTTGAACAGTGTTATCTTTCTATTTTAGATCCGCCTGTGGATCCATCTTACATTCCGTTGTAATATTTGATATTACTTTTTATCGGGTTGTAATATATTTATCTTTTGCTTCCGCTGTGCATTTAAAATTGTGTTGTTTGACTATGATGATATCAACTACGTCACGATACTCCCCACCAGGCCCACCGGTAATACGTGGAAATATCGGGGTGTGACATAATCACCCAAGTTTCCAACTTTGTAACTTAGGTCCCTCGATTATTGTTTCGTTTATTAATTTAGGAGTTCCCATCCATTTATTTGGTTTCAAAATGTTGTATCTAACTGGGTTATTTAGTCCTAGTCAGTTTATTCTCGTTTATTTTATACTTTATAATTCTAATATAAAGTTTTATATTTTCGGGGTGTTACAAGTCCACCCCCCTTAAAAAGGGTTTCGTCCCCGAAACCTCCTTGAAGTAGGCCTTTGGTTTGGACCTATCCATCTTAGTTTCGTTTTTCAAAACATTCTTTCTTTTCCGACATAAGGTTTTTATTCATATTGACGTGTTCATCTTTTAGGCATATGTCCTATTGGACCGTAATCTTTTATCATCTATTTCCTATCTTTGTCGCCTATTTGACCGGGTTGCCTTTTGACCATCCAGTCATTGAGTCCGTCAGCATGCTTACTTGACGCTAGTCTTATATTGACAAGCGCTCTACATAGGTCACAGCGTTATTTAGACTACAACTTGTTTTATTGCCTAAACTAATTGGTCACCATTTTACCTCATACCTCGTCATTCGGGTATGCAATATTGCCGTCATCGGCCCTTTGCGCTATAATTTCATATCTAGTCATTCACATTATAACGTGATTACATCCTATATTACTTTTTGTGTCCGTGATTACATCACGCCATGTTTAGTTTTACATCGGTTTTTCATTCTTAAGAATCTTTCCTCCGAATGCATCATCTTACAGCTTTCGGCGTTAAGACCTATATTCTTTAGTACTAACCATTTTCTAATTTCTATCTCGGTATTTATAGGTGTTAGAACATCGTTTCTTTACTAAAACTGAATTTTAGTTTAATGTTTTTCTCTTTAACCCATGTCGATTAATCATATCAAGGAATTGACGACAAGGATTATTCTTCTGGGTTATCATTTTACGCGAGAAATCATAATTGGTTCTCCACGCTTTATATTATTAACCCGTAGGTTCCTTTACTTAGCGTTGTAGACTATTCTATTAGGTCTTCACCTTTTTAGGGTGAGACCCCCTAGTATGTTCCTTTGTATTTGCGACCCAATGGTCATTTTGTTCCCGTAGACCTTTACATTGTTTATAATCTAGAGGTTATGGTGATCCTATGGATCATCTTCTATTCGTTTGACCTTGACCGTAGTCTAAGGCTACACTCATTTTCTTTTGGATTATCTTTCCGACTCTATGGCTTCTTATGTGTCCTTCGCGTCGGTTTATTTTACTCATACCGTTATTTGGTTTATGCCCCTATTTCCTTTCAACCCGTTACCTGGGTTCTTGATCTTGATGTTTTTAACACTTCGGTTTCATTGGTTTGCATTTTCCCTTTCATACTCTTTTATGACCTATCACATAGATTCAATAATATTTCACGCTTTCATTATCCAGGTTGCGCTTACTTGGGATATCAACTACTATACTTTATTCAACCCACCCAACATTAAAGTAGTTGAACATGACTATCGAAATTTCTGCTTTTTGCAAAATTTTATCGTCTTCTCAGTCATAACTCTTAATCCGAGTCTTTTGACTTTTAAATCGCGTTCTCGACTGTTGGTTATGCATTTATCTGAAAACATACCTATCAATTGGGTATTTTATCGATATTATTTTCATAGCAACCCTTCCGGCATTCCTTAAGACTTTGTTTCTCGATTTATTTGGTTGTATCAGTAAAATCCACCGCTTTTACTCAACCAGGTCTTTTATTCTTTCACTCGTCTGGTTTGACTTGATCGTGTGAGTTCCATCGCCTATGACAGTCAACTTTATCCTTATGTCTTGACATTCTAAATTGTCGATTTATATTTTCGTTTACTTGATTCTTATCCCTTCCCTTGGGCTCATTATCTTAATGTAATATGCTCCCATTATCCGGCTTCCGTTTAGTTTTATTATCAAGAACTTTACTTAATTAATCCGTACACCACCTTTCTTTTGTAAGCGACCCTTAGGTCTGTTTCTTTTACTAATGTCCCGAAGGCCCATGTCTCAAGTCTTATTTGGTAAACTACTGTTATTGTTATTCGGCCTTTGGGGTTTACTCGTTCTTATTCTAACGCTTTCATAATGTTTATCTTACTAATTCTTTTACATATTCACTCTCATCAATGTGATTATCGTTCTTCCTCAGGAGGAATTTATTAATAACATGTTACTTGGGTATCTTCCCATACCCGAGCTTTTAAATCCAAATTTATTGGTATTTCATTATTTACGGCAAGGAATAATACATATTGTCCATTTAGTTTCTTTTTTTTCGAGGATATTCCTATCCAAATCTTAATCTCTTGATTTTTGACTTTAACCCATTGTTACAATAACAAAATCAATTCATTTCATGTTATTGTTACATATCGTTGTATGGAATTTATCCACATCATTTGTTGACATAAACGATGTTTCTATATGTTTCATTTAGTTTGGCTTAGTCTATAACCATGTCCTTGTCATCTATTACTATTGTAAACTCCCAGGGTTCGGGTGTTATTACACTCCTCCCTATTATGACGCTTATCTTTCATTACGTTCTCGGGTTCGAGTGTGCGCGCACCCCTTCCAAAGGCAATATTTATCATGATTAGTTTTACCTCGATGCACAACGTACAGTTTCAGCACCTCTTATAAACAATAGAACTTTTATTATTACCTATTTCTATTTTTCAAAGCCTTGGTAATTTCGTTAACACTAATGTAGAATGTTAAATAAATCGATATAAAACAAACGATTTACTTGCACTCGTAATAATATTCATGCTGAAATTTAATTTACAAGAGTATACCTGAAACGACATCAGGTTCAGCTTTAGCCTCCGTGGCTGTTATATAAAACAACTTTGTACTTGATTTCTGGGCATCAGACCTTGTGTCGGTTGTGTCCTTGGTTCCAAGCCTCTCTGGACATTTAGACTTTTTATGTCTTGGCTTACCACATGTGCCCTTGTGAATTTTTTTCCACAAAATCTACACTGATGTAACACACTTTTTGTAACTCCCTTCTTGGGAGCTTTATTAGACTTGGATTTCTTTACGGATCCTGGATTCATATCCAACACCCTCCTTTCTTCTATTTCTTGTAGTATGCTGTCTTTCAATTCAGCCATCATATCGTTCACCACAGGCACGATTGTGGTTTGTAATCTATCTATATACTGTGATAGACTATTTTCTAGAGCTTTTCCGACCGCCTCGGAAATCTTAGCTTTCATTTGTTCAGTCAATTGAGATGTCGAGTCATCTCCGGTTATTCCAGACATTTCTTTAACTGAAACATCCATCACGATTTATCAATAATTATTTAATTCATTTCCATCTTATTATACGGAAATTTATATCACTCTCACTCAATCATAAATAATGTGTTATTCTTTTTCGGTTTGGTCAAGTATATATCTTGCCTTACCTTTCTTACTTAGTGTATTTTCCCGGGTTCGAGCGTATTTATACACTCCTCCCATCTTTCCGTCATCTTGAAATTGAAATGTTTACACTAATTGTTAAACATTTCATCTATGACATATGCGTCATTCATTTTGATCTAGCCAAGTTCACCACTTGCTTAAACCATTTATGCTTAGTGCACTTTTCCGGGTTTGAGTGTGTAAACACGCACTTCCCGTGCATATCAATTCAAATTTCCTTTTTCTAGTATTCTAGTAAGTCTACTAAAGTAATTAATTCTTACCGGACGATCGATCAAGCTTGAACCGAACACTTTGTTAACAACCTTGAGCTCTGATTACCAACTTGTAACACCCTTCTAATTACTACTCGACTTTAATCAAAATACATATGATTTTATATATATAGTACATCTAAATCAAAACATAAGTTCCAAAGGAATCAAACATTAGTCAACTACCGACTAATTCAAACATTCTAAACATGATTAACACTTCATTTACATCAAAAGCATTGTCTAGACGAAGTGTTCCCAAAAGTATTGTTTAAACATAGACTTAGTTAATGCGGAAGCTTGCAAATTATGTTCGGTTCTTCAAAAGCTTGCTCGATCGCCATCCGGTTAGTTTCCATCATCACCTAATGTCAAACCACATCAAGTGTTAGTTTTGAAAATATTAAAATTACGTATAAACGACGCCTGGTGTCAAAATATATATAAAAAAATAATAAAATTTCGAATCTAGGTCTCTCGCGCCCCGCGAGATACTTCTTGATATTTTACGCGGGCCGCGAGAATGCCTCGCGTGTCGCGACAGAATTCGGATCCCCTTCGTGTGGCGCGGGGGATTAGATTTTCCAGCAGATTGCCTTTGTGAGCTGCACTATTTGCTAGCTCCGGAAAAATTCAGATTTTTAACTCAAATGGGCATATCTTTTGACTCGCAAGTCCGTTTTAGGTGATTCTTTTTCCTATACGTCTGTAAATTCATTACCGACATGCCTATTACAATTATCATACCGAAAAATTTATTTACGGACCGAAAGACTATATGTCATTATGCATTTATTCGACCCATTCCAGCTTCACACAATTTACTACCATTTAGCTAGTAAATTTATGGCACTTTATACCCAACATCAGGGCTTATTATCACTCGCATTTCTTTACCAATCTCATGGCTTAATGCTCTTGTGATTGGCATCGCCATTTTAACTCTCTAAAACACTAGAATAATAATTTACACAACTAATCGACCCGTTTGGCTCATCTTGTGGAATCCTCCAATATGATGACTACCAAACAATTTCTTGTCACTCTTAGCCTATTTATTCAAGTAACAATCATGGTCGCTACAATCGACACCATAACTATCCTACAATGGGACTTCGCATAATTTAACAACATTTCGTTTAATGTAACGGGTCAAGTTACATACTTGCATAACTAAACAACATTATCAACCAACAATTCTAATTAACTATTTTAACCCGTTTGTTTGTCGAGTGAACTTCGTCACTTCTATGACATACCAACTCGCAATTGACACTACATTCTCATTAACATTTCTAAGACTATTGTTTATGCATAATGTAACGAAACCGAAGTTACGTACCTTTAAAGCACACCTTTCAAGCGTGTATCACCTCCGGCTTGTCCACTTGACGACCCGGATTCTTTACCTATAGAGTTCCATTCACAACCAAATTTAGAACTCTTTTTATAACTAAAAATCGGAAAAATTCATTATAATATTTGAATCTGCGTTTTTGTCTGATCTTTAACGTTTTACTCCTCACTTAGGCGTTTTAACAAACACCTAGCGGGTCAGATTTTTACATAACCTTTACAAGGTTCTTGACATGTTATTTTCATCTACATTCACTTCAATTAACAAATCTATACTAAATTTTAACATAAATAATTTCGGATTCACCACATGAATTCGGATTTCACTAGAATAAGAACCATAATTCTAGTGTTTATTTAGTTTCTACAAACTCTCTAATCACCTACAATGATGATTATAAACCCCACAAGTATAATGCTAGATTTTAACAAGAAATCATCTAGGGTTTATCCCTAGATGCCATATTACTTCTAATTCCATCCATGCAAGACATAATCAAGCTCAATTTCAGTTTTTCACAATTAACCTATAATTTAAGATGGATCAAAACATCAAGATTTTGCATACCTTATGATCCCCTCAACAAGGTGATCACTAATTCGTGCTTGAAAATCGATTTGGAGCTGATTTGAACTCTCAATTTGATCAAGTTTGACATGCACTAGGGTTTGGTGGGGAGCCTGTGTCGCCCCCTGTGTTCTTGTTCGACCAAACACACCTAAGTGTGTGTTTGGTGTGTGTTATTTTGATTATAATCACCCAAGTTTCCAACTTTGTAACTTAGGTCCCTCGATTATTGTTTCGTTTATTAATTTAGGAGTTCCCATCCATTTATTTGGTTTCAAAATGTTGTATCTAACTGGGTTATTTAGTCCTACTCAGTTTATTCTCGTTTATTTTATACTTTATAATTCTAATATAAAGTTTTATATTTTCGGTGTGTTACAGCTACAAGCTTGTGTATCAGCCCGCGAAAGTTGTAGATAAAATCCCATTAATGCCGATGCAGCAAAACTTTCTCAATGAAATGGTATTATGGTGCTACGACTCAGACACTCATGAAGCGGTGATCGTGTTTAGAGGTGATCGTGAAAATTTCCGAATGTTGGATCTGATGTGGATCGTTAACATGTCCGCGTCCGACATCGACAAATTATATCGGCACGACATTTTCTATGAAGACAAGGACGCGCATCAAGCTTTGCGATTCCAGTGCGTCGCTTGCTTCTACTACTACCGAGGAATTCATGCGGGCAGTTCGTGGTCCGAACATCACTGAAGATTGAAGATTGGAAGACCGAAGACGAGTAACAGACAAGGGGGAGTTTGTTGGTGCACCTTTTTGTGTCTGTAACTAGTCTATAATTAACGATGTATTTTGTACGGTCTTTAACGTATTATCGAGTCTGTATTCGCCGTCGACCAAGTTGGATATCCTCCTATCTACTTGTGTCTGACACATTTTTCTTGATTTGATATGTAATGTTATACAAACAATGCATGTTGCATACTAAGGGTATTTATGTCATTATATATGTTTATAAGTTGTTTATGTTTTTGCTGTCTGTTTACAGCAAACAGGACACAAAATGCAGCCTCCGACGAAACCCCCAGGTTTCGTCCCACACAACATGACGAAACCCCCAATATGCCAAAACCTAAGGTTTCGTCGTGAACAATGACGAAACCCCCTGG
The DNA here is from genome assembly GCA_030545235.1 of Helianthus tuberosus. Classification (NCBI taxonomy): domain Eukaryota; kingdom Viridiplantae; phylum Streptophyta; class Magnoliopsida; order Asterales; family Asteraceae; genus Helianthus; species Helianthus tuberosus. Next base: position 39,010,238 of record CM060371.1, on the reverse strand, counting down.
TTTCGTCGTCTGATGGGTTTAGTCAAGCCCAACATCAGGCCCAATGACGTTTCGTCGAGCCCACATATGGTTTCGTCGAGTGTTGGGCCAGGCTGCTATATAAACACTTCTCTGGTTTCACTTTGAAACTAGATGAGAGCATACCCTGAAAGTTATATTGTCAAACTTGTGTGTGTATCAGTTTGATCTTGGTTCTCACCCCGTTTAATCAATAGATTGCGTTTCATTGGTTATACCGTGTTCTTATTAACTGTGTTTGATATGACATCGTTACGGGGATTCCGCACCCGTGACATTGTTTGTTATAAACAAGGATTTGGTTTTCGTTATCGATCCTCAGATTTCGGGACCTACAAGAACGATTAAATCCAACCCATAGCGGCTCTCTTAAAACAATTAAAGAAGCAGGACTACACATCTGCACTACTTCTTTTAATCAACCCCATCCCCAGGTAACATTTGTTATTACATCTTACGAACCGTTTTTCTTACGTATTTATACCCCAGGTAAATGACCTTTCTTTCAAACCAGTATTTGTTGTTATTCAAATTACCATGGATAAAATGCAAGGTGGTCCAAAGTTTTGTATTTCAAAGTCATTGTTCAAAATAAAAATTAATTAATAATTCTAGCTTTAAATTTTTCCCTGCAGCATCCACATATACAAATGTAGATATGATTTTCTTATGCTTTGTATTGCAATGTACGTTAATAATACCGCCGTTTTGTATAACAATATTTGGTTTACCAAATAAATCATTCGTTTTAATCCTTACCAGATACCAAGACCCATTTGTTTGTATAAAAGATCTGTTATTACTTAAATGGCCTTAAGGTATGCTTCTTTTTATTATACCTTGAGATCGGCTATAATAGGCCTTTTGCAACTAATACTTGATGGGATGTTTTGGTTGAACCTGTATAGATTTGAATAACAGAACAAGAGTGCTATAAAGTGGTATGTTAATGATAAAGCTAAAATAGTATTTAAATTACATTATCTGCAGGTTGATAAGCTGAAGGATTTGTTTTTGAAACAACGGGAAGAGATAAAGGCGTTAAAGAATGCAATTATGTTCCTAGATGTTTTGATCCGAGCGAAGTGGGAGGTTGATTCTCAAGTAACATAAAACAGGCCAAACAAATCATCCTTAATCTACAAAGGCAGGTAACTTCTCTCACCGACCAACTTTAAAACCTTGCTCAGGATCTAGCAGAGGTCAGTCATATTCCTGTATATCTTCAGCTTTTTTGTTTAAAATCTGAACACATGTACTTGTGCTTATCGTTCTCTCTGTCAAAAGATAATGGATTCTTCATTTGTTGGCATATCAGTTACAAATAGCTTCTGCAACTTAGTTAACGACATTCTAATATGTTTTTCCTTCATAAATGTGTTAATGTGATAGGTGAAAGCTGCCAGATATTAGAGATGATTCGTGTTAGAATGACTTGAAAACGGGTTGGGCCACTTTATGGTAAAATTTTATTTCAATCAATTATAATTTGAAGCTTTAGCGGATTTTTATTTGTTAAGCCGCGTGTACACGCGATCTATGTTGTGTTTTTCTGTCATTCTAGCTTTCCAGCAAGGTTTCGACATCATAGGTTAAATCTGGTGACAGAGACTAGGGTTAGGTAGTGGCCTTTAAAAGTAGTTATTTGGACAATTACATGATTACATGAAAGTTAACTTATTAAATAAAAGGGATTTAGAGATAAATTAGTAATATCAAGTTTACATGAAGATTGAATTCCAAAATTTCATACTTCTCTGGAAGAAAATGATGCTTTTTTTATTTACTTTAATAATTGTGTGGATTGTTCTACTCATTGATGAAGAATTGAGTGGTTCAATTAGACACTTACCTGAACAAAAGGAACTAGATGTTAATTTTTAAAATTTGTATACAGTTAGATAGTGATAGTCAAGTGGAAACCATGGATTTGATGCAACTATAACTATGCAAATTTTTTAAATTTGTATGCAGGGGTTTGCTATAACAAAGGAGGTACAAGTGAAAGTTGTGAACTTTCCATGTCATCAAAAAATTGCGGATCTGAAACATGGTAGTGTTGTCATGGAAACTCAGGTCTAACATGCACCATTGGTGATGGTAAGTTATGATTTTCAGTGTTGATAATATATGGTTTTTATGCATTGTTTTTTTAATCTTACTTTAATTAACCTAAAGGTTTTTATACTCATATCCATATCATCTACAACTAGCTCAACATTATCAAACTGATCATCTTTTTATAACTAATTTGATTTATATGTTGTTTACATGACACCATGTAGTGATGAGCGTTAACTTACATAATTCTCAAGCATCTACTTTTTAAATAACCACTCCAAGCCAACGCTCAACGATAGGCTCCACTTGTGGTTTTAGGTGCTAAAGGTTCATGTAAATAAAAATATTCTTAGGTAGAAACATAGTTGAGCGGACCTAAACCACATTCAGGCCCGATATTTTATACTTTGTTGAAATAATAATAATAATAATAATAATAATAATAATAATAATAATAATAATAATACATTTAATGGATTGCTTAGACTTTATATCTCGACACATGGTAAAATGGATGGGTTGCTTAGATTTTTTTTTTTTTATATTTAGCTATGGGTCAGTATGAGTCAGTTTGACACTAAATACTTCTTCACATATTTACCAATAAAGTTATATTTAGCTATGGATTATAGCATTGTAGACTCCTGATGTTGGCGATGCTTGCTAAATGAACTTTTAAGTTTTATCTTTTTTATTTGACCTGCTTCGGATAAAAAAAACAACCCAAATCCACCATTCATACGTAATGGGTCAAAATTACTACCTCCAATGTCTTTCTTAATCACCATTCAAAACTGGTTAATTCTAATAAAATTTGTGCTACTTCTTATCATTTGTTTCTTTTTGTTTGTGCTTATACAAGAGTTTTGAGTTAGTTTTAATGTTACATGTACATTTGGATCTTTAAAAACCGGTCAAAATTGCTTATTTACCCATGGTTGGGTGGGTTGGTTAATGGGTCGTCGGTCAAATCGAGTTAGGTTAAGAAGATTCATTTTTAGTACCGGGTTAGGTTGACCCACAAATGCTTTTTATCTTTTCTTTATAAAAACTTATATATAAATAAAGTGTTAATTATCCTTTACTCCTTAGTGCGTAAATTTGATTTACAGATTAAGTTATTTAAAATTTTTCTTTTCAATTATGGTATTTAGAAAGCTCTTTTTAGAAATTGATGTGAGGAAAATTGAACTGGCCTAGACAGTTATGGAATACTATGGTGAAGTGTCATTCGTGGGAAGACGCACGAAATTTAAACACGTGTAATTATTGAACTAACCACCACAACCATCCCATGAAAAGTTCTTGATGATCTGCACGTCTGGACAAGATGGCTTTGCCATGTTGGTTTTGTTGTGATCTTTTAACCCATTTTAGTTTAAATATTTGGACTTTGGTGTTTTGTATGTTTTGTATAATTTTAAAATCTGAACTTTTGCCATAAATTTGATGTTTCTTTCAAAGGTATATTTCTCTATGCTTGCTAGAAATCACTTAGGCTACTTCTGTCCTGTACCAGAAACAGCCCTCAGGTGGGTGGTAACTAAACCCCTACTTCTACAAATATTTCAACACTGGTGCTCTTGAAGGATGCAAGCTCATTAGGAAAGACAAGGTATGATCAATTCGTTAATTTTGTAATTTTTAATTGACTTTAATTCTCTAATATATAAAAATAATAATGTTTTTTTCTTTGTAATATTTTATGTAGATAATTTTGGTCATCATACGGGTTTCGGATTATTTTGATTTGCATATTGTTGCTCTTGCTATTTTGACTATTAATGGAAGGCATATATATGATTTGCCAAAGATGATTTATGAATAGGTTAAATTTTTTAAACATCAAACTCACACACCCACCACAAACTCTTTAACATTTCTTAATAACCCAATGTTATTTGTTTACATTATGTTGTGTACTTGAAAGTCTACTGTTGCATTTTTCAAGAATTTAAACTAATTTGGCCTTTTCACTTTCATGTATGTGACTATGATACCAACTCTAAAGTATAGCTTGGCATAATGTACACATTTTTGCAGGTAATATTTGCATATTTTAAATAGGTTTTGCAAACTACTGTATGATATGTCCTCTTTCATGGCGAATTAAGCCAAAAAGATATGATGCTCCAAATTTTAGAAGCTCAGCCAGACACTTTCCAAATTCTTTTTCTTTATCTGCATAGTGCATTAGTATTCAATCATGGAGGTATGATCTGATCTCTAATGCTTCGTTCATCATTTAAACAAATATTAGATTTTGCAGCATCATATCTTTTAGGCTTAATTATGCTCAATCATCATAACTTTTTGAATATTCTGCTCAAGGGGAAAACAAATGTTGGTGGCTATAATTTAGAAATTTACCAGCTACGCTTGAGTAATATGTGCATAAGGAGCTTCCAGATGTGCAGCCAGGATATGTCACTAAACAGGCTAAAGGATCAATGTTTATGACCCACATGATTCACCTCATTCAAAGGGTTGTCAACATGTTTTTTAGATTAGATTTTTATTTTATTTACTGGAAACTGAGTTTGTTATGGCTATTTTTGTAGACCAAGGATTGATTTGCAGAGGGTAAGGACCTGGTGGTGAGTATGATGACATCGATGGGGGAGGAGTAGTTTGTGCTCTTAACGATATTGGCCCCATATAAGCTCTTCTACCACCACAATCAACGACAGTAGCAAGAAAAGCTTTTGTTGTATTTCTGTTTGTACATCTTGCGGTTTTACTTCCTTTTAGTGTACTTCGACTTTCTTTTATTGGAAACTTGCAACAACTATAATATTGGTTTAGGGTTGCAATTATGATAATGGTGTCTTTGTGGTTGTGCTTTTAAATTCTTACCTTTTTAAGGTTATTGAAATACAAGGGTGTTGTTTCTATGGTCATTGAATTCAGTGTGTAGTCGGGTATGTAGTAGTCAAAGAGTCAAAGGTAGGTTGATGTGATGAAGTTTCTATGGTCATTGAATTAAGTGCTCTTGCGTGTTTCCATTTTTCCTTTTGTAATGCTAGGTGTTAAACGATGCATCAACAAATCCGTATGAATTCAGTATTAATATGTTTATGATATTAACATTTATTTTGTTTGTATTCATGTATTTCAATTATTTGGTGTACTCTCTATCATTTCTGTTAATATTTCAACGTATATATATTAAAATATTTATGTCAACAATGTTAAAGTAGTTATTTTTCTTATTAGCCACCCGTGTAACACACGGGTACTTAGACTAGTTACATATATGTAAAAAAACTAGTTTACATATGTGTAATTATAAAATTACATATAAAAAAATGATAAAATTACTCTTAAAATGTATGTAATCGTAAAAATACATATAATAAATGATAAAATTATCCTAAGCATAAAAATCTATACTATCTATAATAAGAGACTTTGAGCTGATGTAAAACTGCCTATGTGTCAACTCCTAAGCTATGCCATGTATACATGCTGATGTCATAAATTCGTTTTCAATATTTATATATAGAGAAAACTATATAAATTATATATTATGATTTTATTACTAGGATAAAATGGTTTTGTTTAGGAGGGAATTTTGAAATGCATGGGGAGAAGAAATTGGCATTTAATCCACCTGTAAGAAGAAATCATATCTCAAGTCTCTCTCTTTTTCTTCACACTTTCTTCTTCACACTTTCTTTCTCATTCAAAATTCCAGACGATCCTTCTCCCACTCTTACTTCTCATCTCCAAATCTCCTCATCTTCTATACAAATCATGTCATCCGGTAAGAAATCGGTCGGTGAGGTATATGGTGTTTAGTTGAAATCGTCCGATATGTTGGACGCATTCACAGCAATTCCGGCTGCCGTTCTTCGGAATCTCGCCGATAAGTTATACGAGAAGCAGAAAAACGCTGCTCTTGAGGTTAGGGTTTTGTTGATTGTTATATGCATTTGTTGTGAATTTTAATTGTTTTTGAAAGTGTTGCTCTTGAGGTTAGGGTTTTGTTGATTGTTATAATATATATAACAAGATTTCTTTATATATGTATTTTTCTAATGGTTTTTATCATGTTTGTTGTTCTGCAGTTGGGTTTGTAAAAAAGACACTTTCTTTAGTTGATTTTTCAAAAGTCTTGAAACATTCTTGAAGAAAAAGTCAAAATGGATGGTGGGTATTCAAGGATCAAAGATGAGGCTCATCCTCAACTGTTGGATTTGATTCCTAATGAGAGAAACTGGCTGGTGAAAAGAGATGATGATCATAATCTTGAAGAATCAAATGAAAAGAAGCTTGAGTTAAGGCTTGGTCCACCTGGTGTTGAAGATTGGCCTGTTTCTTTAGATGCACAAAAAAACCACAAACGACCACAAAAAGCAGCTCAGAAAAGGTACCTTTTTTTCAAAAAATAATAAGATTAGTATTTCATATTTATATTTATATTTTCATTGTCCATGCATGTAAACAAAAAAAAATTCATGTATTTCTCTCTCTTTGATTTGAATCAATTGATATATTTTTTGTTTATATTTTTCTTTGTATGTATCTGTTTCATATTTTTGGGAAACTTACCAACTCATGTATCTTTGTTTTGTTTTGTTTGGACACTACTTGTGACACTCTGCTACATGATTTTCTAAATATTATTTGTCATTAAATTTTTGCAGTATCATGGGTGTACCGGTCTTTAACAGCCACAAATTAGTTCATTTTAGCTTTAATTTTCATGGGTTTTTTTTTTCTAAAAATCCAATATTTTTACCAAATTTGAGTGATTTATTGATTTTAAGTTTTTAACTGTTGGTATTTTGACAATAATTTAAATGGATTTTTCTAAAAAATCAATCTTTTTACCAAATTTGAGTGATTTATTGATTTTAAGTTTTTAATTGTTGGTATTTTGGCAATCTTGAAGAAGTGCACCTGCCCCAGTTGTGGGATGGCCTCCAATAAGGTCATTTATGAAGAATATTGCAAGTAGCAGCAGTTCAAAACAGGCGGTGTCGGAAGAATATTGCAAGTAGCAGCAGTTCAAGACAGAGGCGGTGTCGGAGGCACGGAGCCGGCCTTTCTCCTCAACTTTAAATAGCTTAATCTCCACATGATTTGAATTATTACTTTATTCTTGCTCTATGTGTTCAAGTGACTTCAATCCTAATGCTTTTAAGGTTGCAAGTATTAGGATTTTCTTATTTAGTTGATAACTATTTAGTTGTTGGTTGTTTCTTACTAAAGTTTTGCTGCCATTTTGTTTATTGAATTAGAGTAGAATTTTCCTTTTAAACAATAGATTCCTTATGTTTAAACTACTTATTTGATTTGTCTGAGACAATGACTACACTTCTTTTACTCTGCAGGTGTCCTTCTATTGGCAAGCGTTTTGTAAAAATGCTCTTTTGGCGGTATGGTAAACAATATTTTTTCCATTTATTTTTATGATATAAAAGGTTTTGTGCAATATAAATACATGCTAGAACACTTTCAAGTGTTCGACGGATTCGTCTCACAAGTCATTGCAACTACGTTCATTACATTCATAGTAATTAGTCTTCAATGATCTACAGATTTTAAGTTTTCTTATAATAATTCTTTAAACTAAGTCTTGAAATGGCTAAAGTACAGGTAAGAATGAATCACTTTAGTCACTTATTATCGACATCTATGTTAATTTCTCGATGAAAAGTTGTGATTTTGGTTCGGAATCAAAAGGTTTGTAGAGCTGTAGATGTAGCTTGGTTATGCAGAATTTGATGTGCCTTGTGATCAATTCGGGTCTTTGGGTGAGGTGGTGAGCAATTGGTGTCTAACGTATTCTTTTGGTGCAAGCGTGTTTATATGTATCAGGGAAATGCCAAATGAGGTATACAAACGTTTGAATGTAGTTAGTGAAGATGAAAACTTGTGGGACTCGGAGATTATTTCTAGGCTCGACTTGAGAGTTCACAGCAGTCTGGAAGCAACCGTTGATGCTATTCTTTCTGGTTTGTTTTCTCTTTTGTCTGTTTATCAAAGGTGGCATGATGCTGCTTCTGAATTTAATTTTCGAACAGATCCGATGATGATGAATATGATTATGAGTCCCTAATCTTATAAGAAAACTTGATTCCAATTGTGTATTGTTGCTTTTAAATATGATTTTGTAGACCCTCAAATAGAATCTGTTTTGGATGTTGCACTTGTTGAATCTGCTTTGATTGTTGCACCATTTCATAGTTTGATTATTTTTTTTCTTCATGTAAGGAAGGCCGTTCCACGAACTATCAAGTTTGCAAGTTGGATCAGGGAGTGATAGATGTTACATTACAAAGTGATCCAATTGCATATGAATTGTTTGTCAAGAAGAGTGTCTCTACAGTCGAAGGCATTCCACAGTGGACCAATGAAAAGCTTACACCCGACAAACACATTTCTAAAGAGTCTCAAAGTGATACGGATACTTCTTATGATAAGCCGCCCTTGTGTTTATTTATCTATGGCGTGTGATATCACTTCTATTTTGCATCACTATAATTGGATTTTATTGCAAAAAGTTAATACGAGAATTGTAGGTCTCGGAGACAACTTGAAGACAAGTATTTAAACACTTAAAGATGGAGGTACTTCATCTTTCTGTTTCTAATTTATTTTTCTCAACTGTTTCTAGAATAATATCTCTGGTATAGCCTAAGGTTGTATTTGTCCTAGGTGAGAACTTTGGTTTCTTCGTCTCGTGACAGTTTTCTATATAATTAGTGTGTTGTTTATAAATTATAAACAAAACACTAATTATTCGCCACAATGTTTGTCTAGATTATATGGTACCATGTTTCTCACACGTTTAAAATTGAGCAGGAGGCCCAGGCAGTGGAAAGGGTACACAATGTGAAAACATCGTCGAGCATTTTGGATATACTCATCTTAGTGCAGGAGATCTTCTTGGTGCAGACATAAAATCCGGATCTGAAAATGGGTAAGACGGTTTTAATTTCATGTTTATCGTCTATTTGGTCGTGCAAAGTTATTGTTTTTTAATCTTAAATATCGTTTCTCAACTTTAAGCTGTTTATGATATTTTGTAGGACCATGATGGTGAAGTGAGCACATTGACTACTGTGGATGAATTTGACCCATGGACAGCTTGGGCTTACAAGCCCCGTACGATTACATTATTATTCATTGGTGCATACTTTCTTATGTAAGTTTGTGTAGATCACATTGTAAACGCGATAATTTCCGTTATTAACTTGATTGTTACCATATAGTCAACATTATTTGTAGGCATATCATCCAACATTAGAAAGAACTTGTAGGGTGACCTTTAAAGGAACTTAGTCTTATATAATGTAATTTTTGTTTAATTGTGTATTTTTATATGCACTTATTAGAAAGAACTTGTAGGGTGACCTTCAAAGGAACTTAGTCTTATATTATGTAATTTTTGTTTAATTATGTATTTTTATATGCGCTTTTGGAATGAGATTGCAGTTGGGCGAGTGAAGCGCTTGATCCTGAAGGTAGTTCATCAGCTGATATTGTAACATCAGTCAAAAGGTTGGCATCTTTTTTGCATGAATTCAGTCATCGACATTTTTTAATGTATGTTACTTTTTTAAAGGGGAATATGGGCAATGATTGCTTAGGGCTGGCCCTAAGTGTGCTATCTTAAATAGCGGACTTCAAAAAGGCATCTAGGAAGAGTTGAAGGCCGCTGATGCGGCAAGCGGACTTGGTAAAGTATGCTAACCCAATAAGCAGACTTGGCAAGTCTAGAAACGCATGGGTTTCTAGGTCAAAAGTCTGAATATGCTAAGGTCTTATATATATGCTAAGTACATTTTGTATTATGAACTTTTGAAAAGATATATTTTAAAGAACCTTAAGAATTTTTATCATCACACAACAAATAAGAAATTGGAAAAAAAGGAATTGACTGAAAAGAAAATATTTTAGACATTTATTTTAATTTGTGACTATAAAAAAAGATTTGAAAGAAAAGACAAGAAATGAGCCTGTTGGGTCGTGTGTGACTGTGTTCTGGTAGGAGATAAAACTAAAAGTGCTGGAGGCTAAGTCAATGATCGACATGATAAAATTGACCGGAAAATCGAGGGATAAAAAGATTCATGAGAGTTGATATATCACAGGTACGTAATGTTTCAGGACTTATTTAAGTCAATGAACGACATGATAAAATTGACCGTCGATAAGGTCCTATCAAAGGCCAGTCGTTCTAGCATGTTTGATATATCACAGCTACGCCAGTTTGATCAAATAGGATATGCACAGATCTTTTGATATTCTTTTAACTACTGTTAATATTATTCTTATTATTCAGTATATATCGAAAGATACTAGCGCTTGGAGCTTAGCCTCTCGACCGGAAATTGGGATGTTTGTCGATTTAAGATGCACAGGAAAGGCATTACCCAGGTGCTTTGTTTTCCTGTTTATGAAAATTTTGTTTACATGATAAACTTAAAATGCACCTGTAACAGATTGTTACAAGACTATCTTTCCTTGGATTGTTTGGTTTTATGACAAAGATTTCACCAACAATGGTTTCAACCACTGTTTTAACCCAACTGTGGTTTCAAACCACCGTTTTAACCTAACAGTGGTTTCAAACCACCGTTTTAACCCAACAGTAGTTTCAAACCACCGTTTTAACATAACAGTGGTTTCAAACCACCGTTTTAACCCAACAGTGGTTTCAACCACAGTTTTATCCACAAAACACTGTTTTAACCCAACAGTGGTTTCAAACATCTGTTTTATTTTCTAGCATCTATTCACAACAAACAGAGGTTTCAAATAATCGAGTATGCTTTTGCCAAATACATGTTTCACAACAAATAGAGGTTTATGTATGGTTATCGAATTAAAACCAGATATAAAGGACTCTTCATATGAAACTTAATAGTTCTTCAACCATTTTAATTAGGACAGAATATAATCAAGTTTTGTACTTTGTTAACTTAAGAACTTGTGAGACGACAATTAGTTGCAGTTTTCTTTTCATACACATTAAGAAAATTGAATATGTTTAAATGATTGGATCTTATTGTAAGGTAGCTAACTTGGGTATTAATATGGAACGGTTATTTTTTAACTTACAGGTAGAGTTCTTCAAAGAGCAGTGTGCGTATGCTTCGAAGCCGGGAGCGGAGCTTGAGTTATTCGAAGAGCAGCGTGAAGTGAACTGGTATATTTTTTAGTGTATTATTTGTTTGAGAACGTCAGTGTTATCTGATAGGTGTTTGTTGATTGATGAGAATTTAAATGGAAGTTAGTTTTAACAATTAACTGATTGATGTGTTGTGAAGGAGTTTTCAATGAGTAACGATGATCTCAGACCGAGAAATGATAGCGTATTGGCTGGGATGTTATTCATCCGAGATGTAAGGTATTAAATCTGATTCGTTTTGGTATATTTCTCAAATCATGTTGTCGTTTTGCTTTGGATCTGTTTGTTTTTTTTTTCTTCAGGTATAAAGATTTTAAACATTGAATCTTATGATGGAGATGAACGGACTGGTTATTTGAGATATGTTTAGGTACAACATGTTTTCAATATAAAGGAAACTTAAAAATGAATATATTAATTTGATGGTTATTTGTAGACGGCTGTATACAACACATCTCTCCCTGCTTCTGAAAGATATAGAAGTGGTTAGTTATTAGTGTTGCTTGGTATTTTATTCTCTTTTTGAAGCTTATGCCAGGTTATAAAATAACCATCAATATATTTTGTTGCTGCTTGGTATTTTATTCTCCCTGGTTCGAAGAACTACCTTGGGTATTAATATGGAACAATTATTTTTCAATTTACATGTAGAGTTCTTCAAAGAGCAGTGTGCGTAGTCTTCGAAGATAAGAGAAAGTTGCAAGAATACGACCTGATGAAGATCTCGGTATATTTATGAAGGTATACGAGACATTTAGTAATGTGTTTTCAACATTCATTATTTAGATTTATTGTTATTTGTTAATTTAACAGATCAATATATTTTTTGTTTTAGGCGTTGGCCTTAGAAGGACATGAAACATCTCTTGATGTGGAGTACATCCTAAATGTATTTTACTACCACATATTATCTGTTTATTTATATTTATTTATGTACTAAAGTTTTAATTTGCAGATGGGCAGGTAGTTTTACTCTTTGCATGCACTATAAAAGTCGAATCATCAAGGTTGACCACCTTAGTATAGCTGTGTGAAAACATGTGTTATTAATTTTCTTTCTTTTTATTGCTTTTTTAAACATGTTTGTTAAACATGTAAACCCGTTTTTTTATTTATTTGTAACTAAACGCAAATAATTTAAATGATGTATTATAATCTATTTTTTAGTATTTGATTTCGATGGTTATTAAACCTACCGTGTGCTCACACGGGTCCAACAACTAGTATATAAATAAAAAGATTGTTTATTAGAAGTTCTGCGAGTTCTGTAAATATTTATGGTTCTGAAATGATCCTGGCCCTATATATATATATATATATATATAGGCCGGTTAACGTACAAATGCCCTTATCGTACATTACGTACGCTACAATCTCAGCCGTCCGATCATCTTCCCGCATTGAATTCGCATGTTGTTTTTTTGTAACAATTTCACATGTTGGTTTTTTAACATGCGATTTCATCAAAATTACCACATGCGAAATTGTTACAAAAAAACAACATGCTATTTCATCAAAATTATCACATGCGAAATTGGTACAAAAAAGCAACATGCGAATTCATCAAAAATTATCACATGCGAAATTGTTATAAAAAAACAACATGCTATTTCATCAAAATTATCACATGCGAAATTGGTACAAAAAAACAACATGCGAATTCATCAAAAATTATCACATACGAAATTGTTATAAAAAAAACAACATGCAATTTTAAAATGCGGGAAGATGATCTGACGGCTGAGATTGAAGCGTACGTAATGTACGATAAGCAATATTATACAGTACTCTTTACCTATATATATATATAGGGTAAGGTTCATGCGAGAACCACCTTTATTGCGAGAACCGCGAGAACCAATGTGAACACAAACTAAAATAGCTATATATATATATATAGGGTGAGGTTCCTCTACAAAGTGTGTTTTTTCTACAAAGTGTAAGAAGTATTTTGTGCCATTGGATGTGTTTGATCAATGGTTGATATTAGTTGGGTGGCATTTTTGTAATATTTTTGTTTTAATTATTGATTCATTTAATGGGCGAGGGGCATTGTAGTCATTAAACGTGTTTTAAATAAAGAAACTACCATCAGTTCCTTTATTCTAGCCATTTTTTCATTAATTAACTACCAATCTCTAAAATCATGGATCTAGACATCCAAAATATAGAAGATTCATTCCAACATGATTCAAGAACATTCAAACAATAGAGAAGAATAACATTATAATCAATTCCCAAAAAAAAATGTTCATACGTTTTTTTTTGTTATTTTTTTTGCGATCTAATCTGTTTATATTAATGTGTTATATGGAATGCAAGCTTTTATAATGGTGTGTTATACATAATCTAAGTTGTTTATATTGGGGTGTTATACTGGAGATTGAAGTTGTTTATACTAGTGTGTTATACGGAACGTAGGTTGTTTATACTAGTTTGTTATACTGGCGATCAAAGTTGTTTATACTGGTGTGTTATACGGAATCTAAGTTGTTTATACTAGTGTGTGATGCTTGTGATCGAAGATGTTTATACTGGTGTGTTATACGGAATCTAAGCTGTTTATAATGGTGTGTTATATGGAATGTAAGTTGTTTATATTGGTGTGTTATACGAAATGTAAGTTATTTATATTGGTCTATTTTACAGAATCTAAACTATTTATACCGGTGTGTTATACGAAAATGTAAGTTGTTTACACTTGTAACTGATAAAACACAGCGTGAATAAATTAATAACTGCTAAAACACAACGTCAAGAATTTGTTCATGAGTGATCGCATGTCATATTAATTTGTTCAGTATACGTTCTTTGTATTATAAGTAACTGACAATATTGAATTCTTAAAAGATATGTTGTTTCCTTAAAAATCTCATTATTTTGTTTAAGAAATAAATCTTCCATAAATAAGTTAATTATTCAATTACCTTTATGCCCTTTAAAATAAAATCTCTAAATGTCATATGTCACCCTTAGAACACTTCCTACACTTTGTAGGAAAAAACGTACTTTGTAGTCAACTTCTACCCTATATATATATATATATATATATATATATATATATATATATATATATATATATATATATATATATATATATATATATATATATAGGGATGGGCTCATGCGAGAACCACCCTTATTGTGAGAACCTTGAAAACCAATGTGAACACAACCTAAAATAGCTAAAAAAACCTAACCCCCCCCCCCCCAAGCTAAAATGCTAAAAACTAAACCCCCAAAAAATCTAAAAAAATCTAAAAAAAATCTAAAAAAATAAAAAAAAATCTAAAATTTTTTTTTGAAATTTTTATGTTAAAATCGCTACTTTTAGAAGCAAAAAAAAAAAAAAAATTAAAAAAAAGTTTTTTTTTTTTGGTTTCGAAAAGTAGCGATTTTTTTATAAAAAATATTATAAAATTCAAAAAAAAAAAAATTTGTGTGATTTTTAGCTATTTTTAGGCATTTTTTGTGTGTTCACATTGGTTCTCGCAGTTCTCACAATAAGAGGTGGTTCTCGCATGATCTTCTCCCTATATATATATATATATATATATATAGGGTAAGGTTCATGCGAGAACCACCTTTATTGCGAGAACCGCGAGAACCAATGTGAACACAAACTAAAAAAACCTAACCCCCTCCCCTACCCCCCAAACACCTAAACCCCCCCACCTCACGCTAAAATGCTAAAAACTAAACCCCCAAAAAACCTAAAAAAATAAAAAAAAATCAAAAAAATCAAAAAAAAATCTATTTTTTTAATATTTTTTTGTGTGTTTTTTAGCTATTTTTAGATATTTTTGGTTGTGTTCACATTGGTTCTCGCGGTTCTCGCAATAAAGGGTGGTTCCTAACGGATCTTTGTCCGATATCTTTGTCCTATATATATATATATATATATATATATAGGATAAAGATCCGTTAGGAACCATCCTTTATCGCGAGAACCAATATGAATACAACCAAACATACCTAAAAAAATTAAAAACACACAAAAATAATTTTTTTTTTATAAAAAACACTACATTTCGTCACTAAAAAAAACTGTGTGCATCGGTACAGTTGTATTTTTAGTGATTAAATTTAGGTTTTTTAACTTGCATATTTCGTCTGCCCAAAACAAAGATCTCAGCTTCCCATCATACAAGCACAAAATCATAATGGAAATTAGGCAAACCTTCTTTACGATCACGAAAACGATCATGTACCATCTAGGTGTCTTGGTCCCCAATAAATAGCCTAGTAGAGTGACTGAAATTCTTCAAATCATTGGGGTTACCACTAACGTTGTGATGACCACCCTTCATCTTGACTAAACATTTGTGGAAAACAATAGGACTAATCCTATTAAGACTCACATGATCTATAAACTGTTTAGAAGAAGATGATAACTTTCGAGAAATCTTGGTGAGGTGACGGTTATATGACTCACCAAATGGATGGGTGTGACAATCAACAAACCTTCTTACCGTACACCTACCGGTCTCCTTGCAAATTTGGACTCATATGTGAGCTTTGCAATCTGTAACCGAAAAAGTGCTTTGCCGAATCTTCATGCAGGATTCTTTGGTTGTGTCGAATTTAAGATTATATTGAGGTCTTGACGCTTTGTTACACCTCAAGTATTTGTGGCTGACATACTCTTTCCATTTTTTTCTCTGAGGTTTACGATAAGAGTGTAGGAATTAGATTCACTTTTTATTAAAATATATTACAAAATAAATGATAAATAACAACGAGACTCTCGTTATTTGTGGGAAATTCGACTAGTACAATACCGGTTACTAAAACTAAATAAACGAATATAAAATACAATATAATTGTACCAATCTTGATTCAAGCAAGCGTCTTTGGAAACTTCAACCGCACCTTCCAGATCGAAACTCCGCTGCAAGACAAGCAAAATTGTTGACGGTTTTGGCTGAGGCACGTGTTCAACACGCTTCCCTTAAAACAGTCCTCTCAGACAGTTCTGTCTCCCAGGGTACAACAACCGGAACACTATGCGTACTGCCGGAGATGGCACTCAGCCCGAGATTACACTAGGTATAATGGTGTTTAGAAATGTTGGTGAAAAGGATGAAGTTGTAAATAATTTAGAGAATGCTCTTCTCTAAAGTCTCATAAGATATAGAGATTGTTCTTGAGTATATCATTCTTCTGCTTTTCAAATGAATAAACCATATTCATTATATAATGAGATACCTCAAGACTCGTTAAACCCTCTTAATTTTGACATAAACAAGATCATTAATCTTGTAATTAACAAGATCATTAATCTTGTAATCTTGTAATAAAAAGGGTTAGACTCTAACTTAATGGATATTAAGTGGTAGTAAAAAGAAACTGACATTCAACTTATGGCACTAGTGCCAACCGTCTAACATTAACTCTCTAGTAAGTAGACTGGTTTGACTGGTCGAGCGCGCACGCAGGCGCGCCTTAGTTGAGCCTGCACTACGTTTCCGCGGAGACACACCTTCTTGCGCCACGCGCTAATTGGAAGTCGCTACGCACACCAGGATGCCAGCTGGTCATGCACCTTCCAGGCCCACGCGCCATCTGCACTTCCGTCTTAGCCGCGCGCCTAAGGAGCTTGCGCCATATGAAGTCGCGTGCCATACGGATGCCACTAAGCATATCAGGACGCCACCTGGTTATGCGCCATCCATACTCGCGCGCCACACGGATGCCACTATGCATACTTCCCCATAGCCAATGACATGCCATGCGCCTAAGGAGCTCGCGCCGCATCAACATGGGCCATGCCATTTCATCCGCCTACGCTACCCAAAGGTGCGCCATAAGCGGACTCGCCATGTATCTGACCACGCGCTCATGGGCAAAAATACAAAAGTGGTGTGCGAAGTTCAAAGTGCACCACATTGGGCCTATAGCCCATGTCACTCGCGCATATGTGCTGGTGCGATGCACCCTTTGGTCCCCACTAATGTTTGCCTTTAAGGAGTGCTCCTCCTTATATACCACTTTAAGTTTTGTCATTCCACCTATGTGGGACAAGGTGACAAATCTCAATCAATTTTTCACATCTTTGTTTGTTCCAAACATACAACTTCAAGCTTCGATATCTCATTCATCTTAGCTCTATTTAGACATAGTTTGAACACAAACCCATAAATAATTATTTATACAACACATATATAAATATTATTGATGTCCAAATATTTCGTAAAAAACTCATTTTCACTAAATTTCCAACAAAGAGAAACCGATTTCTCAACACAAGTCTTGTACATCAAAATAACGTCTTTAAATTTTTTTTAACACACGCCCCAATAGTGGTTTAAACTCGAGGTTAACGTTGGGAGTCCACATTTTGGTACCATTAGGAGTGTAATAAACAACATAGTTATCGCTGGAATGCCTAACATATAAAGAGAACACAAAAATCGTGAAAACGTGAGAAATCATAATGAAAAACAAAACAAAATAAGACTATGTAAATACTATTGAGGGAGGTGTGTGGGGTTATTTAAATACGTTATTTTCAGAAAGAAAAATTATGTTAATTGATATAACTAAGAAGCACAATTAAAAATTAATAAAAAAGTCACAACCTAATAGGTAATGTAATTTATGTCAAACAAATTATTACATGAAAACGGTAGCTTCAACAACATACACGTAGTAAAAAATGTTGTTACATGTGTTGTTTTAAACTTGTTGTAAACTTTACTTTCTTATGTTCTATGTTATTCTTTGTCTTTAGTTCCTTGCTAGATGCTTAATTAGGAGTGTTAAAAAATTTTGTGGCTTATGGTGATCGGTGCATTTTGGGTACACTTTATTGAATATTATTTTTGTTATAAATGCATCGATGTTTGTTATAAATATTATATTTTTATTAGTTTTCCTATTAGATTTGTAATTTGGAAAATGAGTTTGATTGAAGTATTTAAAATAACAAATAAATAAAAGATAAGATGCAAAGTTTACTGCTATCATTGCAATGAATATACTAAAATTGATTCATTTGTTTCCTTGGAATTTCGTACAGAATGAAAACATGGGCATGCATTACAAGCTTACAACATTTAAATGGATCAAATAAAATAATGGGCTTAATGAATTTGGATGGGCTGGAAAGTGGGTTACGCAAAGTGTAAGAGGTTTTGGATAGAGAGGGTTTTGGATGCCACTTTCTTAGGGGATATTTTTTTTACGGCTGTTAAGGAGGAACAGGGACGCAAGAAGGTAGGGGAAATTTACATTCGACTTTGAACGCGACGACAAATATGAGCGGCTAGGCTCTTTTGTGGCTTCCTTCAGGCAGACGGTGCAGTTAGGTTTTTACGTTTCTCAGTTTATATCCATCGACTTTGAACGCGATGACGAACATGAGCGGCTGGGCTCTTTTGTGGCTTCCTCCAGGCAGACGGTTCAGTTAGGTGTTTACGTTTCTCGGTTTATATTCAGGTTTGGATGTATTTTTGACCTTGACAAAGTTGTATGAATACATTGATGTCTTGGTTTCTTTGAACTATTTGCATGTGTTTTGAGTTCTTGCTTTACAACTTGTTCGGTTGATGACAAAACCTAGTAACTTGTTGAGTGACATAGAGTAGGTTGACTCACGTTAGTAAATAGGGTTAATCAAATTATAAAAGATCTGATGACAAAGACCTATTTTTTATTACCAGATTAAATTAACCAACTTTCCAGCATCATGTCTGTGTGATGGCCAATTAACTGAGTAAACTGAGTTTTGTGAAACCTAGAACCTGAAGTTTGGAGGAAGTTACGTTTTATAAATCTGATATCTTTTCTCGTAGTTAGTTTTTTAGTTTCTTTCAAATAAATCAAAACCCCTAATTCTAGATTAGTAGTAGTTAATTAAATAATTTAACTAGACACTAACCACATATTCCCCGTGGATACGATACCCTACTTACGCTATCTACTTAGTTTAATTAGGTTTTTGCATGACCCTTACGACCGTCATCACATGACTCCCTTGAAAATAGCTCGAAATCAGCTTGGTTCGAACTCAGCTCAAATGTAACCGAGCTGGCTCGGCTCGACTCGATTTGTAAACGAGCCGGGCTCGAGCTAGGCCGGGCTCGAGCTAGGCCTGGCTCGGCTCGTTAACTATAACAGCCCTAGATGCTTCTCATGAAATTTGTTGTCTAAAACAAGTTGTATACACTTTAATAGCTGTAGGCAAAAAGCACTTTGGTATTTTGTTGAAATACACTTTAATAGCTTTGCTTCTCTTGGAGGTCCTGGGTTCAAGTCCAGGCAAGAGGGTTTTATACTAACTTGGTGGTACTAACTACTAACCCGGTTAGCGATATCCTAACCGTACGCCGTTAAAAAAAATAACTAAACAATCATTAAAAGTAATTTTACTTTATATTTGGATTGTATAATTATGATGTCACCTCCCATAACATGAGAGAGAAATTTAAACGTTTTGCAACCATGTGCAATTTCACATGATAGCTGACTTTCCTTCCTTAATTCAAGAGGAAGTATAAACTTTCTGTTATAAACTAGCATAAAAGCTGAATTTTTTTCTAAAACCAAAAACTGGTATTTTATTTCTTAACAAAATTCATACTTCTTACAATAACATAGATGGGTTTATATAGACCCTTACATAGTAGTGGATTTCGAATCCGGACTTCAAATATAAAAATAAAAGTACAATAATTCAAACCTAATTATTAAAGGTTACATTATTAAAGTAAAAGTTGTTGCCAACGATTGCTTTTCTGAGTGGCTACATTATAGCTGTCTTGAAAGTGAATTATTGAAGTTACTGTGTCAATAATTCGAATGAATTATTTCCTCTGTGTGTTTTTATTGTGCATCTAGTTGTCATCCACTATTGCAATGATTCACAACACTTTCATTAATTGTTCGATCAAAACATGTTAACAGAATAATGATCAACAAATAATATATTTCATCAACATGCTAAGACAACCAATTAATGTACTTTTAAGTTATTATAATCAACGACTGAACAAGCCCCCCCCCCCACCCACCACACACACACATATATATATAGGGTCGGGATTTAGAGAAAACGGTAGAAAGTGTGAGAACGCTTATGGATCGTCCGATCAAAACAATTTATGGACTAGATTAGCGCGGTAGCGTTTTCGTAAATAACATCAATTTTATTACGTGAACGCGCTTCATTAAGGGTAAAAGGGTCTTTTGACTTCTCCACACAAAACATCATCTCATGAAAATAAAACGCCAAACAAATAGCACACACCATTCTAACTAAAAACACCATTAGATATAAAACGCCAAACTTAATTATAATATTTCCCGCCTAAAAAAACCGCCAAAAAATCATATATATACAACATCTCAGACCTTCAATTAAAAACACACACAAAACCCCAAACGTCATATTTAATATATATCATTCGTCTTAGAAACGCTAAAAACCCAAACATCAAATATCTTCTAAACCAAAACGTTTATTTGAAATTCAGTTTGGTTGTCTGTAAGCTTTCGCTCAATGTAATGGACAAAATCCTAAAGTGATGATATTGTTCATTTCATTGAGTAAAATCTTATTGACTTATCCTCAACTTCCATCCAATTTATAACGCCAAAACATACAAAAACATTATTAAGGTTTGTTGCCAATAAAGTTTAGTTGTATGGGGTGGACAACATTGTCAGTTATCTTCTTAACCGAGGATTAACAATGTTGTCCATCTCATACAGCAAAACATCATTGATTTTAGCATGATCAAATTTTGAGGTTTAATGTGCTTTTATTTGGTGGCGTTCTTTTTATCGGTAAAACGCCAAAATTAAAAAATCAAACATCGTTTATTGGAAAATTCAAGATTGTTGGCCGAAGGGTGTAAACTCAATAACATTTTGCTGCAAGAGATGGACAAATCTCCAAGAAAAAGATGCTGATGTAAGACTTTGTGCTTCCAAACAGCCACAAAAAACTACTTGAAAAACCAAAAAACAAAATGAATCATACGAAAGTCGAACCAACCAGTTAAGATGATTTAAAAAAGAAGAAAGAGACTGGTGACAGTGAAGATTTAGAAGATCAATTGTTTATATATTCTTTTTTTTTTTAATTTTCTTTTTCAGTTGATTGTTATATAATAAAAACGCCATATATAATAAAAACGTCAGACAGCCAAATGCTTGTTAAAACGCTATCATGCCGTAAAACGCCCCCAAAAACTCCTAAACTATAATAAAATTACTTTGGAAAAGTATTATAAAAAACCCAAAAAATAAAAAAAAAATAAAAATCAAACTTGAAAATATAACTAGAAACAGTAACTACAAAACAGTAAAAATGAAGGGATGAAAAATTTATTATATTAGAATCTAAAACGCCAAACTTGAAAGACGGGACGTGTTACAGACTTCAGAGAAAAAAACTTATCAAAAACAATAATTACAAACAGTAACTGAAACGACAAATACTTTATTATAATAATGCACCGCCTAACCTACGCCGCCAAAAGAAATCCTGTAAAATAATAACTCTCAGCAACTTCCATTTAATCAAACCAAAAAAAACAAACGCCAAATACTGCTAAATACCACTCACTGTAAAACGCAAAAAATTAAAAAAAATCAAAGATGGCTAATATGCTATCTTGGATATTCAGTATTGTTCTTCGTGAAGTTTCACTGAATGGATTGTTAGCTGAGAGGAGTAACTCAGTCACTCAGAAAGATTTTGCTGCATGAGATGGACAAATCTTCAAGAAAAAGATACTGTTGACAATCGAATGTCATTTTGTGTTCTTTGTTCTTGAATAAGGATTGGATGAGTAAAAGAGATCAATGAAATTGAAGAGTGGGGTGATTATAAAGATGAAGATCAAGATGAAGAAAAAGCGAAAAACTCACCCACACGTCATGGATCTATGTACCCAAACATCCACGAAAAGCCACTTCAACCGACGAGTAGGCAAAATAATCAAACCAATAGGTTTGTTAAGTTTTACATAAAACGCCATATATTTGGTGACAATTCTTGTACTATTAAAAAAGAGAGAGAGACTAATGACAGTGAAAATTATGAAGAGAGATCCGATTAGGATTTTTAAGTTATTTTCTTCGCTTCTATTTTTTTCCCTGTGGTTCTAATATAATTTTACAATTGTAAAACGCCAAGATACCACAAACGCCAAAATGTATATAAAAAATAATAGAACAATGGGCCATCTTGTTTAAAACACCTTGAAAAAACACCATTCAGATAGATTTCCTGGCCCCCCTGGGGTTCAAATGGCATACGATTTGAAAAACGCCATAAACGCCAAAATGTTAATACAATGAAACCATTAAACGCCATTAATTATTGAATTTGGTTAACGCCAAAAATCTTAAATAAAAAAAAAATAAAACAATATTGGGAAAAGCGGAACTGGAAAAGCGGAACTGGAAAAGCAGAAGATAAAAGGACAAAAAAGCCCCTCCGCCATTCTCTATGCCGCGTGACACGTGTTGGGCCAGGATGCGTTCTCATCGTTCTCACACTTTTGAGCGTTTTCTCCTGATCCAGTTTCTCTCTCTCTCTCTCTCTCTATATATATATATATATAGGGGCTGGTTAACGTACAAATGCGCTTATCGTACATTACGTACGCTACAATCTCAGCCGTCAGATCATCTTCCCGCATTGAAAATCGCATGTGAAATTGAATTACCACATGCGAAATTGTTACCAAAATTATCACATGCGAAATTGAATTACCACATGCGAAAATTGTTACAAAAAAACAACCTGCTATTTCATCAAAATTATCACATGCGAAATTGAATTACCACATGCGAAATTGTTACAAAAAAAACAACCTTCTATTTCATCAAAATTATCACATGCGAAATTGAATTACCACATGCGAAATTGTTACAAAAAAACACCTGCTATTTCATCAAAATTATCACATGCGAAATTATTACAAAAAAAAAACAACATGCGATTTTCATTGCGGGGAAGATGATCTGACGGCTGAGATTGTAGCGTACGTAATGTACGATAAGGGAATTTGTACAGTACCCTTTACCTATATATATATGTATGTATATAGGGAGAGGATCATGAGAAAACTATATATAAATAAGAAAACTAGAAAACTAACTAAAAACACCTAAAAAGGAGGGGGGAGACTTTTAATGAAGGAGGGGGGACTTTTAATGAAGGAGGGGTAAAATTGGAAAAAAAATATATAACTTTTCAAACATTTCCTATTTCTCCATACGTTATCATTTTAAAACAAAAATGGCACCATAAGATCACAAATTTTTGTATCTTTCATTCAAGTATATTCGAGCATATTTTTTATGACATAAAAAAATATTTATGGTGTCGTCTTGTTTTCAATACTATTATTATAGTAGTGCACATGTGCAATATAACATGTAATACAATTGCATTAGATGCTTAAAATTAGCTTTTTGAGTCTAGTTTAGCTTTTAGGGTTGGTTTTTTTGAGGTTTAGGATTAGGATTAGGATTAGGTTTTTGGGTGTGGGGGGGGGGAGGGGGGTTTAGGTTTTTGGGGGTGGGGGTGGGGGGTTTAGGTTTTTTCGGGTTTATGTTTAGGGTTAAGTTTTAGGTTTTCAGGTGTGGGGGGGGAGGGGGGTTAGGTTTTTGGGGGGTGGGGGTGGGGGGTTTAGGATTAGGTTTTTGGGTGTGGGGGGGAGGGGGAGGGGGGATTAGGTTTTTGGGGGGTGGGGGTGGGGGGTTTAGGTTTTTTTCGGGTTTATGTTTAGGGTTTAGTTTTAGGTTTTCGGGAGGGTGGGGGGTGGGGGTTTAGGTTTTTGGGGGGTGTCGGTGGGGGTGGGTTAAGTGGTTTAAGCTTTATGTATCAGTGCACATGTGCAGTACAACAAAAAAATTTTTTTTTCCATACATAAAAAGTAGCGATTTTTATATAAAAATTTTGGTATGTTTTTAGGTTTTTTTTAGGCTTTTTTGGTTTTCTCATTTAAACTAGTTTTCTCATGATCCATCCCCTATGTATATATATATATGTATATATATATATATATATATAGGGTGGGGTTCTAGAGTGAACACTAGTGTATTTGCGAACTGAATGAACAAATCCTGACCATTGATTTACACACATGTATGGCTAGGATTTCATGATCAAATCGTAAAATACACTAGTGTATTTTATCATCAAATATCGACTATTGATTAGTACACACGTTTGTTATTTTGAAGCAACGATGGCATATCATAAAACATCCGGCACGAGCTTGGTCACCAACCAAAATTAGGAGGGTAATGTAAGCGTGTATAATTTTGTCACACCCCAACCGATGGCGGAAACATCAGGATGAGACGAAAAAATTGCTCAAAACTTCATAACGCTATGTGACAATATAGATTAAATTCAAATTTCATAAAATTTCTAAAAATGTCATACAAAAATCAAATAAGACAACATTGTTTCAAAGATACATTGACAAAATAGATTTATCTAAATGTGTTTCTAAGTCCACCTAAACCTTGTTTTTTCACTTAGCATCATCTTGTCTATCAAACCTGCAACATTTATTAAAATAGAGTTCAATGCAAAAGCAAAGACGAGTATACAAGTTTGATACATAGTATAACATAGAATACGATTGTTTAACGTGCTTGTATCCAACATGAACAACCATATGCAAGTTACTAGTACGCTGAGATTGTGTAACAATATGTTCAAACCCAAGAATCCAATGCGTTAAAATAGCCTATCCCCGAATAGAATAAAGGGAGGTTAACATGTTTGACTTAACAATACCCCAAGAATCGTGGGCGGTGCATTACTCCTATAGCACTATAATTGTTAAGGTGGGCTAGCAAAGTTAATGAGCATATATCAACACAAATAGTTTATGTAGCATACGAGATTAACAAGCATCAAATTGTTCAAAGTTTCACTCCCAACAGTCTAGCGGGAGATTAACATGTTTCAATATGGATAGAGTGTGATTCAAATAGTTTCAAGTGTTTTCGTGTTTTTACGTAGAATACATGTTGGACCCAAAAGTGTTTAAAAGTAAAATGGGTTCGAGTATACTCACAAAATTGCATATGCTTTCCGATTTATCCAAAGTGACGAAGTTGTTGAGACTAGAAAGTTGAATGTGTTCGATTTTGAGTTTAAGAAGTGTTTACATATGGTTCTAGGGATTTGGAGTTTAAATAACATGAAAATAAACATATGAAAATAATCATCTAACACCTATGACACTTGTTCTTGACACTATGAAACTCTAAAAGAGTTTAAATGTTTTCATGGAACAAGGTTCCATTAGAATCGTGACAAGTTGTCAAGGCCTAAGATGATACAATCTACTAGCTTGACGAATGTCCATTAGTTCATCGCCAAGAGTTCGATTATTTGGTTGTTACATAAGTATTACATAGTGTATATTACATCATATATGTCAAGCATGAGGTAGAAGATTAAAGTCTTCATTTAGGCACCTCTAAGTATCATAGAATTTATACATGAGGTAGGAGGATCAAGCTTTCATTTAGGCACCTCTATTGTTCACCACTACACTTGTTGTTATAAACAACAAGGAGGGTCATGAAGTTACAAGAATAATGAAATACAACATCTAATATATGAGAAAATATCAAGAAGTGAGTGGATTTTTATGAAAGATAGCCCAAGCTAGTCTAACAATCACACATTCATCAAGTTTCAAGCTTGAACACTTCTTGTGGGTAAAACCCTAACCAAAACAGAATGTTTATGAGGTTTTAACCTCTGATTTAAACATTTCTCAGCCTTGTTTTTAAGCCCAACTAACCATTCAATTGATTGTGAGCATTAGGACATAGGTTTGAGATGAGATTAACTCAAGTTTACTAAGTTTAACAAAGTTTTAGATGAAAACAGAAAAATCAGTCAACTTTGGAGCCTATCTGGTGATGTTCCAGGGCCTGCTTTTCCATGGAAAACCAATGGAAATGTAGCTAAGGTCAAACCAAAGAAGTAGGAAAAGAATCGAGTGAATCGGATAAGAAATGAGTGAGTTATGCTCACTTTTGTAAGGGAGGATGAATCTGCTCGAACTTGTGTTTTGCAGCTGATTTGGGGCTGATTTGGGATTGTTTTTTTATGATTAGAAAAGTGTTAAAAGCTTTAAGAATGATGGGTTTTTACTGGGAAGAGTTTGGTTAGTTGTTAGGTGAGTAATTAATGTTAAAACCAAGTTTGAACTCAAGAAAACTCACAAAATCGTGCTCAAAACGCGCTAAAAAGGGTTCTGGTCGCTGATCAGGCCCTTTTAACGAGTGTATTAAATATATATGTGAAGAAACACTGGTTAAATGACCGGAATCATATAAACCAGGGGGTTAGGTTCTGCATAAAAAGGTGGGTTTCTTCTCGTTCGGTTCGGGGGTGACAGATCTTCTTCTCTTCTCGACAACTGCAAAACAGACACCGTCAGACTCGCCACGGGGAGAATGGGGTTTCTTTCCGTGACCACCCTCCGGCGTGAGAATAAGTATCGGTATATGAAGAAGAAGAAGAAGTATAAGTGAAGTGAATGTAACTTGGATATTATACCTGAATTATCCTTCTATTTATAGCCAAAGTTTGGGCGGGAAAACCTGTTTTTGAAATAGTGACGGAAGATGCTAACTCCGTAATG
Source organism: Helianthus tuberosus (assembly GCA_030545235.1). Classification (NCBI taxonomy): domain Eukaryota; kingdom Viridiplantae; phylum Streptophyta; class Magnoliopsida; order Asterales; family Asteraceae; genus Helianthus; species Helianthus tuberosus. The sequence goes on along the minus strand of CM060371.1, from coordinate 38,983,373 downwards.
CGGTTATTTTTCCTTCCGTTAATCTCTTAATCGAATGTGAGAGCACACGGATCGCGATCTTTGATCAACGGCTGGGGTATCGCCACGTGGAAAGTGGGCAAGTGAAGATCTTCCTTTAATTCTGTGCCATCATCGTGATTTCAAGAGAGCATGGGATGATGACACGTGGCCAGGCGGTTATAACCATCTAGTGGTGCACGATAGGTTTTTCCAGAGGGTTACAGCTGTAATCCTGTGTGGTTCCTTATCGTATGGTATCAGTTCAACAAATAATATCCAAGTCTGGATATCATTTATGCGGGAGTGTTTGCTGGGATTTTTATCCCTGTCTGTTATGGAGAGAGGCGCAAGGATTTATTAATTCCCTTTTGGCGCGCAGGTGTTGGTTGCTGTTTTTCTTCTAAGTTCTCTTTGTAGGACTAGTGCGCGGCCGCGCAAGGTCTAAAGAGGGTTAAAAGATGAGGTTGTGGTATGGTCTCAAATACTCAACGCGAGGTTTTTGGGACTTTACCCCTTCAAGTCCCCAGTCTAGTGTTTCTCTTATGTAAATAAGTGGAGCACTGGACTATGAGAGAGAGTTGCTTTTTGCTGTAGAGTTTTTTGGCGGGAAAATGGAGAATCTTTTGGAAGAAGATACTTTTGCTTATTATTTTGAAAATTTTTGACTTTATGTGAAAAGGTGCAGTAATGACTGTTGACGTGTGACAGGCTGTCGCTGTCAGTTGTACGTCACTGTCCGTGTGTCGCACGCGCGCGTGTACTCGCGTTTGTGACCCCTTTTCACTTGCCTCTGTCGCTTGGATCTGTTCTATCCCTGAAAAGTTGCTGCTGCAGTTATCTAGGCTCTTTATAGCGGTGAGTATATAAGTGTTTTCAATTGCCTATCTTTGTTAATCATTACTTTCTCGAAAACCCCGTTCTTCTTCGTCTTCTTAGCCAGTTATTAGAAAGAATTCGTGATTTCTCTTTCTTATGTCAATCGAAGATCATCACGAAGACTCTACTGAAGAAATGGATGTCGAACTTTCACCGTTGAAGTGGTCTAGGGCGACGTTTGATGTTTTGATTCGGAATTTCAGGTTTCCAGAAAATTGGGGTGCTCGATATCCTGACGAAGGTCAGACGGCGGCGGATGCTCCGGCTAGGTACATAACCTTATTTTGGGACTTCTTTTCTGCAGGCAATTTCTGACTACCTGCGACGACATTTTTCCTTGAAATTCATGAGTATTACAAATTTCACATCTCCCAGATGCACCCTATTGGTATGGTTAGGGTTCGCCATTTTGAGCTTGTGTGCCGTACGATGCATATTGAACCGACGGTTCCTCGATTTTGAGTTTTCCATCAAATGCATTGTTCTCAAGGGTTTTATTCCTTTGTAAAAAAGAACGTCGGCAAAGAAGAATTTACTCCAACCCCCAAAATTGTTCCATGATTGGAAGCAGAAATTCTTTTTTATTAAAGTTGGGGGTTATCCCGATGAAGATGACGTTCAGGGGAAAAGAGGATGTCCCCACTGAGACTATTCAAACTCCCGTTGATGAAAATTTGTACCAGGATTTGAAGGACGTTCCGTCTATTGCTTTGCCGGAGAAAGTCCTTGTTGGTGCCAGCATGAGTCTGAATTGGAGAATGAACCGGGAAGACAAACCGGTGTATATAGAAGGCGACAAAGGTAAAATTTTGGGGCTTGCCCTGTTTCTTTCTTTTTTTTTTTTTTTTTTGAATTTGGCTCTGCTTCTCTTTCTTTGCAGTTGTTTCTTTGTATGTTGTTGTGTTCGAGAGAGAAGGTGGGAGGATGGCTACCATTGCTAAGAACCCTGATGAAGAGCTTTGGTATCATCGTATTCTAAGGAATTTTGTTCTTCCACGAGATGAGGATTTGTCTGCACAGCCTGCTGTTGGCGCTGGTAAAAAATATTTTTGTGTTGTTTTGGCGTGAATAAGTTAATTCTTGCGCTTTATAGTAGGTGAGTTGTCTAATCTGGGCATAGGCCCTGAGAAGAAAAGACGTGCGCCCACCACTACTGTGGCGCCGGAAAAGAGTAACACTGAGAAAGCTCAAACTTCTAAGGCCAAAAATGTGGGAGGGGAGAAGAAAGGTATGCGGAGTTCCCCTGTCTCCTGGTGTGATTATGTGGTGGTATCTGATTCATTGGAGGGTCTTGCGCCTGTAGTTATAAGAAGACCGAAGCCGGAGCCGAAAGATACTGCTGATATCACTCCATCAAACCCTGATGATCCTGTTGACGTAGGGTCGAGTCCGAAACATTTGTTGAGGAAGAAAACGGGGAAAAGGAAATAAATCGGTGCCGAGACTGAAGGTCAGCCTGAGAAGAAAGTCCGTCGAAAGATTATTACCAAAAGGGGCAATCTTGATGCTTTTACTGCGAATCCCCTCCTTAGTAAGTGTTCTTCTTTATTTCCCGCTTTCATGCCTTGTGTGATTTATATGTTTGTTTTTGCAGAAAAACCAAATTCTCCTGTTCACACAGAACCATCCTCTGTGGTTAATGAAAAACTTCCGCCCTCCCCTCCCCGCGCCTCCATTGCTGAGCAGTTGAAAAATACTGAGATTCCTGAGAATGAGGCGGGGGAGACTGTTGTGGTTAAAATTCTTGAGGCTGATAAGCCTGCTGATGTTGTTGTGGATACAGAAAAAGTCACTATCCCAGAGGTTGTGGATGTTGGTGCTGGTAATCCACAGACTCCCGAATTTGTTCCTCAGGATTCAGAGAAAGGGAAGACTGCTGAAGAGATCCCTGTAACAACTCCTCCTTCCGTTGCTGCTGGTTTTATGCCTGAGAATATTGAGAAAATCTCTGTTGAGGACCAAGGCTCATTTTCTGATGCTGGTAGAAATTCCCCACTCCGCCCAGATGAGACGCTGGGGGATTATTATTATAGAACTTATTCGGAGAAAAATGCATCTGAAATTCATGTCCCCGTTTGGAATTTGAAGAAATGTGACACCTTTTCAGATTGGCGTGTATGCCGAGACTGGTTACAGGGGATCTTTCCTCCTGGGGATATTAGGTTTCAAGAGAGACACCTTCACGATCAAACTTATCATGCTTATCTTGAGGAGGCTTCTTCTTATACATCCACTACGCACTGCATAGTGCGTGAGTGGCATAGCATGCATAAGGAGTGGGCTGCCTTCAAGGCATCCAAGAAGAAAGCTGCTGAGGATGAAAACCGTGCTGCCCGGATTAAGTCTAAACCAGAAGCTGATCAAGCCAAATTTGAGGCAGATCGAAGAACTGAAGAGTGGTCCGTTGCGAGTTGGAAAAGAAAAGCAAAAGCTGAAGCTGCCCTTCTTGCCGAGGAGTGCAAGAATTTTAAAAAGATTTGTGAGAAGGACAATGCCGAGAAGATGGGTCTCCGCAATGTTATCAATAATCTCAAAGTTGAGGTTGAGAAGTTGAAGAAACAAGATGCGGAGATTGAAAAATTGAAGAAAAAGAAAACTGACGCTGAAGCTGCGCGGGATGAAGCGCGTTCTCATAGGGAGCGGAGTGAAAACGAGAGGTACATACATGCTCTACTCTTGCCCTTAAAGATAAGGAGATAGAAGAACTTATTGCTTTGCTATCTGAGCAGGAATAACTCAAGAAAGAGCTGGATCTTGCTTGTACTGAGAAAGCTGAAACTTCTCGCCGCCTTGCAGAAACCGAAGAAAGGTTAGAAATTTCTGAAACTGCGCAGGTGACGGTGGAGAGTGAGCTTGAGCCGTTGAAGAATGATATGTTATGGCTGAAAGAACGCGGAATCGCATGTGTAAGTTTCTACTTCCTTCTGTATTTCTGTGGAACTATTTTGCGTTTTTCCTCAGTTGCCTCCTTTATTATAGGTTGCCGAATCATTTTTGAATTTCGAGGAGTTGGATAAAACGGTTGCGCGCTTGTTGGTTGCGTGCTTGTTGTTTGCTGCGCGAAATGATGGATATGCTCAAGGGTACGCTGAATGTTCACATCATGTGGTTAATGCCTTGAAGGTTGACTAGGATACGAGCAAATCTGCTACCCATGGTGTAAACACAGATGCTGCCCTTGCTGCAGCGAAGACCAAGTTTAACAATTTACAGCTTCCGGTTATGGATCTGATTAATGTTGCATTACAATCTGAGGACCATGTGGCGTAATTGAAAGAAATCTTCCCGGATGGAGAAAATGAAGATGAAGACCTGTAGGTTTTCTTTTTGTGTTTGTCTGAACAATTTTTAGGTTTCGGGATTTGGATCCCTATTCTGTTAATGCGCTGCCGCACAAGTAACCTTGATTCATACACTGTCGTGTATATTTTGTAATTTTCTAAGGCGTTTTGTGCGCCGGTAGCTTGATATGATTTGTGTGGTAATTTTCAATATTTTGCATGAGTACAATTTCTTTGAATAGGTAAGGCGAATAAAGGTGGTATGAAGTTCATGTGTGAACGTAAGGTCTTGCGCGATGTGTACAATAGCTGACCGTTCATGAGACTTGTATTATATCTACCATAATGTTTTTGCGCTTACCAAAAGGAATTGCATGCATTTTTGTAAAGAAACACAAGAATAATAGAAACTTTGTGCAGAGGCCGTACAAAGTCTCATATTTCCTTGTTAGACAATGCCTCCTCGACGTGATGCACAATCTTTTACTGTTGAAGAACTCGCAGCCCTTGTCTCTCAACAAATGGCTGCTGTGCTTCCAAGCATTGTGACCCAAATCCACGAGCTGTACAACAACAATAACAATGCACAATGTAATTTCAAGAGTTTCAATTCTGCTAAGCCGTTAAAGTTTTCTGGGTCACAAGGAGCGACTGCACTCCTTCAATGGTTTGAAAGTATCGAGAACACATTCAGACATGTGCAATATCCGAATGAGCGTAAGGTTGAATTTGCATCAAGTGTGTTCGAGAAGTGTGCTCTTACTTGGTGGAACGGAGTGATGCGCGACAGGGGTGCCGAAGTGGCGTTGGCACAAACATGGGAAGAGCATCGAGCTCTCATGATGAGGGAGTTCTGTCCCCGTCACGAAATTCGAGCCTTGGAACGAGAGTTTGATGATCTGAAACAAGACGGGGGAGAACACCGTGCGTATACGGATCGATTTGAGGAGCTCAGTCTTTTGTGTCCTACTATGGTTACCCCGTTGGAGAAAGCGATAGAGAGGTATATCGACGGTTTACCCGATTCCATACAAGATATTGTGACTGGCGTTAATCCTGCTACTGTTCGTCAAGCGATCGAGTTATCTGCTACCCTGACTGAGTCGCAAGTCAGGAAGGGTAAACTTACCTGCAAGGGTGATAAGAAGAAGTCAACTAATTCTGCTAAAGACAAGGAAAAGGGTAAGGGTAAGAAGGGTGAGTCTTCGAAGAAGTCGAGAAAGCGAAAGGGTGCTCAGAACTTTGCAGTAACTGCACAAACTGCTCAGAACCCACCAGCTCAACCTCCTGCGAAGAAAGCATATGCTGGTACCGCGCCTCATTGTGCTCGCTGTAACGGTCATCATGTTGCACAACAAGCTTGTAGGCAATGCACAACGTGTGGTAAGCTTGGGCATCTGGCCAACGTCTGTCGTTCGGGTCAGAATCAGATTGTTCAAAATCAAGCTCCAGTTCAGGGGAATGCTGCTAGATTCCCACCCGGTTCATGTTTTAATTGTGGGGAATATGGTCACTTCCGCAACAACTGTCCGAGGTTGGCAAATACGAATGCAAATCCGAACGTGAATGTCAATGCGAATGCGAATCCCGCTCGTTGACGAGTATTCAATCTGAATGCAAACGAGGCTCGAGCTGACAACCTCGTCGTCAATGGTACGTTCCTTGTTAACAATCGACCTGCATCTGTTCTTTTTGATTCTGGTGCCGATAGAAGTTTTGTTTCATTGTCTTTTGAACCTTTGCTTGCGATACCTAGAACTAAACTGAGGAAACCCTTATCTGTCGAAGTTGCTACTGGTAAACCTCTTGTTCTCGATTCTGTTATTCGTGATTGTCAGTTAAACCTTGAAAACCATCTCTTTCCCATCGACCTCAGGCTGATGCAACTCGGGAGTTCCGATATTATCGTGGGGATGGATTGGTTTACCAAACATCATGCTGAGGTGGTTTGTTTCGATAAGATTGTTTGTATTCCTCTTCCGACTGGCGATGTTCTGGAAGTTCGTGGCGAGAAACCATCTGGTGGATTGAAGCTTATGTCGTGTATGAAGGCCCAAAGATATTTGCAAAAAGGATATGTTGCTTTCCTGGCACATGTCACCGAGGAGAAAGGCAAGAGCAAGAGTATTCAGGATATTCCGATTGTTCGGGATTATCCGGAGGTGTTTCCCGATAAACTGCCTGGTTTGCCTCCAGTTCGTCAAGTCGAGTTTCATATTGACCTTGTACCCAATGCCAACCCGATTGCGAAAGCACCTTATCGTCTTGCACCATCGGAGATGCAAGAGTTATCAAAACAGCTTCAAGAGTTGTCCGATAAAGGATTCATCCGTCCAAGCTTTTCGCCTTGGGGAGCTCCTGTTCTCTTTGTGAAAAAGAAAGATGGATCTTTTCGAATGTGTATCGATTATCGTGAGCTTAATAAGCTTACCATCAAGAATCGATATCCCCTACCTAGAATTGATGATCTCTTCGACTAGCTGCAAGGTGCTTCATGCTTTTCCAAGATCGATCTGCGTTCTGGGTATCATCAACTTCGCGTGTTCGAAGAAGATATCCCCAAATCTGCTTTCCGTACAAGATATGGGTACTACGAGTTCACTGTCATGCCTTTTGGTTTGACAAATGCCCCAGCTATCTTCATGGACTTAATGAATAGGGTTTGTAAACCTTATTTAGATAAGTTCATCATTGTGTTCATCGACGACATTCTCATTTATTCAAAGTCTCAAGCAGAGCACGAGCAACACCTTCGTTTGACATTGGAACTACTAAAGAAGGAACAACTTTTTGCTAAATTCTCCAAGTGTAAATTTTGGCTTAGAGAAGTTCAGTTCTTGGGTCATATTGTCAATGAGCAGGGTATTCATGTAGATCCATCCAAGATTGTTGCAATTAAGGATTGGAATACACCGACGACACCTACAGAAGTTCGTTCTTTTCTTGGTCTTGCTGGTTACTATCGACGGTTTATTTCTAATTTCTCAAAGATCGCGGTTCCACTCACTGCTTTGACTCGGAAAAATAAGCCTTTTGAGTGGGGACCTAAGCAAGAAGAAGCGTTCCAAACGCTGAAACGGAAGCTCTGTGATGCTCCTGTTTTATCTCTACCTGAGGGAAACGATGATTTTGTTGTCTATTGTGACGCGTCGAATCTAGGACTTGGTTGCGTTCTTATGCAACGAGGTAAAGTCATCGCTTATGCGTCTAGACAGCTGAAAATTCACGAGAAGAACTATACGACTCATGATCTTGAATTGGGAGCTGTGGTTTTTGCGCTTAAAATCTGGAGACACTACCTCTATGGAACGAAGTGTGTGGTTTTCACAGACCACAAAAGTCTCCAGCATATTCTCAATCAGAAGGAGCTGAACATGAGGCAACGACGTTGGGTTGAACTCTTAAACGATTATGATTGCGAGATCCGCTACCATCCTGGTAAGGCGAATGTCGTGGCCGATGCGCTTAGCCGAAAGGAACGAGTCAAGCTTCATTCTGTTTGATCTCTATCTGATATTCAATCTCGTGTTCTTCAAACTCAACGATCTTGTGTGATCAATGACTTATTGAAATATGAGCTACCACTTCAACTTGAGCTTAAACTCGAAAGGAAAGACGATGGTTTACTCTATTTTGAGGATCGTTTGTGGATTCCGAATCAGGACGATCTTCGCACCCTAGTAATGGACGAATCTCACAAGTCTCGATATTCTATCCATCCTGGTGCTGATAAAATGTACAAGGATCTTCGTACTCAGTATTGGTGGCCTGGTATGAAGAAGGATGTTGCCTTGTATGTATCAAAATGCCTAACTTGTCTCAAAGTCAAGGCTGAACATCAACGACCTTCTGGTTTGCTTGTACAGCCAGAGATACCGGTTTGGAAATGGGAAAACATTGCAATGGATCTTATTACTAAGTTACCGCGTACGTCTAAAGGTCACGATGCTATTTGGGTTGTAGTTGATCGTTTGACAAAATCTGCTCACTTCTTACCAATCCGTGCGGATTTCTCTGCTGAAAAGCTTGCCAAGATCTATGTAGACGAGATTGTATCACGACATGGTGTTCCTTTAGATATCATTTCCGATCGTGATGCTCGATTTTCGTCTCATTTCTGGAAGACCATGCAATCTGCTTTGGGAACCCAACTGAATCTAAGCACTGCTTATCATCCCCAAACAGATGGTCAATCTAAGAGGATGATTCAAACTTTGGAGGATATGCTTAGAGCATGCGTGATAGACTTTGGTGGTAATTGGGATTCTCATTTGCCATTGATCGAGTTCTCATACAATAATAGTTATCATGCTAGCATTAAGATGGCACCATTCGAAGCTCTCTACGGTCGAAAATGTCGTTCACCCGTCTGTTGGAATGAGATCGGTGAAGCTCAGCTTACTGGACCTGAGCTCATTTTGGAAACAACAGACAAAATCAAGAAAATCCGCGATAATCTTGTGACCGCTAGAAGCCGTCAAAAGAGTTATGCAGATTTGGGACGCGAGCCCATGGAATTTCAAATCGGAGACGGTGTCCTACTCAAGGTTTCACCTTGGAAGGGAGTGGTGAGATTTGGAAAGAAAGGAAAACTTGCACCACGATATGTTGGACCATTTAAGATTGTTGAAAGAATTGGAAAGGTTGCCTATCAACTAGAGCTACCCCCAGAGCTTGGAAATGTTCATCCTGTAGGATCGTAATCTGACCCGAATGAGTCGTTCAGAGGCGTTCTCCTATGTTTCAGGTGCGGAATAACAAGAAACGTAGGTAGAAATAGCTTGTTCTTCACTTTAATCTGCTGTTTTATTGATTTGACAACAATTACAGCTCGTTCTTCACACCGGCAGCACTTCGGTATGGAATTGGACTTCTTACAAATGAGGTCCACTCATGTGGTATTTATAGGCAGGCTGGTTCGGATATACGGACATGTCCGTATAAGCGGACCAGACTATGTCCGTATAAGCGGACCAGACTATGTCCGTATAAGCGGACCAGACTTATAAAACCTATACAGACTCCCGTTTTCTCGTATTTCGTGCCCTATGCTATACAATACGACGTAAGACCTAATCCTAAACACCTAGACGTAATCAACAGATGTAGTGCACCAACAGACTCCCCCTCAGATGTTGATGGAGTCGTCTATACACTCTGACTTCAAAACTGTGTCTTCACATCTTCAATCTAGATCAGTCTCTGGGCTTTCTTTTCTTTCAATCTTCAGACTCCCCTTCTCGATTTACTGGCATTCTTTTGTTCTTCAGTAACATCTTCAGGATCGTTGTCTGATCTACACAAACTTTCAGAATTGATTTCCAGGATCGAAACTTGGCTCTCTTCCAACAGAGATTTTCAGAATATCGAATCCTGGCTACCTGCACAATCTTAACCCAGACATAAATTTTCTAATTTTATCACATATCAAATACCTGTGCACCAACACATGACTCTCATAATTACTAAAACAAACATATAATTGCAACATCTCAGGCTCTCTCTCAAATATCTATGATGAACCACTTGAAGAAGGTTAGATTTAACAAAAACAGTTAGGTTTACATAAACACTCCCCCTCAAATGCTGCTCATCATGTTTAGCACTCGGAATTTTGAAAAATCAGTTTTCCAACATCAGTTGTCGAAAATCTTTTTGACTTTTTCAAAAATTATGCTAAAACACACACAAAATCTTTTTTGGATTTTCTGAGAGACTAAAATGCAGAAATAAAATATTTACAAACAATATTTTTGTGAGTTTGTGCAAGAGGATCATATCAGTTTCTGAAACAAATCACCAACACCGTTAAGCTTCATTTCATTTTAAGTTCTAAACAATTCACTTAGATTGTCAGTATACTTGTCCACTTAAATTTTTACACAAATTTCAATCGATCCGAGATATGATGTTGATGTTTTAAAAACTTGAACTTATCCGTGTGTCCCACTACTTGAATATACTCCCGTATCCAGATCCCAATATTCAGTCTTACAGGTGAGTATACCACAGATGATATCTGTATGGGAATAAATTATAGTGCGAGGGCCGTGAGAGCTCAGGTCGATCTTTCGATACGCAGAGAGATGACGGCTTCGACTTTTGGTGTGTCCCCTTTAGAGGATCTTTTGCATTACAACAGCAGCGACTATCAATTTTATTGTTTCATCAGCTTGCTGAGGGCGATGCTATGTTTCAAGCATTTTGCAGAAAGCATTATCCGGGGACTAGGTCAGAAATTTCTTTCAGCAGAAGTCTCGGGATAATACCCCAGATATCACTGAGCATAAAGACCTAGTATCTCAGAATAAGGGACCTTTCAAACAAGATTTCAGGGGTTACCTATATATCCAAGTTTGTGTTAACCCATAAAACAAGCAAGTTTGAATTTAGATTTATATCTCGTCTCAATCTACTAAATGTGCAAAAACCTACTGGCACATCATCAGTGAGATTGTTTATCACTTTTTTACTTTACATTTCTTTAGCGTGCCGTGATAGTCCACTGATGTACTATCATTTCCTCTTTTATGCAACAAAAACTCTTTTTGAATTTTATCATGTTTTTGGCTTTTTCAAAAATTTCTTACTCCCCCTAAAATGCAAACACATTTTAGGAAATTTGAAAACAAACTATACAAGAACTTGACAACTGATATCAAATCACCTCAATTCGCCATCCACTTGGCATAAACAATCAGAACTCCCCCTTTCACAAAACTATTTTCTCATTATGATTTCAAAACACTTAAGTTTGTTTTAACCAAAATGATTTTTCAGGAAAATAAGTTTTGTTGATTTAACCACTTGTAGGTTCGGGGTGTGGTTCATCACATTGTCTACTTTTAACCACTTGTAGTAGATCAAGTACAACTTAATGTCCCTGATTTACCACTTGCATGTATGCAACCTCTGTACCTCTTGCAAAAATAACCACTTGTAAAAACACACAATACCACTTGTAGGAATGTTACGTCTACATCACCATTTTACCCATCAGGATGCCGATTCCTGCTTCGCACTTACCAACCTGAAAGCTCCGGCGTAGTCCTTCAACCTGTAAACATTCAAACACTATCAAAATCTTTCAATCAAAATCTTCAAACATTAGAAAGATGCCGATTCCTGATCCACGATATAAACTTGGGATCTCCAGCATGTCAGGTTTTTCATTTAAATAGATTCACCCAAGCCTGACGGTCCTTGGGTGATTTTGAATTCTTGTTCAACAATGGTGGAAAATTTACATCATCCATTGTTAAATCAGAATTCTCATTTTTTACCTCAATACATGGCTCTTCTGGCTTTACCATACCAGAATCATTGCCTGAATGTGGCTTGTCTGACTTTGATGAGCCAGATTCATCGCCGACATGTGGCTCCTTTGTTTCCAAAGAAACAGATTCATTGCCACATTTGTTAATCTCTTGATTAACTTCCTTCTCTTTCTTTTTCCTCTTTTCTGTCCTCAGATTTGTATCTGAAGAATTCGTTTTGCTTGATTTGTCAGTCTTTGGCGAGCAAGACGATTTATCAGAACTTTTATCTGTTTTACCAGTTGTATCCGAGGACAAAATCTTTTCGAGATACTCTCTCGCCTTCTTCCTCTTCTTCCTCAGTCTGTCTTTTTGCCCCTGTGAAAGCTTCACTTTCGGTTTTAGAACTTTTTGTTCTTGAACTTTAGGTTCTTGAACTTTCTGTTCCTTGGGCTTTGCTTTGACATTGACTGGTTTCTTCATTGGCATTTTCTGAGATTCAGCCCTCGATCTTTCATTTGATCTCCTTGGGCAATCTCTGGCAATGTGACCTCTGATGTTGCAGTTAAAGCATCTTCTCGTCTCATAATTCCAACTTTGGCAGTTAACAGCAATGTGTCCTTGATAACCACATCGGTAACACACTCTGTTATCGTACCATTTACCACTATCACACCAAATACTCAGATCATAGCATTGTCTGGATTTGTGGTGATCATCATCCCTCCTGAAAACTGGATTTGGCTTTGAAGCACTGTGGTCAAACCTGCACCACTTATTACCAACAATTTTTGAGTTTTCATTTTTCAATTTTTGTGGTTTTTGAATGTGATTGGATGATTGAACTGATGAGCTTTTATTCTTGTTATAAACATTTTCTGAATTTTTTACTTTTTGTTTCTGTTCCACTTTCTTCTTCAAAGGTTTTTGCGTAGAGCATTCTCCCTTTTCAGTTGATTGCAGAACAGTTTTCTGAAACTTTTCTTTTAATTTCAAAAATATTTTCTTTTTCTCATTTTCAGCATCAGACTCTGACTCAGATTCGTCTGCTGAATAAAAATCCTCATTTTCATCATCAGTTTTCTCATCACAATCTTCAACTTTGACTTTGTCAAAGTTTGTGACATAGTCACTTATTGGAACGGAATTGATCGGTTTTGGACAGGGGAACACAAATGAAGTCACAAAACCTTTCAATTTCTTTTCAAGCTCATCAATTTTGTTCCTTGAATTCTCTGCTTCATTTTCAAGCTGAGATATTCGTTCAAGATGAAACTTGATTGTTTTTTCGTTTTCAATTTTAATATTTTCAAGAACAGATTTTTCATTTTCCAAAACTTTTAACTGTTCTTGAAATTTTGTTTCATTTGCTTTCAGATTTTTGTTCTCCAGCTTTATCCAGAAATCTTCATCTTCTGAAAATTTCTTTTTGTTTTCAAAATCCTTTTCTTTCTTTTTCAAAATCTTGTTTTCTAATGTCAAACTGTTCATATCATTTAACAGTTTATCATTTTCAGATTTCAACCTCTCACAATTTTCTTGCAAATCAAAAATATGTTTCTTATCAGTTTTCTTCTCATCTTTCAAAACTGAAATCTCTTCAGTCTGTTCTTCTCCCACTTGAACACCTTTACTCTTACTCTTCTTTAATATTGATTTTCCACTTTGACTTTTCTTCTTCTCAGCATTCTTCTCCATCTGTTCTTCAAGTTTCTTAATGAATTGACCAATTGCCAAATCAGAATATTCTCCAGTTCTTTTTAAATTCAAAAGAAATGTATCCCACTCTTGTTGAGGTAAAGCATTGGCTAATTTCTCAACCCATTCTTCTGATTCTTTTTTAATACTCTTCTCAGACATTGAGCGAACCAGATGACTATACCTCGCAATGATACTTTTTGTACTTTCTCCTGGATAACCTGAAAATGAATCAAATTCTTTCTTTAATACATTTATTCTATCAACTGTTTCTTTTGTCATTTTAAAGAAATTGATATCCATGATTCGTAAACACGTTTATCAAGACAATCTCGTTAAGCGAACTAGAATTGTTCTTTGGAGCGGTCCAGAAATTGTTCGTTCGAGTGGACCAGACTTGTTCGAATAAGTGGACCAGATGATGTACAAACGAGCGGACCAGAAATGTACACTGGAGCGGATCAGAGATGTTCACTGGAGTGGACCAGAAATGTTCACTGGAGCGAACCAGAAATGTTCACTGGAGCGAACCAGAGATGTTCACTGGAGCGAACCAGAAATGTTCACTGGAGCGGACTAGAGATGTTCACTGGAGCGGACCAGCAACTATTTTGGAGCGAACCAGAACTAAATCTAATGTACTTTGGAGCGGACTAGAGATGATTAACTGTCTTTGGAGCGGTCCAGCAACAATGTCATTTCGAGCGAACCAGATACTGTTTTGGACGTTCGAGCGGACCAGATACTGATTTGGAGCGAACCAGAACCAAAAATGTACGAATAAGCGATCCAGAACGTGATCTAAGAGCGATCCAGGATGACGTCACTACGAGCGGACCAGATATCGAACATATTTTGATTCGTAAAAACTTCGAATTTAGGCTTCAAACTTTACAGGATTTATCTCTATACTATTAAGCACAATCTGTGAAAATCTGAGTAAATTCCGACCGTGAAATCTTTCCGAATCCGTAAAAGAAGTGTAGAAATGAGAAGAAAATGAAGAAAAACAGCTATTCTCTGTAGAATACCTCCTCCCAAGCTCTGATACCACTTGTAGGATCGTAATCTGACCCGAATGAGTCGTTCAGAGGCGTTCTCCTATGTTTCAGGTGCGGAATAACAAGAAACGTAGGTAGAAATAGCTTGTTCTTCACTTTAATCTACTGTTTTATTGATTTGACAACAATTACAGCTCGTTCTTCACACCGGCAGCACTTCGGTATGGAATTGGACTTCTTACAAATGAGGTCCACTCATGTGGTATTTATAGGCAGGCTGGTTCGGATATACGGACATGTCCGTATAAGCAGACCAGACTATGTCCGTATAAGCGGACCAGACTATGTCCGTATAAGCGGACCAGACTATGTCCGTATAAGCGGACCAGACTTATAAAACCTATACAGACTCCCGTTTTCTCGTATTTCGTGCCCTATGCTATACAATACGACGTAAGACCTAATCCTAGACACCTAGACGTAATCAACAGATGTAGTGCACCAACACATCCGACTTTTCACGTGTCCAATTTGCGAAAGTGTTTAGCTGATGCTGATCTTCACATTCCTCTCGACGAGATTCAAATCGACGAAACGATGCACTTTGTCGAGAAACCTTTGGAGATAGTGGAACGTACATACAAACACTTGAAGAACAAACGGATTCATTTGGTCAAAGTTCGTTGGGAATCCAAACGTAGCCCTGAGTTTACTTGGGAACATAAGGACCAGATGAAGATGAATTATCCGCATTTGTTTTCACAAGATTCCTCTAAATAAAATTTCGGGACGAAATTTCCTAAAGTAGGGGAGACTGTGACAACTGTGTTCTGTAATCATCGCATACTGTAAAACAATGTCAGTTATCAATAAAACAATGTGCTTTGGTTTTATTATATGTGTTTTGGTGTTATTATATATGCAATTGTGTTTATTAATTTTAAAATTTGATTCGATACCGATTTCAAGCTTTAAATCACTTTCTGGAAGGTTATACGCAAACTGGTGCTTAAACGCAATCAGTTTAACGCGACATACACTCCGAAACTGTGACGTAAGCCAAACATACCCTAAATATTCCTTACATAACTTAGAAATAAGTTTCGAAGGATTCGGTATGACGAAAACATGTTTATTTGAACTAAAGAGCTATTTACGACAAAACTGCGAAACGAACGTTGGTGACCGCCCAGATAATATTTAAATCCCACAAATATTCTGTTATGATTAAAACCTTATTTTAATCAGGTTCGTGTTGAAAAATAAATTAAAACGCTTAAAAACGTTATCTTTCAAGTTTAAGCGCGTACCGTGTGTTTCTGCGCGACACAGTGCTTTTACTGCGAAACACAGACAACGTAGGCAGTCTTGGCAACTGAAATTTATTTCAGTAATATTTTGGCGAGTTTATTTTTATAGAATAATAAAAATAATTTAGAACGCCATAAATCGGGATTTGAACGCTAGATAAAATACCTGGTACATAATTAAACACTTTAACGGAACGGTGTCTAACCGGACAACCGGACGTTACCCGGGACACTAAATTATTGCCAAACATATTGTTTTTATTTTTTTTTCCGAACTAGTTAGGGACCCCGAATACCCTAACCCACCTTATATTATAATACACCTCTAACACACTAACTTGACACTTTAATCTTAACTAAGTTAGTAACTAGATCACTTGCATCCCAACCCCCCTTTACCCCCCCCCCCCCTTTCTACGGTTATGTGGAGTGGGGACATCCCCCACATTTCTTTCATTATTTTATTTGTAATGTTGGAGGGTGGGGAGCATAATACATGATGGATAAACTTGAAATTGGTTTATAAATAAGCACCAAGGATCTTGATCATTCTCATTCACAATCAACCACTTTAGCAAACTCTCTCCTTCCTCTCTTGCTACTTTCGACAGCCACCACCATCCACCATATCACCATCATCAACATCCTCTCTATCCATTTTCCATACATACAAAGGTGCAAGAGGTTCAACAAGTAAGCTTGGTGCACTCGGAAGCTCAAGGACCGCTCTCGTTTTCTTTTATCCACCACTTTTCTACACTCGAACCCCCTAGCTTTGTGCTAGTGGTAAGCACTTAGATCCTTGCATTTTACATGATTGTTGAGTGGTTAATGATGTTTAAAGATCAAAAAGATAGAAAGTCTAAAGAACTTAAACAAGTCTTGAACATCATCTAACATATGATAAAGTAGTGATTAAAATGATGATGAAATATGATAATGCATGATAAATCTGAAATATATAAGTGATAATCTGCTGTAAGTATTTTTATGATCGCTAAACATGTTAACAGAATCAATCGAATACACTTTATAATGTTAAAAGACGGAAAACAGAAAGCTGTTTAGTGATTACAGCCAACTTCAGTTGGCTGTAACTAGACCGTAATAGATCGAAAAACTGATTTTCTGAAGCCTAAATTGTGTATTTTCGAAAAACTGATCAAATGGCACTGGAATCGTAATTTTTCGAGGTCGTTTACTAATTTTAAAGTGTCATTTCGTAACAGCAGCTAGAGCTGCATTTTTGCTGCTGAAAATATGCGTCCTGTTTTCCGTCATAACTTAAATTCTGTGTAAAGTTAGATCATGAAATTTGTACTGTAAATGACCACCGATGTATTTGTAATACTCTTACTAGAATTTCGTAAATCGGTCTCTCGATGAATTTTAAATAAATTATTCCGTGGACTGCAGTCAGAAAAAGATAAATCTGATTTCAGTCCGGAAAATGAATTTTTATAAAATATTGGTAATGAACTGGACCCCGATATTTTTACACAATAATATTTGGATCGTTTAAGACGTTTTGTAAAAATTTGGGAATTTTTGGAATAAGTTAACCATTTTATTTAAATGTCCGAAGACAGTCCAGTTTCATATATATTAAAACATAAATGACATAAGTAGCATTTTGCATGTCGAAGCGTGGGTTTAATTATTAAAATCATTCTTATTTAATTTAGGGCGGATAAACAATTTGAGGGATTGTGTTAACATTTAAAAATGCACCCGAAGGTGAGTACATAGTCCCCTATTTTACTATTTTCAATTGCTTTGGGGTGATTCATATGTATCTAAACGATTTCGATGTTTTAACGATGGTTTCAAAATGAGTAAGATGGTTTATACAAAACTAAGAACGATTTCAATGATGTGAACAAACTTGTGGTTGTAGTTACATAACGAATGACATTCATTAATTTCGGCCAAACCGACCAGTATTAGGTTATGGTACCATAGGATCCGACAAATCCCGTTATCAACTAGACCCATGGTTATGTGTGGGTTAAGTGGGTAACGACCGAATCTGATGATTGTTAACTTACCCTTTGGAGGTTTGTTAATGCGAGAATGAGTTGAACGATGAACGAGTCACAAAGGTTTGAATGTTATTAGCGAGACGACCAAAAGTAGTTTTCACAATTAAAACGAGAACGATTGGGAACGAGAAGGATATTAAACGATTGTACGATTTTGAACGATTATGAATGATTTAAACAAATGAACGATGATCTATAACGAGAACGAGTTAAACGATGTCACACAACGATGTTTAAAAAACTATATAAACCATACGAGTTTTATTACCAGAACGATTTACGATTTGGTTTACGAAAACAAATGTTTTGGGTTAAGATTCATGGCATCGAGGTTTATAAATTATAACCAAACTGTTTTGATTTGGTTATCCATTTTACGATACAAACATTTTACAAAACAAGGTTTTCTAATGTCGATTAACGAAGTTGTACGAGTTATTTCGACATGCAAACGAGCCATGAATCTGACACTCTCACAAAACCTATGTACTCGCCAGCATTTCTTTGCTGACTTTATTTTTACATATGTTTCAGGTGATGTTGCTTAATGATGATTATGAATAGGATGCATGCTCACTTAGGACTGGACTAGGTCTTAGTGATTTAATAACGATAATAGACTGTGTTTGACTTGTTTGTTTAACTTAAGACAATGTTTAATATTTAATAAAACGAAACTCTTTGTATCCATGGTTTGAAACAATAATTCTGTTACAACACTCCCCGACGTTTCCGCCACGGTTTGTTGTTTTACGTGGTCGGGGTGTGACAACCCCCGCCATTAAAAAGAATTAAAAGAAAAATTAAAGGAGAAATAAAGTTGACTATTTGACTTCAAGGAATAAGAGTGTAATAAACCCTTTATATCCACAGGAATGCCAGCCTCGACACACTTGATCAAGTTCTCTGTATCGCCTTCTCTTGCAAAGTCATGTATAGCATCTAATTTTCTGAGAAAAAAGGTGATAAACATTACTAATTACTCATTTACCCTTTCATGAATTTTGAATTAATCCTAGAGTAAAGTGTAAACAATTACCATCGGTGGTGTTAAGTATCTATGCTAGTAATTTTTTATAATTCATAAGCACATTAATTAATATAAAGAGTTAAAAAATCATAAAGAGTCTGCATGTAACATGTAACAACAAGAGAACCAAAAAGGTTTCTTAGGAGTAACCTCAAACATAAAAAGTTTAAAGAACCTTACAACTCATCAGACTCCTCTTCATGGATAAAAGAGCTGAAAACAGGTCCCATTGGTCTGTTCTCGTTACTTGATCGTTCATTAGCATTTTCATGTCTTTTCTTCTGTGATTTATTACATCAAGTAACAGAGTCAAAATATGGTGAAAGTCATCAAAGTGAATTTAGATGCACAAACCTCCTAGACCATTTCATTCAAAGGAGAATATTATTTGAGTCATTTGTGACACACCAAATGTCAATAAAAAAGTTCAAATCTTTGTAAGCAAATGTTTCGGGTACCCATTTCAACCAGCCCCAAAGCTGTTTTGACCTGCTACAGACCAGCCCAACCGACCCGTTTGGCTACTTCTAGAGAATACAATAAAATAGATACTACTTAAGAATAGAAAGAGAGCATCCTACAGAAGTTGAACCAGCAAGCCAAGTAGGATACAGTTCTGTAATAATCTTGACCCACGTGTACATGAAGCACATCAAGGCCGTAAGGCGTTTTATACATCGCCTTGCACGTGAAATAACTCTGTTGGTACATGTGTAATAGAAGAAGCATCCCTTCCAATAACACCTGTAGTGTAGTTAAAATCTGAACAAATTCTCCAATGCTGAAGCGTTATTTTTTTATCTGTTTCGACATCCATAAGAAAGCCAAGTCCTTTATGTCTTCAATAGCCTTGTTATAGGGAAATACCCTTTGGTTGAAAAGCCTATCATATTTACTCAAGAAAAAAAATATATGAAATATTCCCATTCAAAACACTTGCAGTTCATATATTTGCCTATTCCTATTCATTAAATACAGTTTATAACATGCCTATATTCCATTCCCCTACGAAGCACACACTTCAAACTCTCATAATATATATCTTTGAAAAATCAACCAAGATATTCAAAAGGTCACCTAAAATTACTTGTTATGGACTTATTCAAACGAATTTCAACAAAAAGTAAACTATTTTAATGTAAAATAAACAACAAAAAAGAGAAAAAACTTTACTCTTTTAAGCAAAATCCCGGAATAATCTTGAAGACCAGTACCCAAGTGTAAAATGAACTCTAAAACTTGAATCAAAGGAACATTCCCGATATTTGTTAGTGGATAATCTGCATAAACACATGTTTAATATGCAAACAAAATTACAAAAGCTGATTATTTGTGACAATCCGTTTTCATCGGTAAAGATTTTTGGATGAACTGAACTTACCAAGTGGTCGTGGTCAAAACCCTAGCCGGCGCCTGCTGTTAATGCCGGGGCCACCCATTTTCATCGAGTCTCCACACACGCAGCTCCTGTACACCCTTGTCACATTCACTGCCGCCGCCAGAGAAGATACCTCAGCCAAGTGGAATCATGAGATATGTCAAATAAAACCCTTAGACATGAGATATAAAACCCTAGATCTGTTGATTCAAAGTAGAGTTTACCTTAGACATGAAAGTAAAACCCTAGATCTGCAAGTTTAAAGCAGATACAAACATCGGATTCAAAAACTAAAGGGCATGATCTAAACAAATCAAAGGAGGTTGTCGGACTTACCTCGGGTTGTTGGAACTTGCCTCGACCACTATTACAGACCAAGCCATTGTTGGATCTGGGGAGATCTTGCTCATACCACAGGAGGCAAGAAACTCTAAGTTGAAAATCACCAGAGAGAGAAAGAAGGAGGAGCGGCTGAAGAAATGAATTAGGGTTTAGAAAAGAGAGTGATAGAAACATTATATTAGATCCATCAGAGGTAAAACGGGTCAAAAGTGATCCGCTTATGATCCATGCGGCTTCACAGCATCTTAAGACAAATTTTCAACACATTCATGCTTGAAATGATTGTACAATGTGCTTGAAATGCTTGTACAATGGCAAATGACCATTTCTGCCCTTCCTATATGCTTATTAAAGTAGTATAGATGAACTAACTTTATAATACAAACTAACTAGGTTAGTTTACTAACTTTAATATCTAACGAGACTAACTAGATATTATAAAAATTAAACTTTTTAAATAGTAAAATTAATTTATTTAATTAATTAAATAAAATAGGATAGGTAAATAACCATATTTATAAACGAATAAAATCTTTAAACGATTATTCATTTCACGAAGCTTCCGAATCTCATTATTTTAAGAGTTTTAACTAGTTTAACGAGCATCGATTTCCATTGCGTAATAACGAGCCAAGAGTCTTGGATAATATATCGATTGCAACGAAAGACGGCATACGAGAGTACAAAGTTTCCAAAAATAGGATTTTAAGCAAGGGTTTCCAAATATAGAAAATATGAAAACGCATGGCGTTACAGTCTCCCCTCCTTTAGGAAATTTCGTCCCGAAATTTATTCAAGAGGAAGACTTGAAGAGTTTTGGCAAAAAAGGTGATTATTCAAAACTGAGACTTGAAAATTTCGAAACGTAAAAAGTAAGGAATTTCAAAGAACGATAAGATACATTTGTAAAGGAGTTCGGTTATCTAAATTGATTTGAGGTACCAAACATAATTGAAAACGTATAGGTGTGTATATGGGTAAGGTGAGTTTAAACGAGTTTGAATAACTACATTTGGAGGTGTTTCAAAATGTATCCTATTTACGAAGGAGGTCTTTGTATTAAAACGATTTGTGGGGTAGTTTGCGTAAGAAGTTTTTAAGGATAGTATAAAATCGCACATTTGTAAAAGTTGTTTATTGAGAGGAACGAGAAGGTTTGGTAAATAAAGTGATAACGGTGTACTAAGTATGTTTACACAAGAATAAAGATGGTTTTAAAGGTAAAGAGATAAGTTAGGATTCGAATGTTTAAACTGACGTGATTGTGAACGAGGTTCGTATAAGAGAAAGGAATAATGGAGAATAATGAGAGTATGGGAGTGAACGAGTGATGTTGATTACACGAATGCGAGTGTCAGAAATAATATAGGTGCTGGATAGACGAAAGTAGCGTGCTTAAGGATGAAGTCTCGTCGTTGATAATTGGTTATAATGCGTTTGTGAGTTGTTTAAAGTTTGTATTAGGACCAAAAAGGTCTGCAAAACACCGAATTTCTCATGGCACGTTTTACGAAAGTTTAGTAATATGGCGGAAACACTTATATATAGGATGTACCAGCGGCGTATCCACCATGTTTCGATCGTTACGTTCGTTTCGTTATTCGGTGCAATGTTACGTTCCATGTCTTACCATACACAGTAGTACACTCTATGGTTCTCATACGCCTATCATTATAATCCCGTGTGCACCCGCGATTATATTGATCATCGCATGATCCGCATAGCTTGCACTAATTACGTATGAATTAAGGTACACATAAATTCTAAAAATAAGATTGTGTGTGTATAGAAGTGTAGTATATAAGCATGTTTATGCTTAAGTATGTATGAGACCAACGTAAGTGAAACCCTCGGGTTACGCTCACGTACAGGTACGTATGCATGAATATGAGTATGAATATAAGTATACGTATGAGTATAAGTATGAGTATAAGTATAAGTATGGTATGAGTATGCCCATAAGTATGATTAGAAGTATAAACATGTATGGTGATGATTGAGTATATAGTACAATTTGAATACAACGAATTTTAGGTATACCGAAATGATCAAGAAGTGTTGCGTATGTAAATACGAATGATATATGTGAGTTGGTCGTGAGACGTCGACTAAAATGTGTAAGATGATATGCATGTATAGTTGTTTGACTAAAACGTTGCTTTTATCGAATCAAACTGGTTTGAGTTTGACTTGAATGTAGAATCAAGTTATGAATGTTAAAAGGATATAAGGTATCTATTGGTTACGCGAGATGTACTTTGTAAAAGAATGAAAATGCTATTCTTGAAAAAAAAAATTACGTAGGTTGAAGATTGTCGGTCCCTATGAAGTTTTCTTGCCCACGTGTTTTGAATGTGAAATTGTGTATTGAGCGGTGTATGAAAAAGGTTTTTGAAAACGACAAGTTCGCATTATTAAAGTATTTTGTATCACAATATGAAGAGTTATATTTTAGAGGCGTTTGCGAAAGCTTTAGTCCTTGAAAAAGATTTTAGCAAACTTGAACTTAGTGACTTTGGAAAGAGTTTTTGGCAAAATGATTTATGGATTTTGAAAAGTGGGTTTTATCAAAATGATCTTATAACGCCTACAAGGTTTTATAAGCATGTAAGAAAAGTTGGATTGGTTTTCGATTGAGAACAAATGTCTTTAGTATAATGATATAATGTGAGCGTGTTTTAGTGATTACGTCGATTATGAAGTTTGTGGTACTAGAATATAAGTAATGAACAGTGAACACTGAACAATGAACAATCAATGAACAATGAACAATCAATTAACAATGAACAATGAACACTGAACAATGAACAATCAATGAACAATGAACAATCAATGAACAATGAATAATTAACAATGAATTTTTAGCAATTAGGTTGGGTATGAAGTTCGTGGGCATGAGATTCATCAGACCGATTATGTCGATAGGTAGCATTTCATAAAGTTTTGAAAATCGGGTAACAAAACGTTTATGGTATGATTAAGAATTTCGTGTATGTGGGTGAATGTGAAAATAGGTTGTAGTATAAGAAGTAAGTTTAAATAATGCATGTTGAGATGAATAAGAACTTGACTAATAATAATCAATTTAAGTATAAACATGATAGTTTGTACATAATAAAGTCTATTAAAATAAAGTCTTGGTAACGATCACCTAAGTAAGGGAATCACCCCTAACTCGTTGGTGAGGTCGTTGTAAGATAAGAAAAGAAACGGAGTTAGTCGTCAAGGTAAGGAAATCACTCTTATCTTGATGATACGCCTCCATTTATTGTTACGAGGGATATAAATAAAATTATGTGAAATCATGTAGGTGAATAACATATAAATGTATGAAAAAAAGTATTAGTGCGATATATGCATAAAAGTGAAATCTCGAAAATAATTCGAATTCGAAATGAGGTGATTGGATCATAAATGATTGAGAATAATAAAACGTAAATTCGATTAAAACTTGGACGGTTCCAAAACGGAACGTTGACTAACCAAAGTGGTCGAAAAGTCTTTTGGACTTGAGGAGCATGCTTTGGCCTAATAAGTGGTATACTCTCGCCGATACGTCGGTTAACGGTATTCACCCTTCCGGTTACTACATGTCCCAATTCAATCGAAAATTCGAGACTTTGCGGGATTTAGGAAAAATCAAGGAGTGGGACTAGTCGACAAGATGAGGGTTTCACCCCTAAGTGTGGTTGGTACTCGTCGGGTCAAAATTTAATTTCGACACGTTGACGAGGGTCTACTAGAATTTGAAATTGAAATTATTCATCAAGTTGAGGACTTCACTCCTAACTTAATGACGAATCTCGTGTAAAAAAAATAGGTAGATTGATAGTCGTTTACCAAATTGTGGGTTTCACGCCTATTTTGGTGAAGTTGTCCCGTTTGTATAATACGAGTGTTTGCGGATTTAGAATAGTCGAGTAAAATGTATGAGGAAAAGCGTATGTTAAATATTAGACAAACGAGTATAAACATGTCAAGAATAGCACATAAAGAATGGAATATTAAAACAAATATTAACACATAATGAAACAAGTATTAACACATAAGAATGGCATATCAAGTATCAACACATAAGTGGCATATATGTTTAAAAGATAAAAAGATGATAAATAAGAAGTAATTAAAGTAGCATACAAGTAGTTTCGAGCAAAATGTAAAAATAAGGCTCTAAAACTATAGACTAGGTAAAAGCATTCATACTTTTCCTAATTCCCTATAGTTATGGCTCTGATATCAATCTGTCACACACCAACCGATGGCAGAAACATCGGGATGAGACGAACAAATTGCTCAAAACTTCATAATGCTATGTGACAATATAGATTAAATTCAAATTTCATAAAATTTCTAAAAATGTCATACAAAAATCAAATAAGACAACATTGTTTCAAAGATACATTGACAAAATAGATTTATCTAAATGTGTTTCTAAGTCCACCTAAATCTTGTTTCTTCACTTAGCATCATCTTGTCTATCAAACCTGCAACATGCATTAAAATAGAGTTCAATGCAAAAGAAAAGGCGAGTATACAAGTTTGATACATAGTATAACATAGAATAAAATTATTTAACGTGATCGTATCCGACATGGACAACAATATCCAAGTTACTAGTACACTGAGATTGGGTAACAATATGTTCAAACCCAAGAATCCAATGCGTTAAAATAGCATATCCCTGGATAGAATAAAGGGAGGTTAACATGTTTGACTTAACAATACCCCAAGAATCGTGGGCGGTGCATTACTCCTATAGCGCTATAATTGTTAAGGTGGGCTAGCAAAGTTAATGAGCATATATCAACACAAATAGTTTACGTAGCATACGAGATTAACAAGCATCAAATTGTTCAAAGTTTCACTCCCAATGGTCTAGCGGGAGATTAACATGTTTCAATATGGATAGAGTGTGATTCAAATAGTTTCAAGTGTTTTCGTGTTTTTACATAGAATACATGATGCACCCAAAAGTGTTTAAAAGTAACATGGGTTCGAGTATACTCACAAAATTGCATATGCTTTCTGATTTATCCAAAGTGACGAAGTTGTTGAGACTAGAAAGTTGAATGTGTTCGATTTGGAGTTTAAGAGGTGTTTACATATGGTTCTAGGGATTTGGAGTTTAAATAACATGAAAATAAACATATGAAAATAATCATCAAACACCTATGACACTTGTTCTTGACACTATGAAACTCTAAAAGAGTTTAAATGTTTTCATGGAACAAGGTTCCATTAGAATCGTGACAAGTTGTCAAGGCTTAAGATGATACAATCTACTAGCTTGACGAATGTCCATTAGTTCATCGCCAAGAGTTCGATTATTTGGTTGTTACATAAGTATTACATAGTGTATATTACATCATATATGTTAAGCATGAGGTAGAATATTAAAGTCTTCATTTAGGCACCTCTAAGTATCATAGAATTCATACATGAGGTAGGAGGAACAAGCTTCCATTTAGGCACCTCTATTGTTCACCACTACACTTGTTGTTATAAACATCAAGGAGGGTCATGAAGTTACAAGAATAATGAAATACAACATCTAATATATGAGAAAATATCAAGAAGTGAGTGGATTTTTATGAAAGATAGCCCAAGCTAGTCTAATAATCACACATTCATCAAGTTTCAAGCTTGAACACTTCTTGTGGGTAAAACCCTAACCAAAACAGAATGCTTGTGAGGTTTTAACCTCTGATTTAAACATTTCTCAGCCTTGTTTTTAAGCCCAACTAACCATTCGATTGATTATGAGCTTTAGGACATAGGTTTGAGATGAGATTAACTCAAGTTTACTAAGTTTAACAAAGTTTTAGATGAAAATAGAAAAATCAGTCAATTTTGGAGCGTTTTTGGTGACGTTCCAGGGCCTGGTTTTCCATGGAAAACCAATGGAAACGTAGCTAAGGTCAAACGAAAGAAGTAGGAAAAAGAATCGAGTGAATCGGATAAGAAATGAGTGAGTTATGCTCACTTTTGTAAGGGAGGATGGATCTGCTCGAACTTGTGTTTTGCAGCTGATTTGGGAGAGTTTTTGATGATTAGAAAAGTGTTAAAAGCTTGCAGAATGATGGGTTTTTATAGGGAAGAGTTTGGTTAGTTGTTAGGTGAGTAATTAATGTTAAAACCAAGTTTGAACTCAAGAAAACTCACAAAATCGCGCTCAAAACGCGCTGAAAAGGGTTCTGGTCGCTGATCAGACCCTTTTAACGAGTGTATTAAATATATATGGGCTGAATTTTATTCAATGAGGAGTTGCAGTCCAATTGGTTTGCGCGTGTGTTGGTGAGACTGCAGACCCAGATTCGATTCCTGTGGTCCGCATCTTTTTATTTCTTTTTTTTTATTTGTTATTGCAGCCCTAAACTTTCAGCAATTGCATAAACAGCCCCTGGGCTTTAAAATAGTAACTTATGTTACTATTTAAAGGAACTAAGTTACAATTTAATCTAACTAAGTTATATAGTTTTTAAGAGAATGAACTAACTTTATAATACAAACTAACTAGGTTAGTTTACTAACTTTAATATCTAACGAGACTAACTAGATATTATAAAAATTAAACTTTTTAAATAGTAAAATTAATGTATTTAATTAATTAAATAAAATAGGATAGGTAAATAACCATATTTATAAACGAATAAAATCTTTAAACGATTATTCATTTCACGAAGCTTCCAAATCTCATTATTTTAAGAGTTTTAACTAGTTTAACGAGCATCGAGTTCCATTGCGTAATAACGAGCCAAGAGTCTTGGATAATATATCGATTGCAACGAAAGACGGCATACGAGAGTACAAAGTTTCCAAAAATAGGATTTTAAGCAAGGGTTTCCAAATATAGAAAATATGAAAACGCATGGCGTTACAAATTTTGCATGACAGGATTTTAGAAGACGAGGAACAAATCATTGGTCTATACAATGGACAGGAATTCTTTGCCTGTGTCGAATTTAAAATTATAGTGAGGTTTTGACGCTTTGTTACACCTCAAGTATTTGTGGGTGACATACTCTTTCCATTTTTTTTCTCTAGGGTTTACTATAGGAGAAACCTGCTTTCTCAGCTCAAGTCTTGTACATGAAAATAACATCTTTAGATTTTTTTGAACACACGCCCCACTAGTGGTCAGTGGCGGAACCAGAACTTCTTTGTTAGGGGGTCATCATAAGACTCTCTTTCTACCGGCTATAACTAGAGAGTCTAAAACGTGTTTTTTCCTAGAAAAATCTCATATTATACATATAAAAATCTTACAGATTTTTATATCCGGGGGGTCAGCAGACCCTCTTGACCCCCCTCTAGTTTCGCCCCTGCTAGTGGTTTAAACTAGGGGTTAACGTTGGGAGTCCACATTTTGATACCGAGTGTAATAAATAACATAGTTATCGCTAGCATGTCTAACATATAAAGAAAACAAAAAAAACGTGAACACGTGATAAATCATAATGAAAAACAAAACAAAATAAGACTATGTAAACACTATTGAGGGAGGTGTGTGAGGGTTATTTAAATACGTTGATTTCAAAAAGAAAAATTATGTTAATTAAAATAACTAAGAAGTACAACTAAAAACTAATAAAAAAGTCACAACCTAATATGTAATGTAATTTATGTCACACTAATGATGTCAATCTAGACCCAGTAGTCAACGTGCAAGAAATTTTCTCTCAACACTTCCAAGAGGGGGGACAAGGCAATGAATCAAGGAAGAAAAGGGGATCGTTTGTAAGGAAGAAGGCGGCAAGAAGTAAGTCAAATTCTCCTTCGGGTATGGAATGTCCAAAAAAAAGGCAACGGGATAGTGATGATCCGTTTGACGTGGATAGGTTTATATTTAATTATAATGGAAACATGAATGGTTTGGTTGAAAATAATGGATGTGATGGGAATACTTGTGACTTTGTAACACCAAACTTGAACTCAGATGTTGTGATTGGGGGGGACAATGAGAGACCGAATTTATTTAAGGATAGTATGGTGGGGGACCTTTCTGTTAATAAAAGTATGGAAGAGGGTGTAAGGGAAGAAGTGAACAGTACGTTTATTATGGCTTCTATAGTGGGAGGTGCTAACATGGGGAATTTTGAAGCTCATCTTGAGAAGGAAATTAACAAGGAAGGTTTTCAAAGTGGTGATGTGGAGGCGATAGTGTAGAATTCTGGGTTGGGCCTTGAGGTTGATAGAGAAGTTAACGAGACTATAGTTTTAGCTAATGCTCTTGGTGCACAAAATATGGAGAGGTTCAAACAGTCGCTTGAAAAGGTGGTGAACGTTGAAGGTTTTCAATTGGTTGACTCATGAATTTTTTGTCGGTAAATATTAGAGGGTTGGGAATGGATCGTAAAAGTGATTGGATTCGAAAACTTCGGGGATACAATGATATCAGGTTTATGATGCTTCAAGAAACGCAATTTGCTTCTCTTGATGGTATGGACTTGAGTAAGTTTTGGGGTCATGGGGATTTCGTATATGAGCATGTTGATGCCACAGGTCGCTCCGGTGGTATTCTTTCGATATGGGACCCTAAGAGGTTTGTGATGAGTTCGGTGTCGAGGCATAGATATTTTTTAGTTGTGTATGGGACGATTAGAGACAGTGGTTTGGGTATGGCCATTATTAACGTGTACTCTCCGCAGAAATTGAGGGAGAAAAGGGAGTTGTGGGTTGATTTAGGTCGGGTCATAACGCAAGATGATACCTATTAGATGGTCGGAGGCGATTTCAATTGTGTTATAGACTGTGGTGATCGTAGGAATTCTAAGTTTAATCCGTCTAAAACGGATGAGTTCAATGAATTCATAGAGGGAGTGGGTCTTCACGAGTACTTGTTAAGGGGGCGGAAGTTCACTTTTGTTACCGGGAATAAATGTAGTCACATACTCGCATAGACAGGATGTTTGTTTCGTGGAATTTCCTTTCTTCTTGGCTGAATGCGGAATATCGTGCTCTTGCTAGGGAATGTTCGGACCATAGTCCGCTTGTTTTGAAAGTTGAGTATAGGAATTTTGGCGTTAAACCGTTCCGAGTATTTAATTCTTGGCTGTATCGTAGCGGATTCGAAGAAGTGGTGGCTAAGGCTTTATCAGATTTCAAGGATGGTGGTTTGCCTGATGTTTTGCTTATGAAAAAGTTCAAATATTTGAGGCAAGTTGATGTGTGCGGTGTGTTATATAATTTTAGTTATATTTTAAGCCCTTTTTAACACTTTAGTCAAGTTTTAAATTTATAAAACACGATATTTTACTAACACTAGACACACATATGGGCAAGTGCACCCATCATGAGCGTAGTATAGCGTTGGTAAGATACCGAGGTCGTCCAAGGACACAAGAGCTTTTAGTACCGGTTTATCCTCAACGTCTAATCAAATCAAAATTTTAGAAAAGGTTTTAAACATGAAAATAAAAACTAAAAATGCTGAAAAATAAAATAAAAATAAAAACAGATAGACAAGATGAATCACTTGGATCCGACTCGCCTTTAGTGTAACCTTTGATGATTTCCGCACGTTTGCACTTTTTAAGAGATTGTCTTAATTATAGTAGTAGGCCCCTCTTTTGAAGGTGACGTTACCCTCAACCCAGTAGTTTGAGTCAGCAAGGATACAATGCTAAAGGGTCGGAATATTGAAAGATAACTAATTAAGTTATTAATGCGTAATGTGGTAGGCCCCTCTTTTGAAGGTGATGTTACCCTCGGCTAAGTGGTTTGAGTCAGCAGGGATACAATCCCAAGTAGTCGGGTTAATGTATTAATAGTAGTTTACATATGAGGGGATCAAGCCATTCGCACCCCCGCCATCCAATACGAGTGGGTATTGAAGGAGGTCCTAGTAAGCTTGACTCAGGTCCTTGCAGGATCTATACACTAAACAAGGCAAGAACCTTACCAAACCATTCCCTTAACCCCCGACCAGGTAGCCAACATATCTCTATATAGACCGTATAGATATGAATGGTGTAAATCTTTTATTTTATATAGACAGTAAAATAACACCAAGACAGCACAGACAAATGATAAGGAAGTTTCACCTTCAACATAAGAAACTAGTTATTAAAGTCATTAATACAAAACCAAATAAAAAGTGCGAAAAGATTAAAAAACAAAAGTATTACACTAAATGCTTGTCTTCACCAAGTGATGTAAGAGACTTAGGTAAACATGGCCTTTGATTGTCAAGAACTCTTACTATCAATCTTGGATCCCGAGACTACTACACACACTCTATGATGGATGATGGATGATGGTGGTGGATGTGGGTTGTGATGGTGGTGGAGTGTGGGTGAAGTGTGAGAGAGGTGATTTGCCAAGGGATGCTTTTGAAGTGAACCAAGCACCTCTATTTATAGCCTGCACAGAGGCCCGGACACGGCTCCGTGTCCATTGGGCACGGCCCCGTGTCCATCCACTTTCTCTTTCTTCATTGATTGCACTTTGTCTGCATTAGCTCCACACTCCCCCGTGTCCGCTGGGCACGGCCCCGTGGCAGAAGCATATATGTACTATCAAGATTAGCGTGGATTCTGCGAATCTTAGCGTTGACCACGCCCCGTGTCGAGCTGGGCACGCCCCCGTGTCGGGAATAGAAGCTTCTAAAGTTTTGTCCTTTCTGCAAACATCTGGCCACGCCCCCGTGTCCGCTGGGCACGGGGCCATGGTCAGCCTTCTGTCTTCTTGTTTTTGCTTTGGAAGATGATGTCAAGGGGTCGGGCATGCCACGTTTATTCCTTTTCTTGTAATTATGTTAGATTTTACTGCATATTTGCTTCTTTTGTTCATTTACGCTCATTTAATCCTGAAAATACAAAAGGAAGACAAAATCACACTTTTTCCAACATTAGTACTAAAAAATGGTTAGTTTTATGCCTCATTTGATTTAATTTATATGTTGCATTTTACACACATCAAATACCCCCACACTTGAATCTTTGCTTGTCTTCAAGCAAAACTCTTTATAATGTGGCTTTCACTCCCAAATGGAATGAGTAGAAGAGAAGTTTTGGGCTTGTCTTGAGTGTCGGGAATCCAAGATCTTTATTAGGCTTTATTTTTATGTTATTTACAATCATATTCGTTATGATTTATTTTGAACGTTTCATAAGAGAAATTACTTATTTGGGCATAACATGCCTTTTTAAAATTTCATTTATATACAAGTTCACATACCTCACGGGAGATCACTCAACACTCGGCCGAAGATGTATTTTTGTGAAACACTCGAGACCGGCATGGAACTTACTTCTACCATATGCTTGCCAAGCAATCAATCCTCCTCCTTTTTAACTATACACCTTTGTAAATATTAAAAGGACTTGGGGAAGGGTTAGGCTTGGGTTAAAGGTAGGTGGTCTTGGGTCAGTGGTTAGTAGAAAGGGCTAAAAGCGTAAAAAGCGTCGGTCGTCGTAAAACTTTTTGTTTTTGTGACTTTTATTAAATAAAGCATTTTCAAACAAAGTTTCTTTTGAGGAACTTGTTTGTTTATTGCTAGACTTCATAAAAAAAATTGATGACAAGGAATGTCACATGAAGACCGAGCTTTTTACTAAAATAAGGGTTAAAAATAAAAAAGGTTTTGGTGGGTAAAGGGTGTTTGTTTTGTGGGTTTAGAAATGAAAAGGTTCAGGCTCAAAGGGGTTAACTAGGGGGATTTTGGGTAGGTGGTAAAAAAAATGAAAAATAATGGTGTAGGGTTAGTCCTAATGCCTCCATCATTTACTTACTTGGGTTTAAGTTGGTAAGGACCGGGAATGTATCGTCATGGCAAGTTCTAGAGTCGTAAGAAACCAAACGGCTATTCACACAAGAAAAGAAAGATGAGCATTTAATCTAAAGATGTGTATTTGTATGCTCAATAAAGGCTAAGACTCACTTTTTGTGGGAATGGGTTTGTAATGTGATCAAGTATATATAATCAAATTTTAACCAGATTTGTCATGCCGTTTCATAATTTTCTTATGTTAGTTCTTTTTATCACGACGCTATCAGTTGTAAATTTGTAAAAATATAATCTTTTTAGAACTTGTTATTCCCAAATTAAACCAAGACAAGTAAAAAAAATGAAGAGTTTTTTTGAAAAAATTTGGGGTGATTAGCGGTTCCAATAGAGTTTTGTGTAAGGCTTGTTATTAGGACTTGCAAAAATTCAAGGTTTTAGCATCCCCCACCCCCCCCCCCACACTTAAATTACACATTGTCCTCAATGTGTCCCAAAAATAAGTTTTTAGGTTCATTGAATGTGTAAAAAGGTGTTAAAAAGCAAAATTTTATGTTACTGGGCATCTGGACACGGCCCCGTGGTCAGATTGCCGGTAACGAAAACTTACAGAATGTGGACACGGGGACGTGTTTGGTGAACACGACCCCGTGTTGGGCAGAAATTAAACAGCAATCTGCAGAAATTAAACAAACAGCAGGTTCTGGGCGGTGGACACGGGGCGTGCCGGCCGGGCACGGCCCCATGTGGACAATCTGCAGTCATTGAAAACAGGTTTCGGTTTTCGGTTATGCTTTCCCGGCTTTTGTAGCACTAATTTTTAGTGCTTCAAGCCTCGTAGGTACTTGTTTTACTAATAAATACCACACCAAACAAAATAACAGACATCCTACTTTACCATAGTTTCATCATCCACAACACAAACTAAAAAAAAAAAGAAAAATGCAGGAAATTAAAAGTGTTAAGAAAAGTAAATTGTTCAACAATGGTACACAGGCCATGAAATTGTTTGAGAGAGATAAAGGGTTAACCTATTACGACCTTCAACCATGTTATGTTACCTCCAACACCTCTAGCTCAATCCATGTCGTCATCCTCGTCACCATCCCCTCCTTGGCCCGCCATGTACTCCCGGATGTTGCTGATACCATCCTGCATGCCGGAGATGTTTCTTTCTATAACTCTGACCCGGGCGTACGTGTTGCTTGCCATATTGTAGGTGCTCTGGGTGCACATGAGATTTTCCTGCAACAAATCATGTAAACTTTGAAAGTTAGGAAAACCACCTCCTTGAGAGGAGGATTGGCCCGGATCACCATGAGGCTGGTAGTGGTACTGGGGAGGAGGACGGATCTGTGGAGCGTGAAGGACGAGAGCCTCTTGAGGGTTCCACACATGCCCTTGAACCGTTTGAAATCTAACCGTCCCGTCATCTGCTTCGTTGATTAAGTTCATAGAGCGACATATGACAAGGTCTACCCTTCCCGACCATGGGCCCTTCTTGAAGGACCTTGGCATCCTTCGCACAAAATGCTTGAAGAGGCGGTAGATCCACCCTCCAAAAAGGATGGGAGTCGGGGGAGTAGCAAGTTGGTTCAAGTGCATGTTGCGAAGTAGTAGGTGTGGAACATCAAGGTTGATATGGTTGTGAATGCAGTGGAGGACTATCAGATCATGCAACCCTACCACACCACCGCTGTCATGTCTTTGGCAAAGGGAGTAGCTGAGGACCCTATGGATGTAACGGCAGAGAGGGTCCCTCAACTGTGTGCTCTTGGTCTGGCTCGGGTTATAGTGTCCCTCCCCAATCTGAGCCCATGCAGCTTGGCGTTGATCTTGTGGAAGTTCGCGAAGACCACCAGTGTTTTCCTCTTCTCCAGCATCTGCCTCATCATATAACCCAATGATAGCCCCAAATAGCGCAATTGATATTGCGAACGTTTCCCCTGCACATCGAAATTCTACCCCATCAGTGTTAAACGGATCAGCTCTTGCCTTGAAGGAAAAGGTGCTATAAAATTCCATGTTATACTCATGCACAGAGTGAAGCCGGGTGCAAAGAGCTGCTCGTAGTGGACCAGTAACAAGGGTGTTGAAGCGGTCGATTTGGCCTACTGCTTCTAGAGTATCCAAGCAAACTTGTCGGGGGTTTTCTTTGGGCCTTGTCTTGAGAACTTCAAACCGTGCTTAAGCAACATACTCATTCGGGCTGAACCTAGTAAATTTCTTGGCCATCTGAAACAAAACACCAACAATTAGCATGAAACAGTAAAATTTTTGAAGAAAACTGAAAACAGTCAGCTGAACACGACCCCGTATTTAGCGGACACGCCCCATGTTCGCTGGAAAATAGCTGGACACGCCCCCGTGCTCGCTGAGCACGACCCCGTGCTCAGGCGTCTATTTCCCAAAAATTTGATTTTTCATCCCGGTTTCGAAAACTTGAAATTTTTTGGTCCAGTAGGGGCGGTTTTCCCCGAAAATGAAACCCCAAGTGCCGTTTTTCCCAAAACAAACCGTTTACCCCTTCAATTTCATCTTTTTCGGTTCAAAAACAAGGGGTTGAGGTTTTTGTGAGAAATCGGGCAAATCTACAAACAATACAAGTTGATTTACTTCCTATAACATGCATCTATACTAATACTAACAGATCTAAGCAAAAATTTGAGGTTTGATTTGGTTCAAGTTGAAGAACTCTAGATTTTTCCCCAAATTTTTGATGTTATACTACATGCAAGTGATTAAACTAACTAATTATGATGATAGAATCATACCTTGACGTTGTCGGAAGTCGGAAAAACGTGGAAATCTGCAGAAATTCCAGTGGAACCAGAGAGTTTGCGAGGAAACGGGTCGTGTAGAAGTGAAGAAATGAAAAGAAAAGGGGTTTTATCCCCGACAGTTGCGTGGACACGGCCCCGTGATCACTGGACATGGCCCCGTGGGCGGGCAAAATCTATATATATATTGTGATAAACTGTTGAAAATCTTTGGTAGGTTCTGTAGCTGTGTGGTCTAACCATGGTAAAGATGCAAAATCTATGGCTGTTCTTATCATAGAATTTTGCAACCATTGGCTACTTCTGTTGTGTTCAATAAATATTCTTTTTCTTGCTGGCCTGTATGTGTATGAGTCTGCAAATGGAAATGAAGAAATTATTTTGCAGCCTATTGTTGCTTTTATACTTCTTGCTGCTATATTTCCAGCTGTTAAGACGATCTTTTCTCCAAGTTGATTGAGAAGATCTTCTGTTCTTTTGTCTAACTTTATTTCCAAATAATCAATCATACCATGATGATAAAATTGAATTATTTATTCATCTGTCAATTTTGTAGGATGTTGTATTTGTAGCAATAGAAGACCTGTTCCATCTCCTTCGTCATTTGTTCTTTCCACCACTGTAAACCCTTGTTGTTCACTGTCAAATTTAAATGCCATGTCTACCAACTGTTGCTGTAAATTGTACAGAATTAAAGGAAACTCTGCACAAACTTTCTGTGAAACAAGATTCTCAAATTCTGGGAATCTTTCTGTGACTGGTTTTAGGCATTGCTGCCAAGGTGTATCAAGAATCCTTGTCCTGAAACACTCAAAAGTCCTGTGTACCTCTGTTTTATTTTTATTTTCTTTTTTCTCAAGCCTTTGTAATAACTGTGTATTTTTTGCTTCTAATAACATCATTTTTTGTTTTAACAAACTGTTTTCAATTTTCAATTGTATATCTTGTGCATTTTTTGCTTTTTCTTCAAGTTGTCTTTTTAATTCAGAAATAATTTCTTGTTGAGCTTTTATGTAATGCTCAGGGTTTGTTTTTGCCATGTCTGAAAAACTTTTAACCTCTTCAGGTTCTATGTAAAAACTTGGACCAAGCTCTGTTCTTGCTGCTTGAAGAGCTTCAGCAAAACTTGTATATCCTCTCCAAACTGCTCCTCCTACACAAATTATATGTTTTGCTTCTGTCTCCCATTTGTTAAAAATCCCAAGTTTTGTACCCCTAAATACAACGTAATGTGTAAAATTTGGTTTCTGTTTAAACTGTCTTTCAGGTGTTTTTGAACTCTGTTCTTGAAAATAAATGCTTAGAGCATTTAAAACCTGTACTTTGAATGATGAAGCTTGTGGCATGGTTTGAATATGCCATAAATTGCCTAATAAACATTGCTGTTTATCTGTTAGTTTCATTCCCATAATAGGACGAAACTTCTTATCAGCTTCATTACATATCTGTAAAGCATATGTTCCAAACTCGATCACCGGTTTGGGTAAGACATTTGTGTACAAAGGTCGCTTGCCAGCTGCCTTTGATTGTTGTTGTGTATAAGATTGTCTTGTCATTGACTGTGGTAATGTTCTGTAAGGAGAACTGTATATCTTTTCTATTGACTGTAAATATGACTGTTGAATCTTTTCATCAGAATTGTATATCTTTTCTATTGGCTATAAATATGACTGTTGAATCTTTTCATCATCTGATGAAGAATTCTCCTGCTGCTTTTGTTTTGGATGTATAAGCTTTAACTTCTCCTTATCTTTTTTCCTGTCCATCTAAAACAAACCATTTGTTTATATTTCGAGACAACATATCAGCTATCCCATTATTTTTTCCTTTAATATGTTCAAAATTTATAGAATATCCATTTCCTTGTATAATATTTTGTAGATTAACCCATCTGGTTCTATTTACCTTTTTACTTTGATCATTTTTTACAAACTTAACTATTGCTTCACAGTCAGTTCTTACTGTAAATTCTTTATTAAGAAAAATCTTAAACTTTTCTAATGAATAAATTAATGCTTGTATTTCAAAATCAATTGTAGTCCAATTTGTTTTGTTTTGAAAATTACCACTTGAATAAGCGCAAATTTTCTCTTCTTCCTTGGGACTGTATTTGTTTGGTTTACATAGAAGGACTGCTCCCCATCCTTCTTTGCATCCATCTATTTCAATAATTATATAATCTGTAACTAATGATAATTCTAATGGTTTAATGTTTTTAACTGCTTTTTTAATTTCTTTAACTAGTTTAATATCTTCTTGGTTAAAATACCTTTGACCATTTTTAGTGGTTTTACCATATAATGGTCCAACCAATTTTGACAAGTTTGGTATAAATTTTCTAGCATAATTTACTAGACCTAAGAAAGCTTGTATTTGTTTTAAACTTTCAAATTTTTCTGGAAAATTTAAAATTTTTGTAGAAATATGTGGTTGTAATTCTATTTTCCATTTCCAATTTCTAATCCTAAAAAAGAAATTTTTCTTTTAAAAAGTTCCATTTTTCTTTTTGAAACTACTATACCATTTTTCTTTATTTCTTCAAAAACCTGTTGTAGGTGTTTCTCATGTTCCTGCACTGTATTACTTGCAACTAAAATATCATCAATATATACTAAACAAAAATCAAATTTTAAAAATATACTGTCCATAAATCTTTGAAAAATAGAAGGTGCATTTTTTAGTCCAAAACTAAGAACATTCCATTCATATTGTCCTTCTGAACATGTAAAAGCTGTCCATGGTTTAAAACTTTCTTCTAATTTTAACTGATTATATCCTGATTTTAAATCAAATTTTGAAAATACTTTTTTATTTTGTATAAGATTTAACAAACTATCTTTGTTAGGAATATTATATCCGTCATCTATTGTATTATCATTTAATCTTTTATAATTATAAACTATTCTAGCCTTTCCCCTTTTTATTTCGCTGTGATTTCTTACTAGAAAAGCTGTAGATCTATGAGGACTTTCTGATTTTCTAATTAATCCTTGATTTACCATTTCAGGGATTTGTTTTTTAAACTCTTCTTTGTCTAAAGGACTGTATTCTATATTAGCTGTTCTAATTACTATATCAGGATTTTTTAATTTAAATTTACAAACATATTTTACATTTGATTTTGTTATATCTTCTCCTATATATCCTATTTTTTCTAAATGTAATATCATAGGATGGTTTACACTTTTTGTAATATCCTGTCCTTTCTCTATTTCATGACTTAAAAAATCTATTAAAAGTTTTAATGATTCCTTTTCTATAAACTGTTTTTTGTTCTGTGTTTTTAAAAAATCTAATTTCCCTTTATCCCCTCTTTTTTGAACAATTTGTGTTGTATTCATATATCTAAGGGTTGGTATTGTATATAACTGTTTACTTAATGTTATAAAATTCCTTGTAATTGTAACTGCACCATTTAATCCTAATATAAAATTTAATCCTATTACAAAATCTTTTGATTTTATTTCTGGTGGATTAATATTTATTTGTGGCATTTCATATTTTATACTATAATTGTTTGCAAAATCTAAGAAACTGTATTCCTACTGGTTCTAAACAATGTGTAATAGCTATTAACCTATCTTCTATTGTTCTTGTACTCAATTCATACGATAATTTTTTATGATATTCTATAGGTACTAAACTATGTGAAATTAAGCTCTTTGTAGCTCCTGTATCAACTAATGCTGTTAAATCTAAATATTTATTATTATCTAACCATAAACGACATTGTATATTTATCATGTTTGTTGATCCTTGTGTTTGTATATAGGTTTGATCATCTGGTTTTTGTAGAGCCATTTTACCTATTTCTTCTATTTGACTTAATCTTTCAAGTTCTTCTATTTTATTTTCTAAATTTTTTATTTTTAAACTATGTAATTCTATTGTTAATTCCAATTTATCTATCCTTTCATTTTCATTATTCTCAGAATTTGTTTTCACTTTTGATGTTGTAGCTATATCTTTATCATAAATTTCTTTAAGACATTTAAAACAAATTTCTTTAAAACATTTATTACATTGTGATCTTTTTTCTATACTAGGGTAATATCCACAACTATAACATCTTATATGATTATTTCCTTTATTTTGTTTCCAATCATGTTCACAAATTTCTTCTGTATTCATGTATGTATATGTTACTTTTGCTGTTGGATTTTCTTCTTCACTGTAAATACTATATACTGATTCATTATCAGATTCATCATCTGTTTTTAGAGCTTCTATTTCATAATCTTGTAATTGTTCTACTAAATTAGCTCTTTCCATATTTTTTCTTTTATTTGGACAATTATTAGCTAAATGTGTTGTTTCTCCACAAGTGTAACATCTACATTTTCGTGATTGTGGTTTTTTAACATATTTATTTGTATTATAATGTTTTCTATAATTTCTATCATATGTTGTGCTTTTTCGTATCTTTTTCTTTTTATCATAAACTCCATATGCTTGTGGTGTATAAATTGTTGTTTTACAAAATGCATAAGCATTTCTTTTTAATTGTTCTTGTAATGCTACTTCTTTACATTTTTCTTCTAGTATACCAAATGTATAAGTTATTCTTGGTCCTATTCCTAAATTCTGTTGTGTACCATAATTTGTTTTCCATGCTTCATGTATAGATTTTCCTAAATCTCCTGGTAATTTTATAAAATATTTATCACATAAATTATCATCCATGGCTTTTCCTGTTTGTGATAATAATCTTGTAAAATCTAATGTAAATTCATTTATATATTTCATATTTGCTATACTTAATTGTTCTAAATTTCTAATGGCTGTATCTTGTATTAAAGAATTATTTTTTGCTGGATCAACTCCTAATATAAGTGTTCTAATCTGTGATGTAAAATTATAAGGATTATCTCCTAATGCTTTAAGATTATTAATCTCTTCTGGATTTTGTGTTTTCTTACTTTGCCATATTCCTAATGCTATTGGTCCTAATGTAGTTTCTAAATATGAAAACATATCCATACTATCTTTTTTATTTGTTTCCCATAATCTTACTACATTTTGTTCCCATGTTAAGACTTCATCTATCCATAACTGTGGTTTTTGTTGCTCTAACATTAACATATTTCCACTGTATATTTGTCCTATAGGCATTCTTCTTCCTTTTCCTATAACATTAGACTCTTGTTGATAATTAACTGTTGGTTGTGTCCATGGTTCTCTACCATGACTTTCGTGTGACCACTATATCCTTCTCCCCATTCTATTTTTGGTCTTTTTAAGGGATTGGATGTATTAAACATAAAACTTTGTTCCTGTTTATAAAAATCTGATAGCATTACCTCTCTTTTCATAATTCCTTCTACTAATGGTAAATTATAATATTCTTGTAATTTATTATAACTTTGTTCATAATCTAATCCTAATTCTGTTATACATTCCATAATCATATCATCTACTTCTTCTTGTATATTTATTTCTGTAAACTTTCGATCTATAATTTGTTCTATTGTTTTATTTGTTTCTTCTACTTTAAAACAATCTATTGATTCTTCTTCATAATCTAATAATGTATAATCCATTGTTTCTTCTTCTTCAAATTTTAAAAAATTTATATCTATTTCATCTTCCTCATTATCTGTATCATATGTAGAAAATATTTCATCTTTATTTTCTTCCTCAATATTCATAAAATGATATTCTTCATTATTGTTTTTCTCTGTTTGTTTTTCTTTAAAATCAACGTATCTTAATTTTTGTTTTCCATCAGTTTCTTCATATATGTAACTTTTCTTAGGTACTAAAACTGTATTTTCTTCTTTTTCTTGTAAATTATTTAAATCCCACTCTAATCCAGTTAATTGTTCTGGATCAATTTTTATAGGTTCTATCATTTGTATAGATTTTGATGCAATTGTTTTTACTATACCTTCTATATTTACTTTATATTGCATTCCTGAACTATTACTAGCTCTTCCTAATACTCCTATACTTACTACTAAATTATTTCCTTCATATTCTTCATATCCTTTTGTTTGTAAAGCTATTTTTATATTTTGTAAATCTTTAATATATTTTAATATATCTGGTGTACAATAAAATATAGCTATGTTTTGACTTAAATCTACTTCCATTCCTGAAATTATAGCTTTTTTCATATCTGATTTCCAACTTTTATCTAATATTAAGGCTAATAATTTTGTTCCTAAATTTTTTCTTCCTAATGCTTTAATTCCTATTATTATTAACCCTGTGTGTACAAAATGTTTATTTTGTTTTTTAATTTTTTCTATAGTATCTGGTGACAAAAGATCTAGGGTTACTGTATTATCTACTACCCTTAAACTTTCTTCTCTACTACTTCTTATAAGAGTTGTGTTTATATTAAATATTCCTGTATGATATAATATCCTTGGATTTAATATGTCTAATTGATGTTGATTATATAATTCTAAATTTCTGTCTAAATCTATTTCTTCTTCTAGTTGTATTATATGTCTGTTACTATTAGATCCTAATCCTCTTCTAACTATCCTGTTTAAAAAACTGTCTGATGTTATACTATCATTTATATTACTTGTAGAATTCCTAGCTTCCTGTATAGTTCTACTTCTTCCTAAAAATGATTATTCATTTTCTTGGTTGGCAATGTGTATACGGAGTAGGTTTTTTCTCTATTTTTAGCTTTTGTAACGTTTCTGTCAGTTTTTCAACTTCTAAAGATATATTATTTATACTTTTTCCTCCTAGTGTATTAGACTGATTTTTTATATAATCTAGATTTTGTGATAATTTTTTAATTTCTACTGTTAAATTTTCTATTATTTGTTTATTATTTATAGCTTCTTGTTGTAAACTAATACTTAGATTTATAAGTAAATCTACTAAAGTATTAAACTGTGAGTTATTTGTATGTAAAGTATGTTCACAAGGGTCTTTAATATTACAGACTAAAGTAAAATTATCTGTTGTAAAAGGTTTTCGATGAGCTTTTTCAGAAAATTCTAAATTTAAAAACTCTAAACGTTTGATCGTTTGAGAAGTACCAATGATTAATAAATTCCAACTCTCTTTAGCTTTTATCCCTTATTCCAAATTTTTCTTAAAATATATTCTTATATTCCAACTATTAAAGAAGAATAATAATATACAAATTAACTTATCAAACGATTTCTATATATATTTTCATATAACTTATCACGTTCATATATATAATACATTAAATGATATTCATCTATATAATCTAACCAATCTCTT
Organism: Helianthus tuberosus; assembly: GCA_030545235.1. Classification (NCBI taxonomy): domain Eukaryota; kingdom Viridiplantae; phylum Streptophyta; class Magnoliopsida; order Asterales; family Asteraceae; genus Helianthus; species Helianthus tuberosus. Next base: position 38,941,439 of record CM060371.1, on the reverse strand, counting down.
GAATCTAAATCATAGATTAATATATCATATCTTTTTAATCTATTTAAAAGATGTTTAATATAAAAACTAGTAGTCATAATATAAAATCCTTTCGTCTATAATGTTATCAAAGCAACTATCTTTCCCACAATCTTCACCTAAGAGAGTTTCCCAAAAACATAGGCTTAACATGCCATAAAAGGGACTTGTCTTAGTCTTTTAGATTTTAAGAAAGCCTTTGCTCTGATACCATCAGAGAGGGTGGTGAAACTTGAGAATTAAAACTTTAAAAATAAAATGAAAATGAAAATGAAAATTTAAAAATAAGAATAAAGCTAGACTTACGGTGATGAGAGGATTTGATGGAGATATGCACAGCGGATTATGATGGATGAGAGTATTCACAGCGGAGTAGATGGTTGCAGAAAGTGTTTTTTTTTTTTTTATGTGTGTTGGAATATAGTATGAAGAACTGGGAAAAAGTTGGAATATTAAGGGAGTGGAGCTAAAGAGATATGAAGAGAGTTTTAGTGTGCCATTGAAGTAGTAATATTATTGCTCTTAATGGTTACTCGTATCTTACAACGATTTACAATGCCCAATATATAGGCAATAATAGATCATTAAAGTCTTATATCTTACTAACCTAGTCTATAAAAATAGATGGCAAATTTTTTCAACAAAGTCTAAAGTAAAGAAAATAAACGACAAAAATTAGGTGTGAAATTCTGAACATCTTTCAACAACTTTCTGTGAATTATTGGACCATGAAACGTCATGGCTTTCGTCATGTGTTTTGTCTTGTGTCTTCTGGCGTCATCTCTTGCGTCATGTCTTCTAGAAATCTCTGTGTGTACTGTCTATCGACTGTGGGCTTGAACAGTCCTGTTCATTATCTTGTTCTTCGTCTTGGAAATCTTCTAGGTTAAAGATGTGTTGTAATTTTAGAGTATCTCCTTCCCCTGCAAAGGGTAATAGCATACTCCAATTTATTTTTGTGTAGATTTGTATATAGTGTCCTTCACCTATTAATTTGAAATTTTCCCAAGAAAAATGGTCTGGAATTTCTGGGGTCTTTTGATGTTTTGTGATAAACTGTTGAAAATCATATATATATATATATATATATATATATATATATATATATATATATAAGTGCACGTATGAATGACCTGTTTCCTGAAGCTTGGTTTTAGAAATCTTACCGATTTAGATGCTCTCCCGATGTTCGTAACTTACAAGATATGATGTTGATGCTCAAACCTTCGTTTCATTCCTCGGCCGCTTGTAGCGAGATTTCCTCCTCTTCATCCTCAATAAATCCTTGATAGAGCTTTAGCCGTTGGCCATTGACTTTGAATGGGATTCAATTCCGAGATTTAATTTCAATTGCACCGTGTGGAAAAATGTGGGTGATGGAAAAAGGTCCTGACCACCTAGACTTTAATGTACCAGGAAATAATCGAATTCGTGAATTAAATATTAGAACTTGATCTCCTACCCGAAATTCATTAGGTTTAATGTGTTTATCATGCAAATTTTTCATTCTTTCCTTATAAATTTCGGAGTTAGAGTATGCGTATTTCTTAACTCGTCTAATTCATTCAATTAAAAAAATTGATTTTTACCGGCAATTTCTAAGTCTAAGTTTACATTTTTAATTGCCCAGTAGGCTTTGTGTGCTATTTCTACCGGCAAATGACAACTTTTTCCATTGACAAGCTTGTATGGGGTTGTACCTGTGACACCCGACTTTTCAGGCCGTATCGTATAATTGTAACACGTGTTGTGAATAGGTAAAAGGCTGTATTTGACTGATTATGATGTTTTTATGTGGAATTTAATGAGTTGGTAAAAATTATGTTGGCAACGATAAAAATTTACGCTTATCGTGTAACGGATAAAATGCGAAACGAACGTCGGTGACCACCCGATCGGTGTTAAAATCCTAAAAATAGTCAGTTATGATTTTAATAGTAATTTTAACTATATTCGAGAGGAAAAATAAATTAAAACGCTAAGAAACTCTATTTTTCGAGTATAAGCGCGTACCGCGCGATGCAGCGCGTAAACCGACAAAATACTGTCAACACTGCCTGTCAAGGCAATTGATAACCATTTTAATAATAATTTGATGAGTTTATTACTTTAGAATGATAAAAATAAATAAAAACGCATAAATCCCTATTTTTGTGATTTTAAACGCGTACCGCCAAATACCGGCAACGTAGCCAGTCCAAGCAAACAAAATATTGTTCAATAATATTTTGGTGAGTTTATTTTATAAAGCGTTAAAAATAATTTAAAACTCACTAAAACGGGTTAAAACGCTAGATAAAATACCCGGTATCCAGTAAAATACCAGTTTTTAATCTATATTGTACATATATATGGGTGTATGTATCGTATATATACATGAGAGAAGGGACAAGTGGCTGATTTAAGGCAGTCCATATTCTCACCTCTTCATGCATGTATGACATGTGTGTTCTTGAGAAGATAAATGATGATTACTTCTCATATATTGTGCCAAACTCTTCACAATTTCAAGAAAGCAAAATCAAAACAATCTCTCACTCCCTCTCTCTTGTTCACGGCTGCACACACACTACACACACCAAAATTCAAAATTTCAACCAAGTTCTTGGATGTTCATACTCATTACAAGGTGTTTATGAGTCCAAATGGTGATCTAGAAGTGATTTCAAGGTGTTTCAAGCCACAATCAAGTCCAATATCACCAAATTTTACTAAAAAAAATCATTTAAGAACTTGAAGGTATAAAAATTATTTTAAAAACTTTGTTTTTGATTCTTGATGTTCTTGATAATGATAGAAGTTTCTCTTGTTCTTGAGTTTGATCACAAACATGAAAACTAAAAACAAATGGGTTTTTGAATGAAATAAAATGGGTGTATATATGTATATGTGGCCGTGAGTGTGTATGTATGTGTAGGTGATTGTGTTTTGATTTTTATTAAAAGAATCTTGATTAACATGATTACTTGAAAAGTAGGATGCATGTAAGAACACTAGCATTTATGTATGAATGAAAATGTGATGATGGATGATATATGCTGTGTTATGTAAAAACATGATATTAAGGTGTTCTTGAGTATGATTAGAACATGAATGTTGATGATGATGATGTTATATGGATGCAATAGATGCATTTACTTGAACATCCATGATGAATGAAGGTCATGAAATGATGAGTTGAACATGATTTGATAAAAATGATATTTAATCAGATTATAAACATTAAAATATGATTATTTTGAAGTATTCAATGATATAAAACTTTGACATAAGGTTTACTAGCTTTGCATGTTATACATGAAGCTTAGAAACTTGTAAAATAGGTGAAATAATGTGTTTTGTGTATGCTTTAGTAAAAATTAGTTTTGAGCAGATTATAAACACTAAAATAAATTTATTTTAAAGTGTTTAGTGACATATAACTTTGTCATAATGTTTGCTAGCTTTGCATGTTGCACTTAGTGCATTAAAAGTTGTAAAATATGTGAAATCGCATGATTTATATAACTTACACAAAAACCGAAATAATCTGATTATAACCACTATTTTAATCAGTAAATAACATGTATTGTGTTAAAATATCAAGTCGTTTCGATTTGGGATGATTATAGTAACGTTTAACGCAAAACTATGCGTTAAAACGGTCAAAAATCGGCTTTTCAAGTGATTTTTATAAAACTGATTTAAATCAGTAAGTAAACTGATATTTTTAGTTTAAAAAATAATTATTTTAACTAATTTTAAGTTTACTTGGTGTTTGGTTAGTCATACGTGACCTCCGACGCCCGAAAACGTTACCGAATCGCTAAAATACGCATTTTCTAAGTACACTAGTATGGGTAAAATTTTGGGTAAACATTATGTGTTAAAATGTGTTATGTGATTTAAACATGAGAATGTGAAAATATGTTAAGTTTTGACATGATTTTAAATATTGGATTATGCATATATATATTTGTACGTTTTGTGCGGTAGAAACGGTAAAAATCGCGTTCAGAGTGTAACTTATTTGTTGAGCATGACATTTGATACATATGAGATATTTTATGTATATTTGCTTTAAAAATGACAAAATAGTCAAGTTAACAAGATTTCGTGTGTTTCGATGATAATTTATGTGAACGTTTATGTATATATATTACGACGCGCAAATCGTAGATATATTGCATATAAACGGGAGTGTTAACGGGTTTACACAATAATGGTCACCAATAAAATTGTTTAAGTGCAAAAATCATAAAAATATATATATATATATAGGGAGAAGATCATGCGAGAACCACCTCTTATTGCGAGAACCAATGTGAACACAACCAAAAATGCCTAAAAATAGCTAAAAATCACACAAATTGGGGTTTAGTTTTTAGCATTTTAGCTTGGGGTGGGGGGGGGGTTTAGGTTTTTGGGGGGTGGGGGAGGGGGGTTTAGGTTTTTTTTTTTTGGGGGGGGGGGGTTAGGTTTTTTTTTTGGGGGGGGGGGAGGTTGGGGGGGGGGGGTTAGGTTTTTTTAGCTATTTTAGGTTGTGTTCACATTGGTTCTCATGGTTCTCACAATAAATGGAGTTCTCGCATGAGCCCCTGCCTATATATATATATATATATATATATATATTAACGTGCCAAGATAATAAAAAATGACAACTTTTCGAGAAAATCTCAAAGTTATGTGATAATTCTAAGAAACGGAGAAACTTAGAATTTTTGTGTTAAATGTATATTGATTCAGAATTGTTCCTATATTAAGACGTATATAATCAATCTCTGGGATTGCGATATTAAAATACGCACCCAAAGGCGAATGTCACTAAACCCCTCTTTTTACTGCTTTGTACATGTTTTGGGGGTAGAACACGTCGTTAAAAGGGTTTAATAATGTTTTCGAAATAAAACATACCTTTTAATATAAAATATATATTTTCGCTGAAAATATATGAGGTTTGATAAGTTAGACGTTTCGAAGTAAAACGTTTTTGATAAATAAATGTTGGACATTGGGATGGTACGGTGTTTCCAAGGTGAAACAGACCGTAAAGTTGGGACGGATGTCGGCCTGGGTCTCGAGTGATGGAGATTCAGGGGATTCGTGCAACTACGTGTATTAAATTGTCATATTAGTATGATATATATATATATATATATATATATATTGTAAGTGAGGCAGACATCATATTGTTCTTCGAGAAAGAACCCTGCACCCATGATGTCGTTTAATCAGTTAAGTATTGCACGCGATGAATTGTTGGTAGATCTATCGGGTTGACAACCCCGTCGTGACCGGTCGCCCCGTGTCAATGTCAAACGATGAATTAATATTCTGTTTATTGTCTAGCTTTGATTATCCCTGCATGGTTAATATATAGTTCGTATCGTCTAGCTAACATACGAGTCTGAAAACTGACGCTATAATTTAATATACAAAACCTGGGCAATATATATTACAGTTGTCGGATCGATGAACCGGCGGAAGGCCCATGGATTTTATTAAGAAAGTAAAATGGACTTTCTAAGAATTAAATGGATGTTTTTAAATAAACACCTAAACAGAAAGTTTTCCTTGGAATAAAATATGTTAGTAAACGAATAAGTGAACTCACCTTCCTTTGTGTTGACACTTGATTTTTAACGTGTTCTACAGGTACTTGAGTTCAGCTTCGGGAATTATGGCGTATCTTGTGGTTGTCGATGCATGTTTTGTCACTTAAAATGTTGGACTGACTTTTAAACTTTCTGGGACTATTGTAATAAGATCCGTAAGGATCAAAGACTAATTTATCATGTCATGGTGATGTCGTGTTTTGGGACATTAAGATTAAAATCTATGTTTTAAATAAGAAATATTGTCCAACACTATAATGCATCAAACATCAAGATAGAAATGGGCACCAGCTTCCGTCACCACTACATTTTATATTCCTCTGCGACGCTTTTGGGGTGTGACAGAAGTTGGTATCAGAGCCATTGGTTGTTAGCGAACTAGATGTTTTTGGAGGAAAACACTAGACTTCAACCAAAGAATTTTGAGATTTAAAGTCCAAAATTCTCGAAGCCAAGATTTTTAAATAAATGTGGAAATTTTATCATGTATGAAAACCCTTACGTGTTTATGTGCATACGTGATTTTCAGTTTATTTAGGCCTTATGTGTTACTATTCACGTTGATCACACACTTACTTTGTACGGTTACGATATGTCACATCTCGGCCTATAGAGCCATTAGTAGTTCTGCTCACTGATATTGTCAAGCCTACACTTGAGATTCCTTCGCCCGTCGTTACAGAATCGTCTATTCCGTTATTCGAGTCACATGTTTTGCTACACCTCTTTTAAGTCTACACTCGTCGTAGGAAGAGGACTCGACCCATTACAGAGATCGCATCGACTTCGAGATTTGAGATAGCGTCCACTATGAAGAGGTAGAAATGGGTTTGGGTCAATTGCTCTCACTGTGATCGTCAGTTCACCACGTTACGCGGAGGCATGGAGACGATAAAGGACTTAGAGAGATAGATGGACTGTTATGATGAATTAGAAGAGCTTGTTAGGAAGATGTTGGACTTCCAGGGATTGAAGTGTTTGTTGTTGGTTGTTTCGGTTGTTTGTTTTGTATGCCTCATTTGATGAACCCTAATTATGGCTTGCATGCCAAATTTTCAGATATTTAGGAGGAAATTTCATATAGACTTGTTACGGGTGTTGATGCAGACATGCCGAATTTTGATTAGTCTTAGTACTAAAAACAGGCTTTGTAAATTTCTAGTAAAAATATCAAATGGGTTTCTTTTGGTTTAAAAATTGTTCTCATTAATATGTGGGTCTTATACATGCGCAATGTTTGATCCACTAGCAATTAATGATTGAATTATTTTCGGATATCGTCTTATGTTGATATTATGTTGTAATAATAGAAACGACGAAATGCCGCCAAAAGCGAGACGGGGTTCTGGACTACCTATTACCCCGGAAGAGTTGGCACAACTCATAGCCCAACACATTAATACTGCCATGGAACAGCGCGATGCTAACCAAAATATTGGCCAGGAACGTGGAGTGATGCTAATGGGCATGGTTCTGGTGGGACACAGATCGGAAGCCCTTCGGGTCATATAATGATCGGAAAGTTTTAGTAGTTCCTGTGTTATGATATAATAGGAGCGTAAATCTGATTTTTCATTAACTTTGGGAACAGTACATAGATGTACACCTAAAACAATCCAGGGTTGTAACCCAAGATCATTTACTGGTACCCTATGCAATAACGTGGCAATGGTATGCGTGATGTTGGGCCGTCTTAGCGGATCGACCATTCAAATAATTCCGCATTCCGAGCCTAGATCTGGGGATTCGCGAAAGCGAAAGTCTGAGAGTTCGAGGAAAGATACCGATGAGAAGCGTGATGGGAAACGCAGTTTGAGGATGGCGTATGTGGCCAGTTCTAGCCGTTCTAGAAAGGATAATGCCATGGATGGCAGGAGTAGTTTCGAGAAGAAGACTCACGTGGATGAGCGGAGAAAGTGCACCAGATGTGGTCGGATTGGACATATGACTCGCGAGTGCTATGCTAAAAGTACATCGAAGGGAGATACACTCAAGGGATGATTACGAGTGTGGTGAGCAAGGACATCTCGAGAGAGATTGCCCGAAACCGAAGGGACAGGATGCTGTGGGTAAAGCTGATGAGGCGAGTGCTGGGAGGGCACGTGAGAATCCTGCTACTATTACTGGTATGTTTCGAATCAAAAACTAATCTATGTTCATACTTTTAATACCAAAGCTGACTTAAGTTTTGTTCGAGAAACTTTGAACCATTTTTTTGTTCACCTACAAATAAGCTGAGTATAAAGTGCCCGATAGAACTAGCAATTGGTAAGTTGATGGAAACTAGTGAGGTCGCTTGCGGTTGTAGTATTTATTTAGGTGATCGTAGTTCTAGTGTTGGTATATTTCCAGTGGAGCTGGGAAGCTTTGACGTAAATGCGAGGATGGATTGATTATCCAAGAGCGAAGTGGGGACTGTCGCTGGAAGAAGCTAGCTAGGATATCTCGTCCTGATGATGGTAGTTGTTCACGAAGACCGACCGAGTCGAGTGTCAAGATTCGAGTGTTGAGTGTTGATAGTTGAGAGTCTTCAGTGTTGGGAGGATGCTCAATTTGTTGTGAAAAGGCTATCATGCGTTCTTTGTTAACGTGGTGATACAAAAGCCGAATGTAGGAATACCTGAGAGATTCTTATTGTTCGCAATTATCCAGAAGTTTTCCTAAAAAGACTTACATGGATTTTCCCCTGCGAGACAGATCGAATTCTGAATCGATCTGGTACCCAGTGCTGCACCAATTGCAAAATCTCCTTATAGATTAAGCACCGTAGGGAATGAAGGAAATGTCAAATCAGCTTCAAGAGCTACTGGACAAAGGTTTCATTCGATCCAGCTTTTCGCTTTGAGGTGCATCTATTTTGTTGTGAGAAGGAAGGATGGATCCTTCAAGATGTGTGTTGATTTCAGAGAATTGAACAAGTTGACTATCAAGAATCGGTACCCTTTACCGAGGATTGACGATTTGTTAAATCAAGCCATAGGGATCCAGCTGCTACACGAAGATCGATCTACGATCAAGGTATCATCAGTTGAAGGTTGCTGACGAAGATATGCTGAGGACTGCTTTTCGAACATGATATGGCCATTACGAGTTATTAGTCATGCCTTTTGACTAAACTAATGCGCCATTTATATTCATGGATCTCATGAACAGGGTATGGAAACCCTAATCGAATAAATTCGTGGTAATACTCATCGATGACATACATGCCTATGTACGAACCAAGGGGAATCATGAGTAACGTTTGAAGTTAACCATGGAGTTGGTAAAGATGAGGAGCGCCAAAGACTCCGTCGGAAGTACGACAATTCATAGGACTTGCTGGATGCTATCGAAGATTTATTAAGAATTTCCCTAAATTAGTGCAGCCTTCGACACTAATAACCCCGAAAAGGGAAAAGGGGAATTGATTGGGCAGAAAAGTGAGAGGAAGCTTTTCAAACCCTTGAAAGAAAAGTTGGAAGCATGTATGTTGGACTCTGAAGTAAATTAAGATACTCGCATGCCCTTGGCAGAGTTATCTTACAATAATAATTAACACGCTAGTATCTATGTTGCTCCATTTGAAGCCTTGCATGGATGGAAGTGTTGATCACCATTTTATTGAGCTAACATGACTAAGGACAATTAACCAGACCTTAGTTTATCTAGGAAACCAGCGACAGGATTTGCCTGGATCGAGGGAAGGTAAAAAGTCGCCAATTGATCGACAGAAGGAATACATAGACAATTGAAGGAACTATTGTGATTCCAGATTGAAGATTCGGTTCTGTTAAAGGAGTTATACTGCAGAGATGCTATTAGGTTTAGCAGAGAAAAGAAGAGCTGAGCCACAATGATTAGGTCCTTTCAAGAGCCCATCTTGAGTTGGATCAGTCGCTTATAGGCTCAAGCTACCATAAGGATGGAGTAGTGTACATTATTTATCGTTTAGGTTCAATTGAGAAAGTGTATAATGGATAATACACTGATTTTGTTCTTTATAGAGATTTGTTTGGAAGATAAACGGAAGTTTATCGAAGTACCGTAGAAGCAGTACGTATAGCTAGAAGAGTTATGCTAATACCCAGACAGGCGAATTACAGCATTCTAGTCGTGTATGCGATTTATTGATTTGGCGATTTATGGATATCTCGAATGCAAGAAGGAAGAAAGACGAGTTTATGAGATTTGATTCTTTCGAGAGCCCATCTCGAGTTGGATCAATAGGGTGTAAACTCAGACTATCTTAGGTACGGGGTAATGTATATGTAAATATACGTATGTAGAACCCGAATGGGTGGAATTTTGACTTAATCTTCTTGACTAAGTGCCTATGAATGTTGGACCTTGGAAAGGGCGGAGAGCGTTGAGATGTGAGATTAGGAATTAAGGATGTGTGTAATATAGGTCTACGAAGATTCTTCGTAAGAATCAAAGTTTCTCGCAGAAACTACAAGACCTGTAGAGTAAAATTTCGGGGACGAAATTTCCTAAACAGGGGGAGACTGTGACACCCGGCTTTTCAGGCCGTACCGTACAATTATAACACGTGTTGTGAATAGGTAAAAGACTGTATTTGACTGATTATGATGTTTTTATGTGGAATTTAATGAGTTGGTAAATTTAAACGTTGGTAAAAATTATGTTGGCAACGATAAAAATTTACGCTTATCGCGTAACGGATAAAATGCGAAACGAACGTCGGTGACCACCCGATCAGTGTTAAAATCCTAAAAATAGTCAGTTATGATTTGAATAGTAATTTTAACCATATTCGTGAGGAAAAATAAATTAAAACGCTAAGAAACTCTATTTTTTGAGTTTAAGCGCGTACCGCGCGATGCAGCGCGTAAACCGACAAAATACTGTCAACACAGCTTGTCAAGGCAACTGATAATCATTTTAATAATAATTTGATGAGTTTATTACTTTAGAATGATAAAAATAAATAAAACACATAAATCCCTATTTTTTGCGATTTTAAACGCGTACCGCGCAGTACAGCGCGCATACTGCCAAATACCGGCAACGTAGCCAGTCCAGGCAAACAAAATATTGTTCAATAATATTTTGGTGAGTTTATTTTTATAAAGCGTTAAAAATAATTTAAAACGCACTAAAACGGGTTAAAACGCTAGATAAAATACCCGGTATCTAGTAAAATACCAGTTTTTAATCTATATTGTATATATATATATGGGTGTATGTATCGTATATATACATGAGAGAAGGGATAAGTGGCTGATTTAAGGCAGCCCATATTCTCACCTCTTCATGCATGTATGACATGTGTGTTCTTGAGAAGATAAATAATGATTACTTCTCATATATTGTGCCAAACTCTTCACAATTTCAAGAAAGCAAACTCAAAACAATCTCTCACTCCCTCTCTCTTGGTCACGGCTACACACACACTACACACACCAAAATTCGAAATTTCAACCAGGTTGTTGGATGTCCATACTCATTACAAGGTGTTATGAGTCCAAATGGTGATCTAGAAGTGATTTCAAGGTGTTTCAAGCCACAATCAAGTCCAATATCACCAAATTTTACTAAAAAAATCATTTAAGAACTTGAAGGTATAAACATTATTTTAAAAACTTTGTTTTTGATTCTTGATGTTCTTGATAATGATAGAAGTTTCTCTTGTTCTTGAGTTTGATCACAAACTTGAAAACTAAAAACAAATGGGTTTTTGAATGAAATAAAATGGGTGTATATATGTATATGTGGCCGTGAGTGTGTATGTATGTGTAGGTGATTGTGTTTTGATTTTTATTAAAATATTCTTGATTAACATGATTACTTGAAAAGTAGGATGCAGGTAAGAACACTAGCATTTATGTATGAATGAAAATGTGATGATGGATGATATATGTTGTGTTATGTAAAAACATGATATTAAGGTGTTCTTGAGTATGATTAGAACATGAATGTTGATGATGATGTTTTATGGATGCAATAGATGCATTTACTTGAACATGCATGATGAATGAAGGTCATGAAATGATGAGTTGAACATGATTTGATAAAAATGATATTTAATCAGATTATAAACATTAAAATATGATTATTTTGAAGTATTCAATGATATAAAACTTTGACCTAAGGTTTACTAGCTTTGCATGTTATACATGAGGCTTAGAAACTTGTAAAATAGGTGAAATAATGTGTTTTGTGTATGATTTAGTAAAAATTAGTTTTGAGCAGATTATAAACACTAAAATAAAGTTATTTTAAAGTGTTTAGTGACATATAACTTTGTCATAATGTTTGCTAGCTTTGCATGTTGTACTTAGTGCATTAAAAGTTGTAAAATACGTGAAATCGCATGATTTATATAACTTACACAAAAACTGCAAGAATCTGATTATAACCACTATTTTAATCAGTAAATAACATGTATTGTGTTAAAATATCAAGTCGTTTCGAGTTGGGATGATTATAGTAACGTTTAACGCAAAACTATGCGTTAAAACGGTCAAAAATCGGCTTTTCAAGTGATTTTTATAAAAAGGATTTAAATCAGTAAGTAAACTGATATTTTTAGTTTAAAAATAAGTATTTTAACTAATTTTAAGTTTACTTGGTGTTTGGTTAGTCATACGTGACTTCCGATGCCCGAAAACGTTACCGAATCGCTAAAATACACATTTTCTAAGTACACTAGTATGGGTACAATTTTGGGTAAACATTATGTGTTAAAATGTGTTATGTGATTTAAACATGAGAATGTGAAAATATGTTAAGTTTTGACATGATTTTAAAGATTGGATTATGCATATATATATTTGTACGTTTTGTGCGGTAGAAACGGTAAAAATCACGTTAAGTGTGTAACTCCTTTGTCGAGCATGAAATTTGATACATATGAGATATTTTATGTATATTTGCTTTAAAAATGACAAAATAGATAAGTTAACAAGATTTCTTGTGTTTCGATGATAATTTATGTGAACGTTTATGTATATATATTACGACGAGCAAATCGTAGATATATTGCATATAAACGGGAGTGTTAACGGGTTTACACAATAATGGTCACCAATGAAATTGTTCAAGTCGCAAAAATCATAAAAATAAATATATATGTATATGGACTCATATATATATATATAGATATATATTAACGTGCCAACATAATAAAAAATGATAACTTTTCGAGAAAATCTCAAAGTTATGTGATAATTCTAAGAAACGGAGAAACTTAGGACTTTTGTGTTAAATGTATATTGATTCAGAATTGTTCCTATATTAGGACGTATATAATCAATCTCTGGGATTGCGATATTAAAATACGCACCCAAAGGTGAGTGTCACTAAACCCCTCTTTTTACTGCTTTGTACATATTTTGGGGGTAGAACACGTCGTTAAAAGGGTTTAATAATGTTTTCGAAATAAAACATACCTTTTAATATAAAATATATATTTGCGCTGAAAATATATGAGGTTTGATAAGTTACACGTTTCGAAGTAAAACGTTTTTGATGAATAAATGTTGGACATTGGGATGGTACGGTGTTTCCGAGGCGAAACAGACCATAAAGTTGGGACGGATGCCGGCCTGGGTCTCGAGTGATGGAGATTCAGGGGATTCGTGCAACTACGTGTATTAAATTGTCATATTAGTAGGATATATATATTGTACGTGAGGCAGACATCATATTGTTCTTCGAGAAAGAACCATGCGCCCATAATGTCGTTTAATTAGTTAAGTATTGCACGCGATGAATTGTTGGTAGATCTATCGGGTTGACAACCCCATCGTGACCGGTCTCCCCGTGTCAATGTCAAATGACGAATTAATATTCTGTTTATTGTCTAGCTTTGATTATCCCTGCATGGTTAATATATAGTTCGTATCGTCTAGCTAATTTATCAGCCCATTCCTTTTTATTTTGTTTATTGTCTAGATAGAAATGGGCACCAGCTTCCGTCACCACTACGTTTTATATTCCGCTGCGACGTTTTTGGGGTGTGACAGTACCTATTGTTGTTTTATATGCAGTTCAAAAAGCCCATAAAGCGTCATCTAATTTATCAGCCCATTCCTTTTTATTTAACCCTACAGGTTTTTTCAAGTATTCTTTTTAAACCTCGATTAGTCACTTTGGCTTGTCCGTTTGTTTGAGGGTGATATGCTATTGAGGCCCGGTGATAGACCCCATATCTTGTTAAAAAAAATTCAAGTTGATGGTTACAAAAATGGGTACCTCTATCACTTATTAATGCTTTTGGAGTTCCAAAGCGAGAGAATAATCGTTTCAGAAATCTTACCACAACCCTTCTATCGTTTGTTGGAAGTGCCTCGGCCTCGGCCCATTTAGACAAGTAATCTACCGCCACAAGTATATATTTGTTTCCTTTTGACGGTGGGAAAGGTCCCATAAAGTCGAGTCCCCACACATCAAAGATTTCACAAACAAGAATGCCATTTTGTGGCATTTCATTTTTGGAAAAAATATTACCTGATCTTTGGCAAGCGTCACATGTCTTGATAAGACTTTGAGCGTCTTTGTAAATGGTTGGCCAATAAAATCCTGAATGAAATACCTTTCGTGTGGTACTAGCGGCACCATGATGTCCTCCGTATGGACCTTCATGACAATGGCGGAGAGTTCTTCTTGCTTCACTACCATGTACGCATCGACGGATTAGTTGGTCAGCACACATTTTGAAAAGATAAGGATCTTCCCAAAAATAGTGTTTTACATCGGCAAAGAATTTTTTTCTTTGATGATGTGACCATCCTTTTGCGACTATACCGCTAGCTAAGTAGTTAGCATAGTCGGCGTACCATGGCTCTTCTGGGTATTCCACCATTTCTAGGGACTCCATTGGGAATTATTCATTGATTAGCTCGTCCCTAGTTGCCTCCAAAGCTCGGTCTTCCAAGCGGGAATGATGATCTGCCGCGGTGTTTTCTGCTCCTCTTTTGTCTTTTATGTCAATGTCGAATTCTTGGAGGAGTAGAATCCACCAAATCAAACGTGGTTTAGCATCCTGTTTCTTAAAGAGATATCGAATGGCTGCATGGTCTGTATAAACTATCGTTTTAGAAAGAACAAGATAAGAACGAAATTTATTAAAAGCAAATACCTCAGCTAGTAATTCTTTTTCTGTTGTTGTGTAATTTTCTTGTGCATCATTAAGTGTTTTACTAGCATAATAAATTGGGTGAAAATGCTTATCTTTTCGTTGTCCCAAGACAACTCCAACTGCAAAGTCACTTGCATCACACATGATTTCGAAGGGTAATTTCCAATCAGGTACTATCATGATAGGTGCATTGACTAGCATTTCTTTTAGTGTTAGAAATGCTTGGTTGCAATCCTTGTCAAAGATGAAAGGGGCATCTTTTTCAAGTAATTTTGTTAGAGGCCTTGAGATTTTTGACATGTCCTTGATAAATCGCCTATAAAATCCGGCATGCCCATGGAAACTTCTGATAGCTCTAACGGAGGATGGGGATGGTAATCGAGAAATAGTATATATTTTTGCTCGATCAACCTCCATTCCTTCGCTTGAGATTTTATGACCGAGTACTATTCCTTCTGTTACCATGAAATGACATTTTTCCCAGTTAAGGGCGAGGTTAGTTTCCTCACATCGGGATAGCATTCGTTCAAGGTTATCGAGGCATTGGTCGTATGAATCTCCAAAGATAGAAAAGTTGGAAGCATGTATGTTGGACTCTGAAGTAAATTAAGATACTCGCATGCCCTTGGCAGAGTTATCTTACAATAATAATTAACACGCTAGTATCTATGTTGCTCCATTTGAAGCCTTGCATGGATGGAAGTGTTGATCACCATTTTATTGAGCTAACATGACTAAGGACAATTAACCAGACCTTAGTTTATCTAGGAAACCAGCGACAGGATTTGCCTGGATCGAGGGAAGGTAAAAAGTCGCCAATTGATCGACAGAAGGAATACATAGACAATTGAAGGAACTATTGTGATTCCAGATTGAAGATTCGGTTCTGTTAAAGGAGTTATACTGCAGAGATGCTATTAGGTTTAGCAGAGAAAAGAAGAGCTGAGCCACAATGATTAGGTCCTTTCAAGAGCCCATCTTGAGTTGGATCAGTCGCTTATAGGCTCAAGCTACCATAAGGATGGAGTAGTGTACATTATTTATCGTTTAGGTTCAATTGAGAAAGTGTATAATGGATAATACACTGATTTTGTTCTTTATAGAGATTTGTTTGGAAGATAAACGGAAGTTTATCGAAGTACCGTAGAAGCAGTACGTATAGCTAGAAGAGTTATGCTAATACCCAGACAGGCGAATTACAGCATTCTAGTCGTGTATGCGATTTATTGATTTGGCGATTTATGGATATCTCGAATGCAAGAAGGAAGAAAGACGAGTTTATGAGATTTGATTCTTTCGAGAGCCCATCTCGAGTTGGATCAATAGGGTGTAAACTCAGACTATCTTAGGTACGGGGTAATGTATATGTAAATATACGTATGTAGAACCCGAATGGGTGGAATTTTGACTTAATCTTCTTGACTAAGTGCCTATGAATGTTGGACCTTGGAAAGGGCGGAGAGCGTTGAGATGTGAGATTAGGAATTAAGGATGTGTGTAATATAGGTCTACGAAGATTCTTCGTAAGAATCAAAGTTTCTCGCAGAAACTACAAGACCTGTAGAGTAAAATTTCGGGGACGAAATTTCCTAAACAGGGGGAGACTGTGACACCCGGCTTTTCAGGCCGTACCGTACAATTATAACACGTGTTGTGAATAGGTAAAAGACTGTATTTGACTGATTATGATGTTTTTATGTGGAATTTAATGAGTTGGTAAATTTAAACGTTGGTAAAAATTGTGTTGGCAACGATAAAAATTTACGCTTATCGCGTAACGGATAAAATGCGAAACGAACGTCGGTGACCACCTGATCAGTGTTAAAATCCTAAAAATAGTCAGTTATGATTTGAATAGTAATTTTAACCATATTCGTGAGGAAAAATAAATTAAAACGCTAAGAAACTCTATTTTTCGAGTTTAAGCGCGTACCGCGCGATGCAGCGCGTAAACCGACAAAATACTGTCAACACAGCTTGTCAAGGCAACTGATAATCATTTTAATAATAATTTGATGAGTTTATTACTTTAGAATGATAAAAATAAATAAAACACATAAATCCCTATTTTTTGCGATTTTAAACGCGTACCGCGCAGTACAGCGCGCATACTGCCAAATACCGGCAACGTAGCCAGTCCAGGCAAACAAAATATTGTTCAATAATATTTTGGTGAGTTTATTTTTATAAAGCGTTAAAAATAATTTAAAACGCACTAAAACGGGTTAAAACGCTAGATAAAATACCCGGTATCTAGTAAAATACCAGTTTTTAATCTATATTGTATATATATATATATATATATGGGTGTATGTATCGTATATATACATGAGAGAAGTGATAAGTGGCTGATTTAAGGCAGCCCATATTCTCACCTCTTCATGCATGTATGACATGTGTGTTCTTGAGAAGATAAATAATGATTACTTCTCATATATTGTGCCAAACTCTTCACAATTTCAAGAAAGCAAACTCAAAACAATCTCTCACTCCCTCTCTCTTGGTCACGGCTACACACACACTACACACACCAAAATTCGAAATTTCAACCAGGTTGTTGGATGTTCATACTCATTACAAGGTGTTATGAGTCCAAATGGTGATCTAGAAGTGATTTCAAGGTGTTTCAAGCCACAATCAAGTCCAATATCACCAAATTTTACTAAAAAAATCATTTAAGAACTTGAAGGTATAAACATTATTTTAAAAACTTTGTTTTTGATTCTTGATGTTCTTGATAATGATAGAAGTTTCTCTTGTTCTTGAGTTTGATCACAAACTTGAAAACTAAAAACAAATGGGTTTTTGAATGAAATAAAATGGGTGTATATATGTATATGTGGCCGTGAGTGTGTATGTATGTGTAGGTGATTGTGTTTTGATTTTTATTAAAATATTCTTGATTAACATGATTACTTGAAAAGTAGGATGCAGGTAAGAACACTAGCATTTATGTATGAATGAAAATGTGATGATGGATGATATATGTTGTGTTATGTAAAAACATGATATTAAGGTGTTCTTGAGTATGATTAGAACATGAATGTTGATGATGATGTTTTATGGATGCAATAGATGCATTTACTTGAACATGCATGATGAATGAAGGTCATGAAATGATGAGTTGAACATGATTTTATAAAAATGATATTTAATCAGATTATAAACATTAAAATATGATTATTTTGAAGTATTCAATGATATAAAACTTTGACCTAAGGTTTACTAGCTTTGCATGTTATACATGAGGCTTAGAAACTTGTAAAATAGGTGAAATAATGTGTTTTGTGTATGATTTAGTAAAAATTAGTTTTGAGCAGATTATAAACACTAAAATAAAGTTATTTTAAAGTGTTTAGTGACATATAACTTTGTCATAATGTTTGCTAGCTTTGCATGTTGTACTTAGTGCATTAAAAGTTGTAAAATACGTGAAATCGCATGATTTATATAACTTACACAAAAACTGCAAGAATCTGATTATAACCACTATTTTAATCAGTAAATAACATGTATTGTGTTAAAATATCAAGTCGTTTCGAGTTGGGATGATTATAGTAACGTTTAACGCAAAACTATGCGTTAAAACGGTCAAAAATCGGCTTTTCAAGTGATTTTTATAAAACGGATTTAAATCAGTAAGTAAACTGATATTTTTAGTTTAAAAATAAGTATTTTAACTAATTTTAAGTTTACTTGGTGTTTGGTTAGTCATACGTGACTTCCGATGCCCGAAAACGTTACCGAATCGCTAAAATACGCATTTTCTAAGTACACTAGTATGGGTACAATTTTGGGTAAACATTATGTGTTAAAATGTGTTATGTGATTTAAACATGAGAATGTGAAAATATGTTAAGTTTTGACATGATTTTAAAGATTGGATTATGCATATATATATTTGTACGTTTTGTGCGGTAGAAACGGTAAAAATCACGTTAAGTGTGTAACTCCTTTGTCGAGCATGACATTTGATACATATGAGATATTTTATGTATATTTGCTTTAAAAATGACAAAATAGATAAGTTAACAAGATTTCTTGTGTTTCGATGATAATTTATGTGAACGTTTATGTATATATATTACGACGAGCAAATCGTAGATATATTGCATATAAACGGGAGTGTTAACGGGTTTACACAATAATGGTCACCAATGAAATTGTTCAAGTCGCAAAAATCATAAAAATAAATATATATGTATATGGACTCATATATATATATATAGATATATATTAACGTGCCAACATAATAAAAAATGATAACTTTTCGAGAAAATCTCAAAGTTATGTGATAATTCTAAGAAACGGAGAAACTTAGGACTTTTGTGTTAAATGTATATTGATTCAGAATTGTTCCTATATTAGGACGTATATAATCAATCTCTGGGATTGCGATATTAAAATACGCACCCAAAGGTGAGTGTCACTAAACCCCTCTTTTTACTGCTTTGTACATATTTTGGGGGTAGAACACGTCGTTAAAAGGGTTTAATAATGTTTTCGAAATAAAACATACCTTTTAATATAAAATATATATTTGCGCTGAAAATATATGAGGTTTGATAAGTTACACGTTTCGAAGTAAAACGTTTTTGATGAATAAATGTTGGACATTGGGATGGTACGGTGTTTCCGAGGCGAAACAGACCATAAAGTTGGGACGGATGCCGGCCTGGGTCTCGAGTGATGGAGATTCAGGGGATTCGTGCAACTACGTGTATTAAATTGTCATATTAGTAGGATATATATATTGTACGTGAGGCAGACATCATATTGTTCTTCGAGAAAGAACCCTGCGCCCATAATGTCGTTTAATTAGTTAAGTATTGCACGCGATGAATTGTTGGTAGATCTATCGGGTTGACAACCCCATCGTGACCGGTCTCCCCGTGTCAATGTCAAATGACGAATTAATATTCTGTTTATTGTCTAGCTTTGATTATCCCTGCATGGTTAATATATAGTTCGTATCGTCTAGCTAATTTATCAGCCCATTCCTTTTTATTTTGTTTATTGTCTAGATAGAAATGGGCACCAGCTTCCGTCACCACTACGTTTTATATTCCGCTGCGACGTTTTTGGGGTGTGACAGTACCTATTGTTGTTTTATATGCAGTTCGAAAAGCCCATAAAGCGTCATCTAATTTATCAGCCCATTCCTTTTTATTTAACCCTACAGGTTTTTTCAAGTATTCTTTTTAAACCTCGATTAGTCACTTTGGCTTGTCCGTTTGTTTGAGGGTGATATGCTATTGAGGCCCGGTGATAGACCCCATATCTTGTTAAAAAAATTTCAAGTTGATGGTTACAAAAATGGGTACCTCTATCACTTATTAATGCTTTTGGAGTTCCAAAGCGAGAGAATAATCGTTTCAGAAATCTTACCACAACCCTTCTATCGTTTGTTGGAAGTGCCTCGGCCTCGGCCCATTTAGACAAGTAATCTACCGCCACAAGTATATATTTGTTTCCTTTTGACGGTGGGAAAGGTCCCATAAAGTCGAGTCCCCACACATCAAAGATTTCACAAACAAGAATGCCATTTTGTGGCATTTCATTTTTGGAAAAAATATTACCTGATCTTTGGCAAGCGTCACATGTCTTGATAAGACTTTGAGCGTCTTTGTAAATGGTTGGCCAATAAAATCCTGAATGAAATACCTTTCGTGTGGTACTAGCGGCACCATGATGTCCTCCGTATGGACCTTCATGACAATGGCGGAGAGTTCTTCTTGCTTCACTACCATGTACGCATCGACGGATTAGTTGGTCAGCACACATTTTGAAAAGATAAGGATCTTCCCAAAAATAGTGTTTTACATCGGCAAAGAATTTTTTTCTTTGATGATGTGACCATCCTTTTGCGACTATACCGCTAGCTAAGTAGTTAGCATAGTCGGCGTACCATGGCTCTTCTGGGTATTCCACCATTTCTAGGGACTCCATTGGGAATTATTCATTGATTAGCTCGTCCCTAGTTGCCTCCAAAGCTCGGTCTTCCAAGCGGGAATGATGATCTGCCGCGGTGTTTTCTGCTCCTCTTTTGTCTTTTATGTCAATGTCGAATTCTTGGAGGAGTAGAATCCACCAAATCAAACGTGGTTTAGCATCCTGTTTCTTAAAGAGATATCGAATGGCTGCATGGTCTGTATAAACTATCGTTTTAGAAAGAACAAGATAAGAACGAAATTTATTAAAAGCAAATACCTCAGCTAGTAATTCTTTTTCTGTTGTTGTGTAATTTTCTTGTGCATCATTAAGTGTTTTACTAGCATAATAAATTGGGTGAAAATGCTTATCTTTTCGTTGTCCCAAGACAACTCCAACTGCAAAGTCACTTGCATCACACATGATTTCGAAGGGTAATTTCCAATCAGGTACTATCATGATAGGTGCATTGACTAGCATTTCTTTTAGTGTTAGAAATGCTTGGTTGCAATCCTTGTCAAAGATGAAAGGGGCATCTTTTTCAAGTAATTTTGTTAGAGGCCTTGAGATTTTTGACATGTCCTTGATAAATCGCCTATAAAATCCGGCATGCCCATGGAAACTTCTGATAGCTCTAACGGAGGATGGGGATGGTAATCGAGAAATAGTATCTATTTTTGCTCGATCAACCTCCATTCCTTCGCTTGAGATTTTATGACCGAGTACTATTCCTTCTGTTACCATGAAATGACATTTTTCCCAGTTAAGGGCGAGGTTAGTTTCCTCACATCGGGATAGCATTCGTTCAAGGTTATCGAGGCATTGGTCGTATGAATCTCCAAAGATAGAAAAGTCGTCCATGAAGACTTCCATTGTCTTTTCTATAATGTCATGGAAGATGGTCACCATGCAACGTTGAAAGGTTGCGGGGGCATTACATAGACCAAAGGGCATGCGTCGATAAGCAAAAGTTCCGTAGGGACATATGAATGTTGTCTTTTCTTGGCCTTCGGGTGCTATCAGTATTTGAAAGTAACCTGAAAAACCGTCTAAGAAGCAATAAAATTTGTGACCGGATAATCTTTCTAACATTTGATCAATAGAAGGTAAAGGAAAATGATCTTTCCTTGTTGCCTCATTTAATCGACGATAATCTATGCATACTCTCCATCCTGTGACGGTTCTTATTGGTATTAATTCATTTTTCTCGTTAGTTACTACCGTCATACCTCCTTTTTTTAGGAACTACTTGGACGGGACTTACCCAAGGGCTATCAGAGATTGGGTAAATGAGTCCGGCGTCAAGTAATTTGATGACTTCGTTCTTAACCACTTCTTGGACGTTTGGGTTTACTTTACGTTGTGGTTGTATTACCGATTTACAGTCATCATTCATTAAAATTTTGTGCATGCACATGGAAGGACTTATTCCTTTAATATCTACAAGCTTCCAAGCGATCGCGTTTTTGTGTTTTTTCAAAAGTGTGACTAATTTTTCTTTTTCTACACTAGTTAATTTTGACGAAATAATTACAGGTAATTTACCATCTTTGTCGAGAAAAGCATATTTCAAACCTTTTGGAAGTTCTTTGAGCTCAAGAGGTGGGTCTTTAGGAGACTCCTTATTTGGTTGCTTATTCTGGTCAAGAACCAAAAAGGTTTGTTCTATGGCGACCTCTTCTTCAACAAAGTGGTCAGTTTCTTCCCTTGTATCGGGTGGTTCATCTTCATCTTTAATTAGAGGGTCATCATTGCCGAATGGATATTTCATTAAACGCTCAAGATCGACACTTTTTTTGAATGCCCCTAATTGAATGGGTAGATTGTTATACTTCTGATTTTTCAAAGCTTCGTGAGTCTTCACAAAAGGTCGTCCCAACACTAGCGGAGCATCATCAAGGATGACGAAATCGGTTGGGATTACCAATTGATTGGTTTGAACGAACACATCCTCAACTACCCCTATTGATTTTACCGTTTTCCAATTAGATAGAAAAATGGGTATTTGATGTGGAGAAAAATCACTAATACTTAATTTTTCAAAAATGTAATTTGGCATTATACTAACACAAAGAACTTTATCAATTGTAATATTACTAATAAAAGAATTTTGAAAAAAAACATGGAACCAGTGTAATGTTAATTTCAAATGGATCTTCTTTTATTAGCTTAGTTTGATCATCTGTTAACTTAATGCTTATCATTTCGTCAATTTTAATGCTAGTGTTTAACTCTTTTAAAAACTTAGCATGAGTGGGTACTAAGTAATGATTTTCGAACGAAAGTGACAAGAGATTAATTTCTTTAAAATTAGACTCTTCATGAATTTTAACGTTATCGGACTCACCTTTTTCGTTGTTTAACTCATGTGTCGGTTTTTCACTTACTTGTTCTTTCATTTTTACCTTTTCAACTATCTCTTCTTTATTACAAGTTAATTCTTCCTTTGCGCGGTATTCCTCTTCCCTTGCGCGGGCTTCTTTTATATAGTGCTCGATAGTTTTAAGGTGTTCTATTATCTTTTCGGCTACGGGTGAAATAGTTGGTGGTTCGTCAAAATGAGTTGAATTAGTATCCTCAAAGCTTGAATTCGGAAGTTCGATCCTTGATTCCTCATAATACTCATATAAGGTAGATGATTCATACCATTGTTCCCCATTGTAAGTATATGGTGGATAAGGGTCGTAACTTTGTTCTTCATAATACTCATATGAGGTGGGTTGTTCACGCCATGGTTCCTCATAGTAAGTATATGAAGATTGAGGCTCATATCTTTATTCCTCAAAGTATGAGTATAAAGGCTTGTACCTTGGTTCATTAAAATATGAGTATGAGGGAGAAGGATCATACCTTGGGTCTTCAAATGATGTATATGAAGTTGATGGCTCGTACCTGGGTTCCTCATAGTGGTTGTATGAAGTGGACGGTTCAAAGAGGTCACAATATTGTACCGAATGAGGGTTACCACAAATGGTGCAATAGTCTTCCCTAGAATCATCCTCCTCATAGTGGTAGTTGTAATCTCCTGAGTATTGATCCATAAGAATCACTCAGCAGACCACAACAGAGTCTCGGGACCAGTAAACAAAAATAAAAACGGAAACAAAGGCTGGACACGGCCCGTGTTCAGTGAGCACGGCCTCGTGTTCAGGTTCTGTATCTGCGCGTTTTAATAAAAGCGACTGGTTTTGTGCAGCATGGGGGCGTGTTCAGCGAGCACGACCCCGTGTTCAGACTCGGTATCTGGGAGTTTGTTTTAAAAATATGCAGCACGGCCCCGTGTTCAGTGAACACGGCCCCGTGTCCAATCTACTGTAAATGCAAAAACTAACTAAAATGCAGAAAATGTGCGCGCGATTTAAAAAGTTTTGAAAAACAGATTAGGCCGTCGATTTTAAGCTTTCTTAAAATCCTTGTGTCCCCGGCAGCGGCGCCAAAAACTTGATGTGTGTGGTGTGTTATATAATTTTAGTTATATTTTAAGCCCTTTTTAACACTTTAGTCAAGTTTTAAATTTATAAAACACGATATTTTGCTAACACTAGACACACATATGGGTAAGTGCACCCATCGTGAGCGTAGTATAGCGTTGGTAAGATACCGAGGTCGTCCAAGGACGCAAGAGCTTTTAGTACCGGCTTATCCTCAACGTTTAATCAAATCAAAATTTTAGAAAAGGTTTTAAACATGAAAATAAAAACTAAAAATGCTGAAAAATAAAATAAAAATAAAAACAGATAGACAAGATGAATCACTTGGATCCGACTCGCCTTTAGTGTAACTTTGATGATTTCTGCATTTTTGCACTTTTTAAGAGATTATCTTAGTTATAGTAGTAGGCCCCTCTTTTGAAGGTGACGTTACCCTTAACCCAGTAGTTTGAGTCAGCAAGGATACAATCCTAAAGGGTTGGAATATTGAAAGATAATTAATTAAGTTATTAATGCGTAATCTGGTAGGCCTCTCTTTTGAAGGTGACGTTACCCTCGGCTAAGTGGTTTGAGTCAGCAGGGATACAATCCCAAGTAGCCGGGTTAATGTATTAATAGTAGTTTACATATGAGGGGATCAAGCCATTCGCACCCCCGCCATCCAAGACCAAGGAGGTCCTAGTAAGCTTGACCCAGGTCCTTGCAGGATCTATACACTGAACAAGGCAAGAACCTTACCAAACCAATCCCTTAACCCCCGACCAGGTAGCCAACATATCTCTATATAGACCGTAGAGATATGAATGGTGTAAATCTTTTATTTTATATAGATAGTAAAATAACGCCAAGACACCACAGACAAATGATAAGTAAGTTTCACCTTCAACATAAGAAACTAGTTATTAAACTCATTAATACAAAACCAAAGAAAAAGTGCGAAAAGATTAAAAAACAAAAGTATTACACTAAATTCTTGTCTTCACCAAGTGATGTAAGAGACATAGGCAAACATGCCCTTTGATTGTCAAGAACTCTTACTATCAATCTTGGATCCCGAGACTACTACACACACTCTATGATGGATGATGGATGGTGGTGGTAGATGTGGGTTGTGATGGTGGTGGAGTGTGGGTGAAGTGAGAGAGGTGGTTTTCCAAGGGATGCTTTTGAAGTGAACCAAGCACCTCTATTTATAGCCTGCACAGACGCCCGGACACGGCCCCGTGTCCATTGGGCACGGCCCCGTGTCCATCCACTTTCTCTTTCTTCATTGATTGCACTTTGTCTGCATTAGCTCCACACGCCCCCGTGTCCGCTGGGCACGGCCCCGTGTGCAGAAGCGTATACTATTAAGATTTGCTTGGATTATGCGAATCTTAGCGTTGACCACGCCCCGTGTCGAGATGGGCACGCCCCCGTGTTAGGAATAGAAGCTTCTATAGCTTTGTCCTTTCTGCAGACATCTGGCCACGCCCCCGTGTCCACTGGGCACGGGGCCATGGTCAGCCTTCTGTCTTCTTGTTTTTGCTTGGGAAGATGTTGTCGAGGGGTCGGGCATGCCACGTTTATTCATTTTCTTGTAATTATATTAGATTTTGCTGCATATTTGCTTCTTTTGTTCATTTACGCTCATTTAATCCTGAAAATACAAAAGGAAGACAAAAGCACACTTTTTTCCAACATTAGTACTAAAAAAGGGTTAGTTTTATGCCTCATTTGATGTAATTTATATGTTGCATTTTACACACATCACAAGTTATCGCTAAATGGGTGGAATGAAGCAAAGCTGTGGAATGTGAGGAAGACGAAAACTTGGTGCATGAGCTGAATGTTTTGGATTCGATTATTGAAGAAAGAGATTTCTCAGAAGCGGAACAATGGGTGTATGAGGAAGCCAAAGCGAGGATCAAAGAGTTACAAGCGTTCAAAGACAAAGATCAAAGACAAAAAGCGAGAGTTCGTTGGGCTAAGGAAGGTGACGAAAACTCGAGTTTTTTTCATGGGGTGGTTAATAAAAGAAGAGTGTCGAATTCATTGCCGGGGTTGAATATTAATGGTACATGGGTTACAAAGCCGTCGCTTATGAAGAAATAAGTCCTACGATTTTTCAAGAATAAATTTGTTAAAGAAATGCCTGTTCGGCCTTATTTGGAGTGTAGCTGTCACACCCCCAAAATACCACATGCGGAATCACCGCGGGGCGTGTGACGTACCAGGATCCAAGCCACCAATCACATTGAACTCATAAATATAATTAAATAAAATTTTCATTTATTATAGATAGAAGTGTTACAAAGCATTATTTAACGTTCAGCGGAAGCATAATACATTAATTAAGTAATTCATAAACCAAGTGTGTGAAAGCCATTAGATTCGTCTCGCATTTCCATGTATCTCGACCCATGACCACTCCAGCATCCCAGACAGCAAGTTCCAACAATATGCACCTAAAGACCTGCAAGGCATGTAACAACGAGTCAACAACAAAGTTGAGCGAGTTCACAGTTGGTTGTTTAGTTTTACAAGTCTGTTTTGAAAACCATAAGTTGTTTCGTAAACCACGAGTTAACGAGTATCTTTGTTTCCCAAACCATATCCATAATCAGTGGGGGCTTCCCCATGTGAACCACCAGACCGTTACCATATCAACTACTGACGAAAGTAAGTTGTGCCCTAAGTCAATGTCTATCATCATTGACTATTTGCCATGATCCATTAGTACACGCCCGTCCGACCGGCACGGTGTGAGGTTTGTCAAACCTAATAGCGTTATTAACTAATGACCCGCTCGCCATCGGCCTCGGTGATTAATTCGATATAAAATGAGGGACTTAATGATAGAGTTTTGTCTAGTAAGTTAAGGTTGTTGTCCTACCCAAGGAGGACGAACGTACGTATTCTACCCAAGGAGAATACGCAGGATTAATATTGGCATCCTACCCATGGAGGATGGCGGTACATATCCTACCCAAGGAGGATATGTAGGTTCCGTTTTAATTCTTTAACCCATTCCCAACCACCGGGAATCCCATGCCTTAGAAAGTGTGTGAACTCACCTTGGTTTGCTCGGTATGACTAGTTACTTGTTTAATAGTTGATCAAACGCGTCCGCACACTTGATTCAAAAGAATGATGTCTCGCGAGGGGGAGGGTCTGCTACTGTTGTCGTACGTGAATTATGAAGGAGCAATAGGGTTTGTTTTAGTTTATCATCATAATTATCCTAATACAATACGTATTATACACTTGTTTGGGCGATTACATTAAACTGGAATGGGCTTGAGCCCATTTACATAAGATCATGGTTTAGGAGTGGGCTACAAGTAACCCAATACCCGCCCCCCATTTCTAACATATATGGTTCGGGCCTGATATACTATGTGGGCCAGACGAGGGAGGCCCAAACGGCCATGAAGTGTGTTACAAGTGGGTTTGCGGCCCAGTCCAAAAGACTAACAATACACCTAAAGGGTTTAAGTATAAGTGGTTTCATGAATGATTACGCGCACACAAACATTTAACGAATCAAACGTAAGGATACACGTTGAAGGGTTGTGGGATTTATGCAATGCTAACCTGAATATTCGGGTTGTCACATCATCCCCAACTTGAAAGAAATTTCGTCCCGAAATTTGACAAGTAGTTACTGAGGAAGCTAGTTAGGTTACGTGGTTTCCTGGTTTTCCTAGGGTGTCACATCATCCCCCCGTTGGTTTGGAATTTCGTCCCGAAATTCCGCAGTAGCTTCAGACTCAATAGTGGTTTCATTGTTCTCGAACAACTGGGGATATTTGTGTTTCATTTGTTCTTCTTGTTCCCAGGTAAACTCTGGGCCACGACGGGAGTTCCAACGAACTCGAACTATGGGTATACTGGTGCGTTTGAGAATCTTGACCTCCCGGTCCAAGATTTCCACTGGTTCTTTGACAAATCGCAACTGATCATCGATTGTGAGCTCCTTGAAAGGAACTATGAGAGTTTTATCTGACATACACTTCTTCAGATTTGACACATGGAATACGCTGTGAACTCCACTGAGTTCTTCGGGTAGATTCAATCTGTAGGCCACCTTGCCAAATCTCTCCGTGATTTCGAAAGGTCCAACATATCGCGGGTTGAGTTTGTCTCGTATACCAGAACGAACTACACCTTCCCAAGGTGAGACTTTAAGTAGTACTCGATCCCCAACCTGGAACTCGAGTGGTTTCCTGCGCTTATCAGCGTAGCTCTTCTGACGGTCACAAGCTGCCGCCATTCATTGTCGTACCTGAGCAATCTTCTCTGTTGTGTCTACAACGAGTTCTGGGCCAGTGATTTGGCTGTCGCCAACCTCTGCCCCACAAAGAGGTGATCGACACTTTCGTCCGTACAATGCCTCGAACGGAGCAGCCTGGATACTGGTGTGGTAAGTGTTATTATACGAAAACTCCACTAACGGAAGGTGTTTTTTTCCCATCCATTACCAAAGTCGATTACACATGCTCGAAGCATGTCTTCAAGGGTTTGGATGGTGCGTTCAGACTGCCCATCCGTCTGTGGATGATACGCCGTGCTCATGTCTAATCGAGAGCCAAAGGACTTGTGCATAGCTTGCGACAATTCAGATGTAAAACGTGAGTCACAATCAGAAATGATGGAGGTTGGCACCCCGTGCCTTGATACTACTTCCTTTAGGTAGATGTCTGCTAAAGTAGAAAACTTATTTGTTTCCTTGATGGCTAGAAAGTGTGCTGGTTACGTGAGACAATCAACGATCATCAGATGATATTGTTTCCGTTTCGAGTTGTAAGTAGACTAGCGACCAAATCCATGGCAGTCTGTTTTCGCTTTCCATATAGGTGTTTCCGGTTGCTAACACTTCACGTTGACTTTCCCTCAAGTCAAACATCATTCCCATACTTAGCTAGGTGGGCCTTCATGCCCGATTACCAGCACAAGGTTTACAACAAAGTTGAGCAAGTTCATAGTTGGTTGTTTAGTTTTACAAGTTTGTTTTGAAAACCATAAGCTGTTTCGTAAACCATGAGTTAACCAGTATCTTTGTTTCCTAAACCATATCCCTAATCAGTGGGGGCTTCCCCATGTGAACCACTAGACCGTTACCATATCGACTACTGACGAAAGTAAGTTGTGCCCTAAGTCAATGTCTATCGTCATTGATTGTTTGCCATGATTCATTAGTACACGCCCGTCCGACCGGCACGGTGTGAGGTTTATCAAACCTAATAGCGCTATTAACTAATGACCCGCTCGCCATCGGCCTTGGCGATTAAGTCGATATAAAATGAGGGACTTAATGATAGAGTTTTGTCTAGTAAGTTAAGGTTGTTGTCCTACCCAAGGAGGACGAACGTACGTATTCTACCCAAGGAGAATACGCAGGATTAATATTGGCATCCTACCCATGGAGGATGGCACTACATATCCTACCCAAGGAGGATATGTAGGTTCCGTTTTAATTCTTTAACCCATTCCCAACCACCGGGAATCTCATGCCTTAGAAAGTGTGTGAACTCACCTTGGTTTGCTCGGTATGACTAGTTACTTGTTTAATAGTTGATCAAACATGTCCGCACACTTGATTTAAAAGAATGATGTCTCGCGAGGGGGGGGGGGGTCTGCTACTGTTGCCGTACGTGAATTATGAAGGAGCAATAGGGTTTGTTTTAGTTTATCATCATAATTATCCTAATACAATATGTATTATACACTTGTTTGGGCGGTTACATTAAACTGGAATGGGCTTGAGCCCATTTACATAAGATCATGGTTTAGGAGTGGGCTACAAGTAACCCAATACCCGCCCCCCATTTCTAACATATATGGTTCGGGCCTGATATACTATGTGGGCCAGACGAGAGAGGCCCAAACGGCCATGAAGTGTGTTACAAGTGGTTTGCGGCCCAGTCCAAAAGACTAACAATACACCTAAAGGGTTCAAGTATAAGTGGTTTCATGAATGATTACGTGCACATAAACATTTAATGAATCAAACGTAAGGATACACGTTGAAGGGTTGTGGAATTTATGCAATGCTAACCTGAATATTCGGGTTGTCACAGTAGCGATTTAAAACAGTTGTCAGAGACGGATGCGATGGAGATTGTTAATCCTTTTTCGGAACGAGAAGTTAAAGAGGCAGTTTTTGATTGTGGTAGCGACAAGGCTCCTGGACCCGACGGTTTTAATTTTCGGTTTATTAAGAAGTTTTGGTCTTCGCTTGCTCCGGATTTTATGTCGATTATGCAGAATCTTTTTGACTCGGGATCTAATAGTCGGGGAGTTGTGTAATACCCCTAACCTTAATGTACTGGTTATAAACATATGAATTATGTAATTTATATTTCATATATTGTTAAACGAGTAAGATGATTGTGTGAAAAAGTGAAATATCTTGACAAGCTTTGGCTAATATATGAGACCGTTTAATATTAATAATTAAATATATTATTTTTGACCTTACTCCATTTTTAATGAAACTTAGGTTAAAACGTAGATAAAAATATGCTCGTTCTAATGACATATTCGTCGTTTCATAATTATATATAAGCAAGCAAGCAAGCTAGCAGGTCAAGTGACGTGACCGTGTCGTCCCGATCAGTCAAAAACCCAATTAAACCTAGGTAGCTAGGGTAAGTCGGGTATCGTATCCACGAAGAGCATGTGGTCAATATCGAACGACCAGTTCGATTAGTTAGGCTATTTACAAATAATGTACAAAGTGATTATGAAGATTGCTAATTTTTATTTGTTTATTTAGTTTAAAAATAAATCGGAGTGAATCGACAATTGGATATTATCTAAATCGATGTATGATTAACTAAATTTTAAACTAAACTAAAAAAAAGTTGAAACAAGAATTAAGAATACGGATCACACCCGGTTCGATAATTGCAAGACCTAGGGTTCCTACATGTTTTAACTTGATTCAATTGCATATAGTGATTAACGGATTACTATCACGAAGCTTAGGTGCCAATTGCTATCAACGTCATAGACAACGGACCGTAATGCACTTCGTTGCCTCGGACATGTAAATCCTAACCTACGATAAGGCATAAGTGAACAAATTCATTTCGCAAAGTCATAACTTTATCATCGTTCGACAATTCACAAATTCAATTCAAATGCACGACAATTATCATAAGTTTCAAATACTAAACAATTTGTCACAAAAAAAAACCAAATTAAAATACAAATGTATAAACCCTAGAAATCTTACAACATCTACACCAGGGTGAATCCGCAGAGACTAGCCGTTCATGGTTGGGTGGACGCGATCACCGGCTTGAGATGAGATTGAAGGCATGATCGATTTGGTTGAGAGGTGGGAATGATTAATGATGATGTGTGATGATCGATTCTAGACTGACCAACCCCCCTAGTCTCGACTGCCCCCCTTTTATTAGGGTTCAAAGTAATAATATATGGCTGTCAAAACTCTCGTGATATTGGCAGTGTCGAGTGGTTACCAAAGCCCAAAGTAATAAAGGTTACTGCCACTTTTCCATGATAATGATAGGTCATGATTCAAGAGCCCAAAATTAATTAATGTTGGCTGCCAAAACTTTTGTGGTGATATGTTGTCAATAAATCGATCATGATTGATGGTCATGTTCCTTTGTTTTGAGAGCCCACAAATATTAATTATGGCTGCCCAATATCGAGAGCCCAGAAGTGGACTTTTGAGAGCCCAAAAGTCTTTAGTGAAGGCTGCCTATCTTTCGTGAAGGAGTCCAGCCGTAAGTCCCATGTTATTGGCCGTAAACCTCAAGTCTAAGTGGTTGTTTCTTTTTGTGAAGCAATGCACAACAACCGTAAGTTACCCTTGGCAGCCGTAAACCCCAACTGCAACATGCTGTTGCTTTCATGTGAGGCCATGCACAAAACCGTAGTTTACGGTTTCAATTCCGTAACCCAAGGCGCAACTCTCAGCCATATTCCTCATGCATATAAACACTCATTCAAGTCTCCAAAGTTCATATGTAAGTTTCCTTTTATGACTTCTCGAAATCAAGTGCTGTATTTATCAATCTTGAACGCTCTGCTTCGTCTTTAAACCCGCTAACTTCTCCGAATTAAGCAAGTAACCTGTAAAACCGCAATTTCTCGCAGTTATCACATTCGCAATATATAACCGCTTAAAACACAATAAGACACGTAAAATAAGCACATTAACGCTCGGGTTTCACACTCTACATCATCAAGCAGGCAGGCAGGTAGGCATGTCAATTGATCCCACATCGCCTCAGAAATAATTTGAGGTGCCTGCTTGCTTACTTTAAATAAGAGTCTCAGTAGTTTGTTTATGTACCAGTTTCTTTAACGGGAATGCTCTAGTATAGAGAATCCTAAGTATACGATACCCCGTTGGGTGTTGTTAGTAGTCGTTTTTGGAGCGTGAGTAGGAGCAGGAGTAGGGAAACTCTACATCAACGTGCCGTAGATAGTTTTAAGGTATGTTCTCGTTTATGTCTATGATTAGTTAATTATTATTTAATTTTAGTAGTTAATAGGAGTATTATTATTAGTAGTAATATTATTATTAGTAGTAGTGGTAATGTTAGTATTATTTTTAGGTACTAGGGTTATTGTCAGGGGCGGGTATTGGGTAGCCTAGCCTTAGTTAAGCATAGACTGATCAACCATGCTTAAACAAGGCAGCACTAACCAATATCCAACCATGATAATGACTAGTTAGGTGTACCATTACCTAACCTAGGATTATGTAATTGTGTCAGGACCTTGAGACATAACCCAGTCGTACTGGTGCTGAACCAGGAATAATGTCAATTCTGAATTCTACTTGCCTATCTGGTGGCAAACTAGGTAGTTCTTCAGGAAAAACTTCAGGGTATTCAGAAATGACGGGAATATCCCCAATCTTGGGCTTCGGCTCATCAATAATCACTTGTGCCATGTAGATGACACAACCTTTCTTTAAACACTTTGAGTCCTTGAGCATAGACATTTGCTCAGGCAGCCCATACTGGGTATCTCCCTGGATAGTAAGTGATTCACCAGACGGAGTCTTGATCACCACTTGCTTCTTGTTACAGACAATTTGGGCCTGGTTATGAGATAACCAGTCCATACCCAATACTATGTCAAAACCGGCTAACTTAAAGGGAAGTAGGGACAAAGGAAAAGAGTGGTTCTTAATGGATATGAAACATCCATCTAATAAGGTTGAGGCGGTTTCTAAAGTGCCATCTACTAGTTCCACCTTATACTTCACACTTAAGGTCTTAACAGGTAATTTCAACAATTCACAAAACTTATTATCTACGAACGACTTATCAGCGCCTGAATCAAATAACACTCTCGCATAAACATCATTTACGAGGAAGGTACCTGTTATCACATTGTCGTTTAGAACCGCTTCCTTTGCATCCATCCTGAAGACCCTAGCATTGGTCTTCTTAGCCTCTTCAGGCTTCTTGGCGTATTTTGGGCAATTGGTCTTGATGTGCCCCTTTTCATTGCAACCGTAGCAGGTTGCATCCTTCATCTTTTTGCAATCCAAGGTCTTGTGTTCCTTGGACTTGCATAACCCACTTGCAAAAGTTTTTGATTGTGAATGCGAATTCGATTCATACCTGCACTTTCCGAAGTGTTGTCTCTTGCAGATTTTACATCTGGGTTTTTCACCCGACTGCTGACCATCCTTCCTAAATCCTGACCCCTTCTTGTGGTCATTGTTTCCCTTATGCTTCTTGTCTGAACGTCGTGAGTTGTCATCCTCACGCTTCCTCTTTTCGGTATCTGCGTTCCTCTGCGATTTCTGCCTAACCGCGTCCAAGGTAAGAGACAATGATATGTCCGCGGCAGACCGAAAAGTAGCTGGTCTGGAGGCCTTCACACTTGCCTTGATCTCCGGGGCCAAACCCCCAATAAAACGAGCTATACGTTTGGGTTCCGGAGTTACCAAATATGGAACCAACCTTGACAAGGTGTTGAAACTGGTAAGGTAAGCCTGACAGTCTAGGTTTCTCATGACCATCGACAAGAAGTCAGCTTCAATTTTCTCAACCTCATAATGAGGGCAGTAGTTTTCCTTGATTAGTGACATGAACTGTTCCCAGGTCATATTGTACAACGGGACTTTCCCCGTAGCTTGGATCAAAGATCTCCACCAAGCTAATGCTTCTCCCTTAAAAGACTGAGACACGAATTTCACAATATCCCTATTCTTGCAACCACTGATATCCACAACCGTATCCATCTCGTCCAACCAAGTCATGCAATCTACTGCTCCTTTTTCCCCAGTGAAATCCCTGGGTTTGCACGAAACGAAGTACTTATAGGAGCAACCCTTATTATGGGGTTCTTGATTCTGTACGACTCTTTGGGATGGAGCACTCCTCTGGTTTGATGAGTGGTGAGAATTACTGTTGTGGGCAGTGTGGGTCCTGGAGGGTGTTCTAGAGTGTGGTGCAGATTGGGTCCTTGCATGGGTACCACTGGATTCATGGAGCTGTCTATCCATAGCTCAATTAACGACATTATCTATCATTGCCTGTAATTCTGCACCCGCTACATTTACTCGGGCATTATCATGCTCTCTCCTTGGGTGACTGTTGATCTCGTTTGAGTCGGCCATGTAGCTTGAACTGTTACATATTGACAATAATTTATTGGTGAGTTTATTATAGAATTGTCTTTTATGGCAATTTATTAACCGTGGTAAACGTAGACCATATATGGTTAATTTATTACTCACATTTATTTAGGATTTCTATTATAATTTATCCTAATTATAAAACAATAACAGTTTTATTAGCACATAAGGCCTAGTCACAGGGACAATTTTTAAGTCATAAGCCATGATTTCAGAGAATCAAGGCATGAAGGTTTGAACAAAGTTCATTACCTTTTTCAGACAGGGTCACAGACTATTACTGTCTTTTGTCTCATATGAAAATGAGAAGGGCCCTTAGGCATTATATTACCAATGGATGGTAAAGAGAACTGATCATCTTTATTGATGATTTAAACCCATGATCTAAAGATCATTAGTTTAGGTTAGGAATCTTTTGAAGAATCCTATTATAAGCATGACGTATGTGATTTTGATGGATCACAACTGCCAGGAGCGTTAACATGTTTTCAGATGTTAACAGGGATTTGAATCTTTTTAACGGGTTTTACCATCTTGGCCAGGTCTTAAAATGACATGCAGGCTAGGTTATACCTTTAAGATCCTAAATTAATAATTAAAATAGGCAGATAGATTTTTAAAAGGAATGATTCCGATTTATTTATTTCATATATAATTTAATTATGCATAACATAGCAAAGATGAAATTTATAAACTTACATTCCATTTAAAATTTAAAAGTAGTACACTTTGCCCTAAACGGGACTTTTCACAGAAACACTTGCCCTCGCAGGAGCTATACTGGCAATACAAGTCCTAGCAGGGACTGTTTACTAAAACAAATGTCCACGCAGGGACTAATAGAGACAAGTCCTCGTAGGGACTAAGTACAAAGATAGATGTCCACACAGGGACTACATACACACATAAATAAATGTCCACGCAGGGACTTGATTTAAACAAGGAAATACAATAATACATATTGGGATTTAACGATCCCATTTCTTCTTTCCTTTCAGCAAACTTGCTAAGCCACTCATGAATCCCTGATTCTTCCTACGTTCCCTCTGGAAGTCTCGCTCAACCCTTTCCAGCCTTTGACGGAGATCCTCCTGTTCCGGTGGAAAAAACCGTGGTGGCTGGTGCTGTAGTGGTGGCTGAGCCGGTACTTGATATCCATGAGCTGGATGTCCCATTCCCCAAGGGGTTCCATATGGTCCCTCAGGATTATGAGCAAGGTAATTTGATGCCACTTGGTAAGGATCCTCAGCGTAGTTATAGGTATGGTATGCTGGCGGTCCGTATGGGTTGTAAGCTGCTGGAGCAGTATAAGCAGGGATAGGGTTGCCAAAACCCGATGGTGATGGCGCAATAGGTGCCGAATTCACCTCCGATACTGGAACTGAAGGTCCACCCATTTGTGGGTCTTCATATAGTGGCGGGTAGTGGCTGCCACTAGAGTGTTGAGGGGAGCTGAAATGAAAATCCTCTCCTCGTGCTGACATCCGTGCGCCAGTCCTCCTACGTCTTGGTGGTTCTGGAGGCGCTAGATTAACTGGCGGCGGTGGAGGTGGTGGCGTGACTGCCACGAAACGTGGATCCCCGGAGGGATCTTGCTGCTGTTGTTGC
Source organism: Helianthus tuberosus (assembly GCA_030545235.1). NCBI lineage: Eukaryota > Viridiplantae > Streptophyta > Magnoliopsida > Asterales > Asteraceae > Helianthus > Helianthus tuberosus. Next base: position 38,905,151 of record CM060371.1, on the reverse strand, counting down.
TGCTACTGGTGAGGCGATGAATGGTGAGATGGTGTAAAGTACCACTCACACCGGTCGAACCGTGCCTGATGACTATCCGGACCTTGGTATGGTGATCCGTGAAAAGATGAACCATCAGAGATCTCAACAGGATGGTTCGGGGTTCCGGTTGCAGGTTCGACGGGATCTGTGTCCTCGTCCATGTCCATCGCTTGATCACCGGAAAAGTGATCCTCCGGTCCTAGTGGGTTAAATCCCACTTGTTCTGGTAAGTATTCCGCCGGGTTAAACTGGCCCCGAAAGACAGGAGTAGGCTCGCCGAAGGAATTGTGCGATAAGGATCGCTGTAAAGGTATGTATGAAGGTTGCGGGTTGTTGGGCTCATTCTCCGACTGAGGCCCAAAGGAGTGATGATATGGAGGTGTTGAGCTATACGACGTAGATTGTCTGGCAGGCTCCTCATAAATCCTCCAAGGTTCTTGCGGATTTGCACTCATTGTAGAAGAAGGAGTTCGCCGGCGCGAAGGCCCGGCCTCGTGGTCGTTAGGGGCGCTGATTGGCTCTTTTCCTCGTCCTCCTCTCCTGAATCTTGGCGGCATTGTTAAACCTGTCAATATAAACAAAGGTAACAACTAGGAAAAATAAAGGACAAAGTTAAAATTAAAATTAAAAACATTTTGGATTATTCCTAAATTCTTTGTCTAGACTCGAAGATTTAGGAATGTGCAATTGTGTCATTGAGATTAAACACAAAAGGCTAGTGTTTAATTCACTCAACGTTGGCTCTGATACCAACCTGTCACACCCCAATTTTCCACGTGTCACCGGTGGGCCCGGTAGGGGAGTATCGTGACGTGGTTGGTAACATAATAGTCAAACAACACAATATTTAAATGCACAGCGGAAGCAAAGTATAGATTCATTTCAACCAAACAATATTGTAATATTAAGTATCACAAGTAGTCGAAAATAAATCCACAGGTAGATCAAAATAAAAGGAAACAATGTTCAACAGTCTATAACATCCAAGCTTGCGAGACTTATTGTGGATGCTAGGAGAAAAGCCAGCCTATTACGCGTAGTACCTGCACTTAACCTTTTTGAGAAAATACGTCAGTTTACACTGGTAAATACAATCAACCGACTCATTTTGAAAATAGTTTATGAAAATGAATTTAAGGCACAAATAATATTTTATAACTTGGGATAATTATTAGAATATAATACTTGTAAAGGATTTACATGTTTCTTATGCGTTCAGTAGCCCGGGTCGAGCCGGGTTAAAGATCAATGGACACACCACATTAATTATATGAAACACCGACGGGCGTACGCCTACGCCCCGTGCTTAGGTCGTGGCCATTTAGTAAAATGATGCCAGGGATATCCGGGACATGGTCATTAACCCCCCAAAGGCTTTAAGCAAACAAAACAATTTAAACGAGACATTTCAATACTTTAACCATCATACAATTAAAGATTCAATGTCCGACCAAGCGGTATTTTATATACCGTACCCCAAGCCCGTATAGGGAAAATAAGTTAAAAGTATTTACCTGAGCAAGTATAAATCACAATCAGCGAGTGCAAGTATCTTTTACCGGTTCTCCTATTCTGGAACGAAGGTTTATAATAACCTATTAGAATCCTAACGGGTCTTTGATTAAGTCTAAACTTAGACCGGTTAGTTTTAAAGATACGGTTCGTACGCACGATTAAGCGAAGACCGGATAGAATGTGATTTAGACCCGACAAGTTTGAAGACTTGCTTAATATGGGTATATTATGCACATTCTGGATTTTGAGATAAAACCGATAAGGTTTGACCCGTTTCGGCTAATTTATGTAAACTAGTTACATAAACCGAACCGAACGCGCACGAAGCGTAACGGGTAACCATAAGAGTCCTAAACAGGTTTCCTAAGTTAACATGCCTTAAATATGTTGTGATATCAGTAGGATACTTTCCATTATGCCCAAAACGAGTTTAATCTCATATTAAACCCCGTAAGGGTATTTTGGTCATTTTAACGATTATAAAAGGGATTAATTAAGCTTCTGTGAACCGGGTTTGAATAAGTCAGAAAAATAGTTAATTTTAACATGGTATAACAGTTGGTGTTAAGTCTTATGTGGCAAAATGGTTTTAAACTCAAACTATGCGTATAATACGCGTATAAAGCCGTTTTAAGCGACGTACGGGTTAAAATAGGATTCTGAGTTTTCTGATCAGTTAAACAGGTTCAAAACACTTCATTTATTATTTAAAATCAGTAGCAATTGGATTGGTACCAAAAGGATTTGTAAAACTCATTTTATGGCCTAAAAGGGTATATTCGGTATTTACCGAATCAAGGCACTAATCCTAGCTTATGATCAGTTTAAAAATAATTAAAAATCTTCAAAAATCCCAAAATATTATATTACATCAGTGGGTAAAAGGTTTGGTGCCAAAAATTGGGTTTAGATAGGCTTTACGCTAATGACGTCGTTTAATTACTAAGAAGCGTTCTAATTACGTCATTAAGCATAACTCCTAATCTAGACCTCCAACTGATGTGAAAATTTAGGGACATGTTTTATAATCAGTAACAAAGATTATTGTACTTTCACATTTCCAAAATTCTCGTTGTATGGTCATAAGGGCATTATGGTCCATATTTAAGCACTTAACGGAAACGTCGGACAAATAAGGATTTAAGTGGTATAAACGCAGAGGGTTATACAAACATGTAACTAGGTCCTAATGGAACTTTAAGGCATGTCTAAACCTATCAAAACCGGGTCAGAACCGAAGTCAAAGCAGAAAGTCAAACTATGCGCCTTTCGGTTCCGAATCGATCTTAAACAGAAAGTTGTCGAATCAAACAAGCTTAGACAAGTTCTTATACTTATTACCAAGTTATATGAATGATAAAATAGGTTACACGCCTTTTACATCGTTAATCATGCGTTAAATCGAATATTACATTTCTGTTGACTTTTTCTAAACATCTTTGACTCGACAAATGACCTAGTTAGGAAAGGAATCAGTGAGTGCCCTTTTAAGGGTTTAAAGCCCACATAATTACCAACTTATAACAACCTTAAGTTTGCCTAATCGCTGGAACATTAGCGATTAATTAATAAGTCAACCGTTAATTACGACGGTTTGACTTTAAGGCTATAAACTAATAAAAACTTAATTAAAGAAGGTTAAGCATACTTACAAGTGTCTAATGAATGATTAGAAAGACTTAGAAAAGGCTCTTGAGTTCCAGAAGTCTTCAAGAAATGCAGATGAGTTGTATGTATGAATGTTGCAAACATAGGAGCTTTATATATTGATCAAAACTCCTTGGATTAATGACATGCAAGGCTATAATTGTTCATGGATGTTTACAAGTGTCCCCTATAGCCTCAAAACCAGTTTAGGGAGCCCATGGTATCACACAAAGGCATTTGGAGTCGGTTACAAGGCTGGACAGGCACCTGCCTGTTTTTTCTGCATCTGGTAGTCGCAGGCGGCCCGCGTAAGATATTGTCAAGTCTTACGCGGCCCGCATGGGCCTTGTGTTCAGGTTACAAACTTTTCAAATATTGCACTTTTAGTCCCCGGTCCTCCTAAACGTCGCTTTCACTTGTATTCTTGCATTATGAGGCTTTAATATTGACATAAAGGGGCTTCAAGACTTATACCCACTTTGTGAAGTCGTTGGCCACTTTGTGTTTACCCGAAAAGTCATAAATTTCCATGTTGACGCTTCTAACCCCTCGCACACGAATTTTATCATAACTTTCTCATACGATAACGAAACTTGGTGAAATTTTTATGGTGCATTCTAGTGAGCATAATTAATTGTTACAAGGCTTTGGGTTTGCTAAAAGGTCACTCAGAGGTATATCTTAACATGTTGACACATTTAACCCCTGTAGTTTGTAATCTCTCACCTTCTTTCACAATTAGTTACGTATGATCCAAGATTTATTCGTTTAAGGTTATAAACATCATGTAGGATTATTGTAAAGTATATTTATTCATTGTTGACACTTTGAACCCTTATATTTACATAGTTTCATTGTTTGTCAACTTTAGTCCCTCGAAAGTATTCTTTCACACGTTCAAAGGTTATGACACGTGTCAACACATTATAGGACGTAAATTTTCGAGGTGTTACATAAACCCCCCAAAAAACCTAAAAAAACCTAACCCCCCTCCCCCACCCCCCAAAAACCTAAAATGCTAAAAACTAAACCCCCAAAAAACCTAAAAAAAATCAAAAAAACACACAAAATTTTTTTTTAATACTTTTTACATTAAAATCGCTACTTTTAGTAGCAAAAAAAAAAATTGCTACTAAAAGTAGCGATTTTTTTATAAAAAATGTTAAATAATTTTTTTTTGTGTTTTTTAGGTATTTTTTGTTGTGTTCACATTGGTTCTCGCGGTTCTCGCAATAAAGGGTGGTTCCTAACGGATCCTTCTCCTATATATATATATATATATAGGGTTAGGATCATTTCAGAACTCTAAATAATTGCAGAACTCGCAGAACTCCTAATAAACAATCATTTTATATATAAGTTTTTGTATTTAGGATCTTTTTATCATCTATTATCTGTATTTCTTTGATTACATACATGATAAAAGTAGTTTAAATGCCAAATTATATATATGTGTCATAACTAATTACATATATGTAAAATACCTAGTTTACATATGTGTAATTATAAAATTACATATAAAAAATATTAAAATGACTCTTAATATGTATGTAATCGTAAAAATACACATAATAAATGATAAAATTATCCTAAACATAAAAATGTATAAATAAAAATATTATTTATTAGGAGTTCTGCGAGTTCTGTAAATATTTATGGTTCTGAAATGATCCTGGCCCTATATATATATATATATATATATATATATATATATATAAGGAATTTATTATTTTTCTAAACTATTGAAACTTATCTTTTTTAAATATTATATAACCTGGATGTTTTTACAATTTAAGCTGTAAAAATTTATAAAAAGAAAAATACAAATCTAGAGCTTAAATTTTGAAAAAAAAAAATAGCTTACCTTATGGCTACGTAAGCGCAAAGCTTGCGGATCTTGCACCCAGGTAGATCTAGGTCAATGGTTTGTGTTAAAAAAAAAACAAAAGCAAAGGCATTTTACACTTTCTTATGTCAATAAGGTTGTTTTTGTAATGTTTCTTGGAAGAGATGCAACCAAGAACCCCTTCCGTTTAGTATATAAATAGAGGAGTTGAGTAGATCATAAAATGTATCCAAAACCCTCTTAGTTAACTGTCCATTTCTCACCCAGCCTCTCTCTCTCTCACTTGTTGGGATTAATCTTGACTTTAGTTTAGTTTTATTATTTGTTTTTATTAGTGTTTTATTTGATTAAGTTACTAGGTAGACTTGGTATAGTTTTAAAAGACTTTGATGGCTAATATTTTCTGATGATCTTATTCAATCAACAAGAGCCCTTTAAATAGGGAGCAATACAATGAAAACCCTACCTCTAAGATAGGAAACGATATCGACCAATATTAACAATATTATATACAAATAAATGCCTAAAATCTGTATCAGCTAAGACCCCCCCCGCAGTTTGAGCGTTCATGGGACAGACGCTTAAACTGGAACGAAAAGACTGGAACAGTTGCCTAGAGAGCCCTTTAGTAAAAATATCTGCGTACTGAAGAGACGAAGGTACATGAAGGACACGGATATCACCAACTCGAACCTTTTCCCGAGCGAAGTGTATGTCGATCTCAATATGTTTAGTACGTTGGTGCTGAACTGGATTATCAGATAAGTACACAGCGGAAACATTATCACAATACACAACTGAAGCCTGTCGAAGAGGAAGTTGAAGTTCAAGTAACAAATTCCGAATCCACGTAGCCTCTGCTACAGCATTAGCAACCCCGCGATACTCAGCCTCTGCACTAGAACGGGAAACTGTTGGTTGACGTTTGGAAGACCAGGAAATTAAATTATCCCCAAGAAATACACAGTACCCGCTGGTTGAACGTCTGGAATCTGGACAACCACCCCAATCTGCATCCGAATAAGCAACTAAAGAATGTGACCTGGATTTAATAATCTGAAGTCCATAGTCTAAAGTGCCCTGTAAATACCGAAGTATACGCTTTAGAAAAGCGTAATGTGGGTCACGTGGCTCATGCATGAACAAGCACACCTGCTGCACGGCGTAAGAGATATCTGGACGTGTAAAGGTGAGGTACTGCAATGCACCAACAAGGCTTCTGTATAAAGTTGGATCAGAAAACAACGACCCATCTGTGGCACTTAATTTCGAAGAGAGGTCCACAGGTGTAGTGCATGGTTTGCAATTAGCCATGGAAGCGCGAGAGATGATATCTCGAGCGTATTGGGTCTGATCCAATAAGAGCCCGCGGGAATTCCGAGAGACCTTAATTCCCAGAAAATGATGCAACTGTCCTAGATCTGTCATAGCAAACTCTCGTGAGAGTGTGCGAATAATCCCCTGCAAAAATGAGTCTGAAGATGCCGTGAGAACAATGTCATCGACATAAAGTAATAGGTATGCAGAATGAGGACCCCGGCTGTAAATGAAAAGCGAATTATCACATGCACTGCTGCGAAAACCCTGTGAAATAATAAAGGTGGCAAACCGAGTGTACCACGCACGAGGGGCCTGTTTCAGACCATACAATGACTTCTTCAACCTGCAAACAAATCTTGGATTACGTTTATCCACGAAACCCGGTGGTTGATGCATATACACTGTTTCGTTCAAATTCCCGTGTAGAAATGCGTTTTTAACATCAAGCTGATGAATGGGCCAAGAACGGGAAACGGCAACAGATAAAACCGTGCGAATGGTAGCCGGTTTTACAACCGGACTAAAAGTATCATCACAATCTATGCCAACCGTCTGAGATTTCCCGTTTACTACCAACCGTGCCTTATACCTTTCAAGAGAACCATCGGATTTAAATTTGTGGCGGAATAGCCACATGCAACGTATAACGGGCTTGTCCACCGGACATGGGACCAACTCCCAAGTATCATTAACCTGTAACGCACTAAATTCTGTTTGCATGGCATGTAACCAGTGAGGGTCAGCAAAGGCTTTAGAGTAGGATGTTGGTACAGGAGAGAGTGTGGTTGAGATAAGGGTGGTTCGGGATTTTGAACGAGTGGTCATGGGATGGGTATTGGTGGGGGCGGCCGATGTTGTGGGTGTCGAAGGAGCTGTAGATGCAACCGTAGGGGCTGCGGAGGCAGCCGTGGCTGCTGGGACAGCCGTAGGGGCTGTAGATGCAGCCGTAGGGACAGGTTGTCGTGGGCGGCGGTGGGTGTACGTAATGGGAAAAGGTGAGGTCGAGTGTGGGGTGGTTTGAGGTGCTGCAGGTTTGGGTAGAGAGGTTGGTCGTGTGAATGTGAAACCGGGTGGTGAAAGGTCATCAAGAAAGTTATAGGTTGCAGTTGGTGTGGGAATGGTGTATGGAAAGGTATGCTCATCAAAGGTAACATGACGAGAGATGGTGACTTTGCCGGTAGTGGGATCAAAGCACCGATAGCCGCGAAAGTCGGGCGGATATCCAAGAAAAATGCAACGAATGGCACGAGAATGAAGTTTGTGAGGTTGAGTGGCGGATGAGTTGGGATAGCACGCGCAGCCAAAAACGCGTAGGTGGTCGTATGTGGGGTGGCGTAGGTATAAAGCAAAGGTAGGGGTGAAGAAATTTAGTCGTTTGGTGGGTAATATGTTATGAAGATAGGCTGCGGTGTGTAAGGCTTCAACCCAAAAGATGGGAGGGAGGTGGGCATGAATAAGTAATGCTCGAATGATGTCGTTTAGGCGACGAATCGTCCGTTCAGCACGGCCGTTTTGGGATGATGTTTGGGGGCAAGAGAAACGAAACAATAGGCCGTGCTGTGTGGCAAAGTCTTTAAATGCATGGTTATCAAATTCACCCCCCAAGTCACATTGGAATGTTTTGATTTGACGGTTAAATTGTGTGGCAATCATTTTGTGAAATTTGACAAAGGTAGGAAAGGTGTCGGATTTATATTTCAAAGGATATACCCAAATAAAATTAGAAAAATTGTCAATTAACACCATGTAATATTTATATCCTGTTTTACTGGGTATTGGAGATGTCCACAAATCACAATGTATAATATCAAACGGTGTAAAAGTAAAGGAATTTGATTCATAGATTGGCAAACGTTTACTATTGGACAAATGACAAGAGTTGCAAAAAGTAGAACCATGACTTTTATTACATGAAAAATTAAAGCGACGACTAAGGAGATCTAAGACTTGAGCGCCGGGGTGTCCAAGTCGACCATGCCATGGTAAAGAAGTGGATGTAATGAAGCAAGCTTGAGGCGGGAGTGTTGGTGGTGTGACCGGATAGAGGTTTCCCGTGCTATTGTGGCGGGACAGGAGGCGTCCCGTTTTGAGGTCCTTCAAGGAAAAACCAAAAGGATCAAATTCAATTGAAACGTTATTGTCACTGGTAAACTTACGAACAGACTAAAGCTTTTTAATGATTTGTGGACTATAAAGAATATTGGGTAAAATATAGGTTCGGTTATTAATGGGTAAAAAACCCGTACCGGATCCCTCGATTGGTAAAACATTGCCATTTCCAACAAGTAATTTAGTATGTACAGGAAAAGAACTAGGATGTTGAATCGTACCTTTGGTGTCATTGAGATGTTCCTCAGCACCAGTGTCCATGTAGGAATTTGGATCTGCATAATTGAATTGCATGGCATTAAACGCAGCACTTAAGGCCGAGGGATTCAAAGCATCGAACCCACTGTATTGAGGGCTGCCATATGGGCCAGAGGGCGTGTAACCAGTGAAGTTTGTGGACGGGTGTTGGTTGTTGTTGGGCGGGTATGAAGGTTGTTGATTGGGCCGCCATGAAGTTTGGGTCGGGTAGGGGCAGGGTGGAGTATTCCACCAGGCCCATTGTGGGTAGGAGTTGTTTTGAAACGCCCAATTGGTAGAACCTGACTGAAAGTTACGGTTTCCTCTGCCTCGGCCCCCACGTCCTCTGTAATGTTGCTGTCCGCGGCCACGTCCGCGTGCCTGCTGACCACGAAAATTCTACTGTGATCGTTGCGAGTGCTGCTGATCAGTTTGGGGTATGGTAGATGGTGCGGCTGGTGTCACTAGTACAGAAGTTGACTGCTGCTTGCGAGCCTCTTGGCGTATAACTTCATCAGCAAGCATTGTTCGGGCTAAGTCCCAATCGGCACCTTGGGAGTTAATGAGAGAGGCGGTGGTATCAAACTCGGGGGATAAGCCACGAACAAGTTGAAGGACAAGGCGTTTTTCGGTGACGGGATGATCCACATCTACTAACTAATTTGCAAGCTCCTTAAGTTGTTGACAATAGTCGTCAACAGAGCTGCAGGCTGCAAGTGTGAGGTTTACAAAGCGGGTTTCAAGAGCAGCCACTTTTGCTTGCTTGTTACTCAGAAAATTCTTTTCAAGTTTGAGCCAGGTTGCGCGGGCGGTGGCCTCAGTATCAAGAACCCGCATGAGGAGGTCATCGGATATGGTACTATATATCCATTGGGAAACAAGAGCGTCCAACTCTTTCCATGCTTCAAAGGCTGGATCGGTTTCAGGTGGGGACGGAGTATCATCGAGATGATCTAACACCTTGTAGGCGATGGCATGAAACTTAAAGAGTTTTACCCAGGAGGAATATGTTACTTTAGTTCCGTCCAAAGTCCGGATCTTGGTCTGAATATTTGAGACTGAGTAAGCAGGGTGTAAGGTTGTCGATTTGGGAGATTTGGGATCAGATGAGTCACCATCGGTTTTATTCATGGCTGACCAATAGCTTTAGCAGATCGGAATAAGGGCTGAGGGATACCTGTCGATCAGAAAAAAAAGGAATAAGGTATTCAGAGTTTATCGAGCAGGAAAAAAAGAAGAAGAAGGTATTCAGAACTTGTCGATCAGGAAAAAAAAGGAATAAGGTATTCAGAACTTGTCGATCAGGAAAAAAAGAATAAGGTATCCAGAACCAAAGCTCTGATACCATAAAAGACTTTGATGGCTAATATTTTCTGATGATCTTATTCAATCAACAAGAGCTCTTTAAATAGGGAGCAATACAATGAAAACCCTACCTCTAAAATAGGAAACGATATCGACCAATATTAACAATATTATATACAAATAAATGCCAAAATCTGTATCAGCTAAGAAGTTTGACCGAATATTCTTTGGATGTGTACGTTGTAGAAAGTGCACATGGGTAATAGAGTGGGTATATCATTTCTTAGGTAGTTGAGTTTTTTTGTGGCCTCCATGTTCCCACGTAGGAGTTTGTGTAAGGCTATTTATAGCCATTTATGTTTATTGAATGAAGGATAAGCTGCTTTCATATTTCTTCTCAATACACACACATATTACATACATATACGTGAGAGTTTGGGTGTTGAGTGTGTGTGTTGAGTGGGGCCTAAACCAAGATCACTCATATACCTCAAAGATCTGAAAACATTGTTTCGGTGAAAAGCTAATATGAGTGCTTCAAAAGTTATTCTGTATGATAATAATGTATCCAACTTTGTTTCGGTGAAACTTTCAGGCAAAAAGAACTACCTTGTTTGGCGATCACAAATGCTTTGCTTGTTGGGCAGTAACAATATGGGTGGCATCGTGGAAGACACATTTGTGGGCCCAAGATTTTCTGACTCAGAGACACAAAGACAATACGACAATCTTGCCAAAGGGTGGATCTTGGGTTCTGTTAGTGAAGATATACTTGTAGATATCCACTATCTCCATTCAGCTAAAGCTGTATGGGAAAAACTAAAATCCAACTATGATGATCCTGTTGCACGTTATCTAAAAGGTACGTCTTCTTCTGTATAATAAGACTAATCACAACCAGATGATATATTGAATTACAAAATAACTATGATCTTTTAGTAGTATTGTTACAATTTAACAACACCGGTTGTCCCTTGATTCATTTCTAAAAAGTCTTACCTAATTCTTCAAATGATTATGCTTTCTTTTAAACGTAAATCAGGTAGTTAATTGTCATTTTAGTCCCTGAGATTTGTCCAAATTTACCATTTTAGTCCAAATATTTTTTTTTCACCTCTGGGTCCCTGACTTTTCCCTTTTATTGCCATTTTGATCACATACCCTAACTCCATCCAAAACCCCCATTTTTAACCAAGGGTATTTTGGGGATTTTCATTTTAAAATCTTTTCAATTGCCATTTTGATCCAATTCTAAAAAATCAAAAAATTTCTAAAAAATCCAAAAAATTCTAAAAAATAAAAAAAAAACTCAAAAAAATAAAAAAAAATCTAAAAAATAAAAAAAAATTCTAAAAAAATCCAAAAAATTCTAAAAATCAAAAGAATTCTAAAAATGAAAAAAAAAATTAAAATCATAAAAATTCAAAAAAATCAAAAAAAATCTAAAAAATAAAAAAAATTCTAAAATATAAAAAAATCCAAAAAATTAAAAAAATTCTAAAAAATCAAACAAACATATTTTAAAGTTTCAAATTCAAAAAATGACGATATATTCCTCGTCCAGACGAATATATTTTCAAGTTTTATCTATTTTGTTGAGTGAATGTCTGTTTTAGTAATTTTTCTATCACTATACATCTATTATATAATGGCTACTTTTTTCTTCATATTTTGATTAAGTGAGGGCGTGTCATCTTTATGATAAAGTAAATTATCACTAAAGTAAATTATGTAACATAATGTAAGTATTAGACTCACTCACTTTAGAGAAGTGGTAAGATGGTGAAAAATGGTAGCTATAAAGTTTTATTTTCAGTCAGCATATTGCTGGACTTTGATTTGTATTGTCTTTGGTTTTAGTGGTTCTATCTCATCATGACCATCCATTCACTCAACAAAATAGATAAAACTTGAAAATATATTCGTCTGACCGAGAAATATATCGTCATTTTTTGAATTTGAAACTTTAAAATATGTTTGTTTGAGTTTTTAGATTTTTTTCTATTTTGTAGAATTTTTTGATTTTTTTTTTATTTTTTAGATTTTTTTTGATTTTTTAGAATTTTTATGATTTTTGTGATTTTTTAGACTTTTTAGATTTTATTTTATTTTTAGATTTTTTTATTTTTTTTATTTTTCAGAATTTTTTTATTTTTTAGATTTTTTTTATTTTTTAGAATTGGATCAAAATGACAATTGAAAAGATTTAAAGTGAAAATCCCCTGGTTAAAAATGGGGTTTTTGGATGGAGTTAGGGTATGTGATCAAAATAGCAACAAAAGGGAAAAGTCAGGGACCCAAAGGCGAAAAAAAAGTATTTGGACTAAAATGGCAAATTTGGACAAACCTCGGGAACTAAAATGGCAATTAACTCTAAATCAGGTATTAGTTAGTTTTATAATTGGGGATTTGTCAGAAAGCGGAGCGGACTGGTTAGAGCATCTCCAATGCGGGAGATAGTGGCGAATTTAGGAATTTTCTCTTATGAGTTTACCTATTTTCGGTTGTCAAATTTCTTAATATCAAACTATAGAACTTCAGGGTTAAGTCGGGTCAGGTTGAAAACATAATAAAATAAGAAAACGTAAATTTCGAGTTGAAAATACGATATCACAATAAATGTACTGTATGTACATAAACATTAGATTATAAACGATCTTATTTCTTCAACTTCCGGATCTTAGTTCTTTGTACCCACTAGCACGGACTCCTCTACAAACACAGGTCACGTGTATATCATATTTACATCACAATTTAATTTTAAAACAAAAACAATATATACAATATATAGGATGGGGTTCTAGAGTGAACACTATTATATTTGTGAACTAAGTGAACAAATCCTAACAATTGATTATAGCGATCTAGAGTTTTTTTTATGAATGACAAGATTGTAATTGTATTTTATAACTTCTCTTTATATTAAAAGATACGAGTGTAAATATGCAAAATGCATTCCTTTATTTTTAGAAACATGGCAGCCATAATTCCTACTTTGGATTTATAATCCCATTAATCTCGCCCATTTTTGTTTCTTTAACTTTCAACTAAACCAATTGTCTGCTCTCTTCTATTTGAAGGTTTCATTTTTTTAAACATATATGTTATTTTTGTTCTCAGGTAGTGTACAAATAATTTATCTAGATTTAATATACATATATAAATGTAGCTATATACATTGAATGCACATATGTGTACAAATACGTCATTTTTTACATATGTGTTACATAAAAAAAAAGTTCCCTATATACACATGTGTATATATATATATAACACAACTTTCAAACAAAATATACATATGTGTATAATAGCAATGCTTACTCTCAACTATTCTCTTCTTCGTATACCATATGATATATTAGCGTTGTACATATATGTACAACATGAAATTAAGCAAAAACAGTTCACTATGTACACACGTGTACATATATTACACAACTTTCAAAACAAATATACATCTGTGTATAATAACAACGCTTATTATCAACGATCATCTTCTTCATGTACCATCTGATATATTAGTGTGGTACATATATGTATAATATGAAATTAAACGAAAATGTTGAACAAAACGCATATACAGTGGCGGACCCAGGATTTTTTTCCTGGGGGTGCGGAAATTTTTTAAAGATTTTAGACCTCTAGCTATATAAAAAAATCAGTTCATAGCGGGTCGGATGGGTCATGTAAAACAAGTAAAAACAAACAAACAAAGTTTCATAGCGGGTCGAATCAGATCGGGTCGGGTCCATTTCAATTCTCAAACAATCAAACCCTAGTTCCTAACTTCCTATCACATTAACAAACAAAAAAACATCAAAGTTCAAACCATCCTTACTTTTATTTCTCTTAATCATTCAATAAAAGAACAAAAAAACTTATCTATAACATACCTTGGTCTTTAATTAGAATAATCCGGCGAAAAAAAGTGGTTCAACCCCTTTCCTCTTGAGAAATCGCGGCATAACTTCCCTACTCATTGTTCATTCCTAATCCTATCACATACAAAATAAACAAGGATCTTCAAGTGTTCAACCATAGCCCATGTTCCTTAATTTTCAATTTAAAATTTTGAATTTCAAGCCCTAGTATTTATTATTTACCAACCAACAATCATATAATCAACAAACATGTTTGCCAACCAAAATTTTGAATTTCAAGCCCTAGTAATTATTATAAGCCCTAGCAAAAAACATGTACCTGTCAGGGGCGGCCTGAATTAACCAGTTTGCAGCCGAAATTTCCAAGGGGTGCGGTCGGAATTTTTCAAGGGGTGCGGTCGAAATTTTTCAAGGGGTGCGGACGAAAATTTCCAAGGGGTGCGGTCTGGATTTTTCGCGAAAAATACCACTAAATTTTTTTTTCAAGGGGTGCGGCCGCCCACCCACCCCATAACTTGGGTCCGCCCCTGCGCATATAATTAACAGGCACAATGGAAATTAATATTACTAATAGCCATGGAAAATGGATTAACTACCACATAATTCGCCTCATTCTAAAAAAAACCACAAACAAACAAATTACACATATGAAAAACCCAATATTTATGCTTTGGAAATAGTAATTGAATTTGTGAATATAAGGATTTTAAAACTTAATAACATTGAAATTTTTGTTTTCCGTTATACCAGGTTCATGACGTATCAATTGTTTTTCATTAAACAATTGTTTAAAATGGTCCTAATTTGTTTAATGATAATTTATGGAGAGTTGCAGTTATATAGACATATATAATAAAAAAAAATTTTGAAAGGTGAACTTCATTAACAAACGCGAAAACCACCAACTCTCCAAGGAGGAGAGAAGAGGCCGCAAACTACAATAATATTACATTACTCCAACTTTTCCAACCCTTAACAACATCTTTATGCCTATTCGAAAACCAAAGAAAACCGAACGCTTTAACCTCGGCCACAACCTCCACCACATTGCTCCTCCTATGATTAAAGACAACGTCATTTCTCGCCCGCCAAATACGCCAACAACACACCATAACCATACCTCTTATAATATCTTTACACATAGCTGATAAACCATCCATCTTGTGCATATTACCCAAGTCGCTCACACTGAAGCTAAAGTAGTTTGGAATACCAAGCCATCCTAGAACTCCATTCCACACACTAGCTGCGAATGCACAACCTGTAAATACATGGTCCACCTCGTCATCACCGTCCCCACAAAAACACAACGATTGTCGTCTATTAAAATGTTCCGTTTCAATAGAGCTACCTTAGTGGGGAGGCGCTTCATCAATAAACGCCACATAAAGATATTGCACTTGATATGAACCCATTTACACCAATCAAAATAAACCTGATTAACAACCGGACGCGAAGAAGCAATCCAATTTCTAACAACTGCAACCGAGAAGGAGCAACTCGGATGACCTCCCCACTTCCATAAATCTGCACCTTGTTTAAAACGGACCTGCTGCAAAAGGGACAGCAGCGTCAGCAGCTGCTGAACCTCCTCTGGAGTCGACGGGTGCTTCTTCCAGAACCACATATTAACTAGAGTATCCCCTACCTTCATCAGCCTCTCGCAAACAGCACAATGCTTATTAACTTCCAACTTAAAAAGCGCAGGGAAACCCTCCTTCAATATACCAAAAGGGGCCCAATCGTCCACCCAAAACCTAGAACACTCCCCATTACCCACTTCACATTTTATTAATCAAATGAACGATGAACCGTTAACCTTTAACTTATAACCTTCTTTGACAATATAAATCCAACCACTAGAATAGGAGCCATTAATCAGAAACATATCCCATTTTCGTTTTGAGCAATGAATAGCGTCAATGATATCCTTCCACATGGACTTCTTCTCAGAAACGCATCTCCATAACCACTTAGAAATTAGCGCTCGATTACAATCAAAAAGACGAGAGACACCCAAACCGCCTTTATCTTTAGTATTTGCTACTGTCTCCCATGCCACCCAATAAAGCTTTCTCACATCACCATTCCCCCCACCCACCCATAGAAATCTCTTCATCAACGCTTCCAAAACTTCAATTACTTTCAAGGGCGCTTTATACATAGAGAAATAGTAGGTAGGCAAGGCTTGAAGGACCGACTTGATTAACACAAGTCTCCCTCCTATAGAAAGAGTATTCGCCTTCCATTTAGATAATGGGCTTCTAACCGTATCCACTACTGGCTGCCAATTACCACCCTATTCATACTAGCACCAACAATAACCCCAAGGTACTTAAAAGGAATCGATGCCGCCTTAAATCCCATGGACTCTGAGATCCTTTTAATAACACTCCATTCGACACCTACTCCCATCAAGGACGACTTATTAAGGTTAATTTTAAGGCCCGAGCATAGGTAGAATATTCTCAATATCCTTTTTAAATTAATAAAATTAGAATAAGACCAATCACCGAGAATTATAACATCATCCGCGAACAACAGATGAGATAACCTTAAGTCGCCATTCGGAAGACGAATGCTATCAAAAGCCCCAATATACTCCGCCTTTCTCAACATAGCAGAGAGAGCCTCCATAACAATAAGAAAAAGGAACGGCGATAGAGGGTCACCTTGTCTAATACCTTTTGAACATCCAAACTCGAAAGTAGGAGAACCATTAACAAGAATAGACGCTCTAGAGGAAGCCAACACCCCCTGACCCACGTACAACAAATGGAGGGAAAGTTCATTTGTTTCATCACATCAATGAGGAAATCCCAACTAACATTATCATACGCCTTCGCAAAGTCAATCTTGAATAAGAAAAACTCCTTATACGTCTTCTTAACCCAAGAAAGGATCTCGTTTAACATAAGAGGGCCATCTAGAATATAACGCCCACCCAAGAACGCAAACTGCGCCTCTGAAATAATGTCACCCAGCATCGTCTTCAATCTATTAGCCAATATCTTTGAAATAACCTTGCTGATCACCCCTATAAGTGTAATTGGGCGATAATCTCCTAAGGTCGAGGGATCCTTGTAACACCCTAATTATTAATTCGAAGGTTATCGTATAAATATCTATAACAACCATGTAATTACTATTACTTATCCTTAGAAAATACGAGTAATCTAAAACTTTTACAAAAGTTATCCGAATAGTTTAATGTGAACAACTTCGCCATTTAAAAGTGGCGATATAATCATGTGCGGAAGCTTGTGTTTTGAGCGTGTTCGGTTCCTCTTCGAGTTTGATCTTCATCCGGGCACTCTTGGAAATCACCTATAATCAAAACCAACTTAAAAGTTAGTTTTGATAGTCAAATATGAAGTTCAAACAAGTACAGGGGTTAAAAATGACAAAAATAGCATTTTTCCGAGTTAGGTGGCGTCAACGACTCCACTTCCCGCGTCAACCAGAGGAAACTGGCGTCAACAGGAAAACATGTTTTCCAAGCGGCGTCGACGACGCCACTACCCGCGTCGACGACGCCTAGCCCATTTTGCAGTTTTCTGTAGTTTCCGTTTCGTCGTTCGTACGCACTAAAACGCGCGTAACTTTTGAACCGTTTATCCGTTTAACCTCCCGTTTCTTCCTACGTGTTTGTAATTTGATTCTCCATCATATGGAGTTAAAATCTAACATCCGGTTTAACAAAATTTCAGACTTTTAAGTCTTCGGCTTATCGCCCCATTACCAAATTTTGACCCGTTTATGCATTTTATCAAACAAACGTATTGTTTGATTCCTATATCACATACACTTCTTCAAATTAATATTACCTACCATATTAAGTTCTAATCATGGGTTTATTACATCATTTAAACCCGTTTATGCTCGTATGCTTATTTTGACCCGTTAAGGGTATTTAAGCACTTTAAAGCTTGAAATCGCTTTCATTCCTTTCTAGCATCTTATTCCTACATTTCTTATCAAGTAATATTCAACTACAACTCTTTGTGTGTTGGATTTCAATGTGTATGTCTATATGTTCCGAGTTTTACCCTTCGGATTGTTATTTTACGGTAAGACTCAAATAGAGCTATTCGGCTAACGTATTACATCTATCAACATCTACACTTATTCTAAGCTTTTGTTTAATCATAAGACTCGTTTCCAAACAACCTCTAAGGGTTGTTTGTTCGATTTAGCCTACAAGGGCGTTTTGGTCGATTTTGGTCCTTCTTTTACAATGAAGGACTCTCACCAATTATTCGACCAAGATATCACTTTTAACTACAACATAAATATACGTACCTGGCTCGGGTCAACAAATAGACCCGATTTATATCTCGCTTATATTATCACACAATCTATGACGGCGCGATTATCCGATTTGCTAATCGTTCCTGTTGACATAAGACTTGACATCCAAATTAATCGATATTGTCAAATGGTGTTATCACCACCATTTGACCCGTTCGGCCTATATCCCCAACGTTGCCTATTAAATCAAAAACATGGTTTTTTTGACTTCTAATTCATACATACATCCCGTCCCGGACTTCATTACCGAATTCCATTTTCTCTTAATTTCTTTTCTTGCAATTTCAACCCGTTTCGGCTTACGCCAAAGGTTTCCTTTAGGCTTCGGTTTACATTAGTCAATACTTGACCGATTTCCATGTTACCCTTTCTATCATTATTAGGTTATACTACAAGGTGACCTTGACGGAAATTCATAATTTCCTAGTCTTTACATGATTAATTTACCGTTTTGCCCTTTTTGCCATAAACCATGATTTTTATCATCTTTATATGTTCCGACTCGTATCAATCGCGTCGGAAATCCATATTTTCAATATTAGCATTATTGCATCTATAACGTATAGAATGAACAAGTAATCTACACAATTATGTAAGTTTCACTTACCTTGCATCCGAGCTACGCTTTTCTTCCATGCTTGACTTGTTTGACCCGCTTTCACTCCAAGCTTCCACCTAGCTTGTTACGCGTCAAACTATCATCATCGTTTTCAAGGTGGTTAGTTTAATCATACTCTAATACGATTATTCCACCTTATGCATTTCATATCAAAATTGTTATTTATCGTATTATAGGTCAGTTTGACCTTTTTAATAGTCAAATGCCCATTAGTATGCTAATTGCATTTTCGAGTTATCAACTAGTTTTAGCACTCTTTAATTACCCGGAAGGCGTTATCTTTAGACCTCCGTTTTAACCAAAGTTCTAATCGCGTTTAACACATTTAGAACTCTTTTTAATCACATTTTGCATAATAGTCGAAACATCACAACTAGGTGTTTTAACTACAAAATTCTAGTTTCGAGCCTTCTTTGAGGCATTTCAACGAACACCTTAAGGGCAGAATTTTACATGTTTATTTATCATGTCTCTAGCTTATCTCTTAGCCCAAATTTCACATAAATCAACCATCTTACAAAGTGGTTAACTTCTATAATTTCTGAATTCACTTCAAAATTGTCAATTTACACTAGATCAACAATCTATTTCCTAGTGTTCATCATATTAACATAAAACCCACTTAGCTTATCAATGGATCATCATGAATCTCATAGTTTTTCCAACAATCTAACATGTTATTGACTAGGGTTTACTCCTAGACATCATATTACTTCAAGATTCACTCATGCATGACATAATCAAGCTCAATTTCAGTTTCTTACAAATAACCTAGAATTTGAGATGGATCAAAATGTCACAATTTTACATACCTTGTGATCCTTTCAACTAGGTGTTCATGAATACGAGCTTGGATTTCGATTTGGGACTGATTTGGCCTCTCAATTTCTTGAATTTAGGCAAGTTAGGGTTGAACAAAGGAACTCCTTTGCTCCTGTGGAAGACATCGACCAGAACACACACTCAAGGTGTGTGTTTTGGTGTAGAGAGTTTTATTTAATTAAAACTTGTTTCTAGTTTGTCCCTTATGGCCCCTCTAATTCACCCAAGTTACATTGAGTGTATTTTAACCAATTTCTTTATTACTACAAGACTTGTAATTTAACTAGGTTATTTACTTCCTAGTTATTTTATCTTGTTCATAACCGATATTTAATATATAAGTACGAAACCTATATATCTTTGGGGTGTTTCCCTACCCGTTATATTTTAAGTCCCGTCAACTCGGGCCTTTTATATACTTTGTTTTCCTCAAAGTATTTACCCTTCTTTTAATTAACATTAAGTTTATTTATTTAAATCATAATATTCGTCGAGTAAATTTTACTACCAACGGTGTTTTACCCGTCTTTTAGTATTAACGTGATTTGATTACCAAACCCGTTTTCGGGGTGTTACAAGTCTACCCCCCTTAGAGAGGTTTCGTCCTCGAAACCTTTTCTTACATAATTCATTGAGTTTAAACTTAATGTATTTGAGCCGAGAGGTCTTTTAAACATTACCTATACTTCTTAACCAATCGTTAGTATTACCCGAAAAATGCGGTAACATCTTTTTGGTTACTAATTGTCTTCATATCTCATACGACATAGTGTAACTTCGAAATAACGTAATTCCGTTATTTCTACTAGTTTAGTTAACTTAGCGATTTCCATCGCTTTTATATATTATTGAATTCTTTATGAATCCGTTACTTTGACCTGTTTAAAGGTCTTTAGTGAAATCTTTCACTTTTAGCGACAATTTCCTCTGTTTTCAATTTTACTTATTCGGTTCAGCTATACCGAATCTACCGTTTACAAGCAAACCAAATTTCTTGATTTGAATTGGTGACCTTAACCGGTCTCACTAACTAGTCTTCTTAGTCCAGTTACTTTTATCGCTCGCTTGGTTATAATGTGATCTTACTTCGCATTACATTTCCTAACCGTGATCGTGTCACATCGAGTTTAGTTTGCATCACCCTTTTATTTTCGAAAATAAGACTTTTTGAATATATCGTCTTGCGCCTATCAGTGTCAAGACTTGTATCCTTCATGCTTATTATTTAAATTCCTATCAGAATTTATGTTTGTAAAAACGTTATTTCTTGCTAAAACCGAAGTTTTAGTTTTATGCGGGGAATCACAACTAGTTCCCCTTGCTATACACTATTGACCCGTAGATTCTTTCACTTAGCCCATAGGCCAGTTCTTTAAGTTCTTCACCTTCTTAAGGTAAGATATTAACAACTTGTTTCCTTCTCTTTATGACCCGAGGGTCTTTTTGGTCCGTAGACCTTAACACTGTGTTTAATCCCGTAGGTTATGATGATCCCGTAGATCATCTTTTATTCTTGTCTATATTCAATGTACATATACATATATAGCTTCCAGACATCTCTTATTATGCTTGGAATCGTTTATTATCGCACTTGAACTTCAATTGACCTTGACCGTAGTCTAAGGCTTCATTTGTTTGCTTTCGGACCAATCCTCCGACTTTATTACTTCTGACGTTATTTTTCTTATGCTTACTGTTATTCAATTTGCTCATATTCTTATTTGGTTATATCCCATTACCGGGCTCATTATTCTCTCGCATTTAACGCTACCTTTATCTGGCTAGCGTTCATTAGTGCCATTCGGCGTTATATTGTATTCAACTTGTTTGACCTATTAATGTGAAATCCATCACTTATAATAATCAACTTTATTCTTTATTCAACCCATTCGACTTCGAATAGTTGAACATATTTACTCACAAATTTCTATTTACGAAATTTTTATAGTCATAACTCGTAATCCAAGTCCTTTGATTTCTCAACCCGCGTTCGCGTCTCTTGGTTTTACGCATGTGTTTAATTCTTACCCATCAACCGGGTGTTTTACCGAAGTCGTTATTATTGCAACCCTCCCGGTATGCATTAAGACCTCGCTTCATTTTTATATTCTGACTTTGCCCTTAAGTTTGACGTTTTACAAAAACGACCCGTTAAGGGACATATTTGCATTCTCCGGGTTCGAGTGTAAGTACACTCCCTCCCGATACTTGTCTAAATCATTTTACATGCTTGCGTTTTCTGGGTTCGAGTGTAAGTACACTCCCTCCCAACACTTGTCTAAATCGTTTTACATGCTTGCGTTTTCTGGGTTCGAGTGTAAGTACACTCCTTCCCAATACTTGTCTAAATCGTTTTACATGCTTGTTTGTCCCTTCACTCGGGCTCATTATCATAATGTAACACGCTTCCGTCACTCGGTTGTGGGTTTACATTATTTTCAAATATCTTGCTTATTTGTCTCATTTGGGTACTTTTTAACTAGTCCCATTCACACCGCCATTACCACATCGGAGGTAAACGTGTCCGCCATAAGAAGTTCATGGTATCATATGCCACTACTTACTTGGCCAGAGTAAGCGATTAACACATGATACACATGACCTTTTTATAGTTTTCACATCACGCCCTATGTAAGTAATACCTCTACTTGTTTTTCTTGGAAACAATATCCTGGATAGGTATTCTATTCAGGTTTTTCCCAAGTTTTCTATCTACATATGCAACTTTTAATCTCTATGTATTTGTTGCATATTACTATTCATGTAATAATTTAAAGCGTGTACCTGATTTTGCTTGCTTTAACGGGCTTTCCTTGCCATTAGCTTATCTGCGATCATTACGCGATTTAGGTCCTTAATGAGCATGCTCTTTTCTATCATATCTCGGACCATTCCATCATCATATCCACAATTTGTTTGACTCCCGTCGTCTTCAAACGCGAGTGTCCTTCAATTAAGACATTCACAAAATTTAGTAGCATCTACTTCAATAATCGCCCGTATTCTAATACAAAGCTTTTTCTACTATACGCGTCAACGCGCGTATTTTCGTCAACTATATCAATCGTTTTATTTGGGGTAACGTGTGCCACACGATAGCCCTATGTGTTGTTTATAACATTTTAGCATACTAACTATTAACGTACTTGTACTTACCGGATTTGCGATCAAGCCTCGAACCGAACACTTTACCCTTTAACCTTGGGCTCTGATTACCAACTTGTAACACCCTAATTATTAATTCGAAGGTTATCGTATAAATATCTATAACAACCATGTAATTACTATTACTTATCCTTAGAAAATACGAGTAATCTAAAACTTTTACAAAAGTTATCCGAATAGTTTAATGTGAACAACTTCGCCATTTAAAAGTGGCGATATAATCATGTGCGGAAGCTTGTGTTTTGAGCGTGTTCGGTTCCTCTTCGAGCTTGATCTTCATCCGGGCACTCTTGGAAATCACCTATAATCAAAACCAACTTAAAAGTTAGTTTTGATAGTCAAATATGAAGTTCAAACAAGTACAGGGGTTAAAAATGACAAAAATAGCATTTTTCCGAGTTAGGTGGCGTCAACGACTCCACTTCCCGCGTCAACCAGAGGAAACTGGCGTCAACAGGAAAACATGTTTTCCAAGCGGCGTCGACGACGCCACTACCCGCGTCGACGACGCCTAGCCCATTTTGCAGTTTTCTGCAGTTTCCGTTTCGTCGTTCGTACGCACTAAAACGCGCGTAACTTTTGAACCGTTTATCCGTTTAACCTCCCGTTTCTTCCTACGTGTTTGTAATTTGATTCTCCATCATATGGAGTTAAAATCTAACATCCGGTTTAACAAAATTTCAGACTTTTAAGTCTTCGGCTTATCGCCCCATTACCAAATTTTGACCCGTTTATGCATTTTATCAAACAAACGTATTGTTTGATTCCTATATCACATACACTTCTTCAAATTAATATTACCTACCATATTAAGTTCTAATCATGGGTTTATTACATCATTTAAACCCGTTTATGCTCGTATGCTTATTTTGACCCGTTAAGGGTATTTAAGCACTTTAAAGCTTGAAATCGCTTTCATTCCTTTCTAGCATCTTATTCCTACATTTCTTATCAAGTAATATTCAACTACAACTCTTTGTGTGTTGGATTTCAATGTGTATGTCTATATGTTCCGAGTTTTACCCTTCGGATTGTTATTTTACGGTAAGACTCAAATAGAGCTATTCGGCTAACGTATTACATCTATCAACATCTACACTTATTCTAAGCTTTTGTTTAATCATAAGACTCGTTTCCAAACAACCTCTAAGGGTTGTTTGTTCGATTTAGCCTACAAGGGCGTTTTGGTCGATTTTGGTCCTTCTTTTACAATGAAGGACTCTCACCAATTATTCGACCAAGATATCACTTTTAACTACAACATAAATATACGTACCTGGCTCGGGTCAACAAATAGACCCGATTTATATCTCGCTTATATTATCACACAATCTATGACGGCGCGATTATCCGATTTGCTAATCGTTCCTGTTGACATAAGACTTGACATCCAAATTAATCGATATTGTCAAATGGTGTTATCACCACCATTTGACCCGTTCGGCCTATATGCCCAACGTTGCCTATTAAATCAAAAACATGGTTTTTTTGACTTCTAATTCATACATACATCCCGTCCCGGACTTCATTACCGAATTCCATTTTCTCTTAATTTCTTTTCTTGCAATTTCAACCCGTTTCGGCTTACGCCAAAGGTTTCCTTTAGGCTTCGGTTTACATTAGTCAATACTTGACCGATTTCCATGTTACCCTTTCTATCATTATTAGGTTATACTACAAGGTGACCTTGACGGAAATTCATAATTTCCTAGTCTTTACATGATTAATTTACCGTTTTGCCCTTTTTGCCATAAACCATGATTTTTATCATCTTTATATGTTCCGACTCGTATCAATCGCGTCGGAAATCCATATTTTCAATATTAGCATTATTGCATCTATAACGTATAGAATGAACAAGTAATCTACACAATTATGTAAGTTTCACTTACCTTGCATCCGAGCTACGCTTTTCTTCCATGCTTGACTTGTTTGACCCGCTTTCACTCCAAGCTTCCACCTAGCTTGTTACGCGTCAAACTATCATCATCGTTTTCAAGGTGGTTAGTTTAATCATACTCTAATACGATTATTCCACCTTATGCATTTCATATCAAAATTGTTATTTATCGTATTATAGGTCAGTTTGACCTTTTTAATAGTTAAATGCCCATTAGTATGCTAATTGCATTTTCGAGTTATCAACTAGTTTTAGCACTCTTTAATTACCCGGTAGGCGTTATCTTTAGACCTCCGTTTTAACCAAAGTTCTAATTGCGTTTAACACATTTAGAACTCTTTTTAATCACATTTTGCATAATAGTCGAAACATCACAACTAGGTGTTTTAACTACAAAATTCTAGTTTCGAGCCTTCTTTGAGGCATTTCAACGAACACCTTAAGGGCAGAATTTTACATGTTTATTTATCATGTCTCTAGCTTATCTCTTAGCCCAAATTTCACATAAATCAACCATCTTACAAAGTGGTTAACTTCTATAATTTCTGAATTCACTTCAAAATTGTCAATTTACACTAGATCAACAATCTATTTCCTAGTGTTCATCATATTAACATAAAACCCACTTAGCTTATCAATGGATCATCATGAATCTCATAGTTTTTCCAACAATCTAACATGTTATTGACTAGGGTTTACTCCTAGACATCATATTACTTCAAGATTCACTCATGCATGACATAATCAAGCTCAATTTCAGTTTCTTACAAATAACCTAGAATTTGAGATGGATCAAAATGTCACAATTTTACATACCTTGTGATCCTTTCAACTAGGTGTTCATGAATACGAGCTTGGATTTCGATTTGGGACTGATTTGGCCTCTCAATTTCTTGAATTTAGGCAAGTTAGGGTTGAACAAAGGAACTCCTTTGCTCCTGTGGAAGACATCGACCAGAACACACACTCAAGGTGTGTGTTTTGGTGTAGAGAGTTTTATTTAATTAAAACTTGTTTCTAGTTTGTCCCTTATGGCCCCTCTAATTCACCCAAGTTACATTGAGTGTATTTTAACCAATTTCTTTATTACTACAAGACTTGTAATTTAACTAGGTTATTTACTTCCTAGTTATTTTATCTTGTTCATAACCGATATTTAATATATAAGTACGAAACCTATATATCTTTGGGGTGTTTCCCTACCCGTTATATTTTAAGTCCCGTCAACTCGGGCCTTTTATATACTTTGTTTTCCTCAAAGTATTTACCCTTCTTTTAATTAACATTAAGTTTATTTATTTAAATCATAATATTCGTCGAGTAAATTTTACTACCAACGGTGCTTTACCCGTCTTTTAGTATTAACGTGATTTGATTACCAAACCCGTTTTCGGGGTGTTACAATCCTTGACCTTAGGAACCAAGGTAACAAAAGCGGATCCTACTCCTTGATTAATACGACCATGCTCGAAGAATTCTTGCATGACATATGCAAAATCACCTGCAATGCAACTCCAAAACCTCTTAATAAAATGAAAATTAAAACCATCCTGGGGCCTTATCATCTCCGCATTCAAAAACAACATTCTTGATTTCTTCAGGCGTGAAAGTACTAGATAGAAATACCATGTCATCATCCGTAAACGTCTTTAATCCAAAACACTCCAACCTCGGTCTCTTCGGTAATTCTTCAACAAATTTAGATCTAAAAAAATGAAAAACGGCTTTCTTAACCTCCTTAGGTTTCGATCTCCACACCCCATCAGACAACAATCCCGGAATACAATTGGAAGCGTGTCTCCTATTTATCGGACCATGAAAGAATTTACTATTAGCATCCCCATCCTTAGTCCATTTGTTACGCGCCCTCTGCTTGAGATCTTTAGCCCGAAAAAACTCCAACTGAGAAAGCCTTTTCTTCCCTTCCTCCCAAGACCACACCTCCTCCTCTTGAAGATCCCTAACCTCCAAAATCTTTTCTAACGCCATCAACTCCTGAGTAATGGTCGACTCCTCCTGTTTTTCAAGAGCCAATAACTCATTTCTCCATGTGGTAATCGCCCTACGCATGCACTTGAACTTATTCATTAATCGAACATCCGCCGGACCCTCATAATAGAAATCGTTATTCACCTTTAACACAACCGATTCAAAACCATCTCGATCTAACCAAGAGTTAAAAAAACGACTTGGGACCAAAATTACAAGAAAAGGTTTTCAACAATACCGGATTATGGTTCGATTTCCCCCTAGGTAAAACCTTATACAAAGTAGTAGGCCACTTGTTAACAAACTCTTCACAAACTAGAAATCTATCTATTCTACTCAATTTGTTGCCCACCGCATAAGTATATTTCCCACTTTTCAAACCGAACTACATAAGACCTGCCTCACTAATAAACACATTAAAATCATTCGCAGCCGTAGCAATAAATCTGGAATTCCTCCTTTCATCAATATTTCGAACCGAATTGAAATCCCCACCCATAATCCAAAGACCCGCTCTCGACTCGACCACCTGAAGAATAGTTTCCCATAAACACCTCTTCTCGTTAACTTTTTGTGGAGCATAAACATTCAAAATATTAACCAACTCTCCACTGCCCTTCAATGTACCAGAAACTAGAAGGAACGAACGATCTTTAACCACCGAGGATAGAACAAAATAATTACTGTCCCAAATTGTGAAAATACCACCCGACCTCCCCACTGGATCTACAACTTCAAAGCCAAAATTAGCCCTACCCCAAAAACTCTCTATAACCTTATCCTCAATACCCGAGCACAGAGATTCCTGAAAGAGTAAAAAATTTATTTCCTGCTCTTTACGCAATTGACAACACCAGCCAGCCTTCCCTTGAATCCCCGTTCCCCGCACATTCAAAGAAATTAAATTCATAGGTTCACCCCTTGAAAACCTTCATCCTCAACCAAATTACGTACCTGAGTATGGAAGTTCTGTAAATTCTAAGCTCCGAGAAAAGTCCCTAACTGAATCGTATTTGAAGTTTCCGTGTTAACACCTTCATTCGAAGTGACCGGATTGGTAGACTCCACCTCGGCCTCCTGATTATTTTCGGCTGAAACATTATCACAATACTTATTCCCAATATCCTCACTACTCCCAGAGTGCTCCTGACCACACCTCCTATTAAGATCAGGAGTTAAATGCATGTTTGGGCTCCCCTCCAACTCTTCGCATGGATCCACCTGAGAAGGCCCAACAGACATCTATCAATATCAAATGGGTCCGAATCACTTCTGGCCCTCTTCTTTGGTCTTTCCTGGCCCGCCGGAGAACTATTGACGGTTCTACCACCTTTCTTTCTAAAGCCTTTTCTCTGATTTCTCCTCTTGCCATTACTATCCAAAGGATTATGATGCAAATCGTTACTATTACAATCCAAAGGATTATTAGGTAAACCAATATCACCATTAACCTTATCAAATACATGAGCTCCTTGGTCCTTAGGATCATTCACAGTATTACCCAATTTAGTGTCATCTCCCATGTTATCCCCCTCATCGGCCATAGTTTCATATTTTTTATCCTCCACATCAATTAAATTAACCTCATCATTCAAAGAAGAAAACTCGACGTCTTCAACCGAAATACAATCCGGTATCCACTCTCCAACGTCTTCCTCCACCCAGACCTTATACACCGAAGAATTCCATTTAAGATAACCTTGGCATTAATCCTAGTCGGGCTAGAGCAAAGGACTGCCACTAGCTCAGTTATTTGTGCCTCCTAAATCACTTTTCCAAAGTTATTAGCAATGACATTCATAACAGGATTCATATTCAGGTGGAGCGGAACACCATGTATCTTGAGACAAGCAATCCGTTGATACTCCACCTCTTGACCATTCCACCTTTCTAATGTACCGAACCACGATTTCCAACTGTCATCCGTATCCCGGAAGTAACTCATGATCTCCTCATCCTCAAAAACCCATAATACAAACAACCCACCAAGATATTTGATATTAACATGCTTATATCCCTGTTCATTCAGTTTGATCCGAAGGGATGTTAACGTTTTGAAATTAATAACCTGTCCTACCAAAGCTTTATTATGCCAATGAACAAAGCTACCGGAATTGCCATTAATCGAAACCGTAACGACTATTGTGGTCTGCCTTATATTATTCACGGTATCACGATACGACCTACCACCTGTGCCCTCGTCCCTTACCGGCTGTTGAGTCTTTGCCTCCGCTATCGGTTTCTTGACATGATTCTTCCGAGTATTATTATAAGTTTCGTATTGCATCTTTTCCCCCATCAACAAATCTAACGAGGACTATGAAAAGTTTATAAGAACCTATCCACACATCCTTAAGGTCACCCTCCAATCTTTTCGGATCAGAAACATTCCGAAAAGTCACGAAACCAAAACGTTTACCAAGCCTATCCAGCTTCCTCGCTATATACGTATTTTCAATGATACCATAACCCTTTAACACCTCGATCAGATCTTTGGACGAGCACTTATTAGGGAGATTAGAAACAAATACCTTCATAAACCTGTCAGTCTTCTTAAACGAACCATCAGAGTGCCTGTTCCCGCCTCTCTTGAACGGAATATCAGACCAGTCATCAGTCGTCTCTGGCGGCATTCCGATACCTTCGGAGGAAACCCTATTCGTCGTTCCTTGCTTCTTCTCTGTTCGATGCAGTCAATAACACAATTTCGTTTCTTCTCTGTTTGTTTCTTCTCTGTTCGATGCTTCTTCTTTGTTCAATGCTTTTCGTACCAGTCAATACCTTTGGATGGAACCCTATTCGTCGTTCCTTGTTTCTTCTCTGTTCGATGCTTTTCGAACCAGTCAATACCTTCGGAGGAAAACCCTATTCGCCTATATAATAATTGATCAACTAAAGATTATAGAAAGAATATCACATACGTGATTATAGCAAAAACACTTAATTTAATTTTGGTAATTGATATTCTCTAATTTAGTATTTTAGCAGAGTGACATCTATACCCTTTTGAGTTTTGATCAAGATGGAAAATGGATGGTTGAGATGAGTTCACTCTGTTCACAAACAAGTATGTTGTTCACTCATGAACCTAACCCTATATATATATATAGGGGAAGGTTCAAATGAAAACCACTAGTTATTGTGAAAACTCGAAAACTAATTAAAAAAGCCAAAAAAACATACCAAAATTTTATTTTATTTTATTTTATTTTTTGCATACAAATTTTCGCCACTTTTAGTATATAAAAAAATTCAAAAAAAAAAGTTTTTTTTTTTTTTGTAGTGCACATGTGTAATACTACACATGTGTAGTACACATACACATGTGTAGTATTACACATGTGTAATACAAAAAAAAATTTGAAAAAAAGTTTTTTTTATATAAAAAACCTGCGATTTTTTATAAAAAATTGAAAAAAAAAAATTTGGTGTGTTTTTTAGGCTTTTTTTTAGTTAGTTTTCGAGTTTTCACAATAAAAGTGGTTTTCATTTGAACCATCCCCTATATATATATAGTGAAATTGTAAAATACAATATCCCTTAACATAAAATATGTACGTACGAGATTAAGGGCTCCTGTAGCCCAGTTGGTTTCGCAACTGGTTTACAACCCAGAGGTCTCAAGTTCGAATCTTGCTGGAGACATATACAATACGTATAAGATGAAATAATAACCCGCGTGATTAGTTTTATAACATGCATGATTAGGGTTTTACCCTATGCGTGATTTTTGATTTTGTACATACGTGATTATGTTTTTTTCAACATGCATGCATGATGAGGGTTTTGAGTTTATAACGTGCGTAATTTCATCTCGTACGCATCATACGTTAAGGAATATTGTACGTTAACCAACCCCTATATATATCTGGTAAGGTTCTCGTAATAAGGGTGTTTCTTGCATGAACCTTACCCTATAAATATATACTAGTAGGGTGCCCGCGCGATGCGGCGAGGGCGACACTTTGTATTGCGGCACTCGTTTCTTATTTTCTTATTCGTATTATATTTATGATAACATTATTATGGTGAATATATGTCATAAGTGTTACACATGTCTAGTAATTGTTAAATTTAAAATTTAAATTATCAAGTACTTCAAGAAACAATTGGTGTAATAAAGTAACACACGAATAAGAAAAAATAACTCTTAAACATAACTAAAAGTTATATAAAACAACACACAAATAAGGAAAGATAAGTCTTAAACATAAAAGTTGAAAACTAAAGGTTCAAGTGTCAAATACTTTGCATCATGATGAGATCAATTTAGTAATCATGCGACTTAAACATCTCAATTTAGTAATCATACGGCTCATCCCATATGATTAACTTGGAGTACCTAATTAGTTCAGCTACCTAATTATTAACACAAATGGGAATCTTGTATCTCGAGTGAGCCGTTCTCACTTCTGGCATATTATTAGCTGCGGTACCTGATGAAACTGTCGTAAGAGTAATAAGACCACGTGAACGTACTTGAGCAAGCAAAGCTTTGTACTGAAATGTTTTTCCCGTTCCACGCGGACCATCTATAAAGAACACATCTGGAAGATCATTATCCACGTGTGCCATGATCTCATCAAACACTCTTTTTTTGTCTGAATTAAGTTCATCTATGGCAGATAAGTGTTCAGGTTCCACAACTATCCCGTACTCCTCTTGCACCTCATGATGAACTACATATTGTAAGTTGTGTTTTGTTATTTTCGAAAGATCAAAATCATCAATATTTTTACCCATAGTCTGTAGGATGATCCTGATGTCTGTAAGAACCATATTTTGAACGTGTTCTACACTTTTACACTGTAACCAGTGATCTTCAGATAGTGCATCACTTTGCTAAATCTTTTTCTTAAAAATACATAAAATAGATGTATAAATACATGACATAGAATAATAAATACATCAAATGAAGAAATAAATGAACTGAAGGTTATAAAAGCTAGAAATGTATGAAAATATAAAAGGTTCGGTTCGATTAATTTTGGTTAAACAATGGTACAAAAAAATTTGTTATCTGGTTTTGGTTAATGCAGTTTTCGGTTAATCGGTTCTCAGTTAATTCGGTTTTTTGTTGATTTCGGTTCGATCTCGTCTGTTTTCAATTCAGTTTTGTCTGTTTTAGGTTTAGTTTCGGTTAACAATTCAGTTGTTGCTCATTCCTATACATTGTTAATCACGTAACACACATCCCGACCCGATTAGGGCTGACGTGACACACAATACAGTAATCCGATATATTTTTAAAACTTAACTAAATAAAGTATTAACTCCAAAGCTTAAACTCTAAAACCACACAATGAGCTTAAGAGAAAACAAAAGTGTCTGAAATTATTTAAATAACAATCTATAAACTCCTTTCCAACTCTAACTATTTAGTTTTTTACTCTTCACACATTTTCCAATGAGTACCTATTTAAGAAATAAGAGAAAACAACAAAAAGAAATACGATTTAGCAAAAAAAAGCTCAGTAACGAAAAACAATAGCAATAACGATAATGCAGTAAGAACGATCAATACAGTATACGACCAATGGTGAAACAATATTGTGACGATAACAATGTAATGATACGATCAATTCTATACAATGGTTAATCAATGCGATAACAATCTATATGGAAATACCCATGTGAGCCAATGACAATACACAATAACAATGTGTACATTAGGTGTAGATCTAATTCTAATGTACCTATGTTTAGGGGATGTGGGCACACTAGATTATCCCTATACCAATCCATTAAGATGATATCATAGGATCGATCCATACGGTTCTCAATAATCAATAAATCCATTAAGATGATATCACAGTTTATCATTTTCATTATAATTATGCTTTTTTATCAAAATAAATTATGGTTCCAAACAAAACAAATATGCACATTAGCTTACATATTAAAGTGGTAATCATGCATAGAAGTAAAAACAAGTGGTTGTGAACCAAGTTCAAATGCTAGTGTACATTTAGGTGGTTTGGTTTACCGTTTATTTATTTATTGAACATCTAAAATTGCATTAAATCCGCCAATGGCGTATATATAGAAATACGTCGTTTGGTTTACTATTTTTTGTCTTTTATAACAACAATTTTCACTTCATATTCATTTGATATTGTGAATACTAGCTATCTCCATCCTTTAGCCGAAAATACAAATTGGATTGACTAACAAATATAGTAAGTTAATTTTTTTTGAACAGAAAAGATTTTTTTCTCCTAAATATACACATCCTAAAGATTGAACCTTTGTCTCCCCACAAGAGATAATTCTTCTTGACAACTAGGCCAAATTCTAAATTGCATATAATAAGTTAATTGTAGTTAGAAAAATCTTGAACTAAAGTGGGCCCGTTGAAGCGGTCTTCTTTGGTTATTCGATCGAAAACCAAATAACTAAAAAACATAAATGAAAATAGCACTGATTACTACTGGTTTGGACCATTTTAACCGGTTGCGTTCGGCTAAACCGGTTTTTGCTCAGCCCTAGCTGGGATGAGTATGAATATAGCTCGAATGAGTATGAATAAATTGCTATCTTCTGATATGCAACTGGTTCACCAACCTAATTTGAATTATATATCCTTTAACATGGGTGTAATCAGCTAAGTTGATTAATAGCTTGTTGAAACTCCAACTCAACTTGCTTAACTTGTGAGAGAGTTTGAAACCCTCTTGTTTAAGGTTCCGGGTTTGAAACTATTGACTAATAGAATTAATATGGTCGGTCCCTAATTGTGATTGTTTATTCATGCATTTCATAACCGTTTTTGTAAAACCTTATCTTCCTACGTAATGAAGTCGATGGGGATGTTTTAGGAGAAACAAACACAGTTGAAGAAGGGGCAAATTCAATTGATATAATAGTGGATCGAGACGTGGATCCAACAGAAACCCATGAAACTACCAACTGGATGTTAGTTTATTATGCTACATATGGGCTTTGGCCAAAAGTAGAAGAGTATTTAAAAGTAAATAAATCCCTAGCAACAGAAGCAATAGGCGATGATGGTAGCACGCTTCTTCACATTGCTGTTGAAAACGGCCATAATGATTTTGTGAAAAAATTGTTATCGTATATAAAGAATAATGAAGATCTACTTAAACAAAGAGATCATCCTGATGGAAGCACAGCGCTTCACATTGCTGCGATTGTTGGCAACACAGATGTTGTAGATCTACTAGTTAAAAGGAACAAAATGTTGTTACGAGTTAAAGAAAATTACGGTAAAGATCCGTTGCATAGAGCTTATGAAAATATGCATCTTGATACCATTGCATATTTGTTGAAAGCTGTCAAGGTTGAAGACAAAACCGAGTTGCAATCCTCTTTATCTAGCTCTGTTGATCACCCAGATGATGATATGACAGTCGAACTTCTTGTTAATGCTATTTCCGCAAAACAATATAGTAAGCCTAGTAAACGATATATTTTTTCATGGCAACGCTTGCTCTACTATTCACCAATATTTTAAATTTTTCACCTTTGCCCAGGATTGAACCTGGGAGTCTGGGACCTCTCCCTTAAGAGGCATATGTCTCAACCAAGTGGGCTACATAGACAATATGTAACATGAACATATTGCTTTGAAGAGTGACATTTTATTGTTTATGATTGTAGGTTTAGCATTGGAATTGGTTCAAAACTTTCCGAAGTCTGCTTCGAGAAGTGATGATGTACTCATGGCTCTAGCTAAAAATTTTCCCAGTGAGCTAGATCATTGGGAAAAACTTGTATATCCTCCTTGTATGTTTCTAAACAATTTCATTGGTTACTCTTTTTTTATTTGACTTCTACTTTAATCTTTTTTTATTTACTTCTATTTTAAGAATTATTGATTGTGGTTCTCTATTTTAGCTTTGCATGTGGAAATACTAACTACAATAATGATGATGACCTATATTCTTTTGGGGTTTCCTGCGTTCGCCTTATGGGTGTTTGCATTCCACTCATCTTGGAATAATAAGGCCATTCATAGTCTGGTATTTAAATTGGTAATACTAACAGGTAAACACAACTCACGAATTAGTTGTGTATATTTATTAGACAAAAACTAAATATTCATAGTCCAAGGTAGTTTTTGTAAATATCTATCTTGTATATATTTATAATTACCAAACATTTTCTTTGTCTTGGCTCAATTATATTTGAACCAAAAGTGAGTTGTACTTTTTTCTAACAAAATATTTTATGCTATGCAGTTCCAGCCATGATTACATTGTCCCTTGTATTTATATGCCTCCTCCTAGTGGCCATTTCTTTCGTATTCCTCTTCCTTTATATCCTTTTGTGGAAGGGCGCAAAGATTCTATGTGAACACACTCCTTGCCAATTTAGTTCTTAATTTATCTCTTAAAACAAGTCGTAATCTTTTCTTATTAATAAGTTCTTGAATTTCAGTTGCACCCATCAAGCGAATAGAGAACAAAAAGATGGATTTGGATGTAGCCTATAGAGTTCTATACCTTGTCTGTGATGAAATATACAAGTTGGGGGACTCAGGCAATGCTCTTTATACCCGACCAATTCTTGAGGCTGCATGTCAAAATGCTTATGAAGTTGTTGATAGGATTTTATTAAGATCACCAAAAGCAATTGACAGTACAAATGAAAGTGGGTATGACATTATTCATTTAGCAATAATAAACCGATCTGAAAAAATCTACAACCTTATCTATGACATCGGGACACGTAAGAATCTTTATAGGATCTATAAAGATTCTTATGAAAACAATATCTTGCACTTGGCGGGAAGATTGGCCCCTTCAACTGTACTCAATCAAAGAACAGGTGCAGCATTACAACTACAACGTGAGCTTCAATGGCGTGAGGTACATACATAAGAATTGAACTATAAGTGAATATAATCAAACTGTTAAGTTATTTTGAAGTAGGATAACCAAGTGAAACTAATTTTATAACAGGAAGTGAAGAAATTTGTGTTTCCTACATATATTACACAAGAGAACTTTTTCAAGGAGACACCAAACATGGTTTTCACGATGGCACACAAGGATTTAGTGAAGGAGGGAGAACAGTGGATGAAAACCACTGCAGAGTCATGTAGTATCACTGCTGCACTCATTACCACAATTGTATTTGCAGCTGCAATTACCGTACCAGGTGGAAACGATCAAGAAAAAGGGACCCCTTTGTTTAAAAAGGAAAGTGCATTCATTATCTTTGCTATATCAGATGCAATCTCACTATTCGCTTCGAGTACAGCATTACTAGTGTTCTTGTCTATCCTGACAGCACGTTTTGCTGAGAAAGACTTTCTAGTTAGCTTGCCAAGGAGGTTGTTTATTGGACTTTTCAGTTTGTTACTATCTACAACAAGCATGATGATAGCCTTCAGTGCAACCTTGTTCCTTGTCTTTTGTGATAAAAAGCTATGGATGCTTGTTCCAATAAGTGGATTGGCTTTCATTCCAATTGCTTCTTTTGTTACCCTACAATTCCCCCTTATGGTGGATCTTTTCAAGTCCACATATTTACCTATCTTTGGCAAAAAAAGAAAAGGTGGTCGTCCAATTCACGATAGGGCATTTCGTACATTAATGCACATAGTGATGTCGTAACTGGAATTAGTACAGGTCTTCGAATCATGTAATCCATTGTATTAAAGTGCAGAAGAGTGATGAAATAAATATTGTGTTATTGAGTCATGATATTTTTGTCATGTCAAAGAATTTGGAACCGTTATATGTTGTACTTTCAACCTCTTTAATTTTGCATATTATCTAAGAAAACCATTTTCGACTATTTATTCAGTAACTTGTAGTTTAATGACATGAATACAAATCTTCTTACATATATGATCAATTCGTTTGTTTGGTATGGGGTAATGAAATGAACTAGAGAATGGAATCAACGAGGTAATGGAAGGGACAAAAGAGTGAAATGGATCGTTACCATTCCATATTCTTGTTTGGTAATGTGAGAATGGAATGAATCATTAATCAGCGATGAGTGACGATAGTGGGTGGTGATGGTGGCGCCGGCAGAGGGTGGGGGTGGCAGCAGCGGTGGTGTCGATGGTCGGTGGCGGAGGGTGGCGGTGGCGGGTGGTGATGATTACAGTGGT
Source organism: Helianthus tuberosus (assembly GCA_030545235.1). NCBI lineage: Eukaryota > Viridiplantae > Streptophyta > Magnoliopsida > Asterales > Asteraceae > Helianthus > Helianthus tuberosus. Next base: position 38,868,377 of record CM060371.1, on the reverse strand, counting down.
GGGTGGCGGTTTTTCGTGGTGGTGGTGGTCGGTGGTAGTGGTGGCCAGTGGTGGAGGGTGGCAATAGTGGTGGTGGCGGTGGAGGGTGGTGGTCAGCGGTAGAGGGTGGCCATGACGGCAACGGGTGGTAGGCGGTGTTGGTGATGAAGGGTGAGAGGAGATGGAATGCAAAAGAAAACGAGGTGGATGGAATTAATTTGAAGGAATATAATGTCTTATGTAATGAGTGATTCACTGATTCTATTACCTTAATCAACCAAACACATTTTGTTTCATTCCCTCGCAATATAGTCCATTCCTACATACCAAACACTACCATAGAGTTCTAGTGATTGATGATATTGCATTTTTTATGTCTTTAATTAGGGGCCAAGCCAGGTGGTAACAATCAGGGTCAGCTGACTCAATAAAAAAAGTTATATATGATACGGGTTAGTTTCTTATGATTTTAACCAAATTCAATCGGTCTCTCGCATGACCTTCCATTTCTATATTAGTCCTAATATCTTAGTCATCCATCATTGATTTTGATTTTGAATTGGTCCTAATAGCAGTTCTAAGATAACTAGCGGTTAAAATGTTAAATAATATAAGATTGAGAGTTTAAATCGAGAGTGGAGGTTCTTGTGTATTTGTTCTAAAAGTCTAACAAAGGATAAGTAATAGTTAATCCAGTGAGTTTTATACTAGATTTTTTTTTTTGAGTTAATTACTGTTTTCGTCCCTGTGGTTTCACTTTCATAACCATTTCAGTCCCAGTGGTTTCACTTTCGTAGCCCTTTCAATCCATTATTCTGTTAAGTACATGGATTGAAATGGTTACGAGGTGTACTAAAATGGTTACGAAAGTGAAACCACCGGAAACTGAAATCGCAATTTTTAAACTAATTGACTGAAATCGTAATTTTTGACAAACCACAGGGACAAAAACAGTAATTAACTTTTTTTTTTTTCAAAATGAGAAGAAGCTGAAATTTAGGGCAAAAGATCAGATGCTTGATAGAAAAAAACATCATCAATGGATGGCTCTTGGGGGATACTTTTATCCACCACCTACACTTTGATTCTATTTCAACCCACATGTTTAAAAGAGTACTTATATTAAAAATGCAACAAGAATCACTTTAAAGTTTGTATACAAACCATTTAAAATTATCAAAATGAAAACTTATTTTAAAAGAATTAAAACGGCCACCAAAAAGCTCAAAGAACAAAGTAGCATAGCAATGCAAACTAAACTAAAACACTAAATATGGAGATAAAAAAAAGGATTATATGACCTATAATTCTGTTGGGTTCGTAGGCTTTAGGGGTATCCGGCCCTAATTAGGGTTAGTCGGCCCTAGTTATTAAGTCCACTTAGTTAATTTGTTGACTAAGTAGGAAAACCTAATCTTAATCTATAAATAAATATGATGTAAGTGTAGTTTGTGTCATTTTGTGAACAGTTGTTAGCATCTAATAAAAGTGAAACCCTAGTTGCAATCCGTGGACTTAGGTCACCTTGACCGAACCACGTAAATTCTCGTGTTCTTTATTTTCAGCAAGTGTGTGTGTGTGTGTTTGCTTCCACTCGAGCTTACTCTGATCCGATACCCTAACAAGTGGTATCAGAGCCAAAGGTTCGGTTAAACACACGGTTATCGAAGGAAAGGGAAAGAGTTGGACGAGAGGTCTAGATCTACTGTTGTTGTCGTCGTCGTTGACGTGTTTATGGCATGTACCTAATCTTGGGTTACAAATCGTAAGGTTTAGGGTTTGGGCGTCGGGTTCCTGTTGCAGATATGGTGGTTTTAGGGTGTTTGGTGATTAGGGTTTCGATTCTTGAAGCCTTGTTACTGGTTGGTTTTACGCTCGGATTTGCAAGAGAACTCGCTTGTTCGGGTACTTCGGGTTTCTGGTTTATTGAAGGTTGTTCAGGCTTCGGGGTGCTTGGTTTCTGTGGTTTTTCTGGTTTTCTCGTTTGCTATGGCTGAATACGGGAAGTTCCGAATTGAGAAGTTCAAAGGTGCTGATCATTTTGCATGGTGGGGAATGCAAATAGAGGTGTTGCTTGGTGAATGAGATTTCGATGTGGTACCGGAAGAAAAACTTGCTGGAATGGAGAAAGCTGCTAAAGCAAGTTGGAACTCAAAGGACAAAAAGGCAAGAGGTAAAACTACATTGGCTTTGACGAGGAGCGTTGCTTTTAATATCATGAAAGAAACAATTGTTCTTGTTATGTTAACAACTCTTTTAAATATGTATGAGAAGTTGTCTGCCAGTAATAGGGTGTTCTTGATGAGGGAACTGTTCACAATGAGATTGAACAAGGGCAGCTCAATTGCTGATTACATTAACAAAGTCAATTCAATTTTGTCCAAGTTAGCAACTGTGGGCATGAAGTTGGATGATGACACTCAGGCTGTGGTTTTGTTATCTTCCTTACCTGATAGTTGGTCAGGATTTGTGACAACGGTCACTGAAACTGTTGAAACTGAAAAAATTGAAGTTTAATCGGGCCTGGGATAGTGTTTTGGGTGAAGATGTTCGCTGGATTAACTCTAGTGGAGGATCTACTTCTGGTATGTTCAGTGTTAGCAGGGAAAGAGGTAATAATGGAAGCAGTGAGACTTGTGAGAAAAGCTTTTGTAAAGCTGGAAGAATATGAGGTGCTGGAACTGTGGTGAAAAGGGGCATGTTAGAAACGAGTGTCATGGTCCTTAGAAAAAAAGATGGTAAACATCATGTAAACAGTATTGTGTTAGATGGGGAATCTGATGGTGACTTACTAGTTTGATGTGAAAAGTCCACCGACTCTTGGGCTATGGATTCCAGTTCTTCATTTCACACAACGCACAGCGGGGAGATGATGGTGAATCTGAAAAGGGGAGACTTTGGAAATGTTACGATTAGCTAACGATCATGTTCTTAATGTTATAACTATATGTGAGATATCAATCTGAAGACTTCACTAGGCACTACATGGAACTTACAGAATGTCAGGGTAATTCCAGGTTTAACGAAGAAATTTATTTTTGTTAGTAACTGGATAAACAAGGACTAGATGTTAAGTTTGGTGGTGGGAAGTGGAAGGTGATTGATGGAAATCTTGTTGTTGCTTATAGGAGAAGACGAGGATCGTTGTATCTAGTTGAGGTATCTGCTGAGGGAATAGTCATCCCTGTACAACATAAAGGTTGGTTCACTGAATCTAGTAAGCGGAAGAGAGTTCAAATTGCAAACTTGAATCTTGGTGCTTTGGGGATGTCAGATGAATGTGGCCAGGGATCTAAGTTTAAGCCACTCAGGGGATTTAGTGATAGTGGGAGCATGGGTCGTGTTACGGGTACAATCACAAAGAACCGTTGGGTTTTGAAGATGAAGGTTCGGACTGAAGAAAAATGCTCTCCTGGAAATAGTTTTACCCAAATACTAGAGATATCTCATGTGAGTTAATATATTTGTCACATCTGGCCCAATCATCTTTTGTCAGGCCATAAGCCCTTACTGAAAGTATAATTCTTTACACATACTTGGCGCGGGTCAAAGCGATAACCCGTTATCAATACCTTGTGATTCTATTTGCTAATTCATGGCAATGCATGCCCATACATTATGTATACCTGTAAGTATGAAACTTAACAAACAAAGCATTAAATATCATATCCAAATGGTGATAACCCGTTTGACCTGGTTGTCTATTTGACTCGTTCATAGCTTACCCTTTTAGCGTTTCAACTAACCATGTATTGTGTATTGCTAAAAGGTGCATACTTACCATCTTACCCATTTGACCCGTTATGGTTTTACACCATAGGGTCCTATTTGAAACGCCCATTCTTTCATGCAGTCAAAACCAAAAATTAAAAAACGAAATTTTACAACCAATTTAAACATACATTACTTGAAATTCGGCCAAATTATACAAAGTTAACCTTTTAAAAACTAGATACAACCAACCATTTAACAAAAGTTATAATCACATGTTTTTGGAGCATGTCTAACAATTAGACTTTAACTACAAAAACAACCAAAAATTTTGACCCATTGCATAAACTAGTTCGGAAGCACGTTGAGGGCGAAAAAAGAGTTGTTCGTGTGTTCGTTCCAAGCTCGCGTGTCCGCTTATAGTGCGGTTTTACCTACAACATAAACAAAGATTTATTTAAGTAAGAGAAGGGTGAAGTCCTAACTTTCATTGAATATAACATTCCACCATTTTCTTTATTCAACTTCATGTTTATATTCCTTCCATTACATTAGATTTGGCTTACTCATCTACTCGATTTCATCACTTTAATCCGTTTGAATAGTAATCAATTTATAAACATTTGACCCGCTCACAACGAAATAAATACATGACTATTTCAAACATTATATTCTAGCTCTTTGACCCGTTCGTACCGGATCGTCTACATCCTCATTCTAAACATAACATTTTTATTCTTTGACCCGTTCATACCTGATCGTCTACATATTAATTCTAAACATAACATTCTTGCTCTTTGACCCGTTCGTACAGGATCGTCTACATACTCATTCTAAACATAGCATTCTTGTTCGTTGACCCGTTCGTACCGGACCAACTGTATGACCATATTAAACATTCCATTCTAGTTCGTTGACTCGTTCAAACTGGATCAATTGTATGACCATATTAAACATTTCATTCTAGTTCGTTGACCCGTTCGTACCGGATCAACTACTTGACCATATTAAATATTTTGTTCTAGTTCATTGACCCGTTCGTAATGGGTCTATTACATGACCATTCTTTAACGCATTACGAATATCACAATATATATCAATAAGCATTACTACAAGTAAACTATAATCATATAAGTAACGTACCTCGATCTTGCGAGCTTTGAGGTTTCTGGTTGCTTGTTCTAACGACTCCATATTATATCATACAATGTTTTCTAACATCCTAAATCTAAACATTCCTTGCTTGCTAACTTGCTTCTAATGTTTATTCCATCCTTTCCAATTGTCGTGAATTCCTTAGAGGTGCTTCAATTTAATTCTCCTCCTGTATGCTTGCTTCACCTTCAACACCTCCTTGTCGCTATTAATTAAATGCTGACCACGCTTTTTTTTATCATGCCTAAGCCACTCGATCGACCCTGCTCCTCTCTACTTAACCTTAGCCCCACGCCCCCACAGCTAAAGGGGGCTGCTCCCCTTAAACGACTCTCAAAACGGCAAAGCTATGATACCAATTGTTGGCAATCAGGCGTAAGAACACGAAACACCGAATTTAATCTCTATCAAAAGATCGACTCTTTCGTTTATTATAATTCTTGATTGACTCTACTAAATACATGGACCCTAACCATCTATTTATACTAAAATAAGCATACTAATCTTAGTCAAATATTTCTCTTAGTTATAATCTAATACTAATTCACATCATTATCTCTAAACATTAAAAACATACTAGATAATACATTCAAATAATTAATTAAAACTTGCCACTTTGACCCCTTCAACTTTCTTCACTTTACCTTTTAGGATTATAACCTTCAGTTTCATGATTACCGGTTATAGTTTCTATCCCATACGAATTTTTAAACCATTTGAATTGATATTGATTTCTAGAATAATGGTGTTTAAATGAAATGTTTACATAACACATATCAAACCATAGGCCTGTTTAAGTGTCAATAACCAGTAGATCTTTGTCGTACCTTGCATCAGATGTTTGGTCTTGCATGTCGGTATTAATGGGCATGGCGGAGAAGGGAAATGGCTTCATCTTGGTTTTTATGGCGCAATTAATTACATAATGACCATACTGACAGCAGTGGTGGCATTGTTTTTTATTCAGTTTTGTTCGTCGAATTGATCTTCAGCGTATTTCATCGGAACAATGTTGGCATGTAAACATTCTTGATTTCTTTGAATGAATATTGGATCGCCTTGTATTGCGCTCTCATACCACTTTGTTAGATATCAAAACTCAATCTCACAAACACAATGAACAATACAAAGAATCTTGGTGAATTCGAAAACTAGAAAGTAGATATTGGATAAATATTTTGGTACCGGTTTCGCTTGATACATATATATACATTGATGTTGACGGTTATGGGATGGTGGTTGTATTTTGGCGCCGACAACGGTTGATAACGGTAAATTGTGTAACATACATTACCATCAAATAAGGAATGAATTTTTGACACGACACGAACCTAACACGAAATTTGCGGGTTTATGTTTAGTCTAAATGGGTTCGCGTCAGTTTCAAGTTGAAACCGCGAACCCGTTTAGGTTAACGGATCGAATTCGGGTAGCGGGTTGACTCGTTTAACACATTTATATTATATTATATTTTTTACATTATATTTTATATCATAAATTAAATGAGGTGTGTATTTTATGTAATAGTTGTATAATTATAACATAAAAAGGGAAATTAACATAATATTTTATAATTTAAATATAACTAGAATTTAGACCCGCGGGCGTTGCTCCGCGGGCCAGTGAAATTTACATTGTGTGAGCGAGGCGTTTTCTTCATATGCTTTATTTATACAACTTATTATAAGGAATACGGTGAATAACAATTCAACTTAATCATGTTAGATCATATCCTCAAACGAATATTTACAAGGAAAACGGTGAAAACAATTCAACTTAATCATGTTAGATCAAATCCTCAAAAGAATAATCGGTTCTACCTCGCGGGTGGTAATGTATCAAATGAAGTTACAAAACCAACGCAAGCATTTAATGCCTGCAGGGTACAAAACCCAAAGGGGCCCAAAACCAACAGAAAGCAAACAAAGAACACATGGCTGGTCAACAGGTGATTCTCTCAAACTTGCTCCAATCTTCTAGGCTTAAGGTTGCACACTTGTATCTTCTCGCCATCCACGAGTAACTGTCCTCTTTTATCTCATCTACAACACCGATGGCCGAGACATTTCTGGATTTAAAGACTTTTTTTGTTCCTTTGGATCCAGATTCTCCAAGTAGTCATAAAGAAAGAAAAACGTTGTAAATTGTCTCTTTTTTTCTTGATCAACATATTTTGATTGAGGCCATGCTGCAACATCTGTCCTATAGATTCGAACCGGGATGGAATCGAAATCTTGAGCCAGACACAGACTTACCAACGCAATTAGTTAATTTTACTTAATATGTATAATTGGTCATTATCACTAATATACTAATCCGTTTTCTCAGGTGGATCCATCGATCATGCACAACTAAATACTTCATTAATTATTCAAAACATTGGTTGTTATAACCTTCCAATAATGGCTCATAACACCTTGTTGATGCATTTTCTAGTGTCTGTAACTAGTCTTGTTTAACGATGTATTTTTGTCACACCCCGAATTTCCACGTGTCACCGGTGGGCCCGGTAGGGGAGTATCGTGACGTGGTTGGCAACATAATAGTCAAACAACACAATATTTAAATGCACAGCGGAAGCAAAGTATAGATTTAATTCAACCAACCGATATTGTAATATTAAGTATTACAATTAGTCGAATATAATCCACAGGTAGATCCAAATAAAAAGGAAACAAATGTTCAACAGTTTATGACATCCAAGCTGGCGAGACTTAATGTGGATGCTAGGAGACATGCCAGCCTATTTCGCGTAGTACCTGCACTTAACCTTTTAAGAAAATACGTCAGTTTACACTGGTAAATACAATCAACCGACTCATTTTGAAAAGAGTTTAAGAAAATGCATTTAAGGCACAAGGCACAAATAATATTTTATAACTTGGGATAATTATTTAAATATATAATACTTGTATGGATTTACATGTTCCTTATGCGTTCAGTAGCCCGGATCGAGCCGGGTTAAAGATTAATAGACACACCACTATAATTATGAGACACCAACGGCGTACGCCTACGCCGGGTGCTGAGGTCGTGGCCATTCGTAGAATGATGCCAGGGATATCCGGGACAACGGTCATTAACCCCCCAAAGGCTTTAAGTAAACAAAACAATGTTAAACGAGACGTCTCAATACTTTCATTATCATACATTCAATCAAAGATTCAACGTCCCGACCAAGCGGTATTTTATATACCGTACCCCAAGCCCGTATAGGGAAAATAAGTTAAAAGTATTTACCTTTGCAAGTATAAATCCTTAATCGAATAAATTGCAGATAGCTTTTACTGGGCTCCTAATCTGGAACGAAGGTTTAATATAACCTATTAGAATACTAACGGGTCTTTAATTAAGCTTAAGCTTAGACCGGTTAGTTTTAACGATACGGTTCGTACACACGATTAAGCGAAGACCGGATAGAATGTGATTTAGACCCGACAAGTTTGAGGACTTGTTTAATATGGGTTTACTACTCACATTCTGGATTTTGAGATAAAAATGATATCGTTTGACCCGTTTCGGCTAGTTTATGCAAACTAGTTACATAAACCGAACCGAACGCGTATAATGCATAACGGGTAACCGAAAGGGGTCGCGAACTGGTTTCCTAAGTTAATACGCTTTAAATATGTTGTGATATCATCATGATATCTTCCATAATGCCCATAACGAGTTTAATCCATAATTATGCCCCGTAGGGGTATTTCGGTCATTTTGAAGGTTATAAAAGGAATTTATAATACCTCTGAGATACGGGTCTGGTTTAATCAGAAAAATTATTTATTTTAACAGGTATCAATAGTTGGTATAAAGTCTTTTGTGATAAAATGGTTCTAGACCCAAACTACGCGTTTAATACGCGTATAAAAGCCGTTTTAAGCGACGTACGGTTTAAAATATGGTTCTGAGTTTTCTGATCAGTAAAACAGGCTCAAAATACTCTATTTATTATTTTAAATCAGTGGCAATTGGATTGGTATCAAACGGATTCGTAAAACTCGTTTTATGGCCTAAAAGGGCATATTCGGTATTAACCGAATCAATGCGATAAGCCTAGCTTAAGATCAGTTTAAAAATAATTAAAAATCTTCAAAAATCCTAAAATATTATTTAACATCAGTGGGTAAAAGTTTTGGTACCGAAAATCGGGTTTAGATAGGCTATGCGTTAATCGCGCCGTTTAATTAATAAAAAGCTTATTATTTACGCTAATGCGCATATCTCCTAATCTAGACCTCCGATTGACGTGAAAATTTACGTACATGTTAATTAATCAGTAACTAAGATTATTGTACTTCCACATTTTCAAAATTCTCGTTGTAAGGTCATAAGGGCGTTATGGTCCAATTTAAGCGATTAACGGAAACGTGTGCATGCATCGGATAATCAATGAAACAAGTACAGAGACTTATACTAGCATGTAACCCAACCCTAATGAGACTTTAAGGCATGTCTAATTCAAACTAAAACGGGTCAGAACCGAAGTCAAAGCAAAAGTCAAGGTTTTGCGCCTTTCGGTTCCGAACCGGGTTTAAACAGAAATTTGTCGAGTCGGGCAAGCGTAAACAAGTTTTTATACTTATTACCAAGTTATATTAAGTTTAAAACAGGTTGCACGCCTCGCGGATTGCTAGTCGTGCATTAAATCGCATTTTGTAATTCTGTTGACTTTTTCGGTCAACGTTTGACCCGACAAACGACCTAGTTAGGTCTGGATTTGGTACTTGCCCTTATAAGGGTTTAATACCCATATAATTACCTATCTAATGGTACTTTTAATTCGACACACGACTGAGCTATCGTTAATTAATCGCGAAGTCAAACCGTAGTTACGTCGGTTTGACTTTTAAGCTAATTACTAAGCTAGAATTAATTTAGAAGGGATTAGAGACTTACTAGATGGTTAATGAATGATTAGAAAGGCTCTTGATCAGTTTGCAAGCTCCCCAAATAATCAGAATGCTTGAATATGATTTGTGAATGAATGTGGTGAATGAATGGGTCTTTATATACAAGAATCAAGCACCATAAGGTATTGACACAAGGGTCTATGATCAGCCATAAGTGATCAACACTTGTAAGTAGTGTGTAGGGATGTCTAGGGGCCATGCATGTGCAAGAAAAACCGGATTAGAGGGTCACATTCGCGCACAACAGGCTGCTGCCTGTTTTCTGTTGCTGGGGGTTGCCTTACGGACCGTAAGGTCCCCAAGCTTACGGTCCGTAAGCCTGACATCAGGCTTACAATTTGTTTGTTTGTTGAAGTTTTGAAAGGGCAACAACTTGCACGACTTTGGGACATCGTTTTGGCAACAAGGGACCTCCAATAAGTGTCTAATACTGTAACATACCCTACCATCATCCATTATTTCACATGATTGCATATACAAGACCCGTAAATGACGGTTTATCATTCATTTCATCATGGGATCACATCATGCATTTGAATTTTCCTTTCTTGACAATAATTCTTTGCATAGAGGGCATAAAAGATGTGTAAAATATTAAATCGGGTCTTGGGTTTTATAATTGAGGTGTTCAGAGGTAACAATTTAACATGACGCCACTTTAAATCCTACCGAAAACATCTTTATTAAATCCGGGTTTTCAACGCGTTTTTGTCTTACATGACACGTGTCGTTTTAATATTAAACCCGAAATTTGCGAGGTGTTACATCCTCACCCCCTTAAAATAAATCTCGACCCGAGATTTACTGAAACAAATAAGGGTATTTTTCTTTCATGGTGGATTCCAACTCCCACGTATACTCGGGACCTCTTCGGGCATTCCATTTGACCTTTACAAAAGGTATGTGCTTTCTTCGAAGCTTCCTTACCTGTCGATCTTCAATCGACAAAGGTTTTTCTACAAACGTTAAGCTCTTATCTATTTGCACATCTGTATGTGGCATGACATGTGAATCGTCAGCGGAACACTTCTTTAGATTGCAGATGTGGAACACATTGTGAATTCCACTGAGCTCTTCCGGTAAGTTCAACTTGTAGGCAACTGACCCGACACGTTCGATAACCTCGAAAGGTCCTATGTATCTCGGGCTTAGTTTGCCTTTCTTACCAAATCGCATCACTCCCTTCCAGGGTGACACTTTAAGTAGAACTTTTTCACCTACTTCGAAGTGAAAATCCTTACGATTTGGATCAGCATAAATCTTCTGCCTATTCCGGGCAGCTTGGAGATTGTTTCGAATCTGGACAATCTTGTCCGTCGTTTCGAACACGATCTCTGGTCCTGATAACTGGACTTCCCCAACTTCCGCCCAACAAACTGGTGATCTACACTTTCTACCGTATAATGCCTCAAAAGGCGCAGCCTTGATGCTGGTATGGTAGCTATTGTTGTAGGAGAATTCGATTAATGGCAGGTTCTTATCCCAGCTACCTCCCAAATCGATCGCACATGCTCGTAGCATGTCTTCTAACGTTTGAATAGTACGCTCACTCTGACCGTCAGTCTGTGGATGGTAAGCCGTACTAAAGTTCAAACGTGTGCCCAAAGATTGTTGGAAACTCTTCCAAAAGTGTGACGTGTACCTAGTATCCCGGTCAGAGATAATAGCTACAGGTATGCCGTGTAAGGCTACAATCTTATCAACGTACAGTTGGGCTAACATATCGGAGCTGTAGGTCTCCTTAATGGGTAGGAAATGTGCTGACTTAGTCAGTCGGTCAACTATCACCCAGATGGTGTCATTTCCTTTCCTGGTTTTGGGTAACTTGGTGATAAAATCCATAGTTACCATTTCCCACTTCCAAGTAGGAAGTTCAGGCTGTTGTAGCAAACCTGACGGTTTTTGATGTTCTGCCTTAACTTGAGCACATGTCAAGCATTTAGCTACATAGGTAGCTACAGACTTCTTCAAGCCTATCCACCAATAATTTGCTCTAAGATCATGGTACATTTTATCAGCTCCTGGATGAACAGAATATTTAGAGCTGTGGGCTTCCTGGAGGATAACATCTCGGAGTCCTCCATAAATTGGAACCCATATTCGTCCATTCAATCTAAGAATTCCATCCTTACTAAGAGATAGCTGCTCCTCAGTGACTCCTAGCTTTTCGTTAGGATAGTTAGCTTCCAACACAGCTTCCTTCTGTGCAGCTAACAACCTTTCCATCAAACTGTTCTTTATTTCCATGCTCTTGGCATTGATTCGGATGGGTTTCACCCTCTCCTTCCGACTCAGGGCATCGGCGACTACATTCGCTTTGCCGGGATGGTATCTTATTTCACAATCGTAATCATTAAGAGTTTCCATCCAACGACGTTGCCTCATGTTCAAGTCCTTCTGGTTGAACAGATGTTGAAGGCTCTTGTGATCAGAATAGATCACACATTTGATTCCATATAAGTAGTGCCTCCACAGTTTTAGTGCGAATACAACGGCACCCAACTCCAAGTCGTGGGTGGTGTAATTCTTTTCGTGCACCTTTAACTGACGTGAAGCATAGGCAATGACTTTGCCTTTCTGCATAAGCACACATCCCATCCCGGTGTGTGATGCATCACAATAAACTACAAACTCCTCTATTCCATCAGGCAATGTCAGTACTGGAGCATTGCTCAACTTTTGTTTCAGAATTTCGAAGGATTCCTGCTGCTTAGGACCCCAGTCAAACTTAATCTTCTTACGTGTCAGCGAAGTCAGGGGTGCAGCAATCCTTGAAAAGTTTTCTATGAATCGCCTATAGTATCCTGCCAAACCTAGAAAGCTACGTATTTCTGTAGGCGTCTTTGGCTCGTGCCAATTCATGACAGCTTCCACCTTAGCGGGATCTACTTGGATACCACGCTCACTAACAACATGTCCAAGAAATTGGACTGCTCGAAGCCAGAATTCACATTTTGAGAACTTGGCATAGAGCTTCTCTTTATGAAGTAAATCCAGTATGCATCGAAGATGCTTCTCATGGTCAGCTTGATTCTTTGAGTAGATGAGAATGTCGTCGATGAAGACGATGACGAATTTGTCTAAGTGCGGCTTGCAAACACGATTCATGAGATCCATGAACGCGGCTGGTGCATTAGTGAGCCCAAAAGGCATCACTAGGAACTCGTAATGACCATAACGAGTCCTAAATGCTGTTTTGTGCACATCTTCATCTCTAACCTTCAATTGATGGTAGCCTGACCTTAAGTCAATCTTCGAGAAGAAACTTGCCCCTTGAAGTTGATCGAACAGATCGTCGATTCTGGGCAAAGGATACCTATTCTTGATAGTAACCTTATTAAGCTCACGGTAGTCGATGCACAGTCGCATCGATCCATCCTTCTTCTTTACAAATAAAACTGGTGCTCCCCAAGGAGACGAACTAGGTTTGATGAAACCTTTGGCTAGTAAATCATCTAGCTGCGTCCTCAATTCCTTCATCTCTGTTGGTGCCAACCTATAAGGCGCCCTTGCAACTGGTGCTGATCCAGGAATAATGTCAATTCTGAATTCCACTTGCCTATCTGGTGGCAACCCAGGTAGTTCTTCAGGAAATACTTCGGGGTATTCAGAAATGACTGGGATATCTCCGACCTTGGGTTTCGGTTCATCAATAATCACCTGTGCCATGTAGATGACACAGCCCTTCTTCAAACACTTTGAGTCTTTGAGTATAGACATTTTCTCGGGCAGCCCATACTGGGTATCTCCCTGGATAGTAAGTGATTCACCAGACGAAGTCTTGATCCTCACTTGCTTCTTATTGCAAATAATCTGGGCCTGGTTATGAGATAACCAGTCCATACCCAAAACTATGTCGAATCCGGCTAGTTTGAAAGGAAGTAGGGACAAAGGAAAAGAGTGATTCTTAATGGATATGAAACATCCATCTAATAAGGTTGAAGCGGTTTCTAAAGTGCCATCTGCTAGTTCCACCTCATAATTCACACTTAAAGTTCTAACAGACAGTTTCAACAATTCACAAAACTTATCATCTACAAACGACTTATCAGCGCCCGAATCAAATAACACTCTCGCGTATACATCATTTACGAGAAAGGTACCTGTTATCACGTTGTCGTCCTTGACAGCTTCCTTAGCATTCATTCTGAAGATCCTAGCATTGGTCTTCTTAGCCTCTTCCGGCTTCTTGGCATATTTTGGGCAATTGCTCCTGATGTGCCCTTTTTCATTGCAACCATAGCAGGTCGCATCCTTTATCTTCTTGCAATCCACGGTTTTGTGTTCCCTGGATTTGCATAACCCACATGCAAAAGGCTTCGATTGTGTTTGTGAGTTGGATTCAAACCTGCACTTACCAAAGTGCTGTCTCTTGCAGGTTTTACACTTGGGTTTTTCACCCGACTGTTGGCCATCCTTCTTGAATCCTGACCCCTTCTTAGAGTCATTGTTTCCTTTCTGCTTCTTATCTGATCGTCGTGAGTTGTCATCCTCACGCTTCCTCTTTTCGGTATCATTTTTCCTCAGTGACCTCAGCCTGACAGCATCTGAGGTCAGAGACAATGATATGTCCGTTACTGACCGAAAAGTGGTTGGCCTGGAGGCCTTTACACTTGCTTTGATCTCCGGTTCCAAACCCCCGATAAAACGAGCTATACGTTTCGGCTCCGGAGTCACCAAATAAGGGACCAACCTTGACAAAGTATTGAAAGTGGTAAGGTAGGCCTGGCAGTCCAGGTTTTTCATGACCAGTGCCAGGAAATCAGATTCAATTCTCTCAACCTCGTGTTGAGGGCAGAAATTCTCCTTGATGAGTGCCATAAACTGTTCCCAGGTCATGTTGTATAGCGGAACTTTCCCTGTGGCCTGGATCAAAGATCTCCACCAAGCTAAGGCTTCTCCTTTGAAAGATTGTGAGACAAACTTCACAATGTCCCTATTATGACAACCACTAATATCCACCACAGTATCCATTTCATCCATCCACGTCATGCAATCAACAGCTCCTTTTTCCCCATTGAAGTCTCTGGGTTTGCACGATACGAAGTATTTATAGGTGCAACCCCTATTACGAGGTTCTTGGTTCTGTAGGACTCTTTGAGATGGATTACTCCTTTGATTCGAGGAGTGGTGGGAATTACTGTTGTGGGCAGTGTGGGTCCTGGAGGGCGTTCTGGTATGTGATGCAGAATGGGTCCTCGTATGGGTACCACTTGATCCATGGTGCTGTCTACCCATAGCTATATTAACCGCATTATTTATCATAGCTTGCAACTCTGCACCTGCTACGTTAACTTGGGCATTTTCATTCACTATCCCTGGGTGACTGTTGACCTCGTTTGAGTCTGCCATGTTTCTTGAACTGTGACACATTGGCAATAATTTATTGGTGAGTTTATTATATAATTGTCTTTTATGGCAATTTTTATTAACCGTGATAACATAGACCATATATGGTTAATTTATTACTCACCTTTATTTAGAATTTCTAATATAATTTATCCTAATTAAAAATAATAACAGTATCTATTAGCATATAAGGCCTAGTCACAGGGACAATATAGATTATAAGCTAGGATTTCAGAGAATCAAAGCATGAAGGTTTGAACAAAGTTCATTACCTTTATTAGACAGGGAGTCAAAGCTACCACTGTCTTTTGGCTCCTATGGAAATGAGCAGGGCCCGAAGGCATTTTATTACCACGTATGGTTAAAATATGATCATCTTAATTGATGATATAAACCCAGGATTCAGAGATCATTAAACTAGGTTAGGAATCTTCTAAAGAATTCCTTTATAAAAATGACGTATGTGATTTTAACGAATCACTTCTGCCAGGAGTGTTAACATGTTTTAAGATGTTAACAGGGAATTGAATCTTTTAAACAGGTCTTACCATTTTGGCCCGGTCTTATATTTGACACGTGGCTAGGTTTCACACTTTAAGATCCTTAATTAAATAAATTTCATAGGCAGATTAATTTAAAAGGAATGATTTTAATTTATTTATTTCATTTATAATTTATATATGCACATAATGGCAAACATGAAATTTATAAAACAAACATTCCATTAATTATACGTAGGTTACATATTGCCCTAAACGGGTCTTTTCACACAACTATTTCCTACGTAGGGGTCAAACAAATACTTACCCGCGCAGGGGTTAAATTTAAAACACAAGTCCTCGCAGGGACCGATTACTTAAATAGATGTCCACGCAGGGACTAGGTACAAAGATAAATGTCCACGCAGGGACTACATACACACATAAATGTCCACGCAGGGTCTTAATTTTAAAGTAGCCATACACACATCAAGGATTTACTGATCCTTCTTGCTCTTTCCCTTGATTAAGTTCGTCAAGGTCTTGAACATCCCCTGGTTACGCCTTCGGTCTTCCCGTGCCTCATGCCGCACCTCCCTAATACTTTGTAGGATTTCCTGATGCAGTGGCGGCGACATCTGCAGAGACGGCGGGGGTTGTTGGTAGTACGGGGGTTGTGTAGGCATCTGGTATCCCTGTGCTGGGTAGCCTACTCCCCAAGGACCTCCATACGGTCCCTCCTGGTTAAGGGCGTTGTAATTTGCTGCTACCAAATACGGGTCGGCTTCAGCGTATCCGAGGTTAGGGTGAGTCGGTGGCTCAAACGGGTTGTACATCGCAGGACCCGTGTATGCTGGTATCTGATTATCGAAACCCATTGGTGGCGGTTGCTGCGCGTAGGGGTTTGATGGTTCACCTATCTGTGGAACTTCTGGAAGCGGCTGATAATTTCTGCCACTTGATTGTAGAGGAGAGTTAAAGTGAAACTCTTCTCTTCGTGTGGACATCCGGGCTCCGGATCTCCTATGTCTCTGCGGCTGTGGAGGCGCCGGCTGAACTGGTGGCGGTGGAGGCGGTGGCGTAACTGCCTCAAACTGGTGATTCCCAGAGGAATCTTGATGATGCTGCTGCTGCTGCTCATGCGGCGAAGAATAGTGAGGCTGATGCTGCTCCTGCGGCGACGAATAGTGAGAAGGTGTATAATACCATTCGTGCCGAGTAAAGATAGCCTGGAAGCTATCTGGACCATTATAGGGTGGTCCGTGGTAAATGGAACTATCCGAGACCTCTATGGGATGGTTGGGAGTTCCTGATGCGGGTTCTTCGGGGTCTTCTTCCTCGTCCATATTATTTCCTCCAGAAAAATGGTCCTCCGGCCCCAATGGGTTAAAACCCACTGGTTCCTGTATATAATCCGTCGGGTTAAACTGGCCTTGGAAGAATGGAGTGGGGTCTCCAAAAGGGCGGTGCGACATAGATCGCTGTAACGGTATGTGCGAATGGTGGGGGTCTCTAGGCTCATTTTCTGATTGTGGCCCGTATGAGTCTTGAGCGGGAGTCGTAGAGCTGTTCGAAACCGACCGTCTTGCCGGTTGAAAGAGACCTCTCTGGTTCCGCCGAGTACCATCACTCTCGGCAGGTGTAGGGGCTCGTGTATTGGACGGCCCAGCTTCATGGTCGTTGGGGGCGGTGGTCGGCCCCTTTCCTCCTCGTCCTCGCATACGTAGAACTCTCGGAGGCATCTTTTGTTATTCCTGTCAATAAAACATAAGATAATAATAACAAAAATATAAAGTTTTAAAGGACAACAAAAACCGAATAAGGTGGTATTTGTCCTATGTTATAAGTCTAGACTCGAAGGTTTAGATATGTGCAATTGTGTAACTGAGATTAAACACAAAAGGCTAGTGTTTAATTCACTCAGTGTTGGCTCTGATACCAACCTGTCACACCCCGAATTTCCACGTGTCACCGGTGGGCCCGGTAGGGGAGTATCGTGACGTGGTTGGCAACATAATAGTCAAACAACACAATATTTAAATGCACAGCGGAAGCAAAGTATAGATTTAATTCAACCAACCGATATTGTAATATTAAGTATTACAATTAGTCGAATATAATCCACAGGTAGATCCAAATAAAAAGGAAACAAATGTTCAACAGTTTATGACATCCAAGCTGGCGAGACTTAATGTGGATGCTAGGAGACATGCCAGCCTATTTCGCGTAGTACCTGCACTTAACCTTTTAAGAAAATACGTCAGTTTACACTGGTAAATACAATCAACCGACTCATTTTGAAAAGAGTTTAAGAAAATGCATTTAAGGCACAAGGCACAAATAATATTTTATAACTTGGGATAATTATTTAAATATATAATACTTGTATGGATTTACATGTTCCTTATGCGTTCAGTAGCCCGGATCGAGCCGGGTTAAAGATTAATAGACACACCACTATAATTATGAGACACCAACGGCGTACGCCTACGCCGGGTGCTGAGGTCGTGGCCATTCGTAGAATGATGCCAGGGATATCCGGGACAACGGTCATTAACCCCCCAAAGGCTTTAAGTAAACAAAACAATGTTAAACGAGACGTCTCAATACTTTCATTATCATACATTCAATCAAAGATTCAACGTCCCGACCAAGCGGTATTTTATATACCGTACCCCAAGCCCGTATAGGGAAAATAAGTTAAAAGTATTTACCTTTGCAAGTATAAATCCTTAATCGAATAAATTGCAGATAGCTTTTACTGGGCTCCTAATCTGGAACGAAGGTTTAATATAACCTATTAGAATACTAACGGGTCTTTAATTAAGCTTAAGCTTAGACCGGTTAGTTTTAACGATACGGTTCGTACACACGATTAAGCGAAGACCGGATAGAATGTGATTTAGACCCGACAAGTTTGAGGACTTGTTTAATATGGGTTTACTACTCACATTCTGGATTTTGAGATAAAAATGATATCGTTTGACCCGTTTCGGCTAGTTTATGCAAACTAGTTACATAAACCGAACCGAACGCGTATAATGCATAACGGGTAACCGAAAGGGGTCGCGAACTGGTTTCCTAAGTTAATACGCTTTAAATATGTTGTGATATCATCATGATATCTTCCATAATGCCCATAACGAGTTTAATCCATAATTATGCCCCGTAGGGGTATTTCGGTCATTTTGAAGGTTATAAAAGGAATTTATAATACCTCTGAGATACGGGTCTGGTTTAATCAGAAAAATTATTTATTTTAACAGGTATCAATAGTTGGTATAAAGTCTTTTGTGATAAAATGGTTCTAGACCCAAACTACGCGTTTAATACGCGTATAAAAGCCGTTTTAAGCGACGTACGGTTTAAAATATGGTTCTGAGTTTTCTGATCAGTAAAACAGGCTCAAAATACTCTATTTATTATTTTAAATCAGTGGCAATTGGATTGGTATCAAACGGATTCGTAAAACTCGTTTTATGGCCTAAAAGGGCATATTCGGTATTAACCGAATCAATGCGATAAGCCTAGCTTAAGATCAGTTTAAAAATAATTAAAAATCTTCAAAAATCCTAAAATATTATTTAACATCAGTGGGTAAAAGTTTTGGTACCGAAAATCGGGTTTAGATAGGCTATGCGTTAATCGCGCCGTTTAATTAATAAAAAGCTTATTATTTACGCTAATGCGCATATCTCCTAATCTAGACCTCCGATTGACGTGAAAATTTACGTACATGTTAATTAATCAGTAACTAAGATTATTGTACTTCCACATTTTCAAAATTCTCGTTGTAAGGTCATAAGGGCGTTATGGTCCAATTTAAGCGATTAACGGAAACGTGTGCATGCATCGGATAATCAATGAAACAAGTACAGAGACTTATACTAGCATGTAACCCAACCCTAATGAGACTTTAAGGCATGTCTAATTCAAACTAAAACGGGTCAGAACCGAAGTCAAAGCAAAAGTCAAGGTTTTGCGCCTTTCGGTTCCGAACCGGGTTTAAACAGAAATTTGTCGAGTCGGGCAAGCGTAAACAAGTTTTTATACTTATTACCAAGTTATATTAAGTTTAAAACAGGTTGCACGCCTCGCGGATTGCTAGTCGTGCATTAAATCGCATTTTGTAATTCTGTTGACTTTTTCGGTCAACGTTTGACCCGACAAACGACCTAGTTAGGTCTGGATTTGGTACTTGCCCTTATAAGGGTTTAATACCCATATAATTACCTATCTAATGGTACTTTTAATTCGACACACGACTGAGCTATCGTTAATTAATCGCGAAGTCAAACCGTAGTTACGTCGGTTTGACTTTTAAGCTAATTACTAAGCTAGAATTAATTTAGAAGGGATTAGAGACTTACTAGATGGTTAATGAATGATTAGAAAGGCTCTTGATCAGTTTGCAAGCTCCCCAAATAATCAGAATGCTTGAATATGATTTGTGAATGAATGTGGTGAATGAATGGGTCTTTATATACAAGAATCAAGCACCATAAGGTATTGACACAAGGGTCTATGATCAGCCATAAGTGATCAACACTTGTAAGTAGTGTGTAGGGATGTCTAGGGGCCATGCATGTGCAAGAAAAACCGGATTAGAGGGTCACATTCGCGCACAACAGGCTGCTGCCTGTTTTCTGTTGCTGGGGGTTGCCTTACGGACCGTAAGGTCCCCAAGCTTACGGTCCGTAAGCCTGACATCAGGCTTACAATTTGTTTGTTTGTTGAAGTTTTGAAAGGGCAACAACTTGCACGACTTTGGGACATCGTTTTGGCAACAAGGGACCTCCAATAAGTGTCTAATACTGTAACATACCCTACCATCATCCATTATTTCACATGATTGCATATACAAGACCCGTAAATGACGGTTTATCATTCATTTCATCATGGGATCACATCATGCATTTGAATTTTCCTTTCTTGACAATAATTCTTTGCATAGAGGGCATAAAAGATGTGTAAAATATTAAATCGGGTCTTGGGTTTTATAATTGAGGTGTTCAGAGGTAACAATTTAACATGACGCCACTTTAAATCCTACCGAAAACATCTTTATTAAATCCGGGTTTTCAACGCGTTTTTGTCTTACATGACACGTGTCGTTTTAATATTAAACCCGAAATTTGCGAGGTGTTACAATTTTGTATGGTCTTTTATTAATTATCGAGTCTGTATGTTATGTTGACCAAGTCAGATATCCTCCTATCTACTTGTGTACAACTTATTTGTCTCTTTTGATATGTAAAGTATTATGAACAATGCATGTTGCATTAAAGGGTAGTTTAGTCATTACTATGTTTATATGTTGCTGATTGTTACTGTCTGATAACAGGAACAAACACAACAGTTGCAGTCCACGACGAAACAGACCTGTTTCGTCGGAACACTTCATGGCGAAACAGACCTGTGTTCAAACTTCTGTTTCGTTGAAGGTCATGACGAATCAGACCTTGATTCGTCATGTACTGACGAATCAGACCTTGATTCGTCATGTTTTGGGCTGTTCCAGGCCCAATGTCTGGCCCATGTTCAGATTCGTCAAACACTTGCTGTGTTTCGTCGATATCAGTGGCCAGGGACTATATAAACAACATCTTGTGTTCATTTGAACTTAGAGATGAGATATTGACCATAGTAACAAAACTCTGCCGAAATTCTGTCTGAACTGTGTTTGTATCAGTTGTAATCGGTTCTCATCCCGTTAATCAATCGAGTGTGTATCATTGATTAATCCGTTGTTATTATTGCTTTATATGTTTGATTTGGCATAGTTACGTGGATTCCGCACACGTAACCGTGTTTACTATAAACAAGTGATTCGGTTCGTAATCGATCCTCAGATTTCGGGACCTACAAGTGGTATCAGAGCATTGGCTCTTATCCTTGTTTAAAATCAAACTTGTTCGGTTTTTATCAAGTATTTTGTGTGTGTTTTTCTGAAAATGAGTTCTTGAAAAATTATATTTTCTGGAAAAATATTCATAAATCTGCTGTTTTATTGTTGTTTGCTACAGATTTTTATCAAAAACCTAAGGTAGATTGTTTGTTTATGCTTTAAACCGGGTTTTTAGTGAAAATCTAGTGTATTTTCGTGTTTCGAAAAATTATCGGTGATCGGAAAACTCATCGGAAAATTCATGTTCTTGGTGGTGTTCTTCATATCTTCATAAGTGTTCTTGTTATAAACTGAGCAATTGATCTGATAATTTGATTAAAACAAAGTGTTGCAACTTATAAAATAATATCTTGACTTTTGTGTAAAAGTGATAATTGGTCACAGTCTCTGTTTCGTTGAAAATAAGAAGTTACAAACATACCTTGTGTCAGGTTAAATATCTTTGTGTCTCATCTTATCCTTTGACTGATCAGTAGATATTTTAAATATCTAAACCAACTGACTTTTACCCAGTTTTGACGAAACACACAGCCGACGAATCACATCTGTTTCGTCACAACATCTTTGACGAATCAAAGTCTGTTTCGCCACAACATCTTTGACGAAACAAATTCTGTTTCGCCACAAATCACAATTATCACAAGTCTGTTTCGTCGTCATTCATTCAGACGAAACAAACCTGTTTCGTGAAATCTGTTTCGTCGAAAACAGATCTGTTTTAAACAGAAGACTTGTAACAGCTTGCTTACTGTTTGTTTTCAAGAATTTGTGCAGGTACTATCATACATACATCAAATATGAGTTGTACTAGTCCATGGGATTGGAGTATGGATTCGAGACCACGTGAAGATCCGACGTCCGCAGCAGCGTGGGTGAAGAGTGTTTTTGGTCAACCTACTATAAGTGCCGGACAATGGGCTTTGGCATCCAATCAGAATCAAAACATTCAAAATCTTTTGATTAGCGAGAGCGAAACGGGTAGCAACAATCGCCCGCCAAAGTTGAATCATATGAACGAGTTTCCATCATGGAAAGGTCGATTCATTACATATGTTCAAGGTCAAAGCACTGATATTTGGAGGTGTTTCATTACTCCACGCAATGATGCTCTGGAAGTAGCAGCTTCAACGGCCGAAGGTTTTACTAACATGCAGGAAAATGATAAGAAAGCATATGAATTTGAGAAAAAGTCGTTTGCTGTTCTTACTTAAGCACTTCATAAAGATATCTATCATCAATTTTCTTATTGTACGGACACGAAATCCTTATGGGATTGTTTGGTGACAAGAGGAGAAGGAAACGCAGCTTCCAGAAAGACACGGCATGATTTATTAAAGAAAGAGTTTGAGTCGTTTCAGTTCTTGGAAAACGAAACTCTAAATGATATGACCACACGGTTTTATCATTTGATTAGTGAGATGTTTGCCTATGCTGTTAGTGCAACTCAAAAGGAAGTTTGTGCACGATTTGCTGATTCTCTACCACCAAAGTGGAGTCCATACATTGAGCTTCTAAAGCATACAGGTATTCTAGATGCTGACACTATAACTATCTATGAATTTGTACAGAAGCTGGAACATAAAAATGATGAAGAAATCCGAAAAGCAAAACGCATTGCTGCTCCTCAGAATATTGAAATGTATTGTGGTGGAGGTTTTGACCCGTCAGCTAGTCTGAGGCAACCAAAGTTACAAACGGCGTTTGTATCAGATACAAACTCTTCTCCGTTTCCTCAACAAACTCAGACTTATTCTGGAGGAGGTTTTATTCCTTTTATACCTCCAGTTTCTACTACTCAACCTCAGGCATATTCAGGAGGAGGTTTTAATCCATCCCTACCACAACCACAAGTCCAACCACAACAACAACAGCAAGCTCATTATACCAATAATCCTCCAACTCCAAACCCTAACACAGTCAAAGTTGATACATCAAACCTCTCAAATGTTAGCATTGAAGTAGCAAAGGAACATATGGAACTTATTAATACCATGGTCAGTGCTTACTGCGGTTTGGTCGCAGGTCAAATTGGAAACATCAATTTAACCAACGAAGACTATCTACAAATCAACCGTGATGAAATGGAGTTGATGGATATAAAGTGGGCATTCGCAAGTGCTGTTAGAAGGGCGAAGGACTTTATGGTTCGAACAGGAAGAAGCTCTTTGGAAAGCAAACAAGATACAAAGTACGGTTTTGATAAAGAAGCAGTTACATGCTTCAATTGTGGGGAAAAGGGTCACTTCAAACGTGAGTGCACTCGACCAAGCAGACAAGGCAATCAGAACCCATTCCGTAATCAGACAAGTACTTCAAATGCTAATCAAGACAATCGTGGAAAAGGGATAGTGGCTGTAAACAACACCACTAACCAGAATCAGTCTGGACCATCAAATGAAAGTCGTGCATTAACCGTACAAGCTGATGAAGGGTTTAATTGGTCTTTACAACTTGGGGAAAGTGATCAAGATAGAGGAGGAACGGCGTGTTATGCTAAGATTATCAATCACATCAAGCACGTTCATAAGGAAGAATTTTCTGATAATGACGACAGTTCTGGTAATACCGGGAGTTCTGATGAAGAAAGTTCTACTTCGAGTTCTGAATCTGATGTGAGCAAAGAAGCAAGTTCTAATCTTGATGACTTATTGAATGAAGCAGAAGAGTTGAAATGTCAGAAATCAGTTCTGATCAAGAAGGCTGAGGTAGCATCTAAAGAAATGGAGAAGTTCTTTTCTGAAGACGGATCTTTCTCTTATCAGACTGCCTTTATGGCAAATGTCTCAGATTCTACAAGTCAGGTAAAATCTGAAATTCTTATCAACTGTAGAGATTGTGAATATATGAAAAATGAATTTGATAGAATAAAGCTTCACTGTGATTCGATTCATATTCACAATCAGAGTTTAGTTGTTGAAATGACTAAATGCAAAGAATCGAATATGGCTTTAGTTCGAAATGAGAAAGAATTTAAATCTATGATTGAAACTCTAAAGAAAAATGTTTCCGAAGTGACAAAAACTGTTTATCATAAACAAGTTAGTATAAATGATTACATTAACATTGTTGAGGAAACTAAAAAGGAACTAGCCATTGCCAAATGTGAGCATGATGCAATCAAGCAAAAATTGGAGAGTTACTCTAACTCCCGATTTGTGCTCGATCACATTATTGATGTTCAACAACTAAAGGGAAACAAGAAAGGTGTTGGGTATAAGAAGTGTCCGCCCCCTTTGAGACATGATTATACTTATATGCCTGATGAAGAAGAAATGCCACGGTTTGAATCCAGTGTGCCTCTTGATTATGAGGAAATTACTACTGGCCTAGGGTTCAAATCGGACAATTCTCCAAGTACAAATTCTGAGCAAAAAGAGTCAACATCTACGAAACAAGGTCCTCCAACCATTGAGGACTATGAGTCGTCGGATGATGAATCTGAATCAGATGTGAGTAAACAGGATAAATCACTTGACAAACTTAAAGGAGTAGAAGTTCCAATTGAGAATCATATTCTGTGTGATCCTCCTACCCCTGCTGTTCAATCTGTTGTTCAACAAGTGATAAATCCTGTGTCTACTGTTAAAAGTAATATTGTGTTGTACACTTTGGTTGGTGACTCTAAAATCTATTCAGATAATGATTTTCCAATTAAAAATGTCAATCCTTCATTGATTGATAATGTTTTTGAAAATAACACAAGTAAGTTTGTGGGAAAGTCGATTCCGGGAGTTAATGTGACTCAATGTAATCCAATTCCTAAGACTGAAATTAAAAAGAAATTTGGAAATCAGAAATCACCTTCAAAGCAACAACCTATTGCTTCTAAGGGTAAACAATCAGATCAACGAGCAAAATTGACAAATGTTTCCAACTCAAAATTTGAAACAAAAGGGGCTCGTTATCAGAAGAAAACCAGAAATGTCAAATTTGTGGAATCGAGGGGTACAGATAAAATTGAGACTTTTGCTAACAAGTCAAACACTGATTTTGTACAAGTCAAAATTTTAAAACGTGATAGTCAAAACAATTACACTCAACATTCAAACGGGTGTGATGAAAAAGCTAGTACCTCGGGTTATACAAATTCGACATCTGATCGTCGATCCAGTTCTCCTAAGTTTGTTGAAAGGAGAACGTGTTTTAAATGTGGGGAGTTTGGGCACATCATCAAAGATTGTGCTAACACTCCGAAAGCGAAATTTGTTGAAAGAGCATCACCTGAATCGATTCACTCTAAATGTCGTCCTGTTTCACCTAAACATGATAAAAGAACTATTAAAGAACAGGAATCGAAACAACGACATCAAGATGTGAAGAAAATAGAAAAGGCTTTAAAATCTAAGGTAAATTCTGTTCCAAGGGAACCAAGTTCACCTGTAAAACCAGAAATGTCAAAATTTGTTTACAAAACTCAATCTGGTAAACAAAAACAAACTTGGAAACCTAGGAAGAGTGAAGGTTCAGGGGGAGCTGTTTGTTTGGAAAACCATCAACAAATCGAGATCACTATTCGTGATGCTCAGGGACGACCCAAGACCACTTTGGCTTGGGTCCCCATCCTTAACTAATCATTGGATGATATGTGCAGGATGTTCCAGGAGGAATTATCAATAGTCATTGGATTGTTGATAGTGGGGCATCCAGGCACATGACGGGCGACTTACGGCTTCTATATGATGTGAGAAACATTAAAGGAGGCTATGTTGCTTTCGCTGGAGACAAAGGCGGTTACATCACTGGAGAGGGAATGATTTCCAATGGTGTGGTATGTTTCGATAAGATCAATTATGTTCGTCAAATTGATCATAATCTTCTCAGTGTGTCGCAAATCTGCGATAAAAAGTTCACCGTGCATTTCGATGATGCCGGTTGTTATGTGCTTAAACCTGGTTTCACAATTCCTGATGAATGGATTCTCTTATCGGCTCCAAGAATCAATGATCTTTATGTTCTTGATATGAGTCAAGCGATTACGACTTCTGCACAAGTCACATGTTTTGTCTCGAAAGCCACGGAGAAGGAGTCTATTTCTTGGCACAGAAGAATGGGACACATTCACTTGAGAAAAATGAACCATTTGGTGAAAAACAATCTTGTGAATGGCGTACCCGTGAGAAGTTTTCATCTACAAGATATCTGTGTTTCGTGCCAGAAAGGGAAACAAACAAAGAAGTCTCACCCTTTGAAGAAAATCAACACTGTTGGCATGCCTCTCGAACGTCTTCATATGGACCTCTTTGGACCTATGAGACACAAAACAACGTTCGGAGATGTGTATTGTTTAGTAGTTACTGATGACTACTCTAGATTTTCTTGGGTAGCTTTTATGGCACACAAGAGTGATACTCCTGGCATCCTCAAGGATCTTCTTACAATGTTGGAAAATCTCTACTCGTTGAAAGTTAAGAGGATCAGAAGCGACAATGGAACTGAATTCAAAAATCGTGTTATGGATGAGTTCTGTACTTCTAAAGGCATTCTTCATGAATACAGTTCTCCTTACACTCCACAACAAAATGGTGTCGCGGAGAGGAAGAATCGGACGATAATTGAAACTGCAAGAACAATGCTGGTAGAGTCGGCGTTTCCTGTTCAGTTCTGGGCAGAGGCTGTGTCGACTGCTTGCTACACATTAAACCGAGTTCTTACGGTTAAGAGACATGGCAAGACTTGTTTCGAACTTCTACAGAAAAGGAAACCAGATCTTTCAATTCTAGAACCTTTTGGTGGTCCATGCACTATGATTGATCCGGATGGAAAGTTTGGTGCGAAAGCTATCGAGGGTTTCTTCCTTGGATATGCTACTCCAAATTTTCGTGTTTGGAATTTGACTACCAAAAAGATTGAACTATGGAGTGAAGTAAGGGTTCAGAGATATACAAATCCTGTTAAAGCTCCAGGTGATCCTTGGATGTTCGATTATGATGGGCTATTCAACTCCTTTGACCTGCCAATTTTTGATGAAGATTCCGCAGCTGCTAGAATGATATTTGATAGTGACAATGCTGCTGAGTCATCATTAGTTAGACCGGTTGTTGTTAACTCACAAAGTTCTAATTCGTCTAACAACACGGTTCAAAATGAGGAAGTTGAGAATGCTACTGAATACAATGAGTCATCAGAAGAAGATGAAGAAAATCTGGATGCGACTGAAGGTACTAAATCTCCAGTTGTTCCAGTTCAGGGTGTTTCTGTTGATACTCCTCATGTGCAAGTCGATGATACTGCTGAAGGAAATGCATCCACTTCTACGCATATTCCAGGTGTAGAATTGGTTGTTGA
This sequence comes from Helianthus tuberosus, assembly GCA_030545235.1. Taxonomy (NCBI): domain Eukaryota; kingdom Viridiplantae; phylum Streptophyta; class Magnoliopsida; order Asterales; family Asteraceae; genus Helianthus; species Helianthus tuberosus. The sequence goes on along the minus strand of CM060371.1, from coordinate 38,840,601 downwards.
TCTTAATATTAACAATTTGGGTGTTAACGCTCGTGTTCCTGAAAATCCTGAAATGAGGATACACGATACCCATCCACAGCAAAATATCATAGGAGATGTCCAACAAGGTGTGCAGACACGTAATCAGCTGAGAAACAACCCGAGTGCTGGTTTGTATTCAGCTATTAGAGAATCTGGTCTACAAAATGATTGGTCTTTCGCGTGTTACGTTTCACAAGAAGAACCAAAATCTTGGAAGGAAGCTTTAAAAGATAATTCATGGGTTGAAGCCATGCAGGACGAACTGCAGCAATTTCAAAAGCTTGGTGTTTGGAAGCTTGTTGAAAAACCGGAGAATTACAAGAAAATTGGAACACGATGGGTTTATAAATGCAAGAAAGATGATCGTGGAGTTGTTATTCGCAACAAAGCGAGACTGGTTGTTCAGGGTTTTCGTCAGATTGAAGGCATTGACTACAATGAAGTTTATGCACCTGTTGCACGTCTGGAAGCTATTCGAATCTTCTTAGCTTATGCTTCTTTCAAAGGATTCAGAGTTTACCAGATGGACGTTAAAAGTGCTTTTCTTCATGGTATTGTTCAAGAAGAGGTGCATGTCGAACAACCTCCAGGTTTTGAAGATCCTATTCACCCCGATCGGGTTTGGTTGCTCAACAAAGCTCTTTATGGTCTACATCAAGCACCTAGGGCTTGGTACGCAACCTTATCAAACTATCTTCTGGAGAATGGATTTAGACGAGGTCTTATTGATTGCACACTCTTTATCAAAGAACAAGATGAAGATCTTCTGCTGGTGCAGGTATATGTTGATGATATAATATTTGGGTCTACTAATGACTCTTTGTGCAGGCAATTCGAACGTGTTATGCAAGAAAAGTTCGAAATGAGTGCTATGGGAGAGATGAATTTCTTTTTGGGCCTTCAAGTTCAACAAACAGAGTCTGGGATATTCATCCATCAGACTAAATATGTTGGTGACATTTTGAGCCGATTCCAAATGTCAGATGCAACGCCCATTGGTACCCCACTTCCGCAGAATCACGGGATTACTCCGGATTTGAAGGGAGAAAGCATCAACTCCTCGTACTATCGTGCCATAATCGGATCTCTCATGTATCTTACCGCTTCGAGGCCTGATATCATGTACCCAACATGCTTGCTAGCTAGATATCAAGCAAACCCGAAGGCCTCTCATCTGTCAGCTGTCAAAAGAATTCTACGCTATTTGAAGGGATGCCCAGACCTCGGTCTTTGGTACCCTAGGGATGATAGTTTTGAATTAATTGCATACAGTGATTCTGATTTCGGTGGTTGCAAAATCGATGGCAAATCAACAACAGCAGGATGTCAGTTCCTAGGAAATCGCCTGGTCACGTGGCAGTGCAAGAAGCAAACGTGTGTTGCTACATCAACATGTGAAGCAGAATATATTGATGCCTCGAGTTGTTGCTCCCAAGTTCTTTGGATACAACAACAAATGCGTGACTACGGTTTAGAATTCCTATCTACTCGTATTTTTGTTGATAATAATGCTGCCTTGCAAATCACTAGAAATCCTGTGCAACATTCTAAGACTAAACACATCGACATTAAATATCACTTTATCCGTGATTGTTTTGATAAGAGGTTAATCGATGTCGTTCATGTCCCCACTGATCACCAACGTGCCGACCTGTTTACAAAAGCTTTTGATAAATCACGTTTTGATTATCTACTTTTGGTCAATGGCATTAAGGTGATATCCGAGTAAACTTCTTTGGCTGATCGTTTTTGTAAATATTTTCTTTATAAACTTTGAAAATTCAAAAAGATTTTAGTTTTCGTAAACTTTGCGAATTTTAGGGGGAGATATTTCAAGAAAATACAAAAACATTGCAAAAGTTCAAAATCCAAAAAGATGTTTTTACTTTCTGTCGTTTCGTTTGAAAAATTCAAAAACAATAGAAAAACCAAAAATGAGTTTCTTGGATAAAGGAAAATGATGAAATTCACTGGTGTGGTCGGTCAATGTGCTCAAAATGCAAAATAAAAAGAAAAATGATAAGTATCTCTACTAACGATGTATCGGTAGGCTCACAATCAGACTAAAATGTGCAGGATGATACAAACCTAACAGACTTCAAGTCAGGTGGGAACCGCTCATTGGCATATGGTCTTAGTACCGAAATCTCGTTTGAGAGATTGCCGAGATCTGAAATATTCGGTCTTTATGCTGCTTATCATCTGGGTATCATGGTTGTATCAAACCGTAAAAATAACGGAGACGAAGTCTAAGATCTTCCATGATACTATACATACGTGTACATACTGCATTCGACCTCAATAAGTGATCAACAATCACATGTCCAAACAAAATAAGTGATATATTATCACAGATTCTTTGCGGGAGTCAAGTTCGTCTCTCTGCTGTACGGAAGTACTGACCTGTTCACGGACTTGCTCCTGTGCCCTCATGCATCTGAAAATCAAGTTCCTCATCAATAAGTGATTTTATCACATAGGGCTTGTTTTCAATCTAAATAAGTGAGTCTCTCACATTTTTATACGGTCAAACAGATGATAATCGGTATACTCACCGGTAAGATGAATTCTCGTGCATACCTTGATACGGGAATGTGTCGTGAGTGGATTTACATCGACTTGTAAGTATAATCCTTACCGTTAATTGTATCTCTTAAATTATGATTATGTCTGATCAGTTTGAGCTTATGTGGACCACAATACCGATAATCGAGGTAGTATACTTATCCAGAGCTTTAAACAGAATCAAAATCATGTTGACTAAGACCGTAAGCTGGTATGATTCCTTGTCCTTGAGATTCGCAAAAAGATTGCACTTGTACAGTTGTTTAGTGTTTTTAACATTTTTCCGCATTTTCATTTAGTTTACTTTGCTTTAAATTTGTTTTTAGTATATTTGTGTAAAGTTCGTTTTTGATTAAGCCGAAGTTGTTGCTTGGAATTTTCTACCGGAAGCCTGAAACCTTCTTCATAAAAACGTTCTTGCATTTGAAAATTCAAACTGAATGGAATTGTGTTCATAATCTGTTTAGACTGCAAAATATTACCACTGTTTTGACTGCAAAATATTTCCAGCCTGGGTGTTGCTGTTTTGAAAAATCTGTTGGTGAAACAGACTTGTCGACGAATCACAAGTGTCGACGAATCAGACCTTAGTCGGCGAATCAAATCTGATTCGTCATAACAGACGACGAATCACAGGAGCCCAAATCTGTTTCGTCATGGGCTAAAAGTTTAGGCCCAAGTTCAAGCCCAAGTTTCTGTTTCGCCGGGCCCATTTCAGTTTCGTCGAATCCTCTGATTCGTCGAGACAGGACGGAGTATATATAGGTCCCACTTGGTCACTTTTTCAAAACATCACAGTTATCATCTTCTTCACACAACCAAAAAACCCAAACCTACGGTTTCTCTTTCAAATCACTCGAAACATCTGTTTTTAATCAAAATTTCACAAACTTCAAAGGTAGTAATATGTTCTGATTCACATTCCGAACACTTTGAACCAACGGATTTTCATCCGAAACCCTCAAAGACCCCTTTGAGACCTTGTTTTTCTTTGATTAAATATGTGTTGATAGTGCATGTTTTATGTTTTCCTTCTAATCTGATAGATTTAGGTTTATCAATGTTTGATTTGCTTTGATTTGGATGTGGGTTTTTATAACAAAAACAGGGGTTTGTATTTGATAATGGTATTATCTGTTTATACAAGGGTTTTTGTTCGGAAAATCATTTATGGGTGTTTTTTTTTATGGGTTGGGTATAAACAAAGATGATTGAATGTGTTTGTGTTTATATCTGATGTGTGTTTAAACCCAATACGGCGAAACTGATAAAACCCCCAAATTGACGAATCTGATTTAACCCTAATTCCGGCGAATCAAACATTCGACGAATCAGACGACGAATCAGACGACGAATCAAAGATGACGAATCAGAAATGGAACGAAATAGACTCGACGAATAAAAAAAAGTCGACGAATCAAACCAGTCAATGGTCAACCCTCTGTTTCGTCGTTCAATGTTCTGTTTCGTCGTTGATCCTCTGTTTCGTCGTAAATGACTTAGCAGTTTTCTGATGTTGCTGTTTGTTCACAGTAGACATGTTTGATAAGTTATCTGTTATGTGAATACATGAAAGTGTATTCATACATGTCTAAATGCTATGTTATATAAATTATGACTTATTCTGGACATTTTCATGTACAGATGGCTCCTAAAGCACAGCAAGAAAAGGGAAAACGAAAGAAGGCGATAAAGAAAGAAAATAAAACTGAAGAGGAGATTATGTCAGAAAAACGCCATAATCAAGTTGCATATTTGGATCCGGAAGACAAACTCACGGAATTTAAAGATATGACGAAGTGGATCAGGGAGTCACGTATCAATTATGCTGTTACATACTCGACACCCGTCTACAAATCTCTAATTAAAGCGTTCTGGGATTCTGCAAGCGTCGTTCAAATCGATGGAAAGGATATTATCAGAGGTCGTGTGAATGATCTGTATGTCGTTGTTACTCCGGAGATATTGAATGAAGTTCTTCAATTACAAGATCAACCAAATGCTCCTTATTCAATACCAATCATGTATTCGCGAGGCTGTTTACTAAGGATGAAATGTAAAGGAGATCTTTTCGTCAAACAAATCAACAAAGGTGATCTTCCATTAAGATACAAGTTTTTATTGCATGTGCTTATCCAGTGTCTCAGCAATAGACGAGCTGGATATGATATGGCTGGAGATGATCTTGTTGGTTTCATGGTTGCTTTAGTGTTAAACAAACCGTTTAGCATCTCGAAGTATATTTTCAGCAACATGAAAGAGAATATGACAAGGACTGGTAGTAGAACCACCGGGAACAAGTTTTGGATGTATCCACGGTTTCTGCAAATGATAATGAATGTTCAGCATCCAGACCTTCCTAAAGCTGAAAATGATCTTTTGAAAATAGAGGCAATGAATTTCAACTCGTTAAGGCTAATCAAGACTATGGCGGCCAAAAGATACACAGAAAGTGTTCCTCCAAGGAAGCTTTTTGGCGCTCTAGTGAATCCTGATTATGTTGCTCCTGCAAATGACAAATGGCGTCATGAAGACAGCCAATCAGACAATGAAGAACCTGAGTTGGAAAGGTTAAGGATAGAAAAATTTGGTCCTGACCCAGTTGATTCAGATGAATCTGGTAGTGATGATGATGAAAGTGGTGGAGATAGTGATGCAGGTGATGCAGGTGCTGTTGGTACTGCTGTTGGTACATCAAGCAAGGGTGCTGTTTCTGGTACATCAGAAAGTAGTTCATCAGCAAGTGGTGATGATGGAACTGATTCGAGTTCTAGTGATCATATAGTTGAACCTGGTTACGAAATGTATATTGATATACGTGGAGTAAGAAGGTACAGAAAGATTAGAACAGAGGATGACCCAGAATATGTTCCAGAGGATCCTGAAGGTGAGAGAAGAACAAAAAGAAGAGCAGAGAAAGCTGTTGAAGTACAAAAGAAGAAGCCTAGGAGATATTTGAGTACTTATACTCGGAAATCTGTGCCTCAGGAGTCTTCATCTATTGCTCAGGAGCCTGTACAATCTATTCCTCAGGAGCCTGTGCAAGAAACTCCTACTGTAGTTACTTCAGCTACAGAAACTCCAGTTCCTCCAGTTGTTACAACAGTTGCTGCTACTCCATCTGTGACCCCTCAGGAAGTTCCTGTAAGATCTATGGCTTCAGCAATCAGGGCAACTACTTCGGAAATCAGTGCTGAACGTCATAGGACATTTGCCGGATTTTCTCAAGATGAAAAGATCAAATATCTGTTTTCTACACTTGAAGCGGCTGCTGATCGTCTTCAAAGGCAATCTCATTTTGGAAATCTCACGAAGCATGATCAACTTAAACAATCAGTGGAAATCAACAAATTGAAGTCAATGGTTGGTCAACAGCAAACAGTTATAGAGCGACAACAAGGTGAAATTGATGTGCTTAAAGCTGAAAATGCTCGCTTGAAGGCTCTTGATGAAGAGAAAGAGAGAAGGCTTGCTATTCTGTGGGACTATCATTGTAAACAACAAGAGGTACTAAAGAAAAAGGATGATGATACGGAAGATCAAGGAAATCCTGATACCTCGGGTACATCACAGAAACAGCCAACCACACTTGCTTCTGAAGTTGTTACAGTTCAACCTACCATTGTAGAATCATCTCAGGGAACTTCTACTGGAAAAGTACAACAGATAGAAGGTACTTCTTCTATAGTTAGCAGTGCTGATATTGCTCTACAAGCTATTCATCCATTTACAGGAGAGTTGCTTGAAGAAGGGGAGTTAATAGAAGATCTTTCTCCGGAGCAATTGAGTATTTTACAATCTATGAGAGAAGTAGATGATGCTGAGATAGACAAAATGTCTACTGAAACTGATACAACGAATGTTGAAGAGATTGATGAAATTGTGTTTGAAGGTGAAGTTCCAAAATCAACATATGTCAGAGAAGATGGTACTGAATTTGCATCATTTGATGAAAATTGGATGAAAGAAAACATTGATGACATAGACGAGCACTTGAAGAATCGGAATTCGTCTGAAAAAGACACAAATGCTTTTTCTGAATGGAGAAAACAGTTTTTATCTAAAGTGTCCAAGCCGTTACCTGAAAAAGCTCAAGTAGACTATTTGCAATTTGAGAAGAAGCCAAGTGGAAGGATTTTGTGCTGGATGTTTGTTCAAGATATTCACTGCATTGCTATTAAACGTGAATATGGAATTCTGTATTTCAATTCATTGCTGAGCATTCTTTCCTTGCCATTTTATGATGTCTCTGCGTTGACAAGGCTTGAACTTATCAATCGTGCAAAATATGATGGTGCTACGTTATTTGAGCGTCTGGTGAAAGTAAACAAGAAGTCAGGCTGGAAGGATGAATCCTACAAACCACAATTTCCTGTTTATCAACCGATCAAGTTTACTCTTGATCCGGACACCAACACTTGCAGATATAAACTTGTCTATCAGCCTCCGAGGGTAGTAGATAAAATCCCATTGATGTCTATGAAGCAGGATTTTCTGGAAGACATGGCATTGTGGTGCTACGACTCGGATACTCATGAAGCTGTAATTGTGTTTAGAGATGGTCGTGCTAATTACCGGATGTTGGATCCGATGTGGATCGTCAACATGTCTGAAGCTGATATCGGCAGATTATATCGTCATGATATTTTTTATGAAGATCAAGATGCACGCCAAGCTTTAAAGTTTCAGCGAGTAGCGTGTTTTTGCTACTACAGGGGTATTCATTCGGGCAGTTCGTGGTCCGAACAACACTGATGGAAGATTAGAAGACCAAAGACGAGTAACAGACAAGGGGGAGTTTGTTGATGCATTTTCTAGTGTCTGTAACTAGTCTTGTTTAACGATGTATTTTGTATGGTCTTTTATTAATTATCGAGTCTGTATGTTATGTTGACCAACTCAGATATCCTCCTATCTACTTGTGTACAACTTATTTGTCTCTTTTGATATGTAAAGTATTATGAACAATGCATGTTGCATTAAAGGGTAGTTTAGTCATTACTATGTTTATATGTTGCTGATTGTTACTGTCTGATAACAGGAACAAACACAACAGTTGCAGTCCACGACGAAACAGACCTGTTTCGTCGGAACACTTCATGGCGAAACAGACCTGTGTTCAAACTTCTGTTTCGTTGAAGGTCATGACGAATCAGACCTTGATTCGTCATGTACTGACGAATCAGACCTTGATTCGTCATGTTTTGGGCTGTTCCAGGCCCAATGTCTGGCCCATGTTCAGATTCGTCAAACACTTGCTGTGTTTCGTCGATATCAGTGGCCAGGGACTATATAAACAACATCTTGTGTTCATTTGAACTTAGAGATGAGATATTGACCATAGTAACAAAACTCTGCCGAAATTCTGTCTGAACTGTGTTTGTATCAGTTGTAATCGGTTCTCATCCCGTTAATCAATCGAGTGTGTATCATTGATTAATCCGTTGTTATTATTGCTTTATATGTTTGATTTGGCATAGTTACGTGGATTCCGCACACGTAACCGTGTTTACTATAAACAAGTGATTCGGTTCGTAATCGATCCTCAGATTTCGGGACCTACACACCTCATTAACCCCGAACTTGACTATGAAGACAAAAAAAGTGCCAAATTACAAATATAGTTGCCTATTTTATTATAAACATGAATCATTGTTTCCAGGTTCACATAATTCACAAAAGAGAGTCGTGACAACAAATTTCCTGCATTAAAATCGCATTCACTGAAGTAGTTAAGCAACATACCTGTAGTAGGTATGTTAACTCAGCCCTAGGCTTCTTAAGAAAGAAGAATAGAAGTCCAACCTACCTACAAAAATGCAATAAAAAATATGAGAAAACAGTAGCCGCTATCCAGGGCATAATTAAATGAGCCCGCCCATGTTATATTTGTTGCCACAACCACTGCACAAATGTTGGACCCCCGACCCGAACCCAGGAAGATATCTTACACCAATATTCTTCACAAAAACACGATAACTAATAAGAAAGTTAAACTTTTACACATTCAATATTTTTAAAAGAGGGATACCTTAAAAAGGGCGCTCCCAATCGGCTAAAGATGAAAGTAATCACAATTGACACACTGGTAAACATATGAAAGCTTTAAACGTGTATTCTTCATCGCACTTGTTGAACTACTTTTTTTCATAGCTCCCAAAAATTAATAAGTGGCACGATTTAATACTTATTTAAAAAAACTTGGGCTTCTCAATCCTGTTAAGTACAATCCTACACTTTAAAAATTTAGGCTTCAACCAAAAAATATATAGGGAAATGGAAATGGTGGCTGATGTAAGAAAAAGAGAAGAAAAGTTTGGTCAAGTCAAGCCACAAAGACCTCTCTTCCTCATCGTCAGCCTCTACTTTCCTCATCAATATTCTTACCATTTTCCCTTATTCCACTTTGATTTGTCTTCACAAACTTCCAACAACTTAAAATATTTATGCCGGCTCAAACGTTTTGGAGGCCCAAAGCAAAGTTCAAAAGTGGTGCCTGTTAATGGTTCTTAAGAGATAGATGGTGACTCGTATTGCAGGTCAGAGTAGTATGCGTTAGATGGTAGCTTAGAAAAATAATCCTAAAGACTTTTTCAAAGAAGATTGAAGTCTAGTCATGCTTTGTCTGCGGTTATTGAACATCATCCCGTACACAACACTTAAGAAGGTTAAGGAGCCAAGCAAATGTGAAAAATCTGTAACAGCATGCCCATCTCTTCATCTAGCCATTCATGGCAACATCGATAGTGATCTGGTGGAATCACAGTGTTTAAAGGTGGGCGCTTTTGGCGCCTAGGCTAGATGAAGGGTAACCAAACAAACAAAAGATAAGAATATTTTATATATAAGTATTAGGCCACTCGGGGTGGTTAACTAGTGATAATTTCTATCACTCACAAGCACCAATCAAGTTCCGCCATGTCATCAACCATTTTTTCATCACTCACAACCTTTTTTAGGCGGGGTGGTCATCACTCACCACCACACCCAACAATTTCCCCCCAACCAACAAATACCCTCACAAAAATAAACCATAACGCGTTGAATACATCACGAAAATCGGTTTCCGTGGAAGATTAACGCGTTGAAGTATGGACCGGCGGTGGGAACAATGTGGCGATCACGCGTTATACAAAAGTATAACGTGACCGCCCCGGGTCACCTTATGAGCTCGAGCATGGGTAGGAACATCAATGTCAGCAAGCACATTAATTCCCCTTCTTTGGGCGTAAGTATAACTACACAATATAACAAAAATAAAGAGATGCACATTATAGTAGTAGATAGTCTGATGTATGTAAATCAAAATTGTAATTTACTTGTCTCGCTTAATTAGTTGCAACAACAACTGTCTAGCATTTGGGCGTCATATCCAGATTTGTCAAGGAATGACTGCGATATCTCATTGATGAAGCCCCCTCAAAGTTATCAGCAGTAGTGAGGAGTTCCATAAGTATAAATCAGAAATCTAAAAAACATTTATCAAATTGAAGTGTAAAAAAGATAGAATACCAGATTCCTTTATCACTTTACCAGTAATGCAGCATGTGGTAGCTATGATTCCCTCATACTATTGGAGAGGGATGCATATGAGATCGATCGAAATAAATATTGTAAATAAAGATTTTTAAAGACAACAAAAAGTATGTACATTTGTAATTGAGATTTTCACCTTTTTGGAGGCAAAATCCATACACCAGGTTCATGAATAAGTCGATTAGGCCAGGAACCAACGTTTCCAATTGCCTAAATTTCATGTTACATATTCTCCATGCAGATTTCCACATCAGATTATAACAATAGAACAAAAGTGCAATATCAATAACCTAAACATAGATTAGGTAAGCAAGATTTTTTACAACTGACTATAACAAAAACCAAAAGCAATTAACCTTTGCATCCAAAGAATGCCACCATATCCATTTGGTATGGAAGACGAAAAACTAAAAAAGGCCTGTCCCAAACAAACAACATGGTTCCCATACAAAACCCACTTCACCAACTTATAAAATAAACCTTAATATAAAAAAATGTACTTTTTCACATCAACGATGCACTCCAGAGCTTGCATTAAATTACCAAATTGAGTGAAAAAAAAAACCCTAACAAAGAAGACTAATCATCAATAAATTAACAAAAACCCTCATCCATCAGTCAAGATAATTAATTCATTAGATATCATGAATCTTAGTAAGCACACGAACGTGTTATGTTGCTAATTAACAGGAAACAAAAACCTACCTTAACTGCGGTGGTGATGTTGGATTTCGGGCTTGTGAAGCAGCGGTAGGGTGGAAGTGATGGTGTCCCATGTGTATGAAAAATGAATGGCAGGCAAACACTCCGATTTTGGGATTTGGGACCGGAGATAAACACCGCAGATCTGAAGTTGGAGGAACGGTAATATAAGCCTTGGGCAGTTGGTAAACGCATCGTCAATCTGAACTGCAAAGTAGGATACAAAAGTTGAAGCAAATGGTACAACACCCTAAAGTAGATAAAGCACCGTCGTCATCGATACCACAGCGGTCGCCGAAGTGTGGTCGGAGCTCTCTCTCCTGATTCTCTTTCTCCCGATCTCTCTCTTTCCAACCTTGTGTGACAGTTTGAGGAAGATGATTTTAATAGGTTTTCATATGAAGGAGGATTAGTGACGGTGTCTGGGTGGGCTTATGTCTCTTCCACCACCCAATCTACCAAATGAGAAGACAAAATCAGCAAAATTGGTATAACATATTATCAATGTACAATTCTCTATGCCTACAAATGTTGTAAATTAGACTTATATATAATGTGTTTGGTCGTGTTCGGGTCAACCCACAAAACTTCGGGTCGTGTTCAGGTTCATAGGTATCATACGATTTTCGGGTTCGGGTTCGTATAAAATTTTCGGTTTCGGGTCAGGTTGAACTCGCTTACACGACTCGTTTAACACCCCTACCATTAAACCATCGGCACATGCTTTTATTAAACTAACCTAAGCATTGTGTATGGTAAAAAAAAGTTAATGCATACACTTCTAAATAGTTTAATACTTCGATAGCTGTCCAAAGAGGAATAGTGGTTAAATGTTAAAAGGTTTTGAATTGGATAATGAGTAAACTTCCGTTTTGCTCCCTCTGACTTAGTCATTTTAACGGTTTTGCTCCAATAGTTTAAAAATAGCCATTTTGATTTTTCTAAATTATTTTCATTTTGCTCTCAGCCTCTAACTACATCAGGGAGGAAACTGGCGACAAACTCGAAAGATTAGGGAGCAAACTGGCGACAAACTCGAAAGATCAGGAAGGAAAATGGCTATTTTTAAACTATTGGAGCAAAACCGTTAAAATGACCAAACCATAGGAAGCAAAACAAGTTTACTCTTGGATAATCTAGTGAGTTTTATTGAAATGACGCGTTTTGTACATGAGATGCAGAAAGTTCTTTCGACATTTGTAGAATAAAGGTTCCGATGCCTGACAAAATCATCACCAATGTATGGCTCTTCGAGAATACTTTTGATCAACCACACACACTTTGATTCTAATACAACCCACTTGCTTAATTATTGGGGTAAATTAATTAAAAATGCAACTAGAATCATTTTAAAGTTTGAAAAATTATTAAAGTGAAAATTTGATTTATCAGGAATAAAAACCATAACCAAAAAGGTCAAAGAACACGGTAGCATAGCAATGTAAACTAAGACAGTAAATATGGCTTTAGAAAACGATTATATGACCTATAAATCCAAAATATTGGAGCAAGTATTTTATTCCCGAGTCTTTTCCTGCAACGGTGAAAACCTCAAAATGCAACACACAACAAAATTAAAGAAAGTACCGCAGGATGATTTTAATCCTACTACACCAATTTAGTCTCAAGAAACAAATTATCACCATCATCCATATTATGGCAAATATCCCAAAATTAAAGACAGACCGTCCCTCCCTCAACTCTTAACCGCTACCTCCAGACCATTTCTTTCCGAAAACAATTAACTGAAGCTGATCGTAACCAGCAAGCACACCAGCACCAGCCACAGCTCTCAGGATGTTGGCCGCACCACCCTTGAACAGCGACCTCACACCTTCCTTCTTCACGATTTGACTGAAAGCATCAAACGTGTTCTTGTACTTCACAGCCTCACCGGAAGTCATCATCATTCTTCTACGCACGGTATCAATTGGGTATGATGCAAGACCAGCAGCGTTTGTAATCAACCAACCCAGAGCAAAGCTGGCAAAGAAATTATCCTGTAACATCATTCATAAACAAATAAATCTGATCAGCTAATACATTCGTTTAAATATATTCACTAATGATAATATTATAAAACTACAACTGACCTGCAACTTTCCGGTGAGAAGAATTGGTTTGAGAGAATCGTACATTCCAAAGTACAAACCACGGTAGATGAAAATACCAGCAGCTGAAAGTGGGAACCCACGGTATAACCCAGCAATACCGTCTGACGCGTAGGTCTTCTTGTAAACATCAACGAGACCGTTAAACTGTCGCTCACCACCTTTCTTTGCAGCCTTAGCGTCATTAGCCAAACGGGTTCTAGCATAATCTAGAGAAAAGACAAATACTAGAGAAGAAGCACCAGCAAAACCACCAGAAGCAATGTTACCACCGAAAACTTTCCAGTAAGGATCTTTCTCCTTTTTGAAGTTAAACAAACTCTTGAAGTAATCTTTGAATGCAAAGTTAAGTGCCTATAATGTTCAACAAAAACATAACATCAGAACCAAACAGCATTAAAAAACCTAACCATATGATTCAATTACAAGTAACAAACCTGAGTAGGGAAGTAACGGATGACGTTAGCGGTGTTTCCTCTCCACAAAGACATAACTCCCTCATCCTTGATTGTCCTACTGAAACAATCACCAATACCCTTGTATGGCTCAGAAAGACGACCAGCCTTGATCATCTCATCTTGGTTTTGGATCAAAAGCTTGACACGCTCAATAGGAGCAGCAGCGGTTTTAGAAACAGCAGCTGACACACCTCCCATAAGGAAATCAATAGCGAAACCAGTTAGCCCTTTCTCTGCAGGTGCTTGAACAAACACAGGTGAAGCGTTTGCAACAATCAATGATTGGGTCATTGGAGAGCTGAACCCTGCGTTTGTGTAGTTTCCGTATGTGAACTGCCTTTGAGTTGGTCTGTTGACAGCAGCACCATACTGAGCTAGGGCGTATTGAGAAAGGTGTAGCTGACTAGCTACCCTCCTTGTAATAACTGAATGTTGGGTCTGATCGGCCATATTGCTTCAAACAATCTTCCTACAATACATAACACAAAAAAATTACTGTCAGTTTTAACAAGTGTGTGTTTGGTTGAAAAAATCTTCTAGTCCCTTTGCATTCTAACATAACACATTGATCAATTCTATACACAAATACACCTCAGATACACCTCAGTTGCATCATAAATCATCAAGGATAACTAACAGCTGATAACGGTAAAATCAAAATATTATTAGATAAAAACTTTGAAAAACTAACGTATACTTGAAAACTTTGTAAAGTAAAACATCATGTATTTAAAAACACATTAGAAGTTGACAGCCTAGAAAACTAACACATCATACATTTAAAAACCAAATATAAAGTCAACAACCAAGTGAAAAGAACTTTTAAGCATACAGCAAATAAACTATTACATAGTTGGCGACATTGTAAACTCAAACACCATACAATTAATAATAAGTTAATAACAAAACTAATGATCAGACGGTAAAACAATGCTCTTTTAGGAAGAAAAAAAAGAGCAAATTAACTTTTATGGTACTTTTTTTCATAAACTTTATAACGTACAATTTTTTTTTTAAAATGACTAAAATAAAAGTATCGTATAAATTTGAAACGGACATAAATTTGGAATGTCACGTAAATAATTATTACTAACATGTGCAAATTTTGTTACGAATTAGCAAAACTTCAACCAAGTGGCAAAACATAACACAGACATACAAATCTAACGCAAAACATCAAACATCACAACATATTAAAACAGACAAGTTTTTGAAAAGTATAATTGTTTCAACCAAGTCAGAAATCACAACATATTAAAACAGATACAACACCAAAGAGCAAACTTAAACACTACCGAAAGTTAAAATCACAAGTTTCAACCATGTCAAAAATCACAACATATTAAAACAGATACAGCACCATATAGCAAACAAACACTACCGAAAGTTAAAATCACAACAATAAGTTCCAGATCTAAGCGTGTATTCTTATCAAAACAAAATCATACAATACAAACACAAACGCTACGTATAATAAATACAAACACTGCGAAAAATAAACACAAACTCAATCAACATCTTTCATTTTCAAACCGTTAAACTTATGCCTAAACAAAAACACAAAACTCACAGATCAAACTAAACAAACATCAACAAAAACCAAAATCACATCACAAAACTACCGATCTACAGTAACAGAACAAAATTCAACTCATAGAGATATACGATCCATCGTACAATCAACCAAAACCATCAGATTCAAACTAAACACAACATATCTACAACAAATTGCTAAAACAGTCATCATAAACATCAACGATCTAACATGATAATCAACCAAACCGTCAGATTCAAACTAAACACAACAAATCTACAACAAAATGTTGAAAAAACTTCATAAACATCAACGATCTAGCAATAAAACAACAGAAATGAAATATTCAACTTAAATCTATCAGATCTAGAGCAAATCAAACAAAACTAGCATCATAAGAATCACCAAAACTTGATGATTAAGAATATAAGTAACGATTATTGATATAAGATATAGATGTTAACAGATCGTACCGATCTAGAAGGTGTTGAAACCCTAGAGAAAAGTGAGAGACGAGAGAGGTACCTCTGCGGTATGTGCGGAGGCGGAATATGTAGCGGCCGAGAGAGATAGGGTTTTCAGCCGAATGAAGCTGCTTGTGCTATATACTGGGGTATATGGTGGAGGAGTGTTCCTGTGTGTCGCGGGTGTAGGATATAGATGCGCGTTTTCTGGATCTCCAGAGATAAGGATTGGACGGTCGTAGATTGACTTTGACGGAAAGGGTATGCTTTTAGGCCATCTAGATTGATTGTTGTAAAGGCTAAATTAGGGTGGTGAATATTTTTTTTCTTATAAGATTGAAATTGAGTTGGTGTTGGAAAATTTTGAGATGGTTGGTTTGTTAGGGAAAAGATGGAAGTTTATTTTGGCTAGGAAGTGTAGGAAGTAATAGGATTAGGACATGTGGCAACATTTAAAATAAAGAGGAAGGGTATTTTAGTCAATCCAACCATTTCTTCTTCCTTTTCAAAACCCAGTAACTTCAAAACCCACCATTTTCAAAACCCACCATCTTCAACCATTTCTTCACTTTCTATCTTAATAATCACTACATTATAGTGCGATTTTCATCATAAATCAATGATTCAAACACCCGATCAACGTGTTCTTCAGTTTTTTTAAAGAAAACATAGTTTAATTTCATAAAAAATCTTGTTTTTTCCGGTGATTTTGGAGATAATCACTCGATTCGTTCGATTCGAGCGCTGATAAGTGTTTTTATCATTCAAACTTCGTCAATTGTTGAAGAAATCACTTCGATCCATGTAAGAAATTCTTTAATTTCATTTTTACGATCTGGGTTTTTGATTTAGTCATTGCGTTTTACGATTTTGGCGGGGGTCCGGGGGCAGTGCCCCTGGTAGCGGGGTCCAAGGGGCAGAGAAATTGCTGTAATAAAAATGCATCAGAAAAATTATTTTTCTGTAAATTGCCTCTGGAAAACTGCATTCGTAGACAGTGTTTCTGGTTCTGTAAACAACAGGTTTTGGTCATTGCGTTTTAGTTAGATTATGGTTCTGTAAACAACAGTTTCTGGTCATTGCGTTTTAGACAGTTTCTGGTTCTGTGAACAACAGTTTCTGGTCATTGCGTTTTAGAAATAAAACATTTTTGAAGTGTTTTTACTCATTGCGTTTTAGGTAAACACATTTTTATGTGTATTCAGTTCATTGCGTTTTAGAGAGAACAGTTTCTTTTGTGTTTTTAGGCCATTGCGTTTTAGAAATAAGACTTTTTTATGTGTTTTCTAGGCATTGCGTTTTAGAAATAAGACATTTTTAAGTGTTTTCTGGCCATTGCGTTTTAGAAATAAGACATTTTTAAGTGTTTTATGGCCATTGCGTTTTAGAAATAAGACAATTTTAAGTGTTTTCTGGCCATTGTGTTTTAGAAATAAGACATTTTTAAGTGTTTTGGGTGCATTGCGTTATACGTAAAACACATTCAGTTCATTGCGTTTTAGAAATGAGTCATTTCTTTGTGTTTTCTGGCCATTGCGTTTTACAAATAAGTCATTTCTTTGTGTTTTTTGTGCATTGCGTTTTAAAAAAATGCCATTTTTAGGTTTTTTTTTTCATTGCGTTTTACGTAACTGGTGGTTTTTCTATTGCGTTTTACGCAACTGGGTTTTTAAATTTTTTTTTTTTTAAAATATAGCAATAGTATACTCGTTTTAAAGATAAAAAAACGCTCGTTTTTTTGGTGCAATTTTTATAAAAAAATAATGTCGTATGAAAGAGTTATTAACGTTTAAAAAACGAGGGGGGGAATTGGAGGAGAGAGAAACTATTTGCTTGAATTGACTAGAATGCCCCTAAACAAACTCACGCGCCTCTTTTCTTTCCTTTAATTTCCCAGATTTAATCTTAGCCATTGATTAACTAAATGGATGGTCAAAATCACTTCCTAGCCAAATAAACTTCTTATTGTATCTCCACCCTGGTTTGTTAATCTATAAAGGAATTGAGAAATGTTGAAATAAAAGGGAAATTTACTTTTGTTTATACAACTCTTAATACTAGTAAGATGTTTTGTAACCAAGGTTAGAGAACTCGCTAGTCGCTAGTCGATCGGTGAGGCGAGAACTAGCGATTACTCAGGAATAATCGAATCGGTTTTTTATATGTATTTTTCAGTTTTATGTATACAGATACACAATTTTATAGAAAAATATTTTTAGTATGTAGGTTTTAACTCTTACTCAACTCATTATGTTAAGTATACAAGATTAATTGTTGGAATTCACTTGGTTTGGTTGAAAAGTGGCCGGATTTAGAGGTTTTGATCGGAATATACAGGTTTTTTGCCGGAATCTGGACGGAATCGCCGATTTTTGGCTGGTCGACCAGGTCCGACTAGTCCCGACTAGGTCAGACTGGCGATTAATGGACTGATTAAAGAAAAATTACTCAGTTACTAGCCGATTAGTGATTAATCGCTGACTAGTCGCCGCCTAGTCGTGATTTTTACAACACTGCTTGTAAGTTTTGTTGAATGGTAATCAAACAGACCCTAATGTCTTTGATCAATGCTAGCTAAGTGGATCTTAATATTCTCCTAATGTCTTTGATCGATAGTGGCTAAGTGGTTCTGAATATTCTTTGATCGATTCTAATTTGTCTCTGTCAATTCAATTTGGATCTTCTTTTGATAGGTGTAATAAGATTATTTATTCTTGTTTGACACAACATTACTTGTAAGTTTTGTTGAATGGTAATCAAACAGACCCTAATGTCTTTGATCAATTTTGGCTAAGTGGATCTTAATATTCTCCTAATGTCTTTGATCGATATTGGCTACGTGGATCTGAATATTCTTTGATCGATTCTAATTTGTCTCTGTTAATTCAATTTGGATCTGCTTTTGGTAGGTGTAATAAGATTATTCATTCTTGTTTGACTTGATTTATGATTTTCAATCGTTGTTATAACTGGTTTGAAGATTTAACTACATCAGTTCGATTTAGTTTTGTTGTTTAACTTTCTATTTGGATTCATTATTTTGTTTATGATTAACGGTTATTGTTGTTCAATAGTTTATTTGATTTGAACTTTGATTGCAATTCTATGGTTGTTTGATCATTTAAGTTTTTGCTTTTCTCGATTATGGCTTTTGTTGTTCAGTCACTGATACATGTTGTTCGATAGTTGAAGTAGTTAAGTCTTTGTGATTTTTGGTGGGGACTTGTTCTATGAGTAAGATTTTCTAATCAATTTTAATGATCTCATAAACAAAGGGGAATAGTTATATAAATATATGAGTGGTTCACTACTACAAAAATAAGTTTTATAGAGGCATGGGATTTGTCAAAAATTACCAACGAAATCCACTAGGAATTCAAAAATATAGAATACAAAACATCGGTAACTTCGGATCTAATTGTTTTGGTGGAACTCATTGCTGAAGGATGATATGTCCAGTGGCGAAGTTTGAGATTTCTGACTGGGAGACGAAATTTACCGGACCTAAAAATTTCTATAAAACCGAGGGGTCGAAAACGTATATACCCAAAATTTCTATACGAAAACTACCTATTCTCCACTACTGAGCGAAAAGTTCAGGGGGTCGGCCGCCCCTCCCGCCCTACTTAAGCTACCCCCATGGATATGTCATTAATATGTTGATAAGGTTTTTTTTTTTATAACATTCACATCGATCCTGTCGGTGAAGGCCCATTGTGTCACCGCCTTCCATCGATTACTCGTCGCTAACTTGGGAATAAGATTTTCGGATATGATCCTCACTCAGAGTTTCAATTACTTGTATATTTCCCGAACCAAGACGATACCAATACCCGTATTCATTTCTTTATGATTTTCAATTTTTATACGAGCCAGTTTTGATATTTATCGGTATTTATGAACTACATGTACCAAACCGGTACTACACTCATAATTGGTTGGTGTCCGGTTTGTGTTTGACTCATTTTAGATTTTTGTTGGGTTCCGGTACACATTATTTATTTTTACAATACCCGTACTTTTAGCATCGTAAGCTATAAACTATATCAAGTGCTATCATAACAAATCGAACCAATACTAACACAACAACATCGTTATCAGTATCAATATTCTTCTTTTTTTCTTTTTCTTTTTTTTTTTGATCAATATCGATTTCGCATATCAATAAGACAACTTTTCTGTGTAATATATTTTTCTAATAACTGAAATTTATTACTGTTCGACTTGCAAGAAGGTAGATATGAGGCAACAAACAGTTAAAAGAATAATAGTGGGGTTTTTTTTAATCAATTAACTCATCATTTAATTTCTTCTACTTGACGATTCTTATTCAAAAACCACGAGTAGTTAACTAGAATCAGTGATACTTCCTTAGGCTTGTAGATGGCTTTATATTTTATAAGCATTTTCGTTACGAAATCCCTAAAGAACACACCAAGTAGTCATGATAATCGTCTCAATCACCCTTCATAGCTTTAGTAATCATAGTCGAGCTAGCCAACAACCAGGGGCACAGGTTAGTTGGTGTCCGGGGCTGAACCCCCCCCCCCCCCCCACACACACACACAATGTTTCGGTTAGAAATGTATAAGTTTCAATTTTTCGTCCGAAAAAATTAAAATTATATAGCATCCACCCTCGAATTATTTTCCTAAATATTTATACAATATATAAATTAAAGTAAAGTATGTTATCACTATGTATATATATGATGGGTATTTTGGTAAATTTATTTTAACTCTTATTTGTTTAAGGGGAAATGGACTGTATCACCCTCAACTATGCAAAATTGGCCGATATCACGCTCAACTTTCAAGTTGGCTCCCACCACCCCCTACTCGACAAGTTGGTGTCACTGACACCCCTTCGTTAAAAAAACACTAACTGAGTTAGTTTTTTAAGCCTATGTGGCATGCAGATGCTGACTTGGAAGCATACGTGGACAGGAACTTGATATATCATCTGTTTAACATCAGTTTAACCATTTAACCCTAATTCCCAAAATCCCTAATTCACAAAACATTATCTCTTCAAACTTGATATATCATCTGTTTAACATCAGTTTGTTTAACCATCAATTTTATTTTCTCATCAAACTTCCAGTTCATATCTTGTGTTTTTAGAAGTATATTAAGATGAAACTTCAGTAATAGTTCACAAGGAAAAATTAACAAGAATAAACGGATAATCAGGATTATACCGAACGTAATGAAAAACAATCACCGCCGTGTTCCCGGTACGTCTCCGGTGACACCTCCGATAAGCTCCGATCTCCGGCGAAGATTCAACGGGTTCCTTTCAAAATCGAAATGTTGTGAACTCGAAATGGATTCCGATCTCCGAACCGTTGTAAACCTGACTCTCGAACATAACTCGAACCCGCTGTATACAAGTTCCACCTCCGCCGCCGCCGCCGTGAGCGGCGGCGCTGCTCCTCCGTCTCCGATCAGTCGTCACCATCTCTTTGTCTCTCCTCGCTTTCTCTCTCTTCCTCCTGCTCTTGCTCGAACCGTCACACGACACCACCCACCACAGTGCCGCCACTGTGGTGGTGGTGTGGTTGCTGTTGTAGTCCGTCGGAGACACGGAGAAGAAGGGGGAGGGGTTGCTCATCGAAGAAGACCATCGGCAGCCGGCCGATTAACCGGCTCTGGTCTTGTGTGGCGCCGGAGATGGTTGGAGCTGTCGCCGGAGCTCCTACAGCCGACTGTAGATATGAAAGTGAAGGAGGAACTTTGGGGGTATTGTATGTCTACAACAGAAATTCGAGAGGGAGATAGAGGTTTGAGTTGTTTGTCAAAATGATGGATGTCGAAGGGTTAAATGGTTAAACAGATGATATATCAAGTTCCTGTCCACGTATGCTTCCAAGTCAGCATCTGCATGCCACATAGGCTTAAAAAACTAACTCAGTTAGTGTTTTTTTAACGAAGGGGTGTCAGTGACACCAACTTGTCGAGTAGGGGGTGGTGGGAGCCAACTTGAAAGTTGAGCGTGATATCGGCCAATTTTGCATAGTTGAGGGTAATACAGTCCATTTCCCCTTTGTTTAACCCTAAATTACCCACCACACAATAAACTTAATCGCAAGTTAATACCAAATTACCAATCACCTTCTTCCCGTACTCAGTAGCCTTCTGCCCATTCTTTTTCCAATTCAATCCAGACATTTTCGGTAATCATTCTTTTGTTGTTGTTGTCAATTGCTGATTACATATATAAAATTGATTGCATGAATTAATATTTATTATTCATTCATTGTTATCTTTAGTCTTTAGGTCAATTACATCTCGTAATTGGTAAATAGTTGATGCCTTGTGGCAAGAATTAATGTATTATTAGTCCATGATATTAATATACTTTTTATGTATGTATGTATTAGTCGAATGATTATTCTGAAAAGTATACTTGATATTAATATGAAAAATATTATTAGATTCTGAAAAGCTCAATCAATATAAGTTATGATTTAATCGAAAATACATAATGTTTCTATTCATTGTTTTCTTTTTGGTTAGGAATTCATGGGAAAGCTTGTGCTTTACGAGGAGATGATGAATCTGCTAGTTTTAAAAATCGGGGTAATATTCTTGAATTGCTAACACTTCTTGCTTCCTATAATGATGAAGTTTCAAAGGTTATACTAGAGAATGCTCCTTATAATGCAAAGTATATTTCTGGAGATATTCAAAAAGAAATTCTTAGTATTATTGCAAATAATATTTGAAAGCATATCCGTAGTGAAGTGGGGGATTCAGACTTTTGTGTCATGGTTGATGAGTCACGAGATGAGTCAAAGAAAGAGCAAATGGCCATAGTTGTGAGATTTGTTGATGAAGAAAGGATGATACAAGAAAGGTTCTTGGATTTGGTTCATGTTAGGGATACTCCTAAAAACAAGTTTGTGGAAACAACTTTTACATTATCAATTTGATGTTAGTAAAATTCGTGGGCAAGGTTATGACAGTGCTAGCAATATGAGAGGGAAATGGAACGGATTACAGGCACGTGTTCTTGAAGAATGTCCTTATGCGTATTACGTTAATTGCTTTGCTCATAGGTTAGTTACTTGGTTTTTTTTTTCTTTCATTATTCAGTTTGACTAAAATACTTTTATGCTTATTCTGATTTTGCGTTTTGCTAATAGGTTACAAGTTGCCTTGGTTTGTGCTTCAATGGAAGTTATTCCATTACACCAATTCTTTACATACTTAGTTGACCTGGTTAATGTGGTTTGTGCTTCTAGTAAGTGGCATAATGAATTATAAAATGCAAAGGCAGACGAGGTTGAAAAGTTATTGGAACTGGGTGAAATCAATTCGGGGAAAGGACAGAATCAACTTGGGACATTAAGAAGGGCTGGTGATACTCGTTGGGGGTCTTATTATTACTCCGTTTGATTAAGTGGTTTGATGCCACTTGTGTTGTTCTCTCGGGACTAATTGATGACGTAGCTCGTACTACTTTTGCTCAACGTGGAGATGCTAAAGGAGCTTGGCGTAACATGCAATCATTTGAGTTTGTCTTTATTCTTCACTTGATAGAGAAAGTAATGGGAAAACTGAAAGTGGCATAATGAATTACAAAATGCAAAGGCAGACGAGGTTGAAAAGTTATTGGAACTGGGTGAAATCAATTCAGGGAAAGGACAGAATCAACTTGGGACATTAAGAAGAGCTGGTGATACTCGTTGGGGGTCTTATTATAACTCTGTCTGTAGTTTGATTAAGTGGTTTGATGCCACTCGTGTTGT
This sequence comes from Helianthus tuberosus, assembly GCA_030545235.1. NCBI lineage: Eukaryota > Viridiplantae > Streptophyta > Magnoliopsida > Asterales > Asteraceae > Helianthus > Helianthus tuberosus. Next base: position 38,817,457 of record CM060371.1, on the reverse strand, counting down.
TCTCTCGGGACTAATTGATGACGTAACTCATACTACTTTTGCTCAACGTAGGGATGTTGAAGGAGCTTGGCATAACATGCAATCATTTGAGTTTGTCTTTATTCTTCACTTGGTAGAGAAAGTAATGGGAAAACTGAAATACTTTCTCAAGCATTACAAAGGAAATCCCAAGATATTCTGAATGCCATGGAATTAGTTTCGGCAACAAAGATTACTCTAAATAATTACAGAAATGATGGATGGGATTCTTTAATTAAAGAAGTAACTTTGTTTTGTAACAAGCATCTAATAGAAGTTCCGGATATGAACGCTCCATTTACATCTACTCGGTTTCAGGCTCATAAAAACGATCTTCCGTTTACATTTGAACATTATTACCGAGTAGATCTGTTTACATCCACTTTGGATAAACAAATACATGAGTAAAATAGTAGATTCAATGAGGGCACGATTGAGTTGTTATCTCTTAGTTCTAGTCTAGTTTCAAAAGAGATTAACATTGATCAGATTTTTCTTCTAGTTGATAAGTTTTACCCTGAAGATTTTACGGAGCAAGAGAGGACTAGGTTACGAACTCAGTTAGAGCTTTTTAATGTTGGATTGTCAAAGAATATCAGGCTAAGTCGTGTATCAACTCTTTTTGGTCTATGCAAAACTCTTGTGAAAACTAAAATACGAGTGGAGTACACTTTGGTTGATAGAGTGGTTCGACTAATCTTGACACTTCCAGTTTCAACTGCAACAACAGAGCGGGAATTTTCAGCAATGAAAATATTCAAGAATCACATTTGCAATAAAATGGCAGATGAATATCTCGCAAATAGTTAGGTGATTCACATAGAAAAAGAAATTGCTGATAAGTTTGATTAGGAAACCATAATTGATGAATTCAAAAATTTTAAAGGTCGTCGGGCTGAGTTGTAATTCTTCGTCCAGGTTCCATTTATCTTGTATCATTATATATATATTGGTCTTTTGTTTGTTAAACAATATTTAGTTTTTTTATGTGTAAGAACAAGTCCTTTGAATGCATGAATTTTTTTAGTTTTATTTGGAACTATTATTATTTGACCCGACCAGAATCGAATAGCCAATCCGACCCGAAACATAACGATAGGAAAATGTTTTTAGGTCACTTTATGCCCCTCGAAACTTTTGGTCAAGCTCTGCCACTGCCAACAACACATAAGAGCATCTGGCACCAAAGAACTAGGTTACCCCAAAATCAATCCATGTTTCTGTGGCTTTCCATGACATCGCAATAATATCGTATTGCAACTCCCAAAAACATGATTAGGTGATTCAATCTCTTCGAAAGAAGAAGAATATAGTGTGGAAGGAACATCATTGCCCTAATTAACTAAATACCTTTTCGTAGAAGGTGATGAATAATCCATCTGACAATAATGCCCCAACAAATTTCTTCCTAACCACATTAATTGTGAACTCGTGAAATCCTCTACAAGGTGAGTTAACTCTTGCAACTGAATCGCTTCAGCAACAACTCTAACCTCAGCGTCGTTACCAAAACCGCCTATCTTTGCACTTTCTCTCCTTGAGAAAACACTTCATTTAAATCTTCAAACTATATAGCCTAGGATCTCCAGCTTTCAGAGTGTGTATTCAAAAACCACTCACATGAATTCCTTTGTTGGGCCTTTGAATAATTAGCAAATATCATATATATACCTGTAGTAAAATGGAGCAACAACACGAAGGTCATCGCAGAATAGAAGAAAACCGGAGTGAGGAAAGATGGCAGGTGGCAAGAAACAAGGGACGAAGACTCATTCAAGGAGACGCACCTTGAAGATGACCACAAGTCCGTGAAACAACATTCTTCATCTGAAACCTACCTAAATATTGATCAAGCTTTCTGCTATGGGATACTTTCAATAGACTCGGAATCATGACAGACGCGTATTGTTTTGGTCAAAAATTACCTAAGCAATTTAGTGATCAAATTAGTTAATTGAGGTAGTGTGCTAACAAAGTGTATTGAAAATATTCTGAGTATGATGTTTGCAAAAACAATTTTCAGGATGTAGCTCAGGATATCGAGCTATATCTACAATCAAACAATGAGCAAAAAAGGTAAGGGGTGACACGGTATATACGAGGAAAGCCCTTGATCAATTTAGATCACCGGCACAAAACCTTGGGAGCTGACAACCGCCGCTGCCTTGTTCTTCTTATTACTTCAAACTTCAGGATACAGATATACCAATCTAGTTTATTAACAAAGTGGGGTTCGCAAAGGGCTTGTAGCTAATGGTACCAAGGCGTCATGATAAAGTGTTACTCCTTGTGAGGTGGAGGCTAAAAGTCTCATGGTGCACAAAAGTGTAGATTTAGAAATAGGATTAGAGAGTGTGTGAGTTAGCTGGTATTGAAGAATGTTATGGCTCAATTGATTTCTCATTCATTGATAATGATCATATATATACAAGATACAATCCCATAAATTAGGGAATAGACAAATACAATCCTATCTATATTTACAAATATATTCCATTATACCCCCACAGTCGAAGCAAGAGGTGGGCGTATGTTGAGACTGGAGCGGAAATCATCAAATAACACCCGAGGTAGACCCTTAGTAAAGATGTCAGCAATCTAAAAACGAGTAGGGGTATGAAGAATCCGTATCGTACCGCGTTGGACATGTTCACGCACGAAATGAATGTCAATCTCGATGTGTTTTGTGCGTTGATGTTGAACTGGATTGCTGGATAGGTAGATGGCACTGATATTATCACAATAAACTAAAGTAGCCTTTGATACAGGTCGTCGCAACTCGAGAAGAAGGTTGCGGATCCAACAAATTTCAGCCACAACGTTGGCAACCGCACGATATTCTGCTTCAGCACTGGAGCAGGAAATGGTCGATTGTCGCTTGGAGGACTAGGATAAAAGATTTTGACCCATGTAAACACAATATCCTGATGTGGAGCGACGAGTATCTGGGAACCCAGCTCAATCCGCATCTGTATATGCCCGTAGAGAGATATCAAAACATGGGGAGAGAGTGAGACCATAAGTAGCGGTGCCGCGAATATAACGAATAATACGCTTTAATGCATTCCAGTGATCGAAGCTGGGATTGTGCATATGAATGCAGATTTGCTGAACTACGTAACTGATGTCAGGCCTGGTGAATGTCAGGTACTGGAGCGCACCAGCAAGGCTCCGGTATAAAGTGGGGTTATCAAAAGGAACACTAGAGGTTGCACCAAGTTTTGGTTTGGTGTCCACCGAAGTTGCGACAGGGTTGCAAGTTGACATACCCGCACGATTGACAATGTCAAGAGCAGAAGATTGTTGTGAGAGAAACAGTTTGTGACCATTGCGAGAAACGGTAATACCCAAAAAATAACTGAGAGGTCCAAGATCTTTCATTGCAAATTCAGCCGCGAGGCTGCCCATTAGTTTTAATCGAAGGGAATCAGAGGAAGTAATGAGAATAATACCATCGACATAAATCAGCAAGTATGCGATGTCACCCTCGTGATGATATGTAAACAAAAAATTATCGCAACGACTTTGCAAGAATCCCATGGAAGTAACAAAATCCGTAAAACGTTGGTACCACGCCCTTGGAGCTTGTTTAAGACCGTAAAGCGACTTTTTTAGACGACAAACATGATCGGGATAATCTCTTTGCCGAAAACCCATGGGTTGATACATATAAACAGTCTCGGTAAGATTACCATGTAGAAACGCATTCGTAACATCCAACTTGTGAATAGACCAAGACTGAGATAAGGCCAATGTCAGAACCGTCCTAATAGTAGCCGGTTTAACAACCGGGCTAAAAGTTTCACCACAATCAATACCAACCCCCTGATTTCTCCCATCACACATAAGACGTGCCTTGTATCTCTCTAAAGTACCATCGAACATGTATTTGTGGCGAAAAAGCCACATGCTACGAATAATATGCATATCAGGATGTCCTGGGACAAGTTCCCAAGTCTTGTTTTTAATTAAGGCATTAAATTCGTTTTGCATAGCATTATACCATTCCGGGTTAGACAAGGCATCTTTGGGGTTGGTAGGGATAGGGACGATGGATGTGGCTGAAAGATTGAAAATTTGTTTCGGCTTGGAGATACCGGACATCGCACGAGTATGCATTGTACGCGTCGGTGGAGGGGGTGGAGGGTCCGGAATTTGGCTGGGGTTTGGGTTAGTTGGGCTTATGTTGGAGGTGGGTGAGGAGAATGTGGGTTCGGTGATGGTTGGTGTGGGCTGGGAGTTGGATTGGGCCGAGGATAGGTGTGGGCCGACAGGGCCGTGGGTGGCGGAGGAAGGTGTTGGCGGTGGAGATGTGGGTTCGGGCTGGTTGGGGGTTTGGGACATAGGAGGAGGCGAGTTGGGCTGTGAGGAGTTGGGGGGTGGGGAGTTGGGTTGCGGGTCGATTGGGAAGTGGATGGGTTAGAAGGATATGGGCAAGGGGGTGGTGTCCATTAGGCTCAAGAAGGAGAGGGCTATTGAGGTGAATTGTTGGCCCAGGGTGGAGGCTGCCAATATGGTGGCGGGTAATAGTTGGGCTGGGAATATCGGCCCTGTCAGTAAGACCCTGGACCGCGACCACGGCCTCGGCCGCGTCCACGATCAGCAGGTGCATCGGACCCGTTGCAGGTATCGGCAGGTGGGCGTTGGGTGTGCTCGGTTGTAGTGTGAAGAGCGGTGCAGGCCGTTTGTGCGGATAACTTGGCTTGAGCGTTCTTGCGTTCTTCAACCTGATAAAGGCGCGATCGAGTATCATAAAAATCTGGTAGGGGTTGAGTTTGTTGAAGAATAAGCGAGATGTTTTCGTATTTATCAGTTAACCAGGTAAGAATCTGAAGTACAAGTTGTTTTTCCGATAATGTGGAGCCCAGGGTAGTAAGTTGATCATGAAGTAGTTTCATGTGCTGACAATATTCGGCCATGCTGGGGAATTGATCAAGACGAGTATTGAAAAACTTGTTTTGAATTGTGATGGTGCGAGCTGCTTCATTGTCGAGGAACAGGTTTTTGAGACGAGTCCATGCATCATGCGCGGTGGTGTTGGTGATCATGATGGTATGCATGAGGTCCTGAGAGATGGTACCGTAGATCCATTGTAAAACAATGGAATCAATACGTTCCCATGACTCAAGATAAGTATGTTTTGGGACGATTCTTTCTCCATGTCTTTGTCCGTTCCGATGGAAGAAGAAGTGGCACTGTCGCGGGGCTGCAAGTGATCAAAAACATCATAAGCTTTGCAGTGGAGGACAAATAATTCAGCCCACGTGTTGTAGTGTTCGGTTTGACGATCAAGAATTAGGGGGATGAAGTTCTTGATGTTGTTAACGGTGACCGCAGGGTGTATAGGTGAGGAAGACATGCCCGACCGAAGATAGAGAAGGCCGATTGAAGGCAGAAAATCGGCGAGAGAGGGAGGGGTAGGAGGGAGAGGAAAAAAAATTAGGGTTAGGGTTAGGGTTAGGCTCTTGATAAGATGAAGAATGTTATGGCTCAATTGATTTTCTCATTCATTGATAATGATCATATATATACAAGATACAATCCCATAAATTAGGGAATAGACAAATACAATCCTATCTATATTTACAAATATATTCCATTACACCCCCACAGTCGAAGCAAGAGGTGGGCGAATGTTGAGACTGGAGCGGAAATCATCAAATAACACCCGAGGTAGACCCTTAGTAAAGATGTCAATAATCTAAAAACGAGTAGGGGTATGAAGCATCCGTATCGTACCGCGTTGGACATGTTCACGCACGAAATGAATGTCAATCTCGATGTGTTTTGTGCGTTGATGTTGAACTGGATTGCTGGATAGGTAGATGGCACTGATATTGTCACAATAAACTAAAGTAGCCTTCGATACGGGCCGTCGCAACTCGAGAAGAAGGTTGCGGATCCAACAAATTTCAGCCACAACGTTGGCAACCGTACAGTATTCTGCTTCAGCACTGGAGCGAGAAATGGTCGATTGTCGCTTGGAGGACCTGGATAAAAGATTTTGACCCATTTAAACACAATATCCTGATGTGGAGCGACGAGTATCCGGGCACCCAGCCCAATCCACATCTGTATATGCCCGTAGAGAGATATCAGAACATGGGGAGAGAGCGAGACCATAAGTAGCGGTGCCGCGAATATAACGAATAATACGCTTTAATGCATTCCAGTGATCGGAGCTGAGGTTGTGCATATGAATGCAGATTTGCTGAACTGCATAACTGATGTCAGGCCTGGTGAATGTCAGGTACTGGAGCGCACCAGCAAGGCTCCGGTATAAAGTGGGGTTATCAAAAGGAACACTAGAGGTTGCACCAAGTTTTGGTTTCGTGTCCACCGGAGTTGCGACAGGGTTGCAAGTTGACATACCCGCACGATTGACAATGTCAAGAGCAGAAGATTGCTGTGAGAGAAACAGTTTGTGCCCATTGCGAGAAACGGTAATACCCAAAAAATAACTGAGAGGTCCAAGATCTTTCATTGCAAATTCAGCCGCGAGGCTGCCCATTAGTTTTAATCGAAGGGAATCAGAGGAAGTAGTGAGAATAATACCATCGACATAAATCAGCAAGTATGCGATGTCACCCTCGTGATGATATGTAAACAAAGAATTATCGCAATGACTTTGCAAGAATCCCATGGAAGTAACAAAATCCGTAAAACGTTGGTACCACGCCCTTGGAGCTTGTTTAAGACTGTAAAGCGACTTTTTTAGACGACAAACAAGATCGGGATAATCTCTGTGCCGAAAACCCATGGGTTGATACATATAAACAGTCTCGGTAAGATTACCATGTAGAAACGCATTCGTAACATCCAACTGGTGAATAGACCAAGACTGAGATAAGGCCAATGTCAGAACCGTCCTAATAGTAGCCGGTTTAACAATCGGGCTAAAAGTTTCACCACAATCAATACCAACCCCCTGATTTCTCCCATCACACATAAGACGTGCCTTGTATCTCTCTAAAGTACCATCGAACCTGTATTTGTGGCGAAAAAGCCACATGCTACGAATAATATGCATATCAGGATGTGGCTGAAAGATTGAAAATTTGTTTCGGCTTGGAGATACCGGACATCGCACGAGTATGCATTGTACGCGTCGTTGGAGGGGGTGGAGGGTCCGGAATTTGGCTAGGGTTTGGATTAGTTGGGCTTGTGTGGGAGGTGGGTGAGGAGAATGTGGGTTCGGTGATGGTTGGTGTGGGCTGGGAGTTAGATTGGGCCGAGGATAGGTGTGGGCCGAGAGGGCCGTGGGTGGCGGAGGAAGGTGTTGGCGGTGGAGATGTGGGTTCGGGCTGGTTGGGGGTTTGGGCCATAGGAGGAGGCGAGTTGGGCTGTGAGGAGTTGGGGGGTGGGGAGTTGGGTTGCGGGTCTATTGGGAAGGGGATGGGTTAGAAGGATATGGGCAAGGGGGTGGTGTCCATTGGGCCCAAGAAGGAGAGGGCTGTTGAGGTGAATTGTTGGCCCAGGGTGGAGGCTGCCAATATGGTGGCGGGTAATAGGTGGGCTGGGAATATCGGCCCCGTCAGTAAGACCCTCGACCGCGACCACGGAATTCTATCCGGGAGAGATGTTGATTCCGGGTTTGAACATGAACAACCGACTCGAACCGTGAACTGTTCGGACTAGGGTGATTCCTGTTCGGTCGGGTCACTTGGGACGAGATAAAGGTCCTGTTGTTCAAGCAAGATATCAAAACGTCTCATTCAAAGCTACAACACTTCAAACAGAAACTAGTGTTAGGACGATCAGACCATCGGAACGGATTGCCGTCCGATCGGGTTACCACCCGATCGGATTGCCGCCCGATCGACCGGTCGTCCGGTCGGGCTGCACTTGGTTCCATACTTAAACTATTTCTCAAACTATTTCAAGGATCTGAACGTTGAAACGGATTACCACCCGATCGGATTGCCATCCGATCGAGTGACCGTCCGATCGTGTGATGTTTGGGACTTAAACAATTTTCAACATGTTCAATACATACGGATTGCCACCCGATCGGGTAACCATCCGATCGAGTGACCGTCCTGCGGTGAACTTGTTCTCAACCTGAGAAGCCTCGACAATCGGATCTCCGTCCGATCGAGCAGCCGTTTGATCGACCGACCTGAAGGGTAGAGATACTTCTCTGTTTTCAAAATGCTACAACGAAAACTTCAAAAGACAAGCCATCATACACAAACACATCCTCACCAAACGAGGTGACAATACAATCGAATGGCCACCCGATCGGGTGACCATCCGAACTGATTGTCATCCGATCGACCGGCCACCCGATCGGATTGCCATCGGATCGGATTACCGTCCGATCCGTTGACACCTTGTATCGTTTTACGCGCCGCTTATCGTTTATGCTATTGTTCTGTTCTGGCTAATCTCACTCTAAGTGCTCCCTTCAATCCATCATCGATGTGAGTATTCTCGAACCCTTTTTGCTTTACGCACTTTTGGGTGTTACATACGTTACTTATTCTAAATCACATCGAACACACTATGCAATACTTTAACGCTAACCGTTACTGCATGTTATACGTGACTTAATGAATGCTTGTTTGTTATGTTTACACATGGATTGCTGTCTACCTGCCTTAGCAACGATAGTACTATAGTTTGGACTCAGCACCTGTTCACTCAAGGGTTGTTAAGGGCAATTAATTACATGGCTCACAGTGGTGAGTGTGTATTACGAACAGCCTTGGGCAGTCAACCCGCAGTCATTGGTATTGATAGGATCATGTCGATAACTTACGTGCTTCATTTCACACTGTGTATGTGCTGGTTATGCGTAATCGATTTCGAACTTTATTATATCTATTAAACTTGTATGCTCACCTTTACACTATGTGTATTGACTTTTACTTTAACGTATGTGGCAGGTGCTTAAGATGTTTAAATGCTTGGCTTGCTGTGAAATCGAGGCTATGAAAGGTCTAGAAACAAATAAACGAATTGTCTGTATTTAAATTCTGAGTTGTCGGAACAGAACAATTTGTCTTGACTTTGCCTGTAATAATTATGTTACTTTTTATGTCATGGTATGGGACGTGATGCTTTAAATAATTGGTAATCGTAGTTGTTATGGAAACTTCTGGACAATCTGTTTCGCTCAGTGCCACGTCCCGATGTTTCCGCCATCGGTTGGGGTGTGACAACTCGAGCTTACTCTGATTCGATACCCTAACAAGTGGTATCAGAGCCAAAGGTTCAGTTAAACACACGGTTATCGAAGGAAAGGGAAAGAGTTGGACGAGTGGTCTAGAACTACTGTTGTTGTCGCCGTCGATGACGTGTTTACGACATGTACCTAATCTCGGGTTACAAATCACAAGGTTTAGGGTTTGGGCGTCGGGTTCCTGTTGCAGATCTGGTGGTTTTGGGGTGTTTGGCGATTAGGGTTTCGATTCTTGAAGCCTTATTACTGGTTGGTTTTACGCTCGGGTTTGCAAGAGAAGTCGCTCGTTTGGGTGCTTCGGGTTTCTGGTTTATTGAAGGTTGTTCAGGCTTCAGGGTGCTTGGTTTCTGTGGTTTTTCTGGTTTTCTCGTTTGCTATGGCTGAATACAGGAAGTTCTGAATTGAGAAGTTCATCTGTACTGATTTTGCATGGTGGAGAATGCAAATAGAGGGGTTGCTTGGTGAATGCGATTTGGATGTGGTACCGGAAGAAAAACTTGCTGGAATGGAGAAAGCTGCTAAAGCAAGTTGGAACTCAAAGGACAAAAAGGCAAGAGGTAAAACTACATTGGCTTTGACGAGGAGCGTTGCTTTTAATATCATGAAAGAAACAATTGGTCGTGGTATGTTAACAACTCTTTCAAATATGTATGAGAAGACGTCTGCCAGTAATAGGGTGTTCTTGATGAGGGAACTGTTCATAATGAGAATGAACAAGGGCAGTTCAATTACTGATCACATTAACAAAGTCAATTAAATTTTGTCGAAGTTAGCAACTGTGGGATGAAGTTGGATGATGACACTCAGGCTGTGGTTTTGTTATCTTCCTTACCTGATAGTTGGTCAGGATTTGTGACAACGGTCACTGAAACTGCTGAAACTGGAAATTTGAAGTTTAATCGGGTCTGGGATAGTGTTTTGGGTGAAGATGTTCGTTGGATTAACTCTAGTGGAGGATCTACTTCTGGTATGTTCAGTGTTAGCAGGGGAAGAGGTAATAATAGAAGCACTGAGACTTGTGAGAAAAACTTTTATAAAGCTGGAATAATGTGAGACGCTGGAACTGTGGTGAAAAGGGGCCTGTTAGAAACGAGTGTCATTTTCCTTAGAAAGAGGATAGTAAACAGCATGTAAACAATATTGTGTTAGATGGGGAATCTGATGGTGACTTACTAGTTTACTGTGAAAAGTCTACAGACTCTTGGGCTATGGATTCCGGTTTTTCATTTCACACAATGCACAGCGGGGAGACGATGGTGAATCTGAAAAGGGGAGACTTTGGAAACGTACGATTAGCTAACGATCATGTTCTTAATGTTACAACTATATGGGAGATATCAATATGAAAACTTCACTGGGCACTACATGGAACTTACAGAATGTCAGGGTAATTCCAGGTTTAACGAAGAAATTTATTTTTGTTAGTAACTGGATAAACAAGGACAAGATGTTAAGTTTGGTGGTGGGAAGTGGAAGGTGATTGATGGAAATCTTGTTGTTGCCTATAGGAGAAGACGAGGATCGTTGTATCTAGTTGAGGTATCTGCTGAGGGAATAGTCGTCCATGTACAACATAAAGGTTGGTTCACTGAATCTAGTAAGCGGAAGAGAGTTCAAATTGCAAACTTGAATCCTGGTGCTTTGGGGATGTCAGTTGAATGTGGCCGGGGATCTAAGTTTAAGCCAGTCAGGGGATTTGGTGATAGTGGGAGCACGGGTCGTGTTACGGAGACAATCACAAAGAACCGTTGGGTTTTGAAGATGAAGGTTCGGACTGAAGAAAAATGCTCTCCTGGAAATAGTTTTACCCAAAATACTAGAGATATCTCATTTGAGTTAATATATTTGTCACATCTGGCCCAATCATCTTTTGTCGGGCCATAAGCCATTATCGAAAGTATAATTCTTTACACATACTTGGCGCGGGTCAAAGCGATGACCCGTTATCAATACCTTGTGATTCTATTTGCTAATTCATGGCAATGCATGCCCATACATTATGTATACCTGTAAGTATGAAACTTAACAAACAAAGCATTAAATATCATATCCAAATGGTGATAACCCGTTTGACCTGGTTGTCCATTTGACTCGTTCATAGCTTACCCTTTTAGCGTTTCAACTAACCATGTATTGTTTATTGCTAAAAGGTGCATACTTACCATCTTACCCATTTGACCCGTTATGGTTTACACCATAGGGTCCTATTTGAAACGCCCATTCTTTCATGCAGTCAAAACCAAATATTAAAAAACGAAATTTTACGACCAAATTTAAACATACATTACTTGAAATTCGGCCAAATTATACAAAGTTAACCTTTTAAAAACTAGATACAACCAAGTACCATTTAACAAAAGTTATAATCACATGTTTTTGGAGCATGTCTAACAATTAGACTAACTACATAAACAACCAAAAATTTTGACCCATTGCATAAACTAGTTCGGAAGCGCGTTGAGGGCGAAAAAGAGTTGTTCGTGTGTTCGTTCCAAGCTCGCGAGTCCGCTTATAGTGCGGTTTTACCTACAACATAAACAAAGATTTATTTAAGTAAGAGAAGGGTAAAGTCCTAACTTTCATTGAACATAACATTCCACCATTTTCTTTATTCCCACCTAATCTTTCGAATCTTTGTTGCGGAGTCGATAAATTATACGACCTCTGGTTGAATCATAACGACTTACTTCAATTTTGACTCTATCTCCTGCCAATATTCGTATAAAACTACGTCGGATCTTTCCTGAAACATAACCTAGAATCATATCTTCATTATCTAAACGAACCCGGAACATGCCATTGGGAAGCGATTCAGTAATTAAACCTTCATGAATCCATTTTTGTTCTTTCATTCCAGGTCAAACCTCCTTGAAGTATCAACTAGTGGAGGAAGAACCCTATTAGACAACCCACTCCTTCTCTTTTCTTTTTCACAAAAAAGAAGTTTCCTATTCAATTCGGATATTAGAAAAATTACCATATATAACACAAAATTTCTCCGCCTATTCTTTCTAGTCGAGCCTCCCGGTCTGTTTATATTCCTTCAATTACATTAGATTTGGCTTACTCATCTACTCGATTTCATCACTTTAATCCTTTTGAATAGTAATCAATTTATAAACATTTGACCCGCTCACAACGGAATAAATACATGACTATTTCAAACAAAGATTTATTTAAGTAAGAGAAGGGTAAAGTCCTAACTTTCATTGAACATAACATTCCACCGTTTTCTTTATTCCCATAAACTTCATGTTTATATTCCTTCCATTACATTAGATTTGGCTTACTTAGTACTCGATTTCATCACTTTAATCCGTTTGAATAGTAATCAATTTATAAACATTTGATTCGCTCACAACGGAATAAATACATGACTATTTCAAACATTATATTCTAGCTCTTTGACCCGTTCGTATCGGATCGTCTACATCCTCATTCTAAACATAACATTTTTATTCTTTGACCCGTTCATACCGGATCGTCTACATATTAATTCTAAACATAACATTCTTGCTCTTTGACCCGTTCGTACCGGATCATCTACATACTCATTCTAAACATAACATTCGTGTTCGTTGACCCGTTCGTACCGGATCAACTGTATCAGGGCCGGGGCCATGCACCGTCGGTGAACAATGAAGTGGCCACTGACCCCCCTTTATGGTGAAAATAGCTGCAGACTTTCTATATTTGACCCGGTTCAGATACTATTATTAATTCCTTATAATTATCATGGACCATAATTTTAATTGCTGTGCCTCCACTTGCTATTGTACACCTTGCTTTAACTATTTCTCAATAGCTTTGACTGTTTTTTTGCATTTATGTTGTATATAAATGTGAAATATCATTGTATTGTATATAAACTAGTAAGATTACCCGTATGCTATGTTGTGGGGTTTCGGTCGATATGTATTTTAGTTCACTATAGCAATCAAAAGAATATGCTCAAAAAAATATTGTCACATGTTTTATATCGACTGAAAAGTCGAAAACCATATAACTTTAAATATAATTGTAAATGGAAACGTAAATGCATTCTTAAATATAAGTTTAATGAAAAAGAAACGTAAAACTAAAACATTAAACATAAAGAAAAGTAAAAAAATAAAATGAACAAGTCCAGAAAAATAAAACTCAAAAAGAAACGAAAAAGCCAGTAGGATAAAAGCACTACTAAATACATAGACCAACTGAAAATGTATAGAAAAATAAGCATGAAAACTTATTATATTTTTACTAAACTTGTTTCCGAAGAAAATTTACATTGAAACGTAAATCAACTGAAAACGTACATAATAATAAGCATAAGAACATTGCATGTCGTCACTGACATAAAAAACACGTAAAACTCGATTACAAAGTTTTTAAAAAGTTAAGGAGTTGTATTTGTCGATGCTGAAAGTTAAGAAATAAAATTATAAAAAAAATCACAAAATAATAAAAAAGAAGAAAAGTCAAAGAGTCAAATCACTATTCACTCAAGTTGCTAAATGTGTTATAGTTTATTAACTAGTAAATTTCTCTGCTGCAACGCGTGTTGCGACGGGTCGAAATTTTAGGTAACTCGACCGGCAACTCGTTACTTGAAAGGAAATCGTCCAGTCAAAGTAAACCTTCAAGGTTTACCTTATAAGATAAAACTAGTTTGTGAATCGAAGTCGTTATAGCCAACATCAACAAGACAAAGGCCATCAGGGGGTGCTGGACGCTGGTGGGGCCGTGGCACGTCTACATGTGGCATCCATCAGCTTTATCAAAGCATCATCATCGGCACCAGCGGCTGCTTCCCTTATTGATGTTGCCACGAGGACCCAAACCATCTGTCAGTCAACAACACCCAATTAATCCTTAAAACAGTAACTGATCAAATGGGTTTAAAGGGTCAAACGGGTCACAAGTTGTCCAAAGTGTAAATGCATATTACCTACTAAATTGCTTTATTCAGACACCTAGATTATTATTGTAATAAATATATTTTTTGTAAGCATATTTAACATATATTATGTAAAATATATAAAACAAAAATGTATCTGGTCAACATGATCGTAGATTAAAAAGGGATATAAGATCGTCTAAATTATGTATAATACCTTGCGTAAGAAGCGATTAGCAACCAATTCAATGCACATTGTCTCTAAATATTCTCCTTTCTTCATGAAAAGGGGAAAAAAGCAGTTAGTAAGGCAATCAATCCTAGGAAGAATTATATATAAAATATTATATAAATAAAATCAAACACCATAAAAACTAACCTCTGTATCAATGGGTAAAGTTACTTGTGTGGCTCGTGCATGGAAGATAAAACACTCTGTTGGAGGACCACTGAAATATAAATTAGATCATGCAGTTATAGAATGATCATTAAAAAAAAGAATGATTTTCTTATTTATGTAAAATAAAGCTTACGTATTTCTTGCGGGTTTTGTATCACGTGCAAACATCTTGTAAGATAATAATTTTCCTTCTAATTGTTGCAGAATCTTGTTCACCTTGCTAACTTTGAACCTGGTTGGTTTTTTTATACTTTCTGCATGATCTTTGTCATCATCAATTGGCGATTCTAAATTTTCTTCTATAATAGTATCGTTAAAACTATATTTCTCGTCACTAGTCTTTCCATCGTAAATTATTGTAGCATCTTCTTCATTAGTCTCTCCAGCATTCAAAGGAAAGATATACATATAACGCCTCCACTTTGCAGAGAAATTAGGATGAAAAGTACGTGGTACCTGTAATATACTAATAACTAAGTTCAAAAGAATAATCAAAATGAATTACAAACACTAACCCCATAACTAGAGATAGGGTTGTAGACGAACCGAACGTTCAGCGAGCGGTTCATGAACCGTTCGGCGGGAAGTTCGTTTCTGTTCGTTTAACAAATGAACAAACACGAACAAAAAAAATCGTTCGATAAGTTATACAAACGAACATAACAGAGGTTGCGTTCGTTCGTTTTTGTTCGTGAGTGTTCGGTAATGTGTTTGTTTATGTTCATTTGACCAGTACGAAAATACATCATCTTTTGACCCGAACCCATTTTGACCGTTAGTACCTTAGAAACAGATATGACCCTGAGCTTTCCTGGTAATATGCTATTAATGGCATCTTCAATGTCTTCAGGTCTAACATCCTCTCTCCAAGTATCTAAATATTAAAGTAGTTCAAGGTAATTATTACAAGCTACACAGATAGTTAAACTTCGACATGCGTAGATGACACTATAGTAAATAAACAATCAAATTTAAAAAGGCACCATAAATCCATAATTAACGTTTTTTGAAATAAATAACCTCGCTTTATCATGAAAACTGCAGTGAGTCGCATCCGAATCTCTATCTCCTTCTATATAATTTAACTAGAAAACATATTTTTCTCTAAACTTTGTTTATTTATGAAAAAGACATGCATTTAGGAGCTCATTGTTCCATTTGATGTAAATAAAAATACCAAATAAGAACATACAGAAAGAGCAAACTTGTTGGAAACCAGTGACCCCTTTGTCAGTTCTTCCAGCAACAACAGCATTGCCTTCGAGTGGTAGACCTTTATCCTTCAGTAATCCAGCTTTCCTTTCATCAACAAACTTCCCAAGAGATTTCTCAACCACTCTGTGCAGAACAAGCGAAAAAAATGTAGCAAGTAAGAACATATATCTTATATATGTGTGTGTATCTAATAAACAAATATGAGTTTTGCTGATGTGGGGAGTGAGTTCTGCCACGAAAACTTAAAGAAGATGGAATAGATTTCCTTTCGTGTTCTTTAAATTCTATAACATAACAAGCAGATACCAAAGTGCCACCGCCTTGTTCTTTATCTATCTATGATCGGGCGTTTGTCAGGAACTTATACAGGAAATAATGAAAATTTTGACTTGTATTACGTTGTTTAGCTAATATATAGTTTTCATGAACATCAAATGGCCTATATAACAATAATGTCAATGCATCAGTATTCTATATTTATACTATTTGCGAATTGCTATGCATACTAGAGTTTGTTAATTTCATATAAAGGGATGTCTTTGTATGGGTAAGTCATTCAGTTGGTGTTTCAATGAGGTTTTCCAGATTCAAAAAATCTAAGTGTTTGTTTTTTCCGTTGACTACGTAAGTCGATTTATAGACATTCAACAGGATTGATTATGTAAGTCGATTTACATGTTTTTAGCGATATTACAGCATAACTGCGTCGACTGTTGTTAGAACTCACAGATGTAATTTTATCATTTTACTTGGTCATATAGATTAACTTTCTAAAATATCACATATCTGTTATTTCAACATGTAACCAATACAGATAAACACATGCGATGTCAGAAAAAACAACCAGCCCCTAAACCCCGGTTCGAGCTTCCACTTCCCATTCTCGAGTGATCAATAACACAAGGATTGAGTTACCAATCCTAAAGAAGACATTTTAATGACAACAATAGATATTTTACTGAAGACGTTAATCTTGAATTGAGGAGATAAGAATCATGACGGGTTATAGATAACTCTTGATGAATTATTTATCGAGTCTTTTATATTTTAATTAGAGATAATTATTAGTTTAAACTAATAAAGTTTATCTAGGAGCCTATTTATTTATTTAATAGAATTTGAGTCGGGTTAGGACTAGAATGAGTTTTAGTATAAACAAAGGGTGGTTATTGTATTGGTGTACTTTTCATTGATAAATAATACATGATAGTCGAACGAGTTCGTTCAAACCGTGTTTTTGTATTTGATAGAAGAGCCTGATTTCCAGCATTTCCCATCTCAGTGACCCGGTCCACCAGTAACAGAAACAAAACACAGCCTGGTTATCATACAGGTCTTTAAAGAACTAAAGCTAGCGTATACGTGTGCGAGCGTGTGTTTTCATATTTGAAGTGTTGTTAACTTAAATTAACGGCACTCAGTTGTAACAAATAATCTATAATCTTACTCTTGAACAGTATTTAAGCCTGGTTGCTTCTGCCATCCATCAAAGGATCCACCATGATACGACAGAACTATCTTAAAATTCATTCGCGCCCACCGGCCCGCTTGTTTTTTAGCCGGAGTAACAACATATTCAGAAGGTTCTACAACAGCATTATCATAAATGTTCTGTGTCTGCAAATATATGATTAACCATATCCTTTAAGTATGAACTTGATTATGTGTCTAAAAAACATAAAGAGTAAAATGCACGGATAGTCCCTGTGGTTTGGTGAAATTTCACCTTTAGTCCCCAACTTTTCAGAATTACACTCTTAGTCCCTGTGGTTTGACAAGTTGTTACTCGGATAGTCCCTAAAGCGGATGAAGGTTACTCGGATCGTCCCTGTGGTTTCAAGTTGTTACTCGGATAGTCCTTGTGGTTTGGCAAGTTGTTACTCGGATAGTCCTTGTCATTTCACACCCACTTAACCAGAAAAACTAACCTCCATCCGCTTTGGGGACTATCCGAGTAACAACTTGTCAAACCACAGGGACTAAGAGTGTAATTTTAAAAAGTTGGGGACTAAAGGTGAAATTTCACCAAACCACAGGGACTATCCGTGCATTTTACTCAAACATAAATGAATCAAATACTATTATAGTACTAACCTTGGTTCCAAACAAGTGATGCAATGCAGTCTGACCGTTGACCAAATTCGAGTAAAAGTTGACCACTTTTTCCCATGGTCTGGCATACATGAACACGTAAGACTCCCTGCATTAGGTCAAAATTGGTAATGATATAAGTTGAAGTTAATTAAAAGCTTGATAATCACATAGAAAGAATTAAAGTGAGCAGAATAAGAATACCTAGAAGTCCATCGAGAGGCGTTGCAAGAATCGGTGTGGTTATAGTGTAAATAGTCTTTGGTTTGGGGGTTGTTGTTTGTGGTTAGGTTATTGTCCATTGAGAAGACGAACTTTCTTCTTGTTGTTACGGTGATTTGAGATTGAAGTTGTACGGCCACCGCCCACGGCCGTTGGTAGGCTAATATCATCCAACGCTCCGCCCTTGTTCTGACGGCGGGCGGCTTTTCGCTTTTCACTTGCACCCCTTGCCCTTGGTGGCGTTTTTTTTTTTTTTTAAGTTATAATAACTTTTAACCAATTATACGTTATAACTTGTAAGTTATTTTTTTTAACGCTTAACAAATCCTCCGAATGGTTTACTGGCGAAATTCATTACATTAGGATACACTCGTCTCCGAACCGGCGAAAACCCTTACCTAGGCCGAAGCCCGTGAACACTCGCCCGAAGGCACGACAGTGCGGTGAAGTAAAACTCATTCAGCTCAAGGATCGAACTAGCGATCGTCGCCTAGGCTCCCATCATCACCAGGTGTCGTCTAAACTAAATGGCGAGGGAAGGAATCGCTACCTATAAATGAAACATACATAAAATTTGGAATTGAAACATACATAAAATTTGGAATGTCACGTAAATAATTATTACTAACATGTGCAAAATTTTGTTACAAATTAGCAACACTTCAACCAAGTGGCAAAACATGACACATACATACAGATCTAACGCAAAAACATCAAACACTAGAAAACTGCATAAGTTTTTAAAACAATAATATTCATGTTGGAAAAATAGGTGAAAATAACATTTTTCACAAATATAGGAAAATGATTTTTTCCTATTTTGGACTAGAAATAAATATAATAAAATGAGCGGGTTTTATATATTTATTTGTGGGTTTGTGTTCTATGTTGGAAGACCTTCGCAACGAACTAAACCACGTCCAAAACGGAGCTAAGATGAATGAGATATCGATGCTCAAAGTTGGGTGTTTGGAACATTCAATGCTGAAACAAAAGGGAAAGTAGCACCTTGTCCCACATCGGATGAGAGATGGAACTTAAAGGGGTATTTAAGTGGGAACTCTCCATCCTTATTGTTTCATGGAAGCACACACTAGTGTCCTCGCGAAGGGTGCGGAACACCCTAACTCGCACTCGCACACGCTCGCTCGCGCGCGTGGCGTGGGCGATGAGGCGCAATGTGACGCTTTGATGGCGCACTTTGCACGCTCGCATCGCCGCGAGCCGCTTGAGAGCCGCCTTTGTATTTTTGACCACGTGCGCGTGGTGGAGCACAAGGGTTGCAAGGACCAAGTGGTAGGTGATGCGGCGCATGACGTGGCAGTCATGCGCGCGCGGGTGCACGCATGGTGCATGGGTCCTGTTGTGTCGTGCGCGGCGCACCAGAGTGAGCCAATACGGCGCGACTGTGTGGCGCGCTCGTATAGCCGCACAGGTGACGTGGCGCACGCGCGCATGGACTTGAGCCAAGAGGACGCACCGCATGGTGACGTGGCGCATGCGCGCACGGCTGTGAGCCAAGAGGCCGCACCGCGCATGGACGCGCGGCGCACGGCTGTGAGCCAAGAGGCCGCACCGCGCATGGGCGCGCGCGCGCAGAAAGCTTCCAGCATTGAAGAACAGAGCAGTTTCAGTCCAGCTTTGTAACTGACGAGTTAACTGGCTTTGACTGAGAATTAAATGACGTATTAAATTGCATTGAAGACGTTTAATGCAATTTAAACCTCTCTTTAATTCGTTTTGACTGTTTCGACTTAGGAACTGTATAAATACAGCTCCATACCCAGCAGAAGAGAGGACCAGCAACACAACAGCTTTATGCAAACAACTCTCTTCCCATTTCTGATCTTTTTCTTGCAGCTCTCAAGGTAGACATCGGGTCTTGTGTCAATTCCGGCAGTACTACTGCTCTGGCTGTTGTACCCTGGGAAACAAAACGAGTACTCCTGGGAGGCTCAGAATTCGTTTTAAGGGAAGCGTGTGAACACGTGCCTCAGCCACTCTGCTTCTACCCCTTTCTTTTATTCGTTTATTTCAGTTGTAATAGTACTTTGTTTTTCCAGCTTTCTGTATTGTAATCATTTTAATAAAATTTGTTTATTTTATTTATAATTTATGCGAACGGTTCCTACAATCTTAAAACAAATTTTTAAAACCGTTCGTAAAATCAAAACCATTCTGTTTGTGATTCAAACCAGTTTTGTTTTCACTCAGTTTGTGTTTTAAAAACAGATTTTTTTTGGTTTTCACCTTCAAATGAGCGACTTTGGTTGAAAACCATTCTGGTTACTTTCAGTTTTTTGTCCTAAAAATTGCTAAACTTTCTGATTTGGTCTTCAAAGTTGGACTTAGAAGCCAATTAGTAAGTTTTAAATATTATAAATTTTCTGCTTTTGGTCTTCAAAGTTGGACTTAGAAGCCGAAACAGTAAATTATGGTAAAATTAAAATTTAGTAGTTTCCTTCTGGTTTGTGCGTAAATCAGAATTTTTTGTCTAAAGAATTTTAATTTTAATTTTTTCAGAATGTCGACCTCAAACAACAACAATACTAATGTTGTCGTTGGAACCCCTGCCAACACTGTGGGAGCATCCACAGTGGCAAATCATGCTGAAAGACCTGAGAAGTTCTCGGGTCTCCACTTCAAGCGGTGGCAACAGAAGATGTTCTTCTACTTGACCACCATGAACCTTGCGAGGTTCTTGACGGAAACCGCTCCCCAACCTGCGGAAGGGGAGACCGACGCTCAGGCTCTGAGCACGGTAGATGCGTGGAAGCATTCGGATTTCATATGTCGAGGCTATGTACTCAACGGTCTCTCGGATGCCCTGTATAATGTGTACTATAATATCAAGACTTCCAAAGAGTTATGGGAGTCCTTGGAGAAAAAGTACAAAACGGAGGATGCGGGGACAAAGAAATTTGTTGTCGCCCGTTTCTTGGACTTCAAAATGGTTGATAACAAGTCGGTTATGAACCAAGTCCAAGAGTTGCAAATTATACTAAATGACATCCATGCCGAGGGAATGGTACTTAGCAAGACATTTCAAGTGGCAGCCATGATTGAGAAATTACCTCCTGCTTGGTTGGATTTTAAGAATTATCTTAAACACAAGCGGAAGGAAATGTCGGTGGAGGACCTTGTTCTTCGTCTTCGTATAGAAGAGGAGAATAGGATCGCCCTAAAAAGCAGCCTTGTGCAGCCTAGTGCTAGTGCAAACGTGGTTGAGCATGGGCAATCCTCTAAAGGTAACAAGGGCAAGGGGAAAAAGGACAAAGGGAAAGCAAAGGCTAGCAAACTTGGACCGAAGAAAGGGGTTGTGAAAAAGAAACCTCCAACGTTCCAAGGGACTTGTTACAACTGTGACGAGCCGGGGCATCGGGCTAACCAATGCAAGAAACCAAAGCGTGAGCGTGCGCACATGGTGGATGAAGACGGAATGCCTTTGGTGGCAATGATTTCCGACAAAAGTGCAATGATGGATGAGGTCAATACGGTGACCAATACTCCAAAAGGTTGGTGGGTTGATACGGGAGCGACCCGTCATGTTTGTGCAGACAAAACCCTCTTTACCACCTTCAAGGCGCTTGAAGGAGATGAGAAGCTGTATATGGGCAATGCAGCCACCGCCGACATCATGGGTGAAGGAACGGTGATCTTGAAGTGGACCTCAGGAAAGGAGCTCACTCTAAGCAACGTGTTGTATGTCCCGGACTTGCGGAAGAATCTAGTCTCGGGATGGTTGCTTAACAAGTTTGGATTTCGTTTAGTATTTGAGAGCGATCAATTTGTACTTACTAAACGAGGATTGTATGTTGGTAAGGGCTACGCCCAAAACGGCATGTTTAAATTGAATGTAATGGCTGTCAAAAAGATGAATAAAATTGCTACTACTTCTACTTATATGCTTGAGTTTTCTGATTCAAATAAATGGCATGGAAGATTAGGTCACGTTAATTTTAATTCTATACGCCGTTTAATCAATTTAAATTGTATACCAACATTCCATATTGATTCACACTATAAATGTGAAACTTGTGTAGAATCCAAACTTACAAGAACATCATCCAAATCGGTTGAACGAATAACCGAACCCCTTGATTTAATTCACACCGATATTTGTGATTTAAAAGCGGTACCCACAAGAGGTGGAAATAAGTACTTCATCACGTTTATTGACGATAGTACTAAATATTGCTATGTATATTTACTAAAAAGTAAAGATGAAGCAATAAGTAAATTTATCTTGTATAAGAATGAAGTTGAGAATCAACTTCAAAAGAAGATAAAAGCTTTGCGAAGCGACCGAGGAGGCGAATATGTTGCACCTTTTGCCGATTTATGCGCAAAAAGTGGCATTGTACATGAGTGTACACCTCCTTATTCTCCACAATCAAATGGCGTGGCGGAACGAAAGAACCGCACATTGAAAGAAATGATGAACGCCATGTTGATAAGTTCTGGGGTGAGCCATGACATGTGGGGGGAAGCCATTCTCTCGGCTAACTATCTTTTGAATAAGATACCACTCAAAAAGAGAGACGAAACTCCATATGAGTTATGGAAAAGGAAAAAACCTTCCTACAAATACTTGAAAGTGTGGGGGTGCCTAGCAAAGGTGACTGTGCCACCTCCTAAGGCTCTTAGGATAGGACCCAAAACTGTTGATTGCATATTCATTGGGTATGCGCATCAAAGTAGTGCACATCGCTTTCTTGTACACGAGTCTAAGAACCCTGATGTACACAAAGACACTATCATGGAGGTGAATCCTAACGTTGTTTCGTATTTTGAAAATGTGTTTCCTTTGAGAAGACAAACACATACAACTTCATCAACAGCACTTGATGAACCGGGTCCAAGTTCATCTACATGGTTAGATGAAGCGGGTCCAAGTTCATCTACGCGGATAGATGAAACACACGATCAACCTGAGGTTGACGAGGGTGATCGTAGGCGAAGCAAAAGGCCAAGGGTTGAAAAATCCTTCGGTCCTGACTTCGTTAGCTATATGGTTGAGGGCGAGCCCAATACATATCGCGAAACAGTTTCTTCTTCGGAAGGACCTCAATGGAAAGAAGCAATAAAGAACGAGATTGATTCGATATTGCAAAATCATACTTGGGAGTTAGTAGATCTTCCACCTGGTTGTAAACCACTTGGATATCGTTGGATATTCAAAAGGAAGATGAAAACTGATGGAAGTATTGATAAATATAAGGCTAGGTTGGTGATTAAAGGATTTAGACAAAAGGAAGGTCTAGATTACTTTGATACCTACTCGCCTGTGACGCGCATAACCTCGATTAGATTGGTTCTTGCTATAGCGGCTTTAAGAAATTTGGAAGTTCACCAAATGGATGTTAAAACCGCATTTCTAAATGGCGATTTAGAAGAAGAGATTTACATGGAGCAACCTGAAGGTTTCTCCGCCCCAGGTCAAGAGGGTAAAGTATGTAAACTGGTCAAGTCTTTGTATGGCTTGAAGCAAGCACCAAAACAATGGCACCAAAAGTTTGATCATGTCATGATTGACAATGGATTCAAAATAAATGAGTGCGACAAATGTGTTTATTTCAAAGACACAAATGAAGGTTATGTGATTTTATGCCTTTATGTAGACGATATGCTTATCATTGGGAGTAATGATAAAATTATCAAAGCTACTAAAAGCATGTTGAAAGCGAGATTTGACATGAAAGACATGGGTTTAGCTGATGTGATTCTTGGAGTAAAGATCATAAGAACCCAAGATGGTCTTGTGTTAAGTCAATCTCACTATGTGGATAAAATTCTTGAAAAATTCAACTCGGGAGATACGAGTGTAGCTCGAACTCCAGTTGATACCTCCCAACATCTTAAGAAGAATAAAGGAGAGGGAGTTGCTCAGTTAGAGTATTCAAGAATTATTGGCAGTCTAATGTATCTAATGACATGTACTAGACCCGACTTGGCTTACGCGGTGAGTAGGCTAAGTAGATACACCAGCAATCCGTGCGCGGATCATTGGAAAGCTATCACGAGGGTGCTTAAATACATAAGATACACAAGAGATTATGGATTGCATTATACCCGACAACCCGCAGTGATCGAAGGATACACTGATGCAAACTGGATATCGGATAATAAAGATTCCAAATCAACAAGTGGTTACGTGTTTACACTTGGAGGAGCTGCTATTGCTTGGAAGTCTTCTAAGCAAACGGTCATAGCAAGATCCACAATGGAATCTGAATTTATCGCCTTGGATAAGTCAGGCGAGGAGGCGGAATGGCTACGTCAATTCGTGGAAGATATTCCAAGATGGCCAAAGCCTTTGCCAGCCATATGTGTACATTGTGATAGCCAATCAGCGATTGGTAGAGCTCAAAGCTTGATGTACAATGGCAGATCAAGACATATGCGACGTAGACATAACACAATACGACAACTACTCTCAACGGGTGTTATCACAATTGATTATGTGAGATCAGCGGATAACATTGCGGACCCGTTTACAAAAGGCTTAAGCAGAGAGTTAGTAGAAACGTCGTCAAGAGGAATGGGACTAAAGCCCGTGGTAATTGGGAATATGAGGGAAACCTAACTTAGCTGACTGGAGATCCCAAGAACTAAGTTCAATAGGCAAACTTAATCATATTACCAAAGCGGAGTCACTGTGGGGGAGTACCCCAAACTAAATAAAAGGGAGTTACATAAACTTCCTAGTCCATTCCAATCAGTGACATTGAAGTGAGGCTAAGCATATTAAGGTTAACGATTTTGGGAAATCAAATAACCATGATGCTTTTAATGATTCAGAGGAATCACCTATGTTAGAGAGAAGTAGGGTCGCTTCAAATGGATTTGTGGGGTGCGCAAATCCTAGAGCTCTCGTAGAACCAGGCTAGTGTTCCAGGACCATAATAGGACACGACAATGAGGAGTTGGCCAAACCAGGGAGAGTATTGTGTGAAGTGTATTGTCGTTTACACAAATGGGGGTATGTTCAAGGACATCGCGTCTACACACCGCTAGTAAGCTAAGTGCGCTTCACAAAAGAAGGTTCAAAGGTTAAAACCTACCTATCTTGCAATACTCAACTGTCGAAGTTTATCGTTGAAAGGTGTAAGGAAAAGATCCATTTCCATACATGTGGGGGATTGTTGGAAATTTGATGAAAATAGCATTTTTCATGTGGGGGATTGTTGGAAAAATAGGTGAAAATAGCATTTTTCACAAATATAGGAAAATGATTTTTTCCTATTTTGGACTAGAAATAAATATAATAAAATGAGCGGGTTTTATATATTTATTTGTGGGTTTGTGTTCTATGTTGGAAGACCTTCGCAACGAACTAAACCACGTCCAAAACGGAGCTAAGATGAATGAGATATCGATGCTCAAAGTTGGGTGTTTGGAACATTCAATGCTGAAACAAAAGGGAAAGTAGCACCTTGTCCCACATCGGATGAGAGATGGAACTTAAAGGGGTATTTAAGTGGGAACTCTCCATCCTTATTGTTTCATGGAAGCACACACTAGTGTCCTCGCGAAGGGTGCGGAGCACCCTAACTCGCACTCGCACACGCTCGCGCGCGCGCGCGTGGCGTGGGCGATGTGGCGCTTTGATGGCGCACTTTGCACTTCGCATCGCCGCTTGAGAGCCGCCTTTGTATTTTTGACCACGTGCGCGTGGTGGAGCACAAGGGTTGCAAGGACCAAGTGGTAGGTGATGCGGCGCATGACGTGGCAGTCATGCGCGCGCGGGTGCACGCATGGTGCATGGGTCCTGTTGTGTCGTGCGCGGCGCACCAGAGTGAGCCAATACGGCGCGACTGTGTGGCGCGCTCGTATAGCCGCACAGGTGACGTGGCGCACGCGCGCATGGACTTGAGCCAAGAGGACGCACCGCATGGTGACGTGGCGCATGCGCGCACGGCTGTGAGCCAAGAGGCCGCACCGCGCATGGACGCGCGGCGCACGGCTGTGAGCCAAGAGGCCGCACCGCGCATGGGCGCGCGCGCGCAGAAAGCTTCCAGCATTGAAGAACAGAGCAGTTTCAGTCCAGCTTTGTAACTGACGAGTTAACTGGCTTTGACTGAGAATTAAATGACGTATTAAATTGCATTGAAGACGTTTAATGCAATTTAAACCTCTCTTTAATTCGTTTTGACTGTTTCGACTTAGGAACTGTATAAATACAGCTCCATACCCAGCAGAAGAGAGGACCAGCAACACAACAGCTTTATGCAAACAACTCTCTTCCCATTTCTGATCTTTTTCTTGCAGCTCTCAAGGTAGACATCGGGTCTTGTGTCAATTCCGGCAGTACTACTGCTCTGGCTGTTGTACCCTGGGAAACAAAACGAGTACTCCTGGGAGGCTCGGAATTTGTTTTAAGGGAAGCGTGTGAACACGTGCCTCAGCCACTCTGCTTCTACCCCTTTCTTGTATTCGTTTATTTCAGTTGTAATAGTACTTTGTTTTTCCAGCTTTCTGTATTGTAATCATTTTAATAAAATTTGTTTTTTTTATTTATAATTTATACGAACGGTTCCTACAATTCATACAATATTTTGTTACAAAAGTTTAATTGTTTCAAACAAGTCAAAAATCACAACATATTAAAACAGATACAACACCAAATAGCAAATATAAACACTACCGAAAGTCAAATCACAACAATAAGTTCCAGATCTAAGCGTGTATTCTAATCAAAACAAAATCATACAATACAAACACAAACGCTGCGAAAAATAGACAAAAACTCAATCAACATCTTTCATTTTCAAACCGTTAACCTTATGCCTAAACAAACACACAAAACTCAGACCATGTGTAGTGGTAAGTTGTTATAATGCCCCCACCATGGGGCATTATCCGACACGTGGCATCCTAGTCACACTTGGGCATTATAGCAAAAGTGGCGTAGTGGGGCATTATTCCAATAACGCCCCTTTCAATCAATAAACAATTCTTTTTTTTATAGAGAAAAGAAAAAAAAAAGATGCTCAAGTTGTCAGACACACACACACGAAATATGGGGCCATTCAAAAGTCAAAAAGTGGTCAGAAGATGCTCAAAGGTGATTGGCTGGTCATGTATGTGCCAAGCGTTTTAAATAAAACGCCAAAGGTATTTTTTTTTCAAAAAACACGCCCCATAACGCCTAGTGTAATGGAGGGGGGGCGTTTTGGGGCGTTTTTTTTCAATTTTTTTTAAAAATCACGCCCCACTACGGATGGTTTCACAGATCAAACTAATCAAACATCAACAAAAACCAAAATCACATAAAAAAAGTACCGATCTATAGTAACAGAACAAAATTCAACTCATAGAGATATACGATCCATCGTACAATCAACCAAAATCATCATATTTAAACTAAACACAACAAAATGCTAAAATAATCCTCACAAACATCAACGATCTAACATGATAATCAACCAAACCGTCAGATTCAAACTAAACACAACAAATCTACAACAAAATGTTGAAAATACTTCATAAACATCAACGATCTAGCAATAAAACAACAGAAATGAAATATTCAACTTAAATCTATCAGATCTAGAGTAAATCAAACAAAACAGACCCGTTGGAAGGGAGATCTACCCTTCGACCAGCCGACATTCTGGTCTTTGGATGGGTAGGAGGAAAACACGCCTGTGTGGATCTAACAGGGGTTTCCCCGCTTGTGGGCTTAGGGATGAGTGCTTTCACAGTGGGTCAGGCTGCTTTAAAGGCTGCTTCGGGTAAAGTGATCAAGCATGAGAAAGCGTGTCTTGACAACCAGCACGTGTTTATCCCATTTGCTTTTGATACTTTTGGTTTTCTGACGCCAGAGGCTGTGGACCTACTTAGTCGAGTTCAAAGGGTCATGCATAGTAATGTTATGACCCCGAGATCTATGGACGTAGTTTTTAAAAGGCTTAGTTTTGCTATTCAAAAAGGGGTAGCGGCGTAGCTTGTTGCCCATTTACCAACTATCTCGATGTAAATTATTTTCTTTAATCATTCTATCAAAGATATATGTAAACTAGCATCATAAGAATCACCAAAACTTGATGATTAAGAATATAAGTAACGATTATTGACATAAGGTATAGATGTTAACAGATCGTACCGATCTAGAAGGTGTTGAAACCCTAGAGAAAAGTGAGAGACGAGAGAGGTACCTCTGCGGTATGAGCGGAGGCGGAATATGTAGCGGCCGAGAGAGATAGGGTTTTCGGCCGAATGAAGCTGCTTGTGCTATATACTGGGGTATATGGTGGAGGAGTGTTCCTGTGTGTCGCGGGTGTAGGATATAGATGCGCGTTTTTTGGATCTCCAGAGATAAGGATTGGACGATCGTAGATTGACTTTGACGGAAAGGGTATGCTTTTAGGCCATCTAGATTGATTTCTGTCCAACATTACCAAGGCTAAATTAGGGTGGTGAAATGTTTTTTTCTTAGACCGTGGGGTATGGTGGGGCGAGGGTTTGGGGCATGTGTTAACACTTGACACGTGGCTTGGGGGGCTTCGTTGGGCTGACCCACATTGAAGAGGGTATGGTGGGGCGGGGGTTTGGGGCGTGGCCAACCCAAATGGCTGTTTTAAATTTTGAAAACAAAAAATTTAAAATTTTTAATGTTTTTTAAATAAAGAAAATTACATAAAAAAATTTCTAACGCTTATATTTTTTCTTTATCTCTTCTCTCGTCTCCAACATTAGTTCCAACTCTTCACCCTGTAGGTGATCAATGGGCTGGGCTAGAAATTTCATATCATCTCGTCTTTGTTTCAGGGCATCCCTAGCTTCTTTGCTCTTCCGAATTTCGGCCCTTTGTTGTTGGAATACGTTGAATGTATCTAACTTGCATGCAATGTCATCCAACTGATCGCTGTATACTCCCCTACGCGAGCCCGAACTCCCAACTGAAGCCGATGTCGTACCCGATCTTGATTTTTGAGCGCGCCTTTTTGCGGCATCTCTTCCGTATTCGGGCCGGTTTGGCGAATCATCCAAAAGGTCCTCCAACTCTTGATCTCGTGCATCAGATTGGGCTTGGGACGAGGCCCTTTACCTTTTGGAAGACGTGTTAGTTTCGCTACCACTGGGGCACTTTGGATGGAACTTACAAATCTCCCAACAATGCATGAAACGGAAGTCGCTCCTCACATTTGTTTTGAATGTAACCAATGCATTTGTCACACAGTCGGCTTCCGTTTCACCACTTTTTGGGTTTTGCTTTGCTTTATTTAAAAAAGCACTAAATTTTGTAAGTTGGCCGCTTATCTCGCTCCACTTCGAGGATAAGCTATCGTTTTCACGATAAGTCTCCCTCCCCAGTTCTTCATGGAATGCTTTACTAATCGCTTCCCACAAATGGCTTCGATGTTGAGAATTTCCTATTTTAATAAAAACAAAATTTAATATATTACAAAGTTATATAAAAAATAACCATAAATATTAAAATAAGGGCTACAAAATATTTAAAAATACCTAAAGTTGGATGTTGAGATTGGTGAAGCCAAGCCCTCGCCAATGCAAGTTCTTCATTAACGACCCATTTTTGTTGTTTTCGTTTGGCGGTTTCAAGTGCTTTCTCCGCCTCGGTTTTTTTTCTTATGACTTCTCTTTTTGATGGGTTTGGATGCGGAAGGACCATCGTGGGTGGTTGAGTTTCGAGGACGGTTTCGATTTGGGAAAGGTTGATGGAGGTTGGTGAAAGGTTGATGGGCGTTTGTGTAAACGGGCTAGGTATCGAATCATCGGTGTGTGGGAAGTTAGTAAACACACGATTCCCGAGATACGATGCATAACTAGCCATATCGGGCATAGGGGAGTGTATTAAAAATGGACGAGGCATTGGACGATTGGGTGGTGGGCTAGGATTATTTTCTTGGAATGCAAACGGGTTGTTCGGGTCATAACCACGATTATGAGGATGCATTTTGCGTTTTGTAGAATGAGAATAGAGATGATTATAGAAGATGTGGAGTGTATTGTGGTTGAATGTGGTAAAAAAAGGAATAAAAGTGTGAGTTTTTATAGTGAATATATATATATATATATATATTAACATAGCCGTTGGCCAACGACTAGTTTGGTTTGGCCATTGAGAGCCCGCCATGTCACCTTGCTAGACCCGCCCCACGCCCGGCTTCAAACTCCTGCCCCTTGGGCCACGCCCCAACCTAAGCCCACCCGGGGTGGTGGCTTGGGCGTTTTCAGCCAACCCACGCCCCAACCCAAGCCCCATTCCCCACAGTCTTAGAGTGTAGGGTGTGGTCATGATCTTCGTGACCATCATGACCTTTCACATCAGTTTCATGTAATCCATCTCTAATTCACCATCCAAAATCACTACCCTAAAAGTGTGGTCATTACCCAAACCACTAGCCCCTTATTTATTTTTACTTATCTTTGTCTAAAGAAAAAGAAAATGATTTCTTGAAAAATGGAAAGGATGACCATGGTTGCCATGATTTAATCCATGCAAAACATGGTGGATCAAGCAAGAGGGTGGTGTAGCATTTTATTCATGTTCCTACATGGTAAATCATGACCCAACCATGACCTCCACACCCTTTAGCCTTATAAGATTGAAATTGAGTTGGTGTTGTTGGAAAATTTTGAGATGTTTGGTTTGTTAATCTATAAAAGGAATTGAAATGTTGAAAT
Organism: Helianthus tuberosus; assembly: GCA_030545235.1. Lineage (NCBI taxonomy): Eukaryota > Viridiplantae > Streptophyta > Magnoliopsida > Asterales > Asteraceae > Helianthus > Helianthus tuberosus. The sequence goes on along the minus strand of CM060371.1, from coordinate 38,786,794 downwards.
AAAAGAGAAAGTTACTTTTAACTCATTATACTAGTAAGATGTCTTGTAAGCAAGGTTGGAGAGCTCGCTAGTCGCTAGTCAACCAGTGAGGTGGAGACTAGCGACTACTTGGGATTAATTGAATCGGTTTTTTATATGTAATTTTCAGTTTTATGTATACATATACACATTTTTCTAGGAAAATATTTTTAGTAGGTAGATTTTAACTCTTACTCAACTCATTATGTTAAGTATACAAGATTAATTGTTGGAATTCACATGGTTTGGTTGAAAAGTGGCCGGAATTTAGAGGTTTTGGTCGGAATATACATGTTTTTTGCCGGAATCTAGACGGAATCACTGATTTTTGGCTGGCCGACTAGGTCCGACTAGTCCCGACTAGGTCCGACTGGCGATTAATGGACTGATTAACGAAAAATTACTCAGTTACTGGCCGATTAGTGATTAATCGCCGACTTGTCGCCGCCTAGTCGCGATTTTTACAACACTGCTTGTAAGTTTTGTTGAATGGTAATCAAACAGACCCTAATGTCTTTGATCAATGCTAGCTAAGTGGAGCTTAATATTATCCTAATGTCTTTGATCGATATTGGCTAAGTGGATCGTAATATTCTGTGATCGATTCTAATTTGTCTATGTCAATTCAATTTGGATCTGCTTTTAGTAGGTGTAATAAGATTATTCATTCTTGTTTGACACAACACTACTTGTAAGTTTTGTTGAATGGTAATCAATCAGACCCTAATGTCTTTGATCAATGCTGGCTAAGTGGATCTTAATATTATCCTAATGTCTTTGATCGATATTGGCTAAGTGGATCTTAATATTCTTTTATCGATTCTAATTTATCTGTCAATTCAATTTGTATATGCTTTTGGTAGGTGTAATAAGATTATTCATTCTTGTTTGACACAACACTGCTTGTAAGTTTTGTTGAATGGTAATCAAACAGACCCTATTGTCTTTGATCAATGCTGGCTAAGTGGATCTTAATATTCTCTTAATGTCTTTGATTGATACTGGCTAAGTGGATCTTAATGTTATTTGACCGATTCTAATTTGTCTCTGTCAATTCAATTTGGATCTGCTTTTGGTAGATGTAATAAGATTATTCATTCTTATTTGACTTTGATTTATGATTTTCAATCATTGTATAACTGGATTGAAGATTTAATTACATCGGTTTGATTTAGTTTTGTTGTTTAACTTTCTATTTGGATCCATTATTTTGTTTATGATTAACGGTAATTGTTGTTTAATAGTTTAGTTTGATTTGAACTTTGATTGCAATTCGATGGTTGTTTGATCATTTAAGTTTTTGCTTTTTTCGATTATGGATTTTGTTGTTCAAGTTATTGATTCATGTTGTTCGATAGTTGAAGTAGTTAAGTCTTTGTGATTTTTGGTGGGGACTTGTTCTATGGGTAAGATTTTTAATCAATTTTAATTATCTCATAAACAAAGGGGAAAAGTTATATAAATACATGAGTAGTGGAAAGAATTTCATTTGTCATTCCATCATGTGTCAGTTAAACTCGATATTGATTGTATTATTTTTCAACTCAATTTCCAATTATATCATGTTATGTTGATACAATTATTAGAGCATCTAAAGTTGAAGTTGTCCATGGACTTTGTAGGAACTACGTTCACTTTTTATAAAATATAATTGCAAAATATATAATAACAAAACTCTCGTTCTTCCGCAACTTCACTTATGACGACATTTATACACATATGATCGAACAACAACAACCTCATTGTATTAGTGAATTCAACTCATATTGCATTAGCTTACATAAGCTTCTGAGCTGACCAAAGCAACACATGCCATTGTCATAAGTTTGTCACCAACTTAGAATAATTCTAATTTAACATCTAGAATAAGCCTAAACAATGAGTTCTCCTCATTAATTTTTCGAACAAACTCTTCAAAAGTTACATGTCTTTTCCTTATAATGAATGAAAATTCTCCCTCAACTTTGTCTGTACACAAATTCTTTTTGTGTTCATACACATTTGAATGTTTAGAGTTAATTAGTGTCCGTCAAGACCCATAATTAACCAAGTACTAGTCTAGCATGCTTTAGACTACAGTACTTTAGCATGTGAACAGAAGATGCATCATTCTGATTCTTCACGGCCCTAAGGATATCATAATATCACTTTGCAACATTCATTCCTTGTTAAGACAAAATAATGAGACTTATTCATAATCCTAAAACATCAATATTTAGGAAGGTCCCACAAATTATTGTGTATAGCACATAGCTAAATTTTATCATTCAATTAAGGAACATAACTTGTTTACCTTTGATCTCCAACGCTTTACCATTGACTCATAAGGACTTAAACATAAGTTTTAATCCAAGTCACTTGGTGAACACATTCATCACCAACAAGATGAATGTTCCTCGTCTACAATCACTATTATGTGTGACATAGAGTCAACAAGATCGACACTCAACAACATGGCATTCATAATTTTGCCATAAGTGATTTGCACACATTTATTGTTATTCATTAGGAGATATGTATATTTAGGATGCTCTCCCAAACGAAGGTAAAATCTCCATATAGTTCTAATAATAATAATCAAGTGGTATACGCATCTACGTATAGATCATTCGGAACAAATCTCGCAAGATTTATTAAAGGTATACAATAACATATAGTACTTTTTCTTTCATATGTTAGAATTCACACTTGTGAATTTTCCAATGACTTCTAACAAAGTATGTCGACATGAATCTCGTTTGTGTATTTCATCTCAATATACTCAATACGTTCTTTCATTATTCTTTCATGATGTGGTTACACATTTGATGTCTCGTCTTTGACATTTAGTCAACGCAACAACTCTTAAGTTGTTTATGTCCAAGAATTTTCATGTACTATCTATTTTAAACCATATTCTGTTAAACAATGTATAATTGGCGTTATAATTATTTCCACAAAAAAATAATTTATACGTCACAAACATTAGTGATTTATTTTTTTGTAAAAAAATGCATGTGTTATCCGAAGATATTGAACACAAAACAATAAAATACATTGGAAATTAAATCATAAGTGTCGAACACTTTTGAAATTTCAATGGAAGCATAGACAATTTGTTGACATCAAATATCAAAGTGCTTTGATCTTCAACACTTTATAATCTGACCGGAATCTTCTCAACGATATCGTCCCATGGCATGTCATGAGATACTCTCTCAATAAGACTCCATACACTTATAAGTACAAGTTCCCCATTTCATCTTGAAACTTTAAACTTGGACAATTATGCTAAAAAACAACACCGAGTTGTTACAAACACTACATTTAAGTAGTAAACTTGAATAATTAAATTTTTTCACAACAATACCAAGTTGTTTTCACCAAATACCATCCACGAGTTTGTTACTTTGTTCACCATATGCTACTTCTAGCAAGAGTAGCGAACCATTTGAATTATCAATGTTATGCAAAACTTTGTTTTAAAAATTATTCAAAACGGTTTCTTAGTTTTGTAATATACAATATTAATAATATCAATTAGGGTTATGAAAACATAGATCAAAACCCAAAATATCAAATGGTTTTATATTGTTTAGTCTTACTACACATGTACTAAACGTTTTCTAACATGCATGTTAGAAAAAAATGTTATAACGAGCACATTATAGAATCGAACGTTTATATAAAACGTTTTCCAAGGATATGGTTTATAAATAAACCGGTTCTCATCATTTTTAATGCATACATAGGCAATTAAATATTTACATAAAACATTTTCGTTCATTATGAAAAAATCTCTAACCTTGTATTCGTGATACACATTTTCTAACACACGTGTTAGAAAATTTAAGTCATTTTATATATACAAAACATGACCAATTGGATTTAGAAATCACAAATTAAAGTTGGTGATAAATCCCACACAACTACACCATCACTTTATGGTGATTTAATTCTTGAAGTCAATCAAACATCAACTTCAGTGTATGACCTTTTATTTCTAAACCATACAAAGCATTAAAATCAATGCTACAACAAATTACTTATATAAAATGTTTACATAAAACATTTCAAGGCATTTGTATTTTAACCATTTTTAACAATTATGTTAAAATGAAAGAAATTCTAATGCGCACGTTAGAAATATTAACATTTCCACAAAATGTTAATTCGACTTGCTAAAAACACATATATGGTTCAAATAAATAAGTCATTTCTAATACACAGGTTAGAAACTAAACAATTAAAAAATTGTTTCAGAACTAACGCTTTTCATGAACGTTTCTAACACACATGTTAGAAGACAAATGATTACAAAAATCATTATAAGACTTATTTATTCATATCAATCCAAGGGTGCATGAAGAGTCTACTTTAAACAGAGACTTAATTAGAGACATAAAACTTTAATCAAGTAACATAAAACTCTTATTTAAAGACATAAAAACTCTACTTAAGAGAATTTAATGTTTACAAAAAACGTATAGTTTACACCAATAATTCCGGTCTTAAACACGTGTTAGAGAATTTAACGTTTACAAAAAACGTATGGTTTACACTAATAAACCCGATCTAACACAAAAGTTAGAAAAATTAACGATTCCCAAAATCGTTTCAAAATCAAACGTTTGAGCCAAAACTATTTGTTTTGTACCACGGGATAAGATTTAAGATTGTATCTCAATCTCAATAAATCCAAACACAACAAGTTGTACTACATACATGTTTCCCAAAAAAATAAATATTTATAAGATCATAATCTCTAAAAATATTTTTTTTATTATAAATGCTTTCGTGAACCCAAAATCCTTATAAATAAGGCTTTAAGATTGTAGCAACAATCTCATGAAATCTGTTTTAGGTTTGTAGGAACTAGGTTCATTTTTTTTTATAAAATATAATTACAAAATATATAATAACAAGACTCTCGTTCTTCGTAAGAAATATCATAGTACAATACCGGTTGCAATAACTAAATAAAAAGAATTTAAAATATAATTTTATATACCAATCTTGATTCAAGCCGCATCTCTGGTGGGTCCTTCATGCGCATTTGTTAGCATCCTAGACTCGAGTATTCATCATCTTGAGTCTTGAAAAATACTCCTTGACTACAACAAAGAGCACACTAAAACGTTGACGATTTTGGTTGAGGCATGTGTTCAACACGCTTCTTTTGAAACAGATTTCGTGCCTCTGCTAAAGACGACGCAACTGTTTCCCAGGGTACAACAGCTTAAGCAATATGTACTGTCGAAGATGGCTCATGCGCCTGAGGTTACACCGGATAATTTTAGTGTTTGAACTTATGGAAAATAATGATTTGAAGGTGATGAAATCGAATAGAGAAAACATATCTCTCTAAGTACCCAACACATGGGTCTTCAAGTATTTCTTCTTTTCAAGAGTTCTCCATATATTCATCTATTTTTCTTGTATCTTCTCTTGTGTATTTCTGATCTCATCAAGTTAGGCACATAGCCTACTTTTAAATATCCAAGAGTTTTTTTAAGAGTTAAGAGTCTCAATAATTATATACTTGAATTCTAATAAAACTTATCAAATGTCATCAATAAAACTCTACTCAAGAGTTTCACCATATGAAGAGTTAAGAGTCTCAGTAATTATAGACTTAAACTTTAATCAAACTCATCAGATGTCATCATTAAAACTCTACTCAAGAGTGTTTCACCATATGAAGAGTTTAATTAGTAATTATAATTTCACTCAATTATAAATTAACTAAATATACATTCACTAATTTTCCAACAGACTTCCACATCAACCCTACCCGGTGAAGTGCCTCACATGTTATTTTCTTGGGTTGAGCATAAAACTAGATTAACCAAACCGTAACCGAAATAATCGAAAAAACTGAACTGAAATAACCGAAGGGCCGGTTATTTATATTTTTGATAACCGATTGTGGCGGTTCGGTTATGGTTATTCTTATTTTCATAACCGAAAATGGCTGAAGCAAACTGAATGTTTTAAACATGGACGAATCCATAAGACCATAGATTTTTTAGTTAGTGTTAACCATGGCCCGTTCCATATGTTTTAAGATGATGAAAATTGGGACTAGAAATTTGATGAAGAAGGGCAGTATAACTTTTTGTGTTTTGATTAAGAACTTTATTAAACTTAAAACTCTAGCCACTTTGTGTTTGTATGTGTGCTTCCACGTAACACGTGTCTACACGTGTTACTTTTGATTTTGGAATTCAATATGCATGTGGTAGTGAAATATAATTTATAATTCTAATGGCTTTAACTGTGTATATTTATTGCTTGCGCAATAATTTTGCTCAACCCACACGTTTAAAGCCCAACTTTAGAAGCAATGAAAAAATAGCGAACTATAACTGAACCGAAACCGCATTGGTCGCCAATAACTGATTAACGGAAACCGCATTAACCGAAACCGAACGATTTTTGATAACCGAAGTGTGCAATTATGCTTTCGGTTTTAGGCAATAACCGAACCAAACTGTACCATGTTCATCCCTACTATTATCCTCCCTATAGTCCATTCGTCTTCCTCTCTCACACAGTTACGCTCTATCACAAAACCTGCAAACATAACTCAATATCGTCCATGCAAAAGATGGTTGGTTCTATCTCTCTCTCTCGCACCCTCTCCTCTTCATGTCAACCGCCTTTCCCTCTAGTGTCTCCCATGTTTACATTTTTGGGTTGAAAACCCCCCCATTATAAATGCTTTTAATCAAGTTTTTTTTAATATTACTAGTGGGAAACTCGCACGTTGCCGCTGGGTCGACAGTATGGGGTGGGAAAATAAATCAAGCCTTCAAACGATTACAAAAAAATACTATTTAAGGTGTGTATGCATGTAAAATCCCCGCACTTCATGGCAATGCAAGTTTTTAACGGCTACTTGGGATAGTTAAATGATGGCAAATTGGATTTAAATAATCCCACCTTGCTCAATTTGGCTGATAATAATCCCAACTCAGTTATTGGCCGATAATAATCTGAACCGGTCCACTTTTGGCCTATAATAGTCCGCCGTTAAAAATAGCTTAACGGAGTTAAGCTTTTTTCCGAATTACAAACCGATGTTTTATGGATTTTGATCTGAACGAGGATACGATTCGATTTATGTAAAACTTACCTCGAAACGGTGCTTCAAACGACTTGATTTTTGTTAATTGGAAGTTTAAACACCCGAATTGAAGCACTGTTTTCGTTGTTTGGGGCAGTATTTCGAGGTAAATTTTATATCAATCAACTCGTATCCTCGTTCTGATCAAAATCCATAAAACATCGGTTTGTAATTCGGAAAAATGCTTAACTCCATTAAGCTATTTTTAACGGCGGACTATTATCGGCCAAAAGTGGACCGGTTCGGATTATTATCAGCCAATAACTGAGTTGAGATTATTATCGGCCAAATTAAGCAAGTTGGGATTATTTAAATCCAATTTGCCTTAAATGATGTATGTTTCATTCGATATACATTCGGGCACCCAAAAAAAAGTGTAGAGGGGCTTTTAGTTTACATTAAACGTAGGAAGCACAAGTTGTAATTAAAAAAAAAACTAAAAGGAGACCTCCTTTAATATAGAAGCTTTCGTGTTAAAATGCTGCTTTCCAAAAAAGGCTAGGCCTTTTTCAAAGAGCACTTCTATTCATAGGCGAAAGAATAAAATCGATGTTCATAAGTTCTTCAATTTCATTAATCTATCACCTAAAATCGATGTATTGAAGCTTCCGATTGATTTTTTTTCTTGACCCATGGCTCCTATGACACCCACACAAAGATACGTATCTCTTTTTCTTTCTGGAATTCTCTACACCCCTGGTGAATAGAAAATCTTTCACAATTTGGCAAGATTAGCCCCTTCATTTTCAAACCTCTCTATCCTTGTTAAGTTTTTTAACTCTACCTTATTTTAAATACTAAATGAAGCTTAACATGGTAAACAAGGTTAAGTTATTTAAATTAAGTCATTACATTCTCAAATAGAATTGCTCATTTTATAATTAATTAGTTCAATATACATAAAATGCTACATCAATCAAGTTGTGTCAATATATGAACATCCCCAAATTTGGGATGTTATAAAAAACATTTAATTAACTTGTGTAATACACATATAATGATACTTACTTTTAACATATATAAAAATAATTTACAATTACTTTTTTTATATAACATAATATGTATAATATGTTAAATATGTATAATGCTGAAGCCTTTTCCCCAGGCCTTTTAATTAATAAATTTATATAAACAAATCAGCCCATCATAAAAGATAATTCGTTCACTTAAACCTCTCACTAGCCTCTAAAACCCTTTACTCCAACACAAAACCGATCACCCGAGAAATTCCCTGGAATGGAGCTGGAGGCCATTCAAATAAGACATGAAGGTGATGATTATGTACTTGACCTCATTTACGTTATACATTCATATGAGTTCTTAAAACTAGGTCAAAATTTGAGATTTTTTTGTGATGATTACTTTTCATATGAAACATGAAATGCAGGTGATTATCTAACCCTATTCTCTATCTATTAGTATCATGGGGTTATTTCACCGATCCACCTGATTGTATGTATGTATGTATGTATGTGAATAAGGAGATTGATTTTTTCGATTGGTTGGATAATTTTAAATTTGGTTTTTCCCAACTAGAAATCGGCAGGAAGAAGCTAGGTTATACGGATGATGTTCCTCTTTACTTTCACCTTTGAGATCCTATGGGTAACTTAGATAATGGACTCTATCTCTTGTCTGATGATAAAGATGTCAAGAGAGTTATTGAACTTGTGAGAGATGGTAACCGGTTTATTGATGTGTATATGAAACATGGTACTTCTAATGTTCAAGTGTTTACTCAATCACAATCCAGTGTTGTGATCTCAATATGTTGGCATGAATGATCAAGTGAGAAAGATAATGAAGTGGGAGTAACAAGTGGAACAAAGCTAATGATATTAAAATAACAAGTGGAACAAAGGAAGGTGATTCAGAATAACAGACTGATAAAACAACTTGTAATATGAAAAATCATAATCACATAATAAGTTCTTTCAAAGTAGACTGATAAAACAACTTGTATGGAATAATGGAATGGACGAATGAATGAAATGGACGAGGTAATGGAATAGACGAGGGAATGCAATGGATAATTACCATTCCATGTCTTGTTTGGTTACCATGTGAATGGAATGAATTATTATTATGTATTGTTCGGCAGGCAAGAAAAATGGAGTAATAAAATTAGCGGTTAGTGGTGGTGGTGGTCGGTGGTATTGATTGTGGGTGGTTATAGGTCGGTGGTGGGTGTCGGCGGCGGCGATGGGTGGTGGTGGTGGTGGCGGTGGCGGCGAGTGGCGGTGACGACGAGTGGTGGTGGCGATAAGGTGGCCGTTGGTGGTGGGTGGCAGCAAAGGTGGCGGTTGGTGGCGGCGGCGGTTGGTGGTGGCGGTGGTGGTGGTGGCGTCGACGATGGTGGTGGGCGACGGCAGCGAGTGGCGTTGGCGGTTGGTCGCAGCTGTGGGTGATAACGGTGGCGAGTGGGTGGCAGCGGCGGCTATCGGGGTGAGGTGGTGGCGGGTGGCGTCGGTGGTGGGTGGTTGTGGCGAAGGTCGTGGGTTGTGGTGTTGTTGATGATTGGTGCAAGAGGGGATGGAATGGGAAAAAAACATGGGGGGTGGAAGGAATGATTTTGAGGGAATGGAATGCCTTTTGGAATAGGTGATTCCATTTCATTGACCAACCAAACAGTCTTTTCTTCATTCCCTCATAATCACTCATTTCATTCCACCTCTCATTCATGTATACCAAACACTACCTTAAGGAATACTGCATTTATCTCAATAGTTAGTTATTTGACACCTTCTATGGGTTCAGTCTAAATTTAACTTGAATGAAGTAAATGAGAGTTACAATTGCATTTTTATGGGTTATTGGATTTTAATAATCCTAGTTTTCACCAGTTGGCCGATAATAATTCCAACTTTAAAAATTCCCTCCGATAATCCCAACTTGTAAAAGTTTAGCCGTAATTGATCATTTTCTAACATAGGTGTACTTAAATCAATTAAGGAGTCTCTAGGTGTAATTGAATCTATTGAGGAGATCAAATTCTTATATGTTTGAAAATGATCAATGTTGGCCAAACTTTTACAAGTTGGGATTATTGGAGGGAATTTTTAAAGTTGGGATTATTATCGGCCAACTGGTGAAACTTAGGATTATTAAAATCCAATAACCCCATTTTTATCAAGATCAAGAACACAACTTAATAATTCAAATTTCATTAAAATCAAATAGTAAATTACAAGTTTTGTCATTTATGTTTACATCAAATTGCTAGCGCTGTCCTTTTGGCCAAAAGTTTACAGGCGGTGTCCTTAACCTTTCAAAATCTTGCATGTTTTGTCCTTTAGGCCAAACCTAGTTAGAAATCCCAGTTAAAAATTGTCATGTGCAATGCACATGAGGGTAAAATGGTAATTTCTCTCACCCTTACACTTTCCCTTTTTCTTCAATGATTTAAACCTACAATTTAATTACCTCCAGCAATACCCCTCCGGTCGGATGTCCATTCGATCGGTTGGTTATTCGACCAGCCGTGTCGTGTTTTGTTGGTTTCCGACTTTCGTTTCGTGCGATAAGCGTGGCGTTGCGTTTAAGCGAGTTGCGAGTATGTGTTGCGATGAGATAACCACATAACATTAATCACACACAAATAATACACATAACACAAAAATGCATAAAAGTAAATCTGCGTTTCGAGTTGCGATGAGATTGCGATGTGTTAGCGTTCGGTACAAACAAGCGATGTAATATGCGATGCGTTTTAAGTATGCGTTGTAAATAGCATTTAGCATGCGATGACTGCGTTTTGAAATAGCTTTGTGAATGCATTGTAAAACATAGTTTTAAATATCGTCTAAACCCATTCGTGTTAATCGAGATCTCGAGAGTACAAGTCAATTAAGCAAGAAATAACAGATCTGAACAATGACATGTCTTGTCTTGTCTTGTCTTTGAGTTTGACTTGAAAAGTCGGGTTGTTACAGTCATCACCACTAGAATTGAATGCAATCGAAACCCTTCATCAATAGTAATTGAATGCCATCGTTTCAATGTTTTATTGTTACACCAAAAGCCTCAAGAACAAAACCCTTATTTTTTACACTTTTCTTTTTCATCGCCCACTGACCCTCATTAATTGAAAATCATTAGTTACAAAATGCTACAATTGGAAACTATCTGTTGCTTCTTCCACCGAATCGTCTCTCCTTCAACCATTATGTGGCCACAAATCGCACCATCTCTGATTCCCAATCATCATCTTTCAATTCATGATGGAGGCCAGATTAGGATCTAGGGTCCGGGTGGCATCACGTAAGTTCTGGAGAATAGCCAAGTGGGCATATCGGTCAGAATTCCAAACTTTTAAGCTTTTAGTCATATCTTCAAGGTTATGGAGTTCTTCCAAGCAAATGGGTCGAAAAATAATGGTAAAAGGACTACTGAGGTTGGTGGCTATGGCAACTATATGGACCTTAAGGAATGCTAGGAACGCTCGGGTTTTCAATTGGAGATATGATCTGTGGTTCAAGATGGCCGAATCTGTAAAGGAGTTGGTGTTTATGTGGCTTAATCATAGGTCATGTATTATGAGGACTGATTGGAATTTATGGTGCTCATTTAACATGAATGTATAGTAATTAGGAGGTCTTGTGGTTTGTATGTTTTTTGGTGGCTGCTGTATTTTGTTTTGGTTTCCAGCAACTTGCTGAGTTGCTGGGTCCTAGTGGAATGAATTGTTCAGTTAAAAATATATATCTGTTTTGATATACAGATCATCTTCTTTCTGTATTAATTTTAGAATTAAAGATATAGCAATAGTAAAAATAAGGTGTTAACTTTTTCTTTTTTTAGTTAGATCTATTTCGCTGATATAGTTTCTTTTGAAAAAATATAGTATCGAAAATGGGTGGGGGTAGCTATGTTGCGTAACAGGTCAAAAAGGATCGACCCACCAACACATTTTGCCATATTTTTTAAATATTAGTGATTACTTTGGAAGTCTTTTTTAAGTTTTGGACCAATTTTACTATTTTTTTGGCGGATACATGACTGTTGCAGCATACCTATAGTTCCTGAACCTAATATCCCCGATTAAGTATGTCCAAATCCATCAGCAATTATATATAGATCAAGAAGAAGAAAACAATGAATAATGAGCAGCAACATTTGAAACATAATATTTAATTTGAGTAGATGGCTCATTTGTGTCTGTCGCTTTAAAAGTATACAGAACATTTGAAAAATATTGTGCCATTGTAATTCTCAGGTGCACAGTCTCTTTGGTATACTCACCTCAGCCTGTTTGCATGCATTTATTCTTATATGCTTATATTACATTAGTCTTGTGATAAGTACAAAGCAGGAGGGACCCCAAGTGTAACACCTCGCAAAATTACGACCAATATAATAAATACACGTGTCATGGACTTTAAACGTGTAATAGATTGATCTGGAGGGGCTAAAATTGTCAAATAATGTAAATATGTAAGTAAAAGGATCCAAAGTATCAACATGCCAATCTTGTGCCTCTGATTAACCTCACACGATGTTCGTATTCTCTAATGAATAATTTGTCGAACATAGAAAGTCGTTTGTGTTTAAATTAAGGATCTTACGAAACATAGGGGTTAAAAGTGTCAACAAGTTAAATGTTACCTCTGAGTGACCTTTTAACGAACCCAAAAACATTGTAATAATTGTATATTTCGCTCTCAAGAATAATTGATAGTAATTTTGTGGAGTTTCGATGAAAACAAGACTTTTCGGGTGACCTTACATCTAACCGGGAGCTTAACGGAGTTAAAATGTGACCCAAGGCCCTTAATAGTTAACTATGGGGGTCCTAAGTGCAATAAATGGAAGTTAAATAAACTTAAAATGGACCAGGGACTGAAATTGCAAAGCTTGGAAATTGTTTACCGGATTTTCCCATTGTCGCTGCCCGCGTAGACTCCTTATGAGTCTTACGCGGCCCGCGTAAGAGTGCCAGCAACAGAAAACCTGCACAACTGCAGGTTCAGTCAGTTCCACTGCCTTTGCATGCTTGTTTTCGATTATAGGGGCGTGTTTGATGGTTTCCCCTGCCACCACAACACCTGTAAACATTTGGGTGCCTCCCTAAACAGGTGTAATGATCTTGGCAACTTCAAATCTCTTATAAATAGCCCACATTTTTGATCACTTAGAACTTGCAATCGAGTTTTCATTCAAAGCTCACTCTCTGATGTCCCTTGGAGCTCTAGGAAGCTTTCCTCAGTTCAATATTCGTGCTAAGGACTATAGTAAGTGTTCTTAGCTTCCTAAGTTTAAGTTTTATTAGCTTAATGACCGAAAGTCAAAGTTATCGTAATTAAGCTTTACTTTGTGATTAATCACAAACGGTCCAGCCATTATTCGAATTGAAAGTGGCTATGAGTTGGTAATTATGTAGGTAATAAACCCTTAAAAGGGCACCTACTGATTATCACTTTTACTTGGTCAATTGTCAGGTCAAACTTGCTAATAAAAAGTCAAATGGGTCAGTTTTCACAAATTAATTCATAACTGATAATGTAGAGGTTATGGAACATGTTTTGACACTAAAATAACTTGGTAAATAATATAAGAACATCTTTAGACATGTTCAACCCGACAATTCTGAGTTTAGGCTCGGTTCGAAACCGAAAGTCGCAAAAGTAGACTTTTGCTTTGACTTTCAGTTCTGACCCGATTTAGCTTAGTTTAGATATGCCTTAGGGTTCCTTTAGGACCATATTATAGGTTAGTATAACCCTCTGAGGTTATACAACTTGGTTCCATAGAAATCCTAGTTCATTGCATGTTTTCGTTAAATGCTTAAAAGTTGACCATTATGCCCTTTTGATATTAAAATGATATTTTTGAAAATGTGAGAGGACAAAAACCTTTATTACTGATTTATAAACATGTCCTAAAAATTTGACATCAGTTCGTGGTCTAAAATAGAAGTTATGCGCGATATCGTAAAATGAAAGCTTTTTATTAATTAAATGGCATTTTTGGCATAAATCTTATTTAAACTCAACTTTTGACACCAAACTTTCCAGCTACTGTTAAGATATAATATTCAGGGATTTTTGGAATTTTTTTTAAATTTTAAACTGATCATAACATAAGATTCTTGCATAGGCTCGGTAATTGACGATAATGCCCTTTTTGCTAATAAAATGAGTTTTACACATCCTTTACATGTCAAACCTTTTTCTACTGATTTTATACAACAAATAAATTATTTTAAACAGTAGAGGCTGATAAAAATCTCAGATTTCCTTAATTAACTCGAATATCGTCAAATACCGACTTTTATGCGATTTAGGCGCATAGTATGGTTTAAAACCATATTTAGCACCTAAGACTTGTTACCTACTGATGTTATGAATAATTTTTTATACTTAAATAGTAAGTAAAAGTTTTGAACACAGATTTCCAAATTTGACCCTTATAGCATATGTGAAATGACCAAAATGCCCCTACGGTGCATAGTTTGGTCATAAATGATAAATTTCACATATATGTAATATATTACTGATATAACTTATTAAAATAAATATTTTTACTGATTATTTTAGACCAGAACCTCAGATTGCTATTTAACCTCTTTTATAAACTTTAAAATGACCAAAATACCCTTACGGGGCTTAAATTGGTTTTAAATTCGTTTTGGGCATAATGGAAGATATCCTACTGATACCATAACATATTTTAAGCATATTAACTTGTGGAACCTGTACATAACTCATTTGGTTACCCGTTATGCATATTCGCATTCGGTACGGTTTATGTAACTAGTTTGCATAAATTAACCGAAACGGGTCAAACCTTATCATTTTTACTTCAAAATCCAGAATGTGTTTAGTTTACCCATGTTATACAAGTCTTCATACTTGTCGGGTCTAATTCACATTCTAATCCGGTCTTCGCTTAATCTTGCGTTTTGAACCGTAAGCCTTTCATTTTAAAACTAACCGGTCTAAGTTTTAACTTAAGTAAGACCTGTTAGGAATCTAATAGGTTATTAAAACCTTCGTTCCAGATTTAGGAGCCCAGTAAAAGCTATTTGCACTTGCTAATTGTTATACGGCTGAGATTAAAATTATATTTTGCTCAGGTAAATACTTTTAACTTATTTTCCGTAATACGGGCTTGGGATACGGTATTATAATAATACCGCTTGGTCGGGTATGTAGTTATTTAAATCGGATTGTGATTAATACATTTACATAACCCGTTTTAATCTGTTTTGTTTGATGCAATGCCTTTGGGGGGTTAATGACCATGTCTTGGATATCCTCGGCTCATTTATTAGAAATGGCCACGGCTTAAGCACTGGGTGTAGGCATACACCTGACAGTTGCGTATGTATAAACGGTATATCACTCTCTTGTGGGCTTATACTTGTGGCGTGTCTATTAATCTAATCCGGCTCTTCTAACCGGGTCCCGAATGGACGACAAACATGTAAAACTGTATACAAGATTATTTTAAATAATTGTCCCAAGTTATAAAAGAATATTTGTGCCTTGTGCATTTAAATCAATTTTCTTAAATGTTTTCAAAAGAGTCAGTTAATTGTATTTACCAGTGTAAACTAACGTATTTTCAAAAAGATTAAGTGCAGCCGTGCAGGTACTAAGCGAAATGGGCTGGAACTCCTGAGTGATTAAATAAAGAGTCTTGCAAGCTTTTATCACTTTAAGTCTGTTGAACATTACTTCTTTTGTTTTGATCCGCATGTGGATCCTCTTACAACCCGTTATGTAATATTTTATGTTACTTTCAAATCGGTTTGCATAAATTACTTTAGACTTCCGTTGTGCATATAAACTGTGATTATTGACTATGATGATATCAACTACGTCAAGATACTCCCCACCGGGCCCACCGGTAATACGTGGAAATATCGGGGTGTGACAGGTTGGTATCAGAGCCAACATTGAGTGAATTAAACACTAGCCTTTTGTGTTTAATCTCAATGACACAGTTGCACATTCCTTGACTTCCGAGTCGAGGCTAATGACTTAGGACTAATCCTAATCTTATTGTTTTCTTTTGTTGGTTTCTTTTGTTTGTTTTGGCAGGAACAAAAGACAATGCCGCCACGATTCAGAGGAAGAGGTGGACGAGGCAAGGCGCCGATAACTGCTCCAAATAATCACGAGGCCGGACCATCACACCGGCGAACTCCTTTAGCAACTTTCAGCTCTAGTCCCCAGGAGGATTGGAGGACTTATCTGGAGCCTGCGAGATACTCTGTCTCGCTCAGCTCCTCACTATCATACCACGATTCATTCGGACTCCATCAAAACAACGAGTCCGACCACTCCCACCACTCCTTCATCCCGCTGCAGCGGTCAAGTTCACATCGGGCTTTCCAGGACCCGACCTCGTACTTTCAAAGCAGGTTCAATCTGATGAACCAAATTCAAGAACCCGAGGGTCCAAACCCTTTGGGGCCAGACGACCACTATCCTGAGATGCAGGATATGGAGATGGATGAAGATCCGGATCCGGAGATGCCAACTGGGACGCCGACGCATCCCATCGAGATTTCTAACGGATCATCTTTTCATGGTTCGCCATACAGAGGCCCAGACAATTTTGCAGAAAGGTGGGCCACATACCACTGGGAGTTTACTCCCCCTTTCAACCCACCTCAACAGCAGCAGCAGGATCCCTCTGAGGATTCACGTTTCCAGGCGGTTACGCCACCGCCACCGCCGCCACCGCCGCCACCAGAGCAGCAGCCTCCTCCAGAACCACCGAGGCGAAGAAGATCAGGTGCACGGATGTCCGTGCGTGGGGGATTTCACTTCAGCACCCCCCAACACTCAAGTGGCAGTCACTACCCGCCACTGTATGAAGACTCGCAGATGGGTGGGCCTTCAAACTCAGTTTCAGAAGTTGACTCTGCTCCTGTCGCACCACCACCACCAATGGGTTATGATAACCCAATTCCTTCATACGCCGGTGCAGCGGCGTATAACCCATTTGAGCAGCCAGCTTACCTGGGTTACAATTATTACAATGCCCCTGCCGTCGACCCGTACCTCGAGGCGGCCAACTATAATGCTCTCCACCCTGAAGGGCCCTACGCAGCTTCATACCAATATGGGTACCAAGCATATGGGTATCAATACCCACCACCTCCTCAACCTCCGCATCAGCAGCCGCCGTAGCCGCCCACTGATCCAGCCACCGCAGCAGCTGGAAATCCTTCAACGGTTACACGAGGTGGAGCGACAGGTCCAGGAGGAGCGTAGGAGCCGCCGGGGTCTGCTTAAGGGTTTGGCGAATCTGATCAAAGGGAAGAAGAAGAAGAAGAGGGATTATTGAAAATTCCTTATTTATTTGTGTTGTAGTTTCTATTTTCAATTAAGTCCCTGTGTGGACTTGTCTTTTTATTTCTGTCCCTGCGAGGACAATGTTATTTGTTTAAAAGTCCCGTTTAGGGCAAATATGTACTTCTCTTTATTTATTTATGGAATGTTTTAAATTTAAATTTCATTTGTCATTATATGTAAGAATATATTATATGAAATAAATCAAAATATCATTCCTTTTTATAATTAATCTGCTAATAAATATTGAAAGAAAATCTTAAAGGTATAACCTAGCCTATATGTCATTTTAGACATGGCCCAGATGGTAAAACCTTTTTAAGATTCAAATCCTAGTTAACATCTGAAAACATGTTAGCTCTCCTGGCAAATATGATTCGATAAAATCACATAAGTCATCCTTATATTGGATTCTTCCAATTCATTTTCTCTATTTTTATTTAAACATCCATTAGTGATGAAGTGCCTGCGGGCCATACTTATTGTCCTATAAGACCAAAGACAGTTGTAGTCTATGACTCCCTATCAAGAAAAGGTAATGAACTATGTTCAAACCTTAAAGCCCCGATCTTACGAGATCAAGGCTTATGAGTTAAAAATGTCCTTGTGACTAGGCCTTTTGTACCACTCTAATATCTTTAATGATTTATAACTAGGGATAAATTATAAAGAAAATACTAAATAAAATAACCAATATGGTTTGTATTTACCATGGTTAATGAACTGTCAAAATGACAATACCATAATAAGATTTTTGAATAAAATATTGTCATCATTTTTATGTAGCAATCAAACTACATGGCTGAATCAGAAGAAGTTAACAGTCACCCCAGGGAGAGAAATGATACCACCAGAGTTAATGTAGCTGGTGCAGACCTACAAGCGTTAATAGATAATGCTGTTACTCGAGCCCTTGACAGACAGTTTAAAGAATCAAGCGGAACTCGCACTAGGACTCAGTCTGTACCTCATACGAAGCCACCTTCCAAGACACATGTATCTCATAAAGACGACTCTCATCACTCATCAAACCAAAGGAGTGTCCCATCTAAGAAGATTGTGTTCAATCAAGAGCCAAGTGTTAAGGCCTGTTCTTATAAATATTTCATCTCCTGCAAGCCTAGGGACTTCACAGGGGAGAAAAGAGCCATTAATTGTATGACTTGGCTCGATGAGATGGATACAGTGGTTGATATTAGTGGTTGTGCAGAACAGGACATTGTGAAGTTTGTTTCACAATCTTTTAAAGGAGAAGCTTTGGCTTGGTGGAGATCGTTGGTTCAAGCCACAGGAAAAATCCCACTTTACAACATGTCTTGGGATCAGTTTGTTGCGTTGATCAAAGATAATTTCTGTCCTTAGCATGAGGTGGAAAGGATTGAAACTGACTTCTTGACCTTGGTCATGAAGAACTTGGATTGTCAGGCATACCTTACAAGTTTCAACACCATGTCCCGATTGGTTCCCTACTTGGTCACACCGGAACCAAAGCGCATAGCCCATTTTATTGGAGGTCTAGCTCCAGAAATTAAAGCAAACATGAAAGCATCTAGACCTACCACCTTTAGGTCAATGGTTGATCTGTCGTTATCTCTTACTCTCGATGCGATCAGGCAGAGATCGCTTAAGAATTCCGATGAGGGAAAGAGGAAACGTGAGGATGAGAACTCACGCCAATCTGATAAGAAACATAAGGGAAACTCTGAGCACAAGAAGAGTTTGGGGTTTAAAAATGATAACCAACAGTCGGGTGAGAAACCCAAATGTAAAACCTGCCAGAATCATCATTTCGGGAAATGTAGACTCGAGTCAAGATCACAGTCACAGTCAAAAGCCTATTGGGTGTGGGATCTGCAAGTCCAAGGAGCATAAGACATTGGATTGCAAAAAGATGAAGGACACAACTTGTTATGGTTGCAACAAGAAGGGGCACATTAAGACCAATTGCCCTAAGTTTGCAAAGAAGCCTGAAGAGGCTAAGAAAACCAATGCTCGTGTCTTTCAGATGAATGCTCAAGAGGCCATTCAGAACGACAATGTGATAACAGGTACCTTTCTTATCAATGATGTTTATGGTAGAGTGTTGTTTGATTCGGGCGCAGACAAGTCTTTTGTGGACAATAAATTTTGTAAGTTATTAAATCTGCCTGTTAAGACTCTAAGCATAAAGTCTGAAGTAGAATTGGCCGATGGTACTATAGAGACTGCCTCAACAGTTCTAGATGGATGTTTTATATCCATTAGAAATCACTCTTTTCCGTTGTCCTTGCTTCTGTTAAAATTAGAAGGATTTGACATAGTGATAGGCATGGATTGGTTATCTCATAACCAAGCCCAAATCGTATGTGATAAGAAGCAAGTGATTATCAAGACTCCTTATGGTGAGCCGTTAACAATTTAAGGAGATACGCAGTACGGGTTACCTAAGCAAGTGTCCTTGCTTAAGGCGTCGAGGTGTATGAAGAAAGGTTGTGTCATTTATATGGCACTGGTAACCATTGATGAACCAAAGCCCAAGATTGAAGACATCCCCGTTATTTCTGAATATCCAGACGTTTTTCCTGAAGAACTACCTGGTTTACCCCCAGATAGGCAAGTGGAGTTCAGAATTGATATTATTCCTGGAGCAGCACCAATTGCAAGAGCACCTTATCGGTTGGCACCAACTGAGATGAAAGAATTAAGGACTCAGTTGGATGATTTGTTGGCAAAAGGATTTATTCGACCCAGCTCGTCCCCTTAGGGAGCACCGATTCTGTTTGTGAAAAAGAAGGATGGCTCGATGCGTCTATGCATCGATTATCGCAAACTAAACAAGGTTACAATCAAGAATAGATATCCATTGCCCAGGATCGACGATCTGTTCGATCAACTGCAAGGGGCAAGTTATTTCTCCAAGATTGATTTAAGGTCAGGTTACCATCAACTGAAAGTCAAAGATGAAGATGTGCATAAGACTGCATTCAGAACTCGTTATGGTCACTACGAGTTCTTGGTGATGCCTTTCGGGCTCACTAATGCACCTGCAGCGTTCATGGATCTCATGAATCACGTTTGCAAGCCATACTTGGACAAGTTTGTCATTGTCTTTATTGATGACATTCTTATTTACTCGAAGAGTCAAGCCGATCATGAAAGACATCTTCGGTGTATCCTTAAACTTCTACAGCAAGAAAAGCTCTACGCCAAGTTTTCAAAATGTGAGTTTTGGCTTCGTGAAGTCCAATTTCTTGGACATGTGGTGAGCGAGTGTGGTATCTAGGTGGATCCCGCTAAGATTGAAGCAATTATGAATTGGCAAGAGCCTAAGACTCCTAAAGAGATACGCAGCTTCTTGGGTCTAGCAGGATACTATCGACGTTTCATTGAAAACTTTTCAAGGATTGCTGCACCTCTAACATCGTTAACTCGCAAGAATGTCAAGTTTGACTGGGGTCCCAAGCATCAAGAATCCTTTGATATTCTTAAGCAGAAATTAAGCAATCCTCCCGTGTTGACATTGCCAGAATGAATTGAGGAATTTGTGGTTTATTGTGACGCATCGCACACAGGTATGGGATGTGTGCTTATGCAGAAGGGCAAGGTTATTGCCTATGCTTCACGTCAATAAAAGGTGCACGAGAAGAATTACACCACCCACGATTTGGAGTTGGGTGCCGTTGTATTTGCACTAAAGCTTTGGAGGCATTATCTTTATGGGACTAAGTGCGTGATCTATTCTGATCATAAGAGCCTTCAGCACCTGTTTAACCAGAAGGATCTTAACATGAGACAGCGTCGATGGATGGAGACACTGAATGATTATGATTGTGAAATGCGATATCATCCAGGCAAAGCGAATGTAGTCGCCGATGCCTTGAGCAGAAAAGAAAGGGTTAAGCCTATTAGAATCAATGCCAAGAGCATTGAATTAAAGAACAACTTGAATGAAAGGTTGTTAGCCGCTCTAAAGGAAGCTGTATTAGAAGCTAACTATCCGAATGAGAAGTTAGGAGTAACTGCTGAACAATTATCGTATGGCAAGGATGGAATCCTTAGGATGAATGGACGAATTTGGGTTCCAATCTATGGAGGGCTTAGAGATGTGATTCTTCAAGAGGCTCATAGCTCGAAATATTCAGTTCATCCTGGCAGTGATAAGATGTACCAGGATTTAAAGGCAAATTATTGGTGGATAGGTTTGAAGAAATCTATAGCCACTTATGTGGCTAAATGTCTGACGTGCGCACAAGTTAAAGTAGAGCATCAAAAGCCGTCAGGTTTGCTACAACAACCTGAACTTCCCACATGGAAATGGGAAATGGTAACCATGGATTTTATCACTAAGTTACCAAAGACAAAGCACGGAAATGATACTATTTGGGTTATAGTAGATAGATTGACCAAATCAGCCCACTTCTTGCCTATTAAAGAAACGCACAGCTCCGATAAGCTAGCTCAGCTGTACGTGGATGAGATTGTATCTCTTCACAGAGTGCCAGTGTCTATTATCTCTGATAGGGATACAAGATACACATCGCATTTTTGGAAAAGCTTTCAGCAATCATTAGGCACTCGATTAAACTTCAGCACTGCTTATCATCCTCAGACGGATGGCCAAAGCGAGCGCACGATACAAAACTCGAGGATATGCTCAGGGCTTGTGTTATTGATTTGGGTGGGAGTTGGGATGACCATCTTCCATTGATTGAATTTTCGTACAATAACAACTATCATTCGAGTATTCAAGCAGCGCCTTTCGAAGCTTTGTATGGGAGAAAGTGTAGAACGCCAGTTTGTTGGGCGGAGATTGGAGATGTCCAACTGACAGGACCTGATATAGTCTTGGAGATGATGTACAAGATTGTTCAGATCCGTGATCATCTCATGGCTGCCAGGGATAGGCAGAAAAGCTACGCGGAAAAAAGGCGTAAACCTCTGAAATTCGAGGTAGGCGACAAGGTATTACTCAAGGTGTCACCCTGGAAAGGGGTGATGTGTTTTGGTAAAAAGGGCAAGCTAAGCCCAAGATACATAGGACCATTCAAGATCATCGAATGCGTCGGAACTGTAGCTTACAAGTTAAATATACCAGAAGAACTTAGTGGGATACATAATGTATTCCACATCTGCAACTTAGAGAAATGTCTAGCTGATGAGTCGCTAGCAATGTCGCATAAGGACGTGCAGATAGATGAGGGCTTGAAGTTCATTGAAAAACCTTTGTCGATCGAGGATCGACAGGTTAAGAAGCTTCGAAGAAAGCATGCGCCGATCGTGAAGGTAAAATGGGATGCCTGTAGAGGCCCAGAATACACGTGGGAGGTTGAATCCACAATGAAACAGAAATACCCTCATTTATTTTAGTAAATATAGAGGTCGAGATTTCTTTTAAGGGGGTGAGGATGTAACACCTCGCAAAATCACGACTAATATAATAAAGACACGTGTCATGGACTTTAAACGTGTAACAGATTGATCTGGAGGGGCTAAAATTGTCAAACAATGTAAATATGTAAGTAAAAGGATCCAAAGTGTCAACATGCCAATCTTGTGCCTCTGATTGACCTCACACGACGTTCGTATTCTCTAATTAATTTTTTGTCAAACATAGAAAGTCGTCTGTGTTTAAATTAAGGATCTTACGAAACATAGGGGTTAAAAGTGTCAACATGTTAAATGTTACCTCTAAATGACCTTTTAACGAACCCAAAAACATTGTAATAATTGTATATTTTGCTCTCAAGAATAATTGATAGTAATTTTGTGGAGTTTCACTGAAAACAAGACTTTTCGGGTGACCTTACATCTAACCGGGAGCTTAACGGAGTTAAAATGTGACCCAAGGCCCTTAATAGTTAACTATGGGGGGTCCTAAGTGCAATAAATGGAAGTTAAATAAACTTAAAATGGACCAGGGACTGAAATTGCAAAGCTTGGAAATTTTTTACCGGATTTTCCCATTGTCGCTGCCCGCGTAGACTCCTTATGAGTCTTACGCGGCCCGCGTAAGAGTGCCAGCAACAGAAAACCTGCACAGCTGCAGGTTCAGTCAGTTCCACCGCCTTTGCATGCTTGTTTTCGATTCTAGGGGCTTGTTTGATGGTTTCCCCTGCCACCACAACACCTGTAAACATCTGGGTGCCTCCCTAAACAGGTGTAATGATCTTGGCAACTTCAAATCTCTTATAAATAGCCCACATTTTTGATCACTTAGAACTTGCAATTGAGTTTTTATTCAAAGCTCACTCTCTGATGTCCCTTGGAGCTCTAGGAAGCTTTCCTCAGTTCAATATTCGTGCTAAGGACTATAGTAAGTGTTCTTAGCTTCCTAAGTTTAAGTTTTATTAGCTTAATGACCGAAAGTCAAAGTTATCGTAATTAAGCTTTACTTTGTGATTAATCACAAACGCTCCAGCCATTATTCAAATTGAAAGTGGCTATGAGTTGGTAATTATGTAGGTAATAAACCCTTAAAAGGGCACCTACTGATTATTACTTTTACTTGGTCAATTGTCAGGTCAAACTTGTTAATAAAAAGTCAAATGGGTCAGTTTTCACAAATTAATTCATAACTGATAATGTAGAGGTTATGGAACATGTTTTAACACTAAAATAACTTGGTAAATAATATAAGAACATCTTTAGACATGTTCAACCCGACAATTCTGAGTTTAGGCTCGGTTCGGAACCGAAAGTCGCAAAAATAGACTTTTGCTTTGAATTTCAGTTCTGACCCGATTTAGCTTAGTTTAGATATGCCTTAGGGTTCCTTTAGGACCATATTATAGGTTAGTATAACCCTCTGAGGTTATACAACTTGGTTCCATAGAAATCCTAGTTCATTGCATGTTTCCGTTAAATGCTTAAAAGTTGACCATTATGCCCTTTTGATATTAAAATGATATTTTTGAAAATGTGAGAGGACAAAAACCTTTATTACTGATTTATAAACATGTCCTAAAAATTTTACATAAGTTCGTGGTCTAAAATAGAAGTTATGCGCGATATTGTAAAATGAAAGCTTTTTATTAATTAAATGGCATTTTTGGCATAAATCATATTTAAACTCAACTTTTGACACCAAACTTGCCACCTACTGTTAATATATAATATTTAGGGATTTTTGTAAATTTTTGTTAAATTTTAAACTGATCATAACATAAGATTCTTGCATAGGCTCGGTAATTGACGATAATGTTCTTTTTGCTAATAAAATGAGTTTTACACATCGTTAACATATCAAACCTTTTTCTACTGATTTTATACATCAAATAAATTATTTTTAACAGTAGAGGCTGATCAAAATCTCAGATTTCCTTAATTAACCCGAATATCGTCAAATACCGACTTTTATGCGATTTAGGCGCATAGTATGGTTTAAAACCATATTTAGCACCTAAGACTTGTTACATACTGATGTTATGAATAAATTTTTATACTTAAACAATAAGTAAAAGTTTTGAACACAGATTTCTAAATTTGACCCTTATAGCATATGTGAAATGACCAAAATGCCCCTACGGTGCATAGTTTGGTCATAAATGATAAATTTCACATATATGTAATATCTTACTGATATAACTTATTAAAATAAATATTTTTACTGATTATTTTAGACCAGAACCTCAGATTGCTATTTAACCTCTTTTATAAACTTTAAAATGACCAAAATACCCTTACGGGGCTTAAATTGGTTTTAAATTCGTTTTGGGCATAATGGAAGATATCCTACTAATATCATAACATATTTTAAGCATATTAACTTGTGGAACCTATACATGACTCATTTGGTTACCCGTTATGCATATTCGCGTTCGGTACGGTTTATGTAACTAGTTTGCATAAATTAACCGAAATGGGTCAAACCTTATCATTTTTACTTCAAAATCCAGAATGTGTTTAGTTTACCCATGTTATACAAGTCTTCATACTTGTCGGGTCTAATTCACAATCTAATCCGGTCTTCGCTTAATCTTGCGTTTTGAACCGTAAGCCTTTCATTTTAAAACTAACCGGTCTAAGTTTTAACTTAAGTAAGACCCGTTAGGAATCTAATAGGTTATTAAAACCTTTGTTCCAGATTTAGGAGCCCAGTAAAAGCTATTTGCACTTGCTGATTGTTATACGACTGAGATTAAAATTATATTTTGTTCAGGTAAATACTTTTAACTTATTTTCCGTTATACGGGCTTGGGATACGGTATTATAATAATACCGCTTGGTCGGGTATGTAGTTATTTAAATCGGATTGTGATTAATACATTTACATAACCCGTTTTAATCTGTTTTGTTTGATGCAATGACTTTGGGGGGTTAATGACCATGTCTTGGATATCCTCGGCTCATTTATTAGAAATGGCCACGGCTTAAGCACGGGGTGTAGGCATACACCTGACAGTTGCGTATGTATAAACGGTATCTCACTCTCTTGTGGGCTTATACTTGTGGCGTGTCTATTAATCTAATCCGGCTCTTCTAACCGGGTCCCGAATGGACGACAAACATGTAAAACTTTATACAAGATTATTTTAAATAATTGTCCCAAGTTATAAAAGAATATTTGTGCGTTGTGCATTTAAATCAATTTTCTTAAATGTTTTCAAAAGAGTCAGTTAATTGTATTTACCAGTGTAAACTAACGTATTTTCAAAAAGATTAAGTGTAGGTACTAAGCGAAATGGGCTGGAACTCCTGAGTGATTAAATAAAGAGTCTTGCAAGCTTTTATCACTTTAAGTCTGTTGAACATTACTTCTTTTGTTTTGATCCGCCTGTGGATCCTCTTACAACCCGTTATGTAATATTTTATGTTACTTTCAAATCGGTTTGCATAAATTACTTTAGACTTCCGCTGTGCATATAAACTGTGATTATTGACTATGATAATATCAACTACGTCAAGATACTCCCCACCGGGCCCACCGGTAATACGTGGAAATATCGGGGTGTGACACCAAGTGTCAATGTTACAAAACATGAAGGGTTAACATGTTAAAGGCAACCATACACGTTAAATACAAAGCCAGAGGACCAAAGCCGCAAGGAGGAATAGAACAATGTCGTGACTTTTCTTCTAATTGTGTGTAACATCCGTCAAAATGGATTCCCGAAATCCGACCTGTTTTGAAATGCAAATCCTAAACTTGAACCAACGTAGATTTTTCGCGAATTAAATAACCGTCGATAAGTTTTATATGGTTAATTATCTGTGTTATTAATTACGTATTTTTGTTAAAAAAGATCAATATATTAATTAATTAATTAAAATAATTTAAAGGTTATTTAGATAACCTAGTTAGTTTTAGGAAATCAAACTTAAACCGAGCTAATTAACTATTTCATTAACTCTTTAATGTTAAGGGACTAATTGTGTATCTACTTGAAAGCTTAAAATGGTACTCCAAACCCTAATTTCTTTAAAAACAAGATCAGACACACATCTCCTGCCTCTTACCTCTATATCTCTTTCTCGATTTGGTTAACAAACAACACACAGACTTACCATCTCTACTCCCTCATCTCTCCACAGACCAAATAAACCCCCTTCCTCTGTCCACTCTCCCTCTCCTGTCTCTTCGTCGAGCGGCAAAAAATGGCAGCGCCGCCGTACACGTCGGAGTGGTGACGGTGGGTGACTTAGTCAGACAGGTTTCGCGATGTTGGTACTTTATATCCTCTTACATATACAAACTATATTCTACCTTCCCAAACAAACTAAATATATTTTTTTATTCGATAAACTCAACGTTTCGCTTAAACAACTATACATGCATATCATCGTACACGTTTTAGTCGATATCTCGCAATAACATCATTCATATCGTTCGTATTTACATACTCAACCTCTTGAATGCTTTTATACGCTTAAGTCCGTTATGTCCCAGCATACACTATATACGTAATTTTTATTATTCGTGACTACACATATATTCATACGTTTTATGCTTATACTTAAACTCATACTACTCGTACGTTTTACGTTTATACTCATACTTATGTGCATATTCATACTTGAACTTATACTTATGCTCATACTTTCATTCATACTCATGATTCATACATTCGTACCCGTACGCGAGTGTAAACCGGGGGATTTGCTTACGTGGGTCCCATACATACTTAAGCATGGACTTGCTTATATACTATATTCTTATACGTACACATTCTTATTTTTAAATTATGTATACCCTGATTTATACACAACTAGCACAAGCTATACGGATAATGCGATGATTAAAATAATCGCGGGTACACACGGGATTATAGTGATAGGCGTATGAGAACCATAGAGTGTACTACTGTGTATGGTGAGACACGAAACGTAACATGACACCGAATAACAAAACGGAAGTCACATGGTGAAAACATGGTGGATACGCCACTGGTACTTCCTATATATAAGTGTTTTCACAATGTTACCAAACTTTCGTAAAACATGCCATGAGAAATTCAGTGTTTTGCAGACCTACTTAGACCTAATACGTAAACTTTAAACAACTCACAAATGCATTATATCCGATTATCCACGACGAGACTCCATTCTTAGTACGCGACTTTTGTCTATCCAATAGTTATGTCATTCTTATACTGCATTCACTTAGAGTCAATCGTTCACTTCCATACTCCCACTATTCTCTATTATTCCATGTCTTTTATACGAACCCCATTCGCGATCAAGTTTCATCTATTCTCTCTGTTGAATCTTTGGATGCCATCTTTTCAAAAGTCTTCCTCTTAGATTTCGAGGACGAAATCTCCTAAAGTAAGGGAGACTGTAACATTCGTCAAAATGGATTCCCGAAATCCGCCCCGTTTTGAAATGCAAATCCTAAACTTGAACCAACGTAGATTTTTTCGCGAATTAAATAACCGTCGATAAGTTTTATATGGTTAATTATCTGTGTTATTAATTATGTATTTTTGTTAAAAAAATCAATATTTTAATTAATTAATTTAAATAATATAAAGGTTATTTAGATAACCTAGTTAGTTCTAGGAAATCAAACTTAAACCGAGCTAATTAACTATTTCATTAACTCTTTAATGTGAAGGGACTAATTGTGTATCTACTTGAAAGCTTAAATGGTACTCCAAACCCTAATTTCTTTAAAAACAAGATCAAACAGACATCTCCTGCCTCTTACCTCTATCTCTCTCTCTCTCGATTTGGTTAACAAACAACACACAGACTTACCATGTCTACTCCCTCATCTCTCCACAGACCAAAGAAACCCCCTTCCTCTGTCCACTCTCCCTCTCCTGTCTCTTCGTCGAGTGGCAAAAAATGGCAGCGCCGCCGTACACGGCGGAGTGGCGACGGTGGGTGACTTAGTCAGACAGGTTTCGCGATGTTGGTGAATTCTGTGAGTATACTCGAATCCCATTTTTTTACTTTTAAACACTTTTAGGTGCAACATGTATTCTATATTAAACTCATGAAACATTGAAACTATTTGAATCACTCTCTATCCATATTTAAACATGAAACCATATGATGCTTGTTAATCTCGTATGTGACGTTAAACTTTTGTGTCTATATGCTCATTAACTTCGTACAAGCCTACCTTAACAATTATAGCGCTATAGGGGTAATGCACCGCCCACGATTCTTGGGGTATTGTTAAGTCAAACATGTTAACCTCCCTTTATTCTATCCGGGGATAGGCTATTTTAACACATTGGATTCTTGGGTTTGAACATATACTTGACACCGTTACGACATACTAGTAACTTGCATATTGTGAATCATGTTGGATACGAGCCTTAGACTATTTTAAAACCATTTTTATGCTATGTATCAAAACTTGTGTACTCGCCTTTGCTTTTGCATTGAACTCTATTTTAATACATGTTGCAAGTTCGATAGACAAGATGATGCTAAGTGAAGAAACAAGACTTAAGTGGATCTAGAAACACACGTAGACTAAATCTATTTGTACTTTATAATTGAAACCATGTTGTCTTTATTTGATTCTTGTATGACATTTTAGTAATTTATGAAATTTAAATTAAACTATATTGTCACATAGTGTTATGATGTCTCTTGCAATCTAGTTTTCGTTTCATCCCGATGTTTCCGCCATCGGTTGGGGTGTGACATTGTGTAGGCCACCTTATTTTGTTGAATGGTATCTTCTAAATTCTTTTTTTTTGTAAGAACTATTTCTATAATTCCCTTTGTACTAAAATCGCATAATATTCGTATTAACGATTGAACAGATACGTGCTTTACGCTCTAAACGCCTCTTTAAATCACTTCGGCGCCATAGACTTAACCGCCTTTGTTTTACTTAAAAAAAAATTAGACTACCGCAACACGCAGTGGGTAAATTACTTCACACGTCAATATAGGGATAACCCACAAACGCCATACACACACCACAAACCCCAAAAACACCTACGAGGCGACATAATAGGCGGACCCGCCGCAACGCGAGGGCTTTCCTACTAGTAAGTAAACAAAACAAAAAAGGGTTTAGATATATTTATAAAACCAACTTTGTAAACTCATATTTTATTCAACATTGTGTATAAAGGTTATTATTAAAAACATAAATATTTAGTAAACTATATACAATATATAAGGAGTTAAAATACAATTTTAGAATAAAAATATTAAATCACTTTATATATGGATGAACATAATCACAAGTTCAATATATAATATATACACTCGTCTTCTTCTTCATTCAAGTTTAATATATAAAATACATCCAGTTTATAAAAAATGATGATAATTGCTAAGAGAATCCACACGGTTGGATCGTTACCTTAGATGTATACCTAATGGCGGTTGGGTTCAAGAATTCAAACAAACAATGATGGCGGTGGCGGTGGCGGTTGCGGTGGTGGCTAATAAAATTATAAAACAAAAGTATTAAATCACTTCATCTATCGACGAGCATAATCATTAGTTTGCTGATTCACAAAATACATTTGGTTGATCGAAAATGATGAGAATATTGCTAAGAGAATCCAGAACAGGGTTGGATCATTACCTTGGATTCCAGTTTGGAAGATGTTTTTCCAGTTTGTTTAAATGTTCTTTGCAATGAAAGATCACGTTGCTTATTCTACCTACATCTTCATTAGTCAAACAAACTTAATTTGTTTGTTTTTAAGTAACATTGATGTATCAAACGATATGCAATTCAATATTTAGACATACATGTACACAATAATTGACGATCCTTTGGTTATGCTGAAACTAAGATATTTATTTACAACATGTAACGAATTTGTTGGCCCCGATTACCAAACATGTGTAACACCCCAAAAATATTATGAATTTATATAAATTATATATGTTGGTGATAACCAAGAATATTGTGACTAGAAATAACTAACTTAGTTAATAGTAAATAGTAGATAACAAAGAAACTTGATTAATTAACCCTCTTTTATAAACCTTGAAAATTAGAGAGACTAAAATGGGCAAAAGTGAAAGTAATTTTAATAAAAGTAAATTTTACACCAAAAACACACACAAGAGTGTGTTCCTGGTCGATTTTTACATAGAGCAAAAGAGGGTTATTCTTTTGAACCCTAAATCACAAAAATTCAACAAATCAAAGGGAAATCAAGCTAATAATTTGGGGCTTTAACTAAATTCGTGATCACCCAAGCTAGAAGATCACAAGGTATGTTGAATTTTGTCATTTGGTGATACTTTGAAATTTGGATAAACATTCATAAACAAAATTCAAGAGTGAATGTTGAATGCATTAGTGAAATGGTGTTGAATCCATGTCTAGGAACAAACCCTAGATGAAATCTTGATGAATTAGTATCATAAACTAGAGATTGAATGATTACCCTTATATGTGTTAAATGGGTTTTCATGATAATGTGATGAACACTTGAATTAGAGTGTTAAATTTATGAAATTTGAAGATATGATGCAAGTTCTAGATGTAGTTCATGAACACTAGACATGAGAGCTTGTGTAACAACCCGCACTTTCATGCGTTGTTACTACTCGATATACTCGTTACGCCTAGCACCAGAGATTCGGATCATAATGTAACTATAATCGCATACATCGCTATTCGAAGGATAATCGCATATTTTCGTAATATATTATAGCTACATCGCATCACAAACACTAACACTCGCGACGACATTGAGTGAGGACCTATTCTACCCTCCTCGGTGGCCGTGATGTGTCGAAACGTAAACAAATTAACGCTAACAAAGACTCTCGGGTGAGTGCTATAGCTCCAGTCGTCGTGACGATGATGACAATACGAGTGAACGGTACCCCGTCAGTCAGTGTGGCACAGCACACCAAAACGTTCATGATGACGTCGACAAAGGACCTATACTACCCTCCTTGATGGCCGTGAAACGTCACTAATAATCGCGCACTCGAAACGAAAACCGATTGTTATAACGAAACGTGGAATACGAATACGTATATATGACCCGTTTGTGATTAATTATAATAATTAAATAAATAATAAATAAATATGAATGAAAATGTGTGCTCAAAATCATCGCAACGCGCAACGATCCAAATGCTAAGACCCGAACATATCCAACCGATCGGACGAGACATGTCCAACCGATCGGACAAGACATGCCAACCGATCGGACAAGACATGCCAACCGATCGGACAGACATGTCAGCCGATCGGACATCATGCCAACCGATCGGACAGACATGTCAGTCGATCGGACGAGCATGCTAACCGATCGAACGGGCCGGCCGACCGAACGAACGGGCCAACCGATCCAGCACACCTTTTCACCTCTTTTCCCCTCCTTTGCCTATAAATACCCCTCAGTCACATCAAGAACACTTGATATGACTGTTCTCGTGCGACCAGACGTTCCAACCCACTTTTCTCTCGATTTCTCGCGATTCTTGTAAGTTTTCAACTCAAATCTTGTACTTCCTTGATCTATAACTAATTCCACACCCTTCTACCTTTTAAATCTACACTTTTAACCATGAAATCTCTGGATTTTGGGCATTCTAGGGTGATGTCACCATGAAGTTCACTTATGAACTTCAAGGGTGATGTCATCCCATGCAAGAACGACTCAGATCTGAGTGATTTCCATACGTTTTTACATAAATCAAGTCTAAATCTATGTTTCCTAATCAAGAAGTGGTGGGATTCCTAAGAATTTGAGGTGTCTTGAAGATGATGTTATGCTAAGTTCACAAGAACTTCAAAGTGTGACCTCATTCTTACCAAAAACAGCTTGGATCTAAGTAATTTCACCTGTTTTATTATAAATCTTACCAAAATCTAAGTTACATGGCCATAGTGTGTGTGATTTCGGGTTAAACTCGAGAAAAGCCATCAAGAATGGCCAGATCTGATGGAACGGGGTGGTTCCCGGCCGTTAGAAGGGTCGGACTTGATGGAATTTCAGTTGTTGAGCATGAAGGAACACCGCCGCGATCAAAACCATCGAAAAATCTTGAAATCCTTGTCGAAAACAGCTGGACAGGCTAGTCGATCGAACAGGCTATCCGATCGAACAAGCTATCCGATCGAACAGATCGAACAGGCTATCCGATCGAACAGCCCATCCGATCGGACAGGCTATCCGATCGAACAGTCTATCCGATCGAACAGCCCATCCGATCGAACAGGCTATCCGATCGAACAGCCCATCCGATCGAACAGCCCATCCGATCGGGCCAGCCCTCAATCTAATTTTCATTCGTTTTCGCGCATTCCGTTATTATTTAAAGCACCACCAAACACTCAGGTGAACAGTCTATCACCAGGTTATTCTCGAACATAATCCCGCCAATCCAGACAAATACGCACTGTGAGTATACTTGACCCTTTTTAATCGCATTTTGGGTGTAACATACGTTTCTAACAAATCAAACTCATTAAACGAATTATTCAATCAATCGAATTATCACTTGCGAATAACTGTTATGCATGGATACACGTGATGCTAGTTGCATATGTGCTAGGGTTTATACTCGCGACGTCCCACCATGACTAGTATAGTACTATTGCGCCCGACGGGGTCTAGTTTGCCATCGCATATTCGAGCATCGAGGACTTAGTTGGTAGTATCAGCTTTGTGAGTACATATGTCGTGTGTTACGTTTATGCATATGGAAATTCGCTACACTTTTTTTTATTTATTACACTATACATATCAAACCTGTATACTCGCCAATACTTTTGTATTGACAAATATTTTAACGTATGTTGCAGGATAGATCGCAGGCTATATCGAATCCAGCTAGGAAG
Organism: Helianthus tuberosus; assembly: GCA_030545235.1. Classification (NCBI taxonomy): domain Eukaryota; kingdom Viridiplantae; phylum Streptophyta; class Magnoliopsida; order Asterales; family Asteraceae; genus Helianthus; species Helianthus tuberosus. The sequence goes on along the minus strand of CM060371.1, from coordinate 38,753,154 downwards.
TCTAGAAACTCAACTAAAATCTAGGTTGTCGGATTTGTATTGTTCGAGAGGACAAGAAATCTGTGATAACTTATGTGATTGTATTATTTGTTAGTATGGGATAACGAATGTATTAAATATTATCGCAATATAGTTGTTATGGATTCTCTTGAGCAATCTGATTCGCCTAGTGCCGCGCCCCGATGATTCCGCCATCGGTTGGGGTGTGACAGATTGGTATCAGAGCCATAACTATAGGGAATTAGGTAAATTTTGGTGACTCGACCTAGTCCGGGTCGACGTCTTAGAAATTCACCTAGTCTATAGTCTAAGTACCAACAGGCCGACTCGTACGAACCAGTAGGGTTTGTATCGGGCCTACTTGATACTCTCGATCGAAATTGCTAAAAGCTACAACTTTGTGTGAACGCCGCATACTACAACTTCACACGAAGAAGCCTTTCCTAAGGCTGGAATACTACTTAGCCTTTCCTAAGGCTGACATAATACACGTGTTTTCGAAATTACTCGCATAACAAAACCGAGTGGTCCTGTCGAGACCAGGTGTGAAAACCAAGAACTCTCGATAAGATCGCTCACTCAGCGCATTTTCTAGCACGAGAACCTTTCATCGAGTTAGGAGTGACATCCACATCTCGACGAAGATCTCTATTTCGAAATCTAGTGGAACTCACGAATTTATTCGAAGAGCATAACCACGATTAGGAACGAAGCTGTTAAGTCAGGGGTGAAACCCGTACCTTAATAAGCCGTTCCACTCTCCAAATTGGTTTTCAAAAAGCTCTCACCAAGGACTCGACAATCGCAATAACTCGAGCCACGCGATGACTAGGAAGACGAATGCCATGAGCTGCGTCCCAGTGGAAGCATGGAGTCTTCTAGGTCAATGCACGTGCACGAACTTGTCGAACATAGTGGGGTTACCTTGGGTAGTCGACGCCTAAACACCCAAGGCACTCTATCGTACGGCCCGTAAATTTTACAACTGGTTGGAGCTTATTTACGTTTCGAAACTTTACGCTTTATCGATTTCTCGATTTAACGATTTTCACTCCCTGCTTTATAAACGCACAATTCGCACAGCCATCGCAATCTAAAACGTAACCCGAATGTTCGCAACAAAACTAATGCATAATCTATCGCCTTCGCTCTCGCTTTCTCACTTCAATGCGCCCTCGCATATTCTAAATCGACCTGTATGTGTATGAATACAAATTACAGTTATATAAATACCTATATATATATACGTATAAACAACCAGTCATTGTGTGAGAACTTAGGAATTTCATGCCTCCTATGTGGCTCCTATGTGGTTCATATTACTACTATACTATCGCATCAAGTTTTGAACGCGCTCAATCGCATCGCAAAACTCAAAAATCATTATGATCGAATCTCATTCCTAGTCTCTTCCTGTCTAGATGCCTTCCAACGATTCTACCTCGAGACGAACAGCTAGGAGGAGAGCCAAACGAAGCGCCAATAAGAGGATTGCATCACTTGTGACCAAAGAAGTGGTAAAGCTTATTCCTCGAATTGCCGCTCAAGTGCACACTCTCAACAACCCTCGAGCCTCGGAAGACTCCAAGACGGAAGCACCGCAATCTGCTTTTCTCTACAAACACTTCAAAGCCTGTGACCCGATGGAATTCACGGGTGAAGGAGGTGTGACTCAACTACTCCAGTGGTTCGATTCTATCGAAGTTACCCTTCGTTAAAGTGGGTGTCCTGATAGTTTCTGTACTACTTGCGCTACCGGAGTATTTCAATCGCGAGCACTCGACTGGTGGACCGCCGAACGCAACAAAGGTGGGATCTCCGCAGCTTACGCTCTCTCTTGGGATGAACTTGTCACACCCCCAAAATCCACCTGCGGAATACCACCGCTTGGAGGCGTGACTGACCAGGATCCAGCCACCAATCATATAGAACACACAAGTTAATAATTATAAAAGTTTAACCAATACCATTGGTGTCCAAACAAAACATAGTTAAGTTGCAAAGCGGAAGCATAATGTTCAAAACCAAAACATAAGTTCAAACGTTTCAAAGTTTAACATGGCACACCGCTGTCCATGTCCCACAACGACTCTCCCCCATGCAAGCTCCAGCTAAGTACCTATTGACCTGCAAAGCATGTAGTAACGAGTCAACAACAAGTTGAGTGAGTTCACAGTTGGGTGTTCGTTTTAAGTTGTTTCGAAAACAGTTTCCTTTATCTGGCATCCTGCCGTGGGGGTTACCCCATAGTTGAAAATGTGACTTGTTTATTCCCGGTTACTCTGGCAATCCAGCCGTGGGGGCTACCCCTTGTTAGTTATCTGGCATTTCGGCCGTGGGGGCTACCCCATGTATACACTAGACTCGTTACCATATCGACTACTGACGTTAGTCATGTTTATGTGCCCTTAGCGTCGGTGTCTATCATCACCGACGTGCCATAGTCCATTAGTTCACGTCCGTCCTCTGCGGCACGGTGTGAGGTTTGTCAAACCTAAATAACGCTATCTAACTAATGACCCGCTCGCCATTGGCCCGGCGATTAAGTCGATATAAAAAGGAGGGACTTCGTGATAGAGTTTTGGTCTAGTACGAGTTATCTGTCCATGAGGACGAGGAATTATATTCCTGAACCAATGCTGTCCTACCCAAGAAAGGACGAGGAACCCATGTTCCTTAACCCCATTCCCAACCCCTGGGAATCCCATGCTTTGTAGAGGGTGTGAACTCACCTTGGTTTGCTCGGCAGATAAACGAAGGGTCAAATCAAGCTAATTATGGTCAACCACGTCCTAGTATGGTTATCGCACAAGTCAGGTACAAACCAAGTAACGCACATACATTTCTACATGTATACTAGCACGTTGCAAGCAAGTGTTTCTCATGGCAGTCCAAATCAGTGCACAACATACACAATTAACAATACACAGAAAGTCCATATATTCGGCCCACTCACTTAGGCCCGTAACCATGCAGGTCCAACAGAACATACATAATCAAGTGGTCTCGAGTCGAGACTTTAGATCTCGAGTCAAGACTGTGCGGTCTCGAGTTATACCTACGAGTTCTCGAGTCGCAAACTGTGGAGGTCTCGAGTCATGCACGTATTGGTCTCGAGTCGCAACCGGACTCGCAACCGTGGTCTCGAGTTATGCTGCTTGTGCTGGCATTGTGTGGTCTCGAGTCGAGACTAGGGAGTTCTCGACTCATGACCTGTGTCGCAATCTGCGGTCTCGAGTTGTCATGTGGTGATCTCGAGTCGCAACCGGAGGTCTCGGTTGGCATACCTGCTGGTTGCCAGCATGTGTACTAACCAATAGGATTTCGATTTCATGCAACAGTGTGTACTATCCATACAAACATGTTTTCTTGTCTAAAACTTAATTAAAATGGATCAAACAAGCATTTTCAAATGTTCATAACATGTTCATATCATATTCAAATATTCATAATAACATTCAAACTTGTTCATCATGTTAGGGTTTTCCATATTTTGAAATATGATAAATCAAACCGTCTTATCCTATCATATATTCTAATCATGCACATCATCTAACCCACATATGCAACATCTGATTTCATGAGTAATAAACCTCCTAAACATAATCAAGCCATTCGGATTCAACCATATAGAGCCGATTGCAAATCATTCATGATCCATCACATATTATCTATACTAAGCCGATATTTCATCATCATATAACAACAATCTTAACACCGGTTATTCAAGGAGGATATATATTCATCATGTATAAAACTTAATAAGCAAACATATTATCAAACAACTTCATCATACATCATCATCAACCGAAATATCACACATCATCATCGACCGAAATACAATACATAGCATGAATCACTAACCGGTTAGGTTCTCTAAGTGTGAGGGTATGAAGAGTCGGTGAGTGAACTTCCGTATGATGATCCCAAGCTCGATCCGAGAGTCCTAGTGTTGCCGGTTTGAATCCGAGAATGAGGGAATAAGGTTTGTGCTTCTAGGGTTTTAGTGAGAGAATGTAGGAGTGTGTGTGTAGATTGCCCAAAGAATGGCAAGGTTGGCTATCCACCAAGGTTATATACTTGTTCTAAATTGGTGCACCCTAGTGGGCTTTCGGGTAGACTAAGGGGGTGCATGGCCTAACCGGCCCAACTGTTGCACTGTTCACTCGAGACCGCATGGTCTCGAGTCAGGTCCTTGTGTCTCGGGTCATATAAACACACGCATACATACAAGCACAACACATAATCACATAAATTCACTTATATCATTCATTAAACCAACAAGTTAATTAGTCACATAACGTTCAAGCATGTTACATCAAGATACAACGAAGGGTTCTAAATATCGAGTTGTCACATTATCCCCAAGTTGAAAGAAATTTCGTCCCGAAATTTGGTAAGCACTCACTGAGGAAGCTAGTTAAGTTGTATGGTTTTCACTGGTTTTCCTGGGGTGTCACATCCTCCCCCGTTGATCTGGAATTTCGTCCCGAAATTCCGTAGCTTCAGCCTCAGTAGTGGTTGTACTGTTTGCGAATAGTTGGGGATACTTTTGTTTCATCTGATCTTCGCGTTCCCAGGTGAACTCTGGGCCGCGACGTGAGTTCCAACGAACTCGAACGAGAGGTATTCTAGTGTTCTTGAGGACCTTAACATCCCGGTCTGTGACCTCTACTGGTTCCTCGACGAATCGTAACTGCTCGTCGATAGTGAGTTCCTTCAGAGGAACTATGTGGGTCTCATCTGACAGACACTTCTTCAGATTCGACACGTGGAAAACGTTGTGAACTGCACTGAGTTCTGCTGGTAAGTTCAGTTTGTAGGCCACCTGGCCTATTTTCTCGATGATTTCAAAAGGTCCGACGTATCGTGGGTTAAGTTTGCCCCGTTTGCCAAAACGAACCACACCCTTCCAGGGTGAACCTTTGAGTAGTACCCGCTCCCCAACCTGGAGCTCTAGTGGTTTCCTGCCCTTATCGGCGTAGACTTTCTGACTGTCATGAGCTGCCGCCATGCGTTGTCGTATTTGAGTAATTCGTTTGGTTGTGTCTACCACAAGTTCTGGACCAGTGATCTGACTATCCCCCACCTCTGCCCAACAAAGAGGTGACCGGCATTTACGCCCGTACAATGCCTCAAACGGAGCAGCTTTAATGCTGGTGTGGTAGCTGTTATTGTACGAGAATTCCACAAGTGGCAGATGCTTTTCCCAGCTGTTGCCAAAGTCGATTACACATGCACGGAGCATGTCTTCTAAGGTTTGAATAGTGCGCTCAGACTGCCCGTCCGTCTGAGGGTGATTCGCTGTGCTCATGTCTAACCGTGAGCCAAAAGATTTGTGCATTGCTTGCCACAGCTCTGAAGTAAAACGCGCATCTCAATCCGAGATAATAGAGGTGGGCACCCCGTGCCTCGAGACAACTTCCTTTAGGTATACGTCCGCTAGTGTGGAGAATTTATCCGTTTCCTTGATCGCCAAGAAGTGTGCAGACTTTGTGAGTCGATCCACGATCACCCAAATTGTATCGTTTCCGCGTTGAGATCTAGGCAGGCCAGTGACAAAATCCATGGAAATTTGCTCCCATTTCCATTGCGGTATCTCTGGTTGCTGGAGTAGGCCTGAGGGTTTCTGGTATTCCGTCTTGACTCTCGCACAAGTCAAACACTTGCTGACGTAAGTTGCTATGTGGGCCTTCATGCTAGGCCACCAATACGTAGTTTTGATATCGTGGTACATCTTATCCGAACCAGGATGTACCGAGTAACGAGATTTGTGTGCTTCATCCATCACAAGTTCTCGTAAGTTGCCATAGAGTGGGACCCAAATGCGTCCCGTTACGTAGTATGCACCGTCTTCCTTCTGTTCTAAGCGTTGCCTTGAGCTGCGTAGGGCTTCAGCCCTGACGTTTTCTGGTTTCAATGCCTCTATCTGAGCGTCTCGTATTTGAGAAGGAAGACTAGAATGTATAGTGAGCTGTAAAGCTCGTACGCGCTTAGGCGCAGTGTCCTTTCGACTAAGGGCATCAGCCACAACATTGGCTTTGCCAGGATGGTACTTGATTGCACATTCGTAATCGTTTAATAACTTGACCCATCGTCGTTGACGCATGTTTAGTTCCTTCTGTTTGAAGATGTGCTCGAGACTCCTGTGATCGGTGTAAATGGTGCACTTGGTGCCGTACAGGTAATGTCTCCATATCTTCAGTGCAAAACAACAGCTCCCAGCTCTAAATCGTGCGTAGTGTAGTTCTTCTCATGAACTTTAAGTTGGCGTGAGGCGTAGGCTATAACCTTATCCCGTTGCATCAGTACACAACCAAGACCCTGGATTGATGCGTCGCAGTAAACCACAAAGTCGTCTGTGCCCTCTGGCAATGAAAGGATAGGTGCACTGCAAAGTCTATCCTTTAAATGCTGAAACGCTAGGTCCTGTGCATTCCCCCATCGATTAACAACGCCTTTCTGCGTTAGTGAGGTGAGAGGCTGTGCAATCTTGGAAAAATCCTTAACGAACCTTCTGTAGTAACCTGCCAAACCCAAGAATTGGCGAATTTCCGTTGGTGTACGAGGCGCAGGCCAGTTCTTAATCGAGTCTACCTTGGATGGATCAACGTGAATCCCATCCTTGTTCACCACGTGGCCTAGGAAATGGACTTCACGAAGCCAGAAGTCGCATTTCGAGAACTTTGCGTACAGCTGTTCCGTTCGAAGGAGTTCCAAAATAAGTCGTAGATGTTGCTCGTGTTCCTCCTGACTCTTGGAATAGATCAGGATGTCGTCGATGAAGACTATAACGAACTTGTCCAGATAAGGCTTGCACACTCGATTCATCAAGTCCATGAAAATCGCAGGTGCGTTTGTCATCCCAAAAGGCATGACCAAAAACTCATAGTGTCCATAACGGGTTCTAAAAGCTGTTTTGGAGACGTCCTCTTCTCGGACTCTCAGCTGGTGATATCCCGACCTTAAATCAATCTTTGAATAGTAGCTCGACCCTTGCAGCTGGTCGAACAAGTCGTCAATACGTGGAAGAGGATAACGATTCTTCACCGTCACCTTGTTGAGTTCACGGTAGTCGATGCACATTCTGAAGGTACCGTCTTTCTTCTTCACAAATAGAACTGGAGCTCCCCAGGGCGATGAGCTAGGACGAATAAAACCCTTATCCAAGAGTTCTTGCAGTTGCGTAGAGAGTTCTTCCAACTCTGATGGAGCTAAACGATAAGGTGCACGAGCTATGGGCGCAGCTCCAGGAGCTAGTTCAATCTGAAACTCGACCTGGCGATGAGGCGAAAGACCAGGTAATTCCTCAGGAAATACCTCAGGATAGTCGCGTACAATTGGAAAATCTTCTAGCTTCTTCTCTTCCTTCGAGGTGTCAGTAACGAGCGCCAAAATGGCAGTGTGGCCCTTTCGCAAGCACTTCTGGGCCTTAAGGAGGGAGATGATGTTCTCAACAGCACTCCTCTTGTCGCCCCGAATCATGAGAGGTTCATTACCGGAACTAGGAATACGAACAATCTTCTCGTTGCAAAGGATCTCTGCTCGGTGTTGGGATAACCAATCCATCCCAATGACAACGTCGAAACTACCCAAGACGATAGGAATGAGGTCGATAGAGAAGGTCTGGTTAGCAAGAACGAGTCTACAACCCTTGACTACGTGTGTAGCCTCTAAACTCTTACCATTTGCTAGCTCTACAGTGTGCTTGTTGTTCAAAGGTGTTGGAATACGCTTAAGCATTTGACTAACTTTTAGTGACATGTAGCTAGTATCGGCACCCGAATCAAATAAAACTGTAACATAAAACTCGTCGAGAAGGAACTTACCCGCCACAACATTGGGGTCATTCCTTGCTTCACCTTGGCCAATCACGAACGCCCGCCCCCTGGCTCCATTGTTGTTGTTGTTCCCATTGTTACCATTCCCCTGATTGTTGTTATTGTTGTTGTTGTTGTTGTTCTGGTTCCTGTTCAGTTGGGGGAAATCCCTCTTGAAATGGCCTTCAGCTCCACACTGAAAGCACCCTTTGTTATCACCTTGCTGCTGCTGCTGGCGTTGGTTCTGTTGAGCTTGCTGACGATTCTGATTGGCGGGATATAAGCTCCTGCAATCCTTTGCAGCGTGACCTGGCTTGTTGCACCGATGACAGTTACCCCTGGTGCATGGCCCGCTGTGGTGTAGGCTGCAACGATTGCATTTGGGGTGATTCCCTTTGTACCCACCATGACTTTGACCACCAGATGATTGCTGACTAGGGCTCTTGTAGTCTTCAGTCTTTCTCTGCTGAGACTGAGACTGAACAGAAGTCGAACCCTTACTTGAAGTTCCATCCCATTTCCATTTGTTGTCACTAAGAGCACCTGAAGTAGTTGCAGCACCTATGCGCTTTGGTAACCTGTTTTGCTCCACCGCCTGATCCGTGAGACGGTGAGCCAATTGAACAACTTGCTGGATGGTGGCGAGGTTAGCTGAAGTCACATGACTTTGGATTTCTGGCACTAAGCCCTTGAGAAAGAGTTCAATTCGCTTAATTGGAGGGTCCATCATAGTAGGACACAATAGTGCAAGCTCATTTGATCTCTTGGTATACGCCTCAATTTCTGACCCCGTCATCTTGAGGTTGAAGAACTCGAATTCCAGCTTATGAATGTCATCTCGACTGCAGTATTCCTCCTTGATCATCTCTTTAAAATTTTCCCATGGGGTGGCGTTGGCAGCAACCAACCCCAGCATTTGAACCTGAGCGTTCCACCACGTGAGCGCCAATCCCTCTAGAGTACCGGTAGCATACTTCACCCTGCGCGCCTCAGGGCATTCACACATTTCGAAAACTGACTCGAGCTTCTCAAACCAATGGAGGAGACCTACGGCTCCTTCAGTGCCGCTAAAAGTAGTTGGTCGGCAGTCCATAAAAGTTTTAAAGGTGCACACAGGTGGCTGAGCATGTTGACCTATTGTGGGTGAAAGAAAAGACAGAGTTTAACACAAAGGTTGGTTCACGAGGGTAGGATCTAAAGATCCTGGAATGAGTTTGGATTGCAGGATATACCTCCTGCGTGTGCAGCTGCAAGTGCCGCAGCAACTTGTTCGTTAATCAGAGCCGTCAACTGGGCTTGTGTCATGTTAATGCGTCCAGACATGATCTTCATATCAAGGGAAACATGGGTGAGAGAGGTTCGTGAAAGTGCAATGACAGAAGGGAGTAAGCACACACGTGTTCAAGCAACAGTAGTTATACTAGCCAAGCATACCATGAGCAATGTACTTTGTAACTAACAAGTAGGCAATATATACATAGATCATATCACCTAGAATGTCGAGCCTTGCATGTGGAGTGAAGCGTCGTTGTGGATCGTAGAGCACTGTACAGGTTATAGTCTGATTTTAATAAAACTTTTTCCCTTTATTAAAACCAAGTTCTCTATAACCAATGGCTCTGATACCAATCTGTCACACCCCCAAAATCCACCTGCGGAATACCACCGCTTGGAGGCGTGACTGACCAGGATCCAGCCACCAATCATATAGAACACACAAGTTAATAATTATAAAAGTTTAACCAATACCATTGGTGTCCAAACAAAACATAGTTAAGTTGCAAAGCGGAAGCATAATGTTCAAAACCAAAACATAAGTTCAAACGTTTCAAAGTTTAACATGGCACACCGCTGTCCATGTCCCACAACGACTCTCCCCCATGCAAGCTCCAGCTAAGTACCTATTGACCTGCAAAGCATGTAGTAACGAGTCAACAACAAGTTGAGTGAGTTCACAGTTGGGTGTTCGTTTTAAGTTGTTTCGAAAACAGTTTCCTTTATCTGGCATCCTGCCGTGGGGGTTACCCCATAGTTGAAAATGTGACTTGTTTATTCCCGGTTACTCTGGCAATCCAGCCGTGGGGGCTACCCCTTGTTAGTTATCTGGCATTTCGGCCGTGGGGGCTACCCCATGTATACACTAGACTCGTTACCATATCGACTACTGACGTTAGTCATGTTTATGTGCCCTTAGCGTCGGTGTCTATCATCACCGACGTGCCATAGTCCATTAGTTCACGCCCGTCCTCTGCGGCACGGTGTGAGGTTTGTCAAACCTAAATAGCGCTATCTAACTAATGACCCGCTCGCCATTGGCCCGGCGATTAAGTCGATATAAAAAGGAGGGACTTCGTGATAGAGTTTTGGTCTAGTACGAGTTATCTGTCCATGAGGACGAGGAATTATATTCATGAACCAATGCTGTCCTACCCAAGAAAGGACGAGGAACCCATGTTCCTTAACCCCATTCCCAACCCCTGGGAATCCCATGCTTTGTAGAGGGTGTGAACTCACCTTGGTTTGCTCGGCAGATAAACGAAGGGTCAAATCAAGCTAATTATGGTCAACCACGTCCTAGTATGGTTATCGCACAAGTCAGGTACAAACCAAGTAACGCACATACATTTCTACATGTATACTAGCACGTTGCAAGCAAGTGTTTCTCATGGCAGTCCAAATCAGTGCACAACATACACAATTAACAATACACAGAAAGTCCATATATTCAGCCCACTCACTTAGGCCCGTAACCATGCAGGTCCAACAGAACATACATAATCAAGTGGTCTCGAGTCGAGACTATAGATCTCGAGTCGAGACTGTGCGGTCTCGAGTTATAACTACGAGTTCTCGAGTCACAAACTGTGGAGGTCTCGAGTCATGCACGTATTGGTCTCGAGTCGCAACCGGACTCGCAACCGTGGTCTCGAGTTATGCTGCTTGTGCTGGCATTGTGTGGTCTCGAGTCGAGACTAGGGAGTTCTCGACTCGTGACCTGTGTCGCAATCTGCGGTCTCGAGTTGTCATGTGGTGATCTCGAGTCGCAACCGGAGGTCTCGGTTGGCATACCTGCTGGTTGCCAGCATGTGTACTAACCAATAGGATTTCGATTTCATGCAACAGTGTGTACTATCCATACAAACATGTTTTCTTGTCTAAAACGTAATTAAAATGGATCAAACAAGCATTTTCAAATGTTCATAACATGTTCATATCATATTCAAATATTCATAATAACATTCAAACTTGTTCATCATGTTAGGGTTTTTCATATTTTGAAATATGATAAATCAAACCGTCTTATCCTATCATATATTCTAATCATGCACATCATCTAACCCACATATGCAACATCCGATTTCATGAGTAATAAACCTCCTAAACATAATCAAGCCATTCGGATTCAACCATATAGAGCCGATTGCAAATCATTCATGATCCATCACATATTATCTATACTAAGCCGATATTTCATCATCATATAACAACAATCTTAACACCGGTTATTCAAGGAGGATATATATTCATCATGTATAAAACTTAATAAGCAAACATATTATCAAACAACTTCATCATACATCATCATCAACCGAAATATCACACATCATCATCGACCGAAATACAATACATAGCATGAATCACTAACCGGTTAGGTTCTCTAAGTGTGAGGGTATGAAGAGTCGGTGAGTGAACTTCCGTATGATGATCCCAAGCTCGATCCAAGAGTCCTAGTGTTGCCGGTTTGAATCCGAGAATGAGGGAAGAAGGTTTGTGCTTCTAGGGTTTTAGTGAGAGAATGTAGGAGTGTGTGTGTAGATTGCCCAAAGAATGGCAAGGTTGGCTATCCACCAAGGTTATATACTTGTTCTAAATTGGTGCACCCTAGTGGGCTTTCGGGTAGACTAAGGGGGTGCATGGCCCAACCGGCCCAACTGTTGCACTATTCACTCGAGACCGCATGGTCTCGAGTCGGGTCCTTGTGTCTCGGGTCATATAAACACACGCATACATACAAGCACAACACATAATCACATAAATTCACTTATATCATTCATTAAACCAACAAGTCAATTAGTCACATAACGTTCAAACATGTTACATCAAGATACAACGAAGGGTTCTAAATATCGAGTTGTCACAGAACTGAAAGAGCTTTTGAAGAAAGAGTACTGCCCTCCCCACGAAATCCAGAAGCTAGAAAACGAATTTTGGAAAATCAAGCAAACCAAAGGTGACAATGCTGGCTACACCGCAAGGTTCAAACAGCTTAGCGTAATCTGCCCAGGTCAAGTCAACACTTCAGAAAAGGCCATCGCGAAGTACATTCGTGGCTTGCCCGAGTGTGTGGGTGATTTTGTCGAAGCTGCAAGGCCAGCTACCATCGAAGAAACCTACCGCTTAGCCGCAGAAATCAACAACAAACGAATCATGGAAGAGTTTTCCTCCAAGAATCCTGTCAAGCAAGTTTATCAAGCGATCGACATTAATCCTTCAGAGGATCCTAGCAACGAGTCTTCTGACGAATCTACTGACGATCCTTCGGACGAATCTGCTAACGATTCATTTGACGAATCTACCGACGATTCTTCTGATGACTCTGCCGACGGTTCTTCCAACGACTCGGTCAAGGGTTCTGCAAGTGAGTCCTCTGACGAATCCTCCAACGACGACACCTCATCGCAAGACACCGACAAACCCAGCCGCAAACGAAAGATTTCAAGCCCGAGCTCATCAACAACCGAACTGCTGCAACCGAAACCTCTTCGAACAGTTCCGGTATTTCCAAAACAAGCTTACACTGGAGCTCATCCCCAGTGTTACTCATGCACCTATCATGATCCAGTTGGGGCTGACTGTCGCTATTGCAGTAACTGCAACCGTTACGGTCACTTCACCCGCAACTGCCGCATCGAACCGTGAACTTGAGTACAACAACAACAGCTCCAGCAAAAGTCTTCAGCATCAGACATCTAGCAAGCGTAGGATAAAGTTGTAATGATATGATTTTCGACGTTAATTTCTAAGTTTTGAACCTACTCTATTACTCGATGTTGCCACTATGCATAACATTGACTCTCGTTTTCGTTTTCCCTATCATACTCTAGTCGACGCACTTAGACTAGATTCACACACATACTATATACTACATCACGAAATAATGTGTTTTACCCTCACTACACTCTTAGAACGAGGTACGATAAACGTGCAAGGAACGACTAATCGCGGGTGCACACAGGATTATTTGGGTCAGTGCACGGAGATCGTAGTAAATTCTAAAGGTGCCATAAGCGTTTCGACGAAGTATGACACCAAACCACGGGATCTAAGTAGTAGGGGTCAAGCAAGGTGTGCTTTATCATACTACCAAAGTTCCGTGAAGATAGTGCCACGTGGAGTCGAACGTTATTAGACCTATTATACTATTGTGATTATTTTCAACACACTACACTCAATCGCAAGGCGTAACAACTGAAATCGCATCATCGCAAGACTTGTCGTAAGTCTGAAAACGCAATGCAATCGCCTCATCGATGGACTCTGGAGAGTCTACCTCGCGGGACAATTGCATCAACGCAAGACTGGTCGTAAGTCTATAGCAACCAATCTCATTAAGCACATTAACGCTCACGATGTTGTCGGAGTGAGGACCTATTCTACCCTCCTCGATAACTGGGATGCGTCGCAACGTAACGTAAAGCTTATTCAAAACAAAACTCGGCTAATCGTAATCGCTTATCATGTGTATCTCGCAACCTCTATCGCTTATAATGTGAATCTATATCGTTTGCTGTGTATCAATCTATCGCTATACCGTTAGCTGTGATATTCATGTTAAGTTAGCACGCATGACCTCGCTTCACGAGATGAAGCTCATATGGTTAAAGCAAGGTGTTTTAGTCATATCAGCGACCTTTCGTGGAAAAAAGGCCATGTGGGGGTCTGATGTTAGCTAAATTATGAGGTGTTAATCAATCAAATCGAACCGCATAAATCGCGTATACCTCCATCGCTTGCAACGCAACAATTACCGCTTATCGTAATCGTTTACCACCGCCGTCATTACTGGTGTTGTTCTATTCACTTAATCCTCTAATCGCTTATCGCTTATCGTGTATAGTCTACCGCTTATTCGCGTATCGCGTACCGCTTATCGCTCGCTTGGTGTTCATTGCAGTCTGTGTGGCATTAGTACACATGACACCGCTTCACGAGGCGAAACTAACCTGGTTAAACGTGGTGTTTCACCATGTTAGCAAACTCTCATGAAAACGTGTCATGTGGGTTCAAAGTGGAACCTAATCGAAAACGCGCTATTCGCTTATCGCTTATCGCTCGACGCCTACCCAGACACGACACATAAATGTTTTGTGTCATTAGGCTACCCGCGCATGCTGCTGCAGCTACATTCGCAATCCAACTCGCCGGTTCAACCTATTCGATTCTACACTATACTCGGTCCGACTTCCTATCGACTGGGCCGAGTAAGCGCAAATTCTATCCGTGTCATATCGGCACACCTGACACCGCCTCACGAAACGGAAGTAATATGAACAAAACATGGTGGATACGCCGCAGGTACTTCCTATATATAAGTGTTTTAAACATATTAACCAACTTTCGTGGGGAAGTGCCAAGTGGGGCTCGGTGATTGACTACCTTCTGTACTATTAAAACTTATTTTTATATAAAATTTTGATTTAAAAAAAAACCGGTGGACAAGTGAAATTCTCTCACGACGGGGAGATAACATCGAATCAGCTTAACTCCATGTCCAAGAAGAATTTCATAAGTCCAGTTTTCCTTAAAAGCTTTTACAACATCAAACAAAAAAATCCTTCTTAAGACATTGGTTCGACGTCGAGTTCGGCTTGAACCCATGCCATAGGAGAGTTTTCGTAACCTCAGTTTTCATCTTCAAATTCCTTTAGGATGTTTAAAACCTAAACTTCCTTGCAACATTGGTTAACATCGACTCAGTTGACCTTATAATTTTCAAGATTTCCATCCTAAATTCCTTTTAAATATCTAAAATGAACGTTTCTTGTTACGCTGGTTAACGATCGACTCAGTTATTTCCACATCATGAGAAACCCTTCAAGTTCTTTAAAATTGCAGTCGTATTGAACTAACGAATTCTCCGCGACACGAGGTACTTTGGAACGCCAACTCGTGGGATATTACTTTTGTCTTTACGTCGCCTTCTCGCTATCGCAGTCGATCTCACTTATTCGAAGCACTCTCGTTCGTCAACTCGCGGTCAAATCACTCGCTGTATCGCTACTCATACAAAATCAACTCTCAGAAGTCTACCTATTGGATTAATTTTGGGACGAAATTTCCTAAAGTAGGGGAGACTGTAACAACCCGCACTTTCATGCGTTGTTACTACTCGATATACTCGTTACGCCTAGCACCAGAGATTGAGATCATAATGTAACTATAATCGCATACATCGCTATTCGAAGGATAATCGCATATTTTCGTAATATATTATAGCTACATCGCATCACAAACACTAACACTCGCGACGACATTGAGTGAGGACCTATTCTACCCTCCTCGGTGGCCGTGATGTGTCGAAACGTAAACAAATTAACGCTAACAAAGACTCTCGGGTGAGTGCTATAGCTCCAGTCGTCGTGACGATGATGACAATACGAGTGAACGGTACCCCGTCAGTCAGTGTGGCACAGCACACCAAAACGTTCACGATGACGTCGAGAAAGGACCTATACTACCCTCCTTGATGGCCGTGAAACGTCACTAATAATCGCGCACTCGAAACGAAAACCGATTGTTATAACGAAACGTGGAATACGAATACGTATATACGACCCGTTTGTGATTAATTATAATAATTAAATAAATAATAAATAAATATGAATGAAAATGTGTGCTCAAAATCATCGTAACGCGCAACGATCCAAATGCTAAGACACGAACATATCCAACCAATCGGATGAGACATGTCCAACCGATCGGACAAGACATGCCAACCGATCGGACAAGACATGCCAACCGATCGGACAGACATGTCAGCCGATCGGACAGCATGCCAACCGATCGGACAGACATGTCAGTCGATCGGACGAGCATGCTAACCGATCGAACGGGCCGACCGACCGAACGGGCCAACCGATCCAGCATACCTTTTCACCTCTTTTCCCCTCCTTTGCCTATAAATACCCCTCAGTCACATCAAGAACACTTGATGTGACTGTTCTCGTGCGACCAAACGTTCCAACCCACTTTTCTCTCGATTTCTCGCGATTCTTGTAAGTTTTCAACTCAAATCTTGTACTTCCTTGATCTATAACTAATTCCACACCCTTCTACCTTTTAAATCTACACTTTTAACCGTGAAATCTCTGGATTTTGGGCATTCTAGGGTGATGTCACCATGAAGTTCTTATGAACTTTAAGGGTGATGTCATCCCATGCAAGAACGACTCAGATCTGAGTGATTTCCATACGTTTTTACATAAATCAAGTCTAAATCTATGTTTCCTAATCAAGAAGTGGTGGGATTCCTAAGAATTTGAGGTGTCTTGAAGATGATGTCATGCTAAGTTCACAAGAACTTCAAAGTGTGACCTCATTCTTACCAAAAACAGCTCGGATCTAAGTAATTTCACCTGTTTTATTATAAATCTCACCAAAATCTAAGTTACATAGCCATAGTGTGTGTGATTTCGGGTTAAACTCGAGAAAAGCCATCAAGAACGGCCAGATCTGATGGAACGGGGTGGTTCCCGGCCGTTAGAAGGGTCGGACTTGATGGAATTTCAGTTGTTGAGCATGAAGGAACACCGTCGTGATCAAAACCATCGAAAAATCTTGAAATCCTTGTCGAAAATAGCTGGACAGGCTAGTCGATCGAACAGGCTATCCGATCGAACAGGCTATCCGATCGAACAGCCCATCCGATCGAATAGATCGAACAGGCTATCCGATCGAACAGCCCATCCGATCGAACAGCCCATCCGATCGGGCCAGCCCTCAATCTAATTTTCATTCGTTTTCGCGCATTCCGTTATTATTTAACGCACCACCAAACACTCAGGTGAACAGTCTATCACCAGGTTATTCTCGAACATAATCCCGCCAATCCAAACAAATACGCACTGTGAGTATACTTGACCCCTTTTAATCGCATTTTGGGTGTAACATACGTTTCTAACAAATCGAACTCATTAAACGAATTATTCAATCAATCGAATTATCACTTGCGAATAACTGTTATGCATGGATACACGTGATGCTAGTTGCATATGTGCTAGGGTTTATACTCGCGACGTCCCACCATGACTAGTATAGTACTATTCCGCCCGACGGGGTCTAGTTTGCCATCGCATATTCGAGCATCGAGGACTTAGTTGGTAGTATCAGCTTTGTGAGTACATATGTCGTGTGTTACGTTTATGCATATGGAAATTCGCTACACTTTTTTTATTTATTACACTATACATATCAAACCTGTATACTCGCCAATACTTTTGTATTGACAAATATTTTAACGTATGTTGCAGGATAGATCGCAGGCTATATCGAATCCAGCTAGGAAGTCTAGAAACTCAACTAAAATCTAGGTTGTCGGATTTGTATTGTTCGAGAGGACAAGAAATCTGTGATAACTTATGTGATTGTATTATTTGTTAGTATGGGATAACGAATGTATTAAATATTATCGCAATATAGTTGTTATGGATTCTCTTGAGCAATCTGATTCGCCTAGTGCCGCGCCCCGATGATTCCGCCATCGGTTGGGGTGTGTCGGCTTGATTTTGATGTTAAAACTTGGTTAAAAAGTTAATCACAAACTTGATAAAAGATGTATAAAAATCTTGCCTGCAAGGGGCTTGTTAAAATGCCTAAGTGAATATTGATACTTTGAAAATATGAAAGAAACGCGTAATTGGCAAATTTGACAAATTACGTGTGATATGTGATAATACAAGTTCTAAACAAGATGTTGATTGAACTCTATAATCAAAGCGGATGAATCTTCAAGCGGTCAAGTTGGAACGGACGCGTGCTTGAAGGATAAGCTTTAAGGTACGTAACTTGTTGTTTTTGTTACATTTTATAGACAAGTTTAGTTGTTGATATATGTGTTGCATAGACATAGTCAAGATAGATGCGTTTGGTATGTCATGAAATGATGAAATTCACTAGACAAATCAAACGGGTCAAAATAGATTAGTTAGCCAAATGACGGTTTTAAGTGACTTGAATGTCATACAACAAACCGGTAAATTGGATGCGTAAGCCGAGTATCGGATATGCTAAAGATTGAAAAGATGAACCTTAGATTTGCGTCAAAACTTAGAGAACTAGATTTCTTGTATTATAGATGGAAAACATATGCTTGAATCAAAGATATCAAGCGGACGTAAACGTGTACGCAAACCATGTAATGGGAGCGTAATACGCTAGTTTTAATAAGCCCGGAAGTGGGTAAAACGGCAAAGGAATTGTCCTAGCCATAAGTTACTAAAAAGGGTGTCAAACCTAGCGGGTTGAATAATTCCATAAGGGATTTATGAAATACTTATAAAAAGATATTATAAGTATGGCTTACAAACCAATACTTAGTAAACCCGATGTGTTAAATACATAGGTGTATGTGTTATGGTCGTATAGAAATGAAATTCGTGTAAATCGGATAGGTACATTGAAAGTTATGCATGGTTTATGTTACAACATGAGAAAATAGCATAGCTGGGCAAGATGAAGCTCTAGAAAAGAAACATTCTGTCGAAATGGGGTTGTCGCGTCACGCGACGGGAGAAGGGAACCACCGTCGTGCTACGCCACGGCCGTCGCGGCACGCAACGTGTCAAGTAAATCCCGTCGCGGCACGCGACGCGACTGGTATAAAAGCTGGCAAATTGTTTGTTTTTGTTATTTGGCTTAGAGAACTTGTTAAATTATGTTATAAAACTATCATATCTAATGTTTATGGTGGTTTTGAATATAGGTGAATGTTATAAGGCTTTCGGATGAAGATCAAGCGACGTACAAGAACAGAACACATGTTAAATGAAGCTTCCATGTTGATCTTGTTTAGTTTGATGGTTTGAATTATGTAAACACTTAATAACCGTGTTTTTGAATGAACATTGTGATGTTAATGTTTTTTTAAAACGGCATATTTGTCGTAAAATGCTTACTTATATGAAGAAGTGTTTATAAAACTAGTATGGGTCTTACAACATGTTTGCTTAAATCCCAATCCTATATGATAAGCATCCATTTAGAAAGAGATCAACGAATTTTATACATGATTGTTGTTAATGTTTTTCTAAAGAAAGAAAATGAATGATCTATCCAAGTGCCATAATGAAACATTAAATCATCGACATAGTATCAATTGTAGCCACACAGAAGAAACTATATGTAATGTAATTGAAATATGCAACAAGTTTGTTCAAACGTAAAACATTACATATTGTAATTAATAGTACAATGTATCATCTATGATACCCGACGTCGGTTGGGTCCAATTCAAACAAACAACGATGGCGGTGGTGGTTGTCAACGGTTGGCGTTGGTCATTACTTCGTAACAGGGACATTTTTTCAAGATGGGACAAAAATTTAGTGAGTGAGTGTGTTCCAAAATGAAGAACAGAAAGGTCTGTTGGTTTGCAATTTGTGTGCTTGATCTTTGTGTAAAAGGAGGTTTATATAGTTCTAGATTCCGTCGGTTTCAAACAACACAATGGCTTTGGTGTAGTTAGTTCAGTTTTAGTTTTATTAGGTTTAAGAACTTTGAACGGTTTCATAAACCTCATTATCATGTGTCTTGATTATCATTTACTTGCTCTTGATTGAGTGCTTTAGTGGTGACAAGTTTCGAAACGATTTCGGTAATGAAGAAAAAAGAATTTTTCAATTAACCCCCTTATGATTTCTCAAATGAGTCTCCTTAAAAATTTGTGAATAAAGAGTAAGGGGTATAAATGGAAGAACATGGCAAAAGTATGTGAGTTTGATGTAGATTTGTTCTTGACCTTTGGTATGCCATCTTAAAAATTCGTGGAAATTACCATAAGGGTAGAAAACCTAGTTTCTTTAATAAGGTAGTATAGATATAGATATAGATATAGATTTAGTTTTTGGGGCATTTAGTTTGATACTGTTCATTTAGATGGTGTCAGGTTTTTTATCTATCATTTTGTGATGGTACGTTTGTTGGAAATTTGGTGAAAATGATATATAAGTGGGAACTCTCATTTCCTGTTTTTTCATGGAAGCACACACCAGTGTAGCCGCAAAGAGCACCCTAACTCGCACTAACACTCTCACGCGTGCGACGTACACGATGTGCGGGCGATGGACGCAATGTGGCGCACTTTGCACTTACCACGTGCGCGTGGATCAGATGGCGGGTCAGCCTAGCGGATACCACTTGAAAGCCGCTTTTGTTTTTTTGCCACGAGTGTGTGGATCAGATGGCGCATGACCAGGCAACACCCTGGTCTGCATGGCGGCTTCCAGAGGGTGCAAAGGTGGCGCGCGTTGTAACATCACCGATAAAACGGATCTAAAAATAACGACTCGAGTTGTAAAACCGGATCCATTGGAATTTAATAAAAATGGGAAAATTTATAATTTTTTAATATTATTTCTGTTATTTTTATTATTTAATATTGATTTCGTATCGCGTTTTATTTAAAGCGGGCTAAAAACGTTAATTATATAAGTAATACAGTTAAATCAGTTAGTTTTTATAAAGGAATCACTTAACTAGGTTGGTTGTATAAGTTAAAGCAGGTTATAAGGTTAAGGGATTGAAAATGCCAACTGTTGAAAGTCGGTTAATAGGAAATGGGAAAAAATAGGGAAGAAACGTTGGGGACGAAACTTGAACCCGGAACCCCCTTGTTCAAGGAATAACTCAGGCACCACTAGACCATGGTGGTGTAACAATGTCACACCCCAACCGATGGCGGAAACATCGGGATGAGACGAAGTGTGTAGATTGTAAGAGACTTTATAACACTATGTGACAATATTAATTTAATTCAAATTTCATTTCAAAACTAATTGTCATACAAGGTTCAAATAAAATAACAACATTGTTTCATAATAAAACATAACAACAAAAATAGATGATTTAATCTAGGTGTGTATCTAGTCCACCCTAAATCTTGTTTCATCTTGCAATATCACTTCATCAATTAACCTGCAACATGTATTAAAATAGAGTTCAATGCAAAACCAAAGGCGAGTATACAAGTTTTGTTACATAGCATAAATAGAATAAAAAGTGCTCATATCCAACATGATTCATAATATGTGAGTACTAGTATGCAAATATGGCGTACAATATGTTCAAACCCGAGAATACAACGCATTAAAAGAGCCTAATCCCAAGAGTTTAGCGGGTGGTAACATGTTTAACTTAACAATACCCAAAAGAATAGCGGGCGGGGCGTTAATCCTATAGCGCTATAATTGTTAAGGGAGGCTAGCAAAGTTAATGAACATATATCGACCAAGTAGTTTACATAGCATACGAGAATAACAAGTACCACACATAGTTTCATGTTAAGCATGGATATAGTATGTTAAAAAAACAGTTTGAGTGTCATTTTGTATAATATACATGTTGCATCCCAAAATGATAAAAGGGAAAAGGGATCGAGTATACTCACGGTGTTTGCAAGCTTTCCTACTTGATGTTCCGTGAGTGTTAGTTGTTTTAGATTGGAGCACCTTGTCCTCCTACACAAGGAACATAGGTGTGTGAGTTGGGGATAACGGTAGAGTATAGATTCGGAGTTTAAAAAAAATGCAAGAACATAAACATAGAAAAATATCCATCCATTACATATGATGTTTTAGATGGTATACTTACTAACTTGATAATGACCACTTATTCATCACCAAGGGTTCGGTTTGTTTGTATATTACATAA
The DNA here is from genome assembly GCA_030545235.1 of Helianthus tuberosus. Lineage (NCBI taxonomy): Eukaryota > Viridiplantae > Streptophyta > Magnoliopsida > Asterales > Asteraceae > Helianthus > Helianthus tuberosus. The sequence goes on along the minus strand of CM060371.1, from coordinate 38,731,408 downwards.
GTATTACATAGGTTATAGTAGCTCATATATGTCAAGCATGAGGTAGAAGACTAAGGTCTTCATTTAGGCACCTCAAAGTGTCATAGAATTCATACATGAGGTAGGAAGGACAAGCTCCCATTTAGGTACCTCTTTTGTTCACCACTACACTTGATGTAAAAACAATCAAGGAGGGTCTTGAACTTACATAAGAAATGAAAGGAAACAACTATTCTATGAGAAAAATATCAAGAAGAGAGTGGATGTTTATGATAGATAGCCCAAGCTAGTCTAACCATCACACTTTTACCAAGCTTCAAGCTTGAACACTTCTTGTGGGTAAATCCCTAATTAAAACAGAAAGTTTATGAGGTTAAATCCTCTGATTTTAAGTGTCTCAACCTTGTTTTTAAGCCCAACCAATCATTCATTTGATTGTGAGCATTAGGACATAGGTTTGAGATGAGAAAGCTCAAGTTTGATGAAGTTTATCAAAGTATTTGTTTAAAACAGAAAATTTCTTGCACTTGTAACCATTTTATGATGATGTTCCATCCTTGGTTTTCCAGGGAAAACCTATGGAAACACTCCTAGGGTTGTTACAAGTGCTAAGAAGCAAGAAAGATTGGGAAAGATGGAAGATAAGTGAGGTTAAACTCACTTTTACAACTTGGAATGATTCTGACTTTTGCTACTGTTTTGCACCAGAATTTTGAGTGTTTAGAGAGTGTATTAGAGAGTTTGTAAAGTGATTCAAGTGTGGGATTGAGTTGGGTTTTATAGAGGGTGTTTAGGTGAGGTTTGGTGGCTATTTAATGGAGAAAACACACCAAAGAAACACAAAATGGACCAATCCTTGAGCTTAAAACACATTCTGCCGGATTAAGGTGCTAGCGTAGCGCGAGCATCAAGGCCCTTACCCGCGGCGCTACGCAACGGGGTACACTGTTCGAAATCAAGTTTTAAAAATGCCATTTTGGCCCTTTTAGTTTATAGTTGAGTGTTTTTGAGAGTTTTAGGGGCTGTTCTTGTCTTATAAGTGTAGTTTAAGGGCAAGACAAGCATGAGTATCATAAACCAAGTATAATTGAGCGTATAAATGTCGTAACTGAGTATCGTTTACGGTCAAAACACGTTTTATGTGTGACACCCCAGGAAAACCAGGAAAACCATACAACTTAAGTAGCTTCCTCAGTGAGTGCCTACCAAATTTCGGGACGAAATTTCTTTCAACTTGGGGATGATGTGACAACTCGAAATTTAGAACCTTTCGTTGTATGCTTAAACGTGTGGCTAGATAACTTATGTGATTAATGACAAATGAACCTTTATGTGATTATGTGTTATTTGTGTGAGCTTGTATGTATGTGATACATGTATATATGAACCGAGACACAAGAACCCGACTCGAGACCATGTGGTCTCGAGTGAACGATGCAACATTGGGCCGGTTGGGCCACACACCCACACTTAGCCTATCCGAGAGCCCACTAGGGTGTATTACTAGGAGCGGATATATAAACTTGATAGTTAGACATGTTGCCATTTTGATAACACTCATACTCTCCTCTACACACACACTCTTCATCCTCTCACTAAAACCCTAAGCCACAACACCCTTCTCCTTCTTCTCGGATCAAACCAACCGACCTCAAAAGGATTTCTCGGATTTGCTTGTTCACACCAAACAAAGCTTCATCTTTCACCACCTCACAACCGGTTAGTGTTTATGATGTTTGTTAGTGTTTATGATGTTTGTTAGTGTTTATGATGCTTGTTAGTGTTTATGATGTTTGTTGGTTAGTGTTTATGATGTTTGATGTTATGGATGACATGATTGAACTAGAACCGTTTGTACAATGATGATGTGCTTGTGAATCGTGTGTATGATGTTGATAATCGGAACATGCTTTGAGTTCGGATATGTGGCATAATGAACTCATGATGTTTTGTGTTTAAATGTAGTCTAAAACACTAGTTGTTGATGTTCATATAAATCGGATTGTGTACTCTTGTGTTAAGAACCGAAAGCTTGCTATTAGGGTGATTTGTTGATAAGTTGTTCATGATTCTTGTTAGACCTAGGTTCATAGGAATAAAGATGAACTACTTGAATATTGAAGAACAAGATGAACATGATGAACACATGAAGAACTTGTTGAATATCATATGAACATGTTGAATATTTGAAATCTGATATGTTTGATCCATTTTTAGTAATTTGCTAGACAAGAAACATGTTTAAGGAATTTGGTTGGATAGTACAAACTGTTACATGAAATCAGAATGTTAGTGGGTAGTACACTGTACCGAATCAGCTCCTGTCCAACCGAAACCATCAGTTGCGACTCGAAACCAAGCACAACGAGTCGAGATCCCCGATTGCGACACCGGTTGCGAGTCGCAAACACCTGGTTGCGACTCGAAACCACACATGATCAGCACACCAACTTTGTGACTCGAAACCATTGTTGCGAGTCCGGTTGCGACTCGTAACCAAGACAGCATGACCCGAAACCATGGTTGCGACTCCGGTTGCGAGTCGCAAACACCTAGTTGCGACTCGAGACTATACACGGATACACACTGTTTGGGCTTTCACCTTGTTTCGGACTTAATTGCTTGGGCCGGACTCTTGGGCCCAATGCACAGACCTTATATGTTACTGTTGAACGTGAATCTGCCATGATTAAACATGTATGCCATGAACGTTACTTGAGTACATTATGCTAGAAACATACGTGCACTACTTGAATACGAACCTGATGGTATGATACAACTATGGTAGGACGTGAGTAACCACAACATTGCTTGTTTGACTTTTCTGTGTTTCTACCGAGCAAACCAAGGTGAGTTCACACCCTCTACAAAGCATGGGATTCCCAGGGGTCGGGAATTGGGGTTAAGGAACTGGGTTCCTCGTCCTCCTTGGGTAGGACAGCAAAGGTTCAGGAATGTAATTCCTCGTCCTCACGGACAGATAACTCGTACTAGACCAAAACTCTATCACGAAGTCCCTCATTTTTTATATCGACTTAATCGCCGGGCCAATGGCGAGCGGGTCATTAGTTAGATAGCGCTATTTAGGTCTGACAAACCTCACACCGTGCCGCAGAGGACGGGCGTGAACTAATGGATCTGGGGCACGTCAATGATGATAGACATTGACAGTTTCAGGGCACATAAACATGACTACAGTCAGCAGTCGATATGGTAACGAGTCTAGTGTATACATGGGGTAGCCCCCACGGCCGAAATGCCAGATAACTAACACGGGGTAGCCCCCACGGCTGGATAGCCAGAGTAACCGGGAATAAACAAGTCACGTTTTTAACTATGGGGTAACCCCCACGGCAGGATGCCAGATAAAGGAAACTGTTTTCGAAACAACTTAAAACGAACACCCAACCGTGAACTCACTCAACTTGTTGTTGACTCGTTACTACATGCTTTGCAGGTCCTTAGGTTCTTAGCTGGAGCTTGCATGGAGGAGGATCGTTGTGGGACATGGACGACTGTGTGCCATGTTAAACTTTGAAACAATTAAACTTATGTTTTGATTTAAGACTTATGCTTCCGCTTGCAACTTAACTATGTTTTGTTTGAACACCAATTGTATTGGTTGGATTTTATAACTACTTATATGCTTGTTCAATATGATTGGTGGCTGGATCCTGGTCAGTCACGCCTCCAAGCGGTAGTACTCCGCAGGTGGATTTTGGGGGTGTGACAGATTGGTATCAGAGCCATTGGTTATAGAGAACTTGGTTTTAATAAAGGGGGAAAACGTTTTTGTTAAAACCAGACTATAACCTGTACAGTGCTCAACGGTCCACAACGATGCTTCACTCCACATGCAAGGCTCGACATTCTAGGTGATATGGTCTGTATATTACCTACTTGTTAGATACATGGTACATTGCTTATGGTATGCTTGGTTAGTATAACTACTGTTGCTTGAACACGTGCGTGCTTACTCTATCCTATCATCGCACTTTCGCGAACCCCACTCACTCACGTTCTTCTTGGTATGAAGATCATGTCTGGACGCGTTAACATGACACAAGCCCAGTTGACGGCTCTGATCAACGAACGAGTTGCCGCAGCACTTGCAGCTGCACACGCAGGAGGTATATCCTGCAGTCCGAACTCATTCTTGGATCTTTAGGATCCTACTCTCGTGAGCCAACCTTTGTGTTAAACTCTGTCTTTTCTTTCACCTACGATAGGTCAGCACGTTCAACCACCCGTGTGCACTTTTAAGACTTTCATGGACTGCCGACCAACCACTTTTAGCGGCACTGAGGGAGCAGTAGGTCTCCTACACTGGTTTGAGAAGCTAGAATCTGTGTTTGAAATGTGCGAATGCCCTGAGGCGCGCAGGGTGAAGTACGCTACTGGTACTCTCGAGGGTTTAGCCCTCACATGGTGGAACGCTCAAGTTCAGATGCTAGGGTTGGTTGCTGCCAACGCCACCCCATGGGAAACTTTTAAGGAAATGATCAAAGAGGAATACTGCAGTCGTGATGAGATTCACAAACTGGAAGTGGAGTTCTTCAACCTCAAGATGACGGGGTCGGAAATTGAAGCTTATGTGAAGAGGTCGAACGAACTGGCAATTCTGTGCCCTACTATGGTGGATCCTCCCATCAAACGCATCGAACTATTTCTTCAGGGCTTAGTGCCAGAAATCCAAAGTCATGTGACTTCAGCGAACCTCGCTACCTACCAGCAAACTGTTCAGTTGGCTCACCGTCTCACGGATCAGGCGGTGGAGCAGAACAAGTTACCAAAACGCATAGGTGCTGCAACTACATCTGGTACCTCTAGTGACAACAAACGGAAGTGGGATGGAACTTCGAGTAAGGGTTCGGCTTCTGTTCAGTCCCAGTCTCAGCAGAGAAAGACTGAGGACTACAAGAGCCCTAATCAGCAATCGTCTGGTGGCGGATACAAAGGAAATCACCCCAAATGCAATCGCTGCAGCCTGCACCACAGCGGACCATGCACCAGGGGCAACTGTCATCGGTGCAACAAGCCTGGTCACGCTGCAAAGGATTGTAGGAGTTTATACCCCGCCAACCAGAATCGTCAGCAAGCTCAACAGAACCAGCGCCAGCAACAGCAACAAGGTGATAACAAAGGGTGCTTTCAGTGTGGAGCTGAGGGCCACTTCAAGAGAGACTGTCCCCAACTGAACAGGAACCAGAACAACAACAACAATAACAACAATCAGGGGAATGGTAACAATGGGAACAACAACAACAATGGCGCCAGGGGGCGGATGTTTGTGATTGGCCAAGGTGAAGCAAGGAATGACCCCAATGTTGTGGCGGGTAAGTTCCTTCTCGACGACTTTTATGTTTCAGTTTTATTTGATTCGGGTGCCGATACTAGCTACGTGTCACTAGAAGTTAGTCGAATGCTTAAGCGTATTCCAACCCCTTTGAACAACAAGCACACCGTAGAGCTAGCAAATGGTAAAAGTTTAGAAGCCACACACGTAGTCAAGGGTTGTAAACTTATTCTCGCTGACCAAACCTTCTCTATCGACCTCATTCCTATTGTCTTGGGTAGTTTCGACGTTGTCATTGGGATGGATTGGTTATCCCAACACCGCGCAGAGATTCTTTGCAACGAGAAGGTTGTCCGTATTCCAGGTCCAGGTGGTGAACCTCTCATGATTCATGGCGACAAAAGGAGTGCTGTTGAGAACGTCATTTCTCTCCTTAAGGCCCAAAAGTGCTTGCGAAAGGGCCACACTGCTATTTTGGCTCTCGTTACTGACACCTCAGAAAAAGATAAGAAGATAGAAGATTTTCCAGTTGTACGCGATTATCCAGAGGTATTTCCTGAGGAATTACCTGGTCTTCCGCCTCATCGTCAGGTCGAGTTTCAGATCGAACTAGCTCCTGGAGCTGCGCCTATAGCTCGTGCACCTTATCGTTTAGCCCCATCAGAGTTGAAGGAACTCTCTACGCAACTACAAGAACTCTTGGATAAGGGCTTCATTCGCCCAAGCTCATCGCCCTGGGGAGCTCCAGTATTATTTGTGAAGAAGAAGGACGGTACTTTCAGAATGTGCATCGACTACCGAGAACTCAACAAGGTGACGGTGAAGAATCGTTATCCTCTACCGCGTATCGACGACTTGTTCGACCAGTTGCAAGGGTCGAGCTACTATTCGAAGATTGATTTGAGATTGGGTTATCACCAGCTGAGAGTCCGGGAAGAGGACGTCTCCAAAACAGCCTTCAGAACTCGATACGGGCACTATGAGTTTTTGGTCATGCCTTTTGGGATGACAAACGCACCTGCGGTTTTCATGGACTTGATGAACCGAGTGTGCAAGCCTTACCTGGACAAGTTTGTTATAGTCTTCATCGACGACATCCTGATCTACTCTAAAAGTCGGGAAGAACACGAGCAGCATCTGCGACTTATTCTGGAACTCCTTCGAACAGAACAGCTTTACGCAAAGTTCTCGAAATGCGACTTCTGGCTTCGAGAAGTCCATTTCCTAGGCCACGTGGTAAACAAGGATGGGATTCACGTTGATCCATCCAAGATAGACTCGATTAAGAACTGGCCTGCACCTCGTACACCAAAGGAAATTCGCCAATTCTTGGGTTTGGCGGGATACTACCGGAGATTTATAAAGGATTTTTCTAAGATTGCACAGCCTCTCACCTCACTAACGCAGAAGGGCGTTGTTTATCGCTGGGGAAACGCACAGGAGTTGGCATTTCAGCACCTAAAGGATAGACTTTGTAGCGCACCTATCCTTTCCTTGCCGGAAGGCACATACGACTTTGTGGTCTACTGCGACGCATCAATTCAGGGTCTTGGTTGCGTGTTGATGCGACGAGATAAAGTTATAGCCTACGCCTCACGCCAACTCAAAGTCCACGAGAAGAACTACACTACGCACGATTTAGAGCTGGGAGCTGTTGTTTTTGCGCTTAAGTTATGGCGGCATTACCTGTATGGTACCAAGTGCGCGATCTACACTGACCACAGGAGTCTCGAGCATATCTTCAAGCAGAAGGAACTGAATATGCGACAACGACGATGGGTCGAACTACTGAATGACTACGAGTGCTCGATCAGATACCACCCGGGCAAAGCCAATGTTGTGGCTGACGCCCTTAGTCGAAAGGACACTGCGCCTAAGCGCGTGCGAGCTTTACAACTCACGATCCATTCTAGTCTGCCTTCCCAGATACGAGCTGCTCAGATAGAAGCACTGAAACCAGAAAACGTCAGGGCTGAAGCCCTACGCGGATCAAGGCAACGATTAGAACAGAAGGTAGACGGTGCTTACTACGTGACGGGACGCGTTTGGGTCCCACTTTATGGCAACCTACGAGAGCTTGTGATGGACGAAGCACACAAGTCTCGCTACTCAGTACACCCTGGATCGGATAAAATGTATCATGATATCAAAACTACGTACTGGTGGCCTAGCATGAAGGCCCACATAGCAACTTACGTCAGCAAGTGTTTGACTTGTGCGAGAGTCAAGTCTGAATACCAGAAACCATCAGGCCTACTCCAACAACCAGAGATACCTCAATGGAAATGGGAGCAAATTTCCATGGATTTTGTTACTGGCCTACCTAGATCCCAGCGCGGAAACGATACTATTTGGGTGATCGTGGATCGACTCACAAAATCTGCACACTTCTTGGCTATCAAGGAGACGGATAAGTTCTCCACTCTTGCAGAAATATACATCAAGGAAATTGTTTCGAGGCACGGGGTGCCCACCTCCATTATCTCGGATCGAGATGCACGATTTACTTCAGAGCTGTGGCAAGCAATGCACAAATCCTTCGGCTCACGATTAGACATGAGCACAGCGTACCATCCTCAGACGGACGGGCAGTCCGAGCGCACTATTCAAACCTTGGAAGACATGCTTCGTGCATGTGTAATCGACTTTGGCAACCGCTGGGAAAAGCATCTGCCACTTGTGGAATTCTCGTACAATAACAGCTACCACACCAGCATTGGAGCTGCTCCGTTTGAGGCATTGTACGGACGTAAATGCCGGTCTCCTCTTTGCTGGGCAGAGGTGGGAGAAAGTCAGATCACTGGCCCAGAATATGTGGTAGATACAACCGAGCAAATCGCTCAGATACGAAAACGCATGACGGCCGCTCGCGAACGTCAGAAAGTTTACGCCGACATGGGCAGGAAACCACTTGAGCTCCAGGTTGGGGAGCGGGTACTACTCAAAGTTTCACCCTGGAAGGGTGTGGTTCGTTTTGGTAAACGCGGCAAACTTAACCCACGATACGTTGGACCTTTCGAGGTCATTGAGAAAATAGGCAGGGTGGCCTACAGACTAAACTTACCAGCAGAACTCGGTGCAGTTCACAACGTTTTTCACGTGTCGAATCTGAAGAAGTGTCCGTCAGATGAGACCCACGTAGTTCCTTTGAAGGAACTCACGATCGACGAACAGTTACGATTCGTCGAGGAACCAGTCGAAATCACGGACCGGGATGTTAAGGTCCTCAAGAGCACTAGAATACCTCTCGTTCGAGTTCGTTGGAACTCACGTCGCGGCCCAGAGTTCACCTGGGAGCGCGAAGATCAGATGAAACAAAAGTATCCCCAACTGTTCGCAAACAATACACCCACTACTGAGGCCGAAGCTACGGAATTTCGGGACGAAATTCCAGATCAACGGGGGGTGGATGTGACACCCCAGGAAAACCAGGAAAACCATACAACTTAACTAGCTTCCTCAGTGAGTGCCTACCAAATTTCGGGACGAAATTTCTTTCAACTTGGGGATGATGTGACAACTCGAAATTTAGAACCTTTCGTTGTATGCTTAAACGTGTGGCTAGATAACTTATGTGATTAATGACAAATGAACCTTTATGTGATTATGTGTTATTTGTGTGAGCTTGTATGTATGTGATACATGTATATATGAACCGAGACACAAGAACCCGACTCGAGACCATGTGGTCTCGAGTGAACGATGCAACATTGGGCCGGTTGGGCCACACACCCACACTTAGCCTATCCGAGAGCCCACTAGGGTGTATTACTAGGAGCGGATATATAAACTTGATAGTTAGACATGTTGCCATTTTGATAACACTCATACTCTCCTCTACACACACACTCTTCATCCTCTCACTAAAACCCTAAGCCACAACACCCTTCTCCTTCTTCTCGGATCAAACCAACCGACCTCAAAAGGATTTCTCGGATTTGCTTGTTCACACCAAACAAAGCTTCATCTTTCACCACCTCACAACCGGTTAGTGTTTATGATGTTTGTTAGTGTTTATGATGTTTGTTAGTGTTTATGATGCTTGTTAGTGTTTATGATGTTTGTTGGTTAGTGTTTATGATGTTTGATGTTATGGATGACATGATTGAACTAGAACCGTTTGTACAATGATGATGTGCTTGTGAATCGTGTGTATGATGTTGATAATCGGAACATGCTTTGAGTTCGGATATGTGGCATAATGAACTCATGATGTTTTGTGTTTAAATGTAGTCTAAAACACTAGTTGTTGATGTTCATATAAATCGGATTGTGTACTCTTGTGTTAAGAACCGAAAGCTTGCTATTAGGGTGATTTGTTGATAAGTTGTTCATGATTCTTGTTAGACCTAGGTTCATAGGAATAAAGATGAACTACTTGAATATTGAAGAACAAGATGAACATGATGAACACATGAAGAACTTGTTGAATATCATATGAACATGTTGAATATTTGAAATCTGATATGTTTGATCCATTTTTAGTAATTTGCTAGACAAGAAACATGTTTAAGGAATTTGGTTGGATAGTACAAACTGTTACATGAAATCAGAATGTTAGTGGGTAGTACACTGTACCGAATCAGCTCCTGTCCAACCGAAACCATCAGTTGCGACTCGAAACCAAGCACAACGAGTCGAGATCCCCGATTGCGACACCGGTTGCGAGTCGCAAACACCTGGTTGCGACTCGAAACCACACATGATCAGCACACCAACTTTGTGACTCGAAACCATTGTTGCGAGTCCGGTTGCGACTCGTAACCAAGACAGCATGACCCGAAACCATGGTTGCGACTCCGGTTGCGAGTCGCAAACACCTAGTTGCGACTCGAGACTATACACGGATACACACTGTTTGGGCTTTCACCTTGTTTCGGACTTAATTGCTTGGGCCGGACTCTTGGGCCCAATGCACAGACCTTATATGTTACTGTTGAACGTGAATCTGCCATGATTAAACATGTATGCCATGAACGTTACTTGAGTACATTATGCTAGAAACATACGTGCACTACTTGAATACGAACCTGATGGTATGATACAACTATGGTAGGACGTGAGTAACCACAACATTGCTTGTTTGACTTTTCTGTGTTTCTACCGAGCAAACCAAGGTGAGTTCACACCCTCTACAAAGCATGGGATTCCCAGGGGTCGGGAATTGGGGTTAAGGAACTGGGTTCCTCGTCCTCCTTGGGTAGGACAGCAAAGGTTCAGGAATGTAATTCCTCGTCCTCACGGACAGATAACTCGTACTAGACCAAAACTCTATCACGAAGTCCCTCATTTTTTATATCGACTTAATCGCCGGGCCAATGGCGAGCGGGTCATTAGTTAGATAGCGCTATTTAGGTCTGACAAACCTCACACCGTGCCGCAGAGGACGGGCGTGAACTAATGGATCTGGGGCACGTCAATGATGATAGACATTGACAGTTTCAGGGCACATAAACATGACTACAGTCAGCAGTCGATATGGTAACGAGTCTAGTGTATACATGGGGTAGCCCCCACGGCCGAAATGCCAGATAACTAACACGGGGTAGCCCCCACGGCTGGATAGCCAGAGTAACCGGGAATAAACAAGTCACGTTTTTAACTATGGGGTAACCCCCACGGCAGGATGCCAGATAAAGGAAACTGTTTTCGAAACAACTTAAAACGAACACCCAACCGTGAACTCACTCAACTTGTTGTTGACTCGTTACTACATGCTTTGCAGGTCCTTAGGTTCTTAGCTGGAGCTTGCATGGAGGAGGATCGTTGTGGGACATGGACGACTGTGTGCCATGTTAAACTTTGAAACAATTAAACTTATGTTTTGATTTAAGACTTATGCTTCCGCTTGCAACTTAACTATGTTTTGTTTGAACACCAATTGTATTGGTTGGATTTTATAACTACTTATATGCTTGTTCAATATGATTGGTGGCTGGATCCTGGTCAGTCACGCCTCCAAGCGGTAGTACTCCGCAGGTGGATTTTGGGGGTGTGACATTATGCATAAGTTTAGCGTATTTACAAGTTTAGCACATAGTTTCCAAGAATAATGAATAAACATCAATTGTTTCACTAAATCAAACGTATGAGCATATATAAGGTGTGTACAACATGTATGTAACAAAATACGAGTTTTATTAATGATCCAAGTCTCGGGTTTTACAACGATTACAATGAAAAGATGATTACAAGAATGCAAAGTTTCCAATAATAGAAATACGAACAATGCTTTCTATAAATGGAAAGTACAAAAGAGCCGGGCGTTACAGTCTCCCCTCCTTTAGGAAATTTCGTCCCGAAATTTAGGAAGATGTAGCGAAAAGAAACGGGTACTTCGTCTTCATATCACTTTTGAGTTCCCAAGTAAATTCAGCGCCACGTTTTCCTTCCCATCGAACCTTGACAATAGGAATTTTACTGCGCCTCAATAACTTGACTCCCTGATCCATGATTTCGTCGGGTTTTTCCACGAAATGCATGGTTTCGTTGATTTGAAGATCTTCGAGAGGAACTTGGAGTCCTTCTTCAGCGAGACATTTCTTTAGATTTGAGACATGAAACGTTGGATGAACGTTGTTGAGATCTTGAGGTAAATCGAGTCGATAAGCCACCTTGCCGATCCTTTCGAGTATCTTGAAAGGGCCAACATAGCGAGGGGCAAGTTTTCCCTTTTTACCAAAGCGAACCACTCCTTTCCAGGGAGACACCTTGAGTAGTACATGGTCCCCAACGTTAAATTCCATTGGTTTGCGTCCCTTGTCAGCATAGCTCTTTTGACGACTTCGAGCCTTGAGTAGGTTATCACGGATTAGGAGAATCTTATCCATCGCTTCTTGTATGATTTCAGGGCCAGTAAATTGTTTGTCACCAATCTCGTGCCAGCTTAAAGGAGATCTGCATTTGCGACCATACAATGCCTCAAATGGAGCCATTTGAATACTGGAGTGGTAACTATTGTTGTACGAGAACTCGATCAAAGGTAAATGCACATCCCAACTACCACCAAAGTCGATGACACAAGAACGGAGCATGTCCTCTAGGGTTTGGATAGTACGTTAAGTCTGTCCATCCGTTTGAGGATGAAAGGCCGTACTGAGATTCAAATGAGTACCCATAGCGGACTGAAAGGTTTGCCAGAGACGCGAAGTAAATCGACCATCGCGATCGGAAATGATGTCGAGAGGAATACCATGACGGTGTATAACTTCGTCGGTATAGATGCGAGCAAGTCGTTCAACCTTGAAATCTTCGCGAATAGGGATGAATTGAGCGGACTTGGTTAAACGATCGATAATTACCCAAACACTATCGTGACCAGAAGGCGTTCGGGGAAGTTTGGTTATGAACTCCATCGCAATGCTATCCCATTTCCAAACGGGGATTTCAGGTTGTTCGAGTAGACCAGAAGGTCGCTGATGCTCGGCTTTGACTTTCGAACAGGTAAGACACTTAGAGACGTATACGGCAATGTCTCTCTTCATAACTGGCCACCAATAGGATGTACGTAGATCATGGTACATCTTGTCAGCACCAGGATGAATTGAGTACTTGGATTTGTGTGCCTCGTTCATAATGAGATCACGAAGATTGTCGCGATCTGGTACCCAGATGCGATCACGACAGTAAAGCAGACCATCAGATTTCGAAGCGAGTAGGTCTTCAGTAGCTCCACGTATTTCTACGGACATGGAACCTTCATTGATAGACGAGTATTGCGCTTCACGAATGCAATTGTGAAGATCGCTCGAGATATGAAAACAACGAATATAATCTATGTGAGTCTTACGACTGAGTGCATCTGCCATGACATTTGCTTTACCAGGGTGGTAGCGAATCTCGCAGTCATAGTCGTTAAGTAATTCCACCCAACGTCGTTGACACATATTAAACTCTTTTTGGTCAAAGATGTGTTGTAGGCTCTTATGGTCAGTGAAAACCACACACTTTGTACCGTATAGGTAGTGTCGCCAAATCTTTAACGCAAAAACAACTGCGCCGAGCTCAAGGTCGTGGGTAGTATAATTCTTCTCATGTATTTTGAGTTGACGAGAGGCATAAGCGATGACTTTGTCCCGTTGCATGAGAACACAACCAAGACCATGATTTGAGGCATCACAATACACCACGAAGTCGTCATTCCCATCGGGAAGAGCGAGGATAAGAGCGTTACAAAGCAGCTCTTTGAGAGTCTGAAAAGATTCCTCTTGCTCAGGACCCCAAGCAAAAGGTTTCTCTTTTTGAGTTAACGAAGTGAGAGGAACGGCGATTTTTGAAAAGTTCGAGATGAATCAACAGTAATAACCCGCCAATCCTAAGAAGGAACGTATTTCCGAAGGAGATTTAGGCGCGGTCCAATTCTTCACGGCTTCGATTTTAGAAGGATCAACATGGATTCCTTTTTCACTAACCACGTGCCCAAGGAATTGGACTTCTTTGATCCAGAACTCGCATTTGGAAAACTTCGCGTATAAGCGTTCGACACGTAAGAGCTCACGTATAAGACGAAGATGACGTTCATGATCGGCTTGAGATTTAGAATAAATGAGAATATCATCAATGAAGACGATCACGAAGCGATCCAAATAGGGCTTACAGACATGATTCATGAGATCCATGAACACAGCGGGTGCGTTGGTCAAGCCAAAAGGCATAACCACGAACTCATAGTGCCCATAGCGAGTGCGAAAAGCGGTTTTGGGGATGTCCTCATCGAGAACACGAAGTTGGTGATAACCAGAACGAATGTCGATCTTGGAGAAACAGGTAGCGCCTTGAAGTTGATCAAAGAGATCGTCGATACGCGGAAGAGGGTAACGATTTTTGACGGTGAGGTTGTTAAGCTCACGATAATCGATGCACATGCGGAAAGAGCCATCCTTCTTTTTGACGAAGAGCACAGGAGCACCCCAAGGTGAGGTACTTGGACGAATGAAACCCTTATCGAGGAGTTCTTGAAGCTGCGTAGATAATTCTTGCATCTCAAAAGGTGCAAGACGATAAGGAGCTTTGGCAACAGGAGTCGCACCAGGTACGAGGTCAATACGAAAGTCAACAGATCGAGGCGGAGGAGGACCAGGCAAATCTTCAGGAAAGACGTCAGGGAAGTCGCGCACCACTGGAACATCACGTACGCTTTTTCCCTTGCCCTTTTCTTCCACAACGTGGGCTAAAAAGGCAAAGTACTGTTTGCATAAGTATTTGTTCGCTTGTGTGCAGGACATCAACTTCAGTCCCCTTGAAGGTCGGTCTCCATAGACGTGCAAAACATCGCCAGATGGAAGGGGTAAACGAACGTACTTCTCATGACAAGCGATTTCAGCATGGTTCTTTTGAAGCCAATCCATGCCTATGATGACGTCGAAACTACCCAATTGCATGGGTATGAGGTCGATGGTAAAAACGTGCTCGTTAAGAGTAAGACGACAATCGAGGAGAACGGAATCGACTAAGATGGATTTACCATTGGCGACTTCAACGGAAAACGACTTAGGTAGCTTAGAGCGTGCACAATTTAACAATGATTCGAATTCTAAGGACAAAAAGCTTTTGTCCGCACCAGTATCAAACAGTATCGAAGCATAAAGATGGTTAACAAGAAATGTACCGTTAACGACATCATTGTCGTTGCGCGCTTGATTTGCGTTCAGGTTGAAAGCGCGTCCACGAGGAGGTTGTTGTTGCTCTTGATTCCATTGTGGGCATTGAGGACGAAGATGATTAGCATCCCCACATTTGAAACAAGCCCTAACTGGTCTTGCGTTTTGAGGAGCAGGTGGAGCTTGTTGTGCTTGCTGAGCTTGTGGCGCTTGTTGTTGTTGATAGCTACGGCAAAACGCGGTATCGTGCCCATAACGGTTGCAATTGGTACAGCGGCGACACTTGGCATTGGGGGGATGGTGATAGTTACAAGTGGCACACTTGGGGTGAATCCCAGTGTATGACTTTTGGGTGTTATCAGGAGCAACAGTATTTGGGTTAATGGGTGGCACAATCGCGTTGCAAACGGGGTTCGATTGCTTTCGCTTCTTCCCCCTATTGCTACTCGACTGTTGGGTAATTTGATTGGCTGGCTTAAATGAAACGGGGTTTGCGGCTTGCTTATCGCGAATGTGATTGTTGTTTAGGGAAGCGGCCAAACGGTAGACAGCTTCGATATTGTCGAGTTTGGCTGCCTCGATCGTATGCGCATGCGAGAAGGTAACCCATTGATGTACTTCCTTATCTTGCGTTTGGTGGTCATAACGAGGTGAGGAACAATGAAGCTAAGTTGTTTGAAACAAGTAGTGTAGGCTAGGTTCTCATCACCTACTTGCTTTAGAGCCCAAAATTCTTCTTCTAACCTTTGTTGCTCATGCGGGGTCAAGATCCCAATCTCTTCTGCGAGTTTCACAAAGACACGGGTCACCTATCCGACGATTGCTTCAGCCTCAAGCAAGAGATCGAAAGGGCCTTAAGAGATGGAAAGCTAACTCATCTGGTAAAAGGTGGAAAGCGTGATTACCGCCAAATACAAAGAAGAGATGAAGGACCAGATAACAAAAAACTCCGGAAATTAGAAACCCATATGATTCAAGGAGGTCAGCGGAGACCAAAGAAAAACTACAACAAGCGCACACAGGACAATTCGTGGCGCGAAAAGCAGGTTGTTTTTCCGGTTGTAAGAGGAGGCCCAAGAGAAAGAAGACCCATAGTCATCCCTGGAGTAATCGGTCACTACCAGACAGATTACATTTTCATCGACCCGGGGAGCACTGCGGATATCATCTATGAACAATGTTTTAACCAATTCGACCAAGAGGACAAAGCGCGCTTGGAACCGGCAGATTATCCACTGACCGGTTTCTGCAACGAAGCCGTTTTTCCTCTAGGACAGATATCATTCCCAGTGTTGCTCTCGGACGGAAGAAACTCAAGAACAGAAGAGGTCACATTCATGGTGCTACCAGCCCATTCAAGGCACGATATTCTGCTGGGAAGAGAATCCCAAGGCGACTTCAGCATGATCTGCTCCGGCCCACATTCAGCTGTGGGATTCCCAACAGAAACGGGAGTAGCAATAATATACGCAAGTAAGGAAGTCTTAGCAACAGACGAACTCAGACCCGCAAAGGCAAGCAAACCAGCACCACGCCAAGAGGCAGAAAAATGGGTGTTAAACAGCGCGTACCCGGAAAAGACAGTAACTTTAGGACCCGCAATGTCCGATCTAACGTGCGCGGCACTAAAAAAGCTGTTGTTCCAAAATATGGATGTGTTCGCATGGACACCTGCAGACATGGTAGGTGTTCCATGGCACATAGAGGAACATCGACTAAATGTCTCTGAAGAAGCAAAACCGGTGGTGCATGCCAAGCGCCACTTGGGAGACATAAAGCACGACGCTATGAAAGAGCAGGTGATGGAGTTGTTAAATGCGGGAATCATCAGAGAAGTCAGATACGAAACATGGGTAGCAAGCCCAGTGATGGTCCAAAAGAACAACGGTAGCTGGAGAATGTGCGTAGATTACAAGGATCTGAACAAGGCATGTCCACGCGACTGTTACGCCTTACCAGACATTGATGAAAAGATTGACTCGCTAGCAACATTCCGATGGAAATGTTTCCTTGATTGTTACAAGGGGTACCACCAGGTACAGATGGCTGTGCAAGACGAAGACAAAACCGCGTTCCGCACACCGACAGGGCTATACTGCTACACCAAGATGCCTTTCGGTTTAAAAAATGCGGGCGCGACTTATCGAAGGCTCATGAATGAAACTTTCCACGATGCTATCGGCAAGTACATCGAAGTGTATATGGACGATTTAGTCATTATGAGCAATGAAGAGAATACAATGCTGATGAACATCCAGAAAACGTTTGACACCTTGCGCGGAGTAAGTATCAAGCTGAACCCAGCGAAATGCTCGTTTGTCATGGAAGAGGGAAAATTCCTGGGTTTCATCGTCACAAAAGACGGCTTCAAAGTGAATCCTGATAAGGTACAAGCAATCGAACGCATGCCTTCACCGTCGACAATCAAGGAGATGCAAAAATTGGCAGGGCGGTTGGCAGCACTAAACCGTTTCCTGGCCAATCACGCAGCCAAATCTTTCCCGTTCATCAAAACACTCCGCAATTGCATGAAGAAAAGCCAATTTCAGTGGACCCCGGAAGCCGAGAGCGCATTCCGCGAGATGAAAGATTGCCTCATCAAGTTGCCAACATTAACCGCACCAGTCAAGGGAGAACCTTTGGTACTATACTTATCAGCCTCCGACAGAGCAGTAGGAGAGTGCTACTTGTTGATCGACAAGGTGTCCAAACACCAGTTTACTATGTGTCACGAACATTGACCGACCCAGAAACCCGGTATGCCATCATGGAGAAACTAGTACTCGCATTGATCCATGCATCAAGGAGGCTACGCCGGTACTTTGCCAACCACGTCGTTCACGTATTAACAAACTACAATATTGGCAACATCCTCGCAAGGCCAGAAATTTCAGGAAGGCTAGCGAAGTGGGCGATAGAACTCGGGGGACATAATGTGGTTTTCAGGCCAAGACCGGCAATCAAGGGCCAAGTGTTAGCAGACTTCATGACAGAAGTGCCTGACGACAAGGATCGGGAATGTAAAGCAATGGAAAAAGCCGAAAGACAGCAAGTCGAAGAACCGTGGTTGTTATACACAGACGGCGCGTCTAACGAAGATGGCGCAGGCGCAGGGCTTCGGCTGGTGAGCCCTGACAAACATGAGTTCACCTACGCCATACGCTTGGATTTTAAGAGCACGAACAATGAAGCTGAATATGAAGCTTTCCTCGCTGGTTTAAGGTTGGCAATCAACATGGGAGTACGACACATCGAAGCGCATGTGGACTCCATGTTAGTGGCCGGACAAATCAACGGGCAATATGAAGCCAAGGGAGATACAATGGCGCTCTACCTGAGTCAAGTAAAGATGTTGCTACAAACCTTCTACTCCTACAAGGTGCACCACATTAATAGAAGCGAGAATAAACCAGCAGACGCGCTGAGTAAACTCACCTCTACAAGTTTCCAACACCTGGCGAAAGATGTGCGCATAGAAGTTTTAAGCAACCCGTCAGTACCACTGAGAGAAATAAGCGTTGTCCAACTAGGAACAACGTCTTGGATGACTCCGATAATCGCGTACCTACAATCTGGAATACTCCCGGAGAACAAAGCGGAAGCGAGGAAAATCCAGTACAAGGCAAAACATTATCAGATGGCTGATGGAATATTGTACCGGAAATCATACCTCGGGCCTTTGTTAAGATGTGTTGATCCAGAGGACGCAAATTATTTGATCAGAGAAGTGCACGAAGGGATCTGCGGCATCCATGCCGGACCAAGAATGGTTGTAGCAAAGGTGATGAATGTTGGGTACTACTGGCCCGGAATGCATTCAGACGTGGTGAAAGCTCTGAGGAAATGCAGCGGATGTCAAAGACATGCCCCAAAGACGATGGGTCCCAAAAACGAACTAGTACCCGTGACCACGGCGTGGCCATTTCAACAATGGGGAATAGATATGGTTGGTCCCTTTCCTGAAGCCCTGGGAGCTGTAAAATTCATAATAGTCGCAGTCGACTATTTCACAAAATGGGTAGAGGCAAAGGCGCTCGCATCAACCACAGCCACCCTCGTCAAAAGATTTATATGGGAACAAATCATATGCCGTTTCGGATTACCACTCAGGATCATCACCGACAATGGAACAAACTTTGCCGCAGACAGTCTTCAACAGTGGTTTCAAGAACTACACATTGAGCACACCTTCTCCTCGGTAGCACACCCACAGGGGAATGGTCAAGTTGAAGCCGTCAACAAGAGTATTGTCGACAGAATCAAGGCAAGGTTGGGAGAAAAAAGAAGAGGTTAGGTAGACGAACTGCCCAGCATCCTGTGGGCCCACAGAACGATGCCCACGACAAGCAACGGAGAAACACCATTTAGCTTAGTTTACGGGTCCGAGGCAGTAATACCAGCGGAGATAGGATTGCCGTCACCACGAATGCTCTCAATGAACCTGGTCAACAACGAAGAAGAAAAGAGGATCGACCTTGACCTCCTAGAAGAAAGGGGAGAGATGGCGGCAATAAACGAAGCAAAGTACAAAACAAAGCTGGAAAAGTATTACAATTCCAAAGTCCGAGTCTGCACCTTCAATCCGGGAGAATACGTCCTCAGAGACAACGAGGCCTCAAATGCTGAAAAACCCGGAAAGTTGGCTCCCAAATGGGAGGGTCCATATGTCATAGACGTAGTACTCGGAAAAGGGGCCTATAAGCTACGCACCATTGACAACCAGGAAGTTCCAAGAACTTGGAACGCTCAGCAGCTGAGAAAATGTTATATGTAAGAAGGTTATGTAACCGCAATGGCCGATTCGCCAACACATTTATAGTAATACAAGAAGTGTTTGGCTATCTCTATATCATGCAAATTTCTTTGTCACAACTGCATATATTACTTTGGGCATACACGAAAACATTAATGGCTCGACCATTAGGAAACGTTGTAGACCTCCAAGGCCTGTCACAAACAAGTGCACAGCCGGGTCAGATACACAACTAAAGCCTAACAAACGCCAAATAAATACTTCGTGCCCACATAAACACGAAAGCATCGAACACAGGACAAGCAAACATTGTAAGCACCCCCAAGGCTGAGCACAGCTAGGTCCACACAATAGCCTGTAATTCGATCACTTCGTACTCACGAACCAACCTGCGCACATAAACGACAGAATAAAACGTTGTAATAAACAACACAACCTGTCAGCGCCATCATTCATTCGTGATACCTGAATCAAAGTAATTATACATGCACATATTATGACGTTAACAAAATTCGCAATAAAACGAAGGCATATATTAACATATCAAACGTCAAGCATACCAAATTGTTCAGAAGCACGACAGATAAGCAAAAATTATAATTGTTCACAAACTTGTCAAATGATTACAAGGCCACCCAAGGCCATACGCGGCACGCAGGCCGGAAGCCTTCATTCCGGATGACTGGAACCAACACCTCCAGCCGCACGATCCTCATCTCCAAGAGCTCTTTTCAACAAGGCGACACCATCAGACCTTCGAGCCAATTTTTGAGCAGCATTAACAACAGCAAACTCTAAAGATGAGAACTCTTGTCTTTTCGCGGTATAAGCAGCACTACAATCCTCTTTCCATAACTCGAAGTGATGCTCCTTCTCATTATTGAGAGCCGCAGCTCTGCCCTCATTATAACCATC
This sequence comes from Helianthus tuberosus, assembly GCA_030545235.1. NCBI lineage: Eukaryota > Viridiplantae > Streptophyta > Magnoliopsida > Asterales > Asteraceae > Helianthus > Helianthus tuberosus. Next base: position 38,710,866 of record CM060371.1, on the reverse strand, counting down.
CTTGCGCCCGCTACTATACCCAGCCTGCCCCAACTCAAACAAATAGTTGGCAAGTTCATGGGAGTTCACGATGCGATCAGCAATCTACAAGAAACACACAAATAAGAAAAACAGTCCATGAAAATCATAAAATAAAACGAAGTAATTTACCAAAGGCACAGCGCGTGAAAGAAGCCACTTGCAATCTGCAGAGACCTCTCCAAGAAGAAGTTCAGAAGCCCTAGACTCCGCAGCTTTTTCCTGAAGAAGACGTTCAGCAGCCTCACGCTGTCTCGCGAGGTCTTCCAGTTTTGCAATACGATCAACATACTCCTTTTCTTTCTTCTCAAACGCAACACGTGCCTGTTGAGCTTCCTCAGCAAGCTCTGTCTTCTCACCAGACAAACGCACAATAGCGTCACGTTGAGTTTTCAGCTCGACATTGGTACGCTCACACGCAGCTTCCCAATTTTTCTGCTTGTCAACATTGGCTTGCTTCTCTTGGGCGAGTTTCTCTTCTGCATCAGATACCCTCCATATCAACCCCTTCTTCTCAACATTAAATTTTTCTCTCTCTTCCGCGAATAGCCTCTTTTCATTTTCAAACTCAAGAGTGTCCTCCCCCATCAGTTTCCACTCACGGACAATCTCCTGAGAAGTAGACAAGAAGTTAACCCCGGCACGAACGTGATCATCCAACAATTCTAACCGTCGGCGCCTCTTCTGAAATAACCTTTCAGCTGGGGGGAGAGACAGAGAGAAAAACTCATGACAGTTGTCCAGATCATTCATCCTGGAACCCTGGGTTAGATTCCAACGGGGGGCATGAGGAAGATCATCACAAGCAGGATTCTGTGTATCAAAAGAATCAGCATGCACTTTCTCAAACTGAGGGCTGCGGACAGCACCTGAAGTAGCCCCGCCATCGCCACCCGGAGGGCGCTTAGTATAAATGGTTTGACGTGAAGCAGTCTGACTGGACTCCACTGTAACATCAACGCCCTTACCTTTACCATCGCCACCAGCAACATCACCACCTCCTTCACCCACCTGCTCAGCATGAACATCGTCTTCTTTCCTCTTCTCACCAGAAGTATCACGAGGAGGAGTCAACCCAAACGTCCTCGAAGGCGGAGATTCTGGAGGAGTGATTTTCGAAAGGTCAATCTTGTGAGAAGTCTTGGCTGGCTTGGCACCTGCTCCAAAACGAGCATCACATTTAGAAAAAAAAAAGAAAAAGCAAGGAACCAGAAGAGACAAACAGGACAACTGATAGAACGAGTACCAGAAGCTTCATAAATTTTCTCCAACAGATTCCCTTGTCTCTGAGTAAAAACGCCCAGATCCACCTCCGATTCCGAAGGAGCCGGAGGAGTCTCCTTCTGAAGTTTAACCCTTTTCGACGCAAGCATAGCAGCGGCTTGCTCGTCAAGCTTCCATTTTTTATCATCAAACATTTTCTTCTTCATTATCTCTGTTAAAGTAGCGCGGTCTTCAGGATCAGATTCTTGATGTTTTTCTCCGGCCCCTAAACCGGACAATGTATAAGAAACTACAACGTAATCTAGGACAGGAAGAGCAGAAGGTCGCTTACGAGGGGTCTCAGTGGCATGTTCCTCAGCCTTCTTTCCTTTTCCTTCTGCTTTTTCAGCTCTTGTTTTCCTCCTCGTTTCCAGCTGCTCCGCGGTCTCAACAGGAATCTCTACATCATCATCGATAGGTTCATTGACAGGCTCACGCGCAATCCCCTGTGCCGGACCTGGACGCGGGGAATGAGAAGTTAGGCCTTTACAAGATCCATCAGAACCATCACTCGAAAGAATAACAACTTCATCCCGAGCAGGATTAACAGAATCATCATCATCCTCACTATCTTCACCTAAGACAGTGTTAGCATAGGAAGTAAAACTCTCGTTCGTGGGATGCAGGAAACGACCACGAATCTGATCCAACCAAGGTTGTTTCTCAGCCTTTTGCAACGCCTCAACCATGGCACCACCGGCTTTAGGATCCAGAACATTCAACAAGGTGTAACCCACTGGAAAAAACACGAAGATAAAGAGTAATGAACAACACAAGACAAAAATATATATGCAAAAGAGAGGCAAAAGGTTATGGAAAAACACATACATTTGTCATCATAACCATAAACTGGGACCCCCAATGGATGCTTAGGAATCCATTTCATACTCATACCGGCACCCACCAACGCCATCTCCTCAAGCTGAAGAATCGGAGTGGCCTTACGAGTCAACTTTTTATACCAGTCTTGTTCAGAAAAATCCGCAACCACATCAACCTTAGGGATACCTTCTTCCACCAACCGGTAATGCATATCCATAGGGATAACACCCCGACGAATATAGAAAAACTTTTGCTTCCAGTCATGAAGACTCTTCAACGGAACAGAGCAAACAGGGGCTACACCGGTCCGGGCATTAAAAGAATAAAAACCGCTAGTGTACGTAATGGTATAAAAGACGTTGAACATCTCAAACGTCGGATCCAAGCGATTAGCCATACAAACAAACTCAAAATGGGTAACACGGGGAAGCCCGATAGCATTAATTTGAGAAAGATAGAGCCCGTAGTTCCTCAAGACGTCGGCGGTAAACTTGGTGATTGGAAGTCGGAAATTGCCCTCTCGGAAAAACGCAGCATACAAAGTCATATAACCAGGGGGTGCATCCATAGCAGTCGAACCGGCGGTCGGATACTGGGCCCCCCATTCCGGCAAGAAACCCATCTCCCTCACAAGATTGTGGAACTCCTCTTCCTTCCACCCTATGACCACCTGGTCAGGACCCGGAGGAGCTTTCCCTTTATTCCTCTTCTTCCTTGACGACGGATTTGCACCAGACATTGTGAGAAAACGAAGAAATAATGTAGATGAACTCAAGAAAAGAGGAACCAAGACAAAGGAAGAAGAGAGAAAACCGGAGTTCAAAATTTGAATAGTGAAGAAAATGGAAGAAACCACCATATACTTATACCCATCGCATTTAATGCGATGGGTAGTGGGCCGTCAGGGTCTGAAAAAGCAGTCAATAGGGGAGAGACACGTCAGAAGAGAGAGAAGGCGGCACCTCTTTTTTCGGGAGCAGGTGAACAGACGCCTGACACTTCGCCGAAAAGTAACTGACAGTGACTGAAAAGGCGCTTGTTCACCTTCGATAAGACAGGAGAGACGTGACAGCCACATCAGTCACTCCTTCCCAAGACAAACAAAACTTCCTCCTGAAGACAACAGCAAGTGCCATGCGCCATGCGTCCACTTGGCTCAATTTTACAAAGTAGTCAAAACCCATGCGCCATGCGTCCATTTGGCTCAACTTTTACAAAGTTGCCAAAACCCACGCGCCATGCGTCCATTTAGCTCAGCTTTCACAACTGCCAAAAACCATGCGCCATGCACCCATCAAGTGCAACATCTAAGGTCTCCCATAACAAACGCACACCATAAAAAACACTACCTTCATAAGTCCAGAATCCCTCCTAGACGATCAACTCAACTAGAAGGCACACTGGACTAGGGGGACTTGAAGAGGTATGTTCCCAATTCCTTGCCCACATGGCAAGGACCACACCACTTTTCCATCATACATGGCGCTGACATCAACGAGACCATCCAGAAGCTTCCAGAAGCTTCTGGAAAATATCAAGGTGGCACCAAAGATGTTCCATCCGACATAAAGGACAACACGTGTCACCAGTCATCAGGCGCTAGGTAGGCCTGCAACGGATCAAGGAGCAGTCCGACAACACCAGTACGACGTCTCCAAAATAGGCAAATGTGAGTGCGCCACGTGTACCACTACACTGACCACAGCAGAGGAGACCAAAGGGATATTCCCCTTGGTCGGACAGCTGGCGCGCAACCACAGCTGGCACTGCTGCTCCTCCCTCTTTCTCCCTCCGGCTATAAATAGGACCCTTCATCATCCAGGTTGAATCACCTTGCTCTTTAGACTCTCACACTTAACACACACTGTTTATTCTTCCTCGGAACAGTACTTATTCTCACGCCGGAGCCTGGTTAAGAGGGAAACCCCCACCTTCCCCTCTTAACGAGACTAACGGTGTTGCTGTTTTGCAGGATCCGAGTCATTTCCACGAGTAAGAAAGGAGATTGAACCCACAGAAGAAATAACCCCACAGATTAACCCTGGTGTTAACCTGTGTTTCATCAGTCGCTGATGCTCGGCTTTGACTTTCGAACAGGTAAGACACTTAGAGACGTATACGGCAATGTCTCTCTTCATAACTAGCCACCAATAGGATGTACGTAGATCATGGTACATCTTGTCAGCACCAGGATGAATTGAGTACTTGGATTTGTGTGCCTCGTTCATAATGAGATCACGAAGATTGTCGCGATCTGGTACCCAGATGCGATCACGACAGTAAAGCAGACCATCAGATTTCGAAGCGAGTAGGTCTTCAGTAGCTCCACGTATTTCTACGGACATGGAACCTTCATTGATAGACGAGTATTGCGCTTCACGAATGCAATTGTGAAGATCGCTCGAGATATGAAAACAGCGAATATAATCTATGTGAGTCTTACGACTGAGTGCATCTGCCATGACATTTGCTTTACCAGGGTGGTAGCGAATCTCGCAGTCATAGTCGTTAAGTAATTCCACCCAACGTCGTTGACACATATTAAACTCTTTTTGGTCAAAGATGTGTTGTAGGCTCTTATGGTCAGTGAAAACCACACACTTTGTACCGTATAGGTAGTGTCGCCAAATCTTTAACGCAAAAACAACTGCGCCAAGCTCGAGGTCGTGGGTAGTATAATTCTTCTCATGTATTTTGAGTTGAGGAGAGGCATAAGCGATGACTTTGTCCCGTTGCATGAGAACACAACCAAGACCACGATTTGAGGCATCGCAATACACCACGAAGTCGTCATTCCCATCGGGAAGAGCGAGGATAAGAGCTTTACAAAGCAGCTCTTTGAGAGTCTGAAAAGATTCCTCTTGCTCAGGACCCCAAGCAAAAGGTTTCTCTTTTTGAGTTAACGAAGTGAGAGGAACGACGATTTTTGAAAAGTTCGAGATGAATCAACGGTAATAACCCGCCAATCCTAAGAAGGAACGTATTTCCGAAGGAGATTTAGGCGCGGTCCAATTCTTCACGGCTTCGATTTTAGAAGGATCAACATGGATTCCTTTTTCACTAACCACGTGCCCAAGGAATTGGACTTCTTTGATCCAGAACTCGCATTTAGAAAACTTCGCGTATAAGCGTTCGACACGTAAGAGCTCGCGTATAAGACGAAGATGACGTTCATGATCGGCTTGAGATTTAGAATAAATGAGAATATCATCAATGAAGACGATCACGAAGCGATCCAAATAGGGCTTACAGACACGATTCATGAGATCCATGAACACAGCGGGTGCGTTGGTCAAGCCAAAAGGCATAACCACGAACTCATAGTGCCCATAGCGAGTGCGAAAAGCGGTTTTGGGGATGTCCTCATCGAGAACACGAAGTTGGTGATAACCAGAACGAATGTCGATCTTGGAGAAACAGGTAGCGCCTTGAAGTTGATCAAAGAGATCGTCGATACGCGGAAGAGGGTAACGATTTTTGACGGTGAGGTTGTTATGCTCACGATAATCGATGCACATGCGGAAAGAGCCATCCTTCTTTTTGACGAAGAGCACAGGAGCACCCCAAGGTGAGGTACTTGGACGAATGAAACCCTTATCGAGGAGTTCTTGAAGCTGCGTAGATAATTCTTGCATCTCAAAAGGTGCAAGACGATAAGGAGCTTTGGCAACAGGAGTCGCACCAGGTACGAGGTCAATACGAAAGTCAACAGATCGAGGTGGAGGAGGACCAGGCAAATCTTCAGGAAAGACGTCAGGGAAGTCGCGCACCACTGGAACATCACCTACGCTTTTTCCCTTGCCCTTTTCTTCCACAACGTGGGCTAAAAAGGCAAAGTACTGTTTGCGTAAGTATTTGTTCGCTTGTGTGCAGGACATCAACTTCAGTCCCCTTGAAGGTCGATCTCCATAGACGTGCAAAACATCGCCAGATGGAAGGGGTAAACAAACGTACTTCTCATGACAAGCGATTTCAGCATGGTTCTTTTGAAGCCAATCCATGCCTATGATGACGTCGAAACTACCCAATTGCATGGGTATGAGGTCGATGGTAAAAACGTGCTCGTTAAGAGTAAGACGACAATCGAGGAGAACGGAATCGACTAAGATGGATTTGCCATTGGCGACTTCAACTGAAAATGACTTAGGTAGCTTAGAGCGTGCACAATTTAACAATGATTCGAATTCTAAGGACACAAAGCTTTTGTCCGCACCAGTATCAAACAGTATCGAAGCATAAAGATGGTTAACAAGAAACGTACCGTTAACGACATCATTGTCGTTGCGCGCTTGATTTGCGTTCAGGTTGAAAGCGCGTCCACGAGGAGGTTGTTGTTGCTCTTGATTCCATTGTGGGCACTGAGGACGAAGATGATTAGCATCCCCACATTTGAAACAAGCCCTAACTGGTCTTGCGTTTTGAGGAGCAGGTGGAGCTTGTTGTGCTTGCTGAGCTTGTGGCGCTTGTTGTTGTTGATAGCTACGGCAAAACGCGGTATCGTGCCCATAACGGTTGCAATTGGTACAGCGGCGACACTTGGCATTGGGGGGATGGTGATAGTTACAAGTGGCACACTTGGGGTGAATCCCAGTGTACAACTTTTGGGTGTTATCAGGAGCAACAGGATTTGGGTTAATGGGTGGCACAATCGCGTTGCAAACGGGGTTCGATTGCTTTCGCTTCTTCCTCCTATTGCTACTCGACTGTTGGGTAATTTGATTGGCTGGCTTAAATGAAACGGGGTTTGCGGCTTGCTTATCGCGAATGCGATTGTTGTTTAGGGAAGCGGCCAAACGGTAGACAGCTTCGATATTGTCGAGTTTGGCTGCCTCGATCGTATGCGCATGCTAGAAGGTAACCCATTGATGTACTTCCTTATCTTGCGTTCGGTGGTCATAACGAGGTGAGGAACAATGAAGCTAAGTTGTTTGAAGCAAGTAGTGTAGGCTAGGTTCTCATCACCCACTTGCTTTAGAGCCCAAAATTCTTCTTCTAACCTTTGTTGCTCATGCGGAGGGCAAAATTCTTCCATCATGAGGGTCTTGACTTCTCCCCAGGGCAAAGCATAAGCCTCTTCGTTCGAACGGATGTTCCTTTCGTTCGTCCACCACTCGAGAGCTCGGGCTTGGAATACCCCAGTCGCACTACGCGTTTTGAGCTCTTCGGGGCATTCACTGTTGATGAACGTGACCTCCATGCCATCAAACCACTCGAGCATGGCGGTCACCCCATCGTTGCCAGTGAATGGCTTGGGGTTGCACGACGAAAAGTGCTTAAAGTTAAACGAGACGGGCTTGCGTACTTCGACCTTAGAGTCGACGGAGGAGTTTGGAGTGTCGGAAGCTCGAATTTCGGTAACGACCTTTGGGACGATGCGCGCAATTTGATTGGCCATGAAGACCATCATCTTCTTCTTGGAGCGAGACCTTGACATCTTAGACGTTTTGGAGTGACGGGAAGACATCTAAGATTCAAAAGAACGAATAGGTGAGACTTGATCATAATGTTTGTTTAAGAAAATTGTTTTTATGAAATGATTCGTATAACATAAAGTGTCACATAGCATAAGGGTTCAACTTGATTCACATAGCATACAAAGGTTTAAACGTCTCATATAGCATAATCATGAATTTCATATAGCATAACGTGAATAAATGAAAGCATTGTAAATTTAGTTTGTTCACGAGAGATTATTATTGTTTTTTTATTGCGATAAACGTGCGAAATAGGTAAAAAAAATTTGAAACGAATGAACGTTCAAGTATAAAATCACATATAAATTGAGATACATAAAAGAGAGGCTCAATAAAACATTGGATTGTTTCGGGTAGAGAAACGTCGACTATTCCAAAGTGGGTCGAAAGTTCTTTCGAATTAGAGAAAACGTGCTTTGGCCTATAGGTAAGATACTCTCGTCGAGAAGCGATTAACGATATCTTACCCTTCCAGTTACTACACGTCTCTAATCGATTGAAACAATCGGGACTTTGGCGAGATTGAAAATCGAGGAATGGGACTTAATCGACGAGATGCGGGTTTCACCCCTAACTTGACGATTTCGTACCCTAAATGTGGTTGGTACTCGTCGGGTCAAAATAAAATTTCGACACTTTGACGAGGGTCCACTAGAGTTGAAATGGAAATTACCATTAAGTTGTGGATTTCACTCCTAGCTTAATGGTGTAATTTCGTGCAAAAATAGTTTAAGGTAGAATGAGAGTCGTTTACCAAATTGTGGGTTTCACGCCTATTTTGGTAAAGCCGTCTCGTTTATGTTACAAGAGTATTCAAATAAACAAAAGTGTATTCATGTTAGCCTTAGGAAAGGCATATAAATTTAATCAAACAAGAAGTATAGCTAGGAAGCATGCAAGGTAGAGTACATAAGTTTTAAACATCAAATAAGAGACAAAGTTCCTAAAACTATAGACTAGGGCAAAGCATTCCTACTTTTTCCTAATTCCCTATAGTTATGGCTCTGATACCAATCTGTCACACCCCAACTGATGGCGGAAACATCGGGATGAGACGAAGTGTGTAGATTGTAAGAGACTTCATAACACTATGTGACAATATTAATTTAATTCAAATTTCATTTCAAAACTAATTGTCATACAAGGTTCAAATAAAATAACAACATTGTTTCATAATAAAACATAACAACAAAAATAGATGATTTAATCTAGGTGTGTATCTAGTCCACCCTAAATCTTGTTTCATCTTGCAATATCACTTCATCAATTAACCTGCAACATGTATTAAAATAGAGTTCAATGCAAAAGCAAAGGCAAGTATACAAGTTTTGTTACATAGCATAAATAGAATAAAAAGTGCTCATATCCAACATGATTCATAATATGTGAGTACTAGTATGCAAATATGGCGTACAATATGTTCAAACCCGAGAATACAACGCATTAAAAGAGCCTAATCCCAAGAGTTTAGCGGGTGGTAACATGTTTAACTTAACAATACCCAAAATAATAGCGGGCGGGGTGTTAATCCTATAGCGCTATAATTGTTAAGGGAGGCTAGCAAAGTTAATGAACATATATCGACCAAGTAGTTTACATAGCATACGAGAATAACAAGTACCACACATAGTTTCATGTTAAGCATGGATAGAGTATGTTAAAAAAATAGTTTGAGTGTCATTTTGTATAATATACATGTTGCATCCCAAAATGGTAAAAGGGAAAAGGGATCGAGTATACTCACGGTGTTTGCAAGCTTTCCTACTTGATGTTCCGTGAGTGTTAGTTGTTTTAGATTAGAGCACCTTGTCCTCCTACACAAGGAACATAGGTGTGTGAGTTGGGGATAACGGTAGAGTATAGATTCGGAGTTTAAAAAAAAATGCAAGAACATAAACATAGAAAAATATCCATCCATTACATATGATGTTTTAGATGGTATACTTACTAACTTGATAATAACCACTTATTCATCACCAAGGGTTCGGTTTGTTTGTATATTACATAAGTATTACATAGGTTATAGTAGATCATATATGTCAAGCATGAGGTAGAAGACTAAGGTCTTCATTTAGGCACCTCAAAGTGTCATAGAATTCATACATGAGGTAGGAAGGACAAGCTCCCATTTAGGTACCTCTTTTGTTCACCACTACACTTCATGTAAAAACAATCAAGGAGGGTCTTGAACTTACATAAGAAATGAAAGGAAACAACTATTCTATGAGAAAAATATCAAGAAGAGAGTGGATGTTTATGATAGATAGCCCAAGCTAGTCTAACCATCACACTTTTACCAAGCTTCAAGCTTGAACACTTCTTCTGGGTAAAACCCTAATTAAAACAGAAAGTTTATGAGGTTAAATCCTATGATTTTAAGTGTCTCAACCTTGTTTTTAAGCCCAACCAATCATTCATTTGATTGTGAGCATTAGGACATAGGTTTGAGATGAGAAAGCTCAAGTTTGATGAAGTTTATCAAAGTATTTGTATAAAACAGAAAATTTCTTGCACTTGTAACCCTTTTATGATGATGTTCCATCCTTGGTTTTCCAGGGAAAACCTATGGAAACACTCCTAGGGTTGTTACAAGTGCTAAGAAGCAAGAAAGATTGGGAAAGATGGAAGATAAGTGAGGTTAAACTCACTTTTACAACTTGGAATGATTATGACTTTTGCTACTGTTTTGCACCAGAATTTTGAGTGTTTAGAGAGTGTATTAGAGAGTTTGTAAAGTGATTCAAGTGTGGGATTGAGTTGGGTTTTATAGAGGGTGTTTAGGTGAGGTTTGGTGGCTATTTAATGGAGAAAACACACCAAAGAAACACAAAATGGACCAATCCTTGAGCTTAAAACACATTCTGCCGGATTAAGGTGCTAGCGTAGCGCGAGCATCAAGGCCCTTACCCGTGGCGCTACGCAACGGGGTACAATGTTCGAAATCAAGTTTTAAAAACGCCATTTTGGCCCCTGTAGTTTATAGTTGAGTGTTTTTGAGAGTTTTAGGGGCTGTTCTTGTCTTATAAGTGTAGTTTAAGGGCAAGACAAGCATGAGTATCATAAACCAAGTATAATTGAGCGTATAAATGTCGTAACTGAGTATCGTTTACGGTCAAAACACGTTTTATGCATAAGTTTAGCGTATTTACAAGTTTAGCACATAGTTTCCAAGAATAATGAATAAACATCAATTGTTTCACTAAATCAAACGTATGAGCATATATAAGGTGTGTACAACATGTATGTAACAAAATACGAGTTTTATTAATGATCCAAGTCTTGGGTTTTACAACGATTACAACGAAAAGACGATTACAAGAATGCAAAGTTTCCAATAATAGAAATACGAACAAGGCTTTCTATAAATGGAAAGTACAAAAGAGCCGGGCGTTACAAACAAATCCCTACGCGACTGCTTTATAAACATAAACTCGATCCGCAAGCTAGCTTTCTTCTTCGCGAAACATAAATACATAACTAGCGCGACCCGACCCCCTTATCAACCCGACCCGATCTTTTCTCCTTCGTTGCTCGACGGTTTACCTTCATTGTTGTCCCATTAGATTCGTATTGACAGAGAATACGATTATATACCTTTTAGTTATCATTTACACCTCTTAAAGGACTTAATAAAATCGGGTTACATCACCATTAAAAATTAACAAGAACTCGATAAGTCATCTCACCAATTCGATAACATTAGATTACAAAACTCATAGCATTCAATTCCTTTGCTCATTTCACACAAAACCCTACTGACATTTTACATTATCATCAATTGTGCAACACGAATTAAATCGAAGAACAAATTGTTGGTGCATACGTCTGTCGACTTCGTCTTGTATCGAGTCTTGTATTAAGAATGTTATCAGGGCACGTAGTTCGAGAAATTAGGGTTTAGATGTAATTTCGCTTGAAGCATGTAATTTCGCTTGAAATAGACATTGGCTATTTCAAAAGAAATTAGACCTTTGTAATTTCGCTTGAAATGGCCAGTGCTACTTTCAAGCGAAATCAGCTCCACTATAAATACCCTTGGAGCGAAATCATTTGAAATATTTGTAATTCCGGTACCGAAGTGCTGCCGACGTGTCTACTGATCTGGAAACTTGTTATAATCAATAAACAAGACAATTTAGTGTGAATCAAGCTGTTTTCCAAGTCAATTCATCTGTTTCCGCCTTTTGAATTGATAAGAACTCTTCTGATTGACTCGTTTGGGTCACAAAACGTTCCTACAAGTGGTATCAGAGCTCAGGAGGAAGAGTTCTTGCCAAAACAACCATAAAATATGTCTTCTACACTTTCTTTTTCAAAATTCACAAATTTTTACGGTCAAACTGACTTGAATTTCACATATTGTGTGCGAAACAGTGTTTTAATGAATCCTTGAAAGAATTGGACATTTATTCGATCTAAAACTGGTAAAATTGGTTAATTTCGCTTGAAAATCAGATCATTCATGATGATGTCAGCATAATTTCGTTTGAAATTGCACTTAATTTCGCAAGGAATTAGTATTTTGCTTGAGTGATTCCGTTTGAAATAGCCTTATTCCGCACCAGAGTGTAATTTCGGTTGAAAATTTTCAAACGAAATTAGTAATTTCGATTCAAGTTGCTATTCCGTTTGAAAGGGCTTTGTTTCACACGAAATCAGGTAATTCCGTGTGAAGCTAGTATTTCGTTTGAATAGGTAATTCCGTGTGAGATTGAGATTTCGTTTGAAAGTGTTGATTCCGTTTGAAAAGGCTTATTTTGTACCAAAAGGTTATTCCGCGTGAAACTTAATTCCGTTTGAGCATTCTGATTTTGTGAAAAAGTTTATCGAATCATGGAAGAGGAATTCTATAATGCGTTTGCTACAGCCCCGACTACTCCGGTTGCCATTGCTCAGAATATGAACATGGAAAACGAAATTGGAACGTTACAAAAACCCCCGAAACTCATGGGAATTGAAGAGTATTATGGTTGGAAAGATCGGTTTGAAAACTGGATTCAAGCTAACCATTTGAGGTCTTGGGAGTGTATCGAGAAAAAGTATGTCAAGCCACGTACAGATTTGGGAGTTATTAAAACAATTTCTGAATTTACGGACAAAGAACGAGACATGTATAAAGCTGAAAAGATGATGATCAGTCTGTTACAGCAAGCTATTAAAGAGGACATCTTCATTTTGCTTCAGCACGACAATACTTCACGGTCGATCTGGGATGCTCTTAAAACTAAATTTGAGGGTAGTGAGAAGATGATTAGGAGCAAGAAAGCATTACTTAAGAAAGAATTTGACTTGTTTTCAAGCTTGCCGGGTGAATCATCAAAGAAACTGATTGAAAGATATTGCCATTTAGTGAGAACTATGTCTTTGTTAGAAATTGTCAAAGATCAAGAAGAATGGGTCGACAAGTTAGCTGATGCATTACCTCAGAAAGAATGGGGTACGTATTTGATGATCTTGAAAAACACAGGAGAATATGACAAGTTAACTATTTCACAGTTCATTGAAAAGATTAAGGGACAAGATCTGGAACAACAGAAGATTGCAAGAATGAACAATCCGAGTGGTCAACAAGATGTTAAGATGTACTACAAAGGGAGTGTTCAGAATACTGAATTAAGTCCAAAAATCCAAACTGCTTTTAATGCCGAAAACTCATCTGAAACAATCAATCAAAGTTCAAACAGCAGCAGCAGTGGATTCTCTTCATATCCAAGTGTTAATCCGAAAGCTTCAAGCTCAAGTCATCAGTTTCAAAACTCAAACAACAGTAATGGTCAAGTGTTGAATTGTAATATAGCATTGCATCTTCAGAATGGTCAAAATTTTTCTGAAGAGATTGCCAAAAGTCACACGTCGTTACTTGCTACTGTGTTGGAATCATATGAAGGATTTGTTGCAGGGAGAATCGGGAATCCTATGCTAACGAAAGAGGATTACGATCAGATAGATGCAGAAGAGATGGAGCTCATGGATATCAAATGGTGTTTAGCTAGTGTTTTGAGGAGAGCTGAAAAGTTCAAGATGATTACAGGAAGAGATGATTTTAGAGATGCAAATGTTTCTACGTTGGGTTTTGATAAATCTAAAGTTACTTGTTTTCGATGCAGGAAGAAAGGACATTTCAAAAGGGAATGTAAAAATCAAGAAGCAAGTGAAGCACAGAATCCATTTGGAAAAGATTATTACTATCGGAAAGCCATTTACCAACAAGTTGCTGATCAACCATACAAACAAAAAGAACCACAAACTGCTCATGCCAAAATGATCGTAGAAGCAAATAAGAAAGCTTATTTTGGTATCATTGATCAAGATGATGAAAAAGTGGCAGAAGGTTTCAATTGGGACAAATACGTTCCACCTGATTCAAAAATGGTAGCTCTCACTGCACAAATCATCCAAGAGCCATTTTTTGATCAATCATCATCTGATGATAGTGATGATGAAGAGGAGATACATATTAATATTGCAAAAACTCGTTTATCTCCTAAAAGTTTTCAATTTTATTTTGCATATAAAGTGAAGAAGCTGAAAGAGAAACGTGCATCAAAGAATCAGAAACAGGTAAAAAGTGAGAGTGTTGTTCAGGAAAAGATTTCTGAACAAAGTGATGAAGACAAAGCTACTGAGCAGGCAGTTGAAATTGAAGAAGTGGTTGAAGTTGAAAAGATTATCGAAGTGGAAAAGATTGTTGAAGTCATAAAACCTTGTTTGAAATGTTTAGAGTCATGCAAGCAGTGTGAAGAAAAAGATGAGAAATTAAGTGAGCAGGATAAGATGAAAGAGAATTTATTGTTCAATCTCAATTATGTGAAAGAATCATATGACGTGTTGAATAAAACAGTGACTGGTCTACAGAAGACAAACTCTGAAAGAGATGATGCGTTGACCATGATGAATGCTGTGATGATGACAAAGCAGAAGGCTATTAATCATTATATTGAAGAATGTGCTAAGTTGAAGCAGGAGTTGGAGACAGAAAATATAGAGAATGAAAGAATCAGACGATTACTTCAAAGTTATTCTAGTTCTGATTATTTAATTAATAGAATTTATCCAACTGTTGCAGGTATGGAAGCCTTTCAAGACAAGAAGTCTGAGGAAAAGGATACTCGTAAGAAACAAAGTGCAAATTATAACAAGTGTCCGCCTCCGATTTGGGAAGGTTATTCTCCCAGAAAACCGAATGAGGAGCAAGTCAAAAAGGCTGTCAATATAAAGCTAAAATCCGAAACAACTGATGATTTACCAGAAAACATTGACGTTACTTTTACATCGTCTGACACTGATCATGAGTCCGAGTTAATAAAAAAGGTGGTCGATCAGGTGTTGGATAAAGATGAGGAGTTTGAGTCAAAATCCGAGTCTGGAAGTTCAAGTTCGTCTGTTAAAAGTTCGAGTTCGTCAGTTAACAGTTCAAAAATGTCTGTTAAACGGGTTTACAATAAAGAATTCTTATTATCAAAATCTAATTTGGATGTCGAACCAATCAAAGTGGCATATACTTTGAATGATTCAGACAAATTATATTCTGATGAGAAATTTCCAATAAGAGGTGTTAAACCAGAAATGATCAACAAGGTTTTCAAATTAACAGAAATTAATATTTATAAAATAAAAGATGTAAATCTTAATGAAAAACATAAAAAGTACACCTCAAGAATTCAACAACGTTTAAACAAGAAAAAAAGTTACAGTTCTGGTTCAGGTTATCGAAAGAAACCAAACCATAACGGTAATTTCAAAAAGAAAGGTCTTGGTTTTATTCCACCGAAATACCATAAAAATGAGAAAATTTATAAATAAAAAACTGTATTTGTTTCAGGAACAAGTTCGGAAGAAGAAGAAAAGAGCTCATTCTGGAAGCAATCAAACAGAGAATTCCTTGTTAAGAAGCAAGAAGAAATGAAGAATGGAGCTTATCAAAGAAAGGAAACAAGAACCTGTTACAGATGTCAAGAAGTTGGACACATTGCCTGGAATTGTCCTAAGGCAACTAACATCAAACAGGAAGTTGTTTCTAAACTCAAAGGAAAAATTGTTGAGAAAAATGAACAACCAACTGAGAAATTCAAAGTTTTTAAAAATTCAACATATGAAGTTGGTGAATGTTCAAAGAAAATTTTTTACAAAAGAAGGGTGAATTCTGATAATCAAATATGGGTTGTTAAGAAATCTAATGTGAAATCTGGCGATGAATCTGATTCAACAAAGTCAGAGGAGCCACAAGTTGAGGTTAAAGAAGAAAACTCAGTTCCTCCAATGGATGATGAGAACTTTCCACCATTGAGGACTGAAAATTTCAAACAAAAGGTTGGTAAAGTTGAAATCTCAAGTCAATTCTATTCTGAGAAGAAAGAATTCGATGTTGAGAAAGCATTCAATGGGAATGTTAAAAAGATTTTTGGAAAAATGATTGATGGAAAGGTCAAAGGGGTAAAAGATTTTTATGCAACAAAAAAGGAAACTTATTACCCGACTGAAGATGATTTGGTTACACCTAAAGCAGGTCAGGCTTGGGTGTCTGTGTTCTTTACTTAAAAATCCTGCCTTGCCGGAGCTTCCAAATTGGTAATCGCGGAGCATGAATCGACATCATTCTTAAAAAATTGTGTTTGTGAAGCATTTAAAAATTGTTAAATTCTACAGGTTGTGGATTTGCCGGAGCTTCCAAATTGGTAATCGAGGAGCATGAATCGGCATCATTCTTAAAAAATTGTGTTTGTGAAGCATTTAAAAATTGTTAAATTCTACAGGTTGTGGATTTGTCGGAGCTTCCAGGTTGGTAAGTGTGAAGCAGGTATCGGCATCTTTCTTGAGAAATTCACGTTTGTGATATTTCGACTTACAAGTGGTAAATCAGGGACATTAAGTTGTACTTGATTTTCTACAAGTGGTGTTTGTTGATTGTTCTTAAAATTGTTAAATATTTTTTCCAAGTGATTGATGAAAGAACAATGTGATGAATCCCCTAACCAACAATTGGTTTGTGATGAAAACAAAACTTATTTTCCGGAAAAACCGTTTTGATTAAAACAAACTTAAGTGTTTTGAAATCTTAATGGGAAAATAGTTTGTTGTAAGGGGGAGTTCTGATTGTTTATGCCAAGTAGATGGCGAATTGAAGTAATTCGATATCAGTTGTCATTTTTCTTGTACAGTTTGTTTTCAAATTTCTTTTAATGATTTTGCATTTTAGGGGGAGTAAGAAATTTCAGAAAATCCAAAAACATTTAAAAATTTGAAAAACTCAAAAACATGATAAAATCAAAATTGAGTTTTGTTGAAAAAGATGAAATGATAGTACATCAGTGGACGATCACAACATGCTAAAGAATTGGAAAGTTTAAATGTGATAAACGGTCTCACTGATGATGTGCCAGTAGGTTTTTACACATTTAGTAGATTGTGACGAGATATAAACCTAAATTTCAAACTTGCTTATATCGTGGGGAACATCTCTCGGATATATGGGTAACCCCCGAAATCTTGTTTGAAAGGTCCCTTTTTCTGAGATACTAGGTCTTTATACTCAGTGATATCTGGGGTATTATCCCGGGACTTCTGATTTTGCGGAAGCAATGGCCTAGTCCCCGGAGAATACTTTCCGTTTGCTTGAAATATAGCCCACCCTCAGTACAAAAAATGATGAAACATTGTAAAATGCTAATCATGTGCTGTTGAAGAAAAGATTCTCTAAAGTGAACACACCAAAAGTCGAAGCCGTCATCTCTCTAATTTTGCGGAAGCAATAGCCTGAGCTCTCACGGCCCTCGCAATTTAACCCTTTACAGATATCATCTAGGTATACTCACCTGTAAGACTGAATATTGAGATCTGGATACGGGAGTATATTCTGAGGTGGGACACGCGAATAAGTTTAAGTCGCTTAAAACATTAATCTCGTATCTCGAAACAGTTGAACTTTGTGTGAAAATTTAAGTGGATCAGTATACTGACAATCTAAGTGAATCGTTTAGAACTTAAAATGTATAAAGCTTAACGGTGTTGGTGATTTGTCTCAAAAACTGATATGATTCTCTTACACAAACTCACAAAAATATTGGTGTGTAAATATTTCTTTATTGTATTTCATTTAAATTCTAAAATCCAAAAAGATTTTCAGTGTGTTTTAGCATAAATTTTGAAAAATCCAAAAAGATTTTCGACAACTGATGATTGAAAAACTGATTTTCAAAATTTCGAGTGCTAAACATGATGAATAACAGGGTTGGGAAAGTTTGTTTGGAATGAAGAAGATTGTTTGAAATGAAAAATTTGAATATTTTGTTTACAAGTGGTTCTTAAGAGGCTAAAATTGTAAAACTATTTGTTAGTTGATGTTTCTTGAAAAAGTTTAAATTTGTCAAATTTTTAAATTTTGTGAAATCTTACGTTGAGGTAGAGAATGTGTAGGTTATGGCTATGAGAGAGCCAGGTTGCAAATTCTAGAACCTATGAAAGCCAGACTACGATCCCAAGCAATCTTTAAGGGGGAGTCTGTTGATATAGAGCTTAAGGAATCAAGTTTGATGGATGCTTACACTGTCAGATTCTGAGAAAAGAAGCCAAAAGACTGATAAAGACCGAAGACAGTGAAGACTCGACACTTAAGGCTCGTCAACATCCGAGGGGGAGTCTGTTGGTGCATACGTCTGTCGACTTCGTCTTGTATCGATTCTTGTATTAAGAATGTTAGATCAGGGCACGTAGTTCGAGAAATTAGGGTTTAGATGTAATTTCGCTTGAAGCATGTAATTTCGCTTGAAATAGACATTGGCTATTTCAAACGAAATTAGACCTTTGTAATTTCGCTTGAAATGGCCAGTGCCACTTTCAAGCGAAATCAGCTCCACTATAAATACCCTTGGAGCGAAATCATTTGTAATTTTTGTAATTCCGGTACCGAAGTGCTGCCGACGTGTCTACTGATCTGGAAACTTGTTATAATCAATAAACAAGACAATTTAGTGTGAATCAAGCTGTTTTCCAAATCAATTCATCTGTTTCCGCCTTTTGAATTAATAAGAACTCTTCTGATTCACTCGTTTGGGTCACAAAACGATCCTACACAAATTAGGGCTCATAAGTTCTTCACGCGATATCTCCTTCAATCCGAGGGCAAATCATGCGATGCTTAAGTCCATTGTGTTTAATTTTTTATGTTCTACGAAACCCTACTATCCATTTGTGTGATAGGAGGGCAAATGAATTCGAATTAGATTATTGTTGAAATTAGGGTTCTTAGCTCTTAGATTTTGGGGCTTTTGATCTTAGACTTATGTTTTGGTGAAAGTGGAAGTATGTTTATGCTATATATCATGTTAGTTTAATTTGTGTAATTTTTAGATATCATATGGATTTATTATGAATTTTGCATGTTTATAGCATTTAGAAAATCAAATAAAAATCTAAATTTATCAAAATAAAATCATGTAAATAATGTTTATGATTTTTACAGAATATATAATGTCATGGAATTTTTATATTTTTTTTTATGATTTTGGTGAAATATTTTATAATAAAAGGACAAGTTAAAATATTAAACGAATTAAGTCTTTTACAAATTTAATTATTTTGTATAAAAATACAAGATAAATTCGAATTCTTGATGTATAAATTTATTAGACGAATTTTATTAATTTGTCCAAAATTTAAGCATTTACATAATATGTATATATAGCATAATAAATTTTGTGTTATTATCATAATTCAGTTTTATTATTTATTTATACAAATATATGTTTATTAACAAATTTACTAGACTTAGTTTATACAAAAGTAGATAAATAATGACATAAATATTTTTATGTTATTATTACGGATTGTCATTCTAATAACAAATAACAAATTAGTATTTATGATGGAAATTATTTTATGTATTTTAGGTTATACAAAAGCCCTTAAATCTTAGGATTACTTTTATAGTTTTATTATATTGTTTGATTTGTTTAGTATATTTTGTTATTTTACATTTTAGGATAACTTTTGTCTTTTTGGAGTTTGTCCCCAAATTCGTGCGGTTTATTAAAGGATTACTATACACAAAACTGTGAGTAAATAATTCTACTCCCCGTTTTACATTAAACTTTTTTTGGGGCGTATCACGTTTCACGTTGTTTCACATTCAATTTATCTCAATTATCAAAGCATGCACGTGTAGTTATTTGCTATATGATTTAATTGGTTCTTTAATTTATGTGCAATGATTGTTTAATTAATAAGTATCTCACCTATTCATAGGCTCACTTACACACGGTTAACCTTCCCTTATAATTTATGGGACGTGGGTATCGTCTCATTTATTCACAGGTTGACCCTTTCCTCGAGACATGAGATGTGGGTATCGTCTCATTTGTTCATAGACCGACCCTTTCCCCATGACTATGGGATAAAGGTACCGTCATCATTTAGTCATGATCTTTTTGGGTTCGAGATTCAAGTATTGTTTGTTTGTTTATTATTATGGTTTTTGTTGTGATTGGGTATTTGTTGGTTGTGATAGTCTCGATAACACATTATATGCATGTTTACTCTTAATTATGAATAAAAGTTTACTTTAAAAATAAATAAATGTTTACTTTTAAAATAAATTAACTTTTAATCAATTTTAATTTACTCACCAGCTCGTTGTAGTTAACCTAAAAATCTTTTACACATGATACAGGAAATGAGAATTGAAGGAAAGCTTGAATCGAGATCACATAGGGATCACGTTTAGAGGTTAACAAAGAGATTTTTGCTATGTTATTGTTTTTATTAATGTTAGATTATTTGAACTACTTGTAATGTGTGAGAATTCAAATTTATAGCATGTTTAATTATAAATTATTTAATAGTGTCAAAAGCCAACAATCATTATGCCCTGACTGATAATTTGCTACGGGTTGGGGTGTGACACACGTGTGGCGTACGAAGAGGGTTCCGAATGGCGCGACTGTGTGGCGTGTTCTTATAGACTCGCGGATGACGTGGCGTGTGCACACCTGAGTGGCACGCCAGTTCTGGTGCTCGCGCTTGTTTCGCAGCTGCCTCTCAGACTTCAGCAACATAGCAAAATAGTTTCAAGTCTGTGAGTTGAAACAGACAATCAAGCAGTTACGAGTTGGAATTCAAAATAAAATTAAAACATATTGAAGACGTTTAATGCTATTTAATTTTATTTTTTATTCTTTGACTTCTTGACTAGAATATGCACTATACAACCAAGGGGAGTCTTGGCTGCAGAACACACTAGATACCACATAATACATGCAAACGAATTTCTATTTACTACTGATTCTTTTCTTCTTGTCTTCAAGGTACCATTCGGGTTGTGAGTCAATTCTGGCAGTACAACTACTCCGGCTGTTGTACCATAGGAAACAATACGAGTTCTTTGGGAGACTCAGAATTTGTTTTAAGGGCCACATGTTCAACATGATCCTTAGCCACAAATTTTATGTTTTCGTTTATGTTTCTTGTAATTTGGTTTATTTCAGTTGTAAGTATTTTGTAATTTACTGCTTTCCGTTTCTGTATTGTAATTCAATAAAAGTGTTTTAATTTATTTTCTATACAAACGGTCTCCTATAGAGTTGTATCTTATACATCCACTCATGATACCAAGTTGTATCTTGTGTTTTCGTCCAATCATAACCATATGATAGTCAAGTGTCGTCTTCTTACTGTTTATCATCTTATGGTAACAATCTCTGTGGTAAATTTCGCTTCGGACCCCAAAATAGACCAGGCTGCCCCTATCAAGTGCTCACACCATTACCCTAACCCGTTATTATCAAAACCTATCTTATGGTTTTCCTATCATACAAACTTTGTAGCCTTACTACTTAGATTAGTTGTTATATATACTGATTTCTAATTATATGAACAGAATATATGTTTGTAACAAGTAGTATCATATTTTTTGTATTCCTAAAATTTCATATCATTTTATTGTCGTCATTTTTTTTAGTAACTAAGTTATATCAAATTAAATAGTTATAAAACATATTTTTTTCCAGGTTTAAATTAAGGTGAATCAGTTTCAATAAACTTTTTTTGAGTTAAATGCCATTTTAGTCCCTGTGGTTTGAGTTATTTTGCCAGTTTAGTCCAAAGGTTTCATTTTTCGCTTGTGGGTCCAAAAATGTTTCACCGTTGCCATTTTATTCCACTGGGTTAACTTCATCCATTTTTCTGTTAACGAGAAAGGCAATTCGGTCATTTTATATGTAAATTTATTAACTAGAAGTCTAGAAGGCAAATTCAGCCATATAAGATAACCGAATTGCCCTTCTCGTTAACGGAAATAATGGATGAACTTAACCCAGTGGACTAAAATGACAACGGTGAAACCTTTTTTGGACCCACGGAGTCGGACGAAATATCAAACCTTTGGACTAAACTGGCAAAATGACCCAAACCGTAGAGACTAAAATAACATTTAACTCAAGTTTTTTTAACGAGAAAACAGAACTAATAATCAAATTTCACACTTGTTTCATTTATATTCCTTGCCCAGTGATCCAATCCACTTAAACCGGATCCAGATATTGGGCTTTGCATGCATTAATTTTTAGCTCTAGTTATTGGGCTGTATCTTTGAAACTCCCAATATATAGATAACAAATTGCAATCCAATTAATATATCCTTTTGATTTGGCCCGCTTTAATCTCAAGATCATCTTATCTTTTTGATTTGGCCTGCTTTAATCTCAAGATAACGATCCATACTGACCATGAATGGTTTATGAAAAGGCCATATTGGGTCGCAATGGGCCCAAATCATTTGTTATTTTAGTAAGCTATGATTACCGTTAACCACCTTATTAATATAAGTTGTTTAAAAAATATTAAAAAACTTAGTGGGTTACCACCCGCGTTTCGCGATGGGTTTGAAATGTCGATAAAAATAAACAAAGTCGCGAATGTGGCGATAAAAAAAATCACGTGGCGAAGGTATATCCGAAAGCCATGGAAAAGTCAAGTCATTGTGTGTGAAAACCAAGTTATTCAAATAAAATTTGCACCAAAACATATATTAAGATAAACATGATGGTCGCGCATTATAGCGGTTTGGTTAAACGTATATAAAAAAACATGTCGTTATGGTGTATTTAGAGATGAGCATCGACAGGTTTAAAAAACCTCATAAACAACCGGTCGGTCTAAAAACAATGTTACAAAAATTCACGCCGAAACGTAGATAAAAATAACTTGCATGGAGCATTGACATAAAAAACGAAGCCCATACAAAAAACTTCCGTTCCATTTAATAATTAATTATTGTCTGCAATTATGTGTTTTGAACGTCAACATTTTATATTTGCAAGTTATACATTTAAATCATGCATGTTATACATTTCATACCTCGTATTGTGAAACAATTTAAGCGTTGCGTCAAAACAATTAGCAAACTCACCGGTTAGACAGGCTGTGTAGCACAGCCTCAGTATTCAGCTAAATGATAGATTTAAGACTTAGATGTAGGTCCGACATAAAAAAATAAATCAATTCCCAAGTGGGAAAACAAGTATAATAGTTAACACTTTTCGGTAAAATTCAACGAACTTAAACGTGTCCGTTTTGGACCATAAATGACAGTTTTTCGCAGGATTCAGAAACCGACAAATTGTACAAGTCCAGAAATATGTTTAAACATCATAAATAACTTAAAAAGTATTGGGAATACTTTTAAAACACAACAAGATATGATACCTTATAAAGTACATAACTTAACCTTTTAGCGAACCGACAACGAAACGAACACCGAACAATTATCCGAACATTTCCAAAACAACAAATATTGACTAGTACAATTTTGAATTTGAATTGTTTTTAACCAAGTTCTCATGGTTTTTATAATCGTTCTCACGGTTCTCGCGATATTTAGCGTTCTCATTTAAACCCTAGGTGTACGAGATCAGGAGAAAACACCCAAAAGTGTGAGAACGGTGAGAACGCATCCTGGCCCAACACGTGGCGCGGGACATGATCAGGGTCCGAGGGTTTTTTTTGTCTTTTCAATATTCTTCTTTTTTCCCGATTTTCGCGTGTGACATGCTGCTTCATTTTTGGCGCGCAAGATAATTTTGGCGTTAACTAGAATCATTAATTACTTGGCGTTTTACTGTTTTCCCGATTTCTTCTCGTTGAGTTAATTCTTTTTGTGTCACTTAGTTAATTTTTTTGGCGTTATGGCGTTTTCCAGGTCATTTTTTTTGGCGTTCTGGTCTTTTGTTAATAATTGATTAGCATAGATTAGTATTTTATAAGATTACAATAATACGAAATCAAAATAAACTAATAGTCTTATGTGGATGTGATTACATCAGAGATGTACCCATCGCTTTGTTCATCACTTTCTTCAGAGTCATCATAATCAAATTTTAGATTGGCGTATAACGCCATTAGCTCGTCTCTTCTTTGTTGCAGCCTATTCTTGAATATCATTGCAACCCTGGATTTTGCATTGTTCGAAGGTGCTAAATGTCACACCCTGGCTTTGCGGAAGCGTGGTTAATTTGGTGTGACTTCTTAATACCATAGCTTAATCATAACAAGCTATATGAAAATAAAATCATGCAAGATCATCCATAGATTTAAGTTTTAAAACCAAAGTAACATAACATTGTCTTAGGGACTACAACACCATAACATAAAACATTGTTTTGAAAGACATAAACATCAACATGAATAAAACGCAGTTTAAGATTTGTGACTCGTCCAGGAAAAAGTCACATTTCCTAAACCGGGATGACCTCGGAACCCATGTGCAGCGGGAAAACACAACATACCGCGCCAGATCTTTAATTCCCTGAAATACATGTAAGTTGAAAAATCAACAATAATGTTGAGCGAGTTCATGTGTAAGTGAGTAAATAAACCTTTGTATGTATAAAAACCCTGGTATGTAGCAAATAAGGAAAAAGAGATCACCAATGGTTTGCAAGGTCATTGATATGTGTGAAGTGCAAGTAGGAAGACTCAAACCTAGTAGATTTATGCGTTGGGTACAAAGTCACCCCGAGGTCCGTACTGTTTGGGCCTGGGGCTGGGCTCGCTACACCCAGATAGATCTACCGCTCCTGCCCCTCGGTCCTACTATGAGGATTAATAGTCCCAAGTTTCCGCCTACCCACTCACATGATCTAAATAATAACCCTCCTTACGCTAACCATACCATATAAGAATTATTCGTAATCATAGTAACATGTATTTCACCCCCGCAGTTTAGAAAACTGAAAACAGTTGGAGAAAAGGGGGACATGAACTCACAGTGGTGCGTCTCTACCAAGTATATCTCTTGATCAAGCAGCTGTGCGACGACCTACACGTACTAACTCTATTAGACGGATGGCCGTGCCTTAGCTTAAGGTTTAAGTTTTTGGGAAATAGTTAGACAACTATTTCGTGTTTATATTTTTGTAAATACTTGGTAATTATTCTCCTTCCCAAGGATGGGGGATTTAATACATGTGCGTTCGTAAACTTCAAAATATATTATTAAGTATCACTTAGTATATTTTATTTCTTACTTCAAAATATAATCATTAACATTCGATAATATTATTTTTACCCTAAAAATAATATTTGTATATTTCACAAAATAATTATAAAAATTCACAAGTGTTACTAAATATATATCTTAGCAAGTTTTTATTTTGTGAAAATCCCACCTCCGATAATTAGAAATCTTGTAATAAAGTCGTGGCGAAATCTATAATTTGAAAACAAGTCAAAAATGTATTTCTAACACTTGTAGTGAAAATATTTCTAAGTGTTAGGTTTTTGGAAAAAATTTCGCCAGAATTTCCTCTGTAACTGGAGGTGGCCACGCTATCAAGCGTATCATTTTCTTTTACAAATCAAACCAACAATTTTCTCATTCCATCAAAACAATGTTCAAATCATCAAACTAGTCAATATATATGTAAATCGCAAAAATGCATGAACTTGTGGTTTATTTAAAATATGAAGTAAATCCCATTACTTTTAGTGGATCTTTTGTATAAATCAATCCGGTTTCGTAAAAGTCTCGTTTTTAACGAAATTCTATCTTTACAACTTCTTGTCAACATTTACAAAAATAGTTCTTTTGTCAAAACTTTGTGTTACACAAGTGTTTACACACTTGTGTGTTTACTAAAATCATTCTTGTTTATGAAAGATCCAGTTTTTAGAAAATAAGATTTCCTTGACACTTGGTCCTTTGAAAATACCGCTTGTAGATCCGTAGATCTACTAGTTTTAAACACTATTTCGTAAGTAAAGTTGATTTTACACAAGTTCATGTTTAGTGTGTGGTAGAGTTTCATCACTTAACCCTTTTCATACTTAAACATACTCTATGTCATGATCCATGATCATGACCAATCCGGGTTAAACGATGATCCGAGCTACCACAACATAGATCAGCACTAAATAATCACACAAAACAAATCTTACAAGATTTACACAACTCTTGTGCTATTAACCAACATTTTTAGCATTTTTAGTAGACTTTTTAACATATCATCTTGTATGTTCATAGATTTTAACCGGAAAAGTTCTTTTTAACCACTTTAAAATAGATAAAGAGTGTGATTATAGTAACTTACTACTAGCTCGAGGCTAGGGAAGGTTCTAGTCGCAAAATGAGTGGATAAAAGAAATAGGGTGAGGTCCTTCGCGTTCCGAATACACCAAGCCTCCTCGTATGTGATCCTCAACACTTGTATGCTCTTGGAATGAGAAGATCAAAATCGAAAGATGGATGGATGATATAGGGGATGTTCGGCCGAGAGCTTATAGAGAGGGAGAGAGTGTGTGTGTTGTGAGTTGTGGTGAGAATGTTATGTTGTGCTATATGTTGATCTTATAGACAATTTTCATGGTCATTAACCAAGAGATTATGTGTAGCCTAGATATTAGGCATAGTTGATTATTATAATCAAATAAAGGACAAGGGGGGGTCACATATGGTGACCGAACTCGGTTTGGGGGGGGGGGGGGTATTCGGTTAGTTTCCAACTAGATAGTTAAACATTAGTTAGATAATTAGGAGGTTAACTTAGTTACTATCATGTAGTGCATTATGACGGGTGTTAGGGTATTCAGGGACCCTAACTGGCTCAGAAAAAGAAAAACAAGGTTGATGACAATATTTTTATGTTCCGGGTAAAGTCCGGTGGTTCGGTTGGATAGAGATCCGTTAAAGTGCTTAACAAAGCTTTAAAGTGTCGTTATTATTATTTTTAGTGACACAATTTATTCCCGACACTTTGGAAAGTGTCTAGTAATATTTTTCTCATGTTTTGGCACTTTATTAAGTAGCTAGATGCTGAATTTTTATTTAAAGTGCTGAATTTTGTACCTAGAGTACGTTTTAGGCACATCCGATCACTGTAATCTCATCCCTAGTGACGCAGTTCTACAACTCTTATATCCCTACACTCACCACTAGTGTAGCAAACTATCTCAGGCTCTTATAGGCCTTAGAGGCAGTACCTGCCTGGTGCTAGTTATGACAGCACGTTTAATAGGTTATCCGTTCATTGTGCTACTGTGCTTTTGGTGCATCAAGGTTGTCACAAAGGTGCTGTAAGCAAAACATGGAGTGACAACAAGTAAAGTATGATGCAAGTAAGTACATGTATCAGTATTCAAGTAGCAGTTTATCCACAATTTCAAGTAAGCACAGTAATTAAGCAGTAATTAATTATTAATTAAGTCGTACGGATACCTGGTTTAGTGAGGGTTGTCACATTCTCCCCCCGTTAGAAAAATTTCGTCCCGAAATTTTAAGTTCTGCTTGTAGATGCAGGGTTCTTAGGAAATAGGTGGGTGTATTTCTCTTTTATCCGGTCCTCACGCTCCCAGGTGTATTCAGGACCATGTCTGGCATTCCAACGAACCTTGACGAGCTTGACACTGCTCCGGCGGGTCTTGTTTACTTTCCAATCCGTAACCTCCACCGGTTCTTCAACGAAAGGGAGCATGTCATCAACATGAATCTCGTCGGTGGGAATGGCAATGGTATCTTGAGTTGGACTTTTCTTCAGGTTGGATACATGAAATGTATCGTGAACTCCATTCAGCTCGGCAGGTAAGTCCAGCTTGTATGCTACTAGCCCTATTCTTTCCAAAATTCTGAAAGGGCCAATGTAACGCGGATTTAACTTCCCACGCTTTCCGAAGCGTGCCACACCCTTCCAAGGTGAAACTTTCAATAAAACCATATCTACAACTTGGAATTCCAAATGTTTCCGGTTTGGATCTGCATAGGCTTTCTGTCTTTCGCGAGCTGCTTCGATGCGTTTTCGAATCTGCGCAAAGAGCTTCGAATGGCGCGGCTCCAATACTGGTGTGGTAGCTGTTGTTGTATGAAAATTCGACCAGTGGCAAATGCTTATCCCAGCTACCGCCCAAATCCATAACACATGCTCTCAGCATATCTTCCAAGGTCTGAATAGTCTGCTCGCTTTGACCGTCGGTCTTAGGGTGAAATGCAGTGCTCAGATTTAATTGTGAGCCAAAAGCTTCTTGGAAGGATTGCCAAATCCTTGATATGAAGCGTCCATCTCTATCAGAGATGATCGAGAGAGGCACTCCATGCCGTGCGACGATCTCTCGCATGTATATTTCTGCCAGTTTGCTGGTGTTATCCTTCTCTTTGATTGGCAGAAAGTGTGCGGACTTTGTTAGGCGGTCAACTATCACCCAAATAGTGCATGACCTCTTGGCGTTCTTGGCAACTTTGTAATAAAATCCATGGAGATTTGTTCCCATTTCCATTTGGGAATCTCAGGTTGTTGCAGAAGTCCTGAAGGCTTCTGGTATTCCGCTTTCACCTTAGCGCACGTTAGACATTTGCTAACATAAACAGCAACATCGCCCTTCATCCTAGGACACCAATAGTAAGCCTTGAGATCTTGGTACATCTTATCCGCTCCTGGATGGATAGAGTACCGTGATTTGTGAGCTTCATCAAAAACAACTTTCCTTAAACCACCAAACAGAGGAACCCAAATCCTTTTCTCAAAACATAACGTTCCTTCCTCGTTTGGCACCAATAGCTTCTCCATCCCACGGAGATATTCTTCTTCAAGATTTCTTTCCTTAAGAGCTTCTTTCTGCGCGGCACGAATGCGCAAGGAAAGATCGGTTTGGATAATCATTTCTAAAGCCCTAACCCTTATGGGCTTGATCCTCTCTTTTCGACTCAGGGCGTCGGCAACCACATTCGCCTTCCCTGGATGATACTTTATCTCGCAATCGTAATCATTTAACAACTCAACCCATCGTCTTTGCCTCATATTCAGCTCCTTCTGGTTGAATATGTGTTGTAGGCTCTTATGATCTGTAAAAATTGTACATTTCGTACCATATAGGTAGTGTCTCCAGATCTTTAAAGCAAATGTCACTGCGCCTAGCTCCAAATCGTGTGTGGTATAGTTCTTCTCATGTACCTTCAACTGACGTGATGCGTAAGCAATAACCTTCTGGCGTTGCATCAACACGCAACCCAATCCTTGACGCGAGGCGTCACAGTATACTACGAAATCGTCAGTACCTTCCGGTAGTGCTAGAATTGGCGCATTGCAGAGCTTATCCTTCAACAGCTGAAACGCTTCTTCCTGTTTGATTCCCCAATCAAACTTCTTATCTTTCTGGGTGAGGAGCGTCAATGGTTGAGCGATCTTCGAAAAATCCTCAATGAACCTCCGATAGTAGCCAGCCAAACCCAAGAATTGTCGAATCTCGGTTGGCGTCTTTGGCGTTTCCCAATTCTTGATCGCTTCGATCTTGGTTGGATCCACATGGATTCCATCTCCATTTACCACATGTCCAAGAAATTGGACTTCACGTAGCCAAAATTCGCACTTAGAGAATTTGGCATACAGCTGTTCTTTCTTCAACAGCTCCAAAATAGCTCTTAGATGCTGTTCGTGCTCAGCCTTTGTCCTTGAATAAATCAAGATGTCTTCGATAAACACAATCACGAACTTGTCCAAGTACGGCTTGCAAACTCTATTCATCAAATCCATAAAGACTGCAGGTGCGTTTGTCAATCCAAACGGCATAACAAGGAACTCGTAGTGTCCGTAACGAGTCCTGAAGGCTGTCTTCGGGATACTCTCCTCTTGTATCCTTAACTGATGGTATCCAGATCGCAAATCGATCTTTGAGTAAAAGCTCGAACCTTGCAGTTGATCAAACAGATCATCAATTCTTGGCAGAGGATATCTATTCTTGATCGTAAGCTTGTTCAGCTCCCGGTAGTCGATGCACATTCAAAAACTACCGTCCTTCTTCTTGACAAACAGGACCGGAGCTCCCCAAGGCGAGAAGCTTGGTCGGATAAATCCCTTGTCTAACAACTCTTGAAGTTGTGTCGACAATTCTTGCATCTCAGACGGGGCAAGTCTATAAGGTGCCTTAGCCACAAGCGCGGCGCCTGGGACTAAATCGATGTGAAACTCCACTTGCCTCTGAGGCGGCAGTCCAGGCAAGTCCTCCGGGAAGACTTCCGGATACTCCCTCACGACAGGGATGTCTTCGATCTTCGGTTCTGCAGCTTTCTTGTCTACAATGTGTGCCAGGAAGGCAGCACATCCCTTCTGTAAACACTTTCGCGCTTTCAGGCAGCTGATAATTCTTAATGGCGTATCACGCTTTTTGCCATGAACCACAATCGTTTCTCCATCTTCGGTCGGGATGCGAATGATCTTCTCGTGGCAGACAATTTCTGCCTTGTTGCTTGATAACCAATCCATCCCTACTACCACGTCAAAGCTCCCCAGCTGGACTAGTAGTAGATCCAAAGCAAACTCACGTTCTCCCAACTCGATTGCACAACCTCTGATCACTTCATTGGCTTCTACTAACTTCCCATTAGCCAATTCGATTGAGTAGGGAATATCTAACTTACTAGCGGCTAAACCAAGCATATTCTTAAATTCTAATGATACGAAGCTATAGTCGGCACCAGTATCAAATAAAACGGATGCATAGCGTTGGTTTACAGGGAACGTACCAGTAACGACATTGGGGTCCTGGCGCGCTTCCCTCGCTTCGATATGGAACACTCTTCCACGGGCTTGGTTCAACTCTGGGCAGTTCCTCCTAAAGTGCCCGATATCACCACAGTTAAAGCATCCAAGTCTTTGCCCGTTTCCACCTCCATTTCCAGCTTGGTTGTTCCTTTGGTTATGATTCACAGCTCCCGCTTGATTCACATTGTTTCCTTGATTCCCATTACCTCCATTGTTTCCTTGTAGGCGATTCCCAATTCCACCCCGGTTATTGTTTTTGTTTCCAAATCCTCCTTGGCCTCCCTGACCAACAGTGGCCCAACAAGAATCCTTCAAGTGGCCAGGTTTCCCACACGCTTCACATACCTTCAAACCACATCGGCCAGAATGGTGACGCTGGCAGATGTTGCACTTGGGCTGGGTGCCCATATATCCGTTTCCTTTCTTTCCACTACCAGCTGCAACCTGAGCTGGCGCGTTTGGCTCTCCTTTCTTAACAACACCACTAATGCCTTGCTTAAAAATTCGAGAACTTTCGTTTGTTACCTCCGGATGACTCGACGTGAGTCTCTTTCTTCTTTGTCTCGATCTCACCAAACTTGTTCAGGCGGATAGCCTCCTCAGTGAGAGCCGCGCTTAAATCAATTGCCTCAGTAATTGTTGCAGGCTTGGAGGAGGTCACCATGCTTATGATTTGAGGAGCTAATCCCCAAATGAAGCGTTCAATCCGCTTGAATTCTGGAGTGACCATATAGGGTACCACATGCGACAGGTCGTGAAACCTCTAAACATATTCCGCGATCTTCGGACCTTCCATCTTCAAATGCCAGAACTCAGTTTCCAATCTTTGGATTTTAGCGCGAGAACAATACTTTTTGCGCATTAGTTCCTTCAGTTCGGTCCATGTTAGTGCGTAGGCAGCAGCTTCACCAAGTGTCTGTACTTGCAAATTCCACCAAGATAGGGCTCCATCCAGAAATAGCCCAGAAATGTAGGTGGCTTGCTGGTTTGGTGCACATTTGCTCATGCGGAGAACAGATTCAGTCTTCTCGGCCCAACGAACAAAAGCGACAGCTCCTCCGGTGCCATCAAAGTTGACAGGCTTGCAGTCTAAAAACTGCTTGTAGGTGCACCCTGCACATACGTTACAACATATGGATGGCATTAGCATCTTTGCTAGAGATATCCAATTAGATCATGGTATGTCTTAATGACTTAGTATTACCATGAGGTGGATTGTTGTTGCCATTATTGTTTGAGCTGCTTCCGCTGAGTCCTCCTTGCGAGGCGGCGTATTGCGCGATGGCAGCAGCGATAACTTGTTGGAGCTCTGCCTCATTGGTAGGCATCGGCGTTGGACGTTTCGGCGGCATCTTCTAACAGATGAGTTCACGTCGGTCAGGCCAAAATAAAGATCCCATGTTATAATACGTACGCTTTATTATGATAGTAATAGTACATAACATCTCATGTTATAATCATATCAATCACACAACATCCCATGTTATAAAACATAAATAATCAATCAAAACATCACATATGATGAGAATACTGCGATTGCCATATATCGAGACCACATAGTAAGTGTACAGGTACATAATAGTGTCATACATCATCATCGACTAAGGGCTACATCACCCTAGTCCAAAAGAATATCAAACCAGTGTCAATACATCCATATACATGTCACAAAAGTCAGAATCAAAGTGCAGTCTCCAAAAATGCTGTGCAGTCAAAACAATCGCTGTCTTCTCACCAACGTCTACCCATGCTGTACTAAGGATGCCCTAGGCTGATGGTGGTGGAGGAGGGGGAAAATGGGTGTAGAACAAACATCGCAAATGGAGCCAGTCCTCCTCCATGGCTCTCTGGGTACGCAACCAAGAAGCAACCTGCTGCTCAAGTGCCAAAAGACGTGCAGCATAGTCAGGTAACAACGGTCGAGGGTGCTGCGAAGAAGCAGGGTGGGTCTGACCCTGACACTGGCACGGCGGTGGCTGAGCTCTCTCAAGCTCTTGAATACGCCGTGTGAGTGCCTCCTGCTGGACAACAAACGACATCAGAACGTCCTCAATAGAATACCCCATATGGAAAGAATGGTAGGGGTCGGTCGGTGGCATAACAGAAGGTGACGTCCAGAGAAACGGCTCGCTGGCTGGATCAAAAGGTGGCACAAAGAATGGTGGTGCAGGGGGAATAGCAGATGAAGACTGTGGCATAACTGGAATATATGTCGGCACATGTCCAAAGGGACGAGCCGAGGAACCCTCTCCAGGTCGACCTGGAGGTGTGTACTGTGCAAATGAAAAAGAGAAATCAACGTGACGTGCATCAGTGGTATGAGGAGGAATAGGTGGAAGCTCATCATCCGCAGGAATCCACCCACGCTGGGCGTGCTCATCTCGTGGGTCAATCTGTGCCTCAAAAAGTGCTCGATCAAACTGTACAGGCATAGGGTCAAGATGGGGTGCAACAAGAGGGTCAGCAGGTATATCAGTGATAAGTGGGGGATCAACATGATCAGCAGCAATAACATGGTCACCCTCCAGTAGTGGTGCATCAGCAGGGTGATCACCAATGGGTAGGTCAGCAATCACAGGATCAATAGGTATGCCAGCATGAGCAGGGTCATGCTCAAGCACTGGGTCAGGAGCAGGGTCCAGTAGCTGCTCGGGATCAACGAAATCCATATCAAAATTTGCATGATCAGCAAATGCAGGGTCAACTGGGTCTACTGGGTCAACCATAGGCTGATCCAAGTGGATGAACTCAATCTCCTGGTCCGGGTCAAATCCAGGGGGAAAAATATGGTCTGAATCCTCATCGAGGTCGTGATCGAAAGCAAATCTAGGAACAGAGGCAGCAGATGATGCCCTGTCAAGATCTGAACCGTGTGAATAGTGCTGTGCGCTCCGAGTGTGTGACGGTGCGGAGGCCACAGACTCAAAGGAGTCTAGAGCGGGTGAGTGTGCAGGTGACTCCTCAGCTGGAGCATCTGCGAGTAACAAAAGACCACCGTCAGCTAGAAGGGCCTCGCCCTCAACATCGTCCTCCAGGGGCTCATCATCAAACAGATCGACGTCGTCGTCATCGTCGGTGTCGAGGAGCATATCGTAAGCAGGATAAACGGCCAAAGGTATGGGAGCAGGGATCTCTGCGAGTGGTAGGTACCCAGCAAAAGGGCCATCAGCGGGCTCATCGACAGCGTCGGGCAGCGCAAAGGGCTGAAAGTCATCCTCGTCTGTGCTGGTAACATCTGATGTGTGGACCTCGTGCTCTGAAGACTCTAAGTCGTCTGATACTATGGGTCTAGGGCCTGTGGTGTCCGAATCACCTGTGCCGGACGAGTCCATGGTGTCTGTAACACAAACACAAATATGTACAAATAATCAATCATATAATCAGATAAGCACATTTGTCACCAAGTAAACAATCAAATAATTCTCCTAGTCCCACTAGCCTCCCAGCCTCCCAGACTGATCTTCCTAGTCCCACTAGCCTCCCAGTCTCTCAGACTGCTCTTCCTAGTCCCACTAGCCAATTCTCCTAGCCTCTCAGACTGCTCTTCCTAGTCCCACTAGCCAATTCTCCCAGCCTCTCAGACTGCTCTTCCTAGTCCCACTAGCCAATTCTCCCAGCCTCTCAGACTGCTCTTCCAAGTCCCACTAGCCAATTCTCCCAGCCTCTCAGACTGACTCCCTAGTCCCACTAGACAGCTACCTCGGTCTCCTAGACCAAGCCTCGGCCTCCCAGACCGAGCCTCAGCCTCCCAGACTGAGCCTATAAATAATAAATAAATGTGCTCAACATTTGTTTCTAAAAAGTTTTGGATCTGGACTTAAGTGGTATGCAGTGTAATTTTTTTTTCGTGAGAGCCCTAGTGATCATAGTCTAGACTCGAGAAGGAATCCTAGTTCGCTATGATCAGAGCTCTGATACCAAGCTGTCACACCCTGGCTTTGCGGAAGCGTGGTTAATTTGGTGTGACTTCTTAATACCATAGCTTAATCATAACAAGCTATATGAAAATAAAATCATGCAAGATCATCCATAGATTTAAGTTTTAAAACCAAAGTAACATAACATTGTCTTAGGGACTACAACACCATAACATAAAACATTGTTTTGAAAGACATAAACATCAACATGAATAAAACGCAGTTTAAGATTTGTGACTCGTCCAGGAAAAAGTCACATTTCCTAAACCGGGATGACCTCGGAACCCATGTGCAGCGGGAAAACACAACATACTGCGCCAGATCTTTAATTCCCTGAAATACATGTAAGTTGAAAAATCAACAATAATGTTGAGCGAGTTCATGTGTAAGTGAGTAAATAAACCTTTGTATGTATAAAAACCCTGGTATGTAGCAAATAAGGAAAAAGAGATCACCAATGGTTTGCAAGGCCATTGATATGTGTGAAGTGCAAGTAGGAAGACTCAAACCTAGCAGATTTATGCGTTGGGTACAAAGTCACCCCGAGGTCCGTACTGTTTGGGCCTGGGGCTGGGCTCGCTACACCCAGATAGATCTACCGCTCCTGCCCCTCGATCCTACTATGAGGATTAATAGTCCCAAGTTTTCGCCTACCCACTCACATGATCTAAATAATAACCCTCCTTACGCTAACCATACCATATAAGAATTATTCGTAATCATAGTAACATGTATTTCACCCCCGCAGTTTAGAAAACTGAAAACAGTTGGAGAAAAGGGGGACATGAACTCACAGTGGTGCGTCTCTACCAAGTATATCTCCTGATCAAGCAGCTGTGCGACGACCTACATGTACTAACTCTATTAGACGGATGGCCGTGCCTTAGCTTAAGGTTTAAGTTTTTGGGAAATAGTTAGACAACTATTTCGTGTTTATATTTTTGTAAATACTTGGTAATTATTCTCCTTCCCAAGGATGGGGGATTTAATACATGTGCGTTCGTAAACTTCGAAATATATTATTAAGTCTCACTTAATATATTTTATTTCTTACTTCAAAATATAATCATTAACATTCGGTAATATTATTTTTACCCTAAAAATAATATTTGTATATTTCACAAAATAATCATAAAAATTCACAAGTGTTGTTACTAAATATATATCTTAGCAAGTTTTCATTTTGTGAAAATCCCACCTCCGATAATTAGAAATCTTGTAAAAAAGTCGTGGCGAAATCTATAATTTGAAAACAAGTCAAAAATGTATTTCTAACACTTGTAGTGAAAATATTTCTAAGTGTTAGGTTTTTGGAAAAAATTTCGCCAGAGTGTTGATAAATCACTTCAACCGTTCCCGCTTCTTCATGCACCACCCAACTGCTAACTGTTGGTAGAGGACTATCGTCAATATCATCATCATCATCTTCTGCCTGAAATTTTCTCTCCAATCTTCTTATTACTGTTCGAGTTCTTTCACAATCGTTGGCCCTTGGAACCCCAAGGGCCAGAATATCCCTCTGAACCCCTTCATCCATACTAAGTATGGCTTTGATTGTCCCTACCTTTACCCTTCTCCTATCAGAGAACTTTAGGATGAATCGTCTCTCCGACCTTTCAAACCTCCATGCAATAACCTTAGCCCTATTTTAAGTTTTTGGTGTTTTGAAGAATATGTGGCGTTTTAGACAATGTTTGGCGTGTTTGAGTTGTGTTCTCATGGTCTACTTTTATAATGACTTTTTCCCGCGCAATGACAGGTAATTATGGCTTTTTGAAAAAGATAAATAAATTCAATTCCCAAAGTATTTGGCTTTCAATATAATAAATATTAGTAATTATGTTTCCGTTGTTTCATTTTACTGTTTGCAGTTACTGTGTTTCGTTTTCAGATTCATCTGTTTTATGGTGTAACACGTCCCATCTTGACGGCTGTAATTATGACGTTTTGTTTTTCAATGACGTTTAGATAAAGATGGCACTTTTTGTTTTATTCTCTTTGCACACTGTTTTAACCTTTTTTTAGTTGGGGCGTTTTATGGCATGATGGCGTTTCACAAGCATTTGCCCCTTTGGCGTTTTATTGTATTTTTCATTACAGAATTAATGTATAGTGGTTCTTAGCTGAAAATTACATAACAAAAAACAGAAAAACAAATAGAAGCAATTTATGATCTAAATCTTCAGTGTCATCAGTCTCTTTTTTCTTTTGAAACTACAAGAACTGTCACAAATAAATGGCATTTTGGGTTTGGCGTGGTTTTTTTTCTTGTTCGTGTGTTGAAGTGGGTTTGTGGATGTTGGAGACATAGATCGACTCCGTGTGGGTGGATGCTATCTGCTCGTCATCTTCATTATAATCATCGAGGCCAAAGTAGTATTTACACTGTGATAGCTCTCTTCTTCTCATACAAATCTTCTTCAAGAACAAATAAGACAAAATGACATATGGGTGTCATGAGTCTCTCTTTCTTGAAATTTGTCCATCTCATGCAGCAAAATCTTACTCCACTCACCTAACAAACCATTCAGCGAAACTTCATGCAGAACATTACTGAGTATCAAAGAAAAGATGTTTGCCATCATTGATTTCTCTCAACTTCTGGCTTTTTACAGTGAGTTGTATTTTAGGAACCATTGTGTTTTTGTGTGTTTTTTTGGTGTGATAAACGGAAGGTGGTGAAACGTTTCTATTTATAGGATTTTTTTTGGTGCGTAGTTTAGGCGGGATATTATTTTATAACAATAAATGCAATTAACATTTATCCGGATGTAAGGCTTGACGTTTATATATTATGGCGTTTTACATTTTATGGCGTTTTTGTAGCCTAAGAGCTTAAATAAAAACAAAGAAAAAACTTCGCAGTGATACAATTGGCGTTTTGTATTTACTTGGCGTTTTATATTTCAACGGCGTTTTATGTAAGAAAGGATGTTTTACCTTTTTTTACCCTTAATGAAACGCGTCCACGTAATAAAATTTCTGTTATTTACGAAAACGTCACCGCGCCAATCTAGTCCATAGATTATTTTGATCGGACGATCCATAACCGTTCTCACACTTTCCCCCGTTTTCTTTAAATCCTACCTCTAAATATATATATATATATATATATATATAAGGTCAAATGAGAAGAAACTCTTTGTATTAAGAAAAAAAAAACAAAGCTTCAACCAATAAAAATGTTTCATTTTACTTTATTTAATATTTACATTAAATTTTATTTTAAAGATATATTGGTAAACTTACATAGATCATTAATTTGTATCCTTCTTTTTTAATAACTAAGTAAATTAATTTGTAACTCATTTTCAAAATTTGTAAGTAAATTAAATTTGTAACTCCTTTTAAAAAATATATATATTTTTTCAAATTAAAAACAACTTAATTTAAAGTGTAGAATAAATTACAATGTGTGTAAGATAAACTACGAGGTGAGTAGGATATATTTCGAGGTGTGTAGAATAAATTTTGACGTGTGTAGGATAACATTCTATAATGTGTAGGGTGTATGTAGAAAATTTTTTATATGTGTAGGTTTTATATATTATATATAGGAAAATTAATGATTAGTTGACTAATTAATTAAAAAGAGAAAAATTAATAAGATAAATTATAAATAAATTATTTTTTTTACTTATATGTCTTTTTTTTCTTTTAATAATTTTCTTCTCATTTGATCATTCCATATATATATATATATATATATATATATATATATATATATATATATATATATATATATATATATAGTTAGGTTAACGTACAATAGCCCTTATCCTACATTACGTACGCGATCATCTCAGCCTTCAGATCTTCATCCCACATTGAAATCGCATGTTGGTTTTTTGTAACAATTTCGCATGTTGGTTTTTTAACATGCGATTTCATCAAAATTATCACATGCGATTTCACATCGCGTACGTTAAGCCATTTTATACAATACACTTGTTCTATATATATATATATATAGGATTAGGTTCAAGAGTGAACACTAGTGTAGCTTGCGAAATGAGTGAACTAATCCTGGCCATACACGTGTGTAGATCAATGGCCAGGATTTGATGTTGAAGTACACTAGTGTATTTTATGATTTGATGATGAGATCCTGGCCATACACGTGTGTAGATCAATGGCCAGGATTTGTTCACTCAGCTCGCAAATACACTAGTGTTCACTCTAGAACCCCACCCTATATATATATATATATATATATATATATATATATATATATATATATATATATATATATAGGGCCATGATCATTTCAGAACCATAAATATTTACAGAACTCCTAATAAATAATCTTTTTATTTATACATTTTTATGTTTAGTATAATTTTATCATTTATTATGTGTATTTTTATGATTACATACATATTAAGAGTCATTTTAACATTTTTTATATGTAGTTTTATAATTACACATATGTAAACTAGGTTTTTTACATATATGTATGTAATTAGTTATGACACATATATATAATTTGGCAATTAAACATATGTAAACTAATTTTAACATGTATGTAATCAAAGAAATACAGATAATAGATGATAAAAAGTTCATAAATACAAAAACTTATATATAAAATGATTGTTTATTAGGAGTTCTGCGAGTTCTACAATTATTTAGAGTTTTGAAATGATCCTAACCCTATATATATATAGGATAAGGATCATTACAGAACACTAATTATTGCGAGAACAAAAAGAACAACTCTAAATCACTAAATTTTGGTATTTAAGGTTCATATTTCTTGAATTTTTTGTTTCTTACATTTATATGTGTATTATATATATATAAAAAATCATATATTTTTCCCTACACATAGTCTACATACATGTAGGTAATTTAGCCTACACATAACCTACATGTGTGTAGGTTATTTAAAACTGAAGATTTTTCATATTTTGTTTTAAATTCTAGTGTGAGAAACGATAAATCTTACATTTATAACATTTTATTTTTAGATTTTTAGGATTGAAAAAAATAAGTGATTCATTTTGTTCTGCGTGTTCTCGCAATATTTAGTGTTCTGCATAGAACCTTCCCCTATATATATATATATATACTAGTACGGTGCCCGCGCGATGCGGCGGGGCGACATTTTGCATTGCGGCACTCGTTTCTGGTAGTTTTCTTATTCATATAATATTTATGATAATACTATTGTGGTAGATATATGTCATAAGTGTTACACATATGTAAAGTATTGTTTTTTTATAAAAATTCATAATTAAAAGACAAAAAATATTGTTTTTTATAAAAATTAATAATCAAAAGACAAAAAATAAAAGATAAGTTGTTATAATTGTAAAGTTGTTTATTTTATTGGTTAAATTGTAAGGTATAATTTTATTTTTTAAAGTTCATAACTTTTTTTAAATATCCACATAGTACTTATCCAATAAACTTTAAGTTTAAAATTTTTGTTTTTATAAAAATAAAAAATAGTATTTGACTCGTAAGTACGTTTTAGACCTTTAACTTAAATTATAAATTTCGTTTTTTACAGATATAAAATTTTTATATTTTTATAAAATTTCAAGAACCGTTTTTATAAAAAAAATAGGATGTTCAGAGTTTATATCTTTATTAACTTTATATCATACTAAGTTCAGATTTTTAGTTCCTAACTAATCTTATCTATATGAGTCTACTTTTAACTTATAATCCCTAAAAATATGCAACACAATCTACTATGTATCTAGTCAAGTTGGTAAAAAATTCTTTTGAAATTGACTAATATTATCTATAACAATATAGTTGAACTTATTATTCCTAAAAATTTGCAAAACAATTTAGTATTTATCTAGCAATGATGTAAATTTCTGGAGTATTTTATTTATATTACTTGTTACAAAAATTGTTTATAAAATATTTTTTTTATAAAAACAAAATGTTTTGTTTATAAATAAAGTAAGAAAACTGTTTTACACATGTAAAGTTTCGTTTTAATAAAAAAATCAAATGACAAAAAAATAAAAGATAAGTTGTTCTAGTTGTAAATTAAGTTTATTTTGTTAGTTAAATGATAAAGTTTATAATTTTATTCTTTAAAGTTCATATTTTTTTTAAATATCCACATTTTACTCATCCAATAAACTTAAAGTTTATAGTTTTTGTTTTTATAAAAATAAAAAATTGTAGTTGACTTGTAAGTACGTTTTACACCTCTAACTTTAATTGTTAAATTTCGTTTTTATATATATAAAAAAATTATATTTTTATAAAATTTTAAAAATAGTTTTTATAAAAAAAATTGGATGTTAAGAGTTATATCTTGATTAACTTTATATCATAGTAAGTTCAGTTTTTTCATTTAGCTTTAAAGTTTATAATTTTATTATTTTTTAATTAAGAAATACAAATTATTAGATTAATATCAAGAATAACTGCAATATTTTTTAATTTCAGCTTGACTATATCTAACTGCAATATCTATTTATTGCAACTTTAGGATATTAACTTATATAAGTTCTGTTGACTTATAAACTTAGAATACTAACTTTATTTTGAACCTTATTAATATGGTCCTGCATTTTATTGACACCAAAAATAAAGTTCAAAAATAAAATAGACTTTATTCATACGTCTAGATCAAACATAACAACTGAAAATGAAAAAAAACATAAAAACACTTGATGGATCTCATATAGACCGCATGAAATCCGTTCCGCTTCTGAATTGGCACTCGAGGTATTTTTAATCGAGTTTTCTGGTTTGTGCTTGAATCGGCAGTTTCTTCTAATTCCTCTTCTTTGTCATTGCCCTCAGAATCGTCTAAATTAATAACCTCACTCCATTTCCCTTCAGAGAGTCTTTTGGATCTCTTCCTTTGAGTCTCAAAACTTCTGATCCTTAAAAAGGACAAAAATTGAATACAAAAGTTAAAAAAAAAGATTAATAAACATTAAAATTACCTCTTCACTAAATTCATGTTGAAGATTAAACTTGTATGGACTAAACAATACACCATAAGAAATAATATCAACACTTTATCACCATCATCCTACAATAAAACAAACATATAATAACATAACGAACATGTTAATATGAAAGATATGGTCAAAATTAATACTTAAAAAACAGCAAAATCAATACCTTAGAAGCTTGTTCGACAACTGGGT
The DNA here is from genome assembly GCA_030545235.1 of Helianthus tuberosus. Taxonomy (NCBI): domain Eukaryota; kingdom Viridiplantae; phylum Streptophyta; class Magnoliopsida; order Asterales; family Asteraceae; genus Helianthus; species Helianthus tuberosus. The sequence continues at coordinate 38,669,227 of CM060371.1, read as the reverse complement.
TGTTTAAATGGGCATGTTCATCATGCAACTGAATCTGAAAAATCAAATAAGTTAACATTCACATAAAAGTAAATAAATGAAAACAATTATTCACTGCTGCGATATAATAGAACTGACCTTAGAATTTTCAATCTCGCATGCTTGGTTTTTCGCAACAATTAAATTCAGAACTGGATCCATTTTTTAACTTTGTTTAGCAATAGATACAGGGATGCGCTGCTATGAATTTATAGTAGTAACTATAGAAGTGCATTAGGGTTTAATTTTAGATTTGCCACCCTTTTATTTAGGAAGTTTGTTGTGGTTAGTTGTAAGTTTTTATAAGATATATCTAAGTATAGATATTATGCAGTTTTAATAAAATAAAATGTGACACATAATATCTTCATTTTATGTTACGGTACTTTTAATTCTTTTTGTTTTTGTTTGCATTTGTAGATTAGGCGCATTAGATCACAAGTATTAATTACTTGTACATTAAAGCATTATCGACTTGTACCTTTTAATCCGTGTATCGATATTGAACAAGACAACTATCGAAACGCCGACAAAAATGTGTAGGTCATCATGCTATCTTTGGATTTTTTTAAACAATATAGTTTATAAGATATGTCAAGAATTCGTAAAAAAAAATTATAAGTTTGTTGTAGAGGGTGAATTGTAACTAATTTCTATAATTTTGTTAAAACCTCAGGGATTTAAGTGTAATAAGTGTAGGGGCTAAAAAATAAATAGTGTTTAAAAGACCAAACTACCCTCATTTTAGGGGTCTTTCTATAAATAAAGGGGAGAAGAAGTTCTTATTTTTTGGGTATCTTAAAATACCCATCACTCATGCATTATAATATAGTATAGATATATGCTAATGATTTATAGAATACGTAATAACTTTAGTGTATTCAATAGTGGATACATGTACCGTTTAGTGAATAAAATGGTATATATAGTTGTTTTTGTATATTTAATTGTTGTCATTTGAACCGATCTCATTTGTCGAACAACAAGGACACATAATAAAATTTACGTGTGAATTAATAATCATAGAAACAATAGCTAATAGCAAAGCAACTTGCGTGCTACTTTGGTATTTTCAGGACAACTTGCGTGCGACTTGGTATGGTTTAAATGACATACCTAATTTCGAATAAAAGCTAGCAAATGCAGTGGTGACTCATACCCCATGCCATGCTTTAAAAGTTGCATGAACTAAATCCTATAAATAAATGATGGTTCACCAACAAATATGGTTCCCAGTCATTCGTATATATGCATTTACGACTTTTGAGTATTGGGTTTAATTTCTTGACATTTAAAACTTATTTGTTATTGGTGTAACACCACAGTGAATTAGTTATTCTTTAAATTCGTAGTAATCATTGTTTTATTTTTATTAACATGTAAAAGAAAACCCTAAAAAATCTTAAAATAAATGCACAGTTCTCTACGTGGTACGGTAAGAATTTTTTTTCAGGTTTCAGTAAGATTTAATTCAAGAATTTAAATGTGAAAAGTAAATCTCTTTTCCCGTTGATTTAGTCCAGGAGACAAATGGCTGCACAGAACATTGCAATGCAAATATGTGGAGTTTGCTCTACAACACATGTTTTTGTTTTCTTGTTTTTTGTTTTTGTTTTTGTTTACTTGTTTTTTTAAAACAAACAGTTGTTGGAGACAAGGTCAAGGGGAAGCACAAAAAAGGTGAAAAGTTGTAATTTCAGATTTAGGATGTACAAATCTCAAGGGCGCACGTGACTTTTGGGTCGCTTGTACGTGTGTTTATGGTCTTGATAGTTGTGTTCAAAGTCTCATGCATGCCCAAAGGACTTAGGGTGAGGGGGCACTCCCCTAAGAGGGGAGTCCCCTCTCTTACGCATAACCAATCCTCGTGTGTCACGTCAACTCCTCTCTTAAACTCCCCTAACACCCTAAATTGATGGCACCACTCCCCTCTTAACTCCCTTTGTTTTTTTATTATTAAAAAAAAAAAAAAAAACTTTTGATTGGTTGGAAAAAGGCTGGGCCCACCACTCTCTCCTTCTTCTTCGCGGTGAACTCCCACCGAACATGGTCCCCGATTTGCCTCACCGCACCAACGGCGGCGGTGTTCCCGCTAGGTGACTTGGGTCACCGAAAGGGGTCACCGCTTGTGCCCCGCTCACCCTTAGCTGATTTATATTTTATTATTGTGTTGATATTTTTCTTGGCTTCAATCCCCATGAGTGTTGAAACAATCTAGTCTAGCTTATGTACCTTTCAACTAGGGGTGCTAAACGGGCCGTGTTCGCAGGTTGGCGGGTTCAACCCGACCCGAACCCGAAAATTTTACACAAACCCGAACTCGACCCGAACCCGAAAATCGTATTATACATAAGAACCCGAACATGACCCGAAGTTTCGTGGGTTGACCCGAACACGACCCATTCAACCCGATTTTTTTTATATTTTTTTTGAAATTAATATATTAAATTAAAATTTAATTAAAAAACACAAATGTATATAATAATATCATATTTAAATTATAAAATCTATATTAATTTCTCTTTTTAAGTTATAATCATTGCATAAAATACACACCCCATTTAATTTATGACATAAAATATATTGTAAAAAAATATAATATAGTATAAATGTGTTAAACAGGTCAACCCGCCAACCCGACCAGGTTGACCCGAACCCGACCCGTTAACCTAAACGGGTTCGCGGGTTCAACCTGAAACTGACCCGAACCCGTTTAGACTAAACCTAAACCCGTGAATTTCGTGTTAGGTTCGTGTCGGGTTTTCAGGTCGTGTCAGAAATTCACACCCCTACTTTCAACTTAATGAAACCACAAAATGATGTTGCATCTCTTGTATGTATATTTTTAAAACGCACATGTCCGTATGTCTCTTCCTTCTAAAATCGGACATATATTCAATAAGTTGGTACATTGTGAGTTGTATCACATTATTTACAGTTTTCATTAAATAAAAACAAACTTTTGTAGGTTTTGATTTATTTAAGATATATACTGACAATGTTTCTAAAAGTTTAAACAAATTAAACTTTCTTTACATGAATAAGTTTGTAATGGAAAAAGAAATTTGTTTAGATGATAGGTTTGTCTTACATTTTAGTAAGACAAAAAATAAGTGTCACAAAATTACGATTAACAGTTACTCGAATTACAATAATTACGCAAATCGCAAATCTTATGTGTGTTTATTTGTCATTTTGCATTTTTTTAAAACAAAAATTATTAACTTACGCTTCCAACTTGCCTCACATATTACAACTTTTAATTCTAGTTTATACAACCAATATGATGGTGGTCCATTAGCAAAGACAAAATCATTAAACACTTTGATAGAAAGAGGTATTAGGTTCAAGTACAACAGACAAAAGAGAATAAAAGAAAATTGGTTGTTAAAAGAAAAAAAACTTTATTTTACACCTTTAGTTAATTTCCTCAAACATCCACTTATTTTTCGTTCGATAAAAGCACGGAATAAAAGAAATTTGATGTTAAAAGAAAAAACTCTAGTTTATACCTTTAGTTAATTTCCTCAAACATCCACTTATTTTTCGTTTGACAAACATATTTTGAATCATAAATAAATATTATGTATAAAAACCTTATAAGAGTATTATCTTTTGTTTTAAATAAATATGCTCTAAAATAAAATTAGGTTTGGATATATTACAATCAAATTTTGAAAATGACCTAAACATAAGATTTTAATATTGACCAAGCTAACCACGTTCCCGACTACTAAGAAAGCATTATTAGCCTTTTATACTCTTAATTATATTGCGCGTCTCTTTAATATACTATGCATTTTTCAGCTATAGTTAATACTAGCAACTAACCTCACAACTATAGATATTTCTGTTATATATCTTGATGGTCGTTATGCATATACAGTACATGTGAGTTGGGGTGCTTTATTTGTATATCTTTAAATATATATATATATATATATATATATATATATATATATATATATACACATACACATAGAGGAAGGTTTATTTGAGAACACTAAAAAAGGTGGGAAACCATTTGTTAAAAATTCAATTTAACATGTTAAAAGTCAATTTAAAAAAAAGCGAAACTTTTACATATAAATACATGTAAAAGCCTTTTAATGAAAAAACATTAAAAACTTAAAAAATTCTTAAAAAAACAGTAAAAAAAGGTAAAAAAATATTTATTGGAATGGTTTCTAATTATTTTTTATGCAAAATCACCGAATTGCTTTTGAAAAAAAAAATAGTATTTTAATTGAATTTTTAAGATATATTTAATAGGAAAAATTACACTTTTCGTCCTTTATGTTTATAGCTAGTTGCAATGGATGACCTTTATCTTTAATAATTACAGCCACAGTCCTTTATTTTGAAAACTCGTTACACATTTCGTCCTTTAGCACTAACTTGGTTAAAATTTTTAGTTAAATTTATTTAGTTAAGGGCAGTTTAGTCTTTCTACTTAATTATATTTATATGTATTTATAAACAAAACAAAAACCTAAAAACAAAAAATAAAAAAACATGAATATAAAGAAAAACTCACTTCATCAGTTCATCTTCTTTACCTGTTCAACCACTACCCTAGCATCACCATTCACCACCGCCACCACCAGGTCCACCACCGTCGTAAGCACCGCCACCACCCTAGCACCGCCACCACCGTAAGCACCTCCACCATCTAACATTCTTCATCTCTTCGTCTTTATCCCTCTTTTCTCGCTCGATTGCAGGAGTGGAGAGATGCTAGAGGGGGTGATGAGAACCCAGATATAAGAAATCGGAGATCTACAAAAATATCTTCTACTCTGTTTCTTGAAATCTTGGCAACAAATTCGATGGATTACTCTGAGAAACCGATCGAACATGTTAGGTTTAAATCTGAGGTTTTGGAGTTTAATCAGGTGAGTTGTTGTTGGATTTGCATTTGTGGTCTCTGATTGTTTGGTTGGTTTTGTTTTTTAGTTGTGGTCTCCGATAATTTGATCTGGATTTTGATATTCATTCAATTTTGACCTAATTTTATGATGTTATGATGATTCGTTTGTAATCGTGTGCGAATCAGATAGATTTCGGATTGTTTCGTTGTGACAAATAGGATGTCATATGGAATCGTTTCAGATCTGAAATGAAGAAATCTTTGCTTGTTTATAGACTGATTCATGATAGTTGATGTTGATTGTTATTCGTGTTTGTATTTCTGATTGTTTCTCATCTAAGATCTGGTGAAATAGATCCGATGTCTGAAAAATTGGTAGGTGATTGTTGTGGTGTGGCGGGGCTGCAATGGTGAAACAGATCCGGTGGTGTGGACAACAAACGGTCGTGATGTTTTGAGTTTAGAGAGAGCAGGAGGTGGTGAGTGGTGGTGCTTTCGGAGATGATGGTGCGTTGGTTGCCGGAGGTGGTAGACTGGTGGCAGGAGGTGATGGCGGCGGCGGCGGCGGTGGTTGAAAACAGGGACAAGCTTCAGACCTAGCGGTGGTGGTTGTTGGTGGGTGGTGGTGGCTTCTGGTTGTTTAGAGAGAGAAATGTGTGTGTGTGAGAGGGAAGAGAGATAATTGTATTTGTTTTTATAAGATTTTAAATGTTATTTTTTTATTTATACTATAAATAATTAAGTAAAAAAACTAAACTGCCCTTAAGTGAATAAACTTAACTGGATATTTTAACTTGGTTAGTACTAAAGGACGAAATGTGTAACGAGTTTTCAAAATAAAGGACTGTGGCTGTAATTATTAAAGGTAAAGGTCATCCATTGCAACTAGCTATAAACATAAAGGACGAAAAGTGTAATTTTTCCTATTTAATATGTTAAATAGATTGTTTCTCGGTTTTCCATTTTTTTAGTGTTCTCTATTGAACCTCATACACACACACCATATATATAGTAGGGTTCATGCGAAAACCACTTTTATTACGAGAAACCGCGAGAACCAATGTGAACACAACAAAATAAACCCACTACATCATCCAAAACCTAAAAAACTTAACCCCCACCCCACCTCCACCCAACCTAAATGCTAAAAACTAAACTATAAAGTTAAACCCCACAAAAACCTAACCCCCACCTCCCAAAAACCTAAAAAAACCTAACCCCTCAACCCCTCCCCCCCCCCCCCCAAAAAAAAAAAAAAAAAAAAAAAAACCTAATACCCCCCAACTCAAGCTCAATGCTAAAAACTGAACCCCCTAAAAACCTAAATAAATATAAACAAACATACAATTTTTTTTAATACTTTTTATAAAAAATATTAATTTTTTTTTTGTGTTTTTTAGATTTTTAGATGTTTTTTATTGTGTTCACATTGACTCTCACGGTTCTCGCAATAAATGGTGGTTCCTAACGGATCCTTCTCATATATATATATATATAGGAGAATGATACGTTAGGAACCAGCCATTATTGCGAGAACCGCGAGAATCAATGTGAACACAATAAAAAATATCTAAAAAAATCTAAAAAACACACAATTTTTTTTAAATATTTTTTATGTAAAAATCGCTACTTTTTGTAGCCAAATTTTTTTTTATTTTTGGCTACAAAAAGTAACGATTTTTACATAAAAATATTAAAAATTTTTGTGTGTTTTTAGATTTTTTTAGGTCTGTTGGGGGTTTAGTTTTTAGCATTTAGCTTGGGTGGGTGTGTGTGTGGGGGGGGGGGTTAGGATATATAGATATATATATATATATATATATATGGTAGGGTTCATGCGAGAACCACCTTTATTGCGAGAACCTATGTGAACACAACAAAATAAACCCACTACACCCCTAAAACCTAAAAAAAACCTAACCCCACACCCCCCCAAAACCTAAACTCCCCCCCCCCCCCCCCACCCACCCAAGATAAATGCTAAAAACTAAACCATAAAGCTAAACCCCCCCCCCTCCCCCCAAAAAAAAAAACTTAAAAAAAATCTAAAAAACACACAAATTTTTTACTATTTTTTTATAAAAAAATCGCTAGTTTTCGTCTCAAATTTTTTTTTTTTACGAAAAGTAGCGATTTTTAATAAAAAAATATAATTTTTTATGTTTTTTAGATTGTTTTAGGTATTTTTGTGTAAGACCCCGAAAACGGGTTTTGTAATCAAACCAGGTTAATATTAAAAGACGGGTAAATTACCGTTAATGGTAAAAGTAACCCGGTGAATATTAGTATTTTTAAAATAAATAAGCCTAATATTAAATAAAAGCTTAAAGAAAGCTTTTGAGAAAATAAAGTTTATAGAAGCCCGAGTTAACGGGACTTAAAAGAAACTTAGTCATAAATCTCCCCGAACTCACTAAATTAACTAGGAATGTTTAACCTAGTTAATAAGTGGGAATATTGTTAGAAATAAGTATGTTGTGCCTTACGTAATAACTAACCAAACAAGAGGGGCCGGATTCAGATAAATGGAAAGTTTAATTATAAAAAGAAACTCAAAACAAAACACACACACTTAGTGTGTGTTCTGTGATCGAACCCAGGAAGCTCCCAGGAGCTTCAAAACCCTAGCTTCTCATAAAATCATCAAATTGAAGGCTCAATTGAAGATCAAATTCACAATTGAACGTGAATTAATGATCACCCAAGCTAGGGGATCATTAGGTATGTCAAATTTTGATGAATTGTGAAGTTGTGAAATTTGAGTAAACATCATAATCGCGAATTATGACTGAATTATTGAAGCTATGGCTGAATTATGATGTATAAATTGCTTAGGAACCAAACCCTAAGTGACAATTATACATATGATGATATAATTTGAATGATTTGATGAATTACCACACTAGGATAAGTGGGTATTAATCATAAGATGAATTTGATGATATAATTATGATTAGAATCATCATAAATGATAGTAATCAGGAAATACTTGAAAAAATTGTGGGTTTGAGTATGTAATCATACTTACTAGCATATGAGTTTAGTATGTTATGATAAAAATTGATGATAAGTTCATGCTAAATGATGTTTAATATCATCAAGTATTAATTCACTAACTTATAGTTACAAGAACTTGGTAAATAAGTGATTAAAACGGTAACATATGAATGATGCTTACCGGATAATTGGCTAAGTAATTAAACGAGTAGTTAAGCCACTTCGTGAAATTAATTATGTCAATAGGCAGTTGACTTTAAAAAGTCAAACTGACAAAGGATATGATCGAATGATAATTTCGACATAAAGATCGTAGGATGGAATAGTCGTGAATGATTATGACTAATCTAACCATCTTACAACTTACAATGATAGTTTGAAACTTGACAAGCTAGGTGAAAGCTTGGGAAGGAAGCGGGTCAAACGAATCAAGAATGACGGAAAAGCATAATCTGGATGTTAGGTAAGTACAACTTACACTCTTTGTATTAAATACCTATTGGTTTTATAGGTTATGAATAATATAAAGTTTTGTTTGAATTTTGATGTTCCGACACGACATGTGCGGTTCGGAACAAAAGACGATGATAATAAACCATGGTTAATGGTTAAAACGGACTAATACGATAATGTGGTCATGTAATGGCTAATAGAAATTGAGTTTCGAGTGGTTACCTTATAGGGTAAACCAACATAAATAGTAAGGGCAAAACGGAAAATTGGTCACGCGTTGACAATAACCGTTAAGTTTTGAAAGACACTTTATGGCGAAAGTCATAATGGGTCAAAAGCATTTAGAAGTGGTCAATAAGTAAAAATGACCGTACGATGTAAACCGGAGCGAGTCATGTTGATAAGATGGTAATAAATATCATCTTGCAAAGATAAAAGGTCACTTAGACCAAACTGGTCAAATGGTGAAAATATCACCATTTGAAGAATATCGACTAATGAATAGTGTCGACTCTTATGTTCACAGGAGTGAATATGGGAAGGTTAACTTGCATCGCTATTAAGTAGCGATTATTAAAGCAAGGTATCAAAACGGGTCAATATATTGATCCGAGTCAGGTATGTATAATAGGTTAACTACTCAATTGGAACTAGAGGTTCATTGAGAAATAAATGAAGTTAAATAGACATTCGGTTACTTTAAATAAGTAAACCGAATGATTTAAATGGTGGTCATGGTATTTTGAAACTTAATGACCTTTAATACAAGATCATAGTTTTAAAAGTGGGATGTTGGTCAAATATGGCTTTAAAAGTCCTTCGTCGTAATAGAAGGGTTAAAAGTGACCAAAATGCCCTTGTAAGCTAAATCGAGCGAACGACCCTTAAAGGTAGTTCGGAAACGATTTTTATGATTAAATAAATACTTAAAATAAGTATAAAAAGCAAAAGATGAAAATCTTGGGTCAATTGACTCTATAAGAGTCTTTGCCGTAAAATAATGATCCGAGGGGTAAAACTCGGAATTTATAAGTTACCACATTATATCCGACACACATATAGTTGTGGAGGAAGTTTAGTTGATAAGAAATGTGGTAATATAATGCTATAAACGAATGAAAGCGATTCGTGTTGAAAATATGCTTAAAACCCCCTTAACGGGTCAAAATAAGCATATGAGCGAAAACGGGTTTAAAATACTTATGAAACCCGTGATTTGAATCTAATAAGATATAAAATATCGAACTTGTGAAGTTCATAAGAAGATTTGGATTTAACAAACATGGTTGTTTGATTATTACATGAACGAGTCAAAAGAACAAAATTACATTTTAAGCCGAAGGCTTAAAAGTCTAAAAATTTGTTAATCCGGATATCGGATGTTAACTCCATGTGATGGAGAATAATTTTATGATCACGTAGGAAGAAACGTGACTCAAATCGGATAAAAATGAGCAAGTTATGCTCGTTTCCGTAAAAAAATGGGTTTGGCTGGAAAATGCAGCATCTGGCTGCAACCTTTCTGTCGAAACCTCACCCTTGCGCTACGCGACGGGTATCTCTATTGTTATCGCGGCCCGCGACGAGGCTCGCGTCGCGCGACAGATTAGGAGTCATCCCGTCGCGCTACGCGACGGGTCATAATGCTGCATATTTGTTGCTGAAACTTGTGGGTTGCATGTTTTTTACTCGCGAACTTGTTTAGACACGTTTTAAACGCTATATGACTAACTCATTTCATGTTTATATGAAATGTAGGTACCATTTGAATTACCGGAGGACGATCAAGCTCGATGAGGAACCGAACACATAAAGATTAAAGCTTCCGCTAAGAGTTTCGTCGTCACTCTTAAACGACGAATTTATAAATGTTATGTTAAAATGTTTTAAAGTTTAAAATGTTTTAACAAACTCGTATTTTTAAGTGTATGTTTAATCTTAAATACACTATTATAATCAAAATATATATGATAATCGTATGAAATGAACTAAGGGTCTTACATTTTGATTGTGTTCACATTGGTTCTCGCGGTTCTTGCAATAAAGGGCGGTTTCTAACGGGTCCTTCTCCTATATATATATGGGAGGGTTATTTTGAGAACGTTAAATATTGCGAGAAACGTGAGAACGAATGAGAAACCCAATCAAAACCATTTTTTTAATACAAACCTCATTGTAATTAAGATACAACATCAAAAAAAGAATTTACAACATCAAATAATTAATTGGGTAAATTACATTTTTCGTCCTTTATGTTTGTATTGGATTGCAATGGATGACCTTTAACTTCAATAATTACAGTCACAATCCTTTATTTGGAAAACCCATTACACATTTCGTCCTTTAGCACTAACCAGGTTAAAATTTTATGCTAAATCAGATCATGTGCACCTCATGTGAGGGCATTTATGTCATTTTACCCCTGTTTATCTCTACTCTCCCAATCACCACCCCGCTGTCACTCCCCATCGCCAACGATTCTGCTGCCTCAAACAAAATCAAATTCGAAACCAAAAAAATCATTTTTTTTTTCAGAATTTTTTCTTCCAATCGGTTCTTAATTTCTCACACTCATTTTTCAATTCCACCAATTAATCCAACTTCGAAATCTTACACCCAAAAAAAAAAACTCACCGATCACCGACACCCACATCTCTAAGTATTCTCTTCTCAATCAAGAATTCAAGAATCCAATTTCAGATATGGATTTGATAACTTGCCTACAGCTTGGTATGTATGTTTCTATATGCTATTTTGGGGACCGTTTATATCATATATTTACTTTGAATATTAAGTGAAAGATTGATACTAAGTGAGAATCACACCTTGGTATGTATGTTTCCACCGAACATTGATGTATTAAGAAACTATACAATTTATATAGCCATCAGAACACACATTGTTTGTTTAAAAAAATTACTTGTTCATCTAGATATTATACAACTCTATGTTCATCTTTAAACCAAGATCTAATTAAACAAGGCCATTGTTTGTTTAAGAATTACTGAAACAAATTCCCTGGTCATCTAGTGATGTAAGTAAACCCTAGAAATTCATACCTTTCAAATCAAACAAAAAGGCACACAACATATACAAAAGTAAATCATGCTTTCTTCTCACAAAGATGAAATCAACGCTTTGAAGAGTAGACAAGTGGTGGTGGCGGTAGATCCGATGGAGGTGGTTGTAGATCCGGCGTGGTGGTGGCGGATTTGGTGGTGGCGGTGGCTGTCATAGTGGTGGTGGCGGATTAGGTGGTGGTGGGGATGGCTGGAGAGAGAGATAGGGGAGAGAGAACTGAGAATGAGATAAGAAAGGTTGGTGGTGGTGGTGGTGGTTATGGTGGTGAAAGAAGGAAGGGAAAGGGAAGGAATGAAAAATGTAGAGATAGAAGTGGGTTTTTAAAGTTAGGTTTTGGTTTTCTTTTAATTAAGTTGGTAAAATGACTAGACTACCCTTAACTGGTTAGATTTAACTGAAAATATTAACCTTGTTAGTGATAAAGGACGAAATGTGTAATGGTTTTCCAAATAAAGGATTGTGACTGTAATTATTAAAGTTAAAGGTCATCCGTTGCACTCAGATACAAACATAAAGGACGGAAACTGTAATTTACCCTAATTCATTTCTTCTTTCAAAATCACTTTTATTAGATTTTTTTACACATGTGTTAAATACAACAAATTTACACATGTGTAAATGAGAAAACTTTACATATACATGTTAATTTAAATGTGTAAATTTAGTTTCTAACATTGTAATCGAATAGAATAATAATGATAATTGTAAAAAGAAATTTTGAATTTGAATTGTTTTTGACCAAGTTCTTGTGGTTTTTTTCATTCGTTCTCATGATTCTCGCAATATTTAGCGTTCTCATTTAAACCATCCCCTATATATATTGGTATATTTAACAAAATTAGTTATAATATATGGTCATCCATAACTATAAGAGTGTTTAGTTAGAATAATACTTAATTATAGTTGGAGCTAAAGAAATAGACATATCATTCTATCTACGTGCAACTATTATATTTTCTATGTATTATTGTATCTATATATGAGAATGCCTTAAAACATAGTTAATATATATATACACATATATAATCCTAGTATTTAATTTTTATGATAAAGTTATGGAGATAACATTTCCCGTTGTCATAGAAACTTATACCGTATAGTTAAATTAAAAGCTTAACATATTCAAATTGATCTTTTAGAAAAAAATAAAAATAAAATCATCAATGCTATTTAATACACAAGTACGTAGTCATTTAAGGCCATGGGGTGTACACTAACATCTAAAGTGTTAACAATGACATGACATGTTAACTAACATTGCAAACCACCCCCTCCTTGTGTTAAAGTGCATTAAATGAGTTATGTGTTAACATGTTAACCCAATGTTAAGAGATTGAATTAATTATTATTATATTTTTTAGATAAAAACCCAATGTTAAAGTGCAATAAATGAGTTATGTGTTAACATGTTAAACTATTTCCTTAGAGTGAGACAAAGTGAAATGAGGAAAAAAAGTTAATGTGTCACTTAGGTGGAGTTAAGTTATGTTAAAGTATGAGTTGTGAGAACTATGAGAATTCTTACTTCCCGTGCGAGTTGGGCCGACATTTTTTGCACAAACGTAAATGAAAATGCTATAAACACATTGTAAAAAAATAAAAAAAGTTGCCGAGTAGGTAGGTACGCCTAATGTAAATTTTGTTTACGGAATGATGACATCACCAATAAAATTCTTTTACATCGATGTAAATTTTTGTATACGACAATTTTTTTTGCTGAAACAAGTGATATTTTAAAAGTTTTTTTTATTGAAAATATCTTTTGGAAGTCTTAGCTCTCATAGTTCTCAATTCTCACAACTTAATATAGTTCTCATTTTATTTTTTTCCTAATAATGAAAGGAACAAATTCTTAAACGGGCCATGAGACTCGATGACCTTATTTGGCTGGCTATTTGTCTATTTGTCATGTATACTTTTTCTTTATTTTATAGATTGTTTTAGAACTAAAGTCTATCGACGTCCGTTTGGCATGTGATAATAGAATGAAACAGGGAGTGAAGTATACTACCAAACACTACCTTACTATTTTTCTACAAACACTACACCTAAAGTATGGTACACACTCAATAAATCCTCAATCAAAGTTAGAGCAGAGAAAATATTTTTAGTTGTTTCTAAAAGTTAAAATAACTAATTTAGTTAAGGTTCTGAAACTTTATAAAAGGATTTACGTTATCAAATAGCACAAAAAATTAAATTTATACACCTTAATTAAATTGGATTTTTCTGTCTTTCCATTCCATGCTGTAATGAAGAAGACGTACAGTATTTCAAGAATAATCTATCATATGTCAGATAATCCAAATATGATCCCAAACATGATTTTACTTTAAATGGAATGGAATGAATCATTTAATTCTCAACAAAAAAATTTATAAGTTAACCTAACATACATGCCATGCCTTCTCGGATAAATGGTAATTATTGGTGTACGCATGCATCTTATTATTGTCACAAATTGTTTTTACTAAATAATGATAATGTACAAAATAAAGGGACTAATGGTTTGCTAATACTGTTGGATTTGGTGTTTAATTCGATTATTTAAGCCTTTAGCGATGGAAAAAGAACAATATTTAATTGTTAAATATTATAAATTATAAAAGTGGATATTAATTTAGTGGAATTGGTGTCGCTTAAAGAGTTAAATGAGTAATAATTTATTATTTAGATAATAATTTAAAAGTTAATTTTATTGAACAGTAAAATAAAGTCAAAACAGTTTTGATCAACAATTTAATATTAGGCTATTAGCGAAGAATAATTGTTATTCGACGAAAATGATGAGTGGTTATTATTAGATAATAAAACAAATGTCGAAGGGTTGAGCTGTATTAATAGTTAATCTAGGATTAACTACTTGGAAAGATCGTCACTAGTTAATGGGTTAAAATGTAATTAGTGGATCTATAAATAGATCCTTAATCACAACCCTAGAGACACAAAAGATTAAGCTGAAACCCTAGCCACAAAACCCCCTTCTCTCTCTTGATTGTGATCGACCCACCACCGGCCATCACCACCACATCTCGCCGGCCACCACCTCCAGCGACCACCATCGCCGCACGCCACCGCCGTGTCGTGGTGATTCAGATCAGATCTGCTACACGTGTGGATTCTTGTGGTGATCTTGGAGATTTTGTGATTCAGCTTACTAGCGGAGCCGTTCCTTGCATATATCGTGCAAGTCTTCAGTTTTCGTCAGTGTATAACTCTAAACCCGCTATTATTGTGAATATATATAATTATCTGAGTAGACTGTAACTAGATCGCTTATTGTGAATATATATAATTATCTGAGTAGACTGTAACTAGATCATTGTTGGGAGTTTTATTCGTGTTTGCGTTTTATCACGCTTCCGCATTTGAATTAATAATAAAGAGTTGTTAATATATATATTGTGAATATATATAATTATCTGAGTAGACTGTAACTAGATCGCTTATTATTATTATTATTATTATAAAATTGGATGTGATTGTGATTGTTCATGAATCGAGCCCTAGAGACTTGTAGTTGTTTTGGTTTGTTTGTAGTTTTTAGTTATTTTCAATATTTGTATTTTTTTCGGGTTATTTGGAACGCTTTGTAATTGTTATGTTAATTTTAAAAGTAGTTTTACTATAAAATTGTAAAACCGCACCAGATAAGAGATAAGAGATAAGATATTGAAGACCGAAGTTGGAAACGAACAAGACCATAAAGATTGAGATCTTGGACTAAGTAGGAGCAACACCAGACTTGTGTTGTTGTTTGTCCCTTTTAGATCAGTTTAGTTTGTTGTTCACTAACTCGAATGAAACTGAATTAATTACCACTAGTGGCTCGATTCTATATTTATTGTTTTGTGTGGTTATGATAGATTGTTTAGTGTATATAATCTTTTAACCGACAAAACTGTTTTCACAATCATAAAACGACTAAATAAATTAAAAGGCATTTTAATTTAACTTGGAAATGTAAATAATAAAAAGGAGTTTTATTATAAGATAAAACATTTAGTTTTTAATTAAAGTTGTTAGATTGATAAAATCATAAATTAATAAATGCTTATTAATTTAAGAGTAAATTGCCAAAATCGTCCCTTAGGTTTGGCCATGTTTGTCATTTTTATCTAAAACAACTTTTTTTGTACCATATAGTCATTCATTTTTGGGATTTTTTGCCATTTTCATTCAAACGTCTGACTTTTTTTTGCCAAAATCGTCCTTGAGATTTGGGATTTTTTTTCCATTTTCATCCAAATGTTAGATAGAAAAAATAAAGCAAATTATATGTTTGGATGAAAATGGTAAAAAATCACAAAAGTGAAGGACTATATTGTACAAAAAAGTTGTTTTGGATGAAAATGACAAACATGCCCAAACCTCAGGGGCGATTTTGGCAATTTACTCTTAGTTTAAAATCAAGTTCGCAATTAACGACCATCATAGTTATAAATAAGATATTTAAAACTGAACTGTGTCAAAAGGTATTCAAACTAATCATAAGCATAAAAGTAAAATTGGACTTTTACTAAAGTTGCATGACTTGCCTCATGCTACAAGTCGTCCACTATATCTTGGGTTAATGGATTTAAACACTCCCAACTATTGCCATTTGGCCGCTGACACTCTCAACTTTGACTTTGGCTTACACCACTCCCAACTTAACACTTGGGTTGCTGTGTCACCCCGTCGTTAAATAAACACTAACTGGGTTAGCTCTTTTTGCTGACGTGGTCAATATTTGCTGATGTGGCTTGCTGATGGATCCAATACACACACACATGCTGATGTGGCAATGTATTTAAAAAACCATACCAAATAACACAACCAAACAACACATACATCTCAATCTCCCTCTCTTCTCGATGATGTCTGACCGGCACTACCCCGACCGACGCCGGCAGCCGGTTTGTCATGTTTCAACAAAGGATCACAACCACTTTGAATAACAAGAAGCAGTTTCGCCGCAAGACCGATATCCGCCGCAAGACCAATCACTCACCAATCAACCCACAAATCTGCCCAATTCAAACCATCAACTAATAATGTCATGTTCATCGTCATCGACATCTGAAGAAGATGAAGATTTCGATTCCTACCGGAAATGAGGCTACCTGCAAAAGAGGACGATTTCGATTTCGACAATCGACATCTGAAGAAGATGAAGATTTCGTTTAACAGATCTGCAGCGCTGAAGCAGTAGCCGGAGCTGTTGAACGTAGATCCGCCGATTTTAGTGCCGTAACTGTGTTGTAAAGTGTAACTGTTGAACGGCCATACACCGGATTGTAATAAACCGTCACGAAACGCAAGTTGCGACGACTGTAACTCCGGTTGAAACACGATTAGGTTTTCGATCCACTGAAACGACCGTTCGATCAGATCTAGATCTCAATCGATGCTGGAACGGTTGTAGAATTCGTCATCGGCACGGCTGTAGAATCCGACGTTGATGGTACCGCCGCCGACGATGATGTAGTCAAATGAGAGATTTACATAAATGAAGTGAAACTAGAGAGTGAGTATGCTTACTTTGAGATAAGTTGCCTGAAATTAGAGAAAAGATGATGATGAATGTGAAGCAGAAGATGATGATTGACACCATTAACGGTGGAAATTAGAGAAATGCATGAATCTGGATGACAAAGATGATGAATCTGTTGTTAGGGGTTTCAAGGGGTTTTAAAGATGATGAATTAGGGGAACTTACACGTCATACACGCCACATCAGATTAAAAATAACACGTAGGATAATTTTCCTAACTAGGTTAGTGTTTATTTAACGAGGGGGTGCCATGACAAACAATGTGTTAAGTTGGGAGTGGTGTGAGCCAAAGTCAAAGTTGAGAGTGCCAGTGGCCAAATGGCAATAGTTGGGGGTGTTTAAATCCATTAACCCTAGTTTAAAATCAAGTTCGCAATTAACGACCATCATAGTTATAAATAAGATATTTAAAACTGAACTGTGTCAAAAGGTATTCAAACTAATCATAAGCATAAAAGTAAAATTGGACTTTTACTAAAGTTGCATGACTTGCCTCATGCTACAAGTCGTCCACTATATTTTAACCCTCTTTGGTAATTAAAATATAAAAGTTAAAGCTCAAACTAAATCGATATTGCTATGCCATCCTAAAGTGGAACTCGAACCAATTTACCCAAACCCTCTTTGTTAGTGATTATCGTGCATTGTGCCTACGGTTTTTTGGGAGATGTTAATTCGCGATTCCTAAGTTACTTAGGCCATTTCCACACATTCCCATTAGAGGACCAATATCACTTGAAATAGTTTCAAAAGGGCATAGTTGGGGTTAAACTTACACGTCGTATTATGCGACATCAAGCTCAAGAGTTTGTATGACACAATTGTAAATCGTTACCTACCCACGTAATAGATACCGAGTGAACAGAGCTCAACCATTCATTTTGTATTTATGAAATGGGATCTCATATCCTAATAACAATTTTGCAATTGGGTCATAATGTTAATTAAAATTTTAAAACAATAAAATACTAGATAAGTTTGTCTTTATTTTATAGATATCTCACAACTATTCCACCATATATCCCACGTTGCATAATGTAGTGAAACAAACTCAATGACATTAACTTCCCTGAATGGTTAAGGAGTTTGAGAAAAGTTCTCGAATTAGAAAAAGATGTATATCTTGGATCAACCATTTGATATAGTTCCTCCTGAAAATGACTCAAAGACTCAATGGATGCAACATGTTAAGGACTCTCAAAAGGTCCAATACTTGATCCTATCAAGCTTGTCTGAAGAGTTTCCTGAACATTTTCAAAAGGAAATCGAGTATCGCCATGCCAATGATATGATCATCGCAAGAGAGTTTCAAGTCAAATGAAACTGGTGTCTCGCAATATTCAAGGAAATCATATCTCTTAAGTCATGTTATTAACCTGATTAACTACATTTGAAATTTTTAAAAATAGAAACCCGTTTAGATCGCTCTTAAGTCATATGATGTGGGGAAAGTGGTGAGAGGTGTGGCATGACCACGTGGGACGTGGTGTTCGTAAACCCTCCCCCCCCCCCCCCCCCCCCACTCCCCAAGCCACATATGGCCACTGTGATTCATCCCACATTCTCCACGGTACAAGTTTGATGAATTTGATTATTTAACCGTTTGACAACGGTCCGATTTATAATTTTTTTTTCCTATTTTTCATTTATTTAAACAAATAAACCCAATACCTTTTTATTACAAAATCACTCTCTTATGAGGCTATGCATAACAACCTTCATACAGATTTAATTGAATATATATGCCAGTTTGGTTGTATTAGCACCGACAATTTGTACTTCTTTAATTTAGTAGTTTAAATATTTTTAATATGTATTATTAAAATTTCTTTATTTTAATATTATACACTTTTATTGTTTTAGTTATTAAATAAAAAATTAGTTTTATTTGTTGTTTATCAAAATTAAATAAATTTTAAACAATAAAAATAAAAAAAATAGAAATTGAATGGGGGAGAACAATTACCACACCATATATGTTTTTTTTAACGACCAACGAATACTCCAAATGGCCTACTGTTGGAATTCACCATATCGAGATACACTCGCATCTGAACTGGAGAAAACCCTCACCTAGGGCAGAAGCTCGTGAACACTCGCCCGAAGGCACGACAGTGCGGTGAGGTAAAACCCGTTCAGTTTAAGTATCGAACTAGCGATCGCCACCTACTCGCCTAGTGTTCCATCATCACCAGGTGCCGCCGAAAACTAATGGGGGAAGCAAGAATTGAATCTGGGTCTCTTGAAAACCCAAATCTCTCCCTTATAACCGGGGAAAACCCTCATCTAGGGCAGAAGCTCGTGAACACTTGCCCGAAGGCACGACAGTGCGGTGAGATAAAACCCGTTCAGTTCAAGGATCGAACTAGCGATCGCCGCCTACTCGCCTAGTCTCCCATCATCACCAGGTGCCGCCGAAAACTAATGGAGGAAGCAGGAATTGAATCTGGGTCTCTTGAAAACCCAAATCTCTCACTTATCACTTTATCACAAGCTCATTGACCCACACCATATATGTTGGTTTCACCTTATACCTTATGGAGAAATTAATATAACTTTTCTGTGTAATTATTGTTGTTCTTGGCTCTAGTGCTAGCCATTAAAAAAAACTATATTTGAAATATGCAGTTAAAAAAGCTATATTTGAAAAATAAATAACTTTCACAGACTGTGAAAATGAATGAAGTCATATTTATAAGAAAAAAAATGTAAAAGTAGTAAATAAATAATAATGTTGGAAGGTCAATTTGGGGTATCGTGGAGCGGTTTAGGTGTTAAATGTTTGTATGGAATTAAATGAATAGGCCCAAAGGGTACATTCAGGTGGAGCCTACCCAACACTATTTCCCCATGCTCAACAACTCGTCGTTTTGCATATTGGTACAATCAAGTATTGCGTACTTCTATCGGTATGAACAGTCAACAATCAGTCTCTTTGCATTATTATGTGACATAATGCGTATATATGTGTGTGTGAACAGTCAGCAATGGCTGTCATCTTGCACCTATGCACATTGCACAGATACATAAGTCATAACTCGTGAGTATATTCAGCTACAAATTGATTGTCATTCCATACAATGGTACTAGCAAACAATGCATGTGAACTGTGCGACATATACATATATGTACGTATCAAGTATCAACATGTACATAACCCTGAGGTTTGGTTAAACATATCATCAGGGTCGTCTCAACCTATTTGGGGTCCAATGCGCATGCGGATAATGAAAATGGGTCCGTTTTCATAAAAAAATAATTGTTTATTTAGAGCATTCACATCCAACCCTCCATTTTTACCCTGTATTACACTAACTTCTTCTTCGACTTCATGGACTTCGTGGCTAGGATCTTTTTCAATCTGGACTCCTTTCATCTTCTTTTGTTTTTTTACCTTTCAGTACCTCGCAAGTCCGAATATCATGACCTTTTTCATTGCATACACTACATGTCCTTGTCCTCTTCCCTCTGCGGCTGATCATTTGTTCCTTCTTTGATTTAATCCTTTTATGCGAGCCATGACCTTTGTTTCTTATACCAGTTGGGACACAGACAGTAGGAGGTGCATTAGTTACTGGTTGTTGATAACCAATTAACTTTGAAAACCGGTCAAACTTTGGATCAAGTGGCTTGGTTATACGACTCTGGTCCACTTTTTCTTTAATCTCCTTCATTTGATCCCTGACTAGAACGAGTTGATCAAGGTCAGTAATCAAATTGCTAACCAGATACTCCCCTGTATACATGATTTCACGAGCAATCTGTTTAGCCTTGTATTGCTCATCCTTGGCATCGACCTTTACATCAAACGTAGATTTTAATTCATTTGGAACCACATCTTTTGTCCATCTCTTCATAACATATTTGTTTGGTATTTCTTTAACTCCAAACAACTTGAAAAGAAAATAAATGTGTTTACATAGCAGCCCATACTGTTCGAAACGCAGACATCTACATTGTGCAGTTACATCTTCTTCAAGTTTCTTGAAACACACCTACAGAAAAAAAAAAAAAAATATAATAAATTCGCATGTGTATGTAAACAAAATCGCATGTGTAAAAAAATGAGTTTCTTGAAAATAATTTAAATTCGCATGTGTTCGTCAAATTCGCATGTTGTAAAATATATTTTGTATTAAATTTGCACGGTTTTGTCAAAATCGCATGTTGTAAAATATATTATGTATTACCTCTAAAAACCCTTCTCCATGAGCTTTAAAGTTTTTCAAAGATATCCTTAACTGGTCACCCTCGACTTTGGTGTCCATCGGCAGACATTCGCTAATAGTTCCGTATATCTCTATCTGCTGATCGAAGAATATAGACATGGTGTATATCTTAGCAGCATCTGCTTCCAGAGTAGTTTTGCTCCAATCATCAGGCTCAGTATATCTTGAAATATGATCATTCTTTCTATGATTGAACCTTTAGACATCCATTAAACCGTCAAAATGATTCATAAACTCTACAAGAGTGAGTTGTGAATTAGCCACCTTGCAAAAAAAAAATGGTTTTCACTCTCTGATCTTGAAGTTGTTCTCAAAAGTCCAGACATTTGCTCATGTCGGTAAAAAGCCAGAATCCACGAGGATCTCATCACAAACATATCATCAATCCATTTATTTTGGGTAAGACCGAACTCAATCATTACCAACTTCCACTGTCTCTCAAATACTTCTGGCTCAATGGAATCAGTCCGTACAATATCGCACAACTTCCTTCTAAACTCCTCATTGTTGCACAACTCGTGTCCAACCTACACCGATAAATGGTTTTCTTATCAGCATGTAACGGATATATAGTGTAAGAAAAATGCTAATGACACACACTATAGCATAGTCTACCTTATCTGCCACTTTTTTCATTATGTGCCACATGCATAATCTATGTCTGCTGGTAGTAAAAACACCCTTGATAGTCTGTTTCATCGCAGGGTCTTGGTCTATCATTACAACCTTTGGCTGACGTCCAAATGAATTGAGAAGCCATTTATAAGACTCAATGCTCTCCGATGCCAACAACCCAGCTCCAAGGGTTATATTTCGACAGTGGTTGTCAATCCCAGTGAACGGAACAAACACCATCTTATACCTAAAATTCAAAAAGATCAAATCGCTTTGGTTCATGATTTATTAATGTGCGAAATAGGCAATATAACATGCGAAATAGACAGTATAACATGCGAAATGGACAGTATAACATGTGATATATTCAACACCTAACTTTCATGTTTATTAACATGTGATATTCCCAGTTTACGAAATCATAAAAAATGCAAAATTATTAAAAAAAATGTTAATGTAACACTTACTTGTTTGTTTTGAAAGTAGCATCAAACGATATCACATCCCTGATCTCCATAAAGTTACGCTTGCATAACCCATTGGCCCCGAACAAACCAGTTAACCGTTTGTCCTCATCAACAGAATATTCAAAAGAAAAATCAACTAAATATTCTTTTTTGTCAGTAAGCCTATTGATCACCATGTCATGTCACACCCCGATATTTCCACGTATTACTGGTGGGCCGGTGGGGAGTATCGTGACGTAGTTGATATCATCATGGTCAATTATGCACAGTTTAGTGCACAACGGAAGTCTTAAAGTAATAATAATACAAACCGATTCGAAAGTACAATAAAATATTATACAACGGATTGTAAAAGGATCCACAGGCGGATCAAAACAAAAGAAATATTGTTCAACATACTTAAAGTGATAAAAGCTTGCAAGACTCTTTATTTAATCACTCAGGAGTTTCCAGCCCATTACGCATAGTACCTGCACTTAACCTTTTTGGAAAATACGTCAGTTTACACTGGTAAATACAATTAACTGACTCTTTTTGTAAAGTGTTTATAAAATTGATTTTAAATGCACAAGGCACAAAAATTATTTTATAACTTGGGATAATTATTTAAATAATCTTGTATACAGTTTTACATGTTTGACGTCCATTCAGGGCTCGGTTAGAAGAGCCGAGACAAGATTAATAGACACGCCACAAGTATATGCCCACAAGAGACTGAGATACCGTTTATACATACGCAACTGTCAGGTGTATGCCTACACCCCGTGCTTAAGCCGTGGCCATTTCTAATGAATGAGTGGAGGATATCCAGGACATGGTCATTAACCCCCCAAAGGCATTGCATCAAACAAGACAGATTAAAAAAGTTTATGCATCTTTTTAATCACATTCCGATTGTACGAATTCTTACCCGACCAAGCGGTATTATTATAACACCGTATCCCAAGCCCGTATAACGGAAAATAAGTTAAAAGTATTTACCTAAGCTAAAATATAATTTTATTCACAGCCGTATATTAATCAGCAAGTACAAATAGCTTTTACTGGGATCCTTAATCTGGAACGAAGGTTTTAATAACCTATTAGATTCCTAACGGGTCTTATTTAAGTCTTAACTTAGACCGGTTAGTTTTAATGAAAGGTTTACGGTTCAAAACGCAAGATTAAGCGAAGACTGGATTAGAATGTGATTTAGACCCGACAAGTATGAAGACTTGTATAAGATGGGTAAACTAAACACATTCTGGATTTTGAAGTAAAAATGATAAGGTTTGACCCGTTTCGGTTAATTTATGAAAACTAGTTACATAAACCTTACCGAAAGCGTATATGCGTAACGGGTTACCAAATAAATCATGTACAAGTTCCACATGTTAATATGCTTTAAATATGTTATGATATCAGTAGGATATCTTCCATTATGACCAAAACGAATTTAAAAACAATTTATGCCCCCTAGGGGTATTTTGGCCATTTTAAAGTTTATAACAGATGTTAAATAATAATCTGAAGTTCTGGTCTAAATCAATCAGTAAAAAATATTTATTTTAACATGTTATATCAGTAAGATATCATTGATTTAGACCTGACAAGTATGAAGACTTGTATAAGATGGGTAAACTAAACACATTCTGGATTTTGAAGTAAAAATGATAAGGTTTGACCCGTTTCGGTTAATTTATGCAAACTAGTTACATAAACCTTACCGAAAGCGTATATGCGTAACGGGTTACCAAATAAATCATGTACAAGTTCCACAAGTTAATATGCTTTAAATATGTTATGATATCAGTAGGATATCTTCCATTATGACCAAAACGAATTTAAAAACAATTTATGCCCCTAGGGGTATTTTGGCCATTTTAAAGTTTATAATAGATGTTAAAAAATAATCTGAAGTTCTGGTCTAAAACAATCAGTAAAAAATATTTATTTTAACATGTTATATCAGTAAGATATCATACATATGGGAAATTTATCTTTTATGGCCAAACTATGCACCGTAGGGGCATTTTGGTCATTCACATAAGCTTTAAGGGTCAAATTTGGAAATATGAGTTCAAGACTTATACTTACTATTAAACTATAAAAATTTAGTTATAACATCAGTAGGTAACAAGTCTTAGGTGCTAAATATGGTTTTAAACCTTACTATGCGCCTAAATCGCATAAAAGTCGGTATTTGGCGATATTTGGGTTGTTTAAGGAAATCTGAGATTTTAATCAGCCTCTACTGTTTAAAATATTTTATTAAACATATGAAATCTTTAGGAAAAGGTTTGGTATCAAAATGTTATGTAAAACTCATTTTATCAAAGAAAAGGGCAATTTCGTCAATATCGAATTTATACTAGAACTCTATAATATAATCAGTACAAAATTTAAAAAAAATTTCAAAAAATTCCTAAATATTATATTATATCAGTAGGTAGAAAGTTTGGTGCCAAAATTTGAGTTTAAATAGGATTTATGGCAAAAATGCCATTTAATTAATAAAAAGGCTTCCATTTACGATATCGAACATAACTCTTATTTCAGACCATAAAGTGATCTCCAATTTTTAGGACATACTTAAATATCAGTAATAAAGGTTTTTGTCCTCTCACATTTTCAAAAATCTCGTTTTATTGATAAAAGGGCATAATGGTCAACATTTAAGCATTTAACGGAAACATGCAAATGAATTAGGATTTCTATGGAACCAAGTTGTATAACCTCAGAGGGCTATACTAACATATAATATGGTCCTAAAGGAACCCTAAGGTATTTCTAAACTAAGCTAAATCGGGCCAGAACTGAAAGTCAAAGCAAAAGTCTACTTTTGCGACTTTCGGTTGCGAACCGAGCCTAAACTCAGAATTGTCGGGTTGAACATGCCTAAACATGTTCTTATATCATTTACCAAGTTATTTTAATGTTAAAACATGTTCCATAACCTCTGTATTATCAGTTATGGATTTATTTGTAAAAACTGATTCTGTTGACTTTTTATTAACAATTTTTGACCCGACAATTGACCAAGTAAAAGTGGTAATCAGTAGGTGCCCTTTTAAGGGTTTATTACCTACATAGTTACCCACTCATAGCCACTTTCAATTCGAATAATGGCTGGACCGTTAGTGATTAATCACCAAGTTAAAGCTTAATTACGTTAGCTTTGACTTTCGGTCATTAAGCTAATAAAACTTAAACTAGAGAGGCTAAGAATGCTTACAAGAACTCTTAGCACGAGATTAGAACTGAAGAAAACCTCCTTGAACACCAGGAAGCTCCAGAGAAAGAGTTTGAGTGAAATTTGAAAGTGTGCAAATGAACACAAGAACCACAAGGGCTTTATATAGGAGTTTTGAGTCTCCAAGATCAATCCATATGTCCCTATGTTGCTACCAGATGTTCCCATGTGTCCCTAGTGCATGGAAAACCATTTGCTCAGTACCTGGTATCGAAATCAGCCATGCAATGGCGGTGTAACAGGCTGCAACATGCAACTGTCCTTGTTTTCTGTCACTGGCACTTTTACGCGGGCCGCCTAAGACTTATAAGAAGTCTACGCGGGCCGCGACAATGGGGAAATCGGGTAAAAAGTTTATAAACTTTGCAATTTCAGTCCCTGGTCCAATTTAAGTTTATTTAACTTTCTTTTATTGCACTTATGACCCCCATAGTTAACTATTAAGGTCCTTGGGTCACATATTAACTCCGTTAAGCTCCGGGTTAGTTGTAAGATCACCCGAAAAGTCTTGTTTTCATCGAAACTCCATGAGATTTCTATCCAATATTCTTGAGGACAAAATATACAAATATTACAATGCTTTTGGGATCGTTAAAAGGTCACTCAGAGGTAACTTTTAACATGTTGACGCTTTTAACACTTATGCTTTGTAAAATCCTTATTTTAAGAACAAACGACTTTCTGTGTTCGACAATTTATTCATTAAAGAATACGAACGTCGTGTGAGGTCAATCAGAGGCACAAGAATGCCATGTTGACACCTTGGATCCTTTTACTTACATATTTACATTGTTTGACAATTTTAGTCCTTTGAAATCAATTCATTAGACGTTTAAAGTCCATGACACGTGTCTTTATTATGTTGGACATGATTTTGCATGGTGTTACATCCTCACCCCCTTAAAAGAAATCTCGACCTCGAGATTTACTGAAATAAATGAGGGTATTTCTGTTTCATTGTGGATTCAACCTCCCATGTGTATTCAGGGCCTCTACGAGAATCCCACTTTACCTTCACAATCGGCACGTGCTTCCTTCGAAGCTCCTTAACTTATCGATCCTCGATCGACAAAGGTTTTTCAACGAACTTCAAGCTCTCATCTATCTGCACGTCCTTATGCGACATGGCTAGCGATTCATCAGCTAGACATTTCTTCAAATTGCAGATGTGGAACACATTATGAATTCCACTGAGTTCTTCTGGCAGATTTAGCTTGTAAGCTACAGTTTTGACACATTCGATGATCTCGAATGGTCCTATGTATCTTGGGCTTAGCTTGCCCTTTTTGCCAAAATGCATCACCCCTTTCTAGGGTGACAACTTAAGTAACACTTTAGCACCTACCTAGAATTTCAGAGGTTTACACCTTTTATCTGCGTAGCTTTTCTGCCTATCCCCAGCAGCTTTGAGATGATCACGGATCTGCACAATCTTATCTGTCGTCTCCAGGACTATATGTAACAACCATAATTTTATTTATTGATTTCCGTAAGTAATCACAAATTACTGAGTATTTATATTTAAACATTCATGCTTAAATACGGGTTTATTAAAACTTTACTAAACTTGAAAGCAAAACAACATAATGTAATTTAATTCATCGTTTTTAGAATAACAACGAAACAACTTGCGGAAGCTTCATTTAGCGCGTGTTCGGTTCTTGCTCGACGCTTGATCTTCATCCGGGGCTCTCGACATTCACCTGTGTTCAAAACCAACTTAAAAGTTAGTTTTGATAATTAAATAAATACGGGTTGAATCATCGAATTAAAGAAAAATCAGGAAATCCCAATATTAATCCCTTGATCCTAGAAACAAGGATTCAAATCCGGCCTCCACCGTAACTCAGTAGGCAGCTGGCGTAATGATTTCAGCCCCAACGTAACTTACGGTGGCCCCTGTATCAGCCCTTTCCAATTTTTGCCGTTTTTGACACGAAAACTTTCGTATATTTCAATCCGCATATCCGTTTGATCTCCCGTTTCTTCCTACATGATCGTAATTTGATTCTACATCTCATGGAGTTTATATCCGACATTCAAACTAATAAAATTCTAAATTTTTAAGCATTCGACTTATTATTAAAAATCCACATTTTTACCCGTTGGTATTTAAGACCTCCAAACTTGTTTCTGTTAGTGCACTATGTCTATTGACTGCGTCTTGTATCATGTAATAGGATAATATAGCTTGAAAGTGATGATTTAGCTTGAAAGTGTCATATGTCATTTCAAGGGAAATCATGATTTAGCTTGAACTTGTTCAAGGGAAATCATGATTTAGCTTGAACAGCTTCAAGCTAAACCTCAACACTATATATAGGCTTCAAGCTAAATCATGATTAAGCTTGAAGAACACTTTTGCACATTTGACTTTTGGAGAGCTCTAGTTCTAGAGAGAGAAACTAGAGAGAGAAAGTCTTTAAGTGATTCAAGGTTCTTTGTACATTTCAGATATATCAATAGAATCACAATTATATTACATCTTGTGTGTTTTGTTCGCGATAGTTCACGGATTCCGCACGTCGAACTTTCGTTACGCAATCGAACGGTGTCAAAACGGTCCTAACAAGTGGTATCAGAGCAGGAGCTTGATTGTGTTGATCAAACAACAAGTTTCGTATTAGATTACAACGTTTTCAGATCTGAATCGCAACTTTTCTTCTTCATCTACTACTTTTTCACGTTTTTGATGGATTTTCAACAAATTGAACGGGATTTAACGGTCCGAATTGGATGATTTTCTAGTATATCGTGTGAAAGTAGTTGATTAACAACCCTACCAAGTTTCAGATTCAAATTCGTTGTCGTTTAGGAGAATTTCAAGTTTTTCTGTCCGTTTTCGTAACATACAGCTTGATTTCGCTTGAACATGATGATTTGGACTTGATTTCGCTTGAACAGAACAGCTGATTTCGCTTCAGGACTGATCATTTGAGATTTCGCTTGAAGTGATAAATAGTTGATTTCGCTTCAACTAGTCAACATTTGATTTCGCTTCAAGACAGACCAGTTGATTTCGCTTCAAGTCAGAACATGTGATTTCGCTTCAAAACATTAGTGTGGGATTTCGCTTGAACAGTTAACACTTGATTTCGCTTGAAAGTAGTTAACTGATTGATTTCGCTTGAAAGCTGTTGATTGATTGATTTCGCTTGAAAGCTGTTGACTAGCTGATTTCGCTTGAAAGCTGTTGATTGATTGATTTCGCTTGAAAAGTGAAATTTCGTGTCGAGAACATTTCACGGCAACCGAGTGTCAGTCTATTTCAAGTTGTTTAATATTGTTTGAACTAATTGTGTTTGTTTGTTTGTTTGCAGGTGATTCGAGGTGATTTACACGGCACAAATACCAAGAATTCAAAATGTTTGATGAACTGGAAAACATTAAATTTGAAAGAATGAACAATTGGACTTGTTGTTCTTCTTCTGAGAAAAAGGAAGTTTTAGTTGAAAGATTTGAACATTTCATGTGTCGAAAGGATGAAACGTTGGATGAGTTGGAAATACGGTTTAAAAATTTAATGGACAGTTTGAGAAACAAGAATATTAGAATATCAAATGAGGAACAGATATTGAAATTGGCAAATGCATTACCTGCTAAATGGGATAAATTCTTGGTTGATCTAAAAAGGGAAGATTTTTTTCTAGAATTTTATCCAACACAGTTCTTTAATGAGGTTAATGGAGAGTTTCGTAATGAAAATAGGAAAAAGAAGGAAATATTGACCGAAATGGAAAAGAATTTACAAAAATTGGAATTGGATGTTATTACTGAAATTGATAATAGAATTCGTGTGTGTCTTGCAACAAAGAGTATTCTAAAATATGATATGAAAAGGAAATGTTATATTGATGAAAATATGAATCTTTTTGATTTTGTTAAACTCTTTTGTGCAGGAACATATAAGATGGAAGCAAAGGATATTCCAAAGAACGAAGAATCTTTGAAGCTTGGATCTTCAAGTTCAGAATCAGTGTGCTCTAAATGTGACAACTTTAAGGCTGAAAATGACAAACTTTTGAAGGATGCAGAAAGTTTGACATCAGAAGTCAAGAAGTTGAGAGATGAAAAGCAAACTGATGATAACCAGATTCTTATGTTGCAGGGAATTTGTGAAAATTTGAAGTCTGAAAATGTCAAACTGCTTAGTGATTTGAACAGTTTGACATCAGAAAACAAGTTTTTGAAAGAAAAAGAAAAAGAATTTGAAAATGAAAAATTAAAATTTGAAAATGATTTCAAAAGTCAGTTAAAGATTTTAGAAGATGAGAGAGATGTTTTTGGAAAAGATAATCTTGAAAAACAAATTGATATCAATTCTCATCTTGCTAAAATCATTCAGCTTGAAAAAGAAGCTGAAAAAGCTCGGACTAAAATCAAAGAGCTTGAGGTGAAATTGAAAGGTTTTGTGACTTCTACATCACATATTTGTTCAAAACCAATCAATTTCAACATTGAAAATGTCAAAGTTGAAGATTGTGATGAGATATCTGATGATGAAAAAGAGAAGAAAAGATTTTTAGATTTACAAGAAAAATTTCAAAATACTGTTCTGCGATCTACTGAAACAGGTGAATGTTCTAAACAAAAACCTGTTAAGAAGAATGCAGAACAGAAACAAAAAGATAGAAATTTGAAAAATTCCAAAATTGAAATTAAAAGCTCATCAGATAAATCATCCAATCATTATCAAAAATCACAAAAAGTTAAAAATGAAAACTCACAAAATGTTGGTAATAAGTGGTGCAGGTTTGACCACAGTGCTCAAAAGACAAATTCAGCATTGAAGAGGAGAAATGACTATAACCAAGCCAAACAATGTTATGATTTGAAGGTTTGGACTGATCAAAGTGGATGGTACGATAACAGAGTGTGCTACACCTGTGGTGTTAGAGGACACATTGCTGTTAACTGCCAGAATTGGTATTATGAGACAAGAAGATGCTACAATTGCCATATCAAAGGTCATATTGCCAGAGATTTCTCAAGGAGATCGATGGGTAGATTGAGGGTTGAATCTCAGAGAATGGTAAAGAAACCAGTCACTGTCAAGCCCATAGAACAGAAAGTGGAAGATAAGAAAGTAAAGCTTTCACAGGGGCAGAGAGACAGACTGAGAAAGAAGAGGAAGAAGGCGAGAGAATATTTGGAGAAGATTTTGTCTTCGGGTTCACCCGTTGGTTCGAATAAGAGTTCTGATGAATTGATTCACTCGACTGCAAAGCCAAGCAAATTGAATTCTTCAGATACAAATCTGAGGACAAAAGAGAAAAAGGAAAAGAAGAAAATGGTCGGCGATGAATCTGATGTTTCAAAGTCAGACAAGCCACCATCAGGCAATGAATCTGACTCATCTAAGTCAGATAAGCCAAGTTCGGGCAGTGAATCTGATTCCACAAAATCAGAGGAGCCACAAGTTGAGGTAAAGAAGGAAGAAACTGTTCTTTTGATGAATGATGAAAAATTTCCTCCATTACAAGCCACAAACACAAAATCAAAAGGTGTTGATGCTGGAAAAATGTTTAATAGCAATGTTAAACATATTTTTAGTAAGATGGTTGATGGTAAGGAGAAAGGAGTGAAAGAGTTTTATGAAGAAAAGAGAAAAGCTCAAAATAAACCCAAGGACAGTCAGGCTTGGGTGAAACTTTTCAAATAGAAAAATCTGACTTGCCGGAGCTTCCAGGTTGGTAAGTGTGAAGCAGGTATCGGCATCATTTCTTGGGAAATTCACAGGATGGTAACTGTGATATTTCGTCTTACAAGTGGTCAATCAAGGACATTAAGTTGTACTTGATTTTCTACAAGTGTTAGTAGTGTTTGTTCTTATATTGTTAAAATTTTTCAAAATGATTAAAAGAGAACAAGGTGATGAGATAACCCATAATCCACAAGTGATGGATAAACAAACTAATGTTTCCGGAAAAACCATTCTGATTAAAACAAACTTAAGTGTTTTGAAATCATTATGGGAAAATAGTTTGTTGTAAGGGGTGTGTTGATTGAATATGCCGAAACCCTCACGGCTGAACAAACATGATTACTTTCATCAGATTGAAAAACGGTTTTCAAACTGTTAAGATCAATGGGTTGTATATCATGGGGGTATGTTATTTTTTTCTGCAAAACAGAGCATGAGATGCAGAAAATGGATGGCGAGACAAAGCTATCAGTGTTGGTTGTCAAATTTTCTTTATATGGTTTTGCATTTTAGGGGGAGAAATATTGTTAGAAAATACAAAAACATTTGAAAATTTGAAAAAGTAAAAAACATGATAAAATTCAAAAATTTGAGTTTTTGCGTAAAAAGAGGAAATGATAGTACATCAGTAGATAGTTACAGTATGCTAAAGAAATGGAAAGTTTAAATGTGTTAAACGATCTCACCGTGGATGTGTCGGTAGGTTTTTATACATTTAGTAAACTTTTTCGGGATATAAACCTAAATTCAAACTTACTTATTTCGTGGGGAACACTACTTGGATATATAGGTAACCCCTGAAATCTAGTTTGAAAGGTCTCTTAATCTGATATATTAGGTCTTTATACTCTATGATATCTGGGGTATTATTCCGGGACTTCTGCTGAACGGTAGTTCTGACCTAGTCCCTGGCTAATACTTGCTTAAATGCTTGAAACACAGCATTACACCCTCAGCATGCTGAAACAATAAAATTGATATATGCTGCTGTTGTAAGCAAAAAGATCCTCTAAAGGGGACATACCTTTAAGTCGAAGCTGATATCTCTCTGCGTATACGGAAGTATCGATCTGAGATCCCTTGGCCCTCGCATACCTAATTTATATACAGATATCATTGTAGTATACTCACCTGTAAGACTGATTATTGGGATTCTGGATACGGGAGTATATTCAAGAGGTGGGACACATGAATAGGTTTAAGTTCTTAATATACCTAATTCGTATCCTGAATGAGTTGAAATTTGTATGAAAATTTAAGTGGACAAGTATATCGACAATCTAAGTGAATTGTTTAATGCATAATGTGATTTTAAGCTCAACGGTACTTGTGACTTGTCAAAAACTGATATGATCCTCTGACGCATTCTCAAACAAAAATATGGTTTGTAAATATGTTTGTACATATTTCGTTATTGCTTTATATTTTCAGAAAATACAAAAAGATTTTGATTTCTGCTTTATTTTCGACAATCGTTATCTGAGTGCTGAGTTTCAAAATCTAAGTAAGCTGATTGTGTTTCTGAAAATAAAACAAGTTCATTAATTTGAAACTTGAAACCTTTTATAAAAAAAAAAAAAAAAAAAAACAGTTTGTGATATCTCCAAGGTCATTAACTTGGACTTGGATGATAAACTGTGAGGGAGTTGGATTCTTTAATACTGCTAAATCTATACAGTTTGTTGATAGGGGGAGTGGATTAGAGAATTTAATTGGAATTGCCAGGTTACGATTCCTGGATAGTCTAAAATGTTGTTACTTATAAACGTATGAGTGATTGCAGATAGTCCAGACTACGATCCCGGAAGTTGAGTCTAAGGGGGAGTCTGAAGACGAGCTCAAAGCAAGGGGAAGCTTGTATACGGAAAGCTAGGTGTCGATCCCAAAGCACGGAAGCTTGATGAAAGGGGGAGCCTGCAGCTGATAGAAGAAAAGAGAGTGATGGATGTGTACAATGGTACAATCTGAATGAACGAAAATGCAGAATGATCAAGACTGAAGAAGGTGTCATAACAGAGATTAGTCACTGAAGACTGCGTCAATATCCAAGGGGGAGTCTGTTAGTGCACTATGTCTATTGACTGCGTCTTGTATCATGTAATAGGATAATATAGCTTGAAAGTGATGATTTAGCTTGAAAGTGTCACATGTCATTTCAAGGGAAATCATGATTTAGCTTGAACTTGTTCAAGGGAAATCATGATTTAGCTTGAACAGCTTCAAGCTAAACCTCAACACTATATATAGGCTTCAAGCTAAATCATGATTAAGCTTGAAGAACACTTTTGAACATTTGACTTTTGGAGAGCTCTAGTTCTAGAGAGAGAAACTAGAGAGAGAAAGTTGTCAAGTGATTCAAGGTTCATTGTACATTTCAGATATATCAATAGAATCACAATTATATTACATCTTGTGTGTTTTGTTCGCGATAGTTCACGGATTCCGCACGTCGAACTTTCGTTACGCAATCGAACGGTGTCAAAACGGTCCTAACAGTTTCTAGTTAATCATAATTCTTAGACCAAGGTATTTAACTCAAAATATCTATCTTAGATTCATAAGTTTTGTGAATTACGCGGCAAAAACCCAAGTTACGCGCGTCATTCATTTTGACCCGTTTAGGGGATCTTTTATGCATTTTGGTCTAAAACTAGCTCTTTTCTTTTCAATACTTCATAATGCCACATCTAAATGTTTGCTTATGTTCCACCACAATTATTTTTGTGGTGGATTTAACATAACTAACCTATTATCCCAAATTGACTCATCGGTTGGTCATTTTACGCATATGAACATTTTTGTGCATTTGACGCGCAATGTGTACTCCTATAACTTTTATTCATATTTAATGATTCTATAATCTTAATGCAAGTTCCAAAATAACCCCTATGTGTCATTTGCCCCATTATACCCTTCAAGGGTGTTTTGGTCAACTTTAGTCCCTCACTTTATGACGAAGGACTTTCGCTAAATATTTGACCAAGATTTGTATATTTAACTAAAAACTTATTTATGCGTACCTGGCTCGGGTCAAAGTGTTGACCCGTTTACATAACTTTTGCTTTAAATCTTTCTAGTTAAAGCAACGCAAGCTTATGTTATTCCTGTGATTACAAAACTCAACAAGCGATTGTCAAATGTTATTGTCAAATGGTGTTAACAACACCATTTGACCCACTAAGTCTAATTGACCATTTGTCCGTAAGAGATGGTATTTAATTACCATTTCATCCCTTTAAACCTATTCCAGTTTTTCCCTTGAACTCATTTTACTAAAAACCGTTTTTTTATTGGTTCGTCATTACATGACTAATTTACCATTTTACCCTTTTTACCATAATTCATGATTTCTTACCATTTACCCTTGTTCCGACTCTCATTGAATCGTGTCGGAACATCAAACACCAACCACTTTGTAGCATTCATATACAATACTTGCAATTAAGTAATTTGTAAATAATGTAAAGGGGCGTAAGCTTTACTTACTTTGCATCCGAAGCACGCTTTTCCTTTACACTTGATTCGTTTGACCCGCTTCCTTCCCAAGCCTTCACCTAGCTTGTCGAGCATCAAACTATAATCATTATTAGTAGGATGGTTAGACTAGTCATTATCACATACGACTATTCCATCTTACGAATTCTATGTTGAATCTAATATTCGACTTCATCATTTATTTGTTCAACTTATCAAAAGCTAACTACTTTTAATCACATGATTTTACGTAGTTAGTCTAAATCAACATGATGTTTAGAACCCCTATTGCTTCATATTACGCATAATTTGTTATATCATTCAATTGCGCGTTTCACTTAAATTTCAACACTTTGGTTCTTATTTAGGCATTTTAACAAACACCTAATGTGCATAATTTTACATATTTATAATCAAGTTCATAACTTGTTATTTTTACCAAGATTTTAACATCTTTTACAAGACAATCATCTAATTTATAGTTCAATATCAAAATTAACCTCATAGGATTCAGATACCACTAATTTACTCATCATGGTTCTAGTGTTCACCTTGTTTCTACAAAACCCACTACACACACATGGTGGATGATCATGAATTTCATAGTTTAAACATTAATTCAACAAACTAATGACTAGGGTTTACTCCTAGACATGATTTCATTACTATTTCACCCAAATAACGATCATGCAAGCTCAAATCTCAAATCTCATGTGTTCATCCAAATTTGAGATGGAACCAAAGTGGGAATTTTGACATACCTTATGATCCATTAACTGAGGTGATCACTAGTTTGTGCTCGGATTTCGATTTGGGTTCGATTTCCCCTTCCAATTTGTTGATTTTGTGCTTGTTAGGGTTTGAGTAAGGGAACCCCCTTGGCTCCTGTGATTGTCTCGACCAGAACACACACTAAGAGTGTGTGTTTTGGTGTTGATGTTTTATTAAATAAAACTAGTTTCCAGCTTATCACCTTTAGTCCCTCTCCTTTACCCTTGTTGCATATAACATGTTTTAACCAAGGTTTCTCATAACTACAAGACTTGTAATTAACTAGGTTATTTATTTCCTAGTTACTTTATCTTGTTCACAACCCGTTTTATTTTAAGTCCCGTTAAATCTCGGGCCCTTTTTATATACTTTGCTTTCTCAAAGTATTTCTCATCCTTTTAATAAATATTAGATTTATTTATTTAAATCCTAAAATTTACCGAGTAAGTTTTACCACTAACTGTATTTTACCCGTCCTTTAGTATTAACGTGGTTTGATTACCAAACCCGTTTTCGGGGTGTTACAAGTCTACCCCCCTTAAAGAGGTTTCGTCCTCGAAACCTTGTTTACATAGTTCCTTTAATTTGAATTAAATGAACTTAGTTTCGTTTTTCAAGGCATTCATTCATTCCTTTCGATCTAACATTTCCATTTATATTGACATGTAAGTCTTTCGTGTGTAAGGCCTCGCAGGCCGTTACTTTTCAGCTTGTATCCATTATCTTTATTGTTTATTCATTTTGGCGGTTAGACTTGTTAGTCACCGGTTACTTCATACCCCGTTACCCGGGTATGCTATTTTCCATCTCCGGCCTTATGTATGTTTAAAATTCTCTAAGTCACCCTGTACCACTTATGTTTTGTTAAAACGTTACTTTTGACTAAAAACTAAATTCTTAGTTTACGTTTCCTCTTTGTCGTACATCTTTCTCCCGTTTCTAGGAATGTTACTTCCGAGAATCTAGTCCTTTCCGTTATTATTTAATGCGGGGAATTATAACAATTTCCCAAGCTTAACCCCTATGACCCGTAGGTTCTTTCCTTTAGCCTCGTAGGCTATTTATTTAGATTTTCACCTTTTTATCCTTTCTAAGGTGAGACCTTTACAATTCGTTTCTTTCTATTTGTGACCCGAAGGTCTTTTTGGTCCCGTAGACTTTAACACTATTTATGATCCCGTAGGTTAGGATGATCCCGTAGGTTAGGATGATCCCTTAGATCGTCTTTTATCCATGTCTATATTCAAATGTATATATACATATATAGCTTCAAAGCATCTTTTATTATGTTTGGAATTGTTTATTTTCGTTTTGAACTTTAGTTGGCCTTGACCGTAGTCTAAAGCTTCGTTCGTTTACTCTTGGACTAATCTTCCGACTTTATGACTCTTTACGTCATCTACACGTCGGTTTGTTCTACGCTCACCGTTTCCCCGGTTCATAATTATACCTCTCTACGACCCGTTACTCGGGTTCTTTATTATTTCGTGCTTCCATTATTCGATTTGCGCTTACTTGCACTACCGAGCTTTTTATATTTTATTTATCTCGTTTGATTTATTCGTGTGAGATTTCATTACTCACGAACGTCTCACTTCATTCTTTATTCGACCCGTTCAACTTTAGAATAGTTGAACATAGTTATCAAAATTTTTGTTTGCAAATTCTCATCGTCTTTCAGTCATGACTCTTAATCCGAGTCCTTTGACTTTCTATTTCGCGTACCCGTCTCTTGGTTTACGCATACTTTCAAGCTCCTACCCATCTATCGGGTATCTTTACCAAAGTCATCATCAAGTAACCATTCTTATATGGTTTTAGACATCATCTTAATTTATTTGATCATCTTAGCGAAATCCATTGCTTTTATTTAGTCAAGTCTTTTATTCTTTTATTCTACCCCTTTGAATTGTCTGTGTGAATTTTCATCACTTATGACTGTCAGATTTTATCTTTATGCCTTGGCATTCTCATTAGTTGGTCTGTATTTCCTCTTACTTTGATCCTTGTCCCTTCTCTCGGGCTCTTTACTCTAACGTAATACGCTTCTGTCATCCGACTTGCGTCTACGTTTGTTATCAAACGTCTTGCTTATTTGGTTTATTTGGGTACCTTTTAAGTTAGTCCCATTCATCCCGCCCTTACTACATCGGATGTAAATGTGTCTGCTACAAGAAGTTCATGGTATCATATGCCACTACTTACTTGGCCAGAGTAAGCGAATAACACATGACACGCATGACCTTTTATAGTTTTCACATCACGCCCTATGTAAGTAACGCCTCTATTTAGTTTTCTTGGAAATAATATCCTGGGTAGGTACTCTATTCAGGTTTTCCAAGTTTCTAATTTACATATGCAACAATCATTCTCTACATGTTTGCTGCATATTGCTATTTGTGCGATCAAATTTAAAACATGCACCTGATAACGCTTGCCCCGACGGGCTTTCCTTGCCATTCACCTTGTTCGTGATCGTTACGCGATTTAGGTCCTTGGTGAGTATACTCAGCTTGTCATACCTCGGACCGTTCCACCATCATATCCACAATTCGTTCAACTCTCGTCATCTTCAGATGCGAGCGTCCTTTAACTAAATATTCACAAAAGTTAGTAGTTTCTACATTAATAAACGCCCATATTGTAATACAAGGCTTTTTACTCTACATGTCAATGCACGTAATATCGTTAACTGTATCAATCATTTTAATTGGGGTAGCGTGTATTACGCGATAACCCTATGTGTTGTTTACAACACTTTAACATGCTAAACCATTAATATACATGTACTTACCGGATTTGCAATCAAGCCTCGAACCGAACACACTTTATTCTTTAACCATGAGCTTTGATTACCAACTTGTAACAACCATAATTTTATTTATTGATTTCCGTAAATAATAACAAATTACTGAGTATTTGTATTTAAATATTCATGCTCAAATACGGGTTTATTAAAACTTTACTAAACTTGAAAGCAAAACAACATAATGTAATTTAATTCATCGTTTTTAGAATAACAACGAAACAACTTGCGGAAGCTTCATTTAGTGCGTGTTCGGTTCTTGCTCGACGCTTGATCTTCATCCGGGGCTCTCGACATTCACCTGTATTCAAAACCAACTTAAAAGTTAGTTTTGATAATTAAATAAATACGGGTTGAATCATCGAATTAAAGAAAAATCAGGAAATCCCAATATTAATCCCTTGATCCTAGAAACAAGGATTCAAATCCGGCCTCCACCGTAACTTACGGTGGGCACCGTAAGTTACGGTGGCCCCTGATTTAAAATGCCCCCACTGTAACTCAGTAGGCAGCTGGCGTAATGTTTTCAGCCCCACCATAACTTACGGTGGGCACCGTAAGTTACGGTGCCCACTGTATCAGCCCTTTCCAATTTTTGCCGTTTTTGACACGAAAACTTTCGTATCTTTCAATCCGCATATCCGTTTGATCTCCCGTTTCTTCCTACATGATCGTAATTTGATTCTCCATCTCGTGGAGTTTATATCCGACATTCAAACTAATAAAATTCTAAATTTTTAAGCATTCGGCTTATTATTAAAAATCCACATTTTTACCCGTTGGTATTTAAGACCTCCAAACTTGTTTCTAGTTAATCATAATTCTTAGACCAAGGTATTTAACTCAAAATATCTATCTTGGATTCATAAGTTTTGTGAATTACGCGGCAAAAACCCAAGTTACGCGCGTCATTCATTTTGACCCGTTTAGGGGATCTTTTATGCATTTTGGTCTAAAACTAGCTCTTTTCTTTTCAATACTTCATAATGCCACATCTAAATGTTTGCTTATGTTCCACCACAATTATTTTTGTGGTGGATTTAACATAACTAACCTATTATCCCAAATTGACTCATCGGTTGGTCATTTTACGCATATGAACATTTTTGTGCATTTGACGCGCAATGTGTACTCCTATAACTTTTATTCATATTTAATGATTCTATAATCTTAATGCAAGTTCCAAAATAACCCCTATGTGTCATTTGCCCCATTATACCCTTCAAGGGTGTTTTGGTCAACTTTAGTCCCTCACTTTATGACGAAGGACTTTCGCTAAATATTTGACCAAGATTTGTATATTTAACTAAAAACTTATTTATGCGTACCTGGCTCGGGTCAAAGTGTTGACCCGTTTACATAACTTTTGCTTTAAATCTTTCTAGTTAAAGCAACGCAAGCTTATGTTATTCCTGTGATTACAAAACTCAACAAGCGATTGTCAAATGTTATTGTCAAATGGTGTTAATAACACCATTTGACCCACTAAGTCTAATTGACCATTTGTCCGTATGAGATGGTATTTAATTACCATTTCATCCCTTTAAACCTATCCCGATTTTTCCCTTGAACTCATTTTACTAAAAACCGTTTTTTTATTGGTTCGTCATTACATGACTAATTTACCATTTTACCCTTTTTACCATAATTCATGATTTCTTACCATTTACCCTTGTTCCGACTCTCATTGAATCGTGTCGGAACATCAAACACCAACCACTTAGTAGCATTCATATACAATACTTGCAATTAAGTAATTTGTAAATAATGTAAAGGGGCGTAAGCTTTACTTACTTTGCATCCGAAACACGCTTTTCCTTTATACTTGATTCGTTTGACCCGCTTCCTTCCCAAGCCTTCACCTAGCTTGTCAAGCATCAAACTATAATCATAATTAGTAAGATGGTTAGACTAGTCATTATCACATACGACTATTCCATCTTACGAATTCTATCTTACGAATTCTATCTTGAATCTACTATTCGACTTCATCATTTATTTGTTCAACTTATCAAAAGCTAACTACTTTTAATCACATGATTTTACATAGTTAGTCTAAATCAACATGATGTTTAGAACCCCTATTGCTTCATATTACGCATAATTTGTTATATCATTCAATTGCGCGTTTCACTTTAAATTTCAACACTTTGGTTCTTATTTAGGCATTTTAACAAACACCTAATGTGCATAATTTTACATATTTATAATCAAGTTCATAACTTGTTATTTTTACCAAGATTTTAACATCTTTTATAAGACAATCATCTAATTTATAGTTCAATATCAAAATTAACCTCATAGGATTCAAATAACACTAATTTACTCATCATGGTTCTAGTGTTCACCTTGTTTCTACAAAACCCACTACACACACATGGTGGATGATCATGAATTTCATAGTTTAAACATTAATTCAACAAACTAATGACTAGGGTTTACTCCTTGACTTGATTTCATTACTATTTCACCCAAATAACGATCATGCATGCTCAAATCTCAAATCTCACGTGTTCATCCAAATTTGAGATGGAACCAAAGTGGGAATTTTGACATACCTTATGATCCCTTCACTGAGGTGATCACTAGTTTGTGCTCGGATTTCGATTTGGGTTCGATTTCCCCTTCCAGTTTGTTGATTTTGTGCTTGTTAGGGTTTGAGTAAGGGAACCCCCTTGGCTCCTGTGATTGTCTCGACTAGAACACACACGTAGAGTGTGTGTTTTGGTGTTGATGTTTTATTAAATAAAACTAGTTTCCAGCTTATCACCTTTAGTCCCTCTCCTTTACCCTTGTTGCATATAACATGTTTTAACAAAGGTTTCTCATAACTACAAGACTTATAATTAACTAGGTTATTTATTTCCTAGTTACTTTATCTTGTTCACAACCCGTTTCATTTTAAGTCCTGTTAAATCTCGGGCCCTTTTTATATACTTTGCTTTCTCAAAGTATTTATCATCCTTTTAATAAATATTAGATTTATTTATTTAAATCCTAAAATTTACCGGGTAAGTTTTACCACTAACTGTATTTTACCCGTCCTGTAGTATTAACGTGGTTTGATTACCAAACCCGTTTTCGGGGTGTTACACTATATCAGGTCCTGTTAGTTGGACATCTCCAACTTCTGCCCAACAAACTGGCGTCCTACACCTCCTTCCGTATAAGGCCTCAGAAGGCGCGACTTGGATACTCGAATGATAGCTATTATTATACGAAAATTCAATCAAAGGAAGATGGTCATCCCAACTTCCTCCTAAGTCAATAACACAAGCCCTAAGCATATCCTCAAGTGTCTGAATTGTACGTTCGCTTTGCCCATCCGTCTGAGGATGATAAGCAGTGCTAAAGTTTAAACGGGTGCCTAAAGATTGCTGAAAGCTTTTCCAAAAATGAGACGTGTATCTAGTATCCCTATCGGAGATAATAGATACCGACACTCCGTGAAGAGATACTATCTTATCCACGTACAGCTGAGCTAGCTTATCGGAGCTGTGTATTTCTTTAATTGGTAAGAAGTGAGCTGACTTGGTCAGCCTATCGACTATAACCCAAATAGTATCATTTCCATGCTTTGTCTTTGGTAACTTAGTGATAAAATCCATGGTTACCATTTCCCATTTCCATGTGGGAAGTTCAGGCTATTGCAGCAAACCTGACGGCTTTTGATGTTCGGCTTTAACCTGCGCACACGTCAGACATTTAGCCACATAAGTGGCTATAGATTTCTTCAAACCTATCCACCAATAATTTGCCTTTAAATCCTGGTACATTTTGTCACTGCTAGGATGAATTGAATATTTTGAGCTATGGGCCACTGGGAAAATCACATCTCTAAGCCCTCCTTGGATTGGAACCCAGATTCTACCATTCATCCTAAGGATTCCATCCTTGCCATATGATAATTGATCAGCAGTGACGCCTAACTTCTCATTCGGATAGTTAGCTTCTAATACAGCTTCCTTTTGAGCGGCTAACAACCTTTCATTCAAGCTGTTCTTTAATCCAATGCTTTTGGCATTGATCCTAATGGGCTTAACCCTTTCCTTTCTGCTTAGAGCGTCAGCTACAACATTTGCTTTGCCCGGATGGTAGCGAATTTCACAATCATAATCATTCAAGGTCTCCATCCATCGACGCTGTCTCATGTTAAGGTCCTTCTGATTAAACAGATGCTGAAGTCTCTTGTGATCAGAATAGATCACGCACTTAGTTCCATATAAATAATGCCTCCAAAGCTTTAGTGCAAATACAACGGCACCTAATTCCAAATCATGGGTGGTCTAATTCTTCTCGTGCACCTTTAATTGACGGGAAGCATATGCAATAACCTTACCCTTCTGCATAAGCACACATCCCATACCTGTGTGCGATGCGTCGCAATAAACCACAAATTCTTCAATTCCTTCTGGCAATGTCAACACAGGAGCATTGCTTAATTTTTGCTTAAGAATATCAAAGGATTCTTG
The DNA here is from genome assembly GCA_030545235.1 of Helianthus tuberosus. Taxonomy (NCBI): domain Eukaryota; kingdom Viridiplantae; phylum Streptophyta; class Magnoliopsida; order Asterales; family Asteraceae; genus Helianthus; species Helianthus tuberosus. The sequence goes on along the minus strand of CM060371.1, from coordinate 38,626,502 downwards.
CTGCTTGGGACCCCATTCAAACTTGACATTCTTGCGGGTCAATGAAGTCAAAGGTGCAACAATTCTTGAAAACTTTTCAATGAAACGTCTATAGTAATCTGCTAGACCCAAAAAGCTGCGAATTTCAGTAGGAGTCTTAGGTTCTTGCCAATTTATAATTGCTTCAATCTTAGCGGGATCCACCTGGATACCGCGCTCACTCATTACATGTCAAGAAATTGGACTTCACGAAGCCAAAATTCACATTTAGAGAACTTAGCATAAAACTTTTCTCGTTGTAGAAGTTCAAGGATACACCGGAGATGTCTTTCATGATCGGCTTGATTCTTTGAGTAAATAAGAATGTCATCAATGAAGACAATGACAAACTTGTCTAAATACGGCTTGCAGACGCGATTCATGAGATCCATGAATGCTGCAGGTGCATTAGTGAGCCCAAAAGGCATCACCAAGAACTCTTAGTGGCCATATCGAGTTCTGAATGCAGTCTTATGCACATCTTTGTTTCTGACCTTCAGTTGATGGTAACCTGACCTTAAATCAATCTTGGAGAAATAACTTGCCCCTTGCAGCTGATCGAATGGATCATCGATCCTGGGCAATGGATATCTGTTCTTGATTGTAACCTTGTTCTGCTCGCGATAATCAATGCATAAACGCATTGATCCATCCTTCTTCTTTACAAATAGAATTGGCGCTCCCCAAGGGGACGAGCTAGGTCAAAGAAAACCCTTTGCCAACAAATCATCCAACTGAGTCCTTAATTCTTTCATCTCAGTTGGTTCCAACAGATAAGGTGCTCTTGCAATTGGTGCTACTCCAGGGATGATATCGATTCTGAACTCCACTTGCCTATCTGGAGGTAATCCAGGTAGTTCTTCAGGAAAAACATCTGGATATTCAGAAATAACGGGGATGTCTTCGATCTTGGGCTTTGGTTCATCAATGGTTACATATGCGATATAAATGACACCATCTTTCCTCAAACATCTTGATGCCTTAAGCATAGATACTTGCTTAGGCAATCCGTACTGTGTATCTCCTTGAATAGTAAGTGGCTCACCATAAGGAGTCTTGATAACCACTTGCTTCTTATCACATACTATCTGGGCTTGGTTGTGAGACAACCAATCCATGCCTATTACTATGTCAAATCCTGCTAATTTCAACGGAAGCAAGGATAACGGAAAGGAGTGATTCCTAATGGATATAAAATATCCATCTAGAATGGTCGAAGCAGTCTCTATAGTACCATCGGCCAATTCTACTTCATACTTTATGCTTAGAGTCTTAACATGCAGATTTAACAATTTACCAAAACTTATTGTCTACAAAAGACTTGTCTACACCCGAATCAAACAATACTCTAGCATAAACATCATTGATAAGAAAGGTACCTGTTATCACATTGTCATTCTGAATGGCCTCTTGAGCATTCATCTGAAAGACCCGAGCATTGGTCTTTTTAGCCTCCTCAGGCTTCTTCGCATATTTCGGACAATTAGTTTTGATATGCCCCTTCTCGTTACAATTGTAACAAGTTGCATCTTTCATCTTCTTACAATCCAAAGTCTTATGTTCCTTGGACTTGCAGATCCCACATCCAAAAGTCTTTGATTGCGACTGCGACTTCGATTCCAACCTGCACTTCCCAAAATGATGCTTTTGACATGTCTTACATTTGGGTTTCTCACCCGACTGTTGGTTATCCTTTTTGAACCCCGAACTTTTCTTGTGATCTGAGTTCCCTTTCCTTTTCTTGTCAGAGCGATGAGAATTCTCATCCTCCCGCTTTCTCTTACCGTCATCAGAAACTTTAACAGACTTGTTTCTGATAGCATCAAGTGTGAGAGATAGAGACAGATCTGCCACTGACCTGAATGTGGTAGGTCTAGATGCTTTCACATTGCCTTTAATCTCTGGAGCTAAACCTCTAATAAAAGGAGCTATGCGCTTTGATTCTGGTGTGACCAAGTAAGGAACCAATCGATACATGGTGTTGAAACTCGTAAGATACGCCTGACAATCTAAGTTCTTCATGACCAAGGTCAAGAAGTCAGTCTAAATTTTCTCAACTTCATGTTGAGGACATAAATTTTCTTTGATTATAGCAATAAACTGATCCCAAGTCAAGTTATACAACAGGATCTTCCCTGTAGCTTGGATTAGGGACCTCCACCAAGCTAAAGCTTCACCTTTAAAAGATTGTGAAACAAACTTCACAATGTCCTGTTCCGCACAACCACTAATATCAACCACTGTATCCATCTCATCGAGCCAAGTCATGCAATCAATGGCTCCTTTCTCCCCTGTGAAGTCCCTGGGCTTGCAAGAGACGAAATATTTATAAAAACAGGTCTTAACACGTGGCTCTTGATTGAGCACAATCTTCTTAGATGGGATACTTTGCTGATTCAACGAGTGATGAGCATCATCCTTCTTTGACTCGTGTGTTTTAGAAGGGGGCTTACTATGAGCCACATATTGAGTCTTAGTGCGAGTACCACTTGATTCCTTGAACTGTCTGTCAAGAGCTTGAGTGACGACATTGTCTATTAATGCTTGAAGATCTGCACCAGCTGCATTAATTCTGGTGGTATCATTATTCTCTCTCGGGTGGCTGTTAACCTCTTCTGATTCAGCCATGTAGCTTGATTGCTACAAAACAATTGACAATATTTTATTCAGAGGTTTTTATGGAATCATCATTTTTGATGATTTATTAACCATGGTAATATAAACCATATTGGTTAATTTGTTAATCAAGCTTTTATTTTAAACTTTTTGTTATAACTAACCCCTAGTTATAAAATATTAAGGGTATTATTAATGGCACATAAGGCCTAGTCACAAGGACAATTTTAAGCCATGATTTCATAGAATCGAGGCATTAAGGTTTGAACGTAGTTCATTACCTTTTATTGACAGGGAGTCGTAGACTACAACTGTATTTTGTCTTATAGGACAATAAGTGTGGCCGTAGGCACTTCATCGCTAATGGATGTCTTATTTTATGTAAGAATAAGGAATTGAAAAAATCCAATGCCAGGATGACATGTGTGACTTTTACTGAATCACATTTGCCAGGAGTGCTAACATGTTTTCAGATGTTAGCAAGGATTTGAATCTTTTAAATAGGTTTTACCATTATGACCATGTCTAAAATGACATATAGGCTAGGTTATACCTTTAAGATTCCTTTTTAATATTTAATGGTAGATCAAATGTAAATTGGAATGATATTTAGATTTATTTCATATAATATATTCATAGATATGATGACAAATGAAGTTTAAGTAAAACATTCCAATAAATTTAAATGAAGTACATAATTGCCCTAAACGGGACTTTAAGGAAATAACATTGTCCACACAGGGACAAAAATAAGAAATACTAGTCCTCGCAGGGACCTATTACATAAATAAAAATGTCCACGCAGGGACTTGATTGAAATTAAAAATTACAAAGCAATTAAATAAGGAATTTCAATAATCCCTTTTCTTCTTCCCTTTTATTAGGTCTACCAAACCCTTAAGTAGCCCCCGGCGGCTTCTACGCTCCTCCTGTACCTCTCGTTCCACCTGGTGTAATCGTTGAAGAATTTCCTGCTGCTGTGGTGGTTGTATCTATGGCGGCTGCGGCGGCTGTTGCTGCGGAGGTTGAGGAGGTGGTGGGTATTGATACCCATATGCTTGGTACCCAGTTTGGTACGAAGCTGCGTAGGGCCCTTCAGGGTGGAGAACATTGTAGTTGGCCGCCTCGAGGTACGGGTCGACTGCAGGGGCATTGTAATAATTGTAACCCGGGTAAGCTGGCTGCTCAAACAGGTTATACACCGCTGCACCGACGTATGAAGGAATTGGGTTATCATAACCCATGTGTGGCGGTGGTGCGACTGGCGCAGAGTCGACTTCAGAAACTGGGTTTGAAATCCCACCCATTTGTGGGTCTTCGTACAACGGCGGGTAGTGACTGTTGCTTGAGTGTTGGGGGGTGCTGAAGTGGAAACCCTCTCACACGGACATCCGTGCACCTAATCGCCTTCGCCTCGGTGGTTCCGGAGGCAGTGGCTGCTCTAGCAATGGCGGTGGTGATGGTGTGACTGCCTCAAAATGTGGGTCCTCAGAGGGGACCTGTTGGTGTGGTGATGAGTTGTGGGAAGGTGTGTACTCCCACTGATAATTGCTCCACCATTGGGAAAAAGAGTCGGGGCCTCTATATGGCGAACCATGGAATGGCGATCCGTCTGAAATCTCAATGCGATGCGTTGGCGTCCCAGTTGGTGGCTCGGTGGGTTTTGGATCTTCGTCCATCTCCATATCCTGCGTTTCAGGATAGTGGTCATCTGGCCCCAAAGGGTTTGGACCCTCTGGTTCTTGAACCTGGTTTGCCGGGTTGAACCGGCTTTGGAAGTATGGGTTCGGGTCCTGGAAATCCCGGTGTGAACTCGACCGCTACAACAGGATGAAGGAGTGGTGTGAGTGCTCGGACTCGTTGTTTTGATGGAGTCCGAATGAGTCGTGGTAGGAAGGTGATGAACTGAGCGAGACAGAGTGTCTCGCAGGCTCCAAATATGTTCTCCAATCCTCGTGAGGACTAAAGCTAAGGTTTGCTGAAGGTGTTCACCGGTGGGAAGGCCCGACTTCGTGATCATTCGGTGCAGTTATTGGTGCTTTGCCTCTTCCACCTCTTCCTCTGAAACGTGGTGGCATTGTCCTTGTTCCTGCAAAACCAAACAAAAGAAACCAACAAAAGAAAACAATACGATTAGGATTAGTCCTAAGTCATTAGCCTAGACTCGGAAGTCGAGGAATGTGCAAATGTATCATTGAGATTAAAGACAAAAGGCTAGTGTTCAATTCACCCAATGTTGGCTCTGATACCAACCTCTCACACCCCGATATTTCCACGTATTACCGGTGGGCCTGGTGGGGAGTATCGTGACGTAGTTGATATCATCATGGTCAATTAATCACAGTTTAGTGCACAACGGAAGTCTTAAAGTAATAATAATACAAACTGATTCGAAAGTACAATAAAATATTATACAACGGATTGTAAAAGGATCCAAAGGAGGATCAAAACAAAAGAAATATTGTTCAACAGACTTAAAGTGATAAAAGCTTGCAAGACTCTTTATTTAATCACTCAGGAGTTTCCAGCCCATTACGCGTAGTACCTGCACTTAACCTTTTTGGAAAATACGTCAGTTTACACTGGTAAATACAATTAACTGACTCTTTTTGAAAAGTGTTTATAAAATTGATTTTAAATGCACAAGGCACAAAAATTCTTTTATAACTTGGGACAATTATTTAAATAATCTGGTATACAATTTTACATGTTTGTTGTCCATTCAGGGCTCGGTTAGAAGAGCCGAGACAAGATTAATAGACACGCCACAAGTATATGCCCACAAGAGAGTGAGATACCGTTTATACATACGCAACTGTCAGGTGTATGCCTACACCCCGTGCTTAAGCCGTGGCCATTTCTAATGAATGAGCCGAGGATATCTAGGACATGGTCATTAGCCCCCAAAGGCATTGCATCAAACAAGAAAGATTAAAACGGTTTATGCATCTTTTTAATCACATTCCGATTGTACGAATTCATACCCGACCAAGCGGTATTATTATAATACCGTATCCCAAGCCCGTATAACGGAAAATAAGTTAAAAGTATTTACCTGAGCTAAAATATAATTTTATTCTCAGTCGTATATCAATCAGCAAGTACAAATAGCTTTTACTGGGCTCTTTAATCTGGAACGAAGGTTTTAATAACCTATTAGATTCCTAACGGGTCTTATTTAAGTCTTAACTTAGACCGGTTAGTTTTAATGAAAGGTTTACAGTTCAAAACGCAAGATTAAGCGAAGACCGGATTAGAATGTGATTTAGACCCGACAAGTATGAAGACTTGTATAAGATGGGTAAACTAAACAAATTCTGGATTTTGAAGTAAAAATGGTAAGGTTTGACCCGTTTCGGTTAATTTATGCAAACTAGTTACATAAACCTTACCGAACGCGTATATGCGTAACGGGTTACCAAATAAATCATGTACAAGTTCCACAAGTTAATATGCTTTAAATATGTTATAATATCAGTAGGATATCTTCCATTATGCCAAAAACGAATTTAAAAACAATTTATGCCCCCTAGGGGTATTTTGGTCATTTTAAAGTTTATAAAAGAGGTTAAATAGTAATCTGAGGTTCTGTTCTAAAACAATCAGTAAAAGTATTCATTTTAACAAGTTATATCAGTAAGATATCATACATATGTTAAATTTATCTTTTATAGCCAAACTATGCACCGTAGGGGCATTTTGGTCATTTCACATAAGCTTTAAGGGCCAAATTTGGAAATCTGAGTTCAAGACTTATACTTACTGTTAAAGTATAAAAACTTAGTTATAACATCAGTAGGTAACAAGTCTTAGGTGCTAAATATGGTTTTAAAGCATACTATGCGCCAAAATCGCATAAAAGTCGGTATTTGGCGATATTTGGGTTGTTTAAGGAAATCTGAGATTTTGATCAGCCTCTATTGTTTAAAATATTTTATTTAACATATGAAATATTTAGGAAAAGGTTTGGTATCAAAATGTTATGTAAAACTCATTTTATCTAAGAAAAGAGAAATTTTGTCAATACCGAATTTATACTAGAACTCTATAATATAATCAGTATAAAATTTAACAAAAATTTCCAAAAATTTCTAAATATTATATTATATCAGTAGGTAGAAAGTTTGGTGTCAAAATTTGAGTTTAAATAGGATTTATGTCAAAAATGCCATTTAATTAATAAAAAGGCTTTCATTTACGATATCAAACATACCTCTTATTTCAGACCATAAAGTGATCTCCAATTTTTAGGACATACTTAAATATCAGTAATAAAGGTTTTTGTCCTCTCACATTTTCAAAAATCTTTTTTTATTGATAAAAGGGCATAATGGTCAACATTTAAGCATTTAACGGAAACATGCAAATGAATTAGGATTTCTATGGAACCAAGTTGTATAACCTCAGAGGGCTATACTAACATATAATATGGTCCTAAAGGAACCCTAAGGCATTTCTAAACTAAGCTAAATCGGGTCAGAACTGAAAGTCAAAGCAAAAGTCTACTTTTGCGACTTTCGATTGCGAACCGAGCCTAAACTCAGAATTGTCGGGTTGAACATGCCGAAACATGTTCTTATATCATTTACCAAATTATTTTAATGTTAAAACATGTTCCATAACCTCTGCATTATCAGTTATGGATTTATTTGTAAAAACTGATTTTGTTGACTTTTTATTAACAATTTTTAACCCGACAATTAACCAAGTAAAAGTGGAATCAGTAGGTGCCATTTTAATGGTTTATTACCTACATAATTATCCACTCATAGCCACTTTCAATTCGAATAATGGCTGGACCGTTAGTGATTAATCACCAAGTCAAAGCTTAATTACGGTAGCTTTGACTTTCGGTTATTAAGCTAATAAAACTTAAACTAGAGAGGCTAAGAATGGTTACAAGAACTCTTAGCACGAGATTAGAATTGAAGAAAACCTCCTTGAACACCAGGAAGCTCCAGAGAAAGAGTTTGAGTGAAATTTGAAAGTGTGCAAATGAACACAAGAACCACAAGGGCTTTATATAGGAGTTTTGAGTCTCCAAGATCAATCCATATGTCCCTATGTTGCTACCAGATGTTCCCATGAGTCCCTAGTGCATGAAAAACCATTTGCTCAGTCCCTGGTATCGAAATCAGCCATGCAATGGCGGTGTAACAGGCTGCAACATGCAGCTGTCCTTGTTTTCTGTCACTGGCACGTTTACGCGGGCCGCGTGAGACTTATAAGAAGTCTACTCGGGCCGCGACAATGGGGAAATCCGGTAAAAAGTTTCTAAACTTTGCAATTTCAGTCCCTGGTCCAATTTAAGTTTATTTTATTGCACTTATGACCCCCATAGTTAACTATTAAGGTCATTGGGTCACATATTAACTCCGTTAAGCTCCCGGTTAGTTGTAAAATCACCCGAAAAGTCTTGTTTTCATCGAAACTCCATGAGATTGCTATCCAATATTCTTGAGGACAAAATATACAAATATTACAATGCTTTTGGGATCGTTAAAAGGTTACTCAGGGGTAACTTTTAACATGTTGACGCTTTTAACCCTTATGCTTTGTAAAATCCTTATTTTAAGCACAAACGACTTTCTATGTTCGACAATTTATTCATTAAATAATACGAACGTCATGTGAGGTTAATCAGAGGCATAAGAATGGCATGTTGACACCTTGGATCCTTTTACTTACATATTTACATTGTTTGACAATTTTAGTCTTTCGAAATCAATTCATTACACGTTTAAAGTCCATGACACATGTCTTTATTATATTGGACATGACTTTCCAAGGTGTTACATGTCAGTGTCATATTGTCCTATATAGCTATTAATTTGAGTTCTTAATTTTTGCAATCATCGACCATGGCGCCAACATTCTCGAAGCCACCATATCGTTTCCTCATTATACGAAAAACTTTGACAGGGCCAAGGTTTAGAGCACCTAGTTCCCATATCATTTCCTCTTGGACTTCTGACAATTACCTGTAAGCTGGCAGCATATGAATATCTTGTAGACATACAAACTTATGATTATAACCATCAATAAATTTCTTGACTGTATATGATTTACCATCCACCGAACAAATCATAAGTTGAGCTTTGCACCCAGTTCTAATGGTTCCTCTGTTCCTTTTTTTGTATGGCTTTTTTGACTTCGAATAAGCATCGTCAATAAACAATGGCTTATGTCCCTCTTTAGAGCAAACAAAATACTTAGTTTTGATTATACCACCACTGTGTACTTCACCACCTTTGTGGGTAGATAAACCAGCTAACTTAGCATATGTTTGGTAAAACACATATACTTGTTCGACAGAACTAAATTGCATTCCAACCACAGGTGTAGCTGATGCTTCAACCTCTGGAATATAAAGCCTTTCATCTACATAATTAAATAAAAAGAGACAACACATGTGATTTATTAGACTCATAACATGCGATTTATTGAAACTCCAAACTTTCATCATATGAACGTGCGAATTGTTGGACTCATAACATGCGAAATTGACATTTTGATTATATGTTTTACACATGCGATTTATGAAATCATAACATGCAAAATCAGCATTTAGGTCTAACTTTGCATGCGAATTGTTACACTCATAAATGCGAACTTAAACACTTTGCTTCCATATCAATTATCCTCTAATAACATTGAAAACCTTCCAATCAGTTATAATCATACAAAAATCATTAAACGATTACACAAAACAACTGACATTGAACAATTTAAACATCTGAATTAACAAACTTACTATTGGAACACTCATTTACACCACTTGTATTTGCATTTGCATTTGTAGAATTAGGATTTATGACTTCATCAATCTTAACTCTCTGATAAGCAGACAATTGAACGTGATCACCGACCGATCGAGCATCTTCAAACTCAACATCTGTATTTCGTCCGGTACTGCTCTGTGGATCCATTGATAACAACAATCGATTCAAACATTAACGCATAAAAATGAAACTGCAGTGTATTGTTTTGAGAATTATGAAAATCTGAAACTGATACAAATTATAATTACCGGGATAATGGTGTAACGACCTTCTCGTGATCTGATTATTGAATGAATAGACTAATTTTCTCTCAGCTGATTGAATGAATTGTCTGATATACCCTTAGGAAAGGAAAATGAATCAGGGACACGTACACTACCGTGAATATAACGTACGTAATGTAGGATTAGGGTATTTGTATCTTACACTTCCTCTCTCTCTCTCTCTATATATATATATATATATATATATATGCATAAGGATTTCGAGACCATTAAGAAGTGGAAACCCAAAACCCTTACGTTATTTCACTCCCCGTTAAGCAACCCTTATGTTTCATCTCCAATCCTCCGCTTAAATATGATGGTTGATATTGGGCACCCAACTACTTTTTTTACAAGCAAATAGTTGTACTTTCAAGAGGTGGCGAACTAAGATTTTTATTGAGTATGGATTATTATTTTTATTCCAGAAAATTGTAGGCAGTGTATTATTATTTCAAATGTATAATTTACATATGTACTTTTGTAAAATGTATTTTATTTTACACTGCAGAAGATTACCATAAGCAGTTCAAGATATTCATGTGCATACTCAAACTTACTTTTGGCATGTATGTCATCATTTGCTGACAGCTTTCGATGGCTTGGATTGAATGATTTGAAGTTTTGAATGATTAAGTTCGGTTTGTTTTGTGTGTATATCTATATAACTAGGTTTTTACCCGGGATTGCTTCCCGGGCTCGGGAAAGTTATTTAGATTAATTAATTACCATTGGTTATTAATACGACCGCATTACATCAACCATCTCATTCGATTCAACAATGACTTTAAATCACCGGATTAGATCATGAACTCATATTAGAGGACAAACAAAACCACAACAGGACCATATGAATAATTAAATTTCCACTTTTACATCAATGCACTTACATGATAGGGTGATTTGGGATTTTCAAAAAAATCTTTGTTTTTCTACCTCTTTTACAAAATAAGATGTTGACCAAATTTGAAACAGATGTTAACCAAAAGTCAATAAGATATTGACAAATAGTCAAACAGATGTTGAGCTTAAACAAATGTTTGGTTTAAGGCAAACATCTGTTTATGGCCAAACATCTGTTGAAGGTCAAACATCTGTTTAAGTCCAAATATCTGATATAGAATAAGAACATCTGTTTAAGACAAAACATCTGTTTAAGGTCAAACATGTGTTTAAGATCAAACAACTGTTTAAGTCGAAACATCTGATACAAAAGGCTAAACATCTGTTTAAGCCTTAACAGATGTTTAACTTGTTAACATCTGTTTAAGGCAAAACAGTTTAAGCCTTAAAAGACCAATCAGTTTTAACCCAACAGTGGTTTTAAACCACCATTTTAACCAAACAGGGGTTTCGACCACACTTTTCTGAACAGTAGTTCCAAACATCTGTGGACATCAATCTGTTGACCAAAGTCAACAGATTTATCAACCACTGTTTTATTTTCAAACATCTGTTCCCAATAACAGAGCTTTGATCATTTAAACATACATTTGCCAATATTACAAGCTTTTACACTCTCAAACCTAAATATTTATAAAAAGTACAAGTGTTAAACAACATACAAAGTTCATCCATCTGTTGACCCAATTCAACAGATGTATCAACAACTGTTTAATTTTGAAACACCTGTTCTCAATAACAAAGCTTTGATCATTTAAACCGACCTTTGCCAATATTACAAGAATTTACACTCTCAAACATCGATATTCATTTACTTAATTTTAATAACAAACATTATTAATAATTTTAACACAACTAATTATATAAAAGATACAATTGTCAAAACAGATAATAGCATTGAATAAAATACAGGATTCTAATTCCTAATCTATTGGTGAAACAGTAGTTTCGATAAGTAAAGCTCCTTTCGGACCATTGTAGTTGTCAACATGTTGGAGGTATTTCAGAAGTTCGTTGGTGAGATCAACTTCAATCATATCCCCCCAGATGCTTGTTATCAACCACTTGTTGTCTTCAATTATATTAGTACTTCGGCGTGCATCTACATAACCAACTACACGAGGATTATTGAAAACAAACATCTTCTTCTAGCCTTCTTCTTCATATCTGAGCAAATCAGCAGTTAGCTCAGCAGACTTTCCAATGACAATCAAATGCAATCTCTTTGCAATGGTCAAACAATGCCCTTGGCAAGGATTAACTACAATACTCTCAGGAAAGTGAAGCATTCTGAAAGTCTCACTAACAACATCAAAACAAACGATGTTCCTCTCACCTAGTGGATACCAATAATTTGAAACCATAAAATATATGGTTTTATCAGCATAAACTCCTGTAGACCATGAATAACGACTTGAACTATAATTGTTTACGATACTGAAATTTATTGTTGTCCATGACTCACGACGTCGTGAGTAAACACGAGCAGCAGTTACATTACGGTAACATCTGATGTTCAGCACTTTGAGATCATTGAACTGATCAAAATAAATTCCACCGGTATCAGAGTTTCGATGATGATTATAATTAAAGTAGTCATCACACAAAACCTTATATTGCCTGATAGTTGGATTCCAAAGAATCAACTGACAGCAAATCCCTTTATTCGAAACTAACAACAACCCATTAAATGAAGATAGAATACGTAAGAAGCAAGAGTGGACATTGTTAGGAAAACTTAAGGTTTTACTACTAACAACATCCAACTTACCACCAACTACGTTGTCAATGACAATTGACGTGTCTTTAAAGGATAATAGTTTCTTTTGTACTGAATCTCCACTTCGGAGAGCATGCATCATCTGAAATGCATGACTTGACAATTCCCTATAAAAATTCTTGGAAAGACACTTGAAACGGAAAATATCTTCTGCAGAAAGCCTTGTGAAAATCTCGTCAACAATCACTTGAAACCCAAATTTTTCCATCCTGCAAAGAGCCTTGTGAAAATCTCGTCAACAAAATTTTTGAAGATGATTGAGTAGATAGATGAAAATGGTAATGATCAAAACCTCTGCCAAATCTATTTTATATACCCAATGAAGAAGGCTATGACTAAATACATCGTCAGACGAAAGAATATCATGCGACACTTATTAGGCTTTTAATGCATTTACACGGGAAAAATATAAAATTAAACACGTTATTATAATTACAATTAACCTATTCATTTACCTATAAGACGCCTTTAGCATAAGAGAGAAGTGATTGCTTAACGTGCATTAATTGCAAAGTATATATCCCAAGGCATTTTGAATTTGAAATTACCGGCAATTTCAAAACCACTGCTATGGTATATGTTTTCCAAAGGAAATATCTGCTAAGTTATACTTTCTTGGCTATGGGCAGTAGTTTGCTGATCTGATTTGAAAGCAATTGTCATGATGAGTTTTCTAATACAAACAGAGTATGAGTTAAAAATTTTCTGCAAATAATAATTATTTTAACATGTTCTCAACATATAATTCAAACACATAAGTAAACCCTTATTAAATGTATAGCAATAAACATTTAAAATCATATTAGTAGCAAGATAGGATTTAAATTAACATAGATTAAACAATATAAAGTTCATCAATAGGAATGTACATACCAGTTGCTGAAGAAAAAATAATAAAATCTCAGGAGATTGAAGTGTAGAAGATGGAGGAAAAGAAAATTGAAACCCTAGAAAATGACTGGGAGAAGTGATTTTTGAAAAAAGAGATGATAGATGTTTGATGTGTAATGATGATGAAGAAATACTGACGGTTGTGCTTTTAACAAAAGTAGTTTGACTTTAGTCAAACAGACTTTGGTCAAACAGCGTTTTAACATTACTCAAACAGTGTTTTATCTATTATAATTAGCTTTTAACATAAGTAGCTTGACTTCGGTGAAACAGGGTTTTAACATTGCTCACAATGATTACAACCTAGTAAAAACTTCTTTGTAAACAACATTACTTATTTGTTGGTTTTCCAACAGCGTCAAATATTAGTATTTTAACACCTTCTCTGGTCTTGACCCTTGATAATGCAACATACAACTGACCATGAGTGAAGACAGGATCTTTCAAATAAAGACCAACCTTTGATAACGTTTGTCCTTGACACTTGTTAATTGTCATAGCAAAACAAACTGATAAAGGAAATTGTCTTTGTTGAAATTGAAAAAGTATTTTTTTGTCAAACGGGATCATATTAATCCTTAGAATAAAAACTCTCGTGCCAAAGTTCCTACCAGATATAACTTGAGCTTCTATAACTCGTTTACCAAGAAAAGTAATTTGAAGCCATGAATTTAGAATTAATAATGCAAACTACAGTTAAGTCAAACAGCTGATGGAAAACTTTTAAGCACTGCTAGTGATTAAAACACTGATGGTACTTAACCAATAATAGTGAACTACAGATTTTTAACAACTGCTGCTGCAGTAAACAGTAGATACAGAAGCAGGGATTAAGGATTAAGTGTTAAGGAAGAGCAGTGGTTAACATCTGCTGATATCACCCCAAAACTTATAAAATATGTTGAAAAAAAGTACTAATATTTATGTTTAGAGAAAAATGCAATTTGCGTCCCTGTGATATGTGTGAAACATCAACTTGATCCCCTAAATTCATTTTTTGGTTTTTTCAGCCCTTGATCTTATAAATTCATAACAGTTTGAGTCCCTCCCTCACACTTCCCTATGTTGACTGTTTGACAATTGTGAAATATCCTTTAATTACCCTAAACACCGATCACACTTCTCAAAAATATATGAAAATCTCTACTCCGAACACCAATCATCATCTTCATCTTCATTGAATCTCCTCACCAACCATTTGTTGTTATAACAATCCAAGGTAAAATCACATACCTAAAACATGATCGACACTATGGTTTACCCTCTGTTCTTGTTAGATGCTTGTGTAACCCCCTGTAAGTTGATGTTTGATGATATCTCATTTTCACCACTGTATGAAAGTAACAGCTTTTGTGTGAAAATATTGTTTGATTATTGTGGGAAATATTGTTTGATTATTGTGGGTTTTTTGCTCGGGTATCAAAACAGAGGTTTGGGTTTTGGTTATTATAAAGGTTTGTTTGTGATGTTTTTGGTTTTATCTGTTTATTAATACTGCTTTTTTTGGGTTTTTGGCGTTAATCTAATATTGTTTTTGTGTTATAGTTTGTTTGAAATGTTTAAAATATACAATCGATTAAAACAGGGACAGGTTTCTTAAGTATCTGCTGTTAATGTTGAAATCTGAGTTTCTTAAGTCTCAGCTGTTCATGTTGAAATTTGGGTATGGTTGTTGTTTTGATTCTCATATAAAGTTGGTTAAAGACTATATGTTTTGGGTTCATCGTATTGGTCATTTGAATGTGTTTTCTTCATTTCAGATTAAACTGAGTTTTGGGTTCCTCATCTTGGGTTCATCATATATGTATACTTATATGCATTATGAAAGTACTGTATCAGCCGTCTTACTATGGATATTTTTATTGTACAGAATGGCTGCGGATGTAAAGATACACAAAACACCAACTACGAAAACATTGGCGAGAATACTTGACAACCTCCTAGAAGTTAGTGCGATGCACATAAGGAAGTGATTGAACAGAACGATCAATTGCTAAAACATAAGCTGTTTGGTGCATATGAATGAATATAACCCCAGTGGCAGATATGAAAATACCAAGCTTGGGAATTTCAAGGAAAAATCGAAGAGCTACACCAAAAAGGGGGTTATCAGCTACATTCCGAAGTGCACCATTCACTCCTTGAGTTTTCATTATAAAGAAATTTGAAAAGTCGTTGTATGTTACATTCTTTTGTTTTCGAGTCTGTAAGTTCTGTCAAGTCTACCAAGTTGGATATCCTTCTATGTTTCTAGGTATGACGTTTTGTGTCCGTTATGTATGTTTAACATAATGCAAGTGTGCATTTATGTTGGCTTTAATTGTAATAATGAATTTAACATGAATTTAAAATGAATAAAGCAAAATACTGTTAAGTGAAACTACTGTTAAGCGAAACTACTGTTATGTGAAACTTGTGTTAAGTGAAACAGCTGATGAAAAACTTGTAAGCACTGCTAGTGATTAAAACACTAAGGGTACTTAACAACTGATAGTGAACTATTAAGGGTTAACAACTACTGATGTAGTAGTCAGTGGATAGAGAATCGTGATTAAGGATTAAGTGATGCTACTTAACAACTGATACATGAGTTAAGGATTAAGTGATGCTACTTAACAACTGATACATGAGTTAAGGATTAAGTGATGCTACTTAACAACTGATACATGAGTTAAGAAGTTATAATTTCACTTACTATGTAAATTTCGTTAAGATGAATTAGCTGCCGTAGAAGATGAACGTGAATTCTTTGAAATCTCAATATTTATTTAACAATATAGATAATAATATGCAAAGAAAGATCATAGTCATTATAATATTAGAACATAACAGTATAATAAGCAGATAAGTTTTCAGGAATTCAAAACCACACAATGAGTCCAAAACATAACCCACCAAACACCCAAAAGCAACAAAACGAAAACCATAAGTTCAACATGGCAACAACATATGAAATCAACACGTAAATGTATCTGAAAATACTGAAAAAACTATTTTTCAATCTTTGGAATCAAAAGCGTCGAAACACCAGCATCTTCATCCTGACACAGTTCATCACTGATGCGGCGCTTTGTCGAGGAGCAACCTAATGCATCATCCACATTGAACACTTCAAGAATTTTACGTTTTGTTTCATCTGAAGAGGGATTCTTAGTGCCTACCAGTGGTTGGGATAAAGGGGTAACATTGTCACCACAGCATGACATCTCATCCTGATATAAAAAGACAGTAAGTACTAACGTTTCAAAAAATTTAGTACAAATAAACAAATTCTCATATTACCTTCATAAGGTCAACAGGAGTAGACAAACTGCAGGAATCTGGAACATCCAACGATTCGGACTGCTCATGCTTTAAGTACATAATACACAATAACATAAAATACACACAATGGTATAAATCTATTTCAAAAAGATATAACTATAAAATTAAAAGATTCACATAATGAAGATTTAAACCTGGTTAAGAGTGAATTTGGCGGAAAGCGCAGCAAGAATCTCATCATCGTTAGTGGCCATTGAAATACCATAGTTTTCAACCTGATGCTCAATGTTATAGTCTTTAACACTTATGATGAAAGCATACCTCTTTCCAATCAATGTGTCAAAGATCTCAGGATATGGGTTCGGTATGTCTCCAGAATTAACAACCTATGATTTTATCAAAATTAATATAAATTACAATAAGCAGAATGATTCCATAATTGAGAACATAGAATTTTATAAAAATTAATTTTAAGTTATATTAAGTACATGGCCAAACAACTGAATGCATGTATTTGTTACCTGATCTTGGATTGTAAGTAACTCTTTTGCAGATTTGTTAAGAATCTTGTAAGCTTCGAAATCAAACAGTGTCAAAGACACAGTACCGGAAGAGTCTTGCACCCTAATAGGTATCTTGAACCTATCAAAGTTAAAAACAAATGAAAACATTAGTATTACTAATATGAACCGTTCATATTAGTATTTAGTATAAGGAAATAAAAAACTGTAATCTCAAACCGCGGAATAGAATAGATGTCGACTCCTCCACATTTATCATTTGTACAAACCAACGATTTTGCATGATCAACATCAAATGAACCATCCGCATTTTCTTTCGTTACAAATCTTTCCTCCACACCTGACTTACAGTGGTTACAACCATTGTAATACCAAAGTTTATCTGTGCATATAGCTGTGATTGTGGCAAGAATCAAAACCTTCTTTGTCTATCAATATCAAACAAAAATAATAACACTTAGAAAAGAGTATAAAAAAACTCAGCATGTAGATTACTTATAAGAAAATACACACCGTTGATATCGTTCCAAGGAAACCAATAAGCATGAAATCAGGGTTACTAAGAAACTCATCTTCAACACTTGAGATAACATTTGAACCAACATGCTCATTTGATGAAGATGAAGTTGAAATTTTCTCTACATACCTAAACAGATTCATGCGATCAAATTAAAACGTAAAAATTAAATGTAAGTATAAAATAATAATATTCAATGTTTATATGCATATTACTAACTATACCTCTTCCTAAAAGAGGAAATCTCTTCAATGTCAGTGTCAATAAAAAGTCTGCTCAGCTCAAACCCATTTGCAACTCCACGCTTGCCTGAATTTAAAAATAAAAACTTTAGTAGATCAATATAAATACTGTCAAATTTAAAATGTATAAATAAATACAACGTTTAAATTACTAAAGATAAAAAAAAATTAAACTAATTAAGTTTAAATTGTACCTTTGTAAAGGTTGACCATACCAAAATGACAAAGGATAACAACATATTTCTCTCTTTTCTTATCATTCATGTAAGCAAACATGTCAATAGCAAAACCATCCCACAAAGTAACCGGACACTTTTGGTCTCTAAAAATATTAACATAAAACATAATAACATCAAGCAACCTTATAATGGTTTAGACGTCAAAATGCCACAACTTAATAAAAAGAACGCACTCAAGATCTTCAAGTCTAAGATTAAGTCTCTTGCCCTTGCTCCCATCCTTCTTTGACGTATCCTCTAGATTGAAACATACATCCACATAACAAATCCAATCTATAAACAAAAATATATTGTTAAAAGAAAACAACATTAAGAAGTGATAACAATAAAAAAAAACAATAAGACAAAACAATAGATATATATCATGTAGTGATTTACATACCAATAACTGTATTCACTTCAATTTTATTTTTAACAACATCCTTGAGGTTAACGAAATTAAAACGGTATTTCGGTCCAGACCAGTCAAAGCATTTCTCAACAAAAGTATAGAAATAAAGTGATATTTTGTCATTTCTCTTGGTATACTTAGCAGAGGACTTATTAGTAGCAAGAGAAGGTTTGGTGATAAGAAGACATTCATCCAACTGAAGGAAGTCTTTGAATTTTCCAAGCATTTTATGCAAACAGCTGGCTTGTATCATAGTTCCCTAAGAATATGAAACATCCGATTAAATAAAAAAGGTGTTATACTAATTTGGATATTCATATGTCCAAAAAAATGATAAGACAACTATATACGGTACCATCTCATCCATGAAGATCATATCAAGACGATATATTTCATTTTTGTTATCATTCATCATCTTCTTCGAAATGCTAACAATCTTAACTCTAATCGAATAGATGTTTGAGAATGTATTAAGATCTTTAAGCATGGTAACCTTTGCAACCTCCATTTGAAGACTGTACACAAAAAAAAGAATCTTGTAAATAATAAGTATTGCTAAACGTAATATGCTAATAATACAATAAGCATGGATGTTCTTAAAAAAAAATATCAAGGTTGGAATTCAAGGTTACCGATTATCCAATAAAATTTTTAACTGAATGCAGTGGCAAATGTAATTTCAAAGGTAGGGAGTGTATATCCCTATATGCTGCTTTATTAAAATAATAAAATATTAGAAATGATATGCAAAATAGAAAAAAAAAACAGAAAGAACGTCAATTTTAAATTACCATTTTGTATATTTATCATTTCAAAATTTCAAAATTACTGACTTGATTTCAAAGCAATTGTCATAATGACTTTTCTATATTTTATTTTAAATTTAATTAAGAAATAATAACCATCAATTTGAAATGATGTGATAAATACTGTTACATCAAAGTGTATAGGAATGTTATTAGTATAAACATGAAACAATTGTTCAATTAATAGTACAGATCAAACCACTGGAGTGAGGACTGTTCCGAAACACTGTTACATAGTAAAAACAACTGTTCCGAAACACTGTTACATATAAACACTGATGCCATAAAAATGGTTACGTATAAAATACTGAGGTGATGACATCTAACAACCTAACAGTCTATAAAAAATTGATGCGGAACTCCTGTAGCATATAAACACTGTTAACATAAACAAATAAACAAACGTTGATGCTGAACCACTATTGTAGTTTGACACTGTTGTTGGACGTCATAAATTTCAGATTTAATTTCAAAGGTATGCAAAGTAATTAAATATTAGAAAGGACATGCAAAGTAGAAAAAAAAAGAGAGAGAACCAAAATTTTAAATTACCATTTTGCAAATTTTAAATTTCAAAATTACTGACATTATCAGTAACTACTGACTTGATTTGAAAGCAAATGCCATAATGAGTTTTTTAAATTCTATTTTAACTTTAATCAAAGATATAATAACCGTCAATTTGAAATTCAAAATTTGCTTAATCAAATGTCCAAAGCTCAAGAAATCAGCATTAATTACTGATTTGATTTGAAACAAATAGTCATCAAGAATTTTTTTTATTTTTTATTTTAAATTTAAATTTTATCATGAAAATAATGTTGGTGGAACTCTTGTAGGTAATTGGAATGTAAAGATTAGGTACAATGGTAAGTTGATTGTAATTCTAGTTTTCATTTCATAATTTGATTGTAATACTATACCCAAACAATCAAGATGAGGAGCTTACTATTAATCAAAGTGTATATGAATTTTATTAGTATAAAGATGAAACAACTGTTCAATTAATAATACAGATCAAACCACTGAATTGATGTGATAAGTAGAGTTACGTATAAACAACAGTCCTAAACACTGTTAAATATAAATTAAATATAAACACTGATGCCATAAAAATGGTCACATATAAAACACTGAGGTGATGACATCTAACAACCTATCAGTCTTTACAACATTGATGCGGAAAACACTGTTACATATAAACTTTGCTAACATAAACAAATAAACAATAGAAAAACTAAAGTTGATGCTGAACCACTATTGTAGTTATCCACTGTTGTATGTCATAAATTTCAGATTTAATTTCAAACGTAAGTAGTGTATATTCTTATATGCTGCTTTATTAAAGTAATTAAATATTAGAAATGATATGCAAAATAGGAAAAAAAAAAGAACGAAAATTTTAAATTACCATTTTGAATATTTTGAATTTCAAAATTACTGATATTATCAATAACTACTGACTTGATTTGAAAACAAATGTCATCATGACTTTTTTAAATTTTATTTAAACTTTAATCAAGATATAATAACCGTCAATTTGAAATTCAAAATTTGCTTAATCAAATGTCCAAAGCTCAAGAAATCAGCATTAATTACTGATTTGATTTGGAACAAATAGTCATCAAGATTATTTTTTATTTTTTAATTTAACTTTAAATTTTATCATGAAAATAATTTTGGTGAAACTCTTATGTCATTGGAATGTAAAGATCGGGTAAAATGGTAATTTGATTGCAATTCTAGTTTTCATTTAATAATTTCAATCTATTACTAATTAACAACATCAATAATAAAAATGTGAGCAGTTACTATTTTTTAGGGAAACTGCTGATGGTCCATAACAGTGGATGTAAAAAATGTAAAAGTGACCAGTGGCTATAACTTCCGATCAGTGGAAACGGAGGTTGTCTCTCAGCATAAAGAAACGGAGGTTGTCTCTCAGCAGTGGATAACATTTAACAATCAGAAGTTTGAACCAAAACAGTGGTTCCAACAGGCATTAACAATCAGATGTTTGAACCAAAACAGTGGTTCCAACAGACTTTTAAGGATTAATGAAAACTATCATTTTTTACTATTTTAAATATCTTTGACCTTAAACAAATATTTCACCTTCAATATCAGTTGTTTGGAGATAAACAGATATTTGACCTTAAACAGATGTTTGAACATAAAAACATATTTCCTGTTAAACAAATGTTTGACGATAAATAGAGGTTTGCCCATAAACATCTCTTTGTAAAAAAAAAAGACGAATTTCAAAAACATTATATCCAAATAATCATAATGAGGAACTTATTTAACATCCAAGTGTACTACATTTTTATTTAATAGTATAAAAATCAAACAACTGTTGTATTTATAATACAGATCAAACAAATAACGAGTTACAAAAGAACCACTGATAATTAAATACTAAATTTAAATCCGTTGTAGATGCCGAACCACTGCTGATACTAAACAGTCATTTTCCTTTGGTTAATCAAACTCTAGGTACATAAAGTCAATCATTGTATATCTCCAACAATCGACATGAACTCCATGGAAGGACTCAATGCATTAACATCAGGATTTATAGAAAGCTGATCTCTAGTGAACAAACCAAGATGCAGTACATGAAAACACTTCTTCAGCTGGTGAAGAAGAGCCCTGTCCTCATATACATAATCCTTAACTTTGTTTATAAAGAACTGTGGTTTAAACCAAACTTTATGCTTCTTTTAATACAAAAAAGGCAGGAAAGACCATTGCTCTAGTATACTACAACAGTAGCAGATCCTTTCTTGGACAAGTCATCATCATCTGCTGCACAAGTCAATTATAATCATCATTTACTCATAAGAAAAAAATTATTTTAACTGTAAATTTAATAATCTTTCTTTGTGTTTAATTAAACTTTAAACTTCTTTGATTACAAACCTATAATAACACGCAACATATTGTATGAATTTCAAACAAATGTGATTAGACTGAAATATAAAGCGACAATTAGAGTATATCAGTTGATAATTAAAAACTCAAAATTTAGAAATCGGAGTAGCAAATTTCACATACTTTAAACGATGTTGGAACAATGATACTGGAAAGGACAGTAGAACAATCATCATCATTATCATCTGCAACAGATCATTGAAAATAATCATTTAGTAACAACTCAGATAACAAAACTTAAGTAAAAATCAAAAACAAAAACACATACCATGATTATGGAGAACCATTAGCCGGCGACACATCTCTTGATCTAACTCTCGAACGAAACCCTAACAATGGTTACATGAAAAGACACAAAACACAAAGGATTAGTATAAATAACAGGAAATCATGAAACTATTTCAACTAAAAAAAGAAGAACAAACCTTTTGATGAAGTAATTGATGAACAAAAGATGATTTTATGGTGGCGTCTGGAAGAAGATTAAGGTTTGTGAAATTTGAATTTGAATTTGAATCGCCTGAATATAGAGAGAGAAAGAACCCTAGGCGTTTGTAAAGAAAGATCAGAAGTGAGAAGAGAGGTTATATAAGGAAAAGGGGATGGCACTGTTGGGCGGGAAAAAGGGCATTTAGGGGCTCTCTGGTGTTGACACGTGGCCCAAATAAATTTCATTTATTATATATAATAGATTGTATATTACGGGATGTAGTAATATAAGTACACATTTTTTTTAACAGGACGAGGGGGCGTTGTAATTGTCCTAAGTGCTTGGAGTATATTGTGTGATGTGATTACTGAATGATCACAACATATATTGCGTGACTATAAACAATTTTTGAATGAACGTTATCATATGACATTGTTTAGAGCACAATTAACTTTTGTTTATTGAATGATCAGTAAATACTTAGAAAAACCAATTTTTATCGTGTGATATAATTTATTATGTAGTGACATAATTATAAGTTTAATTAGCTTCATTTTAGATGTGTCATACATAAATTAGGTGGCGGCTAGTTTTTGTATGCTATAACTAGATTTTCTGTTACAAGTTCTTCAAATTTCAAATTAGTTTTTAGTTCTTAGTTCTTACATATATATGTTGGTTCAGTTCTGTTTAATCATAATGGAAAACATGAAAACATACCTTTGATTGCATCAGCACAGACCAGCAGAGAATCCAGATGGAGACGCAGCAATAAGGTTTGACATGATTGTCATCTTGGTCTGGTTCCTCCTTAGGGTGAAATCTAATGATGGGGACTTAGAAAACCGAAAGGGTATCGGCTGTAGGAGATGGAGGTCGAATTATGATGTTATGATCTTATGGGGTGTGTCTGATTGTGTAACTGAGTAACCCTTTAACCTCCACATAATTCGCTTTATATAAGCACCCATGAGGAAACCTAATTAGTTAATAAGGGTAATATGGTCCATCAACAATTACCAACTAATTATTTAATAGGTTATAATATATTTTGATCTATATTATGTAAATGATTATAATGGCTATAGATTAAATATTAATACATAATATATTTAATCTTACATTCTCCCACTTAGCCGAGTAATCATTTACTATGAGTATTAGATAAGCCTGATCAGGAGTTAACACTCATTTTAGCCTTAAACAAGTACTATAGCAGAGAAATACAGCCGTTGAATCATTATGCGACTCAGGACCCCCATTAATCTTACTATAGCCTTAATTTAAAACCTGATCGTTATGATCAAAATACGCATAAGCCCTTTGTTTGATTTGTAACTTCATTTGTCTATATGCCATTATGCTAGCTTGACATATTCTTAGAGACATACAAAATCAAACTGATGAGGAAAATTAACTAATACTTAGTCATTCATAGTACGATATGCAGTTGCGCATGACATTCAATTAATACCCGTCTATGAGCTCTCTTAATAAGACTTATGGGTAATGGCCTTTCAGATATAGGATCCTTAAGCATATCATGAATGTGTTCGATACAAAACTTAGTTTCCTCAATTCTTTCATAAACGAATAATTAATTGCGTATCGAAACTTAATGCAGCACCTCTTGAACTGTTACTGTTCAAGGAGTTATGGTAGTTGACTTTATCACACTAAGTCTTCAAAACATTAATTATATGGAGTTAATAAACTTATGAGTCCACTGATAAATTTCCAACAACATTTAGTGACTGTATTATGTCGTTATAACTTAGGTTGTTAATATCAGTGCATTATGACTCCTCCATGAGATAGGTTTTGTCTGCTGACATAAAGATATACCCGAAATTACATTTTGTCATCTTTGAATATCTCAAAGTTAGAGTAATAAACCGGTTTTAATTCTCACTTCTTCTTTAAAATTATAGTCTCTCGTTTCCTTTTATAAATATTTTAATACTCCATAAGATGCTTCACATTAATCTAGACATATCTAGTGTGTTGCAATTTGAGTAATATCTAAACGAGTATAGACTTGAACTTACATAAGGCTTCTAATTAATGAAGCGTAAATAAATAATCTCATTTATCCTATTATCCTCTAAAAGAGAGCAGTATTTTTGTTACATATGTAAGGACCCATTTAAGGTTAAACTTATGAAATAAAACTAATGTCCCACTGGGTCTATCTCGGTATGTTATGATAATTATCACGTAAGAGATATATCTGAGATATATTATATCAAAGTTTGTGTTAACAATGCTTTGACTTATGTAACATATACTTGTCAAAAGAATATCATCTATATAGACAATTCCATCTTAGTTGCTCCCACTCATTTTGAGGTAGGTACATTAATCCACTTGATTCTTGATGAAAATAATTACGTTAGCTTTTCATCACATGATGATGTTTGCATTAACCCATACATGGATATTATTGGCTTACAAATAAAGTGTTCTTTAACCTTCAGTTTGAAACTTTAGGTTGTTATCTAATAAACATGTAAATGTGTCAGCCAGTTTATTAGGGAAAATTGTTTTTAATGTTCATCTAATGTAGCCTTAAACTATTATAAGCTACTAGAACAGTGATGATCCTCAAAGAAAACTTTGATAATTTATCTCTTCCTAAGTATAACCTTTGACAATCAATCATACTTCTTAGTGTCTTAACGTTTATATATTAGGATTTGGTTTAGTTATGAACACTCTTAGGTAATTCAATCAAATCCCAAACGTTATACGAACACATAAAATCAGTTTTACTAGAAAACTGTTTTATTCCATTCAGAAGATTAATTGATGCTAATGGCTTAATTTGAGGAAATAGGATCAGCAAACATTTCCAAAATCCATTTCAACTTCAATTAGGGAGGTTATGTAATCATCAAAGTTAGTAGGCTTTTAAAACTAGATGACCTCCTGAGTTGATTATTGGGTTCATTAGAAGTTTCAATTTTATGGATCAGCTCTTGGTTAGGTTGCTATCATTTTCATTCTAAGTTTGTAAGAGTTGGTGCAGTATGGTGTACAAGAGGTGTAATCGGAGTTAAATTCGGAGTGAAATTTAATGACACTCTTCCCCCCGCCTCTTGTATTCCTTGCAAGTCATAATAAGGACTTTGACTGCTCCCACTAACCTTAGAAATCTTTAGGAACTCAGCATGCTTAGGGTCAATATGTAACGACCAACAAATTCTAATAGAGAAACACAAATTAATGACGTTAGTCGTTGTGATTTCTCTTGTTGAGGATTATGTTAGTTCAGGTAAGAAATCTAAGTGTGCCCACAATTAAGCAACAATGAAACTTTTGTAAGAATAGCATTAGATTTAAGGAGATAAGTTTTGATAGAACAGTGTTGTGATGGAGCGGTGTCTTGTACAAGAGGTGCAAATTTAGGTAATGGAAAATTTCCACTCCCCCACCTCTTGCAACTATTGCAAGTTGTTATTAAGATACTTAATTTCCCACTGATCTTTGATATCTCTAGAAATGCTACAAGAGAAGTTTCAATGAGGTACGTGACGTGGGAACCTATCATATATATGTTAGACTTTAATTGATTTCCTTAACATCCAAATGTCATAAGAAACTTAAGGACATATTTAATAGAAATCTTAATAAGTAAACATATGAATAGATTTCTTCTAAGACTGTGGGCCATATGCGACAAATGTTAGATACAAGTTGATAGCCTTTTAAATGATAAATGAATGATGTCTGAATATTCCATTTGGAATAAGTTCCACGAATGTCAATGAATGACTTATGATGGACCCATTGATGTGTGTAAAATGCAACATATAAATTACATCAAATGAGGCATAAAACTAACCATTTTTAGTACTAATATTGGAAAAAGAGTGTTTTTGTCTTCCTTTTGTATTTTCAGGATTAAATGAGCTCAAAAACGCAAAAGAAGCAAAAAGACAGCTAAATCCAACATAAATACAAGAAAAGGAACATTAGTGGACTGCCCGAACCCTCAACGGCACCTTCCAAAGCAAAATAGAGAAAACAGAACGCTGAACACGCCCCGTGCTCAGCCAGCACGGGGCCGTGTCCAAGAAGCAGCAGAAAAGACAAACCTATAGAAGCTTCTATTGCCCACCACGGGCCGTGCTCAGCGGACACGGGGGCGTGCCGAAAGTACTGCAGGCGCATTAATTGTAATTGCGAATTACAATTAATGAAGAGAGAGAGTGTCAGACGGGCACGGGGCCGTGCCCAGCGAACACGGGGCCGTGCCCAGGCTTCTGTTCAGCCTATAAATAGGAGTGCTTGGTTTCATTGCAACTCATCCCTTGGCACACCACCTCTCTCACACTTCATCCACCACCCACCACCATCACAACACCATCATCCACCACCATCATCCATTGTCCATCATAGAGTGTGTGAGTCGTCTCGGGATCCAAGATTGATCGTAAGAGTTCTTGACAATCAAGGCCATGTTTGCCTAAGTCTCTTACATCACTTGGTGAAGACAAAGTGTCTAGTATAATACTTTTTATTTCTAATCTTTTGCACTTTTTATTTGGTTTTGTATTAATGACTTTAATAACTAGTTACTTATGTTGAAGGTGATCTTTCCTTATCGTTTGTCCGTGGTGTCTTGGCATTATTTTACTGTCTATATAAAATAAAGGATTTTCACCATTCATATCTCCACGGTCTATATGGAGGTATGTTGGCTACCTGGTAGGGGGTTAAGGGAACGGTTTGGTAAAGGTCTTGCCATTGTTCAGCGTTTAGAGGTCCTGCAATGGACCTGGGTCAAATTTAGTAGGACCTCCTTCAATACTTCACGGTATTGGATGGCGGGGGTCCAAACTCTTTGATCCCCTCATAAGTTAACTACTATTAATACTATAACCCGGCTATTTAGGACTGTATCCCTGCTGACTCAGACTACTTAGTCGAGGGTAACGTCACCGCCAAAAGCGGGGCCTACCACAATACTGCATTAATAACTTAATTCATTATCTTCCAATAATCCACCCCTTTAGGATTGTATCCCTGCTGACTCAAACTACTGGGGTGAGGGTAACGTCACCTTCAAAAGAGGGGCCTACTACAATAACTAAGATAATCTCTTAATTATGTGCAAAAGTGCGGAAATAATCAAAGGTTATACTAGATACGAGTCGGAACCAAGTGATTCATCTTGTCTATCTGTTTTTATTTTTATTTTTATTTTCAGCATTTTAGTTAGTTTTACTTTTCTTAGTTTAAAACATTTTTTCTAAACTTTTGTTTTGGTTAGACGTTGAGGATAAACCGGTATTAAAAGCTCTTGTGTCCTTGGACGACCTCGGTATCTTACCAACGCTATACTACACTCAACGATGGGTGCACTTGCCCATATGTGTGTTTAGTGTTAGTGAAATATCGTGTTTTATAAATTTAAAACTTGGCTAAAATAAGTGTTAAAAAGGGCTTAAAATATACACCTAAAATACACGACACTTACCGCACATCAAGTTTTTGGCGCCGTTGCCGGGGACACAAGGATTTTAAGAAAGTTAGGAATCAACGGCCTAATCATCTTTTATTTTTCTTTTTATTTTTTTTAGGATTTTCTTAGTTTTTCAGCTTCTGCAGAGCTTAGCACGGGCCGTGCCCGCTGAACACGCCCCCGTGCTCAATCATTGGAACTGGCAATCCTGTTTTACATCAGACAGTAAGCTGAACACGGGGCCGTGTCCACTCAACACGCCCCCGTGCCCAAGTTTCAGTTACTAAAAACAGAACCGTTAGATCCCGACGGTTGGTAATTTCTGACATAAACATGAGTGATAGTAATTATTTTTACTTTCGGCACTCTTATGGTACGTGGTGTCAATTATGTGGTGGCGAACATGAAGAAGTAAAATGCTACTTCCTAAATTATAAGCCCCACTACATGGACCCACAATCTTCTCACAACCTTAAGAGGGGCGAAAGTAAAAATAAGCACTATTTCTCCCTCGAATGCGCCCAGCCAGATATTCTAGGGGAAATGCTCCTTAGCGAGTTATTTCAACTAGAAGAGCTAATTCTGAAATGGATAGAAGAGCTTGGGAAGGATTTTATTGATCCGCCCCAAGACGATACCCATGAAGAAATGTTGGAACCGCATTCCGACAACCTCGTTGCTCCCGAAAATACCTTCGTACCTAGCGAAGACTTGGACGATAGTCGTCCCTGTGTCGATTGTGCCGTGAAGGACTCTCCATCGACTTCGTTCGGTGCATACATAGACCTGAGCGATTCGGCATATACCTTCTTTAACAAGAGCCCGGAAAAGGGTTGGACTTGTCCACCTAGAATAAAAATAGGAATTACCCTCACCGACAACCTCTTGCGTTCTCGCCTTAGTCTAGGACAATTAAGGTATATTAGGCACTTTGGGGTTGTTCCAACCAGTAAGGAACCACCCGATATCGGGGAGATCCTTGAAATAAGCAAAACTCCATAAAGCAGCCTCCAGATACGGGGCCGTGTCCAGGTCAACACGCCCCCGTGCTCACTAAAAAGATTCTCTGCTGATTTGGTCAGAATACGGACAAAATGTGTCAGGATTTTCTCTGAACACGGGGCCGTGTCCAGTCAACACGGGGCCGTGCCCAGGGCGCTGTCGTTTTCTTTAAATGCAGCCTGATTCCTGCTCATTTTGACCACTTCAATTGACAGAGATCTCTGGAATTTTCACTCATACCCTCCTAGGTAAGTGTCAAAAGAAGGTTCCAAGGGACCCTCTTGTCCTTTCCACTTTTATTCATTTCCTCCTCTTTCAAAATTTTTTAAAAGTTCCTCCATGGAAGCTTGGAAATCCCTTGATTCCAATCCTCTATGTGAAGTTTGTAAGATTATTTGCTAAAGATTCTGGGCTAAAGTTAGTTGTATAACTTTATTTTAAATTATCCAAGCTTAAAACCCAGATGAAAATCATAAAAATAATTTAAAACTCCAAGATTCTTTAGCCAAAAATCCTGCAGACAAATGGACACGGGGCCGTGCTCAACGAGCACGGGGCCGTGTCCAGGGGCTCTGTTTTGTAAAAATTTAGCTTTCTTCGGTTTTCTTCACAGAAAATGGCAAGCAGAACAAGCGGATCATCTTCAAGGAATAACCGACAAGGGAGGAGATCTTCAACGGCAGAAGACTCTCTTGTAAACTATGTTTACGCTCTAAGGGAGGCTATTGATGAAATGACGGGAGTGGAAGAAGCATTGGTCGACCGTATCAACCATCTTACTGTGGGGCTGGAGGGCTGTCTCCATGAAGTAAACCTCTTGCACCAGAGGTTGAACCTTCTCGCTTCCCCGCCTTTGGTACCCATAATAACCCAAAGGGCGTGGAACATGGTGCCCGAAGTTGTCATTCCAGCTGAATGGTACGCCATGCACCAAGAGCTTCCTCGAAGAGTGGTGCAAGGAGTCCCGGTGAATGTTCCCCCTCAACCACCAACAGCAGAAGAAAACGAAGCCGCATTCTTCCTCCCTAGGGAGATCGAAGAATGGCTTTAAACAAAGTTTAGGGAGGAACTCGTTCGGCTAAAAGTCCTACTCTATCGGGAAATCATTCTCGAAATTTTCCTAAAATTAGTAGAACTCCTTATGATAACCTCGTGTACTTGCTGACCTATCTAGTTAAGTTTTAATTTTAGTTTAATTTAGGATTATGTAAGTTCTCTCTATGATGAAATGAAATGATGGTTTTAATGTTTGGATGGTTTGTAATGAATGAAACACACTCATGGTGGTAAAGGATGAAAAGGGGAACGAGAAAAATGATCCCATGCACAAGAACGAGGCAACCCGACAATTTTCTCCATTTCAGAAGGTTCAACACGGGCCGTGCCCAACCAACACGGCCCCGTGTCGAACCACCTGCAGAAAACGCCCAGTACAGGTAACTGGACACGGGCCGTGTTCACCCAACACGCCCCCGTGTCCAGACTTCTGTTTCTCTTATTTCAATTTTGTTACTGGCACTTGAACACGGGGCCGTGCCCGGATAACACGGGGCCGTGTTCAGTGCCCAGTAACACAAATTTTTGCTTTTTAAACACTATTTTACACATCTAATCAACCTAAAAATTTATTTTTGGGACACATTGAGGACAATGTGTAATTTAAGTGTGGGGGGGATGCTAAAACCTTGAATTTTGCAAGTCCTAAATACAAGTCTTACACAAAACTCTATTGGAACCGCTAATCACCCCAAATTTTTTTTTCAAAAATTTCATTTTTTTACTTGTCTAGGTTTAACTCGGGAAATTCAAGTTCTCAAAAAGGTTATATTTTTACAAATTTACAACCGATAGCGTAGTGATAAAAAGAACCAACATAAGAAAATTATGAAAAGGCATGACAAACTTATTTAAAATTTGATTATATATACTTGATCACATAAAAACCCATTCCCACAAAAGTGAGTTTTGAGCCTTTATTGAGCACACAATTACATATCATTTGACTAAATGCTCATTTTCCGTTTCTTGTGTGAATAGCCGCTTGGTTCTTACGACTCTAGAACTTGCCATGACAATACACTCCCGGTCCTTATCAACTTAAACCCGAGTAAGTAAATGATGGAGGCATTAGGACTAACCTTTTTCATTTCTACACCATTATTTTTCCTTTTCTTTTACCACCTACCCAAAAATCCCCCTAGTTAGCCCCTTTGAGCCTAAACCTTTTCGTTTCATCACCCAAACAAAAACCTTTTCAACCACCAAAACCCTTTTTTATTTTAACCCTTTATTTTAGTAACAAGTCCGGTTCTTCGTGAAAAAAAAATATATTTGTGATGATGATGAAGCAAAAAGAAAATAAACAAACAAAGTAATCAAAAATAACTTTGTTTGAATAAAAGCTTCATCAAAAAAATAAAAAGTTGTAAAAATGCGAAAACCGACACTTGTTACGCTTTTAGCCCTTTTTCTACTAACCACTAACCCAACCACCTACCTTTAACCCTAGCCAACCCTTAACCCACAAAGTCCTCTTGATATCTACAAAGGTATAAAAGTTAAAAAGGAGGAGGATTGATTTCTTGGCAAGCCTATGGTAGGAATAAGTTCCATGACCGCTCTCGAGTGATTCACTAAAAATACACCTTCGGCCGAGTGTGAGTGATTTCCCAGCGAGGTATGTGAACTTGTATATAAATAGAATTTTAAAAAGGCATGTTATGCCTAAACAAGTAATTTCTTTTATGAACAGTTCTAAATAAATCATTACGAATAGGAGTGTAAATAAATAAAAATAAAACCCAAAAAGATCTTGGAAATCCCGACACTCTATGACAAGCCCAAAACCTTCTCTTCTACCTATTCCATTTGGGAGTGTAAGCCAAATATTAAAGAGTTTTGCTTGAGGACAAGCAAAACTTCAAGTGTGGGGGTATTTGATGTGTGTAAAATGCAACATATAAATTACATCAAATGAGGCATAAAACTAACCCTTTTTTAGTACTAATATTGGAAAAAGAGTGTTTTTGTCTTCCTTTTGTATTTTCAGGATTAAATGAGCTCAAAAACGCAAAAGAAGCAAAAAGACAGCTAAATCCAACATAAATACAAGAAAAGGAACATTAGTGGACTGTCCGAACCCTCAACGGCACCTTCCAAAGCAAAATAGAGAAAACAGAACGCTGAACACGCCCCGTGCTCAGCCAGCACGGGGCCGTGTCCAAGAAGCAGCAGAAAAGACAAACCTATAGAAGCTTCTATTGCCCACCACGGGCCGTGCTCAGCGGACACGGGGGCGTGCCGAAAGTACTGCAGGCGCATTAATTGTAATTGCGAATTACAATTAATGAAGAGAGAGAGTATCAGACGGGCACGGGGCCGTGCCCAGCGAACACGGGGCCGTGCCCAGGCTTCTGTTCAGCCTATAAATAGGAGTGCTTGGTTTCATTGCAACTCATCCCTTGGCACACCACCTCTCTCACACTTCATCCACCACCCACCACCATCACAACACCATCATCCACCACCATCATCCATTGTCCATCATAGAGTGTGTGAGTCGTCTCGGGATCCAAGATTGATCGTAAGAGTTCTTGACAATCAAGGCCATGTTTGCCTAAGTCTCTTACATCACTTGGTGAAGACAAAGTGTCTAGTATAATACTTTTTATTTCTAATCTTTTGCACTTTTTATTTGGTTTTGTATTAATGACTTTAATAACTAGTTACTTATGTTGAAGGTGATCTTTCCTTATCGTTTGTCCGTGGTGTCTTGGCATTATTTTACTGTCTATATAAAATAAAGGATTTTCACCATTCATATCTCCACGGTCTATATGGAGGTATGTTGGCTACCTGGTAGGGGGTTAAGGGAACGGTTTGGTAAAGGTCTTGCCATTGTTCAGCGTTTAGAGGTCCTGCAATGGACCTGGGTCAAATTTAGTAGGACCTCCTTCAATACTTCACGGTATTGGATGGCGGGGGTCCAAACTCTTTGATCCCCTCATAAGTTAACTACTATTAATACTATAACCCGGCTATTTAGGACTGTATCCCTGCTGACTCAGACTACTTAGTCGAGGGTAACGTCACCGCCAAAAGCGGGGCCTACCACAATACTGCATTAATAACTTAATTCATTATCTTCCAATAATCCACCCCTTTAGGATTGTATCCCTGCTGACTCAAACTACTGGGGTGAGGGTAACGTCACCTTCAAAAGAGGGGCCTACTACAATAACTAAGATAATCTCTTAATTATGTGCAAAAGTGCGGAAATAATCAAAGGTTATACTAGATACGAGTCGGAACCAAGTGATTCATCTTGTCTATCTGTTTTTATTTTTATTTTTATTTTCAGCATTTTAGTTAGTTTTACTTTTCTTAGTTTAAAACATTTTTTCTAAACTTTTGTTTTGGTTAGACGTTGAGGATAAACCGGTATTAAAAGCTCTTGTGTCCTTGGACGACCTCGGTATCTTACCAACGCTATACTACACTCAACGATGGGTGCACTTGCCCATATGTGTGTTTAGTGTTAGTGAAATATCGTGTTTTATAAATTTAAAACTTGGCTAAAATAAATGTTAAAAAGGGCTTAAAATATACACCTAAAATACACGACACTTACCGCACATCACCCATACTTATTCCTTAAGCCAAGTTATATTTTAGGGCTTTAATGTCATGATTTAAAATCACGTAGAATGAGATTAGATAAAAAATCATCCTCATTAACCATGTCATGATTTCTCATGAATTTCAGTTATAATGGAGGAAATTTATAAGTCTCATTTTCCATTTGTCAAATTCTCATTTGCATGATAGCAAAAGTTGTGAAAGCGTAAGGTATCATCTAGTTCCATCTTAGTAATGTTTCAATCCAGATATTTAGAACAAATAAGATGAGAGTTTAAGGTAAGTGTGACTTTCTGTTGACTATGCAAACCTCACAACGTTCATAACTTTGCTTAATTATGATACTATATTCTGATTAATCGTCAGAATATATAAGGTATCGAAAAGCGTTGTTAGAAGACTGCTTATTATGGTTCTTATAGCCTTAACATTTAACTTTGTCACTAACTCTCGTGTTAGTTATTTGTCGAGTTCTGGTAAGGAAACATATGGAACTAGAGTCAACTAATCATGTGTTAATTGGAATATTAAAATTAGCAGACTTAAATATCATTAATAAGTGACTATCTAATTAATTTATCCAACTGTTCTTTAGAATAATGGATAGTCTCGTTGCTTATGTCTAGTCTAATGACATAATTATGCAGTGAGATTTTCCCTTGAAGAACCTTAAAGTTGGAATTAGCACTTGTAATTTGTCTATGGACCTTAGAACAATCCTCTTTTAAACTATTAGTGGTTGTAAGGTGAATAACATCTTATTTTCCAGTTTCAAACATTTATTTCTATGTACATATATTGCTTATCAACACACTCATTATACTTTGGTACTTTTGAGTGTTATAGTTGATTTATAAGGCATCAAATTGTACAAGTGAAAATCTTAGTATGTAATGTACTGGAAAAATGTACTTATTTCCATGCGTAAGCCCTTAACTTTATGGGTCATGATATTGTACATTATTATGTATTCACATATACCACTTAGCTTTATAGTTTATAATTTTAAATGAAGGCATGCATCTTAGGAGTTCTAGTAATTATTCCACAATTATAGATTAGTCTTAGGAAAGACTTAATCTGGAATAACCTTTTAGTAACAGCACTTATTCTTGATTATCATAAGAGACATCATGTTCGATTTATCCTAATCATCATGCTCTACTTTTCTTCTGTAGTGCTTTATCAGAAGAGAGCAATAGGATTATCGTGTCTTAAGAGATAATCAATGATTTAATTTAAGAGCTAATTCTTATAGAAACTTTAAGCAAAACATATTAGATTTAGGAATTAGAGTGGATGAGATATAAACTTATAGAAGAAAATTATAGTGAGTAAAATTATGGGTACTAAGAATAAGGCAGACGAAATGATCATAAAAATTAATTAAGGATCATTAATATAAGGATCATTATGTGAAGAGATTGTGATATGTCTATTACTAACATCAAAATAATAGACTCATTTAAAGTTCTACTTAAACGAAGACAAAACAGCTTTGGCCAGAAGTGTAATCATTTAAGCATGTGTGCAAAGTGGTTGTAACAAATCAGCTTTGGCCAGAAATTAAGACAATCACTTTAGTTATGCACTCGTTAAGTATGCCATCTATGAAGGAATTAAATCAGCTTTGGCCAGATATTAAGACATTCATGTTTATGATGCATACTTAACATAGCTTTCGTAATACTTGAACGATAAGTAGACACATTAAATCAGCTTTGGCCAGAAGTGATACATCAGAAGCTCATTCAAGTTAAGCCATTTTGGTTTTGTAAAACATTACTTGATCCTTATTAATTAACTAAATATTTACAAAACCAATTATTTAATAGCAAACTACCCGTTAGCGCGGATCGAACTATGACCTTATGGTCTCGAGTCGTGACCTTATGGTCTCGATTCATGATCTAATGGTCTCGAGTCGAGATCTAATGGTCTCGAGTCGAGACCTCTGTCTCGAGTTGTGAAGGTTTAATGGCCTGATGATTTCGAGTCGAGACCTTGTTGTCTCGATTCGAGACTGATGGTCTCGAGTCGTAATCTGATGGTCTCGAAACTTCCTGTTAACAGCTGTGAATGTGGAAACATAACTGAAAATTCGAAATCTAAGGGATTATGAGATATGATTTCCTATTCTAATGCTGATCTGATTTTGTCAAATATCTCGAAAATTATAATCTGTTTATCTAATAACAGTTTTCGAAAATCTTTAGAGGACAAAATCAGATCAAAATTAGGAAAACACTTAATAATCCGAATCATATTCCAAAAAATAATAGAATTTTCGAATTTTCCTAAGAACATGATGAACCCTAAAACATAAAACATAAATTATGGAACCCGAAACCTGAATTTTAATAGTTTTTCTAAACAGATTTCGGTTAAAACATAATCCAGTTAATTTCGAATGAACATATGATTAACCTTATTTCCGAAAACAGTGATCTCGAGTCGTCCTCAATGACTCGAAAACGGCTGTTGGTTTATAAGATTTTCAAAAAATTCCATTTTCCAAGTTTCAATCCCAGAATTATGGATACGAAAACAGAACTGACTAATCAACATACGCTCTGATACCACATGTTGGTTCAGTTCTGTTTAATCATAATGGAAAACATGAAAACATACTTTTGATTGCATCAGCACAGACCAGCAGAGAATCCAGATGGAGACGCAGCAATAAGGTTTGACATGATTGTCATCTTGGTCTGGTTCCTCCTTAGGGTGCAATCTAATGATGGGGACTTAGAAAACTGAAAGGGTATCGGCTGTAGGAGATGGAGGTCGAATTATGATGTTATGATCTTATGGGGTGTGTCTGATTGTGTAACTGAGTAACCCTTTAACCTCCACATAATTCTCCTTATATAAGCACCCAGGAGGAAACCTAATTAGTTAATAAGGGTAATATGGTTCATCATCAATTACCAACTAATTATTTAATAGGTTATAATATATTTTGATCTATATTATGTAAATGATTATAATGGCTATAGATTAAATATTAATACATAATATATTTAATCTTACAATATAATGTACTATTCATTCATTAAGAAAAGAAAACTTGATTACATTATAAACATATAAACTTGTTCCTGTTACTATATTTTTGGCTTCTAATATGATCAAAATTCAATAAAGTGATAAACTATAAATCTCATTATTAACATATAAACATGTTCCATCCTCTATTTATGAATGTCGACATAGTCAATTTCTTTGACAAAAGTCATACATACGTCATCTCGCTGTAGTAAATTTCTACAAAATATTTAATTACTACATGTATACACATACATACACATACAATTTGATTGATTAATAAAAGAAAACTTGATTACATTACAAAATAATTGACTTTATGTTAAGAGCTACGAGAACCACAAAAATTACTTGTACGTATTGCACTAATGATTTAATGAGATATGAGGTAAGCAGATATGTAACCTCCTTTGGTTTCAAACTTACAGGAAAAGATACAAGTGTATTATGTGTCTCTAGCCGTTCTTAAAGTTTCTATGCCCCTCATATCGTGTATGTGTATATTCACTTGCAATTCGGATATATTTATGTGTATTTTTTCACTTATTATCTATACCTAATAAATAAGTAATCGGTTGCATCACGTGTTACAATTTTGTAAGTCTAAGATTCTTTTTCTAGCTTCTTTTATTTCACTTAATAATATTATATTTCTTAAATTAAAAAAAGCTGAATTTATAAATCACATTTTATCTCCGAAATATCATTTTATAACTCCTAAATCTTCATCATTAACTATTTTATATGTCTTTTATTCAGTATTGTAATATACATGTTTCTAACCTAATTTCTATTTACAATTGTATTTTCTGGTTAATATGTTTGTTTCATTTGAGGTTGTTGAAAACCCTGTCTTTTGGCATGCTCCATAAACACCACAAGGTGACTAATATGATGTTTCATTTGTTGGCTTATATATTTAAAAAGATTCCAACGTTGCGCTAGCAAGACAAAACGTGTATGTTGAATCAACGATCTGTGACCGAGGTGGGACAACCTTGGAAACTACATATCACTTGCTCATTGACATGGTTGAAGAAATCGCTAGTCACTAGTGTGGAGACTAGCGATTAATCAACGTCTAGTCGGGATTTTCACAACCATGCCAATTGATTGTGACCTTGTGGTCTTGCTTTGGCAGCTTGTATCTTCTTGGTGTAATATGGCAGTTGCTATAGGGATTTCGGTGAAAGAAAGGATTCATTTTAAGGAGAAAAACTTATGGAAGCAAGGCTTACAAGAAAATCAGTCAAAACATCATATTAGTTACGTTATGGTTTTTATGGAGGGCAAGATGGGGGGCAAGAGACGACAGGATTTTCAACATCAAAAGGAGGCCGGATAAAATCTCGGAGGAGATCAAGGCGAGCTCTATTGCTTGAATAAAATTTAGAGCAAATTCCAGTTTGGTTGATTGGAATGATTGGTGTAGCTTTATTTTACATTTGTAAAATCTTCTTAATACTCTCTCTACCCGTTAATAAAAATCATTTGGTATCCATGTTTTAGCAACTTGCTAGCATGGTTTTTTCTATAAAATTAATAGTCCTTTGCTGCTCAAAAAATAAATAAATAAACAAAATAACTTATTAAGTTTCAACTGGATTATATAATTTTACCATTTAGATTTATCGATATATTTAAAAGCTAATAACCTCAATATAGTTTTAAAAGAGCAAAATATAGTAAAAAATCTTCATTTGGATATGACTTCTCTAAGTCTAAGACAATCTAAGTTACATTGCTCAAAATTTGTTACTCTTGAACTTAAAAACTGTCCTCACAAAACGAATATTGATGCTCTAAGTGTATTCACAACCATGTATAAATATGTGTTAGGGTGATGATGGTAAGACAACGCATGGAAGAATAGAAGAAAATTTAAGAAGGTGATAAATTGATAAGTGTGTGTGTGAGTGGAGCTCATGCGACCGTATCACTACATCCAAGGTTCACTGCTGGAGCCAAGGCGACCGTATTTACTTCCCAAGGAACAGTGAAAAGATCATACATACACACACGCAAATATACATATATTAATTTGATGCATTTTGGAGTATAGTGGTATTATGGGAGACAACAGCTAACCCTAATTTCATGGCCTTGTCCTTTTGGCTCTATCCTGTTACCTACTAGTCCCCCATCTTCTGTCTATACCCATATATAGACCCAAAATTTTATGCATCAACCAGTATTACACTTAGACTAGTCGGTATGGGGTTCGGCCCCGGTTCGTCGTGGATCGTCGACGCGCGGAACATCGTGCCGCCCCCCCCGGTCGCGTCCTAATCGTCGAGTTGAAGCCGTTGGTGACGATCCAAAAGTGGTGGGCCCCTCCTAAAGTTACCCTTTGAAAAAAAAAAAATTCTAATTCAAAATTACAAACAAACGGTAATATTTATAATTTATATAAATTTCCATTCCATTTTCACTCTCATTCATCAATTTAACCCCAAAATTTCATCTCTCTCTCACATAATTTTTATAAATCTTCTTCCACTTTTATAAACCTTATACTTTAGCATGGATCCGTTCAACAACCCGAGCGACCCGAACAACCCGAACAATCCGTATAACCCGACGACTCCCATCAACCCGACCCAACCTAATGTTTTCTCGGGTCCGGGATATTATCCGATGTTAGAACCGAACCAATTCTCGCAATACTCATCAAATGCGTTTGCATCATTCCAACACTCGCCAAACCAATTCGCTCAATTTTCTCAAAATCAAGCCCTTCAACAAATGATGATGCAGGGTGCTTATAATTTCCCACCGAACCCGACTCCACCCGTTCAACCCCAACCGATCCCGCCGCAATCCTTTCAACAATCCGAACCCGACGACGATGTGGAGGTTGTTCCCGAAACCCAACCGCCTAAAGGAAAAGGAAAACGAAACAAAGGCAAGAAAGTGGTGGGTGATGAACCGTCCAAAGCAAAGGGGCTTAAGTGGACGTCAATCGAAGAAGAAGCCTTAGCCAAGGCCTACATTGGCACGTCTGACAACCCGATTAGAGGTTCGTATTTTTTTATAAGTTTTAGAATTTGTTTTTTTTTTTGTTTTTTATTTACTTAACAGTTAAGTAAAGGACTTGTAGGGGAGGGTATGGACGTGTCCTACCTTTGTCTTGGGGGGGGGGGGGGGATAGATTTCTTTCTCACTTTAGGTAGACCTCGTATATCATGACTTTCTTGTATCTATGACTACATGTTATTTGTTGATAATATATCTGACTACTGCTACGCTATATACTTATCTCTCTTTTGTCTATATGGTTGTTTGTTGTTTTTGAGCCGGGGGTCTCTCAGGAAGCAGCCTCTCTATTCTAAGGATAGAGGCAAGGTTTGCCTACATCCCACCTCCCCCAGACCCTACCAATAGTTCTAGCTATTTGTGGGATTTACTGGGTATGGTTGTTGTTGTTGTTATTTACTTAACAGTGGGTTTTTTTTATAAGTTTTTGTTTTTTATTTACTTAACAGTGGGTTTTTTTTATAAGTTTTAAAGTTTGTTTTTTTTTTGTTTTTTTATTTACTTAACAGTGGGTTTTTTTATAAGTTTTAAAGTTTGTTTTTTTGTAAGGTTTATTATTTACTTAACACTCTATATATTTTGTTTGTTTTTTATAGGTAATAACCAACCGGGTGAAGGGTTTTGGGCAAAGGTTTTGGCGAAGTTTCTCGACTATATGGGTCAAGGCGCGTATCGAGATGTCGATTCGGTCTCAGCAAAGTGGCGGAAAATGAACACGCTCATCAATAGGTTTTGCGAGGAATATAATAAACTATATACAAGTGACCGTCGTAGCGGCATGAGCGACGACGATGTGTTCCGAATGGCGTTGGAGAAGTATAAGGCGAACAATGGTAATACCAATTTTGCTCACGTTCGCGCATGGATGGTTGTAAAAGACGAACCAAAATGGAGGCCGATCACCAACGAGGTGGCGATGGCGAAACGCCAAAAAACATCGGAAACGAGTAGTTTTAGCGCCGGTGGATCAGACGCGAGGTGTAACTTAAACTTAAATGATGACGTCTCCTTTGACGAAGAGGAGTACGCCGTACATGAGCCGGAGCGTCCACCGGGCCGAGACAAATCAAAGTGTACAATGACGTCACGGCCCAAAAGACGAAGGCGAAGGACCGGGCCGCAGAAGAAAAAGCTCGTGTAGAGGAAGAAAAGTTACGCGAGAAGGTGCGGTTGTCGAATGAGAAAATCCGAATTTCCGATGAAAAAATTCGGCTCAAGGAATGAGAAATAATGATGATGAATGTCGAGGACGAACCCGAGCCGAAACGTTCGATGTTGAAAAAACTTCAAAACGACATCATAAAGAAGCATAATATTATTTAAGTCTATGTTTTTTTTAAGTCTTTGGTTTTTTTTATTAACTTTATGTTTTTTTATTAACTTTATGTTTTTTTTATGTTTATGTAATGTGGTTTTAATATTAATGAAAATATTTTGTTAGTATATTTGTTAAATGTTAAAAAAAATAGAAGACTAAAAAAAAATAAAAAAAACATAAAAAGTGGTGGAGGATGATGACTAGGACCATCTTAACCATGCCTTCTAGTTTTGGAGGATGGACCATCCTTGGGAGGATGATGACGTGGAACCTACGTGGCGGATCATCCTCCAAGGATGATCCATCACCATACCGAGTAGCCTTAATTAAATGGATTGTTGACCAAAACATATTACTTTTTAACATCTTTATCAATGAATGTAAAAGCCTATAGGTTAGGCTATGTGGTATGGTGATGGACCATCCTTGGAGGATGATCCGTCACGTAAGCGTCACATAGATCGGGTGTGAGGATTGGACAAAGAGGATGGAGATAAAGAAATGAGGGATGGGTCTAATATATATATATATATATATATATATATATATATATAGGACAAAGATCAGTTAGGAACCACCCCTTATTGCGAGAACCGCGAGAACCAGTGTGAACACAAACAGTAATTCCTAAAAAAATCTAAAAAACACCAAAAATTTTTTTTTTTTATTTTTTTACTATTTTTTTTGAAAAAATCGCAATATTTTGTTAATAAAAAAAATAAAAAAAAATTTCAAAAAAAAAAAAAAAAATTTCGAGTAACAGTTATCCATGCACATGTGCATATGTATCGTTTCTTTGTCAAATTCCGTAATTCATTACAAATAATAGTCAATTGCACTTTCATTTACACTACCACGTGTAATACACTACTTTTTACGTTAACAATGTTAGAAATGCACATGTGCATTTATATGTATTAACAGGAAATAAGGTGTTTTGGTACACTACTTTCTCTTTCATCTATCATTCCATCCATAATACACAAGCATGCACATGTGCATTTTTGTCATTTCTTTGACAAATTCCGTAATTCATTACACATATTAGACAATTGCACTTTATTTACACTACCATATGTAATACACTACTTTTTACATTACCAATATTAGAAATGCACATGTGCATTTTATATGTATCAACATTAAATAAGGTGTTTTGGTACACCACTTTGAATACACTTTCCTTTTTCATCTATCATACCATCCATAATACACTACCATTACCTTCTACCATCCATAATACAATACCATTACCTCCTACCATCCATAATACAATACCATTAACAATATTTTCACTTTAATACATGTATGTAAACACCATTTATACCATCCAATCAACATATTACATAAAAAATTGACAACTATAACCAAACCATCAACCACTAGATATAACTATCCAAAAAACATGTATATGAGCCTACTTCTCCATTCAAAATCACAAACTTTTTGTAACAAAACACGTTATATCATGGTTATACCTAATTATGCACATGTGCATTTTGAATATTGGTAATGTAAAAAGTAGTGTATTACTAATGGTATTGTAAATTAAAGTTCAATTGTCTATTCCTAATAACGTATTACTGAATTTGTTGAAGTAATGATACATATGCACATGTGCATGGATAACTGTTACTCGAAAAAAAAAAGTTTTTTTTTTTTTTTTTTTTTTTTTTTTTTATGGTAACGAAATATAGCGATTTTTATTAAAAAAATATTAAAAAAAAATAAAAAAAATTTTTGAGTGCTTTTTTGATTTTTTTTAGATTTTATTTTGTGTTCACATTGGTTCTCGCGGTTCTCGCAATAAGGGTGGTTCTCGCATGA
Source organism: Helianthus tuberosus (assembly GCA_030545235.1). Taxonomy (NCBI): domain Eukaryota; kingdom Viridiplantae; phylum Streptophyta; class Magnoliopsida; order Asterales; family Asteraceae; genus Helianthus; species Helianthus tuberosus. The sequence goes on along the minus strand of CM060371.1, from coordinate 38,583,569 downwards.
ACCTTACCCTATATATATATATATATATATATATATATTGTATGTATAGGTGTGTGAGAGAGAGGGAGGCCCGTACTGCATAGCCTTATACCCTTTGGTTTGATATAATCAACGGAAAATCATTATCACGCTACTTCTTATTACTGGTTATATCATGTTGGAAAACAAACTTCAAGTCACATTTTCCAAATAATAGTATGTAGTTTGATAATGAGGAAAGCACTTACAAGATTTGTTATAAACAGAGCAATAAACCCTTAATTTAAATATTATATTATATTATATTGTATTGTAATATAATATAATATAAGAAGAACATAAAGCTAATTTGCATATTCTTAATAATATAAGTAATTATAATAGCACTTTTAACAACAAACCTCAAAACCACTACAAATCTCTACCTTAGCATGCAACATTAGATTTAAAAAAAAAAAAATCAAGAACCTCGGTTTTTTCCTCCACCAACAAACTTTCACAAACCTCAACCTTTGCATCCACATTCTCACCTAACTTTTACAATTACTTAATTTTTATATTTCGTATATATTATAATGACGAGGTATGACCCGAATCGGACAATCTGACCCGGTCATTACCTATTATTTTATTATAAATAAATAGTTATAGACATTTGTTCTAGAACATTCCATCCTGCATGGATAGGTCACGCAACCGAATCTCCAACTTTTTTGGAAGATCATGCAAATCTCTAACTTATCGGAGCCCATCCTAAGTTAGGGGAAACCCTAATGATAAACTATAAATAGAGGTAAACGTATAAGGTATAGATCATCTTATTCTGATATAACTTTCTTCTCCATATCTTCTCTTATACTCGCAAAACCGAGACTTATTCTCACGCCGGGGGGTGGTTACAGGAATAACCCCATTCCTGTAACGAGTCCTAACGGTGTTTCTGTTTTGCAGCTAACTGTTCGGGTCACTGAGAGTTGAAGCCCTAGTTGAGTATTACCGTAAAGGTCAGTGTTTCTTCATTGGCGCCATCCGTGGGACCTTTTTGGTAACAGTTAGATCGAACCCCATGGCAAGTGATCAGAACGTAGCAGTTACCCCAAACCAAACAATGACAAACAACAATCCGGTGTCGGGAGCAGACCTTGTCACTACCACGACGGCCTCGCCTGCTGTCACCATCGTGCCAGCCTCGCCGGCTGTCCCTAGGTCGCTTGATCTGGAGTTTGAGGTGGAAGGACCACCACCAGGTTTCACAGGCACTACCACCGTCTCCCTAGGGACCACAGCGGCAGATTGGTTTCCATACACATCTCTACGGTTACAGTCGGGGGAACCAAGTATAACTGGTGGTAACATGTTCACCCCGGTGGCAACCACTAGTGCGCAGATCTCGCGCCTTAACTCTATGCCAGTTATTACATCAGCAAACCCAAGCACTATTATACCACAGGCAAGCATGCCTCAATATTACCAACCCTCAGTCACTTATGCCATGCCGCCCTTGTATTCTGCAGCAATAACAGCGGCATTGTCAACACCACCCCACCAACCAGTAATTATGCCAGCATGAATTATGAACGCTCCGGTTACGCCTGGAAATCAGGCTAATTTCCCCGGGTACTATTACGCACCCTCGTATGGGTATTTACCCCCGTACGTTAATTCAATGTGCACACCCCAGGGAGCCACTGAAGGCCCTACTCAATCGCCATACGCGGCTTACATGCCGCCTTGGTGGACCTACCCAACGTCACAACCGGTTTACACTCAAACCCCGCCAGCGGCGGAACCTTTTTATGACAGAGGAAACGCATCTAGCCTAGATTCTCTCCGGGGGAGGCCCTAGTTCCTTGTTAAACGCCGTTTCGGCTCAACCCTCAGCCACTCTGGGTATAAGCCAGAGCGGAATTGTGCCTCCAGTACAACCCATCAACGTAGAAGAAGACGAACTCACCAGACCTTACAAACCAGTGGATGCAACCTTCAAATCCAAGTTCACCAGAAGAATAGCGGAAGCTCCTATCAAGGAAAAACCCAAGATGCCTCAAACTGTAGGCAAATACGATGGTCTAGGGGATCCTGATGACCATCTTAACCTATTCAAAAGTGCAGGGGAGGTAGCCTGTTGGCCTATGCCCCTATGGTGTAAAATGTTTGTGCAAACGCTGGTAGGCGCGGCTCGGGTCTGGTGGGACAGTCTGCCCATTGGGGAGATTGACAGTTTCGAAGATCTAGAGTCCAAATTCATCTTGCAGTTCAGCCAGCAGCGCAGGCACACGAAAGATAGGAATGAGCTTATCCATATCCGCTGGCGAGACAACGAAACGGTGGAAAACTTTATTGTTAGATTCAACAAAGAAAGCCTGGCAATCCCGGGTGTAACAAACGATCTAGCGTGTGGAGCTTTCCTACAAGGAGTAAACGACGACGAGTTGTTGAGAACGCTGCATGGAAGGGATGGCGTACCTCCCACCATCGATGAAATACTGCGGATAGCTAAAATTTATGTCATACAGGAAAATGCAGTAGCCGCCAGTCACGCGGCCAATAGGAAGAAGGAGGCTCTGAAAAACCAAGAAGACAGGGAACAGAGAGGTTCTGAAGGTAGGGGTAGAGGAGACCGATATCAGAGGAATGATAAGACGGACTCGTGGTACGATAGACCCAGAGGTACCTATCCAAGGAATGAATCCTCAAAACCTCGATCTGACTACCCCAACCTAAGCAAGACACCAGCAGAGATCCTAGCCTCAGAGAACCTCAAGTTTAATCCCCCAAAGCCGCTGAAAGACAATCCCAATAAAGACACAAGTAAATATTGTGAGTACCACAAAGGGAGCGGCCACGATACGAACGACTGGTTTTAACTAAAGAAGCAGATTGAATACTTCGTGAAAGCCGGTAACCTGACACGTCTAGTGAGAGATATCAAGTAGGGCCCGCTCCCGGTTAAGGAAGAAAATGATAAGGCGGTGGCTAAGAGGCCGCGAGAGCTGAATATGGTATACACGGACAAAGGAAAAGGAGCAAAACGAAGTTTCTTCACGCTCGAACCCTGGATGTTAGCAACCATGACCATTGAGCCTCGCATGGAAGATTTACACCTCACTACGGATGCTTTGATCATATCCGCCGCAGTAGGAGATTATCGCATGAGAAGAATCTTGGTAGATACTGGGAGTTCAGAAGACATTATTTACGAACACTGTTTCAACAGAATGCAACCAGAGGACAAAAGGCTGCTGGAATCAGTACACGCCCCATTAAAGGTTTCACAGGGGAAAAGGTGGACCCCATTGGTCAGATTACCTTCCCGGTCACATTTGGACAAGAGCCCCGGGAAAGAACCATACTCCTAACATTCCTTGTGGTGCGTGCTGAATCGTACCACAATGTGATCATCAGAAGGTTTACTCTGGGTAAATTGGACGCTATAGTCTCTACGACATGAGGTTTTATGAAGTTCCCTACGCCGCGGGTATCGCGACAGTGTTTCGGGACAAACTAGGAGAGGTATTAAACACCAAAAGATGTCGCCAGGGCCCTACCGGAGCCGTTGGTCCAGAAAGATGGGTATTAAGCACACGCCATCCAGACCAGACAGTTACAATCGGAGACAGTCTCTCTCCCGAGGTCAAAAACGATTTGAAACAGCTGCTGAGAAGGAATGTAGATATCTTCGCCTTCGAACACTCTGACATGACGGGAATACCCCGCGATAAGGCAGAACACAAGTTAGCAACACTCCCAGGCATTAAGTCAGTCGCACAGGGTAAACGCAGTATGGCTCCGGATAGAAAGGCAGCAGTTGTTAGAGAGGTACGAAAGTTGGTGGAAGCCGGAATCCTCAGAGAAACACAGTACCATACGTGGGTATCAAACCCGGTAATGGTGAAGAAGCCAGATGGCACATGGCGGATGTGCATCGATTTCAAAGATCTAAATAAAGCATGCCCCAAGGACGCGTACCCACTGCCTGAGATGGACTTCAAAGTTGATTCCCTGGTCCCCTACAAGTATAAGTGTTTTTTAGACGCGTATAAAGGATACCACCAGATTAAAATGTCCAAGGAAGACGAAGAAAAAACGGCGTTTCACACTGATGTTGGCATCTTTTGTTACACAAAGATGCCTTTCGGCCTACGAAATGCCGGGGCCACTTACCAGCGACTCATGGACAAAGCTTTCGAAACACAAATTGGCAGAAATTTGGAAGTATACGTCGATGATCTTGTGATCAAAAGCAGGGAAGAGAAACAAATGCTGGAAGACATTGAGGAAACTTTCCAAAAGCTTAGAGAATACAACATCAAACTCAACCCCAAGAAATGCTCTTTTGGGGTTGAGGAGGGAAAGTTCTTAGGTGTAATAGTCACCCGGGACGGCTTTAAAGCTAACCCGGAAAAGGTATCCGCTATAACGCGGATGCCCTCTCCAAGAACCTTGAAAGAAGCTCAAGCGTTAAATGGGCGTTTAGTGGCGATCAACAGATTCTTGGCAAGACATGCTGAAAAATCTTTGCCATTTATTAAGACGTTAAAAGACTGCCTTAACAAAAAGAATTTCAAATGGACCGGTGAAGCGGAAGAAGCCCTGCAAGACATGAAACGTTTCATTGAGAAATTACCCATGCTGACAGCGCTATCCCCTAATGAAGTCCTTAAAATGTATTTGGCAGCAGCCCATAACGCGGTAAGCGCAGTACTAATGGTGGAAAGAGATGGGAAGCAGACACCCATATATTACATCAGCCGAGTATTGGCGGGACCCGAAACGCGGTATCCAACCCTTGAAAAACTGGTCCTTGCACTAGTTGACGCCACTCGGCGATTAAGAAGATATTTTCAAGCGCACTGCGTACAGGTCTTGACGAATTACCCGCTACAGCAAATTTTGCACAAGCTAGAAATTTCTGGGAGATTGGCCAAATGGGCGATTGAATTGGGCGCTTTGGACATTGAATATCGAAAACGAACAACAGTCAAAGGGCAGGTAATCGCCGACTTCTTAGCTGAGATCCCAGAAGGAGAAACTATAGTGGACCCCGCCATCCGGGACATCCCGAAATCCAGCACTGCTCGACAGACCTGGAAACTTTATACTGACGGGTCATCAAGTGGAAGAGGATCTGGGGAGGGCTTAATGTTGATAAGCCCAGACGAGATAAGACTGATGTACGCTCTACGTTTCGATTTTGAATGTTCCAACAATTAAGCAGAATATGAAGCGCTACTCGCGGGTTTAAGAATGGCCCAATCTATGGGAGCTACACGGGTCGATGCATATGTCGACTCCTTGCTGGTTAATAATCAAGTAAATGAGACGTATGAAGCCAAAGACGAGTCAATGGCAAAATACTTAGCAAAAACAAAGGAACTCATGGCTTCCTTCGATAATGTCACACTCAACCACGTGCATAGGGGAAAAACCAAATAGCGGATGCTTTGAGCAAGCTTGCTACTTCGGGCATGGAAAAAAAAGTAAAGGTGGAAACATTACAAACGCCCTCAATTGAACCCCGGAACGTCTCCGTCGTCACAGTGGAGGAACCATGTTGGTACACCCCGATATTAAAGTTCCTTACTAAGGGGGAGTTACCCCCCCCCCCGCTAGGGGCGGCGCTCAGAAAATACAAACAAAGGCATTGCAATATGAAGTAAACAATGGCGTTCTATATCGAAAGTCGTACCTGGGACCCCTCATGCGGTGTGTCTCCCCGGGGGAGGCTAAGTACCTGATCCAGGAAATTCACGCAGGCATATGCGGCATCCACGCCGGACCTCGGGCAGTCGTAGCTAAAATCCATAATGCCGGGTACTATTGGCCTGGGATGCACGAAGACGCGGTGCAAGAACTCAGAAAATGCCGTAGCTGTCAGAAATTCGCACCTCAAACACTCAGGCCCAAAAACAACTTAATCCCGGTTACAGCCGCTTGGCCTTTTCAAAAATGGGCGGTGGATATCGTTGGACCATTCCCGCTGGCTCCCGGAAGGCAAAAATACTTAATTGTGGCGATCGACTACTTTACCAAATGGGTTGAGGCCAAACCTTTGGCTAAAATCACAGCGGAAAATGCAAAAAAGTTCCTTTAGGAGCACATAGTATGTTGGTTCGGATTACCGCTATACCTGGTGAGCGACAATGGAACACAGTTCACCGACAAAGTTCTGCAAGAATGGTGCGCCGATCTCCAGATCCAGCAAATCTTCACATCTGTAGCGCATCCCCAGGGAAACGGCCGGGTAGAGCGGGCGAATAGGAGTTTGTTGGATGGCATGAAAAGAAGGTTAGATTATGAAGGAAGTTCTTGGGTGGAAGAACTGCCAAATGTCCTATGGGCACACCGGACGATGCCCAAAACAAGTAATAACGAAACCCCTTTTAGCCTAACCTATGGTGCGGAAGCAATGATACCCGCGGAAGCGGGATTGCCATCATTACGTCTCTTTACTACCGGCGATGAAAATGATAGGCTGTTAAGGGAAGGTTTGGATATACTCGAAGAAAGGGGTGAAGCTGCCGCTATTAACGAGGCCAAGTACAAGAAAACATTGGAAAAGTACCACAACAAACGCGTGGCACAACACACTTTCAAAGAGGGCGATTACGTCATGCGAGACAACGAAGCCAGTAGAGCGGAACCCGCAGGCAAACTGGGACCCAACTGGGAGGGTCCCTACGTCATTCAAGAAGATCTGGGCAAAGGGGCCTACCGCTTGTCCAGACTAGATGGCACCGCTGTACCGCGCAGCTGGAACATAGCTCAATTGAAAAAAAATGTTATCTGTAATGCCTTGCTCCTAACAGCAAGAGCAAGCTTTTCTTTTTTCAATAAAAAGTGTAATCCATCCACAACGATGTCGCTTCTGTTCATCTAAGTTTGGATTTTAATAAAAGTTATTTCCTTTTGTTTTCTCTCATTACTTAAACATACAATAAAATTTACCATCGCAAACAAACTGCACATAACGGTAAACAACAAAAGCACCCTTAAACACGAAATATTTTCATATATATAAGTCATAGGGTCAAAATATACAGCGCTGAAAGCGGGTATCTTGGTAATAGATACGCTAACCGCTACAAAAAGATAGGTATTTTGGTAAAAAATACATACGAACTATCTTACACAAACCAAGTACTTGTCCCTGTTGATAAAAACCAACATGGGGGAACCAAAAAAGAACATGTTCTAACACCTACTCGTGGGAACAAGTCGCCATCACCTCTGCAGGGGTATGCAGCACCTTACCACAGCTCATCACATAAGGGCCAACGGCCAAGTCATCGGTCGATCCTCCAATCACCGGTAGAGCTACCATACCCGGGTCATCAACAGAATCCTTCACAGCACAACCACCCAGGCGACGCTCATACACCAAATGGCAACGTTGAACACTATCAGCCGAGATGATTTTCATCAGACTATCAGCTGATAGTGATGCCATATTAGCATCAGCTGACAAAGGATCTTCATAAACAACACTCTTGCAAGACCGGTTCGCCCGGGATGGAACATCATTAGAAGGTTGTCTTCTTCTCCGAATCATCGACTTCGTTACCGGAGTTTACAGTTGAACCAGACCATCGGCGGCATCCAAATGCCGAAAAATATCGGAAAGTACCTGCCTATAACTTCTCCGGCTTATCCTTTTGGGTTACCAAATTTGGAAAGAGAACCACAATTTATAGAAGGGCAAACAGATTAACAGTAATGACGATAGCAACATTAATGGTAAATAATCATTACAGGTCAAGTCGCCACATTTCAGAAGAATGGCGGCGTTATACATCATTACATTAGCATTAAATGTCTGACAAGCCATCCAGATATTTTCGCAAAAACCAAGTTAAACAGTGTCATTACAAATGGCATGAGGAAGTAAGATACATAAACAAAACAAATTACTTATTCCTCCTCTGTCTCTTCCGCGGGGTCCAACATCAAACGCAAAGACTCGATGCCCTCTTCATTCACCTTATCCATCAGGTCACCATACCCAGGCAATGGCTCGTTGTACGCTGCCTCCAAGGCATCTGCCATGTCAGCCTCAAACTTACCCCTTGCCCCTTGCCACATGGAAATCCGAAGCCATTTTTTCTGACTGATGACAGTCGAAGTATCCTTTGTAAACGCCATCATGATGACCGGATTGGTATGCAGCAGCGGAGAGGCGGTCTATCAGCGCGGTAAAAGGCGCTGATTGGCGAATGTATTCAAACGCCCCCACCAACCCGTTTGTTATCAACCAATTCCTGTCACCCCTTATAGAAGCCAGTTGGCTAGTTAAGCTATCCACCTCAGCATTCGCTTGTTCCAGGGCGCTTTCCACCTCCTTCAGGCGAGCAGCAGAGGATTGGGTAAGTGTATTTCTTTCAGAAAGGAGGGAATCACAATGCTGTTGGAGTTCCCTAAGTTGCCCTTCCCGCTCCTCTAGCCCCGCTTGCTTTGCCTGGGCTTTAGCATTCGAAGTTTCCACCTCAACGGTCAAAGCTTGATAGCGCTCCTGCACCTGAGACACAAAGTCAGTGTCAATTTGGAATTTTTCCACAAGAGCAGTCATCTCAGATCTCACCTTCTGAGCCTCACTAACAGCTTTACGCTTTAGCTCTTCCTGTACGCTTTTAGCGTGAGCAAGAACCCGGTCTTTCTCCGCTATATCGTGAGCCCACATAAGCCGCTCTTCAGCAAGGTGGGCAGTTACCCTCTTCAAGTCATCATCCGCCTTGTTTTTCTCTGACAAAAACCGACTCTCCCTCAATCCAGCGGCTTGGAGCTGTCTCTCCAGGCGGTATTTCTCATCTTTGAGCTCTTCAATAGTGGCTCGTGCTTGGTGGAGCTCATTATTGTCATGCATCCACCTACGCCGGATTTCTGAAAGCCTCCGGGGCTGACATGCAGAATCAACAATTGCAGAATTCATCAAATTCTCGTTATTCAGTCCCTCAACATATGCCGCCTCTGCTGGAGGGTAAGCCCGTTCAACCCAGTGCTGAACCACTTGGGGAAAAATCAACTTAGAAGACTCCGCAATTTTCCACTAGGGCTAGTAGCGTTTATCCCGAGTGTTGGGATCCCAATTGATGGTAGGCAAATAAAGATCGTCACCCAAGCGGGCCCCATCGTCAGCAATACCACTGCTGGACCCCCCAGTATCGCCAGCAGCGTGATCCCCAGCACTCGTCGCCTCGTGAGCAAGAGATACGGCAGGCATCTCTTTCCCGGTAGCGGAAAATATACTCAATGGAGAATCAAAAAGAGCGGAAGGAACGAAACTGGAGGTCAGAGGCGTAGAAACTGGACTAGCTGTTACAGTCATGGCAGCGGTAAGCATAGGCGGCTTGCATAGCCTCAAACGCAGTTAGCGTAGGAGGAACAAACGTCTTTCGTTTCTTCGCCACATGTATGGGGCTTGTCATTTCAGCAGTAGTAGTGATATCACCTCTGGCGAGTGCCGCCCCACCAGCGGAAGATGTGGCCGCCCCAGCTGCCATATATTTCCTTCCGGTAACCTTTATCCGGGTTGGCTTCTTCTCTGGAAGGGTAACGTTACTACCCCCGCTGAGGGCAAGGGGGAAAATGTAGGCAACAGGATCCACAGGCAGAGCAGGTAATAAAAACTGCTCAAGGTGCACTTTCAATACATCAGGTTCTTGTTCATCAAGCACGCGGTCCGCGGCCCTCAACGCTAGATAAGCTCCACTCCCCTGAAAGGTACATATATATTTTCAAAAATGGCAGAATATATAACTAGCAAAACATGGAAGTACCTTCGTCAACCCTTCGAAATGAGGGTTACTGCTTGATATCGCGCCACAGTAGACTCATCCCCGCCATTACCAGGGCCCCTTCTGGGATTAGTGTGCACTCGAAAGGATGACCACACAGTATTGTATATAGGGCATTTGAAATATAAGCATCTTCAGAAGGACTATCGTCCTTAACCTTGTCTTTTGGGCCCATATTTCTCCATTGCATCCCGCCGGGAATCACACATGCATCGATATAGAAAAATTTCTTTTTCCAATCCTTGTCCCTAGAACTGGTAGGAATATCCCTCAAACAAGATGCATCGGTATCTCTCCGGTCAAAAGTGAAAAAGGGGGATTTCCACACAAGCACAAAGAAAGCCCTAAAAACAATAAGTTCCGGAATGTGCCCTAAAGCCGCACAAGCAAATTCAAACTATCGAAGCTTCACTAGTCCTAATGGATGCAGTTGGGAGATGTGAACATGGTAATGGTCAAGAACCAATTTGCAAAACTTGGTTATAGGCAGCCAGAAATTGCTAAATTTGAAGAAATCACTAAACAACGTGATTTTACCTTCCTTTAACGGGAATGTTGTGTCCATTCTTGAGGGCAACACAGGATTCCACTCAGCCCTGATCCCATAATCTTACATAAGGTTGTTATAAGACACGACTCCCCATTTGCAGAACAGGGCATCAGAACTGGCTGAGGCAGAGGAGGAAGATTCAGCGGTCTTAGAGGCCATTTGTTCGAAAGAAGGGAAGTGAAAGAAGGTGTTTTGAGAAAATGTAGTTCAAATCTTGCAAACATGGATACTATTTATACAGGAAGGTAACTTTTTTCGAGAAACTGAAGGGACGGAAATACGCGTCAGAGCAGGGTAAACACAGTTGTCACCCTAATGATGACTTAACTGTCATATCCTATCCCATCGCCGCCATTTTCTCTTAATACATAGAGGCACTTCAATTAATAATTTTTGCCCCAAATAGGGTATATGGACTTTTCTTTCTTCTAGTCCGATCTCATGAATTTCATTTCATAACTTCGGACTGGGGGGACATGACGAGGTATGACCCGAATCGGATAATCCGACCCGGTCATTACCTATTATTTTATTATAAATAAATAGTTATAGACATTTGTTCTAGAACATTCCATCCTGCATGGATATGTCACGCAACCGAATCTCCAACTTTTTGGGAAGATCATGCAAATCCCTAACTTATCGGAGCCCATCCTAAGTTAGGGGAAACCCTAAACTATAAATAGAGGTAAACATATAAGGTATAGATCATCTTATTCTGATATAACTTTCTTCTCCATATCTTCTCTTATACTCCCAAAACCGAGACTTATTCTTATGCCGGAGGGTGGTTACAGGAATAACCCCATTCCTGTAACGAGTCCTAACGGTGTTTCTGTTTTGCAGCTAACTGTTCGGGTCACTGAGAGTTGAAGCCCTAGTTGAGTATTACCAAAAAGGTCAGTGTTTCTTCATATAACAAATAGAATAAACTTTTAAAACTGTATTAAATAAAAGAAGTTCAAATTTGGATAATAATAAAAATATACATTAGATAAATAAGAACAACCTTCATTAAAAAAAAAAAATACAACAAAGAATAAAATAAATAAAACCCATATGTGCAGTACGAATCCATTGAACATTCAAATTTGCAATTGGTTAAAGCCTTGGTCAAATGGCGGGTTCCACTCTTGATCTGTCCAAATTAATGGTTCATCAGATGGAGGCAAACAGCTTGCCTCACGTATCGGTTCCACGGGAAGCCGGGGGTTTCTAGGACGTACCGGTTCCACAACAGGCTGAGTGTTTGAATGACGTACCGGTTCGACGGGAATGGATAAACTCCACCCGTATCTAAGATGAGAATGTGTAAGCTTAGTCGGGGTGAAATTTGAATGTAAAAATGAAATGGGTGTGTGTTGGTTGATTTTGAAAGTCAAAGTAAATGTGAATGGGTGTAAGTTTTATTTTCTTTTAAAATTATACACATTGTCGTTTGGTAAGTAAAATTGTTTTTTTTTTCATTATGAAGATGATATGGGCAGTGGTGGACCCAGAAAATTTTTCACGGGGGTGCAGAATATTTTTAAAGATTTTGGGCCCGTAGGTATATAAAAAAATTCGGTTCATATCGGGTCGGTTCGGGTCGGGTCATGTAAAACAAAAGAACATCAAGCTAAAATTTATATAATCATCAAAAACATGTCAAACGTCATTACAAATATATTTAAAATGTCGCCATACGGGTTTTCATTTTTTGAAATCTATCCAAAACTTTTAGAGCTACTTTTTTAAGTAAGTCTTTCTCTATATAACATATACAACTAATTTTCAACACTAAACACTTAAACAATAATCACCAAACTTCATAATTTTCAACTTTAAAATCAAGTCCTAGTTTTAATTGTTGATTCCTTCTAACTAACCATTTACACACACTAAACTTTAACTAAAATAACAAAATCAGCCAACTAAAGTTTAAAAAACAACAAAACAACTAAAATTTCAACCTTTTTTAACAATTTTATTTCTCCTAAAAATCCAAATAAAACAAGAAACAATAAAATAATCAAACCATACCCGGAAAGAGTGATGAATATGCTGTTTTCATGAGTCTGGTGACCGGAATTGAGGTGGGTTGGGTTATTATATTTCTGTTCAAATTAGATCATCAGATTGGGTTGGGCTTGGATTATGGTGTGTTTATGGGGTTAAAGATTTAGAGAAAGTTAATTAGTTAAGTGGAAAGTTAATTAGGTTGTATTTTAAAAAAAATCAGTGTTCACATAAAAACAATTATAAATTCATAAGATTTTTTTCGTTAGGGGAGCGGTCGAAAATTTCCAAGGGGTGCGGACAAAAATTTTCAAGGGGTACGGTCGGGATTTTACCAGGAATTTAACACTAAAATTTCTTTTTTCAAAGGGTGCGCCCGCCCACCTTGATATATATGTGGGTACGCCCCTGGATATGGGTTTGTGATTGTGGACTAGTGGGAATGGACCCTTTCATTCGGACGAGGTCTTCATCGGTGTTCCATGTCCTCCCGACTAGTCCTTGTTTGCATACCACCCCATATCACCTATGTTAGAGGTGCTCCAACTTTTAAAACGTTAATATATATTTTTTAAAGTGACACCATAAAACTGAACATTTTCTTTTCTTTATTTTAAGTATGATATTGCTATTGTTTTTTTTTTCTAATAAAAATAACATTTTACGTGATTACTAGTGTATGTGTTGTTCGTCGCATCACTGACACTCTTATAGTGTGTGTGTGTATGTTTGTGTGTAGAGAGAGAGATATAGGGAAAGAAAGGTATGTTCAAATAAGAAGTTTATTTACCTGAAAAGGCTTAGAAGTTAGAAACTCAATATCTGACTTAAACAAACTCCTTTTAAACTTATTTCTACGGTGTTGGAACCGTCTTATCAAGTTTTATCATCTTACCTTCTAGGATTTAGCTTTACGGTTTACCCTTTTCTTTTACTTATGGAATTTATACACTGTTTGAGTTGTAGGTTTTAGCTTTGGAGTTTAGTTTTAAGGATTAGGTGTTAGGGTTGGACAAGCAGGTTTCAACACCGTTGAAATGAGTTTGATCTGAGTTTGTTTGAACCGTATTTTGAGTTTTTAAAAATCCTTCTTAATCTTCTTAGGCAAAACAAACTTCTATGAGGACCTTTCCCCTATATTCGTTTGTGTATGTATGTATGTATGTATGTATGTATGTATGTATGTATGTATATTAGAGATTAAATGATCAACAAAGGACGATTTTTTCTAAAGTTTAATATTTTTATGAAAAGTGGCAAAGAAATTGACAGATCTTAACAGTTTTTAGTTTTCTATATATGTTTTATAAGTTCAATCTATTAATTTATGTGAAGCATCCATCTTTATTTACCAATTCGAAAGATGCTTTTATCTTTTAACTAACAGTGTCCAAATTTGTTTCAAGAAATATTCTTAAATTTTGGTAATTTCATGTTGTTGCAGGGTAGTCTTAGAAATTCATAGAAAATTCAGGGCCCCGGGGCGAGTAGAAAAATGGGTCATTACTAGTAGAATCCGGGCATCAAAGTTTTGTAATTCTAAAATGGTAACTGAACCGGTTGCTACGGTCTCGAAAGATACAACCTCACCACCTTCGAAATCGTTAGGGCTATAAGAATAACGAATACAGACTCACCATCATTACGTGTGATGTATGATCTACAACCTATGGATCCAATTGATCAACAAGAATTTAATATTCTTGACCAATTTGCCATACTGTGTAATGTTAAAATGACAGTATAAATGTGCTCTCCTTTTAATCTATTTTATCTTTCTTCCTAATATTTCTAATATCTTCTTTTTTTTCTTTTTTTTTGAGGTTTGTTTGGGCTTGCTTCTTTGGGCCGCTCCCCTCTTCTTGTGTCGCTGGCCTGCCTCTCTTTGGGCTTATAAGGATGGGCTCACAGCTGTCTCCTTGGCTAGGGTTTGTACGCTCCATAAAAGGAGCCCTCGTTGCTGCTGTCTTTATCGAGCATCTTTGGCTCTCATTTTTGTCCCTCGTGTTCCTCGTCTTCCAGTGCTTCTCACAAGTAACATTCGTAAGAGTATAGAGCCTTATTTCATTATTGCTATGTCTGTTCTTGCTTATGCATATGATTCACCAGTCAATCTGTGATGACTGGTTAATCATTCACTTGTTACTATGGCTGTTTAAAATAATAAAATCTGTGCCTTTGTTCTAAGATTCAGGACATGGTATCAGAGCCCCAAGGTTGATTCGGGCTCTAGTGTTTCTTCCACTGCGTTTCAAGGTTCCAGCTGCCTTCTCCTTTTTCGATCTAGGGTTCCTCCTTCTGACGACGCTCTGTGGATTGGTCCCTGTTTCTGGAGTATTTTCTTGCTCAGTGGTGACGGTGTAGATCTTGGAGTGTGAAACCCTAATTTCTAGGGTTTGGCATTTTTATCTTTGGGTTTTTAGATTCTTGTGACGGTGCTGCAGTAGAAACCCTAATCTGTTGTTTCTCCTCTGGTTGGTAAAGAAGATCCTCGTTGGTCCCTTTTAGGGCAAACCAACAGGAATTTTATCCAGTTTTCTGATCAGTGTTTGTAACCCTAAGTGAAGGTTATAGACCTGGTCCCTTTAGCTTGCACCCACTGTGAGATCGTTCCTTCCCTTTCCCTTTATTTTTCGTTTGCATCATTGTGTCTTGTGTCTAGGCATTTTGTTACCTGGTTTTAGGCAATACCGGCTTGATTTTGGGACACAGAGAGGGTTCACTCTGTTGCATTTGTCTGGTTTGGTCTGTTGTGTTGTGGCTCCCTGGTTACCGTCTGCGGAGGCACCTTGAGTGACGAACCTCTGATCGGACCTCTGTCCAGGCTTCGCCGGTCCTTTTTTTGTGCTTTACTTGTTTATCTACTCTGTTTGGTTTGTTTGTCTACTTATTTGTTTACCTGTCTGGTCTATTTTATCTATGAGTTGTTTTGTGTTTCTTTTCCTTGCTGTTATGGGTGATAAAACTGATCCTTCTGTGACTCTAATTAGCAAACTTGATGCTAGTGACCCATTATATCTCCATGCTAGTGACTCTAGTGGGCTCACAATAGTTAGTATAAAACTAAAATGGACTGAGAATTATGTGGTCTGGTCAAATGCTATGAAACTTGCTCTAATGGCTAAAAACAAATTAGGTTTTATTTACCGAACATGTGCTAGGTCCAAAGACAATGATGTTCTTGCTAGTCAGTGGGATCGATGTAATTCAGTTGTGCTAACCTGGATTCTGAATTCTGTATCTGATGAATTATATGTTGGTCAAGTCTATTCAAAACTTGCTTCAGAAGTCTGGGATGATTTAAAAGATACCTATGATAAAGTTGATGGGTCTGTTGTGTTTAGCTTATATCAGAAAATCAATTCTTTCAGTCAAAATGGCTCTAGTGTGTCTGAGTATTATCATAAAATCAACACTATGTGGAAACAATTTGAGGCCATGTTACAATTTCCCTATTGTACTTGCAATGCTTCTACTAAGTTCAATGAGTTCAATCAGTTAATCAAACTTATGCAGTTCTTGATGGGTCTTAGATGATATTTATCAACCTGTTAGGACCAATCTGTTGACTAGGGATCCTCTACCAACTATCAAAACTGCCTTCTCTATTATTTCTAGAGAAGAATCACATAGAGGATCAAATAGTGTGTCTAAAATTCCCAATGTTTAACAAAGGTTCTAATCCTAATCTTAAATGTACTCATTGCAATAAAATTGGGCATACTATTGATAAATGCTTTGAGCTACATGGCTATCCTACCAATTATAGACAAAAACCTAATCAAAATGGTCAATGGTCTAGGTCTAATAGTTCTGCTAATAACAGTAATGGCCCTTTGATGCGTGTGAAGTGTCGTATAGTTTTAATGTATATTTTAAGCCCTTTAACACTTTTTAGCCAAATTTTAAATTTATAAAACACGATATTTACTAACACTAAACACACATATGGGCAAGTGCACCCATCGTGAGCGTAGTATAGTGTTGGTAAGATACCGAGGTCGTCCAAGGACACAATAGCTTTTAATACCGGTTTATCCTCAACGTCTAATCAAATCAAAAGTTTAGAAAAAGGTTTTTAACTAGAAAAATAAAACTAACTAAAATGCTGAAAAATAAAATAAAAATAAAACAGATAGACAAGATGAATCACTTGGATTCGACTCGTGTGTAGTGTAACCTTTGATTATTTCCGCACTTTTGCACTTTTTAAGAGATTATCTTAGTTATTGTATGTCACACCCTGCTAGTTGCGGAAGCGTGTTGCGTGTGATGTAAGAAAGGTAATCATTGCATCCAATCATGTATCACCGGCTCAAGACTTGTTTCCTGAAATACATGTAGTTTTAAAAAGTCAACAAACGTTGAGCGAGTTCATGCAGTTTTTGTTATCATATGTAATCGTAGTATTCATGAAAATGAGATCTCGTAATCGTAGTATTCATGAAAATGAAATCTTGTAATCGTAGTATTCATTAAAATGAAATCTTGTAAGCGTAGTATTCATGAAAATGAGATCTTGTAATCGTAGTATTCATGAAAATGAAATCTTGTAATCATAGTATTCATGAAAATGAAATCTTGTAATCATGGTATTCATGAAAATGAAATCTTGTAATCATGGTATGTTCTGATTTATTCATGGAGTCTATTAAGGATCTATCAGTGGGTAGCGAGCCCCCTGACATAATGTACCATAAGCAAATAACCAAACCGAGAACACTTTGTCATCATTGGGATCACAAAAGCACCCCAGGGTATACCAACCAGGAGTGGGGCGTGCCTCAAGCCCAATAGATCTACACCTTTTGCACCTTGGTCACTAAGTGATTAATGGTTACTAATGTTACCTCCCTACTTATGCACATTGATCATGTTATCTACTACTCCGTAACTAACATACCAATAGTTTTAGCATGTATTTCCCCTCGATGTTTTTGAAAACAAAACATTGAAAACAGTGAAAGGAGGGACATGAACTCACAAGTTTGCGTTCCGTGTATTATGATATCGAAGTGAGCGTCAGTACGTGTCAATAACCTACATGTGTATTTATTTTGGTCACCCTTTAGGTATCTAATACATACACATATATAGCACACATTGCAAGCACTTAGCAAGTTTCCGAAAATATATAATTTTTCTTACCAAAAATTATATTTACACATTGTTATATTTTTATCCATTTATTTTTGTAAAAAAAATATATATATAAGTTTAAGTTCATAAGAACTTCTTGAATATTTAAACCTTAAATATTCCCATCAAAGTTTCCATAATGACGTTTAAGACCACTAATCGCGCTTAACATTGTTAATCACCCTTTAATCCCCTCTTTAATCGCAATTAGATTTTTAGAAAAATTCGCCATAGTTTCCCCTAAACTATGACGTTTCCCACGTTATAAAAAAACGCGTTTAAACCCTGTTTAACCCATAATCATAATCAATTCTCCAATCAATTTTTCAATACCTCAACTTTACTTACATGATAATATACACTTTAATCCCTCATTTCCATGAACTTAACAAGTGTATTTTAACAACTTGATTATGACAAATAATTTTTATATTTTTTGCTAGACTTTTAAATAAATCATTTTTGTCATAAGTTCAAATCAAGTTTCACACTTTAACACCTTTGATTACAAGGCTTTTTATGATGATATCTAGTAATAATCAAGTCTTTTAACTAGTCTTGTAAAATCAAAGTCTACTAATCTTTCAAGATTAGGTTGTAAACCCCTTTTAAACTCTTGTTTCTTTAAGAAATCTTTTAAATACATAGTTAGTTCATGGAAGTGAGTATGATGATCTTACAAGATTTAAACATATTCATGTTTAAATCATACATTTATGTTCATCATGGTAAGATGAACACAAATATAAAATACTACATGATATTAACAACATGATCATCATAAATATAACCTTTAACTCACTAATATTAACAAAAATAACATAATCATCATGAACACATGAACATATTAACACTAAACAACATAAATCATCACATAATATATTCATATTTAGTGTTTATTAGCTTTGTGATTAGGGTTTTTGATTATGTTAAGCTTTAATTTCAAGATAAACAACTCGTACAATAATAATCTACTAATAATATGGATCATAAATATGGTGTTTAGTAGACTTACAAAGTGCACAATCTAGATTAGATAATAAGAAGAAAATTAAGCTCCAAATATGCTCCTAATGATGCTCGATGTATAACCTTTGCATAAGTGATCTTGTAGTGGCTAGAATGTGAGTGAATATGGTGTTCTAAGGTGGTTTAATGGTGGTGATTTGGTGCCCTATTTCCAGCCGTGAATGAGAGAAGAAACAAAAGGGTTTTTGTTGCAAGTTTTGATAAGAAATAAAGATAAGTTTAGGTTATAATGATCATACTTCCCTTAGTCAAAACTTCATGTCACAAGGCCATACTCAAGACCTTACATTCTTTGAAAATGTTGGACAAATTGGTGAGGCCACATGGGCCCTCCATGAACGTAAGTTTGGAGGGGGGGAAAGGTTATGTGTTAATTTTTTTTTATAAACTTAATAAACATGTGACAATATTTGTTAATTTGCTAGATATTTTAGTCATTAGTTTAAATAGGGTTTAATGGTAGTTTAGGCTTTCAATAAGTCCAACTAATTTATTAGTTTAATGGGTATTAATTTTGAATGACAAAAATGCCACTAGTTTACTCGTCGGTTCGATACCGGGTGATATATTAGAGGTGTAATATAGTACCGGGAGTAATGGTTTTAAATTACCATTGATGCTATGGCATTTATTTAGGGTGCTTACGACGCCAAAATATGGTTAACTAGTTCGCTAGACTAGTGTAAGTTGTATTTTGATACCTTAAATGCTTTCCGTTTAGGCGTCGGCTAATTAACGTCACTTTTGCGTCGTACCGACGAAGCTTTGTCGCAAGTTGTTATTTCACCGTCAAGTGATGCATGAAGTGATTTCGAGTTCCAAATTTAGTTTAACTAGTTCACTAGAGTTTCCATTTGGTTGCTACGATGACGGAAATTTCGCTTACTAGTTCGTCGAGTCGCTAACGAACTAGTTTAGTGCATAGCGGCGTAACGCCGGAAACTTGTGATTATGAACATTCCTTTGATATCATCTCATTGTTTTAGTATGTTTTTCATCAATTGACATTATTCCGAAGTCACGGAAATGCTTTGTTATAAGTTCGGACGCGTTAAAAATACTATATTTTAAGCCGAAACGGACATTTTTGAGGTTAGGGCGTTATACCGGAAAGTCTTATATCTTTGCAAGACATGTTTTCATAACAATGTTTTCTTATGTAAATGGACTCAGTTATGTTATCTGAGTGTCGTTTTTCAGTGTTTTGGTCTGATTTCACATTTTGCTGGCATGAATAGTGTAACCGTGAATAGTGCACGCAGCACTTTCTACCAACACTTTTAGGACATTGTTTGTTTTGTTTCGCCTTACGACTAAAACCAACATATGTTTTAGCTTTGTTTTATTGTCCTAACACTGTTACCCCGTATACGACACAGTTACGTAATTAAATTATGCTAAATGCATGAGATTTAGAAATATAAATAGTGATTAGATTGTACTGAATTACCAGTTGTCACATTCTCCCCCTGTTAAAAAGAATTTCGTCCCGAAATTCAAGTTGAGCCATCCTTTACAGGAGTCTTCTTAAACAGGTGGGGATATTTTGCCTTAATCTGATCTTCACGTTCCCATGTGTACTCGGGTCCGTGACGTGAATTCCAGCGGACCTTGACTAGTTCGATATTACTTCTCCTTGTCTTGTGGAGCTTCCAGTCCATAATCTCAACGGGTTCTTCGGTAAACTGTAGCGTGTCGTCTACATGAATTTCATCAGCTGGAATGATAACTGTATAAACGGTCGGTCTTTTCTTGAGATTCGACACATGAAATGTGTCGTGTACGTTACTGAGTTCTTCTGGCAGTTTCAACTTGTACGCGACGGTACCGATCCTTCCTAGAATCTCAAATGGCCCAATGTATCTCGGGTTTAGTTATTCGCGTTTCCCAAATCTAGCTACGCCTTTCCAAGGCGAGACTTTCAGTAAGACTTTGTCTCCGACCTCGAAGGATAATGGTTTTGTCTTCTGTCCGCGTAGCTCTTTTGTCTGTCACGAGCCGCTTTGATACGGTCTCGTATCTTTGCTATCTTGTCCGTAGTCTCTTGGACTAGTTCAGGGCCAATGAGTTGTTTGTCTCCGACGTCCGCCCAATACAGCGGTGATCGGCACTTCCGTCCGTATAGTGCTTCGAATGGGGCGGCTTTAATGCTTGTGTGATAACTACTATTATATGAGAACTCTACCAGAGGTAAATGAGTATCCCAGTTACCGCCTAAATCCATCACACATGCACGAAGCATGTCTTCCAATGTTTGTATGGTTCGTTCGCTTTGGCCATCAGTTTGTGGATGGAATGCTGTACTTAGATCCAAACGAGACTTGAAAGGATTGCCAAATCCTTGACACAAAGCGACCATCGCGATCCGAGGTTATTGAAATAGGCACTCCTTGACGTGCTATTATCTCCTTGAGATAAGCTCAGTCAACTTCTCTGTACAGTCTTTCTCGCGAATTGGCAAGAAGTGAGCTGACTTGGTTAATCGATCAACGATAACCCAAATCATGTCATGACCTCAAGAGGTCCGTGGGAGTTCTGTAATGAAATCCATTGATATATGTTCCCACTTCCAAACGGGAATCTCGGGTTGTTGTAATAGTCCAGATGGCTTTTGATACTCGGCCTTGACCTTTGCACAAATTAGGCATTTCCCAAACGTAGGTCGCAATATCTCCTTTGAGATTAGGCCATTAGTAATATTCCTTTACATCCTGATACATCTTATCAGATTCTGGATGTATTGAATATTTTGACTTGTGTGCCTCATCCAGCACTAAGTCTCGCAATCCGCCAAAGTAAGGAATCTAGATTCTTCCCATGAAATACCATGTGCCATCTTTGTTCTCTTCCAATTGTTTCTCTAATCCTCGCAAGGATTCTGCTTGAATGTTCTCCGGCTTTAGAGCTTTTAGTTGTGCATCGTGCACACGAGTAGTGAAGTTCGTCTGAATGGTTCACTCTAAAGCTCGTACTCGTAAAGTTTTGACCCGCTCTTTCCGGCTCAAAGCATCCGCCACAACATTTGCTTTGCCCGGATGGTACTTGATTTCACAGTCGTAGTCATTCAACAATTCTACCCATCGCCGTTGGCGCATGTTTAATGTTGAAGACTTTTATGGTCTGTGAATATGGTACGCTTAGTACCATAAAGATAATGGCGCCAAATTTTTAGAGCGAATACCACTGCACCCAATTCCAGGTCATGAGTGGTATAGTTCTTTTCATGAACTTTTAACTGCCGCGACGCGTACGCAATGACTTTTTCACGTTGCATTAACACGCAACCCCAAGCCTTGACGCGATGCATCACAGTACACAACGAAGTCATCGGTACCGTCCGGGAGTGATAAGATTGGAGCTTGACATAGTTTATCTTTAAGTAACTAAAATGCCATTTCTTGTTTTTCACCCCAACCGAACTTTCTATCTTTTTGAGTGAGCGAGGTTAGCGATTGAGCCATTTTAGAAAAATTCTCAATGAATCTACGATAGTATCCTGCTAAGCCTTTAAATTGTCTTACTTCCGTTAGGGTCATGGGAGCGTTTCAGTTCTTTATGGCTTCTATCTTAGCTGGGTCCACATGTATTCCATTCTCAATCACAACGTGACCGAGAAATTGGACCTCGCGAATCCAAAATTCGCATTTTGAGAATCTGGCATACAATTGTTCTCTCTTAAGCAGCTCCAGAGTAGTTCTCAAGTGTTGTTCATGATCCGCCTCGGTTCGTGAGTATATTAAAATGTCATCAATGAATACGATCACAAACTTGTCGAGATATGGCTTACATACTCTGTTCATTAAATCCATGAACACGGCGGGTGCCTTTGTTAAGCCAAAGGGCATAACAAGGAACTCGTAATGCCCATAACGAGTCCTGAACACTGTCATAGTGTCACACCCTGGCTTTGCGGAAGCGTGGTTAATTTGGTGTGACTTCTTAATACCATAGCTTAACCATAACAAAGCTATATGAAATAAAACCATGGAAGACCATCCATAGATTTAAGTTTTAAAACTGAAGTAACATCACATTGTCTTAGGGACTTACAGCATCATAACATAAAATATTGTTTGAAAGACATAAACATCGACATGAAATAAACGCAGTTTAAGATTTGTGACTCGTCCAGGAAAAAGTCACATTTACTAAACTGGGATGACCTCGGAACCCTTATGAAGCGGGAAAACATAACATACCGCGCCAGATCTTTAATTTCCTGAAATACATGTAAGTTGAAAAATCAACAATAATGTTGAGCGAGTTCATGCGTAAGTGAGTAAATAAACCTTTGTAAGTATAAAAATAGTCTTGGTATGTAGCAAATAAGGGAATTGAGATCACCAATGGTTTGCAAGGCCACTGATATATGTGAAGTGCAAGTAGGGAGACTCAAACCTAGCAGATTTCGCCACGGCATTAGTATGTGGACAAAGTCACCCCGAGGTCCGTTTCTAGTTTGGCCTGGGGCTGGGCTCGCTACACCCAGATAGATCTACCGCTCCTGTCCCTCGGTCCTGCCATGAGGACTAATGGCCTCATATTGCTCCTACCCACTCACATGGTCTAAGTAGTAAACCTCCTTACGCTAACCATAACATGTATAAAGTACTTGTAATCGAAGTAACACGTATTTCACCCCCGTAGTTAAGAAAACTGAAAACAGTTAGAGAAAAGGGGGACATGAACTCACCGTGGTGCGTCTCTACCAAGTATGTCTCCAAATCAAACAACTGTATGACGACCTACACGTACTAACTCTATTAGACGAACGGCCGTGCCTTAGCTTTATGGTTTAAGTTTTGGGAAATAGTTAGGCAACTATTTCGTGTTTACATTCTGTATATACTTGGTAGTTATTTTCCTTCCCAAGGATGGGGGATTTAATACATGTGCGTTTCGTAACATTCGGATTACACTATTAAGTCTCACTTAATATATTTTATTTCCAACTTCAAAATATAAATATTCTTCCCAAAAATATTATATTTTAATACATGTGATTTTCCCAAAATAATACTTAGTAATATTATTTTTACCCTAAAAATAATATTTACGTAGTTCACAAAATAATCATAAACACTTATGCAAGTGATGTTGTGAAAAATATATACTAAATATATATATGTATCACATTTTATTTTGCGAAATCCCACCTCCGATATTTTGTAAATAAAGTCGTGGCGAAATTCATAGTTGAAAACAAGTCGACAAGTATCTCTAACACTTATAGTGAAAATAATTCTAAGTGTTAGGTTTTTAGAAAAATTTCGCCAGAGTTTCCTCTGTAACTGGAGGTGGCCACGCTTTCAAGCGTATCATTTTCTTTTATAAATTAAACCAAAAATTTTCTCAATCAACAATAAGCATTATTCAAACCATCGAACTAGTCAAAAATAGATGTAAATCGCAAAAATACATGAACTTGCGGTTTTATCCAAACTATGAAGTAAATCCCATTACTTTTAGTGGATCTTTATATAAAACAATCCGATTTCGTAATAACCCTGTTTTAAAGAAATTTCATCTTTACAACTTCTCATCAATTTTACCAAGTTAGTTATTTTGTCAAAACTTTGTGTTACACAAGTGTTTACACACTTGTGTGTTTACTAAAATCATTCTTGTTTATGAAAGATCCGCCTTTAAAAGTATGTTTTCTCTTGACACTTGGTCCTTTGAAAATACCACTTGTAGATCCGTAGATCTAATAGTTTTAAACACTATTTCACAAACAAAATCGCTTTTGCACAAGTTCATGATTTATGTGTGGTAGAGTTTCGTCCTTTAACCCTTGTTACTTCCAAAACGACCTTATGTCATGATCCATGATCATGACCAACCCGGGTTAGATGACGATCCGAGCTACCACAACATAGATCGGGTCCAAATAATTACACAAATCAAATACTACAAAATTTACACAACATATGAGCTTTTAACCACCATTTTTAGTGTTTTAAGTAGACTTTTAAGCTTTAACTTGTAAGATTTCAAGTTTTAACCATTACACATCGTATTAACCACTTCAAAATAGTTCGAGTAGGTGATTTAAGCAACATACCACTAGCTCGAGGCTAGGGAAGAATCTAGACGCAAATAGGGTGGATAAAAGCAAGAGAATGAGGTCCTTCGCCTTCCGATTGCACCAAGGTTCCTTATACGCGATCCTTAACACTTGTAGATACTTGGAATATGATGATCAAAATCGAAAGGTGGTGGTGGTGTTGCTTGTGTCTTCGGCCGAGAACCAAAGGGAGAGAGAGGAGTGTGAGTGTGTTGAGTTGTGTAGTGTAAGTTATGTTGTGTTATGGATCTAACTTATAGACAAATCACAACTTAATTACCCAATGGTTGCTATGTCTTCTAGATACTAAGCAAGGAAGATTAAAATAATCATCACAAGGACAAGGGTGTCCCCTCTAGTTGGGGACGGTTAGAGAGGGGGGGGGGGGGGTTCTAGTCCGATTCCAACTAATTAGTTGGATATTAGTTAGGTTAAGTAAGTTAGTTAAGTGCTTAACCTGGTTAGTGGTGTGTCATGCGTTACAAAGGGTGTTAGGGTATTCAGGGACCCTAACTGGCTCAGAAAAAGATAAATAATGAAAATAACAATATTTTCATGTTCCGGGTAAAGTCCGGTTGTTCGGTTGGATAGTAATCCGTTAAAGTGCTTAGCAAAGTTTTAAAGTGTCGTTATTACCCTTTTTAGTGACACAACTTATTTCTGACACTTTGGAAAGTGTCTTGTAACATTTTTCTCATGTTTTGGTACTTTATTAGTTAGCTAAAAGCTGAATTATTATGTAAAGTGCTGAATTTTGTGCTTATAGCACGTTTTAGGCACATCCAGTCATTGTAACTTATTCCTAGAGACGCAGTTCTACAACCCTTGTATCCCTACACTCACCATTAGTGTAGTAAAATATTTCTGGCTCATACCGGCCTTAGAGGCAGTGTCTGCCTGACGCTGGCTTTATCAGCATGCTTAATAGGTTATCCGTTATAGTGCTACTGTGCTTTTTGTGCATCATGCTTGTCACTAAGGTTCATCATGTAAATAATGTAGTGACGGTAAGTGTAGTATGATGCAGGTATATGCATGTATCAGAAATCAAGTAGCAGTTCATCAGTAATTTCAAACAAGCACAGTAATTAAGCAGTAATTAATAATTAATTAAGTCGTACGAATACCTGGTTTAGTGAGGGTTGTCACACATAGGGGTGCTTTCCTATTGAATTCTCAGCTGGTGATATTCGGATCGTAGATCGATTTTGGAATAGAAGTTAGAACCTTGTAACTGATCGAACAAGTCGTCGATCCTTGGTAATAGATACCGGTTCTTTATGGTTAACTTGTTCAGTTCTCGGTAATCCATACACATTCGAAAGGTTCCGTCTTTCTTCTTGACAAATAAAGCCGGAGCTCCCCAAGGCGAGAAACTCGGTCTAATAAATCCCTTGTCAAGCAGTTCCTGCAACTGAGTGAATAATTCTTGCATCTCCGAGGGTGCCAGTCTATATGGAGCTTTTGCCACCGGTGCCGTTCCTGGCATTAGGTCGATACGGAATTCCACTTGTCGTTGTGGAGGTAGTTCCAGCAAGTCTCCCGAAAAGACTTTGGGATATTCTTTCATTACAGGTATGCCTTCCACCTTGCGCTCCTCGGCCTTTTTATCAACCACATGGGTAAGAAAGGCGATGCATCCTTTTCTCAGACTCTTCCGAGCCTTCATATAGTTGTTGATCAACAGCCGTGTATCGTGTTTCTCTCCGTGCACCAAAAGATGTTCTCTCGTCAGACAGGGGGGAAAAGGATAATAGTTTTCGCAGCACAACTACTTCTGCTCGGTTGTCGGCCAACTAGTCTACGCCAGAAGTTAAGTCGTAACAACCTAATTGAATGAGTGAAAGGTTGTTACTGAATTTCCGTGCTCCAAGTTCGAGTGTGCATCCTTTGATGTCTTTCCTGACTTGACTAATTTACCATTGGCCAATCCTATTGAATGAGAGGACGTCGAGTTTACTTGACTCGGCCAAGCATACTTTGAATTTTATGGGGATGAAGCTAATACCAACACCGGTATTAAACAACACGGATGCAACGGGTCGGTTAATAGGAACGTATCAGCGACCCTTAATGACTTCACATGACTCTGCTAATTCCTCATTAGCTAACTTGATAGAGTAAGACATGTTTAACCTACATGACTCTAATTCGTGTGTAGGCTTAATGTCTAGAGACACTAAGTTAAGCTGACGTTGGTATCCAAAGAATTGATACATGATGGTTGTAGGGTAGACCATACCCATGGCAACATTGGGATTTTGTGAAGTATTCCTAGTTCTACCCATACACTCACTCATTCACTTGTTTGATTCGTCCCCATATATCCATCCTCGTAGCGATCTATTTGCCACAGTTAAAACCTCCTTGTTCATTCTTAAATATAACTAACTCATTAGTTTCTGCTTTGTGCCCAGTCTCACCACACTGCTACTCTTGTCACTTTTGCAAGTGCCCTCATGGTGAAAGTTTCACTTATCTCATTCAGAATTCTGATAAGTTATTAGCGTGCTTCTTGATGTCAGCTTTGTATCTCAGGGCTAAACCCCAAATGTAGCGCTCAGTGCGTTTGAATTCGAGTGTTATCCAGTATGCAACAATCCTTGAGAGATTGTAGAGGCGTCGGGGGTAACCAATAACATTGGTTCTAATCATGATCGAGTTCTAGAGCTCGGTTCCCAAACTTGGAATCCTCCCGCTAGCGAGCAATACTCCTCTCGTGTAAGATCCTGGAGTTCTTCCAACGACATCCTCTTTGCTGTCTTACTCTCTATAGTTTGTACTTGGAGATTCCATCAAGTTAACGTCTCCCTCAACAGATGACTATTCATTCACCAACTCGTTTACTTATTAGCACCTTTGCTAGCACGGTTAACTAACTCCATTTTCTTTATTTAGCGGACATAACTTACCGCACCTCTCGTATCGATGAGGTCTCGCCACTTGTAATCCGGAGATGCCTTAGAATTAAAATCTGGTGTGATTGCATCTCTAACTGTGGCATTGCTACTCGTTCTCGTCCCATCGGAATTTGAACCACTTGAACTACCGGTAACATCAGTACCATTACTAGTGTCGACTCAGCAACCTCATGTTGTGCAATTTCCGCAACCTCATGTCGCTCCATAAAAAAACTTGAGTTCAACTTTAATAGTAGGGTGCTGATCAACTAGCCCTATTCTAGGCGTAGATTTTCTTGTCGATGCCACGTTGTTTCCGATACATAGTATCCTGGGGTCTAGGCTTTTATTTGGACAGATATAGCCTACCATGCGCCTAAGAATTTAGAATGTGATTGGTCATGGAAACCTCAAGACAACATTGCTCAGGTATGTTTGAACAATGATATTCATGAATAAACGGATTCCAAAATGCATAGCGCCTCTTGAGTGTATTAGTCATATGCCTAAATGGGAAAAGAAGTAATTCGTTGAGTAGGAGAAACCAAACGGTCGTCTCCATTTTTTTACAACGTGCATTCCATACTTCCTGGATCTTGATTGTCCAAAGTAGGAAAAATCCTTCGCCGCACTAGCCCGTGTGACGAATACGTTGATACTCCTTGAGCTCCACGAGCTTCGACAAAATTGTTATAATTTCCATAGATATCGAATAATACAATGAAGGGGTTGTAGCATGGCTCATGCCATAGCATCCATTGGAATAAGACAAATATCAAACGACAAAGTTTAATGTAATCATCTCCGATAACTAAGATAAGGTAAGGTGTCATAGACACCAAAGAACCAGCCCATGTACAAGAATTTCGAGAATGTTGAGGAAAAATCCTCCATGAGTGGCTATCGAGTTTTGTTTGCTTTCGATGACTAGTAGACGACCCGTGTTATAGATCGAATGTTAAGTGCAAACAATACGTGTAGTCTTCCAGTATCATAGAGTGTTATAGTAACCATTCCGGTTAGTGTTCTACTAGATAGAAATTTGAACAACTTAAGAACTTCGAATGGATAGTGATCTCTTGGTTTGACCCGCTGAGCCCACCAGGATTCCCATGCACTACAAGTTGTTATTACGTGGGCCCCCGTAATAATAAATTGTCTTGCATGGTCGCCCCAGTGTCTCTCGTTCAAAGCAGACGATCAGTTAGAGAGAGGAGTCTATTGTCTACATACCTTCATCATAGAAGGGACCTTCGTGCTGGTCCACGTGCCAATGCCCCTTGTCATTATTCGTGAAAGGGCACAACGTTAGCCTAAAAAGAATTCGTAATAATAACCACTAGAGGGGCACCTTCAAGATGAATACCTCATCTTCCTTGCCTTAACAAGAATGTAATCAATCATGACCTTTATGAATCTCAGGGACCTCTTCCCACTAGTAGAGTTGTTGTCCAAGGCTGCAACCTCCGCCTCATTGTCACAACCGAAGCTAGACATATACTACCTGAGGGAAGCAACCATCTTCCACGGAATCAATGCTTTAGAGTCTCGATTGGGGACCACTTCCGCCAAAAGCTTCATAATAGACGCGAGGTCGTCATTCTCATCGAGTGAGTTAGGTGTAATAATAGAATTCATAGTCGAAGGTATTTTCGTTCATGGCAAAATATTCCGTACAACACACACACACACA
Organism: Helianthus tuberosus; assembly: GCA_030545235.1. Taxonomy (NCBI): domain Eukaryota; kingdom Viridiplantae; phylum Streptophyta; class Magnoliopsida; order Asterales; family Asteraceae; genus Helianthus; species Helianthus tuberosus. The sequence goes on along the minus strand of CM060371.1, from coordinate 38,554,423 downwards.
CACACACATATATATATATATATAATCACTAAATCTCATGCTGTTTTTGTTCTCATGTTTCACATGTAAGCCTTAGTGTTTTCAAGTCTATTCCTTATAGACTAAACATGTATTGAACCATATCAGTTACTTATGATTGAGCTCGCATGATAGATCCTCATGTTATAGTGACACAATGAAAACCTTTTGTCATTTGTCATACTTTTGAAAACACTTTTGTAATCTTATCAAGTTTGTTTTCATGTGAGAGCCCATAGTGATTGTAGACCAAACTTTGTAAAAGTTTTTCCCCGGTTCACTACAATCGGAGCTCTGATACCAATCTGTCACACCCAGCTAGTTGCGGAAGCGTGTTGCGTGTGACGTAAGAAAGGTAATCATTGCATCCAATCATGTATCACCGGCTCAAGACTTTTTCCTGAAATACATGTAGTTTTAAAAAGTCAACAAACGTTGAGCGAGTTCATGCAGTTTTTGTTATCATATGTAATCGTAGTATTCATGAAAATGAGATCTCGTAATCGTAGTATTCATGAAAATGAAATCTTGTAATCGGAGTATTCATTAAAATGAAATCTTGTAAGCGTAGTATTCATGGAAATGAGATCTTGTAATCGTAGTATTCATGAAAATGAAATCTTGTAATCGTAGTATTCATGAAAATGAAAACTTGTAATCATGGTATTCATGAAAATGAAATCTTGTAATCACGGTATGTTCTGATTTATTCATGGAGTCTGTTAAGGATCTATCAGTGGGTAGCGAGCCCCCTGACATAATGTACCATAAGCAAATAACCAAACCGAGAACACTTTGTCATCATTGGGATCACAAAAGCACCCCAAGGTATACCAACCAGGAGTGGGGCGTGCCTCAAGCCCAATAGATCTACACCTTTTGCACCTTGGTCACTAAGTGATTAATGGTTACTAATGTTACCTCCCTACTTATGCACATTGATCATGTTATCTACTACTCCGTAACTAACATACCAATAGTTTTAGCATGTATTTCCCCTCGATGTTTTTGAAAACAAAACATTGAAAACAGTGAAAGGAGGGACATGAACTCACAAGTTTGCGTTCCGTGTATTATGATATCGAAGTGAGCGTCCGTACGTGTCAATAACCTACATGTGTACTAATCTCGTTAGACACTAGGTCTTTCGGACCTCGTACAAGTTGTTCATCTTCAATTCTTTATTATGTTCTCGTTTGTCATCTTTGGAACAACTTTGAATTTTAGGGCGTTGATGGTTTACTCGCTCGATTGTTATGTGTATACATATATTCTATACATATTGAATTCATAAGCGAACGGCTTCGAACCTATGTCATTGGGCTTAACCCACGTTTCATTGTTATTGGGCCTAGCCCTAGTTTTATTGTTATTGGGCCTAGCCCTAGTTTTTAATGTCATTGGGCCTAGCCCTAGTTTTAATAATTTGGGTCTAGCCCAAATCTAATCCTAGTGAGTCCATTAAATATACTCTTGCAATTTTTACCAAAAATTCACTAAGCATGTAACTTAATAAGTTCGTTTTTTCACATGAAAATACTTGGTAATTTTTATAGTTTTCGACTTTCCGGATTCTTGTTTTTGACCAGTTAGTTATGCGTTCGCTTTAGTGTCTAAAAAAATATGTTATTTTTAGACTCAACATTGTAGTAACTTGTTTACGATGTCGATACGCCCAAATTGTCCTCATCAAGTGTTATGTATTTCCATTTCGGCCATTTTATTTAATTGTCCGATTTTACTAGCATTTCTTGGACCAAGTAGGAACATGTATGTGTATTTATTTTGGTCACCCTTTAGGTATCTAATACATACACATATATAGCACACATTGCAAGCACTTAGCAAGTTTCCGAAAATATATAATTTTTCTTACCAAAAATTATATTTACACATTGTTATATTTTTATCCATTTATTTTTGTAAAAAAAATATATATATATATAAGTTTAAGTTCATAAGAACTTCTTGAATATTTAAACCTTAAATCTTCCCATCAAAGTTTCCATAATGACGTTTAAGACCACTAATCACGCTTAACATTGTTAATCACCCTTTAATCCCCTCTTTAATCGCGATTAGATTTTTAGAAAAATTCGCCATAGTTTCCCCTAAACTATGTCGTTTCCCACGTTATAAAAAAACGCGTTTAAACCCTGTTTAACCCATAATCATAATCAATTCTCCAATCAATTTTTCAATACCTCAACTTTACTTACATGATAATATACACTTTAATCCCTCATTTCCATGAACTTAACAAGTGTATTTTAACAACTTGATTATGACAAATAATTTTTATATTTTTTTGCTAGACTTTTAAATAAATCATTTTTGTCATAAGTTCAAATCAAGTTTAACACTTTAACACCTTTGATTACAAGGCTTTTTATGATGATATCTAGTAATAATCAAGTCTTTTAACTAGTCTTGTAAAATCAAAGTCTACTAATCTTTCAAGATTAGGTTGTAAACCCCTTTTAAACTCTTGTTTCTTTAAGAAATCTTTTAAATACATAGTTAGTTCATGGAAGTGAGTATGATGATCTTACAAGATTTAAACATATTCATGTTTAAATCATACATTTATGTTCATCATGGTAAGATGAACACAAATATAAAATACTACATGATATTAACAACATGATCATCATAAATATAACCTTTAACTCACTAATATTAACAAAAATAACATAATCATCATGAACACATGAACATATTAACACTAAACAACATAAATCATCACATAATATATTCATATTTAGTGTTTATTAGCTTTGTGATTAGGGTTTTTGATTATGTTAAGCTTTAATTTCAAGATAAACAACTCGTACAATAATAATCTACTAATAATATGGATCATAAATATGGTGTTTAGTAGACTTACAAAGTGCACAATCTAGATTAGATAATAAGAAGAAAATTAAGCTCCAAATATGCTCCTAATGATGCGCGATGTATAAGCTTTGCATAAGTGATCTTGTAGTGGCTAGAATGTGAGTGAATATGGTGTTCTAAGGTGGTTTAATGGTGGTGATTTGGTGCCCTATTTCCAGCCGTGAATGAGATAAGAAACAAAAGGGTTTTTGTTGCAAGTTTTGATAAGAAATAAAGATAAGTTTAGGTTATAATGATCATACTTCCCTTAGTCAAAACTTCATGTCACAAGGCCATACTCAAGACCTTACATTCTTTGAAAATGTTGGACAAATTGGTGAGGCCACATGGGCGCACCATGAACGTAAGTTAGGAGGGGAAAAGGTTATGTGTTAATTTTTTTTTATAAACTTAATAAACATGTGACAATATTTGTTAATTTGCTAGATATTTTAGTCATTAGTTTAAATAGGGTTTAATGGTAGTTTAGGGTTTCAATAAGTCCAACTAATTTATTAGTTTAATGGGTATTAATTTTGAATGGCAAAAATGCCACTAGTTTACTCGTCGGTTCGATACCGGGTGATATATTAGAGGTGTAATATAGTACCGGGAGCAATGGTTTTAAATTACCATTGACGCTATGACATTTATTTAGGGTGCTTACGACGCCAAAATATGGTTAACTAGTTCGCTAGACTAGTGTAAGTTGTATTTTGATACCTTAAATGCTTTCCGTTTAGGCGTCGGCTAATTAACGTCACTTTTGCGTCGTACCGACGAAGCTTTGTCGCAAGTTGTTATTTCACCGTCAAGTGATGCATGAAGTGATTTCGAGTTCCAAATTTAGTTTAACTAGTTCACTAGAGTTTCCATTTGGTTGCTACGATGACGGAAATTTCGCTTACTAGTTCGTCGAGTCGCTAACGAACTAGTTTAGTGCATAGCGGCGTAACGCCGGAAACTTGTGATTATGAACATTCCTTTGATATCATCTCATTGTTTTAGTATGTTTTTCATCAATTGACATTATTCCGAAGTCCCGGAAATGCTTTGTTATAAGTTCAGACGCGTTAAAAATACTATATTTTAAGCCGAAACGGACATTTTTGAGGTTAGGGCATTATACCGGAAAGTCTTATATCTTTGCAAGACATGTTTTCATAACAATGTTTTCTTATGTAAATGGACTCAGTTATGTTATCTGAGTGTCGTTTTTCAGTGTTTCGGTCTGATTTCACGGTTTGCTGGCATGAATAGTGTAACCGTGAATAGTGCACGCATCACTTTCTACCAACACTTTTAGGACATTGTTTGTTTGGTTTCGCCTTACGACTAAAACCAACATATGTTTTAGCTTTGTTTTATTGTCCTAACACTGTTATCCAGTATACGACACAGTTACGTAATTAAATTACGCTAAATGCATGAGATTTAGAAATATAAATAGTGATTAGATTGTACTGAATTACCAGTTATTTGCCAGTTGTCACATTGTAGTAGGCCCCTCTTTTGAAGGTGACGTTACCCTCAACCCAGTAGTTTGAGTCAGCAAGGATACAATCCCAAAGGGTCGGATTATTGAAAGATAATTAATTAAGTTATTAATGCATAATGTGGTAGGCTCCTCTTTTGAAGGTGACGTTACCCTCAGCTAAGTAGTCTGAGTCAACAGGGATACAGTTCTAAGTAGCCGGGTTAAAGTATTAATATTAGTTTACATATGAGGGGATCAAAGAGTTTGGACCCCCGCCATCCAATATCGGTGGGTATTGAAGGAGGTCCTACTAAATTTAACCCAGGTACTTGCAGGATCTATACACTGAACAAGGCAAGACTCTTACCAAACCGTTCCCTTAACCCCCGACCAGGTAGCCAACATACCTCCATATAGACCGTGGAGATATGAATGGTGAAAATCTTTTATTTTATATAGACAGTAAAATAATGCCAAGACACCACAGACAAACGATAAGGAAGAATCACCTTCAACATAAGAAACTAGTTATTAAAGTCATTAATACATAACCAAATAAAAAGTGCGAAAAGATTAAAAATAAAAAGTATTACACTAAACACTTGTCTTCACCAAGTGATGTAAGAGACTTAGGCAAACATGGCCTTTGATTGTCAAGAACTCTTACGATCAATCTTGGATCCCGAGACTACTACACACACTCTATGATGGATGATGGTGGTGGATGTGGGTTGTGATGGTGGTGGAGGGTGGGTGTAGTGTGAGAGAGGTGGTTTGCCAATGGATGGTTTGCAAATGAGCCAAGCACCCCTATTTATAGCCTAAACAGACGCTCGGGCACGGCCCCGTGTCCATTGGGCACGGCCCCGTGTCCATCCTCCTTCTCTTTCTTCATTAATTGCAGTTTGTCTGCATTAGTTGACCACGCCCCCCGTGTCCGCTGGGCACGACCCCGTGTGCAGAAGCGTATCTGTACTATCAAGATTTCCCCAGATTCTGCGAATCTTAGAGTTGACCACGGCCCCGTGTCCGCTGGGCACGCCCCCGTGGTGGGTGGTAGAAGCTTCTACAACTTTGTCTTTTCTGCAGACACTTGGGCACGCCCCCGTGCTCACTGAGCACGGGGCGTGTTCAGCCTTCTGTTCTCTTGTTTTGCTTTGGAAAGATGCTGTCGGGGGGTCGGGCATGCCACATTTATCCCTCTTCATGTATTTTTGTTAGTTCTAGCTGCCTTTTTGCTTTTTTTGTTCATTTGAGCTCATTTAATCCTGAAAATACAAAAGGAAGAAAAAAGCACACTTTTTCCAAATTAGTACTAAAAAATGGTTAGTTTTATGCCTCATTTGATGTAATTTATATGTTGCATTTTGCACACATCACCCTTCTGTGAACAACTCTGTGTGTGATAAAAGTGCTAGTTCCTTGAATACTTTGTCTGCTGATCAGTTTTCTAAGTTGCTAGGGTTGCTGAATGAAAATAAAACAGAAGACACTAATAAGGCTAATGTAGGAGGTAAATGCTTTAATTCCTTCTCTACTCTAGGAGACTGCAAATTTTTTTTCTGTTTTAACTCTTTGAGCTCTTCAATACAGAATCTAAACTGGATCATTGACTCTGGTGCAAACCGACATATGGTTATGACCAGTGATAATATGTTTAACTTGGTTGATGTCTCTGAATATAACATAACCATTAGGCATCCAAATGGGACAGATGCTAAAGTTACTAAAATTGGATGTTTTAAGCTATCAGATTCTGTGATTTTAAAAGATGTCTTTGTTGTGCCTGAATACTATATGAATCTCATTTCTGTGTATAAGTTAGCTAAAGACAACAAGCTTAGAGTTATATTTGATGAAAATACTTGTTACATTCAGGATACATGCACAAAGAAAACCATGGTGACTGGTAGACAAACTGAGGGTTTGCACTTTTGTGGTAACCCTCTGGGCACTAACTTTTCTTGCTTAAGTAAAACTGAAAACATAAAGTTGTGGAACTCAAGATTGGGTTACCCAGCTAAACAAGTGTTAAAAATACTACAAATTAAAACTGAGTCTAATGACACCAAACCTTGTGACATCTGTCACAAGGCCAAACAACACAGGGTACCCTAGGTCAACTAAAGTAGGGGATCTGGTACACTTGGATGTTTGGGGTCCATACAAAGTCACTATCATAGATGGGTACAAATATTTTCTCACAATTGTTGATGACTTTACCAGGTCTGTATGGGTCTATTTAATGAAATTCAAATCAGAAGTTTTTGAGAACGTTCGAAGTTTTTACAATCTAGTCAAAACCCAATTTGAAGTTAATATCAAAGTACTTAGGAGTGATAATGGATCAGAATTCATTAATTCTCAAATGTCTACCTTCGTTAAAACTAATGGAATCATTCATCAAACCTCATGCACATATACTCCACAACAAAATGGTGTTGTGGAGAGAAAAAATAGACACTTGCTAAATGTTGCAAGAGCTTTATTATTTCAGTCTAAAGTACCTCTTAAATATTGGTCCGAATGTGTGCTTACTGCTTCCTACTTGATTAACAGGCTTCCTTCTTCTGTGTTGCATGGTTGTTCCCCTTATGAAATGCTATTTGGCTTTAAACCTTCGCTTGATCTGTTGAAAGTTTTTGGTTGCCTCTGTTTTTTACCATCTTAGACAGCTCTGATAAACTAGAGGAACGAGCTGAAAAATGTGTTTTTATGGGGTACTCTAACTATAAAAAAAGGGGTATAAGGTCTGGAGTTTAGACCAAAGAAAATTCATTTTTTCCAGAGACGTCAGTTTTCATGAGACAGTTTTCCCCTTTAAAAATAACTCTCCTGATCAAATCAATATAAATCCTTTAAACCAGCTAAATTTTTTTTGACAACTTTGAAACTTCAAGTGATACAAATCCCGATGATGAAGAGAAGGGTGCACCTGATTCTCCTGCTGAGACTCAGCAACACAGTGACGAGGCTGAATTCACTGTTGATGCTCAGCACTCATTGAGGTCTGATGATGTGTTTAACAGTCATGAGTCCACAAGTGCTGAACCTGGTCCTGTGAGGGGTGAGTCAAGCAGTTCCAATGATGAATCAAACCTTCCTGAGGGTACACAAACCATTAGGAGATCTTCTAGACCTGTGTCTGCCCCAAAAAGGTTTAATAACTTTGTAGTTGGACACGCTAAGTATAGTTATGATAGGTTTGTTGATTACTCCAACTTGCCTAGTGAAAACATCTGTTTGGCTGCTAATGTTAACAAAATTGTTGAACCCTCCACCTATAAAGATGCTGTTAAGGACAAACGGTGGATTGAGGCCATGAATGAAGAGCTATCAGCTCTTCACATAGGAAATAGTTGATCTGCCTAGTGGAAAAAAACTCATTGGCTCTAAATGGGTGTTTATGGTCAAATATAAATCCATAGGTGAAATCGATAGGTTTAAGGCTAGGCTCGTTGCTAAAGGTTTTAACCAACGAGAGGGTATAGACTTTGAGGAAGCCTTTTCACCTGTCGTTAAAATGGGTACTGTTAGATGTGTCATCAGTTTATCTGTCCAAAATAACTGGCCGTTATACCAACTTGATGTTAATAATTCCTTCCTTTATGGGCATCTTAAGGAAGAAGTTTATATGAGTCTTCCTGATGGCTTAAGTGTCAAACACCAAAACAAAGTTTGCAAATTGAACAAGTCCTTGTATGGCCTCAAACAGGCCCCACACATGTGGAATAAAAGACTTGTCCAAGCCCTTGTTAAAATTGGTTTTGCTCAGTACAAGTGTGATCATTCTATGTTTATCATGTCTAAAAACGACGTCTTTATTGTCTTGCTTGTCTACGTCGATGACATTGTTCTAACTGGGAACAATGAAGGAAAGGTGAATGAGGTCAAAAACTTTTTAAAAACTGAATTTCTGATTAAGGATCTTTGTTTCTTGAAATTTTTTCTTGGAATCGAAGTTATAAAAACTAATGATGGGGTGTGTCTTTCACAAAGAAAATATTGCATTGACCTTCTAAATGAATATGGGATGAGCGGGAGCAAACCTGCTAGTTGTCCTATTGAACAAAATCATGTTTTAACGAATTTAACAAAAAAGGAAACCAATACGGTTGACGTTACACAATATCAAAAGCTGGTCGGTAAGCTAATTTATTTATCCCATACTCGACCAGACATAGCATATTCAGTACACTATCTGTCTCAATTTATGCACAAACGAACTGAAGTACACACTCAGATTGCTTTCAAAGTCTTACGGTACCTCAAAGGGGCACCTGGGACTGGAATTATGTTTAAACAGGCTGACTCATTTCACCTAATAGCCTTTTCCGATTCGGACTGGGCAAAGTGCACTGACACTCGAAGGTCTATCACTGGTTTCTGTATCTTTCTTGGGGGTTCTTTGGTTTCTTGGAAAAGAAAGAAACAGAGTGTTGTGTCCAGATCTTCTGCCGAGGCAGAATACAGATCTATGTGCAGCTCCACCTGTGAAGTGCTATGGCTGATAAGTATCCTTCGTGAACTTAACATTGATGTTACCATTCCTGTCACACTAAATTATGATAGTTCCGCTAGTTTATCCATTACCGCAAACCCCGTATTTCACGACAAAACCAAGCATTTCGAAGTCGACTTGTTCTTCTTACGGGAAAAGATAGCTTCAGGTCTATTTAAGACTCGTGGTATCAAAACTGAACATCAGCTCGCTAATCTATTCACCAAAGGTCTCTTACCAACAGCTCACGCTCAAATGTGTAAGTCCCTAGGTCTCATTAACCTGTTTGCACATTTAAACTGAGGGGGGGGGGGTGTTAAAATGACAGTATAAATGTGCTTTCCTTTTAATCTATTTTATCTTTCTTCCTAATATTTCTAATATCTTGTTTTTTTTTTCTTTTGTTTTGAGGTTTGTTTAGGCTTGCTGCTTTGGGCTGATCCCCTCTTCTTGTGTCCTTGGCCTGCCTCTCTTTGGGCTTATAAGGATGGGCTCACAGCTGTCTCCTTGGCTAGGGTTTGTACGCTCCATAAAAGGAGCCCTCGTTGCTGCTGTCTTTATCGAGCATCTTTGGCTCTCATCTTTCTTCCTCTTGTTCTTGGTCTTCCAGTGCTTCTCACAAGTAACATTCGTGAGAGTATAGAGCCTTATTTCATTGTTGCTTTGTCTGTTCTTGGTTATGCATATGATTCACCAATCAATCTGTGATGACTGGTTAATCATTCACTTGAAATTGTGGTTGTTTACAATAATAAAATCTGTGCCTTTGTTCTTAGATTCGTGACATGTAACACCCCAAAAATATTAAATTATATATATTTGTATATATGTATAATTATTAGAGTTGCTAATAACCTTGCAAAAATAAAACTAGGAATATTTAACCTAGTTAATTAGATGTTATAGAATGATAAAGAATCAATGGATTCTAACCCATTTTACAAATCTTAAAAGTACAGGGACTAAAAAGGGGCAAACTTGAAACATATTTGATAAATAGAAATTTAAAATAAAAACACACACTTGTGTGTGTGTGCTTTTGTTCGACTAAAACCCAGAGCCAAGAGAGTTCTTCTCTTAAAACCCTAAATTCACCAAAACCTCTCAAAATCAAAGAAAGAAACAGATTTGAAATCAATTCCAAGCTAAATTTGTGATCACTCTAGTTAGGAGATCATAAGGTATGTCCAATTTTGATATTTGGTGATGTTATGAATTTTCATGAACTCTCATAGATGCAATTCTTGAATGGATGTTTGATGTTATGGCAAAATTGAGATGATTATAAGTCTAGGAACAAACCCTAGATAAGAATTTAGTGATTTTGTATCATAATCTAGTGGTTGAATGATTAATCATATATGTGCTATATGGGTTTTATGAATAAAAGGATGAACACTTGAATTATAATAATAAATTGGTGTTACTTGATTGTTATAATGCAAGTTTAAGTGTCGTTTATGCATACTAGACATATGAGTATGAAAATGATTATTTAGCATGGTTAAAAGATAAATCATGAACTTGATAATGTTAGTAAGATAATCTCACCCATAAGACGTTCTACAAAATGTTTAAATGATCTTGGAAAAATTGAAAAATATGAAAGGGTCGCTTAATTGACTAGTTAGAACGCATTTCGTGTAAAATATTGTAACAAGAGTTCTAAACAATAAATTCAAATTGAACTCTACAGGCAAATTGAGCGAATCGTTGAGTGGTCAAGGCGGAACGGATAATCGCTTAAAGGGAAAGCTTTAAAGGTACATGGCTATATGCTTCATAAATTTTCGTTAGTATTTTTATGACTATTTACGTTGAATGACAAATGAAATGTTATGAAGTTCGGTTGATACTAAAATGGTAGATTCCATATGAATAAACCGAACATATTAACTAGAGTCTAGCGATAAGTTAGAATGTAAAAGTGATGGATATCACTATAATATTCACACGGGTCAAAATTACTCGAATAATGAAGGTTTTGTAGTATGGAAGTGATGGACTTCGCTAATAAAAACCAAACGGGTCAAAATAACTAATGTAATGATACTTTGGTTATGTAAAAGCGATGGATTTCGCTAAGACGATAGAATAGGTCAAATGTGAGTCTTGATTTAAACTGGGAATGTTGCATAGTTAATGACTCCGATATAATACCCGGTTATGGGTAGAAAGTTATTATGCGCGTTATACGAGAATCAGGAATGCGGATTAAATGTCAAAACTCAGGTGTTGAGTATGACTACATATGCACAATTTTGTATATGGGAATTGTGTTAAGTAGGTTCAACTAGTTGTAGTTGAATTGGTCAAATAAACATAACACATGATTAATAATTGGCGCATAAATCTCATGATTTAAGCCCCAAGCACTACTAAACATTCATGGTTAGGATGTTAGTATGAAATTGTAAGTAATTAGACAAGTTTTTGTTTAAAAACAAGAACGCGTCAAACAAGTTAAATATAATTATAAATCCGAAAGCTAAAAATCAAGAATTTTCTTATTTCAGATGTAGGATTTTAATTCCATATGACGGGGGAGTGAATTACGATCACGTAGGAAGAAATGGGACATAAATCGGATAAAATTTGGGAGAGTTATGTCCGTTTAGGCGAAAAATGAATTTGCTGAAAATATGCAGCTGCATAACGAAACTTTCTGGGAAATACAGGGTGTCGCGCCCCGTGACGGGGCAGACCATTTATGGTCGCGGCCCGCCACGACCTTCGCGTCACGCGAAGGGTAATTCAAATCCCGTCGCGGCACGCGACGGGTCTTAAAACTGGCAAAAGTTGTTGTGATGTTTATTTTGCTTTGGGTACTCGTTTAAATATATTATAAACTTTAATATCTGACGTTTATGACCGTTATGATTATAGGTAACTGATGTGTGTAAAATGCAACATATAAATTACATCAAATGAGGCATAAAACTAACCCTTTTTAAGTACTAATGTTGGAAAAAGAGTGTTTTTGTCTTCCTTTTGTATTTTCAGGATTAAATGAGCTCAAATTCACAAAAGAAGCAAAAAGACAGCTAAATCTAACATAAATACAAGGAAAGGAACATAAGTGGACTGCCCGACCCCTCAACGGCATCTTCCCAAGCAAAATAGAGAAGACAGGAGAGTGAACACGCCCCGTGCTCAGCCAGCACGGGGCCGTGCCCAAGAAGCAGCAGAAAAGACAAACCTATAGAAGCTTCTATTGCCCACCACGGGGCCGTGTCCAGTGAGCACGGGGGCGTGGCGAAAGTACTGCAGGCGCATTAATTGTAATTGCGAATTACAATTAATGAAGAGAGAGAGTGTCAGACAGGCACGGGGCCGTGCCCAGCGGACACGGGGCCGTGCCCAGCCTATAAATAGGAGTGCTTGGTTTCATTTCAACTCATCCCTTGGCACACCACCTCTCTCACACTTCACCCACCACCCACCACCACCATAACACCATCATCCACCACCATCATCCATTGTCCATCGTAGAGTGTGTGAGTCGTCTCGGGATCCAAGATTGATCGTAAGAGTTCTTGACAATCAAGGCCATGTTTGCCTAAGTCTCTTACATCACTTGGTGAAGACAAAGTGTCTAGTATAATACTTTTTATTTCTAATCTTTTGCACTTTTTATTTGGTTTTGTATTAATGACTTTAATAACTAGTTACTTATGTTGAAGGTGATCTTTCCTTATCGTTTGTCCGTGGTGTCTTGGCATTATTTTACTGTCTATATAAAATAAAAGTTTTTCACCATTCATATCTCCACGGTCTATATGGAGGTATGTTGGCTACCTGGTCGGGGGTTAAGGGAACGGTTTGGTAAAGGTCTTGCCATTGTTCAGCGTTTAGAGGTCCTGCAATGGACCTGGGTCAAATTTAGCAGGACCTCCTTCAATACTTCACGGTATTGGATGGCGGGGGTCCAAACTCTTTGACCCCCTCATAAGTTAACTACTATTAATACTATAACCCGGCTATTTAGGACTGTATCCCTGCTGACTCAGACTACTTAGCCGAGGGTAACGTCACCGCCAAAAGCGGGGCCTACCACAATACTGTATTAATAACTTAATTCATTATCTTCCAATAATCCACCCTTTTAGGATTGTATCCTTGCTGACTCAAACTACTAGGGTGAGGGTAACGTCACCTTCAAAAGAGGGGACTACTACAATAACTAAGATAATCTCTTAATTATGTGCAAAAGTGCGGAAATAATCAAAGGTTATACTAGATACGAGTCGGAACCAAGTGATTCATCTTGTCTATCTGTTTTTTCTTTTATTTTATTTTTCAGCATTTTAGTTAGTTTTTATTTTTCTTAGCTTACAACATTTTTCTAAACTTTTTATTTTGGTTAGACGTTGAGGATAAACCGGTATTAAAAGCTCTGGTGTCCTTGGACGACCTCGGTATGTTACCAACGCTATACTACGCTCACGATGGGTGCACTTGCCCATATGTGTGTTTAGTGTTAGTAAAATATCGTGTTTTATAAATTTAAAACTTGGCTAAAATAAGTGTTAAAGGGGCTTAAAATATACACCTAATATATATAACACTTCGCACGCATCAAGTTTTTGGCGCCGTTGCCGGGGACACAAGGATTTTAAAACCTTTTTAAAAGCGCACACATTTTTCTGCATTTTAGTTTAGTTTTGCATTTACAGTAGCCTGTACACGGGGCCGTGTTCACTGAACACGGGGCAGTGCTGCACATTTTCATAAAAATACCCAGTAACAGTAGCTTGAACACGGGCCGTGCTCACTGAACACGCCCCGTGCTCAACGAAATCAGTAAATTTAATTAAAACGCCCAGATACAGATCCTGAACACGGGGCCGTGCTCACTGAACACGGGGCCGTGTCCAGCTTCTGTTTCTGTTTCCGTTTTTATTTTTGTTTTCTGATCTCGAGACATGGTTGTGGTCTGCTGAGTGATTCTTATGGATCAATACTCAGGAGGTTACAACTACACCTATGATGAGGATGATTATAGGGGTAATTATTGCACTAATTGTCGTAATGCACGCTCGATTCAAAATAATCACTCATATCAACCATCCAATTCATACACCTACTATGAGGAGCCCAGGTACGAGCCATCAACTTCATACACATCCTATGAAGACCAAAGGTATGAACCTCCTCCCTCATACTCATATTTTGATGAACCAAGGTATGAGCCTTCTTACTCATACTTTGAGGAACCAAGATATGAGCAACCACCTTCATATGCTTATTATGAGGAACCATGGCGTGAACAACCCACCTCATATGAGTATTATGAAGAACAAAATTACGAACCTTATCCATCATATGCTTACAATGAAGGACAATGGTGTGAACCATCAACTTCATATGGGTATTATGAGGAACAAAGGGTCGAACAACCGGATTCAAGCTTAGGAAATAATGATTCTTTTTCTATAACCGAAGTGACCGATAGGATATTAGAACACATTAGAGTTATCGATCGATGTATAAAAGAAGCTCGCGCAAGGGAAGAGGAGTCCCGCGCAAGAGAAGAACTAAAAAAGGAAGAGATAACTAAAAGTGTTAAAATGGAAGAACAAATAAGTGAAAAACCTACACATGAGTTAAACAACAAAAAATGTGAGTCCGACAACGCTAAAATTCAAGAAGAGTCTAATTTTGAAGAAATTAATCTCTTGTCACCTTCTTTTGAAAATCATTGTTTAGTACCCACTCATGCTAAGTTTTTAAAAGAGTTAAACACTAACGCTAAAATTGACGAAACAGTAAGTGTTAAGTTAACTAATGATCAAACTACACTAATAAAAGAAGACCCATTTGAAATTAACATTACACCGGTTCCATGTTTCATTCAAAATTCGTTTATTAGTAATGTCACCATTGATAAAGATCTTTGTGTTAACATAATGCCTAACTACATTTTCGAAAAATTAAGTATTAGTGATTTTTCTCCACTTCAAATACCCATTTTTCTATCCAATCGGAAAATAATAAAATCAATCGGTATAGTTGAAGATGTCTTGGTTCAAGCAAATCAAATGGTAATCCCAACCGACTTTGTCATCCTCGATGACGCTCCTCTAGTGTTGGGACGACCATTTGTAAAAACTCACGAAGCTTTGAAAAACCGGAAGTTCAACAATCTACCTCTTCAATTAGGGGCATTTAAAAGAAGTGTCGATCTCGAACGATCAATGAAATATCCATTCGGAAATAATGACCCCCTAATTGAAGATGAAGATGAACCACCCGATACAAGTGAAGAGATTGACCACTTTGTTGAAGAAGAGGTCGCCATAGAACAAACTTTTAAAGTTCTTGATCGAAATGAGCAACCAAATAAGGAGTCTCCCAAAGACCCACCACTTGAGCTCAAAGAACTTCCAAAAGGTTTGGAATATGCTTTTCTAGACAAGGATGGTAATTTACCTGTAATTATTTCGTCTAAATTAGATAACTTAGAAAAAGAAAAATTAATTAATCTTTTGAAAAAACACAAAAATGCAATAGCTTGGAAACTTGTAGACATAAAAGGAATTAGTCCTTCTATGTGCATACACAAAATTTTGATGAATGATGACTACAAATCGGTCATACAACCACAACGTCGAGTAAATCCAAATGTTCAAGAAGTGGTTAAAAACGAAGTCATCAAACTACTTGACGCCGGACTTATCTATCCTATCTCCGATAGTCCTTGGGTGAGTCCCGTCCAAGTAGTTCCAAAGAAAGGAGGTATGACGGTAATAACTAACGAAAAGAATGAACTAATACAAACGAGAACCGTCACATGATGGAGAGTATGTATAGATTATAGACGATTAAATGAAGCAACAAGAAAGGATCATTTTCCTTTACCCTTCATTGATCAAATGTTAGAAAGATTATCCGTTCATAAATTTTATTGTTTCTTGGATGGTTTTTCAGGTTACTTTCAAATCCCGATAGCACCCGAAGACCAAGAAAAGACAACCTTCACATGTCCCTATGGAACTTTTGCTTATCGACGCATGCCGTTTGGTCTATGTAATGCCCTCGCAACATTTCAACGTTGCATGGTGGCCATTTTCCACGACATGATAGAAAAGACAATGGAAGCCTTTATGGACGACTTTTCTATCTTTGGGGATTCATATGACCAATGCCTCGATAACCTTGAACGAATGCTATCCCGATGTGAGGAAACTAACCTCGCCCTTAATTGGGAAAAATGCCATTTCATGGTAACGGAGGGAATAGTACTCGGTCACAAAATCTCAAGCGAAGGAATGGAGGTGGATCGAGCCAAAATAGATACCATTTCTAGATTACCACCTCCATCCTCCGTACGAGCTATTAGAAGTTTCCTAGGGCATGCCGGATTCTATAGGCGGTTTATCAAATACTTTTCTAAAATCTCTAGACCTCTAACGAAATTACTTGAAAAAGATGCTCCTTTCATCTTTGACAAAGATTGTAATCAAGCATTTCTAACCCTAAAGGAAATGTTAGTCAATGCACCTATCATGATAGCGCCTGATTGGAAATTTCCTTTCGAAATCACGTGTGATGCTAGTGACTTTGCAGTTGGAGCTGTCTTGGGACAAAGAAAAGAAAAGCATTTCCACCCAATTTATTATGCTAGTAAAACACTTAATGATGCACAAGAAAATTACACAACAACTGAAAAAGAATTACTAGCTGTGGTATTTGCTTTTGATAAATTTCGTTCTTATCTTGTTCTTTCTAAAACTATAGTCTGCACAGACCATGCAGCCATTCGATATCTCTTCAAAAAGCAAGACACAAAGCCACGTTTGATTAGGTGGATCCTACTCCTCCAAGAATTTGACATTGAAATCAAGGACAAAAGAGGAGCAGAAAATACCGCAGCAGATCATCTTTCACGCTTAGAAGACCCAGCTTTAGAGGCAACCAGGGACGAGCAAATCAACGAAAAATTTCCAACTGAGTCCCTGGAAATGGTGGAATATAAGGAAGAACCATGGTACGCCGACTATGCTAACTACCTAGCTAGCGGTATAGTCGCAAAAGGATGGCCACATCATCAAAGAAAAAAATTCTTTGCCAATGTGAAACACTACTTTTGGGAAGATCCATATCTTTTCAAAATGTGTGCTGACCAACTCGTCCGACGATGCGTACATGGTGGTGAAGCACGAAGAATTCTCCGCCATTGTCATGAAGGTCCATACGGAGGACATCATGGTGCTACTAGTACCGCACGAAAGGTATTTGATTCAGGATTTTATTGGCCAACCATTTACAAAGACGCCCAAAGTCTTGTAAAAACATGTGATGCTTGTCAAAGAACAGGTAATATTTCTTCCAAAAACGAAATGCCACAAAATGGCATTCTTCTTTGTGAAATTTTTGATGTGTGGGGACTCGACTTTATGGGACCTTTCCCACCATCGAAAGGAAACAAATATATACTTGTGGCAGTAGATTACTTGTCTAAATGGGCCGAGGCCGAGGCACTTCCAACAAATGATGGAAGAGTCGTGGTAAAATTTCTGAAAAAATTATTCTCTCGTTTTGGCACCCTAAAGCTATAATAAGTGATAGAGGTACCCACTTTTGCAACCACCAACTTGAAATTTTTTTAACGAGATATGGGGTCTATCACCGGGTTTCAACAGCATATCATCCTCAAACAAACGGGCAAGCCGAAGTGACTAATAGAGGTTTAAAACGAATACTCGAAAAAACCGTAGGGTTAAATAAAAAGGAATGGGCAGATAAATTAGACGATGCTTTATGGGCTTTTCGAACTGCTTATAAAACAACAATAGGTACAACCCCATATAAGCTAGTCTATGGAAAAAGTTGTCATTTGCCAGTAGAAATTGCACACAAAGCCTATTGGGCAATAAAAAATGTAAACTTAGATTTAGAATTTGCTGGTAAAAATCGATTTTGTCAATTAAATGAATTAGACGAGCTTAGGAATTATGCATACTCAAACTCTGAAATTTATAAGGAAAGAATGAAAAATTTGCATGACAAACATATTAAACCTAATGAATTTCGGGTAGGAGATTTAGTTCTTTTGTTTAATTCACGACTTCGATTGTTTCCTGGTAAATTAAAGTGTAGGTGGTCAGGACCTTTTTCCATCACCCATATTTTTCCACACGGTGCAGTAGAAATTAAATCTCGAAATGGGCCACCATTTAAAGTCAATGGTCAACGGCTGAAACTCTATCAAGGATTCATTGAGGATGAGGAAGAAGAAATCTCGCTTCAAACGGTGGAAGAATAAAAACATCGTGCCTGGTAAGTTACGAACGATTGAGACGACAAAATAAAGCGGTAAGTTTTCTAACCATAGCTTATGGGAAAAATGGGCACTCACACGAGCACTTAAAAAAAAAAAAAAAAAACACGCTCGGCACGAGCCCGTGTTCGCGCTGCAGACGGGATAAAACCCCTTTTTTCAAAACAGTTTCTTCATTCCACACGCCCCGTTTCCCCGAAAAAGCTCTGGTTCCAGGCGATTTTTCACGAAATTTCGACGTCTCCTATCGGTCTAACAACGTCAAGGTATGATTCTATCACTCTTAGTGGTTAGAATAGTTACTTGCATGTAGTTAAAACACCACAAATTTGGGGAAAAATCTAGGGTTCTTGAAGTTCATCCGAATCGAACTTCAAATTTTTGCCTAAATCTGTTTGCATTTAGTTAGATTAGTGATGTAGTCTAGAAAATAGGATATGAAATTGGACCTGTTGAGTCACACAGAATACCAGGAACAATTCTTCCAAAATTCGTTGATTCTTGTGGAATACCGAAAATTGGGGGTTTCACACTCAAGACACTCACAAGTGAATTGGGAGAGAAAAATGACTTTTCATAAACTTCAAAACTGCTTATCTTCCTCCCATTACATCCATATAAATAACAACGTAAATTCAAAACGGGCCTCAAAACACACTTGGGCCAAAAGCTAGAACCAAATAAAAGTCCACGAAAAGCACTTAAAAACATAAAAATGTAAATAACTCATAGAAATAAGCGATTTTGGGCCTGGACGTTGACCCAAACCACCTACGGTCGTTTGTGGAAAGATGGGCTTCGTTCTCACGATCGTTTCGCCTGGTCGCACGCCCAAAACGGACACCTGTAGCCCAAGTTAGAGCCATTTTAGTGAAGCCCCTTTTGTCACGCGATCTTGGGCCTCTAAATACAAAATGGCCTGTTCCTCAACACTTGGGCCTGCATCATTCCCCCTTGGATAGACAAAATTCGCCCTCGAATTACCAACAGGTTCATCATCAGAAGAATCACCAAAATAAGGCACCAGATGTTTCACGTTAAACACATCAGAACAACGAATGTGACTCGGCAGCTTTAGACGATACGCATTCGGATTGATCTTCTCCACGATTTCAACTGGACCAATCTTCTTGGCTGACAACTTATTGTATTCCCCAACTGTAAAACGATCTTTAGTCAAAACAGCCCAAACAAAATCACCTTCCTCAAACTCAACATGCCTACGCTTCTGATCAGCAGCTTGCTTATACTTCAGATTAGCACGGGTCAAATGATCATACACAGCACTATGAACTTCATGTAAACCCTCTACAAAATCTTGAACTTTCTTTGGGACAGATCCAGAAACAGAAAGAGACATCAAATCAAGTGGTCCCCGAGGCTGAGATGAGTAAACTACCTGAAATGGGCTATACCCGGTGCTCCGATTAACAGCATGATTATGAGCAAACTCAGCTTGGCATAATTTTTGATCCCATGCCTTCACATGATCACCAACCAAACACCTCAGCAAATTCCCAAGTGACCGATTAACAACTTCAGTTTGGCCATCAGTTTGTGGGTGATAAGCACTACTGAAGTTGAGCTTAGTATTTACCATCTTCCACAAGCTACGCCAAAAATGACTCAGAAATCGGGTATCCCGATCAGACACAATAGAAGAAGGTAGCCCATGCAAACGGTACACGTCCCGAAAAAAGAGTTGGGCCACATTAACAGCATCAGTCGTCTTCTTGCAAGGAATAAAATGGACCATCTTAGAAAACCGATCCACCACAACAAAAATAGAATCGTTACCTCTCTGAGTACGAGGTAACCCCAACACGAAATCCATACTAATATCAACCCATGGTTGCGAGGGGACTGGCAAAGGCATATAGAGACCCGCATTGGTAGCCGTGCCCTTTGAAACTTGACAAATACGACACCTCTTCACATAACGATCCACCTCTTTCCTCATAGTAGGCCAATAATAAGAAGTTTGCACCAACTGTAGAGTGCGGTCACGACCAACATGCCCTTCACCATGTAACTCCTTAATAATCTGTAAACGAAGACTAGAATCAGGAATACATAGCTGATTCCCCTTGAACAAAAAGCCATCATGCAAAAGAAAGTCTGACTTCTTCCCAGTTTCCACATCCTGCAAAATAACTGAGAAATAAGGGTCAATGGCTAACTGCTCACGAATGACCTCCAGACCCGGCACATCAACCCTCATAGAAACAAGCAGATTACTCCTCCTGCTTAGGGCATCAGCAACCCTATTTGAAACACCATTCTTGTGCTTGACCACAAAAGTAAACTTCTCAAGAAAAGCCAACCATCGCCCATGCTTATGAGATACCTTGTCTTGAGTACGAATATGCCTTAAGGAATCATGATCCGTAAATAAAACAAACTCCTTTTGAAACAAGTAATGACGCCAATGCTTTACAGCTTGGACCACTGCATAAAACTCCAGATCATAAGTACTGTACCTCAACTTAGGCCCAGTTAACTTCTCACTGAAATAAGCAACAGGTCGACCACCCTGACTAAGAACCCCACCAATTCCAACCTTTGAGGCATCAGTATGAAGTTCAAAAACTTGAGAAAAATCAGGCAATACCAGAATTGGTGCTGTAGTGAGCTTCTCTTTCACAACTTGAAAAGCCAAATCTGCCTCAACTGTCCATACAAACGTCTTTCCCTTGATACAATCTGTCACTGGGGCCATAATAGAACTGAAGTGTGGAATAAACCGTCTATAAAAAGAAGCAAGCCCATGGAAACTACGAACTTCAGTAATGGTAGTAGGAGTTGGCCAATTTTGAACAGCCGCCACTTTGGATTCATCAACCTGTATCCCATCACCAGAAACAACATACCCCAAGAACAACACCTTAGGGGTCATGAACACACACTTCTTGGTGGCTGCATAAAAACGGTCCCTGCGTAGTAAGGCCAAAACCTGCCTCACATGCACAACATGATCACTGAAGGAAGCACTATAAATAAGAATATCATCAAAATACATAACCACGAACTTCCCAATAAAAGGTCTAAGTAACTGATTCATCACACGCATAAAGGTACTAGGTGCGTTTGATAAACCAAATGGCATCACCAACCACTCATACAACCCTTCACGAGTCTTGAAGGCAGTTTTCCACTCGTCACCCGGTCTAAGACGAATCTGGTAATACCCGCTCTTCAAGTCTAACTTCGTAAAAATAGTAGCACCACTAATCTGATCAAGTAAATCATCAAGTCGAGGAATAGGAAATCTGTACCTCACAGTAATCTTGTTGATTGCCCGACTGTCAACACACATACGCCAAGTACCATCTTTCTTTGGAGTCAATAAAGCCGGAACAGCACAAGGGCTCATACTTTCACGAACGTGGCCCTTAGAAATCAATTCCTCAACCTGCCTTCGCAACTCTTCATGCTCACCAGGGCTCATCCTGTAATGTGGTCTATTGGGTAACTGTGACCCAGGCTCCAAATCAATATGATGTTGGATGTCACGCAAAGGTGGCAATCCATCAGGCAATTCATTAGGGAAAACATCAGAAAATTCTTCAAGCAAAGGAACCATAGCATCAGGAATGTTGACCCCATCAACCACCTCCTTACCAATCAACACAAAAACATCATCTCCCACCTCCAATTCATTCTCAAACTGAGAAAGAGTCAACAGGGTACCGGTGGGCTTGGCGGCTACTTCCTTAGGTTTATTAGGCAACAAAGTTATCTTCACATTATCAAACATGAAACTGTATGTATTAGAACGCCCGTTATGCTCTACGCATCGATCATATTCCCAAGGCCTCCCCAACAATAAATGACAAGCGTTCATAGGTACCACATCACACCACACATCATCCTTATGTGTTTTACCAACAGAAAAAGAAACAAGGGTACGCTTGCTGACTTGTACCTCGCCTCCCTTCTTGAGCCACTGGAGCTTATAAGGTTTACGGTGGTTCTCCGTCTTCAAACCTAGCTTTCTGACAGCCTCCTCAGAAACTAGATTGTCACAACTCCCCGAGTCAATAACAAAGGTACAAACCTTTCCCAACACAGTACAAGTCGAGTGGAAGATGTTATGCTTAAGCCAATCATCATCACTGGCCTTTGGTGTATAGCATGAGCGCCTAACCACCAGACTCAACCCCACATCTCCAGCCACCTCCTCTTCCTCATACTCAGGCTCGTCATCATAAACCGGGCCGTCTTCATAAGTCTCACCAACCTCATCATCATCTTCCCATCCATCAGGCTCGTTAAACAAGTGTCTCTTCCCAGCCTTCTTGCACTCTGCCTGGCGATGACCCGTCTCTCCACAATTAAAACATTTCTTGTTACTAGTACCGGCCCCTTTAGAACTAGGCCCAGCAGCGCCACCACCCGGTTTTGCTTGGTTGGGCACAAAACGAGATGCCACATTTCCCGAACCCGAACTACCTCCTGTCAAGGCAGATGAGGCTGAACCACCACTACGTCGGTTTTGCTTTTCGAAAACCAGGGCACGCTGATGTGCATCAGAAATAGTCAACGGATCAAACAAATTCACAGACTCCATAATTGCAAGCCTTAGACCACCAGTGTAACGAGAGACAAGTTGATCTTCAGTCTCTTGAATATCATTTCGAGCCACCAACTGATAGAATTCCGTTGTGTAATCTTCAACCGTTTTGGATCCCTGCTTTAAATTCTGTAACCGCTGGTACATTAAACGCTGATAATTATGAGGAATAAAGTTGGCCCTCATGCACTTCTTCATCTTCCTCCAGGTTGTGACCTTTGACTTTCCCATCCTTTCACGAGACAGTTTCAGTTGCTTCCACCAAGCCGATGCCCTACCACGTAACCTGGTAGCAATCAAAGGAACCCTTTTGTCTTCGGGTACCTCTTTGAATTCGAACACCTCTTCAACCACAGCAAGCCAATCAATGAAATTTTCTGGATTCAAAGTGTCACCATTAAATTCTGGAATGCTAGTACGCATCCCCGTCTCCCAACGCCGATTACCATCTCCACGTTCACCCCTTGGTTGCCCCTCCTGTTCGTCTTCGGAAGTCGAATACACAATTAGTGTTAAGGAAAGTAAATACACATAAATTGTTGTTAAGGAAAGTAATTATGGAGTCTGTGATATTACACAACGGAAAATACACATAAATTGTTGTTAAGGAAAGTAATTATGGAGTCTGTAATCAACAGGTCCAATTTCATATCCTATTTTCTAGACTACATCAATTAGTGTTAAGGAAAGTAAATACACATAAATTGTTCATAGGGTTTCATTCGAACTTCAAATTCACCCGATTTCTTACAAAAAACCCCAAACCCTTGTTCTTGAACCGAAAAATATAAAATTGATAGGGTAAACGGGATATTTTGGGAAAACGGCACTTAGGGTTTCATTTTCAGGGGAAACCGCACCTATTGGACCAAAAAATTTCAAGTTTTCGAAACCGGGTCGAAAAATGAAGTTTTTGAGTAACAGACCTCTGGACACGGGGTCGTGTCCAGCCCGCTGTTTGCAGTTTCTTTAAAAATCTCATTGTTTCGTGAAATTTTTGGTGTATTCTTTCAGATGGCAAAGTTCACAAGGTTCAATGCAAGTGAGCTCGATGCAAGGGCAAGGTACGAGATACTTCAAACAAGACACGAGGAGTACCCCAGGAAAGCTTGCACGGACCTGTTAACCTTGGTAAACCAGCTGGACCGATTCAACAACATAGTTACGGGACCACTAGCTGTTGCATTAAACACTAGGCTTCGGTCGGTGCATCAATGCACCATGGAGTTCTACAGTACCTTCAACTTCACTTCAAGGTGTGACCCATTCGACAATGAAGGGGTTGTATTTCGGTGTGGAGGGACAATGTACTCGATCTCCATCGCACAGTTTGGAGCCATAATAGGGCTATACCAAGAAGAGGAATCGGGAAACGAAGAAAATACCGGGGGATTACGAGACTTGGATGAAAATGAAAGACAAGCCGCATGGGCTCAAATCGGTGAAGGAATCTACAACCCTAGTAGCACCAAGAGTACGAAGCTAAGGGATCCGCTCTATCGCTACATTCACAGGCTTCTCACCTACTTTCTAAACCAACGTCACGACAGTAGCGGCGTTGTAGGGTTGAAAGATTTGCTTGTACTTCACTGTATTCATAACCGGAAGCCTCTCGATGTTCCATATCTCCTGTTACGAAACATGCATCTCAACCGCCTTGCTCGCGCTCCAACGTCTATCTTCTTCGGAGGATGGGTGTACCGTCTTTTCAAGCATTACACGCGAATTCCAAGGGCCTTTGAAAGAAGCCCATGGTCGGGACGAGTTGACTACCACATTTGCCGCGCCATGAACTTACTTTATGAGGCGGAAGACGGAACAGTGAGTTTCCAAAGGACGCAAGGCTATGCATGGAACCCGCAGGAGGCCCTAGTTCTTCACGCACCACCTCCCCACTACCAGTATCAACCCCATGGTGATCCGGGTCAATCCTCCTCACAAGGAGGCGGTTTTTCCCAATTTTCAAAGCTTACATGATCTTATGCAGGAAAACCTCATGTGTACCAGGAACGCCTATAACCTCGCCAACAACACTTACCACCGGGTCGGAGCTATTGAACGCAACATCAACGATATACAAGATGATATCGGAAGCATCCGGGAGTATATGGCGGGGCATGGGGATGGAGGTGATGATAGCGATGGGGATATGGAGTAGGGGGTTTGGAGGAGCAGGACCGAGTTGATGACTCCACAGGTTTAAGTCCCTTTATCTATCGAATAATTGGTGGCCTGCGTGCCAAATGTTGAACAATTTACTTTCCTTGACTTCTTTTATTTTCCGTTTCTTTTTTCTTTTTCTACTTTATGCTTGGAACAATTAACGATGGTAATGTAGGATGTTTGTGTTATTTAGTGTGGTATTAAGTGATGAAACAGGTACAAACCGAGGCTTGGAATGCTAAGCCTCAGCACTTATAGGACCAGGATGGAAAAGACGGGGGAAGAAACCTGTTTTTCAGGCTTACAGACTGTCCACACGGGGACGTGTCCAGCCAACACGCCCCCGTGCTCACCTCCCAGACCTGCTGTTGGGTTACTGACCTACAGATTTTTGTCAGACACGGGGCCGTGTCCACCCAACACGCCCCCGTGTTCACCTTCTGTAAGTTCTCGTTACTGGCACCTAAACACGGGGTCGTGTCCACTCAACACGGGGTCGTGTCCAGACTGCTAGTAACGCAAATTTTTTGCTTTTTAACACTATTTTACACATCTAATCAACCTAAAAATTTATTTTTGGGACACATTGAGGACAATGTGTAATTTAAGTGTGGGGGGGATGCTAAAACCTTGAATTTTGCAAGTCCTAAATACAAGCCTTACACAAAACTCTATTGGAACCGCTAATCACCCCAAATTTTTTTCAAAAATTTCATTTTTCTTACTTGTCTAGGTTTAATTCGGGAAATTCAAGTTCTCCAAAAGGTTATATTTTTACAAATTTACAACCGATAGCGTAGTGATAAAAAGAACCAACATAAGAAAATTATGAAAAGGCATGGCAAACTTAGTTAAAATTTGATTATATATACTTGATCACATAAAAACCCATTCCCACAAAAGTGAGTTTTGAGCCTTTATTGAGCACAATTACATATCATTAAAACTAAATGCTCATTTTTCGTTTCTTGTGTGAATAGCCGCTTGGTTCTTACGACTCTAGAACTTGCCATGTCGATAGATTCCCGGTCCTTATCAACTTAAACCCGAGTAAGTAAATGATGGAGGCATTAGGACTAACCCTTTTTATTTCTACACCATTATTTTCTTTTTCTTTTACCACCTACCCAAAAATCCCCCTAGTTAGCCCCTTTGAGCCTAAACCTTTTCATTTCATCACCCAAACCAAAAAAACCCTTTTACCCACCAAAACCTTTTTCATTTTTAACCCTTTGTTTTAGTAACAAGTTCGGTTTTTCGTATGAAAAAAAAAAATTTGTGTTGATGATGAAGCAAAAAGAAAATAAACAAACAAGTTCATCAAAAATAACTTTGTTTGAATAATAGCTTCATCAAAATAAGAGTTACAAAAATAGAAAGTTCTACGAAAACCGACACTTGTTACGCTTTTCGCCCTTTTCTACTAACCACTAACCACTATCCCAACCACCTACCTTTAACCCAAACCTAACCCTTAACCTACAAAGTCCTCTTGATATCTACAAAGGTATAAAAGTTAAAAAGGAGGAGGATTGATTGCTTGGCAAGCCTATGGTAGGAATAAGTTCCATGCCGCTCTCGAGTGATTCACTAAAAATACACCTTCGGCAGAGTGTGAGTGATTTCTCCCGTGAGGTATGTGAACTTGTATATAAATGGAATTTAAAAAAAAAGGCATGTTATGACCAAATAAGTAATTTCTCCTATGAAATGTTCTAAATAAATCATTACGAATAGGATTGTAAATAGATAAAAATAAAACCCAAAAAGATATTGGATATCCCGACACTCTACGACAAGCCCAAAACCTTCTCTTCTACCTATTCCATTTGGGAGTGTAAGCCACATATTAAAGAGTTTTGCTTGAGGACAAGCAAAAGTTCAAGTGTGGGGGTATTTGATGTGTGTAAAATGCAACATATAAATTACATCAAATGAGGCATCAAACTAACCCTTTTTAAGTACTAATGTTGGAAAAAGAGTGTTTTTGTCTTCCTTTTGTATTTTCAGGATTAAATGAGCTCAAATTCACAAAAGAAGCAAAAAGACAGCTAAATCTAACATAAATACAAGGAAAGGAACATAAGTGGACTGCCCGACCCCTCAACGGCATCTTCCCAAGCAAAATAGAGAAGACAGGAGACTGAACACGCCCCGTGCTCAGCCAGCACAGGGCCGTGCCCAAGAAGTAGCAGAAAAGACAAACCTATAGAAGCTTCTATTGCCCACCACGGGGCCGTGTCCAGTGAGCACGGGGGCGTGGCGAAAGTACTGCAGGCGCATTAATTGTAATTGCGAATTACAATTAATGAAGAGAGAGAGTGTCAAACAGGCACGGGGCCGTGCCCAGCCTTCTGTTCAGCCTATAAATAGGAGTGCTTGGTTTCATTTCAACTCATCCCTTGGCACACCACCTCTCTCACACTTCACCCACCACCACCACCACCATAACACCATCATCCACCACCATCATCCATTGTCCATCGTAGAGTGTGTGAGTCGTCTCAGGATCCAAGAGTGATCGTAAGAGTTCTTGACAATCAAGGCCATGTTTGCCTAAGTCTCTTACATCACTTGGTGAAGACAAAGTGTCTAGTATAATACTTTTTATTTCTAATCTTTTGCACTTTTTATTTGGTTTTGGATTAATGACTTTAATAACTAGTTACTTATGTTGAAGGTGATCTTTCCTTATCGTTTGTCCGTGGTGTCTTGGCATTATTTTACTGTCTATATAAAATAAAAGATTTTCACCATTCATATCTCCACGGTCTATATGGAGGTATGTTGGCTACCTGGTCGGGGGTTAAGGGAACGGTTTGGTAAAGGTCTTGCCATTGTTCAGCGTTTAGAGGTCCTGCAATGGACCTGGGTCAAATTTAGTAGGACCTCCTTCAATACTTCACGGTATTGGATGGCGGGGGTCCAAACTCTTTGACCCCCTCATAAGTTAACTACTATTAAAACTATAACCCGGCTATTTAGGATTGTATCCCTGCTGACTTAGACTACTTAGCCGAGGGTAACATCACCGCCAAAAGCGGGGCCTACCACAATACTGTATTAATAACTTAATTCATTATCTTCCAATAATCCACCCTTTTAGGATTGTATCCTTGCTGACTCAAACTACTGGGGTGAGGGTAACGTCACCTTCAAAAGAGGGGCCTACTACAATAACTAAGATAATCTCTTAATTATGTGCAAAAGTGCGGAAATAATCAAAGGTTATACTAGATACGAGTCGGAACCAAGTGATTCATCTTGTCTATCTGTTTTTTCTTTTATTTTATTTTTCAGCATTTTAGTTAGTTTTTATTTTTCTTAGCTTAAAACATTTTTCTAAACTTTTTATTTTGGTTAGACGTTGAGGATAAACCGGTATTAAAAGCTCTTGTGTCCTTGGACGACCTCGGTATCTTACCAACGCTATACTACGCTCACGATGGGTGCACTTGCCCGTATGTGTGTTTAGTGTTAGTAAAATATCGTGTTTTATAAATTTAAAACTTGGCTAAAATAAGTGTTAAAGGGGCTTAAAATATACACCTAATATATATAACACTTCGCACGCATCAGTAACTACAAAAATGCTTTGGTTGACGATCAAGCTTGCTCGAGAACTGAACACACATTCAAATGAAGCTTCCGCACTATATTAGTTTTTTTGTTACTAAACACTGGTGTAAAACTTTTTTAAACGTATTTTGTAAGTTTTAAAAATTATGTAAACAGCGTTACACTGATGTTTTGTGAAAGGGCATGTTTGTATGTAAATGCGTACTTTATTACATGAATTAGAAAATATAATGGTAAAGATCTTACAAGTTGGTAATCAAAGCTTAAGGTTTAAGATGAATGTGTTCGGTTCAAGGCTTGATCAAGACATCCGGTAAGAACTAATTATAAATGAGTTTAGATTGAAAGATTTAAAAGAAGTAAAAGATATAATAGTGTATTGGAGTAGTGTATTAATACGCTCGAACCCGAGAAATACACTAAGTATAAAAGGTGAGGCAAGTTATATACTTGACTAAGCCGAAAAAGAATAACACATCACTTATGATTAAGTGTGTGGGGTATAAATTTCCATGCAACGAAATGGAAATGAATTGAATAAGTTATTAATCAAATATTATGGACATTTCAGTTAAAGAAATGTCGGGTGCAACCGGAGGTGATTTGGCATCTCACTTAACTGAAGAGATGCAAGATAAGATTTCTGAGGAGGTCGGAAAGGCCTTAGAAGCTAGTCTACCACAGTTCATCAATAGACTACAAACCACGATCTTATCAGTGGTGGATGATAAGATGAGTGAACTAAAAGAGAGTCTCACGCAAGAAAGAGACAAAGGTAAAACGAAAGCATATCCATATAACAAGTTTATGGCATGTAAACTGATGTGTGTAAAATGCAACATATAAATTACATCAAATGAGGCATAAAACTAACCCTTTTTTAGTACTAATATTGGAAAAAGAGTGTTTTTGTCTTCCTTTTGTATTTTCAGGATTAAATGAGCTCAAAAACGCAAAAGAAGCAAAAAGACAGCTAAATCCAACATAAATACAAGAAAAGGAACATTAGTGGAATGCCCGAACCCTCAACGGCACCTTCCAAAGCAAAATAGAGAAAACAGAAGGCTGAACACGCCCCGTGCTCAGCCAGCACGGGGCCGTGCCCAAGAAGCAGCAGAAAAGACAAATCTATAGAAGCTTCTATTGCCCACCACGGGCCGTGCTCAGCGGACACGGGGGCGTGCCGAAAGTACTGCAGGCGCATTAATTGTAATTGCGAATTACAATTAATGAAGAGAGAGAGTGTCAGACGGGCACGGGGCCGTGCCCAGGCTTCTATTCAGCCTATAAATAGGAGTGCTTGGTTTCATTGCAACTCATCCCTTGGCACACCACCTCTCTCACACTTCATCCACCACCCACCACCATCACAACACCATCATCCATTGTCCATCATAGAGTGTGTGAGTCGTCTCGGGATCCAAGATTGATCGTAAGAGTTCTTGACAATCAAGGCCATGTTTGCCTAAGTCTCTTACATCACTTGGTGAAGACAAAGTGTCTAGTATAATACTTTTTATTTCTAATCTTTTGCACTTTTTATTTGGTTTTGTATTAATGACTTTAATAACTAGTTACTTATGTTGAAGGTGATCTTTCCTTATCGTTTGTCCGTGGTGTCTTGGCATTATTTTACTGTCTATATAAAATAAAGGATTTTCACCATTCATATCTCCACGGTCTATATGGAGGTATGTTGGCTACCTGGTAGGGGGTTAAGGGAACGGTTTGGTAAAGGTCTTGCCATTGTTCAGCGTTTAGAGGTCCTGCAATGGACCTGGGTCAAATTTAGTAGGACCTCCTTCAATACTTCACGGTATTGGATGGCGGGGGTCCAAACTCTTTGATCCCCTCATAAGTTAACTACTATTAATACTATAACCCGGCTATTTAGGACTGTATCCCTGCTGACTCATACTACTTAGCCGAGGGTAACGTCACCGCCAAAAGCGGGGCCTACCACAATACTGCATTAATAACTTAATTCATTATCTTCCAATAATCCACCCCTTTAGGATTGTATCCCTGCTGACTCAAACTACTGGGGTGAGGGTAACGTCACCTTCAAAAGAGGGGCCTACTACAATAACTAAGATAATCTCTTAATTATGTGCAAAAGTGCGGAAATAATCAAAGGTTATACTAGATACGAGTCGGAACCAAGTGATTCATCTTGTCTATCTTTTTTATTTTTTATTTTTATTTTCAGCATTTTAGTTAGTTTTATTTTTCTTAGTTTAAAACATTTTTTTCTAAACTTTTGTTTTGGTTAGACGTTGAGGATAAACCGGTACTAAAAGCTCTTGTGTCCTTGGACGACCTCGGTATCTTACCAACGCTATACTACACTCAACGATGGGTGCACTTGCCCATATGTGTGTTTAGTGTTAGTGAAATATCGTGTTTTATAAATTTAAAACTTGGCTAAAATAAGTGTTAAAAAGGGCTTAAAATATACACCTAATATATACGACACTTACCGCACATCAAGTTTTTGGCGCCGTTGCCGGGGACACAAGGATTTTAAGAAAGCTTAAAATCGACGGCCTAATCAGTTTTTCAAAACCTTTTTAAAACGCGCGCACATTTTTCTGCATTTAGTTTAGTTTTGCATTTACAGTATCCTGTACACGGGGCCGTGTTCACTGAACACGGGGCCGTGCTGCAGATTTTTCATAAACGCCCAGTAACAGTAGCTTGAACACGGGCCGTGCTCACTGAACACTCCCCGTGCTCAACTAGATCAGTCGATTTAATTAAAACGCCCAGATACAGATTCTGAACACGGGGCCGTGTCCACTCAACACGGGGCCGTGTCCAGTCTCTGTTTCCGTTTTTATTTTTTGTTTTCTGATCCCGAGACTCAGTTGTGGTCTGCTGAGTGATTCTTATGGATCAATACTCAGGAGGTTACAACTACACCTATGATGAGGATGATTATAGGGGTAATTATTGCACTAATTGTCGTAATACACGTTCGATTCAAAATAATCACTCATATCAACCATCCAATTCATACACTTACTATGAGGAACCCAGGTACGAACCATCAACTTCATACGCATCCTATGAAGACCAAAGGTATGAACCTCCTCCCTCATACTCGTATTTTGATGAACCAAGGTATGAGCCTTCTTACTCATACTTTGAGGAACCGAGGTATGAGCCACCACCTTCATATGCTTATTATGAGGAACCTTGGCGTGAACAACCCACCTCATATGAGTATTATGAAGAACAAAATTACGAACCTTATCCATCATATGCTCACAATGAGGGACAATGGTGTGAACCATCAACTTCATATGGGTATTATGAGGAACAAAGGGTCGAACAACCGGATTCAAGCTTAGAAAATAATGATTCTTTTTCTATAACCGAAGTGACCGATAGGATATTAGAACACATTAGAGTTATCGATCGGTGTATAAAAGAAGCTCGCGCAAGGGAAGAGGAGTCTCGCGCAAGAGAAGAATTAAAAAAGGAAGAGATAACTGAAAGTGTCAAAATGGAAGAACAAATAAGTGAAAAACCGACACATGAGTTAAACAACGAAGTAGGTGAGTCCGACAACGTTAAAATTCAAGAAGAGTCTAATTTTGAAGAAATTAACCTCTTAACACCTTCTTTCGAAAATCATTGTTTAGTACCCACTCATGCTAAGTTTTTAAAAGAGTTAAACACTAACACTAAAATTGACGAAACAGTAAGCGTTAAGTTAACTAGTGATCAGACTTCGCTAATAAAAGAAGACCCGTTTGAAATTAACATCACACCGGTTCCATGTTTCTTTCAAAATTCGTTTATTAGTAATGTCTCAATCGATAAAGATCTTTGTGTTAACATAATGCCTAACTACATTTTCGAAAAATTAAGTATTAGTGATTTTTCTTCACTTCAAATACCCATTTTTCTATCCAATCGGAAAGTAATAAAATCAATCGGTATAGTTGAAGATGTCTTGGTTCAAACAAATCAAATGGTAATCCCGACCGACTTTGTCATCCTCGATGACGCTCCTCTTGTGCTGGGACGACCATTTGTAAAAACTTACGAAGCTTTGAAAAACCGGAAGTTCAATAATTTACCTCTTCAATTAGGGGCATTTAAAAGAAGTGTCGATCTCGAACGATCAATGAAATATCCATTCGGCAATAATGACCCCCTAATTGAAGATGAAGATGAACCACCCGATACAAGTGAAGAGATTGACCACTTTGTTGAAGAAGAGGTCGCCATAGAACAAACCTTTAAAGTTCTTGATCGAAACGAGCAACCAAATAAGGAGTCTCCTAAAGACCCACCACTTGAGCTCAAAGAACTTCCAAAAGGTTTGGAATACGCTTTTCTAGACAAAGATGGTAAATTACCTGTAATTATTTCGTCTAAATTAGATAACCTAGAAAAAGAAAAACTAATTAGTCTTTTGAAAAAACACAAAAATGCAATAGCTTGGAAACTTGTTGACATAAAAGGAATTAGTCCTTCTATGTGCACACACAAGATTTTGATGAATGACGACTACAAATCGGTCATACAACCACAACGTCGCGTAAATCCAAATGTTCAAGAGGTGGTTAAAAACGAAGTCATCAAATTACTTGACGCCGGACTTATCTATCCTATTTCCGATAGTCCTTGGGTAAGTCCCGTCCAAGTAGTTCCAAAGAAAGGAGGTATGACGGTAATTACTAACGAAAAGAATGAATTAATACCAACAAGAACCGTCACAGGATGGAGAGTATGTATAGATTATAGACGATTAAATGAAGCAACAAGAAAGGATCATTTTCCTTTACCCTTCATTGATCAAATGTTGGAAAGATTATCCGGTCATAAATTTTACTGTTTCTTGGATGGTTTTTCAGGTTACTTTCAAATCCCGATAGCACCCGAAGACCAAGAAAAGACAACTTTCACATGTCCCTATGGAACTTTTGCTTATCGACGCATGCCGTTCGGTCTATGTAATGCCCCCGCAACTTTCCAACGTTGCATGGTAGCCATTTTCCATGACATGTTAGAAAAGACAATGGAAGTCTTCATGGACGACTTTTCTATCTTTGGGGATTCATACGACCAATGCCTCGATAACCTTGAACGAATGCTATCCCGATGTGAGGAAACTAACCTCGCCCTTAATTGGGAAAAATGCCATTTCATGGTAACGGAGGGAATAGTACTCGGTCACAAAATCTCAAGCGAAGGAATGGAGGTGGATCGAGCCAAAATAGATACCATTTCTAGATTACCTCCTCCATCCTCCGTAAGAGCTATTAGAAGTTTCCTAGGGCATGCCGGATTCTATAGGCGGTTTATCAAAGACTTTTCAAAAATCTCAAGGCCTCTAACAAAATTACTTGAAAAAGATGCTCCTTTCATCTTTGACAAGGATTGCAATCAAGCATTTCTAACCCTAAAGGAAATGCTAGTTAATGCACCTATCATGATAGCACCTGATTGGAAGTTTCCTTTCGAAATCATGTGCGATGCTAGTGACTTTGCAGTTGGAGCTGTCTTGGGACAGAGAAAAGAAAAGCATTTCCACCCAATATATTATGCTAGTAAAACACTTAACGATGCACAAGAAAATTACACAACAACTGAAAAAGAATTACTAGCTGTGGTATTTGCTTTTGATAAATTTCGTTCTTATCTTGTTCTTTCTAAAACTATAGTCTATACAGACCATGCAGCCATTCGATATCTCTTTAAGAAGCAAGACGCAAAACCACGTTTGATTAGGTGGATTCTACTCCTACAAGAATTCGACATTGAAATCAAAGACAAAAGAGGAGCAAAAAATACCGCAGCAGATCATCTGTCGCGCCTAGAAGACCCAGCTTTGGTGGCAACCAGGGACGAGCAAATCAACGAAAAATTTCCAACTGAATCCCTGGAAATGGTGGAATTTAAGGAAGAACCATGGTACGCCGAGTTTGCCAACTACTTAGCTAGTGGAATAGTCGCAAAAGGATGGCCACATCATCAAAGAAAAAAATTCTTTGCCAATGTGAAACACTATTTTTGGGAAGATCCATATCTTTTCAAAATGTGTGCCGACCAACTCGTCAGACGATGCGTACATGGTAGTGAAGCACGAAGAATTCTCCGCCATTGTCATGAAGGTCCATACGGAGGACATCATGGTGCTGCCAGTACCGCACGAAAGGTATTTGATTCAAGATTTTATTGGCCAACCATTTACAAAGATGCCCAAAATCTTGTAAAGACATGTGATGCTTGCCAAAGAACAGGTAATATTTCTTCCAAAAACGAAATGCCACAAAATGGCATTCTTGTTTGTGAAATTTTTGATGTGTGGGGACTCGACTTTATGGGACCTTTCCCACCATCGAAAGGAAACAAATACATACTTGTGGCAGTAGATTACCTGTCTAAATGGGCCGAGGCCGAAGCACTTCCAACAAATGATGGAAGAGTAGTGGTAAGATTTCTGAAAAAATTATTCTCTCGTTTTGGCACACCTAAAGCTTTAATAAGTGATAGAGGTACCCATTTTTGTAATCATCAACTTGAAATTTTTTTAACGAGATATGGGGTCTATCACCGGGTTTCGACAGCTTATCACCCTCAAACAAACGGACAAGCCGAAGTGACCAATAGAGGGTTAAAACGAATACTCGAAAAAACCGTAGGGTTAAATAGAAAGGAATGGGCTGATAAATTAGATGATGCTTTATGGGCTTTTCGAACTGCTTATAAAACAACGATAGGTACAACCCCATATAAGCTAGTCTATGGAAAAAGTTGCCACTTGCCAGTAGAAATTGCACACAAAGCCTACTGGGCAATCAAAAATGTAAACTTAGATCTAGAATTTGCTGGTAAAAATCGATTTTGTCAAATAAATGAATTAGACGAACTTAGGAATTATGCATACTCAAACTCTGAGATTTATAAGGAAAGAATTAAAAATTGGCATGACAAACATATTAAACCTAATGAATTTCGGGTAGGAGATTTAGTTCTTTTGTTTAATTCACGACTTCGATTGTTTCCTGGTAAATTAAAGTCTAGGTGGTCAGGACCTTTTTCCGTCACCCATATTTTTCCACACGGTGCAGTAGAAATTAAACCTCGAAGTGGACCACCATTTAAAGTCAATGGCCAACGGCTGAAACTCTATCAAGGATTTATTGAGGATGAGGAAGAAGAGATCTCGCTTCAAACCGTGAAAGAATAAAAACATCATGCCTGGTAAGTTACGAACGATTGAGGCGGCAAAATAAAGCGGTAAGTTTTCTAAACCATAGCTTATGGAAAATGGGGCACTCACACGCGCACGAAAAAAAAAAAAGAGAGCTCGGCACGAGGCCATGTCCGCTGGACACGGGGCCGTGTTCGCGCTGCAGACGGGATTAAACCCCTTTTTCAAAACAGTTTCTTCATTCCACACGCCCCGTTTCCCCACAAAAGCTCTGGTTCCAGGCGATTTTTCGCGAAATTCCAA
Organism: Helianthus tuberosus; assembly: GCA_030545235.1. Classification (NCBI taxonomy): domain Eukaryota; kingdom Viridiplantae; phylum Streptophyta; class Magnoliopsida; order Asterales; family Asteraceae; genus Helianthus; species Helianthus tuberosus. The sequence continues at coordinate 38,518,478 of CM060371.1, read as the reverse complement.
CGTCTCTTACCGATCTAACAACATCAAGGTATGATTCTATCACTCGTATTAGTTAGATTAGTTACTTGCATGTAGTTAATACACCTCAAATTTGGGGAAAATCTAGGGTTCTTGATGAACATTCGGATCGAACCTAAAATTTTTGCCTAAATCTGTTTGCATTTAGTTAGATTAGTGTTAAGGGAAGTAAATACACTTGTATTGTTCATAGATTCACCCGATTTCTTACAAAAACCCCAAACCCTTGTTCTTGAACCGAAATAGATGAAATTGATAGGGTAAACGGTTTATTTTGGGAAAAACGGCACTTAGGGTTTCATTTTCGGGGGAAACCGCACCTATTGGTTCAAAAATTTTCAAGTTTTCGAAACCGGGTCGAAAAATGGGATTTTTGAGTAACAGACCCCTGGACACGGGGCCGTGTCCACTGGGCACGGGGTCGTGTCCAGCCCGCTGTTTGCAGTTTTGTCCGAAAATATCTCTGTTTCATGCTAACTTTTGGTGTATTCTTGCAGATGGCCAGGAAGTTTACTAGATTCAACACCAATGAGCTAGATGCAAGAGCTCGATACGAGCTTCTTCAAACAAGGCCGGAGGAATACCCGAGGCAGGCATGCACATAACTACTAACCATGGTGAATCAAATTGACCGTTTCAACAACATTGTCACGGGACCACTCAGAGTCGCGCTAACAACCCGACTCCATTCCGTCCATGAATGCACCTTGGAATTCTACAGCACCTTTGCATTCACTTCAAGGTGCGACCCGTTCGATGATGACGGGGTGTCATTCAGGTGTGGCGGAACGAGGTATTCGATCTCCATGGCACAATTCGGATCGATTATCGGGTTGTATGCGGAGGAGGATGCGGGAAACGAAGAAAATACAGGGGGGTTGAGAGAGATCGAAGACAACGAGCGCCAAGCCATGTGGGCTCAGATTGGGGAAGGGTTCTACAATCCGAGCAGCACTAAGAGTACCAAGCTGAGGGATCCGCTTTACAGATACATTCATAGGCTCCTCGGCTACTCTCTTAGCCAAAGGCATGGCAGCGGTGGCGTCGTTGGGTTAAGAGATTTGCTTGTCCTCCATTGCATTCACAACCGCAGGCCGCTCGATGTTCCGTTCCTCATGCTCCGAAACATGCATCACAACCGCCTTGCTAGTGCACCAACTCCTATTTTCTTCGGGGGGGTGGGTGTACCGTCTCTTCAAGCACTTCACCCACATTCCGAGGTCATTCGAGAGGAGCCCATGGTCGGGTACGGTGGATATTCACATATGCCGCTCAATGAACCTGGTTTATGAGGCAGAAGACGGGACGGTAACCTTTCAAAGGATGCAAGGTCATGCATGGAACCCGCAAGAAGCACTTGTCCTCCCAGCTCCGCAACATCATCAGTACCAATACCCACCCCACGGTGATCCGGGCCAATCATCCTCCTCGGGAGGCAGTTTTCCTAATTTTCAAAGTTTGCATGATTTGTTGCAGGAAAACCTAATGTGTACTCGGAACACCTATAACATGGCGAGCAACACCTACCACCAGGTCGGAGCTATCGAGAGAAACCTATCCGAGATACAAGACGATGTCGGATACATACGAGACCACATTGAACGCCGTGGAGGGGATGACGACGATGATGATGATGATGATGATGATGATGATGATGATGATGATGATGATGCCATGGAGTAGGCGGGAGGAGCATAGGAGGAAGCGGTTGATTGATGAATCCCCAGGTTAACCTTTTGCAATCTTGAACAATTGATGGCCTGCGTGCCAAGTGTTAGACAATTTACTTTTCCTAACTATTTTCTGCATTTTATTTTTCTTTTACTTTATGCTTGGAACAATTGACTTTGGTAATGTAGGATGTTTGTGTTGCTTGGTGTGGTGTTAAGTGATGAAACAGGTACAAACCAAGGCTTAGGGTGTTAAGCCTCATCACTTATAGGGCTAGAATGGAAAAACCGGAGGAAGAAACCTGTTTTTCAGGCTTTCAGACTGTCCACACGGGGACGTGTCCAGCCAACACGCCCCCGTGCTCACCTCCCTGACCTGCTGTTTGGCTTCTGTTCGGCAGAATTTTGTCAGACACGTGGCCGTGTTCAGTGGACACGGGGCCGTGTCCACCTTCTGTAAGTTCTTGTTACTGGCACCTGAACACGGGGTCGTGCCCACTCAACACGGGGCCGTGTTCAGTGCCCAGTAACACAAATTTTTGCTTTTTAAACACTATTTTAAACATCTAATCAACCTAAAAATTTATTTTTGGGACACATTGAGGACAATGTGTAATTTAAGTGTGGGGGGGATGCTAAAACCTTGAATTTTGCAAGTCCTAAATACAAGCCTTACACAAAACTCTATTGGAACCGCTAATCACCCCAAATTTTTTCAAAAATTTCATTTTTTTTACTTGTCTAGGTTTAACTCGGGAAATTCAAGTTCTCAAAAAGGTTATATTTTTACAAATTTACAACCGATAGCGTAGTGATAAAAAGAACCAACATAAGAAAATTATGAAAAGGCATGACAAACTTATTTAAAATTTGATTATATATACTTGATCACATAAAAACCCATTCCCACAAAAGTGAGTTTTGAGCCTTTATTGAGCACACAATTTCATATCATTTGACTAAATGCTCATTTTTCGTTTCTTGTGTGAATAGCCGCTTGGTTCTTACAACTCTAGAACTTGCCATGACAATACATTCCCGGTCCTTATCAACTTAAACCCGAGTAAGTAAATGATGGAGGCATTAGGACTAACCCTTTTTCATTTCTACACCATTATTTTTCTTTTTCTTTTACCACCTACCCAAAAATCCCCCTAGTTAGCCCCTTTGAGCCTAAACCTTTTTCGTTTCATCACCCAAACAAAAACCCTTTCACCCACCAAAACCTTTTTCATTTTTTACCCTTCATTTTAGTAACAAGTTCGGTTCTTCGTGAAAAAAAAATATATATATATATTTATAATGAAGCAAAAAGAAAATAAACAAACAAAGTAATCAAAAATAACTTTGTTTGAATAAAAGCTTCATTAAAAATAAAAAGTTGCAAAAATACGAAAACCGACACTTGTTACGCTTTTAGCCCTTTTTCTACTAACCACTAACCCAACCACCTACCTTTAACCCTAGCCAACCCTTAACCCACAAAGTCCTCTTGATATCTACAAAGGTATAAAAGTTAAAAAGGAGGAGGATTGATTTCTTGGCAAGCCTATGGTAGGAATAAGTTCCATGCCGCTCTTGAGTGATTCACTAAAAATACACTTTCGGCCGAGTGTGAGTGATTTCCCCGCGAGGTATGTGAACTTGTATATAAATAGAATTTTAAAAAGGCATGTTATGCCCAAATAAGTAATTTCTTTTATGAACAGTTCTAAATAAATCATTACGAATAGGAGTGTAAATAAATAAAAATAAAACCCAAAAAGATCTTGGAAATCCCGACACTCTATGACAAGCCCAAAACCTTCTCTTCTACCTATTCCATTTGGGAGTGTAAGCCACATATTAAAGAGTTTTGCTTGAGGACAAGCAAAAGTTCAAGTGTGGGGGTATTTGATGTGTGTAAAATGCAACATATAAATTACATCAAATGAGGCATAAAACTAACCCTTTTTTAGTACTAATATTGGAAAAAGAGTGTTTTTGTCTTCCTTTTGTATTTTCAGGATTAAATGAGCTCAAAAACGCAAAAGAAGCAAAAAGACAGCTAAATCCAACATAAATACAAGAAAAGGAACATTAGTGGAATGCCCGAACCCTCAACGGCACCTTCCAAAGCAAAATAGAGAAAACAGAAGGCTGAACACGCCCCGTGCTCAGCGAGCACGGGGCCGTGCCCAAGAAGCAGCAGAAAAGACAAATCTATAGAAGCTTCTATTGCCCACCACGGGCCGTGCTCAGCGGACACGGGGGCGTGCCGAAAGTACTGCAGGCGCATTAATTGTAATTGCGAATTACAATTAATGAAGAGAGAGAGTGTCAGACGGGCACGGGGCCGTGCCCAGCGAACACGGGGCCGTGCCCAGGCTTCTGTTCAGCCTATAAATAGGAGTGCTTGGTTTCATTGCAACTCATCCCTTGGCACACCACCTCTCTCACACTTCATCCACCACCCACCACCATCACAACACCATCATCCACCACCATCATCCATTGTCCATCATAGAGTGTGTGAGTCGTCTCGGGATCCAAGATTGATCGTAAGAGTTCTTGACAATCAAGGCCATGTTTGCCTAAGTCTCTTACATCACTTGGTGAAGACAAAGTGTCTAGTATAATACTTTTTATTTCTAATCTTTTGCACTTTTTATTTGGTTTTGTATTAATGACTTTAATAACTAGTTACTTATGTTGAAGGTGATCTTTCCTTATCGTTTGTCCGTGGTGTCTTGGCATTATTTTACTGTCTATATAAAATAAAGGATTTTCACCATTCATATCTCCACGGTCTATATGGAGGTATGTTGGCTACCTGGTAGGGGGTTAAGGGAACGGTTTGGTAAAGGTCTTGCCATTGTTCAGCGTTTAGAGGTCCTGCAATGGACCTGGGTCAAATTTAGTAGGACCTCCTTCAATACTTCACGGTATTGGATGGCGGGGGTCCAAACTCTTTGATCCCCTCATAAGTTAACTACTATTAATACTATAACCCGGCTATTTAGGACTGTATCCCTGCTGACTCAGACTACTTAGCCGAGGGTAACGTCACCGCCAAAAGCGGGGCCTACCACAATACTGCATTAATAACTTAATTCATTATCTTCCAATAATCCACCCATTTTAGGATTGTATCCCTGCTGACTCAAACTACTGGGGTGAGGGTAACGTCACCTTCAAAAGAGGGGCCTACTACAATAACTAAGATAATCTCTTAATTATGTGCAAAAGTGCGGAAATAATCAAAGGTTATACTAGATACGAGTCGGAACCAAGTGATTCATCTTGTCTATCTGTTTTTATTTTTTATTTTTATTTTCAGCATTTAATTAGTTTTATTTTTCTTAGTTTAAAACATTTTTTTCTAAACTTTTGTTTTGGTTAGACGTTGAGGATAAACCGGTACTAAAAGCTCTTGTGTCCTTGGACGACCTCGGTATCTTACCAACGCTATACTACACTCAACGATGGGTGCATTTGCCCATATGTGTGTTTAGTGTTAGTGAAATATCGTGTTTTATAAATTTAAAACTTGGCTAAAATAAGTGTTAAAAAGGGCTTAAAATATACACCTAATATATACGACACTTACCGCACATCATAAACCCCCAATCTATAATGGCATAGTTGATTCGATCGTTTGTCAACGATGGATTAGCGACATGGAAGGGGTTTTCCAGAGAACCCATTGTGATGAGACCGACTTCGTGGCGTATGGGACCAGTCAATTAAGAAGTCAAGCAAAAGATTGGTGGGATAATCTTAAAAAAGGAACAAGGAATTGATGCCACGAGAACTATGACGTGGGAGGAATTCAAAGCACTGTTCCTTAGACACCATAGCCCAAAATCCGTGATCAACAAGATCAAAGAAGAATTTATTCAATTAAGGCAGAGGGGTGAGTCGATAGACAAGATTACTAGAGTGTTCCTAGACAAGCCCAGATTTTGTGAAGAGCTAGTTCAAAGAGAAGAACAGAAGATCTACTATTATTACAACATGTTAAGTGCGGAGTATCAGGAGTTTATGGCTCCCTTGAAATACGGACATCTTACATAAATTGTAAATGCCGCACAGGAAAGAGAGATCGAACTGAAGAAACAAATTGAAAGAGGCGAAAGGAGGGTGTTGGATGTGAATCTAAGCCCCACGAAGAAGCAAAAGCCTAACGAAATTATGAAGAAAGGAATCACAAAAGTGGGGTCACCTCAATGCAATATATGTGGGAAAGCACATCGGGGCGAATGCTATTTCAAGAATAAACCATGTCCTACTTGTGCGAAAGTGGGACACGTGGTTTCAAATTGCCTAGGAAAAGTGTTGGTGTGCTATAAATGCTACAAGCCGGGACATAAGAAGTCCGAGTGCCCAGAATTGGTAGGAAGCAAAGAAACAACCGACACGAAGTCCGAAACTCCAAAGTCAAGGGCAAGGTCTTTCCACATAACAGCCGCATAGGCCAAAGTTGAACCTGATGTGGTTTCAGGTACATTTCTTGTAAATTCAATTCCAACATGAATTTTATTTGATACGGGTGCGAATAGATCATTTGTTTCACATCGATTTATTTAACACCCTACATTTACGTTAACAAAATTACGTGTGCCTCTAGAAGTAGAAATAGGTAATAATAAAAGTTTTATTTTTTTGTGATATGTGTCGGGATTGCAAATTGAGCATTGACGATAAAGAATACTTCGTCGATTTGATTCCCATGTCGATGGGAGAATTCCAAGTGGTAATCGAGATGGATTGGTTATCTTGACATCACGCAAAAGTAATATGCTACCGTAAGGAGATACAACTAACATCTCCGAGTGGGAAACATGTTACTATCTATGGGGAGAAGAGTTGTAATCCCATAGTATGCTCGTTAATGGAAGCTCATAAGCTTGTCCAACATGGATGTAAGGCGTATTTGACTTACATACATCATTCGACTAAAGAGTTACCAGAGATTAAAGACGTACCGGTCGTACGGGAGTTTGAATATGTTTTTCCCGAAGATCTACCGGGGATACCACTTGAGCGTGAGATGGAGTTTGGAATCGAGTTAGTTTTGGGCGCAAAACCGGTAGCTAAGGAACCGTATAGATTAGCGTCATCGGAGCTACAAGAATTATTGTCGCGGTTGCAAGATCTACTCGACAAAGGATTTATTCGGCCCAATGTTTCTCCGTGGGGAGCGCCGGTATTATTCGTAAAGAAGAAAGACGGAAGCATGTGGATATGTATTGATTACCTGGAGTTAAATGAACTCACGGTAAAGAATCGATACCCGCTTCAGAGGATCGACGGTTTGTTCGATCAGTTGCCAGGCGCAAGTTGGTTTTCAAAGATCGACTTAAGGTTAGGCTATCACCAGTTGAAGGTGAAAGAAGAAGACATACCGAAAATGGCATTCCAAACGCGTTATTGATATTACGAATTCTTAGTAATGTCTTTCGGATTGACGAACGCACCCGCGACTTTCATGGACCTCATGAACTGTGTTTACAAACCTATGCTAGACAAGTCGGTATTGTATTCATCGACGACATTCTAGTGCATTCAAAGAGCAAAGCAGATCACGTGCGCCATTTGCATGAAGTACTAGAAACGCTTAGGCGGGAAAGACTTTACGCGAAGTTTTCAAAATGTGCCTTTTGTCTACGCAAGGTGCAGTTTCTAGGGTATGATATAAGTGTCGATGGGGTGTTGGTGGACCCGTCCAAGATAGAATCAGTGTTAAAATGGAAGCCTCCAAAGAATCCATCAGAGATTAGGAGTTTCCTAGGACTTGCGGGTTACTACCAGAGATTTATACAAGATTTCTCCAAAATCATGACGCCATTAACTAAGTTGACCCGCAAAGATGAGAAATTCGTATGGGAAAGCGCACAAGAGGATGCCTTTCAAGTACTCAAAGAAACGTCAACTAGTGCACCTGTATTAACTTTACCTGATGGAACTGACGACATGGTCATATATTCTGACGCATCCCAGCTTGGTCTCGGGTGTGTACTCATGCAAAGGGGAAAGGTGATTACATATGCTTCCAGGCAATTGAAAGTTCATGAACAGAAGTATCCAACTCATGACCTTGAGTTGGCAGCGGTGGTTTTTGCCTTAAAAATTTGGAGGCATTACCTGTATGGTGTGAAATGTACTATTTTTACCGACCACAAAAGCCTTAAATACTTCTTTGATCAAAATGAGTTGAATATGAGACAAAGACGTTGGCTAGAGATGGTGAAGGATCACGACTATTAAATTCACTATAATCCGGGAAAAGCCAACGTAGTGGCAGACGCGTTAAGTCGAAAAGAAGAATTCTCACCCATTCGGGTGCGGTCAATGCAACTAATAGTGACCTGGGGTTTACTTGAACGAATCCGAGAAGCACAAATTGAAGCAGTAAAAGAAGAGAACTAGAAAAGGGAATGAATAGTGGGCCAGTTAAAGGACTTGATAGATGGTAATAATGGATTAAAAACCTGTTTTGGCAGAACATGGGTTCCAAACACATGTGGTGTTAAAAAGCATCTTCTTGATGAAGCACACAAGTCATGTTATTCCATTCATCCCGGCTGCTACCAAAATGTACCGAGATTTGAAACAAAACTATTGGTGGCCCGGAATGAAAAGAGACAAAACTAAGTATGTCGAAAAATGCTTAACTTGTTTACAAGTAAAAGCGGAACACCAGAATCCTTACGGTAAACTTCAACCGTTAGACATTCCAGTGTGGAAATGGAAACACATCACTATGGATATATTAACCAAACTACCGAGAACAACTCATGAATTCGACACCATTTAGGTAGTCATAGATAGATTGACGAAGAGTGCTCACTTTGTTCCGATTCGTGAGACATACACATCTGAGAAGATGTCAGAAGTTTATACGAATGAAATAGTAGCCCGCCATGGAGTGTCGATGTCCATCGTGTCTGTTAGAGATACTCGGTTTAGTTGAAACTTTTGGCGTGATTTTCAAGAACAAATGGGTACTAAGTTGTTTATTAGTACCGCATGTCATCCTCAAATAGACGGGCAAATCGAAAGAACAATTCAAACGTTAGAGGATATACTACGGGCATGTATCATTGATTTTGGTGGTAGCTGGGATGTCTATCTACCACTACTTGAATTTTCATATAACAACAATTACCATTCAAGCATTGGAATGGCTCCGTACGAAATGATTTATGGTAGGAAATGTCGGACTCTAGTATGTTGGGGTGAAGTGGGTCCTAGTGAACTTGCCCACAAAGAGATAGTCAGGACCACTAATGAGAAAATTGAAGTGGTCCGGACTCATTTAAAAGCTGCCCATGACTGACAAAAGTCTTATGCTGGTAAAAGACAAAGACCAATCGAGTTTCCGGTTGGTGATAGGGTCATGCTCAAAGTAACTCGGTGGAATGGGGGTCATTCGATTCAGAAAAAGAGGGAAGTTGATCCCAAGGTTTATTGGACCATTTAAAATCATTGAACGTGTGGGTAAAGTATCCTACAGGCTCGAACTACCGGAGGAGTTGAGTGGTATACATAGCACTTTTCACGTTTCGCATCTTTGGAAGTGCCTAGCTGATGAAACGGCTTAAATAAGCTACAACGACATTGAAGTAGATGATAAAATGAACTATGTCGTAAAGCCTATTGCAATTCTTGATCGAAAAGTCAAAGGCTTAAGAAATAAAGAAATTGACCTAGTGAAAGTCAAATGGGAACATCGGAAGAGGCCGGACACCACTTGGGAGTCCGAAGAAGAAATGAGACGCTTATACCTTTCTCTGTTTGTTATGTATTACGATTTCGAGGACGAAATCCTCTTTAAAGGGGTAGGCTTGTAACACCCCAAAAATATTAAATTATATATATTTGTATATATGTATAATTAATAGAGTTGCTAATAACCTTGCAAAAATAAAACTAGGAATATTTAACCTAGTTAATTAGATGTTATAGATTGATAAAGAATCAAGGGATTCTAACCCATTTTATAAATCTTAAAAGTAGAGGGACTAAAAAGGGGCAAACTTGAAATAGATTTGATAAATAGAAATTTAAACATAAAAACACACACTTGTGCGTGTGCTTCTGTTCGACCAAAACACAGAGCCAAGAGAGTTCTTCTCTTAAAACCCTAAATTCACCAAAACCTCTCAAAATCAAAGAAAGAATCAGATTTGAAATCAATTCCAAGCTAAATTCGTGATCACTCTAGTTAGGAGATCATAAGGTATATCCAATTTTGATATTTGGTGATGTTATGAATTTTCATGAACTCTCATAGATGAAATTCTTGAATGGATGTTTGATGTTCTGGCAAAATTGAGATGATTATAAGTCTAGGAACAAACCCTAGATAAGAATTTAGTGATTTTGTATCATAATCTAGTGGTTGAATGATTAATCATATATGTGCTATATGGGTTTTATGAATAAAAGGATGAACACTTGAATTATAATAATAAATTGGTGTTACTTGATTGTTATGATGCAAGTTTAAGTGTCGTTTATGCATACTAGACATATGAATATGAAAATGATTATTTAGCATGGTTAAAAGATACTGATGTAATGATACTTTGGTTATTTAAAAGCGATGGATGTCGCTAAGACGATCGAATGGGTCAAATGTGAGTCATGATGCAAACCTGGAAGGTTTCATAGTTAATGACTCTGATATAATTCCTGGTTATGGGTAGAAAGTTATTATGCGCGTTATCCGAGAATCGGGAATGCGGATTAAACGTCAAAACTCAGGTGTTGAGTATGACTAAATATGCACAATTTCGTATATGGGAATTGTGTTAAGTAGGTTCAACTAGTTGTAGTTGAATTGGTCAAATAAACATAACACATGATTAATAATTGGCGCATAAATCTCATGATTTAAGCCCCAAGCACTACTAAACATTCATGGTTAGGATGTTAGTATGAAATTGTAAGTAATTAGACAAGTTGTTGTTTAAAAACATGAACGGGTCAAACAAGTTAGTATAAAGCCAAAAGCTAAAAATCAAGAATTTTGTTATTTCGGATGTAGGATTTTAACTCCATATGATGGGGGAGTGAATTACGATCATGTAGGAATAAATGGGATATAAATCGGATAAAATTTGAGAGAGTTATGTCCGTTTAGGCAAAAAATGAATTTGTTGAAAATATGCAGCTGCATTACGAAACTTTCTGGGAAATATAGGGTGTCGCGCCCCGTGACGGGGAAGACCATTTATGGTCATGGCCCGCCGCGGCCTTTGCGTCATGCGAGGGGTAATTCAAATCCCGTCGTGGCACGCGACGGGTCTCAAAACTGGCAAAAGTTGTTTTGATGTTTATTTTGCTTTGCAGACTCGTTTAAATATATTATAAACTTTCATATTTGACGTTGATTACCGTTATGATTATAAGTAACTACAAAAATATTTTGGATGACGATCAAGCTTGCTCGAGAACCGAACACACATTCAAATGAATTTTATTAGTTTCTTTTGTTACTAAACACTGGCGTAAAACTTTTATAAACGTATTTTGTATGTTTTAAAAATTATGTGAACAACGTTACACCGATGTTTTGTGAAAGGACATGTTTGTATGTAAATGCGTACTTTATTATGAATTATAAAATATAATGGTAGGGATCTTACATACTGAGTTTCAAAACAAATTAATTCTATATCGAAACTGGTAGGAAGTTTCTTGGTTTAGATGGAAAGGGTAAATTTAAGAAGGATAAATCTAGGGTTGAGTGTTACAAGTGTCATAGATTAGGACATTTTGCCAGGGAATGTGAAAATTTCACTCAGAACTCCTCTCCCTTTTTCATATATTCTAGTTCACCAATTCAATTCAATTCACAAAACTCACATCAAAAGTTTTCCCAAAATACCCCTTATCCAAACACACTGGCTACAACTCATTTTTCTCACACACCCATTCCAACATCTGTTCAGTATGCTTATTCACCTGGTCAAAATCAGTATTTTCAAGCCACAATGTCACATGTTCCATCACATCCTTCCACATCTATGCAAGCTGTATCATAGACACATGCACGTCTTGCACCAGACTCAAGTCATCAAATCTTCTTAACTTAGAAATTTGTATACTGGAGTAGTATTTCTGATGATGTTCTAAACAATAACCTCGCCATGTTTGCTGCAAACATCAAGAAACATGTATCTGCAGATAAACCAATTGCATCTGAGAAATTTTCTTTAAAAGAAAAACTCACTTATGAGGTTCTAAGAAGAATCCTGGTAAATCTCTAGAAATCATGTATGCCAATCTGGCACTTGTCTCCATAAATGAGATTATTAGAAATGGACTCTCTCATTTTGATAGCTTATGGCATGATGATTGTGGAGGGTCTAGACACATGACTGGCTGTAAGAATCTTCTTTCCCATTTTAGAGCACATGGAGGATCAGATATATCTTTTGGAATTGACTCTAAAGGAAAAATTGTAGGGTCTTGTGAGGTACACACTGAAAAACTCAAATTTGAGAATGTCAATCTTGTTGAAAACTTGAACTTTAGCCTTCTGAGTTTGTCACAAATGTGTGATAAAGGGTGTGGCACATTTTTAACTAAAAATTCCTATAAAATTGTTGGCCCATAACTTTAAAAGAAGATTGAGTGTCCAATTGTCAATGATGCTCAACTTGTGGCCAACATGAGTGAAAATTTGTATGTAGTTGATATGCTAAAAAATAACCTCATGCCACAAAATGTATGTCTATTTTCTCAGGAATCTATAAAAGAAGCTGGACTGTAGCATAGGAGGTTAGGTCATATCAACTTATAAACAATCAATAATGTATCCAAGCAAGGTCTTGTGAGAGAACTTCCAAAGAAATAGTTTAAGTGTGATCAACACTGCATCTCTTATTTGAAAGGAAAATAACATAAAGTCACTTACAAGTCCATTGAAGAATCCAAAACTACTGATGTCTTCATATGCTTCATCTTGATTTGTTTGGGTCTGTTAAGATAATGAGTCTGGTCAAGAAAAGATATTGTTTAGTCATTTTTGATGACTACTCAAGATTCAATTAGACGTACTTCTTACACTCCAAAGATGAAACTGCTGAGATCAAAAGGAACTTCATCGTGATGGCAGAAAAGCAATATGAACTTCCTATGAAAATTCTCAGAAGTAATAATGGAACTAAATTTAGAAACCACACATTTGACACAGATTGTGAATCTAAAGGGATTATGAGACAATACAGTGTGCCTAGGTCACCTCAGCAAAATGGTGTGGTAGAAAAGAAGAACATAACTCAAATTGAAACTACAAGATCCATGCTAGTTGATTGTCTACCACTTTCCTTTTTGCCAAAAGCAAATACTGTCGGATATGTATATAACAAAGTTCTAACTAATCAAAGAAATCAAAACACTACTATGAAATACTCTTCAAGATCAAACCATTAATATCTTTCTTCAGAGTATTTGGGTGTCCTTGCTTCATCCTAAACTTAAAAGACTCCATCTAAAAATTTGCAGCCAAGGTAGATTGTGGATATTTTATTGGATATTCTTCAATTTCAAAAGCCTATAGAGTGTTAAACTACATAACAAAATTGATAGAAGAGACATTGAATGTAAAGTTCAATGAAACGTCCAAACTCAAGTTACCTGCCAAATCCAACTTAAATATGTGATTTAGAAATCTTAAAATATGAACCAAGAAATGATCCAGTATTTTCTAGTGTCAATCAAACTGATGGTGATGCACCAGTAGATTATAGAACAGATGTCTTCATACAACCTTTGACATCCACAAACAAGAAGGACCAAAATACAGAAGTTAGCTTTGCCTTTAAACAATGGTTCCAACACTTGATGATGGTTCATATGAGTACTCTCCTACCAAGTGTTCTGAGACGCAAACTACTGGTGTTTCAAAAACAGCTGTTAACTTATTTACTAAGCCTCTTGGTCCAATGCCACCACCACCACAATTCTCTAAGCCTCCCAATGACTGTTTAAATAATCAATCTGAACCTAGCTCTTCAAATACCATTACAAATATTATACCATATGTAGGAGGACATCCTTTCTTGAAATTTCATTTGCCAGAGCAAATCATAGGTGACATGAGTAAAGGAGTTCTCACAAGAAGTTAAAGAGAAAACATCATCTTATATGTTGGTTTTCTATCAACGGATGAACCTCTAAAATATCAAGATGATCCGAAAGATAACATTTGGGTTGAGGATATATAACAAGAATTGCTCCAATTTAAAAGATAAGAAGTTTTGCAACTTGTACCATTGACTGAAGGAAAATATCCCATTGGAACCAAATGGGTTTTCAAAATCAAAATCGATGAAAGAGGTATTATGGTAAAGAAAAAAGCAAGGCTACTGGTTCAGGGGTTCAGACAAGAAGAAGGGAATGACTATGATGAGACTTTTGCTCCTATAACCAGATTAGATCAGGCTGTTCCTTGCATTTGATGTGACTCACAAGATGAAAGTGTATCAAATGGACATCAAATGTGCATTTCTCTATGGGAACATCAATGAAGATGTCTATTATGTTAGCCCCCTGGTTTTGAAGATGCTCATTATTCTAATTATGTCTACAAGCTTGAAAGAACTTTGTATGGACTCAAGCAACCTATCGCAACCCCCGAACACACCCTGGATGACAGTCATGAACAATCAAGTGGTACCGGTGGTTATTTCGAAAATATTGCAGCGGAAATTTTCATTAGGACGGTGAGTTAGGAAAAATATAAGAGTTTAGAAACACCGGATTTTATTTATTAAACAAATGGGAATAAACCCATGTTTTACAAATGTAGGTTTAATAAGGGATAAACCCGAATACATAAAACAACATTTCTTCATTTAAATTAATGTAATTGATAAAATAAGCCACTTCTTTAATCCTTCTTGGTGTCGTATCACAATTCTTATTCAGATCTACTATAATCACCTGAAACATGATTAAAAACATTTTGTCAGCAGGAAATACTGGTGAGTTCATTAGTTGTACAAAAACACATTGTTATAATTACAACATTAAAAGTTTTCACATTTGTTTATATCTTTCAATTACCCACAGTACTTGTCACTTGCCCATTTCGGTGACTATGGTCATATTACTGTTGGCTAACCCTTTCTCCAATAGCAAAGCTTATCAAGTAATGTATACAATACCCCACATACCAGCTGTAATATCAAAATACAAAGACTTAATCACTGTAAATACAACTAGAAAACATTTATGGTTTTGAAAGCATTTAATAAAATAGAATGACTCACCTTGTCGGTCTATAGTTCTTGATTTAAAAAGGCCTCATGATTCTAAGCCTTCTGATAGGTAAGCGTCCACGTTTATAGTTCGGAATCTTCTGGTAATTAAGCATCTATTTTGATTGTAAGTTTATAGTTAAGAGTTTTCTGATAGTTAAACATTTAGTTTAATATAGTGGAATACGTATTAGTGTAAAACCAAATCAAACCTAACGATGATCATGAGATCAGAACCATAACGTAAGTAAACAAAGTATAGTCTTATTCAGACAACACTTTGGCATTCGTTAGTTGGTTCCCAGATCGATCAGATAGAATATCGTATCGGTTATTATTGGTTAGAATACCAACGTATAGAGAGAAGAAGAAAAGGAATGACCAAGGAAGAATGAATCCTAAGCTTCCTATTTATAGGTAAGGAATATGTCTTTCTTTTCTAGGAATATATATATATATATAGGAATAAGTTAAAATGAGAACCACCTCGAGTTGTAAGAACCAGCGAGAACCACCCCCGCGGGGGGCCGTTGACCACGAAATTTTTTTTACACCTAGATCCGTATATTTTAACACGGGGAGTAAATTTTGGGTTCAAACGGCGCGCCCGAGGGGGTAGTTTTTTACGCCCAAAGTTTGGTAAAAAAAAAAAGAAAAATTAAAAAAATTAAAAAAACCCAAACTTTGGGCGTAAAAAACTACCCCCTCGGGCGCGCCGTTTGAACCCAAAATTTACCCCCCGTGTTAAAATATACGGATCTAGGTGTAAAAAAAAATTCGTGGTCAACGGCCCCCCGCGGGGGTGGTTCTCACTGGTTCTTACAACTCGAGGTGGTTCTCATTTTAACCTTCCCCTATATATATATATATATATATATATATATTCCCTAGATAACACCTTCCCTAGAAACTAGCTATCCATATACACCTTCCCCAGTTGATATCTACCCATATATAGCTTACTCAGTTTTTTCCTACCTCATAAATACCTATTTAGATGTTATGTTATTAATTTAATCGTTTTGCTGTTTAAACTTAGTTGTTTAACTGATTAACTTATTTAGCTGTTTAACTGATTAACTTATTTAGCTGCATGAAAGTCTGGTAGCCGGAAAGATCGGAAACACCAATCTTACAAAAGAGGACTACGACCAGATAGATCCTGAGGAAATGGAGTTGATCGATATACGTTGGTGCATAGCGAGTGTAATCCGCAGAGCACAACGATTCATGGAGATCACGGGAAGAAATTCCATTGGAGGTCCTTCGACAAAACTTGGTTTCGACAAATCCAAGGTGACATGCTTCAAATGTAAGCAGAAGGGGCACTTCAAGCGTGAATGCAGAAACTCAGCAGCAGATGAAATAGCTATCCCTTTTCCTGATGATTATTACAACAAAGGTGTTTATCACCGAAACCGCGAAGAGCCACCCAGAATGAAACAGATCGAGGAGACTCCAAAAGAAAAGTCGAGAGCTTTAGCTGTGATTCAGGATGATGAAGGTTTCGATTGGAGCGAGTTCTTGCCGGAAGATGATGCAGTTGGTTTTGCATTTATGGCAAAAATTGAACAAATACAAGAAGAGAGAACATACAACCGTTGAAAGATGTTGGCACAAACTATGAAAGACAAAATCTACGCAGCTTGGAAAGAAGCTAAAAGAGCAAATAGATGGGATCCGGTTCGTGAATACTACTTAGATCCAAAAGGCAACATAATTGTGGAACCATCATCAGTCGAAGTCGAAACTCTCATAAAATCAATAGCAGAAACTGAAAGACAGAGAGAGATCGATGAGGCAAAGACAGCCGAAGAAGAAAGGCAAAAGTCAAAGAAGGTAGACGATGGGATCATCGACACTACTAAAGAAATGACGGGAGAAAACTTGATGAAAATGGCTGATGTGTGTAAAATGCAACATATAAATTACATCAATTGAGGCATAAAACTAACCCTTTTTAGTACTAATGTTGGAAAAAGTGTGCTTTTGTCTTCCTTTTGTATTTTCAGGACTAAATGAGCGTAAATAAACAAAAGGAACAAATATGCATCAAAATCTAACATAAATACAAGAAAAGGAACAAACGTGGCATGCCTGACCCCTCGACAGCATCTTCCCAAGCAAAAACAAGAAAACAGAAGGCTGACCACGGCCCCGTGCCCAGCGGACATGGGGGCTTGGCCAGTTGTCTACAGAAAGGACAAAGCTATAGAAGCTTCTATTCCCGACACGGGGGCGTGCCCAGCTCGACACGGGCCGTGGTCAATGCTAAGATTCGCTGAATCCAAGCAAATCTTGATAGTACAGATACGCTTCTGCACACGTGACCGTGCCCAGCGAACACGGGGCGTGTGGAGCTAATGCAGACAAATTGCAATTAAAGAAGAAAGAGAAAGAGGATGGACTCGGGGCCATGCCTAATGGACACGGGTTCATGTTCGGACTTCTGTGCAGGCTATAAATAAAGGTGCTTGGTTCACTTCAAAGGCATCCCTTTCCAAACAACCTCTCTACCACTTCACCCACACTCCACCACCACTACAACCCACATCCACCATCATTCATCATCCATATTAGATTGTGTGTAGTAGTCTCAGGATCCAAGCTTGATAGTAAGAGTTCTTGACAATCAAAGACCATGTTTGCCTAAGTCTCTTACATCACTTGGTGAAGACAAGCATTTAGTGTAATACTTTTGATTTTTAATCTTTTTGCACTTTTTATTTGGTTTTGTATTAATGACTTTAATAACTAGTTTTTTATGTTGAAGGTGAAACTTCCTTATCATTTGTCTGTGGTGTCTTGGCGTTATTTTACTGTCTATATAAAATAAAAGATTTACACCATTCATATCTCTACGGTCTATATAGAGATATGTTGGCTACCTGGTCGGGGGTTAAGGGAATGGTTTGGTAAGGTTTTTTCCTTGTTCAGTGTATAGATCCTGCAAGGACCTAGGTCAAGCTTACTAGGACCTCCTTCAATACCCACTGGTATTGGATGGCGGGGGTGCGAATGGCTTGATCCCGTCATATGTAAACTACTATTAATACATTAACCCGGCTACTTGGGATTGTATCCCTACTGACTAAAACCACTTAGCCGAGGGTAACATCACCTTCAAAAGAGGGGCCTACCACATTACGCGTTAATAACTTAATTAATTAATTATCTTTCAATATTCCGACCCTTTAGGATTGTATCCTTGCTGACTCAAACTACTGGGTTGAGGGTTACGTCACCTTCAAAAGAGGGGCCTACTACTATAACTAAGATAATCTCTTAAAAAGTGCAAAAGTGTGGAAATCATCAAAGGTTACACTAAAGGCAAGTCGGATCTAAGTGATTCATCTTGTCTATCTGTTTTATTTTTATTTTATTTTTCAGCATTTTTAGTTTTTATTTTCATGTTTAAAACTTTTTCTAAAATTTTAATTTGATTTGACGTTGAGGATAAACCGGTATTAAAAGCTCTTGTGTCCTTGGACGACCTCAATATCTTACCAACGCTATACTACGCTCACGATGAGTACACTTGCCCATATGTGTGTTTAGTGTTAGTAAAATATCGTGTTCTATAAATTTAAAACTTGACTAAAGTGTTAAAAAGGGCTTAAAATATAATTAAAAATATATCACGCATTACGCACATTAATGGCCGACAAAGTTCTTATGTCAAAAGCACTCGAGGTAGATTCCAAGTCTACTTCTAGTTCTGAATCAAAAAGCAAGGTCAGTAGTAGTGGTTCAAACAATGAATCAGGTAAGACTGATTGTGCTAAAACAGAGAGTGATTGCAGAAATTGCATGAAAGAATGCAAAGTCTGCAGCACACATGCGTATCTCTCACTCAAAAAGACCCAAGATCTGGTTGAAGAAGTCAATATGGTTGAAAAACAAGTTTTAAATTGAGATAAACTGCTTAGAGCTTCAAATGAAAGAATTAAAGAATTAACCGAAAAGATTGAAAAAGATAAAACTGATGGTGAACGTTTTTCGAAAGAAAATGAAAAATTAACTCTTGAAAACAGAACAATTTCTGAAAATTTTGAAAAATTGAAAAGAACAGTAAAAGATTCTGATGAACGAAATGGTAAAACTTACAAAGAAAATGTTCATTTGTCTGGAGTTCTTCAGGCAAAAGAAAAACAAATCAACCAGCAATTGGATGAGGTCGCAAGTCTTAAGATTCAATTCCAAGAAGCTAAGATTGAAAATGAAAGAATCAATCTAAAGTTGACAAGCTACAACTCAGCTAGCTTTGTTCTTCAACATATTGTTCCCAAACCAATTGGGAAGGACAAAGCTAGTGAGGATGTCTACTCGGATGGAACGGGGGTGGGTTATCATCAAGTTCCACCACCTGTGCTCAACAATTTTTCAAAGAAAAAGTCCGGATTGGATAACATTTGTGAAACAAGTGAGAAAACTAATGCTGAAAAACTTCCAGAAACAATTGATGTCACATTCACTTCATCATCTGATGAAGTTAGTGTCCAATCTGAAGTGGTAAAAAATGTTGTTGAAAATGTACTAAAATCAGATAGTGATTCCACTGAAGATGAGGAGTGTTTTCTGAACAACTACATTCCAAAACCAAAATCCCAGAACAACTCAAATGATGAACCTACTCTTGTTATGTACAAGATGTGTGGTTTTGATAAGTTGTACTCGGATATTGAGTTTCCAATTGAGAATGTGAATGTCGATAAGCTGAAGAAAGTTTTCAAACTTGTGGAGATTGACGTTTCTAAAATTGAAGGGTTGAAGAGTTCCAAAAGGTTTTTGAACGAGATAAATCTTACTATAAGAAACATGTTGTACCACCACGTTTTAACAGAAACAATCAAAACAGATGGACGGGTGGTTATCAGGATTGTAAAAACTTTCATAGAAGGAACTTTCAGAAACAGAAGTTCGTTGAAAAGAAAGTATTTGTTAAAAGTTCAAGCTCAATTTTCGAGAAAGAATCGGAAATTTTTTCGAAAACGAATGAAGAATTCTTTGCAAAGAAGGCCTCACAGCCCCAGACTGAAGGTAATAGTCGGGTTGTTGACACCCGTACTTGTTTCAAATGCAACGAAGTTGGACACATTGCACGAAAGTGCACCAACTCAAAACCTAAGTCTGTGGTTGTTGAGAACCCTAAAAAGGCAAACGAAGTCAAAGGGAAAGCACCAATGTATGTTGAGAAGAAGATTTTGAAATCTGAAAAGGCTAAAACTGAAGCTAAACTTGTTAAACAATCAGTCCCATCACAACCGATAAAGAAAAGTGACAAATTTTACAAACTTGGAAGCCAAAGTCAAAATCGCAAGCTAAGACATCAGATAATTCAAAACCAAAGGTTCTGTCAAAACAACCATCTTCAACCAAATTGGTTAACAAGGATGTACCTTTAGGTTTAAATCAAAAAGGAGAGAAACAAACTTCTAAGACTACACTAATCATGAAGTATGTTCCGAAAAAGAATGGTCAAAAGGAACAAATGTCCACACTTTCTGAGAAGTTTGATCCAAAGATATATGTTCCTCCAACAAATGTGTCAAAAGTAGAGGTTGGAACAGAGGAAAGCTTAAAAGTGAATGACAACAACTTTCCACCTCTATACACTGCAAAATCTCACCTTAATGTCAAGCTACCTGAGTCAAAAGAGGCTTGGGTTGCTTCAAAATCTAACTAAATGTTTGTGAAATGTGCAGGAGCTCCCGAGGTCTATCTCGAAGTGGATTATGGATAGTGGAGCATCCTGACACATGACAAGGAGAAAGACCCTGTTATACGATGTTAGAGGTTCTAACGGTGGATACGTCGGTTTCGCAGGAAATCAAGGAGGACGTATTGTTGGAGAAGGAACATTGTCAAATGGTGTGATTACATTTGAGTGAGTCAACTACATAGCCGAGCTGGAGAATAATTTACTCAACATTTCTCAAATTTGTGATAGAATGTATTCAACTCATTTCACTGACAAGGAATGTCTGATCCTGAATCCGGGGTTTGTCATCCCCGAGGAGTGGATTATCATGAGAGCACCAAGGGTTAATGATCTGTACGTGTTAGATATGAGCATTGCTACGACTACCACAGGTCAACCTCAGTGCTTCGTATCAAAAGCTACTGAAAAGGAGTCAGAGTTATGGCATCGAAAGATGGGTCACATTCACCTACGCAAGATGAACTACCTGGTGCATAACGATCTTGTAAAAGGGGTTCACTTGAAGAGTTTTCATCTAGAGGGAGAGTGTATCAGTTTCGCAAAGGGAAAACAACGAAAGAAATCACATCCTTGTAAAAAGATGAACTCAGTCTCGAAGCCACTTGAAAGACTTCACATGGATCTCTTCGGTCCTGTGAATGTCAAGAGCATTACTGGTGATCTTTATTATTTGGTGGTTACTGATGACTAATCGAGATTCTCGTGGGTGATGTTCCTGAAGTCGAAAGACGAGACATTTGAAAGTTTGCTGAAGCGTTTTAGAAAGATAAAGAATCTGTACCGAACCCGAATACGCAGATTACGAAGCGACAACGGTACAGAATTCAAAAAACAACAGAATGGAGGAATTCTGTGATCGACGAGGTATATTGCAAGAGTTCAGCGCACCATACACTCCACAACAAAATGGAGTTGCAGAAAGAAAGAACAGAACGCTGATCGAAACGGCGCGAACGATGCTAGCTGATTCAAAATTACCAATCAACTTTTGGGGAGAAGCTGTATCAGCCGCTTGCTATACACTTAACCGGGTACTTACTTTGAAGAAGCACAACAAAACATGTTTCGAGTTGATCAACAATCGCAAGCCTAATTGTACGATCGAATCGCGACCTAAATGAGTCGTTCGGAAGAGCTCTAGTCCGTTTCAAAAGTGGGAACTAAGAAACAGATGTAAAAATAGCTTGTTTCACTTAAATTTGCCTTGTATATTGATTTCACACTAATTACAATCAAACAGCACTTCGGCAGCAATTCGGTACAGGAAGAATGAACTGATTCAAATGAAACTGCTTGAAGGGTTTATATAGGGACTGGGTTTCGCTTGAAAGTGTCATAATGACATCTCAAGTGAACTGGCCAGAGTTGGGTTCGCTTGAAACTGTCACATGACATTTCAAGCGATCACACTCACTTCAAGCGAACACACATAAAATAAACCCTAAAATCTCCTAATTTCTCGTACAACGCGCCCTGATCTAACAATTCTAGCACTAGACTCGATACAAGACGAAGTCGACAGATGTATGCACTAACAGACTCCCCCTCAGATGTTGACGAGTCTTCAGTGTCGAGTCTTATCATCTTCAGTCTTTATCAGTCTTCGGGCATCCTCAGAATCAACTTCCTAGCTCTAGTATATTCAGACTCTCTCTTTCTAACAGACTCCCCCTCAACTTGTGCTGGGATCGTAGTCTAGCTTTCACAGGTTCAGGTATCGCAACCTGGCTCACCTGCATATTCTCTACCCAAAACATAAGTTTCATAAAAGATAAGATATAACAAATTTAGAAACTTTGCTAATCAGTTGAAGACACAACCCTGAATACATCATTTACAATTATCAAACAAAATGATTTATCATGTCAATTTCTGATGAACCACTTGAATATATATCATTTTCATTTCACACATCTTCAAACAAACTTTCCCAAACCTGTTCGTCATGTTTAGCACTCGGAATTTTGAAAATCAGCTTTTCAACATCAATCGTCTAAAATCTTTTTGGATTTTTCAAAAATTTATGCTAAAACACACTGAAAATCTTTTTGGATTTTTGATATAACCGAAATGAAATATAGCAAAGAAATATATACAAACAATATTTTTGTGAGTTTGTGTAAGAAGATCATATCAGTTTATGAGACAAATCACCAACACCGTTAAGCTTTATACATTTTAAGTTCTAAACGATTCACTTATATTGTCAGTATGCTGATCCACTTAAATTTTCACACAAAGTTCAACTGTTTCGAGATACGAGATTAATGTCTTAAGCACTTAAACTTATTCACGTGTCCCACCTCAGAATATACTCCCGTATCCAGATCCCAATATTCAATCTTACAAGTGAGTATACCTAGATGATATATGTAAGGGGTTAAATTGCGAAACCGTGAGAGCTCAGGTCAGAACTTCTGTTCAGCATAGAGATGACGGCTCGACTTTTGGTGGGTCCCCTTTAGAGGATCTTTTTTACAACAACATTGATTAGCAATTTTATTGTCTCATCATTTATGCTGAGGGCGACGCTATTTTTCAAGCAAGCGTAAAGTATTCTCCAGGGACTAGGCCATTGCTTCCGCATTATCAGAAATCCCGGGATAATACCCCAGATATCACTAAGCATAAAGACCGAGTATCTCAGAAAGAGGGGTCCTTCAAACAAGATTTCGGGGGTTACCCATATATCCGAGAGATGTTACCCACAAATTAAGCAAGTTTGAATTTTAGGTTTATATCTCGTCACAATTTACTAAATGTGAAAAAACCTACTGGCATATCATCAGTGGGACCGTTTATCACTATTTAACTTTCCATTTCTTTAGCATGCTGTGATCGTCCACTGATGTACTATAATTTCCTCTTTTATACGACAAAACTCATTTTTGATTTTATCATGTTTTTGTATTTTTCAAATTTTCAAATGATTTTGGATTTTCTGAAATTTTTACTCCCTTAAAATGCAAACACATTTTAGGAAATTTGAAAACAAATTTTGATACTCTACCTGTATAGTTTCTTTTCTAAAAAAATTGACAACCGATATCAAATCGCTTCAATTCGTCATCCACTTGGCATAAACAATCAGAACTCCCTCTCACAACAAACTATTTTCCCATTGTGATTTCAAAACACTTAAGTTTGTTTTAATCAAATGGTTTTTCCGGAAAATAAGTTTTGTTGATTTTAATAAACCATTTGTAGGTTAGGGGATAAACTCATCATTTTGTTCTCCAAAATACCACTTGTAAGTATGGTCCAATCAAGTTCAACTTAATAACCTTGATTAACCATTTGTCAATGAAAACCTCTTTCAACCACTTACAAGTTCATTTCACCAACCATAACCACTTGTAAATCAAAATATAACAATTTAAATATACCACCTGTACTTTACCAACTGTACCACTTGTAGGATCATTTACTAAGAAAGATGCCGATTCCTGCTCCACTCTTACCAACATGGGAGCTCCGGCAAGTCAGGTTTTCAGTTAGGAAAAACTTTCCCCCAAGCCTGACCAGCATTGGGAGATTCTGGTACACACCTGTCCCACCAATATTTTGATTTGTAAAAATCTTTTGCAGTTTTAACCTTCCCATCAACCATCTTACCAAAAATATGCTTGACTTTTCCATTGAAAGCCTTCTCAACATCAAATTCTCCCTTATCAGCGAAGAATTGATTTTAGATCTCTACCTTTCCCACTTTCTTCATCAAATTTTCCTTTGACAATGGAGGAAAATCCTCATCGTTCACCTCTGGAACGGAACTCACAATCTTTTTCTCAACCACAGACTCCTCTGATTTTATGGAATCAGATTCATTGTCATAACAACTATCTGTTTTAACAACCCACTTTTGTTTACTCAAATCACCTCTTCTTTTGTAAAACCGTTTTGAACTTTCTCCTTCCTCAGAAGTAGAATTTTCAAACTTTTTAACATTTTTTACAGGTTGTTCTTTCTTATCAACACAAGTATTTCTCAAAACAGAGTTAGAAGAAACTCCGTGTTTTTTGTAGTTGGTCTTGGGGCAATTCCAAGCAATGTGTCCAACTTCCTGGCATTTGAAACAGGTTCTTCTGTTAACTCTTTGAGCAAACTTTCTCACATTCTTCTTCACTTCAGCAAGAAACTCGTGATTCGACTGCTTCCAGAAGGGTTTCTTTTGTTCATCCTCTGAACTTCCTCCTGAAATAAATTTTGTTTTTGGTTTATAAGTTTTCTGATTTTTATAATTTTCTGAAGAATTGAAACCAAGACCTTTCTTTTTGAGATTACCATTATGGTTTGATTTCTTTTGAAAACCATAACCACAATTATAACCCATTTTCTTGTTAACTCTCTGTTGAATTCTTGAAGAAGTGTACTTGTTAGGTTTTCCATCAAGATTTAAATCTTTTATTTCAGAAATATTAATTTCTGTCAGTTTGAAAACCTGTTGGATCATTTCAGTTTTTACACTTCTTATTGGAAATTCATTATCAGAATATAATTTGTCTGAATCATTCAAAGTATAAGCTACTTTGATTGAACCATCACTCAAATTAGATTTTGATAACAAGAATTCCTTATTGTAAACCCTCTTGACCGGCGAACTCGGACTCTTCTCAGACGAACTAGGACTCTTTTCTGAAGAATTTGAACTCTCAGATTTAGACTCCAACTTTGACTCTTCATCCGTATCCAACACCTAATCGACAACTTTCTTTATTAATTCAGACTCATGATTAGTGTCAGACGCTGTGAATGTAACATCAATATTGTCTGGTAATTCATCAATAAATTCAGACTTTAACTTGATGTTGACTGCCTTTTTTAGACGCTCTTCGTTAGGATTCCTTGGAGAATAAGTTTCATGTATCAGGGGCGGACATCTGTTATACTTGACACTTTGTGTCTTACCAGTATCTTCTTCTTTTTCTTTCTTCTTGAAATCTTCAAGACCTGCAATAGTAGGATAAACACGATCAATCAAATAATCACATGTAGTATAACTCAAAAGTAATCGTTTAATCCTTTCACTCTCAATCTTCTCAAGTTCCAAGTCTTGCTTCAGCTTAGCACAATCTTCAATATACTCATTGATGACGCTCTGCTTTGTCATTAATGTTGCGCTCATTTTTTCCATCGCCTTTTCAATCTCTGTATTCGTCTTTTTCAGACTATCCATTGTTCTATTCAGCACATCATATGATTCTTTCACATACTTCACATCAGACAATAAATCTTCTTTAACTTTCTCTAAATCAGCAATCTTCTTGTCTTTCTCCTCACAATCTTTGCAAGATTCTGAACATTTTAAACATGATTTGTCAACTTCAACCATTGTTTCAACTACCTTCTCAACTTCGATAGTCTTTTCTACTTCAACAAGTTTCTCGACTTCAACAATTTTTTCTATTTCGACAATCTTCTCTACTTCGACAACTTTTTCAATTTCAACTATTTTCTCTACCACTTTCTCCACTTCAACAAATTTTTCTATTGCATTTTCAGTCACTGTTTCAACTTTTGTTTCTCCAGCTTCTGTCTTCGCCTTTTCATCAGCGAGTAACTTTGCTGCTTCCAGTTCCCTCTTTAAGTGGGCAATCTTCTTCTGATTCAGCATCTCAACTTTATCTGCATAGAAAAAATTAAAACTGTCAGGATCAATGCTTTTTCTACATTTGTTAAGATATTCTTCCTCATCATCAGTATCAACATCACTTCCAAGATCTAGAAAAATTGGGATTCTTTTCTGATTAGTCTCATCTTCATCCTGAATTCTAGCAACAAAGCCTGAACCAGATGGAATGTAATTATCCCAGCTAAACCCTTCAGCAACAAATTCATCATCTTGATTAATGATACCAAAATAAGCTTTTCTATTTGCATCTTCGATCATTTTTCCATGATCAGTTTTATGATCTTTTTGTTGAGGCTGTTGATCAATCTGATGAAAAATTGATTTCTGATAATAATTGTTCTTTTCTTGATTCCCGGTTGCTTCTTGATTTTTGCATTCTCATTTAAAATGACCTTTTCCTTTTCAACGGAAACAAGTAACTTTCGATTTATCAAAACCCAAAGGAGAAGTAG
The DNA here is from genome assembly GCA_030545235.1 of Helianthus tuberosus. Taxonomy (NCBI): domain Eukaryota; kingdom Viridiplantae; phylum Streptophyta; class Magnoliopsida; order Asterales; family Asteraceae; genus Helianthus; species Helianthus tuberosus. Next base: position 38,491,728 of record CM060371.1, on the reverse strand, counting down.
CCATTCCTCGAAACTCATCTCTACCAGTAATTTGTTGAAACTTTTCTGCTCTCCTACAAGCACTAGCTAAGCACCATTTTACATCCATCAACTCAAGTTCCTCTGCATCAATTTGGTCATAATCTTCTTTGGTAAGCATCAAATTTCCAATTTTGCCAGCAATCAAACTTTCATAAGATTCCAACATAGCAACGAGTGATGCCATATGTTGTTTGGCAATTTCTGGAGACAAATTCTGACCATTCTGAATGTTCAAAGTAACATTGCATTGCAGATTTGTTGAATTCGAGTGTTGAGGACTTGGTGTTGTATGATTCGGATCAAAGCTTGAGTATGAAGATGAAAATCCACCACTCTATGTCACATTACTATCCTTTGTTCCAGACGAACTGTTAGCACTAAAACCAGTTTGGATCTTCGGACTAGGGCTGGGAGTAGCCTCAAACTTGTTCCCTCGGTAATACAGACTAACATCTTGCTTAGCATTTGGATTTGTCATGATAGCAGTTTTCTGAATATCCAATTCATGCTCTTCAATCTTTTGAATAAATTGTGCCAAATTCATACTCTGAGACTTTCTTAAGTGTTTCACAATCATCAAATAAGTTCCCCACTTATGCTGTGGTAGTGCTTCAGCAAGTTTATCAACCCATTCCTCATCTTCTTTGTTTATATCCAATCTCTCCATTTCCAAAACAAGATGACAATATCTGTCAATGGTCTGTTTTGTTGTTTCATGATCAAAAGCCACAAACATATCAAAAGATTTCTTTAGTAATGGCTTTCTATTTTTAATCATATCTGCACTTCCTTTGAACTTTTGAATCAAAGCTTCCCAAATTGATCTAGCTGTACCATTATGTAGGAGTAAAACAAATATATCTTCCTTAATCGCTTGTTGAAGAATACTGATCATCATTTTCTCACTTGTAAATTTCAATTTGTCACTCTCTGAATAGTCTTCAATTGCCTTTAGAATCCCACGTTCATTCTTTGGTTTCTCATAATCTTTCAACAATGAACACCAAGCATCAAATTTGTATGCTTGTACCCAATTCTCGAATCGATTTTTCCAACCCTGGATATCTTCAATGTACATGAGTTTCGGTGGTTTCTGATGAGTACCCGTCTCATTCTCACAATATAAAGTCTCAGCAGCAGTAACAGGAGCAACCGGTGTCGCAAATGCATTGTAAAACTCTTCAGCCATGATTCGGAAAATTTGTTCATGAAGAAACAAGTTCAAGCGAAATGATAGTTCAAGCGAAACCTCTGTTCAAGCGAGAGTACAGCTGAAGTGAAATACCCTACTTCGCTTGAAACCAATACACCCTCAAGCGAAACCACAACTTGAAGCGAAACCAACACCCTGAAGCGAAACAAGGTGTAATTTCAAGCGAACCTTCAATTTCAAGCGAAAAGTGATAAAATCTCAAGCGAAAACACGCTTTCAAGCGAACTCTGATGAAATACTCAAGCGAAATGCTGCTGATGTCATTTTGCGATCTGTTTTCAAGCGAACTAACATAATTTTACTAGTTTTAAGCCGAATTAATGTCTAATTCTTTCAAGGATTACTTAAAACATAGTTTCGAACACAATATGTGAAATTCAGAACTTTTTGACCGTGAAAACTGTTTCAAATTCAAAAAGAAGGTGTAGAAGTCAGAAAAAATGGCTGTTTTTGGCAAGAACTCTTCTTCCTGAGCTCTGATACCACATGTAGGATCGAATCGCGACCTGAATGAGTCGTTCGAAAGAGCTCTAGTCCGCTTCAGAGGCGGAAACTAAGAAACGGATGTAAAAACAACTTGTTTCACTTAAATTTACCTTGTATATTGATTTCACACTAATTACAATCAAACAGCACTTCGACAACAATTCGGTACCGGAAGAATGAACTGATTCAAATGAAACCGCTTGAAGGGTTTATATAGGGACTGGGTTTCGCTTGAAAGTGTCATAATGACATCTCAAGCGAACTGGTCAGAGTTGGGTTCGCTTGAAACTGTCACATGACATTTCAAGCGATCACACTCACTTTAAGCGAACACGCATAAACTAAACCCTAAAATCTCCTAATTTCTCGTACAACGCGCCCTGATCTAACAATTCTAGCACTAGACTCGATACAAGAAGAAGTTGACAGATGTATGCACTAACACTAATCTTGAGTATTTAGAGCCGTTCGGGTCTCCCTACATAGTTCTAGATCCAAGTGGCAAGTGTGGTTCAAAGAGCATAGAAGGCATATTTGTGGGGTATTCCAGTCCACTCAGACGAGTCTTTGTTCCAAGTCTCGGAAGGATCATCGAAGCACAGCATGTTGAATGGCGATTCAACTATGATGCCTTATGGGATTCATTTGATCTAGAAGAAGAGCCAGAGTTCTTTGATGATTTAGATATTTTACGAGAATATGAAGCATCTCAGGGAAGATTTCCAGCAAGGTCTTCTAAACGTTAATAACACACTTCCAACGATGATGAAGCCGGTCCCAGTAATACTGGAGAGAATGATAAAGTTCAGCAAACTCCGACTACTTCAGAACGCGAGTCTGCTCCTGAAATTCAGACGGCAGTCAATGATGATAATTCAGAATCTGATGATAATCCTTCTTTTGATCGTGGTGATTCAGAATCTGAGGGGGAGCAGATCCAATCTTCAGTTCAGATAGTTCTTGACAATGAAAATGTTGCGGATCAGAATGTTACAAATTTGGAAGGCGAGGTGGATGTTCCTGGTGAAGTTATGCCGAGGACTCTTTCATACCACCCTGAGGAGTTGATAATACGAGAGCTGCAGTCAGGAGTTCGCACAAGAAGCCAAATTGACCATGGCCTTACTTGTTTTTATACTAAAATTGCTCCTTTACAAACTAAATTCTCACTCAGTTGCTTTATTTCGCAGATTGAACCTCGAACATATAAAGAAGCACTGACGGAAGAATCATGGGTAAACGCGATGCAAGAGGAGCTGGGTTAATTCGGGAAACATGGTGTATGGAAGCTTGTGGATCTTCCTGACGGACACCGAAAGATAAACACAAAATGGGTTTTCAAGTGTAAAAGAGACGATCGAGGAGTGATAATCAGAAACAAAGCTCGACTCGTGGTCCAGGGTTTTAGTCAGCAAGAGGGGATAGACTTCACAGAGGTTTATGCTCTAGTTGCTCGACTCGAAGCCATCAGAATATTCCTTGCTTTAGCTTCATGGAAAGGTTTTAAAGTATACCAGTTAGATGTTAAGTCGGCATTCCTTTATGGAAAGGTGAAAGAGGAGGTATATGTCGGTCAGCCACCGGGCTTTACTGACCCAATCCACAAAGGCAATGTTTACTTGCTAGACAAAGCACTACATGGTTTGCATCAGGCCCCGAGAGCCTAGTACGAGACGCTCTCTCAACACTTGCTTGCCAACAGTTTTAACTGAGGAAAAGTGGACGATGTCGTCTTCACTAAGGAAGTCGATGGGCATTTACTGAACGTTCAGGTATATGTTGATGACATAATTTTCGGGTTAACAAATGAAAAACTCTGCAAAGATTTTGAACAAGTGATGAAGCAGAAGTTTGAAATGTCGCCAATGGGTGAGATGAAGTTCTTCCTAGGGCTACAAGTTGATCAAATGCCTGAGGGAACTTTCATACATCAAACGAAATACGTTTATGACATTTTGGAAAAAATTGGGATGTTTGAAACGGCGCCAATGCCCACCCCATTAGCAACGAATCATGGTATAAACCTTGATCTCACCGAAGAGAAGGTCGACGAAACGCTATACCGCTCAATGATTGGTTCACTGATGTATTTGACCGCATCAAGACCCGACATCATGTACCCGACATGCCTCGTGGCCCGATATCAGTCAAGCCCTAGAGCGTCGCACACGTCTATCGTCAAAAGGATCCTACGCTACCTGAAAGGAACCCCAAGCCTAGGGTTGTGGTATCCCAAAGTAGGTGACTTCATGCTCGAAGGATACTCAGATTCTGACTTCGGTTGCTGCAAACTTAACACAAAATCAACAACTGCAGGATGCCAATTTTTCGGACCCCGACTGGTCACGTGGCAGTGTAAGAAGCAAACCTCTGTTGGTCTATCAACATGTGAAGCAGAGTACATATCTGCCAGCAGCTGCTGCTCGAAGATCCTGTAGATTCAGCAACAGATGTGCGATTACGGTTTGCAATTTCTTACCTCTCCTATATTTGTTGATAATGAGGCTGCAATCAAAATAACGAAAAATCCGGTACATCACGCTAAAACTAAACATATAGAAATTCGTCATCACTTCATACGCGACTGTTATGAAAAGAAGTTGATACGAATAGACAAAATCCACACTGACGAACAAAAGGCAGACTTACATAACAAAGCTTTTGATAAAACCACTACAGACGATGTTGAGAAGCAGACTGCGATGGTTTGTCGATATTTTAGTTGTTTTCGTCTTTAGGGGGAGATAGATATTTCTTTCTGAAAATACAAAAACAATAAAAAATGCTAAAATCCAAAAACATGAGATATTTTCAAAATTAAAAAACAATAGAAAACCAAAAAGAGTTTGTGTAAAAAAGGGAAATGATAGTACATCAGCTACACAGTTACAGTATCATTTCTTGCTTCCGCAAAAAAGAGTTTGTGTAAAAAATGCTAAAATCCAAAGAAATGTAATGTTTTAAAAGCAGTTAAGCAGTCTCGCTGATGATATGCCGATAGGTTTTTACACACTTAGTAGACTGTTTTGGGATACAAACATAAAATCATTTCTTGCTTATTTCGTGGGGAACATCTCTCGGATATATAGGTAACCCCTAAAATCTTGTTTGAAAGATTTTCTATTTCTAATATACTAGGTCTATGTGCTTGATGATATCTGTGGTATTTTACTAGGACTTCTGATTTTGCGGAAGCAATAGCCTAGTCCTCGTATAATACTATGCACTGCTTTAATCCTTAAAGCCTCCCCTCAGCAAAAAAAATGATAAACATTGCAAAATGCTAATCATGTGTTGTTGAAGAAAAGATCCCCAAGAGGGACACACCGAAAGATGAGCCATCGTCTCTTTGTCGGAACGGTAGTTCTAACCTGAGCTCTTATGGACTCGCACTACCCTTTACAGATATCATTATTGTACATTCACCTGTAAGACTGAATATAGAGATCTGGATACGAGAGTATATTCTGAGGTGGGGCACGCGTATAAGTTAAGTTCTTAAAATACTAAATCGTATCCTGAATAAGTTGAAATTTGTGTGAAAATTTAAAAGGATTAGTATATCGGCAATCTAAGTGAATTGTTTAATACTTAGTGTGTTAATAAAGCTCAACGGTATTTGTAACTTGTCAAGCAGCTGATATGATCCTCTAACACGCTCACCAAAAATATGTTTGTAAATAGTTTTTCTGTTTACTTTACTTTATTGCATTTTAATTTCAGTTGAGCATCAAAACCCAAAAAGATTTTAGTGTGTTTCAGCAAAAACTTTCTTAAAAAAATCTCAAAAAGATTTTATTTTTCTACCTTAGTTTTTCGACAGACCAAAGTAGAAAGCTGATCTTTAGATTCTCAGTCATGAAGCAAAGCAGGAAGTTTTCTGAACTGGACAACAGGGTTGGGAGCTAATCTTAAAAAGATTGAGATTCTCATAAGTCAAAACAAGTTCATTAAGTTGTTACTTGTACAAATTTCAGAAAAGTGTTGAACAAAATGTCAGTTGTTTCGTTTCGGGTCAACCAAGGTCATTAACTTGGACTTGGTAGACAAATTGAGTGCCTAGGGTCATTAAATTAGACCTAGATACTTGAGTGGATTTCTAAAACTGACTAAACCTGATAAAACGTCAAAAAGACAAATCAAAAGGTCATAAAGTCAAAAGAGAATTTGGTTCGGATGACAATCCGATCGGATGGCCATCCGAGAGGTGGTTAATGGCTATAAAAAAAGGTCATAGTGTCACAGTCAATTTCATTCGTTCGGATCGCCATTCGCATCATACTCAAACTCTCTGATTCAAACTTGATTGATTTTCACACTCTTGCTTTCCAAACTTCATTGGATTGTTGGCTTGCTCAACCTTCACAATGGGAAAGGTAAGTTTACTAACTTTCACCGTCAAATTTTGAATATTGTGATGTTTATACAAGGTGTCAGCGGCTGTTAGTTTATAATCATAGATCTAGGCCTTATTATTGATTTCTGGTAGAATCTGAACATAGGGTTTTGTTCATAGGCATTAGATCTATAGATTCACCGAAGGAATTTGATTAAAACATCATAGATTTGAATCTAGGAGAGATTATAGGTGTTGGCTTTTGGACCACATTTTGTCAAATTAAACCCAAACCAGGTCGAATTAGAGAAATCTAAACATAGGGTTTTGTAAATCGGCAAAAACTCTACGTGAAAGTGTGTTCAATTTTGTAAATTTGTTAGAAAATTTTTGACATTCATATTGTATTCAAACTGTTCTTCATGTTCAGCTGATCGAATAGCAGTTCGGTCGGATGGCTATCCGATCGGATAGCCATCCGATCCAATGTATATCTGTGTGTTTGAATATTTTCCTAAGTATTGACTGTTTGTACATGCTTGGTTCATGCTTTATCTGTTAACAAGGTGTTTTTGGAAAGAATGGCAACTCAATCGGATGGCAATCCGATCGGATGGCCATCCGATCCAAAACACTCATTCATATGTTTATCTGTCTTATATGCTCATATGATTGTCATTTTGATCGAATGGCAATCTGATCAGATGACAATCCGATCGGAAGGCCATCCGATCCAGAACACATTATGACATACCAGTTCATCATTGTGATTACCTTGTTATTGATCGAATGGCAATTCGATGGGATGACAATCCAATCGGATGGCCATCCGATCCAAATCATTCACTCACATGTTTAACTGGTCAAAGGAGCTGAATTGTTAACATTGATCGAGTGACAATCTGATTGGATGACAATCCGATCGGATAGCCATCCGATCCAAATACTCGTGTCTTGTGTTATTGTTGATCTTTATGGATTTGGCAATCCGATCGGATGACCATCCGATCGGATGGCCATCCGATCCTTCAGTACTGTATAGAGTGATAGAGTGAAACTTTCTAGGCAAGAGCATCAGATTGTCATAAGGCTCACAACATTTACCGTATTTTAGAAGTGAATTATGCAAATATGGAGCCTTTCAAAGACATGACAAAGTTTTTGAGGGAGAGTATAATTAACAAGGCGTTGACTGATAGAACAAAGGTTTATGAATCACATGTTAGAATGTTTTGGAAGTCGGTAAGTGTGACACCTAGGTCACTGCGACCATCAAACAAATTCCAAACCAATGAAATATTGTATTTCATACTTTGGACGTGTATAAATATGTGTATCTTTTGCACATATAAACTCTTGTTCGATTTCAAGCTCTAAATCGCTTTCTGGAAGGTTATACGCGCGCTGATGCGTAAATATAACCAGTTTAATGCAACAAACACTCTGGAATAGTGACATATACTTAACATACCTTAAATAACCTTTACATAACTTAGAAATAAGTTTTGAAGGCTTTGGTATGGCAAAATCAAGATAAATCGCTTATAGGGACTAAACTTGACAAACTGCGAAAGTATGCCAATTTGAACTGTAACAGACATTCCGGAACATGACCATAAGTTAAACATACCATAAATATCCTTTACATAGCTTAGAAATAGGCTTTGAGGTGTTCGGTATGCTAAAATAAACTTTTGGGTCATTCAGGGACTAAAAGTGTCAAAAAGTGCACAAGTTTGTATTTTCGCGCATAACTTATGTTCTGAATACATCCAGACATCCAAAAATTTATGTAAGCACTAAAATATTTTATTATAGTGTTTGGCTTGAGAAAAATCCATTCGTCGCGTCATTTGGATCGTTTTTCGCGCTTGTGCGCATTCCGTCGTAATTAAGCGAACATCGCGTTCGTACGACCAAACGAACCAACATCCGGCATATTTTTGAGCATGTTTCATGTCCACAATGTTTAGGAATCAATTTAGGGCCTTAAAGTTGGCTTGACGGGCCTTAGAAGTGCCGGAAATAAGCTTAAACACCAACAGGGACCAAAGCTGTCAAAATGCAAACATGTTTCTGATCTGTGCAGGCCAGGCGGCCCGCGTAAGATCAGTGTGTCCTTTACGTGGCCTGCGTCAGTGTCCCAGATCAGATAAGATCGATTAGTCAGCAGATTATAGCTGTTAAACTCACAACCACAAACCCACACTTGCCCTTTCAGTTCATGAGAGGCCATTTTTAGTTACCACAACTTTCCAACAAGTGTACGCACGAGATTCGATCACGTTTTCCAAGAAACGATCTTAACGGTTCGGGAAATACTATAAATACCCCACCCCCATTTGCTTCAAAACCCACTAGAATCTGATCTAATGTGCTCTAAGTTGAAACCTTTGTTTCATACCTGAGCTATTTTGATCTAGATTAGCATTCGGGGACCCTTTGTAAGTGTTCCTTCGTTCTTTTATTGTTTTTCGAGTCCGAAAATCAAACTTTGTTTGACTTTCTGCATTGACCAGTTCATGGTCAATGCGAAGTTCGTTTGAACTTCGCAACGGGATTGTAATAACGATGGTTATAGTCCCTTGTGACTATGCCTATTGATTACCACGTTGTCTAGGGTCGTAAGGGTAAGCGATCTAATAAATCGCTTATACCTTCGAACCCGACCCATTTGGTCGATCATTAGGATCTGACCAAACACATTAGGTGACCAAAGTATATAGGGAATAACCTTCCGAGGTTATACTTTATGGTCGCTTCGTTTAAGTAGTTGTATGATAGGTAGTTTATATGGCTTAGGTAAATTACCAAAATACCCCTTTGATGCCAAAATTCATTTTAAACATATGTAACATAACTTTTGACATCTAAACTGATTTGACAACAATATTAGACATGTTAAGGCATATGTTACTTGTCATAGGACTAGTTAGGCGGTCCGAACGCGTTTCACGCGAACGACGCGTTAAAGTAGCATAAGCTACCTAAACGGGTCGTAATGGGTCGTAAGCACTTATGTTAGGTTTCATTTAGTATGTAGGCTTTGTTAAACCATATTACACGAGTCTCCATACTCGTTTGTTTTACGAACCCTCATTCTATCCGATCCTCCGAGATAGGTCCGGTTTATTAACATAGTTACCTATATTAGGTGCCGTTTGATTCCGTGATCTCTAGCATTGCTTGGTGGTTATCTTAGGACTTCTGAGCAATCTCAAGTGAGTACATAGACCCCTCTTTTACTGTTTTCCAAACTGTTTTGGGGTGAAACACATGTGCCTACCTGTTACTTTCATGCTTTCCTGTTTTCACATCGTATACTTGCTATGCTTATTAGTACATTTATAGTACATGATTTCAATACATTTTATGCTATGTATGCCCATTGTGTGCATACTTAGTACATCACTTTACAATACATTTCATGCTATGTACGCCCATTGTGTGCATACTTAGTACATTGTTTTACATTACACTTATGTTATGTATGTCCATTACGTGCATACTTAGTACATTGTTTTACATTGCATTTTTGTTGCATATGCTCATCCAGCATATGAACACATTATACTACATTTTGAACCGTTGTAACCATTCGACTATGTAAACCGTCGTAACCATTTAATTATATGAACCGTTTGTAAACTGTTGAACCGTGTGAACCGTTTGTAACAGTTGAACCATGTGAACCATTTGTATCTGTTGACATGATTTACATTTGACAATAGACATTTGACTATACATAAACATTTCTACATTTGATAAACATTACATCTTGGTGGTTTGGTTTGAGTAAGTGATTTAAGTAACGAGGCGTGTGTAATATGATACAAGCATGGTGGATACGCCGCTGGTACTTCCTATATATAAGTGTTTGTATGGTATCACATATTGTAGCGTTATTTGAATCATTTCAATTTGAGACATATAACATTTTATACAAATAACATACTTTTCACAAGACATTGAAAACTCATTTTACATGGTTATTCATTTAACCATACATTATTCTCTTATTTATACATATCATTTGATCTTATCGTTTTTTTCAAATGATTTACAAGACAAAGCAAATTACAAGGTTCATGACTAAACATTTTCTCAAACATAAGTCATGAATTCTGTTTTCACAAAACCTATGTATCTCACAGGCATTTTTATGCTGACGTACCTAATTTCACATGTGTTTTCAGGAGATGATGCATAGGACTTATCAAGATATACTTAGGCGGACCTGTGCCTTAGTGACTTAAAACGAGACAAGAACTAGTTAATTTATGTTATGTACTCTTTGGTTCTTGTTTATAACAATGTAAACTTTCATGTTTGATTAATAAAACGAAACTTCAATTGCCTTGGATTTGAAACAATTAATTCTGTTACAACACTCCCCGATGTTTCCGCCACGTTTTGTATGTTCTACGTGGTCGGGGTGTGACAGAAAAGTTGGTATCAGAGCCAATGGTTATAGGGAATTAGGTTATTAGTAATACTTTGACCTAGTCTATAACCTTTCTAGGACCCTAACGCGAGTTTACTTGCGTTTAGTCATAAAACAATACCGTCACCTATCCTTAGGCGACGACCACAACAAGAACATAAATTTCAAAACCGCTTTGAAAACTAATCATCTGTTCTAGGATGATTGATTACTAGGTTTTGAACCCTCTATTGTAAGGTTTTGAACCCTCTGTTATAAGGTTTTGAACCCCTTTGAGTTTTCAAAACCTCGTCAAAGTTTTGGGTCCAAAATAGTGTGAACACGTGGAAACTGGAAGAGTGAATGCCTGTACCCTGAGTTTTCTGTCTAAGGCTAGAGTGTTCGTACAAATCCACATAATCGGACCAGTCACTCTTACCTGGGAACTCTTGGGGTGAGTGTCCACTTATAGGCGAGCATGTCTTCGCGATACACTATGAGGATCTATTTGCTTTGATTCAGCCTTTGTGTTGTTTGTTTGCTTCGTGGTTCAAACAAATGACCATCAACCATGATTTTGGTCGGTACTTGTAACATCCTATTCTTACCCAATGCCATTTCGTTTGTTTTCTTTCTTGTTTCTCTTTTAGAATGCCTCCTCGACGCGAAAACCAGATAGCGACTGTCGAACTGGCAGAAATCATTGCGCAGCAAATGGCTGCTCAATTCCCAAACCTCTTTGCTCAATGGAACCAAGCCAACAACAACAACAATGGTCCATGCAATTTCAAGAGTTTTAATTTGGCTAAGCCACTCAAGTTTAGTCTTTCTGAGGGAGCGACTGGGCTTCTTCCATGGTTCGAGAGCATTGAGAATACTTTCCGCCACGTGCAGTGTCCTGTCAATCGCAAGGTCGAGTTTTCTTCGAGTGTGTTCCAGAAGAGGGCCCTTACGTGGTGGAACGGGGTTATGAGAGATCGTGGTGCTGAAGTTTCTCTAGCACAGACATGGGCTGAACTTAGGGCCCTCATGATGAAGGAGTTTTGTCCTCGTCAAGAGATCAGGGCCTTGGAAAGGGAATTCGACAATTTGAAGCAAGATAGCGGTGAGCATCGAGCCTACACGGACCGTTATGAGGAGTTAAGTCTGTTATGCCCAAACATGGTCACGCCTTTGGATAAGGCAATCGAAAAGTACATTGATGGCCTCCCTGACTCAATACAAGACATTGTGACTGGTAGCAACCCTACTACAGTTAGACAGGCCATTGAGCTATCTGCAACCTTGACTGAATCAAAGATCAGGAAAGGTAAACTTTTCCGAAAAGGTGACAAGAAACCGGTCGAAGAATCGAACCCAATCGAGGAATCAAAGACCATGGATGAACTGGCTGGATCCTCTAAGAAGTCAAAGAAGCGAAAGGCTTCTCAGAACTTCGCCGTGGTCGCTCACAATGATCAAGCCGTCCCCAACCAACCAGCTCAACCCCCTGCCAGGAAACCCTACAACGGAACTGCACCCTTGTGCAACCAATGTGGTCTACATCATCATGCTGGTGTGAAGTGCCGCACATGCCAAGTTTGCGGACTTATAGGTCATACAGCGAGGGTTTGCCCAACAGCAGCTGCACCAAATCAAGTTAACAACAATCCTGCTCAAACTCGTTTTCCACCGGGGTCTTGCTACAACTGTGGCGAGATGGGCCATTTTCGTAGGGATTGCCCAAAGCTTGCTAATGCAAATCCAGCGCAGGGATGAGTATCTGACCGACAGAAGATAACGCTGTTTAGAAAATAATCGAGCCTTGTGTATTATTTTCTTTTGTTATAACGATCTATGAAACAGTTGTTGTTATTGTTGTTATAAATAAATCTTTCATTTACATTTTAATATGTTTATGTGGTTGCATGTATAAACATATCCTCTACAATACCAACAATCAAGGAACCATATTCCTTGAAGAACAGACTACCCCAAATTTCTTCCATTGTATGATCTCTTGCGTTTTCCACGAAAATCCTAAGTACCCGTTTCTTCCAAGAGAAATGAGGTACGAGGTGCCAAGTTAATAGCAATCAATAACAAGATAATAACAATTAAACAATTATGTGATTTTGTGCCTATGTGTTCCCTTTTATGTGTCATGTGATCCAAATTATGTTATCCAAATCCTCTTAGAATCTTACATATCCTTGTACAAGAGATTCATAGTAGGATACCCAAAGGTACTACCTAAAATCCTTAATGGACTTCTACGCTGTAGTTAAGTCCCTTGGATTATAAAGTACTACTTCATAATTAGACCCCTTTAGTGGTCTAGTTAAACTGATCGATCCAAAAATCTGGTTAGGAATATTATGTGATGATATAGATGAAAGGACTCCTTGGTGGCCTAATTAAGAAGATCCTCTGTTGATCTAATTAAAAGGACCCTATGGTAGTCTAGTCACCCTCATCACAAGTTTGATATCCTTCCCCACAACATTACAAAACGAACTGTGCGGACTGTGCAAGGAATTACGTAATTATGGATGCATACATAATTATGGAATTTAGTGCACAGAAATCACAGCAAGTTCTATCATGTATCTAAGTTAACCCAATTCATTTCCAATTCTGATGAAGCATCCGTTGAGGAAAAAAATGAACTAGCTATTCATTTTTCACTTCTGAGGAATATCCGTTGAGGAAATGAATATCCATTTATCCTTCATTTCCAACTCTGAGGAAGCAACCGTTGAAAATGACTCCGTTAGTTCATTTTCGTTTCTAAAGATTATCCGTTGAGGAAATGAATATCCGTTGTTAAATCTTTCATTTCCATACCTGAGGAAGCAACCGTTGAAAATGACTCCGTTAGTTCATTTTTGTTTGTGAAGATTATCCGTTGAGGAAATGAATATCCGTTGATTATTCCTTCATTTCAAATTCTGAAGAATAACCGTTGAGGAAAATGACCCCGTTTGTTCATTTTCGTTCTGAAGAATATCCATTGAGAGAAATGAATATCCGTGGATTAATCCTTCATTCCCGTTTCTGACGAAGGACCCGTTGAGGAAGAATGAATCATCCATTCGTTTTCACTTCTGAAGAATATCCGTTGAGGGAAATGTATATTCGTTTAGTTAAAAATCCTTTATTTTCCATTTCCGAAGAACCCGTTGAAGAAAATGACTCCGTTCGTTCATTTTCGCTTCTGAAAAATATCCGTTGAGGAAAATAACAAAATTATGCTTTACATATCTTTGATGGCTATTTAACACAAAGTCACAGACAGACTTCTACGAATAAATTTCGGGACGAAATTTCCTTAAGTAGGGGAGACTGTGACACCTAGGTCACTGCGACCATCAAACAAATGCCAAACCAATGAAATATTGTATTTCATACTTTGGACGTGTATACATATGTGTATCTTTTGCACATATCAACTCTTGTTCGATTTCAAGCTCTAAATCGCTTTCTGGAAGGTTATACGCGCGCTGATGCGTAAATATAACCAGTTTAATGCAACAAACACTTCGGAATAGTGACATATACTTAACATACCTTAAATAACCTTTACATAACTTAGAAATAAGTTTTGAAGGCTTTGGTATGGCAAAATCAAGATAAATCGCTTACAGGGACTAAACTTGACAAACTGCGAAAGTATGCCAATTTGAACTGTAACAGACATTACGGAACATGACCATAAGTTAAACATACCATAAATATCCTTTACATAGCTTAGAAATAGGCTTTGAGGTGTTTAGTATGCTAAAATAAACTTTTGGGTCATTCAGGGACTAAAAGTGTCAAAAAGTGCACAAGTTTGCATTTTCGCGCATAACTTACGTTCTGAATACATCCGGACATCCAAAAATTTATGTAAGCACTAAAATATTTTATTTTAGTGTTTGGCTTGAGAAAAATCCATTCGTCGCGTCATTTGGATCGTTTTTCGCGCTTGTGCGCATTCCGTCGTAATTAAGCGAACATCGCGTTCGTACGACCAAACGAACCAACATCCGGCATATTTTTGAGCATGTTTCATGTCCACAATGTTTAGGCATCATTTTAGGGCCTTAAAGTTGGCTTGACGGGCCTTAGAAGTGCCGGAAATAAGCTTAAACACCAACAGGGACCAAAGCTGTCAAAATGCAAACATGTTTCTGATCTGTGCAGGCCAGGCGGCCCGCGTAAGATCAGTGTGTCCTTTACGTGGCCCGCGTCAGTGTCCCAGATCAGATAAGATCGATTAGTCAGCATATTATAGCTGTTAAACTCACAACCACAAACCCACACTTGCCCTTTCAGTTCATGAGAGGCCATTTTTAGTTACCACAACTTTCCAACAAGTGTACGCACGAGATTCGATCACGTTTTCCAAGAAACGATCTTAACGGTTCGGGAAATACTATAAATACCCCACCCCCATTTGCTTCAAAACCCACTAGAATCTGATCTAATGTGCTCTAAGTTGAAACCTTTGTTTCATACCTGGGCTCTTTTGATCTAGATTAGCATTCGGGGACCCTTTGTAAGTGTTCCTTCGTTCTTTTATTGTTTTTCGAGTCCGAAAGTCAAACTTTGTTTGACTTTCTGCATTGACCAGTTGATGGTCAATGCGAAGTTCGTTTGAACTTCGCAACGTGATTGTAATCACGATGGTTATAGTCCCTTGTGACTATGCCTATTGATTACCACGTTGTCTAGGGTCGTAAGGGTAAGCGATCTAATAAATCGCTTATACCTTCGAACCCGACCCATTTGGTCGATCATTAGGATCCGACCAAACACATTAGGTGACCATAGTATATAGGGAATAACCTTCCGAGGTTATACCTTATGGTCGCTTCGTTTAAGTAGTTGTAAGATAGGTAGTTTATATGCCTTAGGTAAATTACCAAAATACCCCTTTGATGCCAAAATTCATTTTAAACATATGTAACATAACTTTTGACATCTAAACTGATTTGACAACAATATTAGACATGTTAAGGCATATGTTACTTGTCATAGGACTAGTTAGGCGGTCCGAACGCGTTTCACGCGAACGACGCGTTAAAGTAGCATAAGATACCTAAACGGGTCGTAATGGGTCGTAAGCACTTATGTTAGGTTTCATTTAGTATGTAGGCTTTGTTAAACCATATTACACGAGTCTCCATACTCGTTTGGTTTACGAACCCTCATTCTATCCGATCCTCCGAGATAGGTCCGGTTTATTAACATAGTTACATATATTAGGTGCCGTTTGATTCCTTGATCTCTAGCATTGCTTAGTGGTTATCTTAGGACTTCTGAGCAATCTCAAGTGAGTACATAGACCCCTCTTTTACTGTTTTCCAAACTGTTTTGGGGTGAAACACATGTGCCTACCTGTTACTTTCATGCTTTCCTGTTTTCACATCGTATACTTGCTATGCTTATTAGTACATTTATAGTACATGATTTCAATACATTTTATGCTATGTATGCCCAT
Source organism: Helianthus tuberosus (assembly GCA_030545235.1). NCBI lineage: Eukaryota > Viridiplantae > Streptophyta > Magnoliopsida > Asterales > Asteraceae > Helianthus > Helianthus tuberosus. The sequence continues at coordinate 38,475,782 of CM060371.1, read as the reverse complement.
TGTGTGCATACTTAGTACATCACTTTACAATGCATTTCATGCTATGTACGCCCATTGTGTGCATACTTAGTACATTGTTTTACATTACACTTATGCTATGTATGTCCATTACGTGCATACTTAGTACATTGTTTTACGTTGCATTTTTGTTGCATATGCTCATCCAGCATATGAACACATTATACTACATTTTGAACCGTTGTAACCATTTGATTATATGAACCGTTTGTAAACTGTTGAACCGTGTGAACCGTTTGTAACTGTTGAACCATGTGAACCATTTGTATCTGTTGACATGATTTACATTTGACAATAGACATTTGACTATACATAAACATTTCTACATTTGATAAACATTACATCTTGGTGGTTTGGTTTGAGTAAGTGATTTAAGTAACGAGGCGTGTGTAATATGATACAAGCATGGTGGATACGCCGCTGGTACTTCCTATATATAAGTGTTTGTATGGTATCACATATTGTAGTGTTATTTGAATCATTTCAATTTGAGACATATAACATTTTATACAAATAACATACTTTTCACAAGACATTGATTTACAAACAACTTATCTTATACAAACTCATTTTACATGGTTATTCATTTAACCATACATTATTCTCTTATTTATACATATCATCTGATCTTATCGTTTTTTTCAAATGATTTACAAGACAAAGCAAATTACAAGGTTCATGACTAAACATTTTCTCAAACATAAGTCATGAATTCTGTTTTCACAAAACCTATGTATCTCACAGGCATTTTTATGCTGACGTACCTATTTTCACATGTGTTTTCAGGAGATGATGCATTGGACTTATCAAGATATACTTAGGCGGACCTGTGCCTTAGTGACTTAAAACGAGACAAGAACTAGTTAATTTATGTTATGTACTCTTTGGTTCTTGTTTAAAACAATGTAAACTTTCATGTTTGATTAATAAAACAAAACTTCAATTGCCTTGGATTTGAAACAATTAATTCTGTTACAACACTCCCCGACGTTTCCGCCACGTTTTGTATGTTCTACGTGGTCGGGGTGTGACAGTAAGGTATGATGAGAATGAAAAGATGATATATTCGGCAGTTCAAAAGAAGGACGAGAATGATAAAGATATAGACATTGAAATTAAGTTTAATGTGGGAGATGTGAGAAGGGTTTTGGACTTAGGAGATAGTGATGAGGACCCGACCATAGTTCCTGAAAGATTATGCAAGGGTTTATGGTTCAGAATGGGCTTTACAGGACATGTTAAACACAAATACCTCAAGTCTATGTTTAGTCAACCATATAAGTTCCTAGTTCACTGTGTGTTGCATGCTTTATCACACCGAAAGGGAGCTTACGACGAGCCTTCAGACTATATCATGAACATTATTACTTGTTTGGTGCTCAATAGGCCTTATAACATATCACAAGTAATATTTGACCACATGGTGGACAATGTGAAGGGTGAGAAATACATAATGTACCCAAGGTTCATTCAAATGCTTATTAATGATCAAGTGAGAGACCTTCCAAAGGATCCTGCCGATGAATTAGATCTACAACATATGAAAAGTGAGACTTTGAGCAGATTAAATCATTATAAAGGTCTGAAGAAGGATGATCCAGAACCAAGAGCTAAGAGAATGATATGCAAGATTGAAAAATCAGACTATGTAGCTCCTGAGAATGATGCTTGGAGGCATGAAAACAACAACTCTGAAGATGAAACCAATAGTCTAAGGTACACGCATGAGAAGAAGTTAAGATATTGGTTTGTAAAGGATGGACAAAGGAAGAGAACACCAAAGGTTTCTCCTACAGTGACAACACCTAAAGAGACTACACCGAAGATAGTTGTTAAGGATAAAGTTGAAAGGGGGAGTCACAAGAAAAGTTAGAATATCCAATTTTGCATCTTTCTAATGAATGTTTAAATGTTTGTTTTGCAGGGCCTTCAAAGAAGAAATCTCCACCAAGACTAGTGGCTGAAACGGTGATAAATCCTACATGATTAGTGCAACAAGGCGTTGATTTGATGAAAGAATCGTTAGATGATTTTATAAAGAGAAATGAAGAGGCGCAAGCTGCAAAGAAAGCTGAATCTTCTAAGCATGATCAAGCAGAAAGAGTTAAATAAAAAGAAGCTGAAGGCATTGCTCATTTAGATTCAAGTGATGCTGATGATGAATCATCTGATACTGAGTCAGAGATAGACACTTCAAAGATTGGTGTTGGAAAGGTTACTCTGAAGAAGAAACCTCAAAAGAAGAAAAAGAGTTCTGACGAAGAGGATTCCACTTATGTTCCTACACCTGATGAAACAAAGAAACTTCGCAAGAAGAGCAAAGTTGTTCAAACAGGAGTTATTCCAAGAATAGTGAGAGCTAGAAAAGAAACAACTTCAGTGCCTAAAGATCAAAGTGGCAAAGTTTTAGAGGTTGAAAGTGTTAAAGCTTCTGATATTCAAATTCAAGTAACTCAAGAGGCTGAAACAAAAAAGGTTGATTAGCCTGAGGTGGAAAAGAAGGGTGATGATGAAGATGAGGTAGTGATTACAGGTGAAAGAGAATCAACACCACCACCACCACCAGAAAATTCAACCATTCATATTCTAGATGATCCAAAGAAATCACTGCCAAAGAAAGTTACTTCACCAGGTTTATTTGAAGGTTTTCCTAATATTCAGGGTGAATTTACTGATGATATTCTTACTGGAGGTGACTACGACATGTTTCATGACGCAAAGGTCAAAGAATTAACAAGAAAAGTTAGTATTCTGGAGAAAGAGAAAGCGAAAGTTGAAGCTGAGCGTGACGAATTGAAAAAGATGCTTGAGAAGATTATTAAAGTGAATGAAGAAATGAAGTCTGCTGTGAATAATCATGCAAAAAAGATAAACACTTTTGTTGAAGACGTGAATGATAATGCTAAACTCTTTAAGCAACTCTCTGCGGAGCTTTCTGAAGTGACTGTGAAATATGCGAACATGAATGAAACTAATCAGACACTGCATAAAATGTTAGATGAACCTCATGAAGCATCTACAAATGAAATCAATATTAAAGTTAGAGATTGAAGCTCTAAGGGCTGACAAGGCAGTAAAAGACGAACAACTTAACATGTTATACACTGTGATGGAACATCAGCTAGGAATCAATGTCCAAGCTGTATATAACAACTTGGAGGTTCAAAGGATTGAAGAAATAAGGGCTAAGAGGGAGAAAGAGTTGGCTGAGGAAGCAACTCAAAAGAAGAAAGATTTAATTGTTGAAACTCAAGTAGCTGGAGGTTCCTCAAGTCATCCTGAAGGTGATGTTGAGATGGTTGATGCTGAAGTGAATGTTGAGGAAGAGAACATGGATGTTGATCAAAATCAAGGGTTTGTTCTGGTTGGTGATTCAGTCTCTCTATCATATAGCTTTGATGATATAATTCATTTGGTGAAAATTGCACAATGAAAACGAAAAATGAGAGAATCTGAAGTGAAGCTACTTTGTTGGAAGAAATAGGAAGAGGAAGAAGATGAAGAACTAAACGAAATCCTTGATGCAGTTGAAAATTATGATCATTCATGGGATAATTTCAAGGATGATGATGATGATCAAGGGTCAATTGGGTTATTGATCGTGAAGCCCTATGTTCAACAAAAGCTAAATGATTTTCTGAATGATGAAATCAATGCACAGCAGGAGGATCAACATCAGGAGTCTTCTTCTTCTGGAAAGCAACATTCTGATCAGGTATTCCTCACACAACCCACTGTTATTTACTTAAATGCTCCATTTGAGGAGGAGTTGGAGGTACCGAGGACAAGGGCAGAAATGTTAGAAGAACTGGGATTAGAAGATGGGAATTTTAAGTTTGATATTGAAGAAGAAATCCCATCATCGCTAGAAAAGGAGTATGAATTCAAGTTTGTCAATGAAGCTGACAATTTTCATCATGTTGAAGTTGAAGAATGTTCAGATATCTCTGAAGAAGATACACCTTTTCATTATTCTGGCATTGATGATACTTTCCCAACGCTTGCTGAGATGTTCAAAGAACAGAATGAAGATGAGATTAGAAGGAAAGTTGTGGTGAAGATAAGTACTGAAGGTATTCCGAAAGTTGTTCCACAGGAAAATTTGTTAGAGGGCAGGAAAAACTGGTTTAAAGTAATGCCAAAAGAAAGAAAGTTCAGACGTCCATTACAATACTTCACAGATCATCAGGATAAGTCTTTGGGTGATATACTCTCGTGGGGATATCTTTAAGATTTACAAGTATATGCCATCAGAAGGGAACTGGGGGTACAATACTTTGAGTTCTTATCAGATATTCAAACACTCCCGTGGTGGGATGTTGAGGAGTTGGTGCAGACCAAGAACATCAAGCAATTCTATCATGGTCTAGATGTGAAAGTTCATGATTAGAGATTGTGGAAATATATCAAGCATCAAGCAAAGAATCAATTTCCTGACTAGAAACCACAATATCCAAAGCAAGACATAAAGATTGATACAATTACAGGGGATAAAGACATTACGTTGATAATCATGCCTCCCAGATGTTTAAAGAACATGCCGCTTCGTGCAATGGAACATGATTTCTATGAAGATTTTGAAGGTTGGATGTATAACCAGAGCACAACGGAAGCAGTGATTTCAATATTTGATAAATCCATGGGAGAATCAAGGCGTATAAGTGTGTTGGACCCCAATTAGTTGGTAAATTGCTCAAAGAAAGATATTGATTGTTTATTCTATAACAAGATCGTTTATGAAAAGCCAGACAAAGTTCAAGCTCAGCAGTATCAGAAGTTGGTGAACTTATGCTATGCAAAGGATATCAATTCTGGAAGATATTGGAAGTCTAAGTTCAAAGACTTGGAGATAGATGAATTCTTGAAGAGAGAAAAGCGAAGTCAGAGATTCAAAGAGATTTATGATAGAGCTGCTGTTGCGGGAAGACGAAAGCTGATGAGACCTCCACCAACTGACCAGATACCGATTGAGAAGGAAGAAAACAAGATCCCGCGATGGGATAGAAAGCGTGATGGTGATCCTGAGTATAGAAAATATTGGAATGAAGTTGGTAGGCCTCTAAGGCGAAAGATGATTGCTGAGCGTGAAGAGAAACGAAGACAGAAAGCTAAAGCGGGGAGACGCAGCAGGAGGACGACTTGAAGACTATGCAGGAAGGAAGACTACAACTACATCCAAGGGGGATTCTGTTAGTGCATTATGTCTGTAGCTTCCGTCTGCATCGAGTCTTATGTATTTTGTCCTGTTAGTGTTTTTTTTTATATGTATGTATTTGTGTGTCTAGACAAAACAGGGATTGGTGCTTTATCTGTTAAGTGAAATCCGTCAGACGACATGTGTCATCCGAATGGGTGACACTCCTTACTTCCCTGTTTGCCTATAAATACTAGAGTAGGGCTAGTTGTCTAGAACTTTTGGCCCGATAGTAGAAGCGAAGCTCTGTCTGACTTTCATCTGGAACTCGTGTATTTTCATTATCAATCAATGAAATCAGACATGTTAAGCATTGAGATTGTTGTTATTGATTCTTAGACGATATCGAGGGATTCCGCACCTCGCCACTGATCGATTCCGACACGTTCTTCCACTAGAACAGATCCTGCGAATGGCCAAACAGATAATCACGAGATCAAAACCCACAAGGTGATGACAAAGGTTTAGAACTCTGGTATAATAGCAACAGAGCAGTGCAGAGCGAGAGAGAAAGTGAAAGAAAGAAAATGAAAATGAACAACTGAAATTCGATCAGACAGAGTACCGTACCAGTTATTCGAGTTAGTACACTGATTACGGGCAGAGGTTTAGAACTCGGGTATAATAGCAACTGAGGAGCGCAGAGCGAGAGAGAAAGTGAAAGAAAGAAAATGAAAGTGAACAACTGAAATCGTCCAGGGCTCGTCCCTTTTATAACTGAATTTTGACCAGGTCACATAGCGCGTCCAATTTCTTGTTTAACCACTGCGTAGCGCGATGGGGTTAAGCTAGGAATAGGTTGCCACACGTCCAACATAGGTCTGACACGTGGCGCGATGTCGTGACACGTGTCTTTAGCCACCTTTTTCGTCCAATCGCGTGTTTTCTTGATTTTCATGATGATACTTATCGCGTATGCTCGGGTCTTGATCCAAAATAGTTTGGTTTATAATTATGACTTTAGTAAGGTTACTTTTGTGCGGGTTGGTTCATCAACCGTCAAGTTTTCTGATTGAGCATTACAAGTTTCGTCGCGCGCACTTGGGGTTTTGATTACGAGTTGTCTTTGGGAATATTTTAGAGGGTCGTTACATCCTCCCTACCTTATTTCTTAAATCTCGTCCTCGAGACTCATTGAAACAAGTATGGGTATTTTCGTATTATCTCCGATTCCAATTCCCAAGTATATTCTTGTCCACGTTTTAAATCCTACTTCACTTTGACCAGAACTAATCTCGTATGCTTTTAGGATTTTCATATTCAACCTATAAAGGTCTTTAATGGACATAGATTTTCGTTTATCTCTATATCTTGAAGAGATACTACTAAAGATTTATTAGCTAAGTATTTCCTAAAATCATGTATACCTGTCATTTCTTCTAGTAACTTTTAGCTGATAGGCTACTGATCCAATTCGCTTAATGATTTCGAATAGTCCAACAAACCTTAGGCTTGATTTTCCTTTCTTTCCGAATCGGACTACTACTTTTCATGGAGAAACTTTTAATAGCATTCTTTCTCTGATTTGAAATTCTAATGGCTTGTCGATCTCATGGCCGAATAATTGCCTTTTCTCCTATTTTTCCTACCATATTGGATGGTACTTTCATCTATAAAGTGCTTCAAATGGGGCAACATAAATATTTGTATGCAAACTATTTGTTTATTGAATAATTCTTACGAGTGGCTAGTGGTTGCCTCACTTTTACTAATATCTATAATACATGCACTTAGCATGTCTTACTATGTTTGTATTGTTCTTTTATCTTGCTCATAAGATGTACTCAAATTTAGTCGAGTTTCCATGGCTTTGAAAATTTTCTTAGAATTGAAAAGTGAAATGACTATCTCAATCTGATACGATAGATAACGGGTTTCTGTGTAATGAGACTATTTCGTCCACGTAAAGCTTAACTAAGTGTTTTATACTAAAGTGAAATGACTATCTCAATCTGATCCACAATCACCCAGATTGTGTTGTTACATTTTAATGTTTTGGGTAATTTGGTAACAAAATCCATTGTTATTAATCCTATTAGCATACTGGCATTTCTAATCGTTGAGGTAAACCTAAAGGGTTCTAATGTTTAGTTTTAACTTGCTAGTAAATTATATAGTTAGAGATATAACTTGCTACATCCTTCTTCATTCCTATCTATCAGCAATTCTTATTCAAACCTTGATACCTCTTATCACTTCCATGATGCATCATATACTTAGTTTTTTGAGCTTCTTTGAGAATCCTTTCTCGTAGGTTTCCTTGAATAAGTACTCAAATTCTCCGTGGTTATGATCACTCCTCCTGTTGGATTACGAATCTTAACAAAATTCTGATTACTTAAGATTTGAACATGATTGGATGCTAATCATTCCATTTCTAACACTACATTGAATCCAACGAGGTTCATATGAAGTAAAGTATAACTAAGTTTGTATCCTAGAAATTATCTATTCTTCCCGAAGTACTCCACGAATATTGGTAGGGTTCCAGACTTGCCTCGGGAATCATTTTCGTCTCTTATGTTGTGAGAACAATGCCCTCGCGTTCCTCTTGGGATCTTCGGTTGTTTTCGTCTTGTTTTCAGGTATCTATGTCAGTTCATACAATCTTGATGGATGTAAGTTGCTTTCCTAATGGAAACATATACGACTTTTCTTTTGCATGTTCTTCCTCCTTGTGTCCAGGTATCAATCATGTGGTCAAAGTATTTGCTAACTCGTCCATATTACTAATGGTTTGTGGTCTGACTACCGTTATCAGATCACAGATCTTACTGACTAGTTCCAAATAAAATGAGAAATTAGTAAATATTTTGGCAAAGCCAGAACTAGTACCATTATCGTATATCCGAAGAATTTTGTCGTATACTCATGAAAATTTCCACCAATCATTTGGTGATTTTGTTGCCATTGTTCTTTTTATGAAGCATACAGAATTTCCTTTCTATCAGTTCTTTTCATTCTTTGCATTTCATGGCATATGTCATGATCTTGTTCTTGGAAGATTAGGTCTCACCATCTTAATGCCTTATTTTTGAAGCATACATTACTTCATCCATCTTGGCATATATACTAATGGACAACTTTAGTCTTTAGCAGCCCATGTATTGCTATAACAATTCCTTTACTACTGGTAATCTTAGTAGAATTATTGGTGAAGAAAGTCTTTGTAAGTACTTTTACTCGTGGTTACTCTTATCTTCTCAAGAGTTCTTAATGAAAGTAGAATTCCTCTCATAAGTGTAAGTTTTAGACGTTTTGTGCCTAGCACAACTTTTAGTTACAAGATTCCTAATGCGTCAATAATCTAAGGTAATTCATGGGAAATTCTTATACTTTTGATGGCGTCCCAACTTAAAGGATTCCTATAGTTCATATTGTCACACGAGTTACGAGACGGATGATTAAAAGGAATAGTGTTTGATATCAGAATTATAGATGTATACGAAAGGTTCATGATAAAGAAATCTAAAATTATCATTGACACACATGCTCGTGATTCATCCTAAATTGTCAATTATTATGGTCTTTGGACTTTCTTATAATAGACATACATATCTATACAATCCTATGTTTCATATATTGTAATATATATACCATTCGTAAGGTTAATGTATTTAAAAGGTTCATATTACGAAAAACAGGTCATACATCAAGTCATGATACTATTTACAGAATTCTATAAATTTAAAATAGCATATACCCCATCTTACCCGGTCTCACCGGAGAGGCAACCCCATCTTACCCGGACAAGCTGGACAGTCTACCACACTATACCCAGTCTTGTCGGAGAGATAATTAGCATTATATTTCCTATAAATAGAATTTATCAAATCATGATTTTAAAGGTGCATCTTTTAATAAGGCTTTCATCAAGGAATAGGGAAATTACTATTCACATGTTGGATCATATTCCAGAACCGAGTAGTACCAATAAGCAAGAAATAACGGTGATCAAGTGGTACTGGTGGTTATTTCGAAAATATTGCAGCGGAAATTTTCAGCAGGACCGTGAGTTAGGAAAAATATCAGAGTTTAGAAACACCGGGTATTATTTATTAAGCAGATGGGAATAAACCCATGTTTTACAAAGGTAGCTTTAATATGGGATAAACCACTTCTTTAAGCCTTCTTGGTGCCGTATCACAACTCTTATTCAGATCTACTATAATCACCTGAAACAAGTTTAAAAACATTTTATCAGCAGGAAATACTGGTGAGTTCATTCAGTTGTACAAAAACACATTGTTATAATTATAGCATAAAGAGTTTTTACATTTGTTTACATCTTTCAATTACCCACAGTACTTGTCACTTGCCTATTTCGGTGACTGTAGTCATATTACTGTTGACCAACCCATTGTCCAAGAGTAAAGCTTATCAAGTAATGTATACAATACCCCACATACCAGCTGTAATATCAAAATGCAAAGAGTTAATCACTTTAAATACAGCTAGAAAACATTTACGGTTTTGAAAGCATTTAATAAAATAGAATGACTCACCTTTTCGGTCTATAGTTCTTGATTTAAAAAGGCCTCATGATTCTAAGCCTACTGATAGGTAAGCGTCTACTTTTATAGTTCTGAATCTTCTGGTAAATAAGCATCTATTTTGATTATATGTTTATAGTTCGGAGTTTTCCGATAGTTAAACATTTAGTTTAATAGAGTGGAATACATATTAGTGTAAAACCAATCAAACCAAATAATGATCACGAGATCAGAACCATAACGTAAGTCCACAAAGTATAGTCTTATTTAGATAGCACTTTGGCATTCGTTAGTTGGTTCCCGGATCGATTGGATAGAATATCGTATCGTTGATTATTGGTTAGAACACTAACGTATAGAGAGAAGAAGTAAAAGAATGAGCAAGAAAGAATGAATCCTAACCTTCCCCAACTGATATCTACCCATATATACCTTCCCTAGTTGTTACCTAGCTCATAAATACATATTTAGATGTTATGTTATTAATTTAACCGTTTTGCTGTTTAAACTTAGTTGTTTAACTGATATTTTAACTGTTTAACAGATTAACTTACTTAGTTGTTAAGTTACCTTCCTGTTAAGTTTCCTTACCTAATAAGTTTTCTTACCTTTTAAGTTTTCTTAGCCACTAAGTGTTCTTACCTGCTAAGTTTTCTTAACTGCTAAGTTTTCTTAACGGCTAAGTTTACTTAACCGTAAAGTTCACATAACCGTTAAGTTTACTTAATCACTAAGTTTACTTAATCATTAAGTATTCTGGTTTAGCAACCCCCTGGTTAAGAGTTCTAATTTCTAGATACAATGGAACTCGTATTAGTGTATTAACTTAATTCAACTTTAATGATAATCACAAGATCAAAACCCACAAGGTGATGACAAAGTATAGCCCTATTCGGGCAACACTTAAAAATCCATTGGATTGGTTTTAATCGATCAGACAGAGTACGGTACCAGTGATTCGAGTTAGTACGCTAATTATGGGAAGAGGTTTAGAACTCGGGTATAATAGCAACAGAGTAGTGTAGAGCGAGAGAGAAAGTGAAAGAAAGAAAATGAAAGTGAACAACTGAAATTGTCCAGGGCTCGTCCCTTTTATATCCGACTTTTGACCTGGTCGCGTCGCGCGAGCAATTTTTTGTTTAACAATCGCGTAGCGCGATGGGGTTAAGCTAGGCATAGGCTGCCACATGTCTAACATAGGTTCGACATGTGGCACGATGTCGTGACACATTTCTTTAGCCGCCTTTTTCGTCCAATCGCGTGTTTTATTTTATTTTCGTGCTGATACTTATAGCGTATACTCCGGTCTTGATCCTAAATAGTTCGGTTTATAATTATGAGTTTTATAAGGGTACTTTTGTGTGGGTTGGTTCATCAGCCGTCAAGTTTTCTGATTGAGTATTACAAGTTTCGTCGGGCACACTTGGGGTTTTGATTATGGATTGTCTTCGGGAATATTTTTTAGGTTGTTACGTCCTCCCTACCTTGTTTTAAATCTCGTCCTCGAGATTCATTGAAGTAATTATGGGAATTTCTGTTTTATCTCCAATTCCAATTCCCAAGTATATTCTTGTCTACGTTTTAAATCCTACTTCACCTTGACCAGAACTAATCTCATATGCTTTTAGGATTTTTGTCTTAAACCTATAAAGGTCTTTCAATGGACATAGATTTTCGTTTATCGCTATATCTTGAAGAGATACTACTAAAGATTTATTAGCTAAGTATTTCCTTAAATCATGTATATCTGTCATTTCTTCTGGTAACTTTTAGCTAATAGGCTACTGGTCCAATTCGTTTATTGATTTTGAGTAGTCCAACAACCCTTAGGCTTGATTTTCCTTTCTTTCCGAATCGGACTACTACTTTTCATGGAGAAATTTTTTAATAGCATTCTTTCTCTGATTCGAAATTCTAATGGATTGTCGATCTCATGGCCTAATAGTTGCCTTTTCTCCTATTTTTGCCTACCATACTGGATGGCACTTTCATCCATAGTGCTTCAAATAGGGCAACACTAATATTTGTATGCTAACTATTTGTTTATTGAAGACTTCTTATGAGTTGCTAGATTGCCTCACTTTTACTAATATCTATCATACATGGGCTTAGCATGTCTTACTATGTTTGTATTGTTCTTTTATCTTGCTCATAAGATGTACTCAAATTCAGTTGAGTTTCCATGGCTTTTGAAAATTTTCCTAGAATTGGAAAGTGAAATGACTATCTCGATCCGATACGATAGATAACGAGATTCCGTGTAATGAGACTATTTCGTCCACATAAAGCTTGAATAAGCGTTTTATACTAAAGGGTTCCTTCATTAGTAGGGAATGAGCTGACCTAGTTAGTCGATCCACAATCACCCAGATTATGTCGTTACATTTTTTTGTTTTGGGTAATTTGGTAAAAAAAAATCCATTGTTATTAATCCAATTTTCATACTAGCATTTCTAATCGTTAAGGTAAACCTAATGGGTTCTAATCTTTAGTTTTAACTTTCTAATAAATTAAATATTTAGAGACATAACTTGCTACATCCTTCTTCATTCCTATCTATCAGCAATTCTTATTCAAACCTTGATACCTCTTATCACTTTCACAATACATCATACACTTAGTTTTATGAGCTTCTTTGAGAATCCTATTTCGTAGGTTTCCTTGAATAAGTACTCAAATTCTCGTTGGTTTGTGATCACTCCTCCTGTTAGATTAGGAATCTTAACAAAATTCTGATTACTTAAGATTTGAGCATGATTGGATGCTAATCATTCCATTTCTAACACTACATTGAATCTAACAAAGGTTTATATGATGTAAAGTAGAACTAAGTTTGTATCCTAGCAATTATCTTTTCTTCCGGAAGTACTCCACGAATATTGGTAGTGTTCCATACTTGCCTCAGGAATCATTGTCGTCTCTTATGTTGTGAGAACAATGCCTCGGCGTTCCTCTTGGTATCTTCGGTTGTTTTCGTCTTGTTTTCAGGTGTTTGTGTCAGTTCGTACAATCTTGACGGATATAAGTTGCTTTCCTAATGGAAACATATACGACAACTCTTTCCATGTTCTTCCTCCTTGTGTCCAGGTATAAATCCTGTGGTCAAATATTTGCTAACTCGTCCATATTACTAATGGTTTGTAGTTTGACTACCGTTATCTGATCACGGATCTTACTGAGTAGTTCCAAATAAAAAGAAAATTAGCACATATTTTGGCGAATCCAGAACTAGTACCATTTTCGCATATTCGAAGAATTTTATCGTATACTCACGACAATTTCCACCAATCATTTGGTGATTTTGTTGCCATTTGTTCTTTTTATAAAGCAGACAGAATTTCCTTTCTATCAGTTCTTTTCATTCTTTGCATTTCATGGCATATGTCATGATCTTGTGCTTGGAAGATCAGGTCTCACCATCTTAATGGTTATTTTTGAAGCATACATTACTTCATTCTTCTCCGCGTATATACAAATGGACAGCTTTAGTCCTTAGCAGCCCATGTATTGCTGTAACAATTCCATTATTACTGGTAATCTTAGTAGTATTATAGGTGAAGAAAGTTTTGTAACTGCATCTAGTCGTGGTTACTCTTTTCTTCGCAAGAGTTCTTAATGAAAGTAGAATTACTCTCATTAGCGTATGTTTTAGACGTTTTGTGCCTAGCACAACTTTTAGTGACATGTTTCCTAATGCGTCAATAATATAAGGTAACGCATGGGAAATTCTTATACTTTTGATGGCGTCCCAACTTAAAGGATTCCGATAGTTTATATTGTCGCACGAGTTACGAGACGGATGATTAAATAGAATAGTGTTTGATATCGGAATTATAGATGTATACGAGAGGCTCATTATAAAGAAATCTAAAATTATCATTGACATACTTGCTCATGATTCATCCTAAACTCTCAATCATCATGGTCTTTGGACTTTCTTACATATAGATATTGTCGCAACCCTCGACCCCTTGCCCCGGGAGTGGGCGGCCGCGGTTACTCAGAGCGGGTGGTATCGGTGTTTATTAATTTGGCAGCGGAATTGAGACATCAGGACCGTAGTTAGGAAATATTTATCAGAGTTAAAACACCAAACTTTTTATGTAGATATAATAAGTAGACGGGATAAAACCCAAGTTTTCAATTACAATACATTAGTAGGGATAATCCCTAATTTATTGAATTCAAAATCTCCTTTTTATTTAGGTAACTTTTATAGCCACATCTTGAAGCCTTCAGTGCTCTACAACTGGCTTCTATTAGCTTCACATTAAGTTACCTGAAATGCGTTTTAAAAAGGTTTTATCAGCAAGAAATACTGATGAGTGTCTCCCAGTTTAATCAAAAGTTTTATAACTTTACAGTATTGAGAGCATCAACGATTACAAAGTTTATATCTACCTAATTACTCATTCAGTACTGTCAATCCTAACTTGTAGTCATGCTACTATTCGCAATAGTAACGAGTGTCAAGTAATGTATACAAAATCCCAACATACCATCAGTAATTGTAGAATACATATACTCAATCACTGTTAAGAATAATTTAAAAAGTTTGAGGTTATAGTAAAATATTTTGAATGATTCACAAAAAGGGTTTACAAAAAGAGAATGTACTCACATTGCTGATTTAGATAATACTATAGCTTCCTGGTGTTTCTCCTGGTTATTATCTATTAAAATTTAAACAATGCACAGATGTTAGTAAGATAACCCAAATCACATTAGCCGTAAAACACGAGACAGAACTCCAACGAACTGAGTCAGGCAGAGCCTTGACATGCGTTAAGGAGCCCTAGATCAATCGGGTAGGGTAACAAATACGTGATCGGGGTTATAATACTTAGAACGAGGTAGAGCTTCACTTTTTAGGGGTATAATACCCGAGTAATATTGCTATTATAGCGTCTGAGAGAGGAAATGAAATTTGAATGGAGAAGAATGAGGCCAAAGGCCTCTATTTATAGCCTGACCAAAGGCGGCTCGCGCCCCGCGATGCCCCCTGGTTCCTTTTCGCGGCCCGCAAGGCTAGTATACTAGGGCCTAGCCTTGTCGACTCACCTATCTAACTTCAACACATAGCAGGCCATGTGGCGCACCAGGGTGCTACCTGGTGTCACTCCGTCGCGCCACGTGGCAGACCCAGGGAGATGGGTCGCGGCCCGCGAGTGATTCCAGTTTCTTGTTTTATTTATATTTTATTAATATAAATGTATTTTAGGCCCTTTAACGCGTATACGGGGCATATTAGGAATGTTAGGGATGTGTTAAGGGGTTTTTGGAGGTTTGTTATATCCTCCCCACCTTGTTTTAGATCTCGTCCTTGAGGTTTACTAGAACAGGTGTGGATATTTCCTTTGCATCTCTAACTCGAGCTCCCATGTGTATTCTTGTCCTCTCTTGGAATCCCATTTCACTTTGACCAGAACTAATCTCTTGTGTTTAAGATTCTTGATCTTCCTATCTTCAATCTGAATGGGTTTCTCTATAAACTTAAGTTTCCCGTTTACCTCTATGTCCTGAAGAGGTTTTACTAATGATTCGTCTTCTAAGCACTTTTTGAGATTACATACATGAAACACATCATGTATTCCTGCCATTTCCTCTGGAAATTGTAGCTGATAAGATATTGGTCCTACTCTTTTGATAATGTCAAAAGGTACAATATACCTAGGGCTTAGATTTCCTCTTTTAACGAATCTGTCTACTCCTTTCCATGGATAAATTTTTAACAATACCTTATCTCCAACGTGAAATTCTAAGTGTTTTGTCTATTATCTGCATAACTCTTTTGGCGATCTCGTGTTGTTTTCAGTGTTTCTTTGGCTTGAATTATCTTGCCTGTTGTTTCTTGTACTATCTCTGGTCCAGATAGTTGCTTTTCTCTAATCTCTGCCTAACAGACCGGAGTTTGACATTTTCGTCCATAAAGTGTTTCAAATAGTGCAACATTAATGCTAGTATGATAGCTGTTATTGAGGAAAACTGGACGCTGCCCTCTTCACTAAGGAAGTCGATGGGCATTTACTGATCGTTCAGATATATGTTGATGACATAATTTTCGGGTCAACAAATGAAAAACTCTGCAAAGATTTGAACAAGTGATGAAGCAGAAGTTTGAAATGTCGTCAATGGGTGAGATGAAGTTCTTCCTAGGGCTACAAGTTGATCAAATGCCTGAGGGAACTTTCATACATCAAACGAAATACGTTTACGATATTTTGGAAAAATTTGGGATGTTTGAAATGGTGCCAATGTCCACCCCATTAGCAACGAATCATGGTATAAACCCTGATCTCACCGGAAAGATGGTCGACCAAACGCTATACCGCTCAATGATTGGTTCGCTGATGTATTTGACCACATCAAGACCCGACATCATGTACCCGACATGCCTCGCGGCCCAATATCAGTCAAGCCCTAGAACGTCGCACATGTCTATCGTTAAAAGGATCCTACGCTAACTGAAAGGAACCCCAAGCCTGGGGTTGTGGTATCCCAAAGATGGTGACTTCATGCTCGAAGGATACTCAGATTCTGACTTCGATTGCTGCAAACTTAACGCAAAATCAACAACTGCACGATGCCAATTTTTCGGACCCTGACGGGTCACGTGGCAGTGTAAGAAGCAAACCTCTGTTGCTCTATCAACATGAGAAGCAGAGTACGTATCTGCTAGCAGCTGCTGCTCGCAGATCTTTGGATTCAGCAACAGATGCGCGATTACGGTTTGCAATTTCTTACCTCTCCTATATTTGTTGATAATGAGGCTGCAATCAACATAACGAAAAATCCGGTACATCACACTAAAACTAAACATATAGAAATTCGTCATCACTTCATACGCGACTGTTATGAAAAGAAGTTGATACGAATAGACAAAATCTACACCGACGAACAAAAGGCAGACTTACATAACAAAGCTTTTGATAAATCTCGTTTTTAATATCTTTTAAAATTGAATGGTATGAAGCCGTTGTCGGATGCGGAGGAGATACTTGGCGTTGATGAGAAAACCACTGCAGACGATGTTGAGAAGCAGACTGCGATGGTTTATCGATTTTTTAGTTGTTTTCGTCTTTAGGGGGAGATATATTTTTTTCTGAAAATACAAAAACAATAAAAAATGCTAAAATCCAAAAACATGAGATATTTTCAAAATTCAAAAACAATAGAAAACCAAAAAGAGTTTGTGTAAAAAGGGGAAATGATAGTATATCAGCTAGATAGTTACAGTATGCTAAAGAAATGTAATGTTTTAAAAGGAGTTAAGCAGTCTCGCTGATGATATTCCAATAGGTTTTTACACACTTAGTAGACTGTTTCAGGATATAAACATAAAATCATTTCTTGCTTATTTCATGGGGAACATCTCTCGAATATATAGGTAACCCCTAAAATCTTGTTTGAAAGATTTTCTATTTCTGACATACTAGGTCTATGTGCTTGATGATATCTGGGGTATTATACCAGGAATTCTGATTTTGTGGAAGCAATAGCCTAGTCCTCGTATAATACTCTGCACTGCTTTAATCCTTAAAGCCTCCCCTCAGCATAAAAAATGATAAACATTGCAAAATGCTAATCATGTGCTGTTGAAGAAAAGATCCCCAAGAGGGACACACCGAAAGACGAGCCATCATCTCTTTGTCGGAACGGAAGTTCTAACCTGAGCTCTTATGGTCTCGCACTACCCTTTACAGATATTATTATTGTACATTCACCTGTAAGCAGTGTTGTAAAAGTCGCTAGGTGGTCTCTAGTCGGCCGACTGGGGAGTTGGGAATAATCGGAGTACTCGGAGAGTACTCGGGGAGTACGCGGACATGGTAACTATAAAGAAAATTAATTGTTATATAATATACATATGTTAAAATAAGCATAATTCATGTTAACTGAGTATAATTTAAAATGAAACATGTTTAAAGTTCAAATATTCTGAATACAAGTCCGAGTAGTCCGAGTACAAGAGTAGTCCGAGTACAAGGCCGAGTAGGCCGATTTTGACCGATTTTGACTAATTAAAAGTCAACAAACCACGTTGACCGCCTAGACCGACTAGGCCGACTCTTTCCGACTAGGCGCCGACTAGGCCGACTAGGCGCCGAGTTTGACCGAGGCCGACTAATTGAGTTCGCCTAGGAGGAAGTCGCCTCGGAGGGGTTCCGAGGACCGAGTACTCGCCGAGTACTCGGCCCTGGAATCCGACTTTTACAACACTTCCTGTAAGACTGAATATAGAGATCTGGAGACGAGAGTATATTCTAAGGTGGGGCACGCGTATAAGTTAAGTTCTTAAAACACTAAATCGTATCCTGAATAAGTTGAAATTTGTGTGAAAATTTAAAAGGATCAGTATATCGGCAATCTAAGTTAATTGTTTAATACTTAGTGTGTTAATAAAGCTCAACGGTACTTGTAACTTGTCAAGCAGCTGATATGATCCTCTAACACGCTCACCAAAAATATGTTTGTAAATAGTTTTTCTGTTTACTTTACTTTACTGCATTTTAATTTCAGTTGAGCATCAAAACCCAAAAAGATTTTAGTGTGTTTTAGCAAAAACTTTCTTAAAAAAATCTCAAAAAGATTTTATTTTTCTACCTTAGTTTTTCGACAGACCAAAGTAGAAAGCTGATATTCAGATTCTCAGTCATGAAGCAAAGTAGGAAGTTTTATGAACTGGACAATAGGGTTGGGAGCTAATCTTGAAAAGATTGAGATTCTCATAAGTCAAAACAAGTTCATTAAGTTGTTACTTGTACAAATTTCAGAAAAGTGTTGAACAAAATGTCAGTTGTTTTGTTTTGGGTCAACCAAGGTCATTAACTTGGACTTGGTAGACAAATTGAGTGCCTAGGGTCATTAAATTGGACCTAGATACTTAAGTGGATTTCTAAAACTGACTATACTTGATAAAATGTCAAAAAGACAAATCAAAAGGTCATAAAGTCAAAAGATAATTTGGTTCGGATGGCAATCCGATTGGATGGCAATCCGATCGGATGGCAATCCGAGAGGTGGTCAATGTCTATAAAATAAGGTCAAAGTGTCACAGTCAATTTCATTCGTTCGGATCGCCATTCGCATCATACTCAAACTCTCTGATTCAAACTTGATTGATTTTCACACTCTTGCTTTCCAAACTTCATTGGATTGTTGGCTTGCTCAACCTTCACAATGGGAAAGGTAAGTTTACTAACTTTCACCGTCAAATTTTGAATATTGTGATGTTTATACAAGGTGTCGGCGACTGTTAGTTTATAATCTTAGATCTAGGCCTTATTGTTGATTTCTGGTAGAATCTGAACATATGGTTTTGTTCATAGGCTATAGATCTATAGATTCACCGAAGGAATTTGATTAAAACATCATAGATTTGAATATAGGAGAGATTATAGGTGTTGGCTTTCGGACCACATTTTGTCAAATTAAACCTAAACCAGGTCGAATTAGAGAAATCTAAACATAGGGTTTTGTAAATCGTCAAAAACTCTACGTGAAAGTGTGTTCAATTTTGTAAATTTGTTAGAAAATTTTTTAAATTCATAATGTATTCAAACTGCTCTTCATGTTCTGCTGATCGAATGGCAGTTCGGTCGGATGGCTATCCGATCAGATAGTCATCCGATCCAATGCATATCTGTGTGTTTGAATATTTTTCTAAGTATTGACTTTTTGTACATGCTTGGTTCATGCTTTATCTGTTAGCGAGGTGTTTTTGGAAAGAATGGCAACTCGATCGGATGGCCATCCGATCCAAAACACTCATTCATATGTTTATCTGTCTTATATGCTCATATGATTGTCATTTTGATCGAATGGCAATCCGATCGGGTGACAATCCGATTGGAAGGCCATCCGATCCAGAACACATTATGACATACCAGTTCATCATTGTGATTACCTTGTTATTGATCGAATGGCAATTCGATGGGATGACAATCCGATCGGATGGCCATCCGATCCAAATCATTCACTCACATGTTTGACTGGTCAAAGGAGCTGAATTGTTAACATAGATCGAGTGACAATCCGATCGGATGACAATCCGATCGGATAGCCGTCCGATCCAAATACTCATGTCTTGTGTTATTGTTGATCTTTATGGATTTGGCAATCCGATCGGATGACTATCCAATCGGATGGCCATCCGATCCTTCAGTACTGTATAGAGTGATAGAGTGAAACTTTCCAGAGTTAGAAAATTTTTTAGTTTTCAAAATTTTTGTCACTTTCACTTTTTATCTCAAACTTTTTGCAAACGCTAAAGTTGATTATCATTGCAGGCAAGAGCATCGGATTGGCATAAGGCTCACAACATTTACTGTATTTTAGAAGTGAATTATGCAAATATGGAGCCTTTCAAAGACATGGCAAAGTTTTTGAGGGAGAGTAGAATTAACAAGGCGTTGACCGATAGAACAAAGGTTTATGAATCACATGTTAGAATGTTTTGGAAGTCGGTAAGGTATGATGAGAATGATAAGATGATATATTCGGCAGTTCAAAAGGAAGACGAGAATGATAAAGATATAGACATTGAAATTAAATTTAATGTGGGAGATGTGAGAAGGGTTTTGGACTTAGGAGATAGTGATGAGGACCCGACCATAGTTCCTGAAAGATTATGCAAGGGTTTATGATTTAGAATGGGCTTTACAGGACATGTTAACGGAAAATACCTCAAGTCTATGTTTAGTCGACCATATAAGTTCCTAGTTCACTGTGTGTTGCATGCTCTATCACACCGAAAGGGAGCTTACGACGAGCCGTCAGACTATATCATGAACATTATTACTTGTTTGGTGCTCAACAGGCCTTATAACATATCACAAGTAATATTTGACCACATGGTGGACAATGTGAAGGGTGAGAAATACATAATGTACCCAAGGTTCATTCAAATGTTGATTAATGATCAAGTGAGAGACCTTCCAAAGGATCCTACCAATGAATTAGATCTACAACATATGAAAAGTGAGACTTTGAGCAGATTAAACATTATAAAGGTCTGAAGAAGGATGAACCAGAACCAAGAGCTAAGAGAATGATATGCAAGATTGAAAAATCAGACTATGTAGCTCCTGAGAATGATGCTTGGAGGAATGAAAACAACAACTCTGAAGAAGTTAAGATATTGGTTTGTAAAGGATGGAAAAAGGAAGAGAACACCGAAGGTTTCTCCTGCAGTGACAACACCTAAAGAGACTACACCGAAGATAGTTGTTAAGGGTAAAGTTGAATGGGGGAGTCATAAGAAAAGTTAGAATATCTAATGTTGAATCTTTCTAATGAATGTTTAAATATTTGTTTTGCAGGGCCTTCAAAGAAGAAATCTCCACCAAGACTAGTGGATGAAATGGTGATAGATCCTACAGGATTAGTGCAACAAGGCGTTGATTTGATGAAAGAATCGTTAGATGATTTTATAAAGAGAAATGAAGAGGCGCAAGCTGCAAAGAAAGCTGAATCTTCTAAGCATGATCAAGCAGAAAGAGTTAAACAAAAGGAAGCTGAAGGCGTTGCTCATTTAGATACAAGTGATGCTGATGATGAATCATCTGATACTGAGTCAGAGATAGACACTTTAAAGATTGGTATTGGAATGGTTACTTTGAAGAAGAAACCTCAAAAGAAGAAAAAGAGTTCTGACGAAGAGGATTCCACTTTTGTTCCTACACCTGATGAAACAAAGAAACTTCGCAAGAAGCGCAAAGCTGTTCAAACAGGAGTTATTCCAAGAATAGTGAGAGCTAGAAAAGAAACAGCTTCAGTGCCTAAAGATCAAAGTGGCAAAGTTTTAGAGGTTGAAAGTGTTAAAGCTTCTGATATTCAAATTCAAGTAACTCCAGAGGCTGAAACAAAAAAAGGTTGATTAGCCTGAGGTGGAAAAGAAGGGTGATGATGAAGATGAGGTAGTGATTACAGGTGAAAGAGAATCAACACCACCACCACCACCAGAAAATTCAACCATTCATATTCCAGATGATCCAAAGCAATCACCGCCAAACAAAGTTACTTCACCAGGTTTATTTGAAGGTTTTCCTAATATTCAGGGTGAATTTACTGATGATATTCTTACTGGAGGTGACTACGACATGTTTCATGACGCAAAGGTCAAAGAATTAACAAGAAAAGTTAGTATTCTGGAGAAAGAGAAAGCGAAAGCTGAAGCTGAGCATGACGAGTTGAAAAAGATGCTTGAGAAGATTATTAAAGTGAATGAAGAAATGAATTCTGTTGTGACTTGTGAATAATCATGCAAAAAAGATAAACACTTTGGTTAAAGACGTGAATGATAATGCTAAACTCTTTACGCAACTCTATGCAGAGCTTTCTGAAGTGAATGTGAAATACGCGAACATGAATGAAACTAATCAGACACTGCATCAAATGTTAGATGAACGTCATGAAGCATCTACAAATGAAATCAATATTAAAGCTAGAGATTGAAGCTCTAAGGGCTAACAAGGCAGTAAAAGACGAACAGCTTAACATGTTACACTGTGATGGAACATCAGCTAGGAATCAATGTCCAAGCTGTATATAACAACTTGGAGGTTCAAAGGGTTGAAGAAAGAAGGGCTCAGAGGGAGAAAGAGTTGGCTGAGGAAGCAACTCAAAAGAAGAAAGATTTAATTGTTGAAACTCAAGTAGCTGGAGGTTCGTCGAGTCAGCCTGAAGGTAATGTTGAGATGGTTGATGCTGAAGTGAATGTTGAGGAAGAGAACATGGATGTTGATCAAAATCAAGGGTTTGTTCTGGTTGGTGATTCAGTCTCTCTATCGTATAGCTTTGATGATATAATTTGTTTGGTGAAAATTGCACAACGAAACGAAAAATGAGAGAATCTGAAGTGAAGCTACTTTGTTGGAAGAAAGAGGAAGAGGAAGAAGATGAAGAACTGAACGAAATCCTTGATGCAGTTGAAAATTATGATCATTCATGGGATAATTTCAAGGATGATGATGATGATGATGGTGATGATCAAGGGTCAACTGGGTTATTGATCGTGAAGCCCTCTGTTCAACAAAAGCTAGATGATTTTCTGAATGATGAAATCAATGCACATCAGGAGGATCAACATCAGGAGTCTTCTTCTTCTTCTGGAAAGCAACATTCTGATCAGGTATTCCTCACACAACCCACTGTTATTTACTTAAATGCTCCATTTGAGGAGGAGTTGGAGGTACCGAGGACAAGGGCAGAAATGTTAGAAGAACTGGGATTAGAAGATGGGAATTTTAAGTTTGATATTGAAGAAGAAATCCCATCATCGCTAGAAAAGGAGTATGAATTCAAGTTTGTCAATGAAGATGACAATTTTCATCATGTTGAAGTTGAAGAATGTTCAGATATCTCTGAAGAAGATACACCTTTTCATTATTCTGGCATTGATGATACTTTCCCAACGCTTGCTGAGATGTTCAAAGAACAGAATGAAGATGAGATTAGAAGGAAAGTTGTGAAGAAGATAAGTACTGAAGGTATTCCGAAAGTTGTTCCACAGGAAAATTTGTTAGAGGGCAGGAAAAACTGGTTTAAAGTAATGCCAAAAGAAAGAAAGTTCAGACGTCCATTACAATACTTCACAGATCATCAGGATAAGTCTTTGGGTGATATACTCTCGTGGGGATATCTTGAAGATTTACAAGTATATGCCATCAGAAGGGAACTGGGGGTACAGTATTTTGAGTTCTTATCAGATATTTAAACACTCCGTGGTGGGATGTTGAGGAGTTGGTGCAGACCAAGAACATCAAGCAATTCAATCATGGTCTAGATGTGAAAGTTCATGATCAGAGATTGTGGAAATATATCAAGCATCAAGCAAAGAATCAATTTCCTGACTGGAAGCCACAAGGCAAAAGATGATTGCTGATGGTGATCCTGAGTATAGAAAATATTGGAATGAAGTTGGTAGGCCTCTAAGGCAAAAGATGATTGCTGAGCGTGAAGAGAAACGAAGACAGAAAGCTAAAGCGGGGAGACGCAGCAGGAGGACGACTTGAAGACTATGCAGGAAGGAAGACTACAACTACATCCAAGGGGGAGTCTGTTAGTGCATTATGTCTGTAGCTTCCGTCTACATCGAGTCTTATGTATTTTGTCCTGTTTGTGTGTTTTTGTATATGTATGTATTTGTGTGTCTAGATAAAACAGGGAACGGTGCTTTATCTGTTAAGTGAAATCCGTCAGACGACATGTGTCATCTGAATGGATGGCCATCCGATCGGATGACCATCCGAATGGGTGACACTCCCCACTTCCCTGTTTGCCTATAAATACTAGAGTAGGCTAGTTGTCTAGAACTTTTGGCCTGATAGCAGAAGCGAAGCTCTATTTGACTTTCATCTGGAACTCGTGTATTTTCATTATCAATCAATGAAATGAGACATGTTAAGCGTTGAGATTGTTGTTATTGATTCTTAGACGATATCGAGGGATTCCGCACCTCGCCACTGATCGATTCCGACACGTTCTTCCACTAGAACAGATCCTGCGAATGGCCTAACAGATAATCACGAGATCAAAACCCACAAGGTGATGACAAAGGTTTAGAACTCGTGTATAATAGCAACAGAGCAGTGCAGAGCGAGAGAGAAAGTGAAAGAAAGAAAATGAAAGTGAACAACTGAAATTCGATCGGACAGAGTACCGTATCAGTTATTCGAGTTAGTACGTTGATTACGGGCAGAGGTTTAGAACTCGGGTATAATAGCAACAGAGCAGTGCAGAGCGAGAGAGAAAGTGAAAGAAAGAAAGAAAATGAATGTGAACAACTGAAATTGTCCATGGCTCGTCCCTTTTATAACTGACTTTTGACTAGGTCGCGTCGCGCGTCCAATTTCTTGTTTAACCACTGCGTAGCGCGACGGGGTTAAGCTAGGCATAGGTTGCCACGCGTCCAACATAGGTCTGATACGTGGCGCGATGTCGTGACAAGTGTCTTTAGCCGCCTTTTTCGTCCAATCGCGTGTTTTCTTGATTTTCATGATGATACTTATCGCGTATGCTCGGGTCTTGATCCTAAATAATTTGGTTTATAATTATGAGTTTAGTAAGGGTACTTTTGTGCGGGTTGGTTCATCAACCTTCAAGTTTTCTGATTGAGCATTACAAGTTTCATCGCGCGCACTTGGGGTTTTGATTACGAGTTGCCTTTGGGAATATCTTAGAGGGTCGTTATATCCTCCCTACCTTATTTTTAATCTCGTCCTCGAGACTCATTGAAACAAGTATGGTTATTTTCGTATTATCTTCGATTCCAATTCCCAAGTATATTCTTGTCCACGTTTTAAATCCTACCTCACTTTGCCCAGAACTAATCTCGTATGCTTTTAGGATTTAATCTTCAACCTATAAAGGTCTTTAATGGACATAGATTTTCGTTTATCTCTATATCTTAAAGAGATACTACTAAAGATTTATTAGCTAAGTATTTCCTTAAATCATGTATACCTGTCATTTCTTCTAGTAACTTTTAGCTGATAGGCTACTGATCCAATTCGCTTATTGATTTCGAATAGTCCAACAAACCTTAGGCTTGATTTTCCTTTCTTTCCTAATCAGACTACTACTTTTCATGAAGAAACTTTTAATAGCATTCTTTCTCTGATTTGAAATTCTAATGGCTTGTCGATCTCATGGCCGAATAATTGCCTTTTCTCCTATTTTTTCCTACCATACTGGATGGTACTTTCATCTATAAAGTGCTTCAAATGGGGCAACATAAATATTTGTATGCTAACTATTTGTTTATTGAAGAATTCTTATGATTGGCTAGTGGTTGCCTCACTTTTACTAATATCTATCATACATGCACTTAGCATGTCTTACTATGTTTGTATTGTTCTTTTATCTTGCTCATAAGATGTACACAAATTCAGTCGAGTTTCCATGGCTTTGAAAATTTTCCTAGAATTGAAAAGTGAAATGACTATCTCAATCCGATACGATAGATAACGGGATTTTGTGTAATGAGACTATTTCGTCCACGTAAAGCTTAACTAAGAATTTTATACTAAAGGGTTCCTTCATTAGTTAGGAATGAGCTAACCTGGTTAGTTGATCCACAATCACCCAGATTATGTTGTTACATTTTAATGTTTTGGGTAATTTGGTAACAAAATCCATTGTTATCAATCCCATTAGCATACTAGTATTTCTAATCGTTGAGGTAAACCTAAAGGGTTCTAATGTTTAGTTTTAACTTGCTAGTAAATTAAATACTTAGAGATATAACTTCCTACATCCTTCTTCATTCCTATCTATCAGCAATTCTTATTCAAACCTTGATACCTCTTATCACTTCCATGATGCATCATATACTTAGTTTTTTGAGCTTCTTCGAGAATCCTTTCTCGTAAGTTTCCTTGAATAAGTACTCAAATTCTCCGTGGTTATGATCACTCCTCCTGTTGGATTACAAATCTTAACAAAATTCTGATTACTTAAGATTTGAGCATGATTGGATGCTAATCATTCCATTTCTAACACTACATTGAATCCAACGTGGTTCATATGAAGTAAAGTATAACTAAGTTTGTATCCTAGCAATTATCTATTCTTTTCGAAGTACTCCATGAATATTGGTAAGGTTCCAGACTTGCCTCAGGAATCATTTTCGTCTCTTATGTTGTGAGAACAATACCCTCACGTTCCTCTTGGGATCTTCGGTTGTTTTCATCTTGTTTTCAGGTATCTATGTCAGTTCGTACAATCTTGATGGATGTAAGTTGCTTTCCTAATGGAAACATATACGACTTTTCTTTTCCATGTTCTTCCTCCTTGTGTCCAGGTATCAATCATGTGGTCAAAGTATTTGCTAACTCGTCCATATTACTAATGGTTTGTGGTCTGACTACCGTTATCAGATCACAGATCTTACTGACTAGTTCCAAATAAAATGAGAAATTAGTAAATATTTTGGTAAAGCCAGAACTAGTACCATTATCGTATATCTGAAGAATTTTTTCGTATACTCACGAAAATTTCCACCAATCATTTGGTGATTTTGTCGTATACTCAAGTAATGTATACAATACCCCACATACCAGCTGTAATATCAGAATGCAAAGAGTTAATCACTTTAACTAGAAAACATTTACGGTTTTGAAAGCATTTAATAAAATAGAATGACTCACCTTTTCGGTCTATAGTTCTTGATTTAAAAAGGCCTCTTGATTCTTAGCCTACTGATAGGTAAGCGTCTACTTTTATAGTTTTGAATCTTCTGGTAAATAAGCATCTATTTTGATTATAAGTTTATAGTTCGAAGTTTTCCGATAGTTAAACATTTAGTTTAATAGAGTGGAATACATATTAGTGTAAAACCAAATAAAACCAAATAATGATCACGAGATCAGAACCATAACGTAAGTCCACAAAGTATAGTCTTATTCAGATAGCATTTTGGCATTCGTTAGTTGGTTCCCGGATCGATTGGATAGAATATCGTATCGTTGATTATTGGTTAGAACACTAACGTATAGAGAGAAGAAGTAAAAGAATGAGCAAGAAAGAATGAATCCTAACCTTCCCCAACTGATATCTACCCATATATACCTTCCCTAGTTGTTACCTAGCTCAAAAATACCTATTTAGATGTTATGTTATTAATTTAACCGTTTTGCTGTTTAAAGTTAGTTGTTTAACTGATAATTTTAACTGTTTAACTGATTAACTTACTTAGTTGTTAAGTTTCCTTTCCTGTTAAGTTCCTTACCTAATAAGTTTTCTTACCTATTAAGTTTTCTTAACCACTAAGTTTTCTTACCTGCTAAGTTTTCTTAACATCTAAGTTTTCTTAACTGCTAAGTTTTCTTAACGGCTAAGTTTACTTAACCGCTAAGTTCACATAACCGCTAAGTTTACTTAACCACTAAGTTTACTTAATCATTAAGTATTCTGGTTTAGCAGCCCCCTGGTTAAGAGTTCTAATTTCTAGATACAATGGAACTCGTATTAGTGTATTAACTTAATTCAACTTTAATGATAATCACGAGATCAAAACCCATAAGGTGATGACAAAGTATAACCTTATTCGGGAAGCACTTAAAAATCCATTGGATTGGTTTTAATCGATCAGACAGAGTACCGTACCAGTGATTCGAGTTAGTACGCTGATTATGGGAAGAGGTTTAGAACTCGGGTATAATAGCAACAGAGCAGTGTAGAGCGAGAGAGAAAGTGAAAGAAAGAAAATGAAAGTGAACAACTGAAATTGTCCAGGGCTCGTCCCTATTATATCCGACTTTTGACCTGGTCGCGTCACACGACCAATTTCTTGTTTAACCTTCGCGTAGCGCAACGGGGTTAAGCTAGGCATAGGCTGCCACGTGTGTAACATAGGTCTGACATGTGGCACGATGTCGTGACACATTTCTTTAGCCGCCTTTTTCGTCCAATCGTGTGTTTTATTTCATTTTCGTGCTGATACTTATAGCGTATACTCCGGTCTTGATCCTAACTAGTTCGGTATTATGAGTTTCGTAAGGGTACTTTTGTGTGGGTTGGTTCATCAGCCGTCAAGTTTTCTGATTGAGTATTACAAGTTTTGTCCGGCACACTTGGGGTTTTGATTATGGATTGTCTTTGGGAATATATTTTAGGTCGTTACATCCTCCCTACCTTGTTTTAAATCTCGTCCTCAAGATTCATTGAAGTAATTATGGGTATTTCTGTTTTATCTCCGATTCCAATTCCCAAGTATATTCTTGTCCACATTTTAAATCCTACTTCACCTTGACCAGAACTAATCTCACATGCTTTTAGGATTTTTGTCTTAAACCTATAAAGGTCTTTCAATGCACATAGATTTTCGTTTATCGCTATATCTTGAAGAGATACTGCTAAAGATTTATTAGCTAAGTGTTTCCTTAAATCATGTATTCGCTTAATGATTTTAGCTAATAGGCTACTGGTCCAATTCGCTTAATGATTTCGAATAGTCCAACAAACCTTAGGCTTGATTTTCCTTTCTTTCCGAATCGGACTACTACTTTTCATGGAGAAACTTTTAATAGCATTCTTTCTCTGATTCGAAATTCTAATGGCTTATCGATCTCATGGCCTAATAGTTGCATTTTCTCCTATTTTTGCCAACCATACTGGATGGCGCTTTCATCCATAGTGCTTCAAATAGGGCAACACTAATATCTGCATGCTAACTATTTGTTTATTGAAGAATTCTTATGAGTGGCTAGATTGCCTCACTTTTACGAATATCTATCATACATGGGCTTAGCATGTCTTACTATGTTTGTATTGTTCTTTTATCTTGCTCATAAGATGTACTCAAATTCAGTTGAGTTTCCATGGCTTTTGAAAATTTTCCTAGAATTGGAAAGTGAAATGACTATCTCGATCCGATACGATAGATAACGAGATTCTGTGTAATGAGACTATTTCGTCCACATAAAGCTTAACTAAGCGTTTTATACTAAAGGGTTCCTTCATTAATAGGGAATGAGCTGACCTAGTTAGTCGATCCACAATCACCCAGATTATGTCGTTAAATTTTATTGTTTTGGGTAATTTGGTAAAAAAAAATCCATTGTTATTAATCCAATTTTCATACTGGCATTTCTAATCGTTAAGGTAAACCTAATGGGTTCTAATCTTTAGTTTTAACTTTCTAATAAATTAAATACTTAGAGACATAACTTGCTACATCCTTCTTCATTCCTATCTATCAGCAATTCTTATCCAAAACTTGATACCTCTTATCACTTTCACAATACATCATACACTTAGTTTTATGAGCTTCTTCGAGAATCCTATTTTGTAGGTTTCCTTGAATAAGTACTCAAATTCTCGTTGGTTTGTGATCACTCCTCCTGTTAGATTAGGAATCTTAACAAAATTCTGATTACTTAAGATTTGAGCATGATTGGATGCTAATCATTCCATTTCTAACACTACATTGAATCTAACAATGGTTTATATGATGTAAAGTAGAACTAAGTTTGTATCCTAGCAATTATCTTTTCTTCTGGAAGTACTCCACGAGTATTGATAGTGTTCCAGACTTGCCTCAGGAATCATTGTCGTCTCTTATGTTATGAGAACAATGCCCCCGCGTTCCTCTTGGGATCTTCGGTTGTTTTCGTCTTGTTTTCCGGTGTTTGTGTCAGTTTGTACAATCTTGACAGATATAAGCTGCTTTCCTAATGGAAATATATACGACAATTCTTTCCATGTTCTTCCTCCTTGTGTCCAGGTATCAATCCTGTCGTCAAGTATTTACTAACTCGTCCATATTACTAATGGTTTGTAGTCTGACTACCGTTATCTGATCACGGATCTTACTGAGTAGTTCCAAATAAAACGAAAATTAGTACATATTTTGGCGAAGCCAGAACTAGTACCATTTTCGCATATCCGAAGAATTTTTTCGTATACTCACGACAATTTCCACCAATCATTTGGTGATTTTCTTGCCATTTGTTCTTTTTATAAAGCAGACAGAATTTCCTTTCTGTCAGTTTTTTCATTCTTTGCATTTCATGGCATATATCATGATCTTGTGCTTGGAAGATCAGGTCTCATCATCTTAATGGTTATTTTTGAAGCATACATTACTTTATCCTTCTCCGCGTATATACAAATGGATAGCTTTAGTCCTTAGCAGCCCATGTATTGCTGTAACAATTCCTTTATTACTGGTAATCTTAGTAGGATTATAGGTGAAGAAAGTTTTGTAAGTTCATCTAGACGTGGTTACTCTTTTCTTCTCAGGAGTTCTTAATGAAAGTAGAATTACTCTCATTAGCGTATGTTTTAGACGTTTTGTGCCTAGCACAACTTTTAGTTACATGTTTCCTAATGTGTCAATAATATAAGGTAACGCATGGGTAATTCTTATACTTTTGATGGCGTCCCAACTTAAAGGATTCCAATAGTTAATATTGTCGCACGAGTTACGAGACGGATGATTAAATAAAATAGTGTTTGATATCGGAATTATAGATGTATACGAGAGGTTCATGATAAAGAAATCTAAAATTATCATTGACATACATGCTCATGATTCATCCTAAACTGTCAATCATTATGGTCTTTGGAATTTCTTACATATAGATATTGTCGCAACCCCCGACCCCTTGCCTCGGGAGTGGGCGGCCGCGATTACTCAGAGCGGGTGGTATCGGTGTTTATTAATTTGGCAGCAGAAATGAGACATCAGGACCGTAGTTAGGAAATATTTATCCGAGTTAAAACACCAAACTTTTTATGTAGATATAATAAGTAGACGGGATAAAACCCAAGTTTTCAATTACAATACATTGGTAGGGATAATCCCTAATTTATTGAATTCAAAATCTCCTTTTTATTTAGGTAACTTTTATAGCCACATCTTGTAGCCTTCAGTGCTCTACAACTGGATTATATTAGCTTCACATTAAGTTACCTGAAACGCGTTTTAAAAAGGTTTTATCAGCAAGAAATACTGATGAGTGTATCCCAGTTTAATCAAAATAGTTTTATAACTTTACAGTATTGAGAGCATCAACGATTACAATGTTTTTATCTACCCAATTACTCATTCAGTACTGTCAATCCTAACTTGTGGTCATGCTACTATTTGCAATAGTAACGAGTGTCAAGTAATGTATAAAAAATCCCAACATACCATCAGTAATTGTAGAATAGATATACTCAATCACTGTTAAGTATAATTTAAAAAGTTTGAGGTTATGGTAAAATATTTTGAATGATTCACAAAAAGGGTTTACAAAAAGAGAATGTACTCACATTGCTGACATAGATAATACTATAGCTACCTGGTGTTTCTCCTGGTTATTATCTATTAAAATTTAAACAATGCACACGTGTTAGTAAGATAACCCAAATCACATTAGCCGTACAACACGAGACAGAACTCCAACGAACTGAGTCAGGCAGAGCCTTGACATGCGTTACGTAGCCCTAG
This sequence comes from Helianthus tuberosus, assembly GCA_030545235.1. NCBI lineage: Eukaryota > Viridiplantae > Streptophyta > Magnoliopsida > Asterales > Asteraceae > Helianthus > Helianthus tuberosus. The sequence continues at coordinate 38,444,137 of CM060371.1, read as the reverse complement.
AACAATCGGGTAGGGTAACAAATACGTGATCGGGGTTATAATACTTAGAACGAGGCAGAGCTTCGCTTTTTAGGGGTATAATACTCGAGTAATATTGCTATTATAGCGTCTGAGAGAAGAAAAGAAATTTGAATGGAGAAGAATGAGGCCAAAGGCCTCTATTTATAGCCTGAACAAAGGTGGCTCGCGCCCCGCGATGCCCCCTTATTCCTTTTCGCGGCCCGCGAGGCTAGTAGACTAGGGCCTAGCCTTGTCGACTCACCTATCTAGCTTCAACACATTGCAGGCCACGTGGCGCACCAGGGTGCTGGTTGGTGTCACTTCGTCGGTTCCCGCGACAGACCCAGGGAGATGGGTCTCGGCCCGCGAACGACTCCTGTATCTTGTTTTATTTATATTTTATTAATATAAAGGTATTTTAGGCCCTTTAACGCGTATACGGGATATCTTAGGAATGTCAGGGATGTGTTAAGGTGTTTTTGGAGGTTTGTTATATAATCCCCCCTTGTTTTAGATTTCGTCCTCGAGGTCTACTGGAACAGGTGTGGATTTTTCCTTTGCATCTCTAACTCGAGCTCCCATGTGTATTATTGTCCTCTCTTGGAATCTCAGTTCACTTTGACCAGAACTAATCTCTTGTGTTTAAGATTCTTGATCTTCTTATTTTCAATCTGAATGGGTTCCTCTATAAACATAAGTTTCTCGTTTACCTCTATGTCCTTAAGAGGTTTTACTAATGATTCGTCTTCTAAGCACTTTTTGAGGTTACATGCATGAAACACATCATGTATTCCTGCCATTTCCTCTAGCAGTTGTAGCTGATAAGCTATTGGTCCTACTCTTTTGATAATGTCAAAAGGTACAATATACCTGGGGCTTAGATTTCCTCTTTTAACGAATCTGTCTACTCCTTTCCATGGATAAATTTTTAACAATACCTTATCTCCAACGTGAAATTCTAAGGGTTTTGTATGTTATCTGCATAACTCTTTTGACGATCTCGTGTTGTTTTCAGTCTTTCTTTGACTTGAATTATCTTGTCTGTTGTTTCTTGTACTATCTCTGGTCCAGATAGTTTCTTTTCTCCAATCTCTGCCCAACAGACCGGAGTTTGACACTTTCGTCCATAAAGTGCTTCAAATGGTGCAACATTAATGCTAGTATGATATCTGTTATTGTAGGAAAATTCTATTAATGGTAAATGATCATCCCAATTTCCTCCGAAATCAATTACACAGGTTCTAAGCATATCTTCCATAGTTTGTGTTTTGGTCAAAAATCAAGCAAAGATAATGCAACCAAATCTTTTTTTGTGAGGTGTGATGCTTGAATCAATGCACAATATTAAGGATCACTCAGAAATGTAACTAACAAGTGACACAAAGATTTATACGCGGAAAAAGCCCTTGATCAAGAGTTGATCTCCGGCATAAAAAACCTCGGGAGATCGAATCTACCGATCACCAACTAAGATTAAACAAAAGATTTTTACAACTCGGGATGTTAACAAGCTTGTTACAAGGATCACTAGTGTGCAATGTGCAAAAATGTATGAAATCGCCAAGTAGATTGCCGAGAGTTGTTCGAGTGTTGTTACGAGAGTTTGTGTGTTTGCTAAAATTAGCTAAGTGTTCTACTCCAGCTTGTTATCCCCATTTTAAATTAGAAAATAACTAGTCTAACTAACTATCTGCAATTTGTGCACTCTCCCCACGATCTCCATAACGTTCACAATGGTCAAGCACGTGCGGAATATTGAGGGAATATACTCCAGGAATTTCGGTGAGACTTGGTCCATGCTCTCATTCCTACAAAACAAGTTTACGTACAAGGAAGACAATTGTTAGTAGTAGGATAACAACAGTGATCCTCAATCCTGATCCTGCGACACCTGCTGAGGATCCTTAATTCAAACAGAATTGAGGATCCATGATCCTGGTAGCAGTTGAGGACCCGTGATCCTTAGGATTTAGAAAATCTTCCCCTAACAATTGCCCCCAAAATATAAGGAGTAAAGTGTAAATTGTCGAGTTATATTTTCTTGATCTTATCCGCAACAAACTAACGGATATATAGCCGTTATGATCGAAATATCCGTTGCAGATCTTACGTCATCTGAAGCGACATCCCTGCAAAATCATGATTATAAATTCGAGTTAGAGATAAGTGTCTAGAGGCATTTAAAATCGTGCGTTACATCCTTTAAATCCTCATTTGAAGATCAAGCAAGTACTCCTCTCCCCTTTCTCTTTTCTCTTTCTTGCTCTGTTCTTCTTCTTTCTCAAAATCTCCGAATCACCATGAAGATAAGATCATCCCCTGCTAAGGATCATCTAAAAGATAGTCCCTTAAAAAGCCAAGGGATCATCGAAGACTCTCCGAAGGAACGTTGCTGCTTTACTGATCCTGAGATCGACAGGATTCGTCATTGCTTTCCGGCGAGCACTATTTTCAAACCCTTTGACCCTACCGTCCGGAGTGATTTTATCTCTGAAACTTGGGTTGCATTTCCAGTCACCCCATTCTCTATAGGATACTCCTATCCTTTTCCTGCTTTTACCCAATCTTTCTTCTCTCTTACCGGCATATCCTATATCCAGGTTATGCCAATGATGTGGAGGGTTCTATTTACCCTTGAAAGGATCATTGAGCAGGAGGATATTGAGTTGGGAATGTCGGGGTTGTCTAAGCTATACAACCTTGTGAGCCATGGTTCACACCGCTTTCTATTCAAACATAAACCCGTTGAACCTCATCCAATCCTGAAAACCACCAAGAACGATAACAAGTGGAAGAAACGTTTTTTCTTCGTCAGGAGGGATTCTATCCCTGATGGGAAGGATCTCCCCAGGAAATGGGCCACTCATGGTAGGATAGAGGATCCTTATAGAAGGATCATAGGATACCCTGCTTCTGCTGAGGATCACTAACCCCTTTGTTTCTATTTTGCAGCTATTTCTGTTTCACACGTCATTAAATCTCCTACAACCAAGGAGAGGATCACCGCTTTCCGAAATCTTGATCCTGCAATAAGATCGTTTCAAGCAAACACCAAGGATTCTCAAGAGGTATCCTCAGGCTCCGTTACAATGTCAAGTAAGTATCCAAGTTCATATATGATTAAATATTTAAATGCAAATAAAACAAGAATACTTATCTATTGTTTTGGATCGATAGGTGCTAGAAAATCTTTAAGGTCTGCCTCCCGCTTTAGTGTCACCGATCTTACTGCTGTTGGTCCCAGGTCTGGGAAGAAGAAGACTGCTGCTAGTCCAAGTGCCGTGGTTCCAAAGCCTACCACCTCCAAGAGGGGAAAGAAAAGGAAGGTCTCTAAGACTGAAAATCTTGAAGGCTTGCCTCTTATCCGCCACCAGTTCCAAGAGTACTTTGCTGATGTAAGGATCACTGACTCTGCTTGATTATCCTGCCCACTTGAGGATCATGTGATCCTGAACTTTATCTTGTCTTCTTTGCAGAAATTTGTTGAGGCCGAAATGTTGTTTGATGCATACGTTGAAGAGGCAGAGTAAAAGCATCAGGAGTTCCAAAAGTTCTTCCTGGCCAAGGATCAAACCATCTCCTCCCTTGAAAAGGACCTCAATCTGGCGAAGAAGCAGGTGGTCATGGCCCAGATAGATGCTGATCATGAAAAAGCTGAGCTGCTGGAGGATGCTAAAATCTATGCCGCCATCACCATGTATAAGATCAAGCTTCAAATGGCTCAGGAGGCGGAGGATCCTGACTTCGACAAGACCACTTGGGACAAGGAGGGCTGGAAGGCAAAGCTGGCTGAGCTTGAGGACGAGGAGGAGGCTACTGAGGTCTTGGCGATTGAGGCAAGTGGCAGTGGAAAGGATCAGGCTGGTGGTGATGATGCTGGTGGTGATGCAGCCAAGGTTTGAGCTACTGAAATGGGCGATGATGGATATTTCTAGACCCGGCCGGAGCCCATTTTTTAGGATTTGGTAGTGGTTTTTTGGTTGTGATGTTTTAAACAATGTTGGGTTGTACTTTGAACAATAGTTTTTAGGATTATGGATCAAGGATCCTTAGACAATAGGTAGGATAATAGGTGGTGGAGGGATCCTCTGTTTGGGGGATGAAACCACTTGTTATCCTGCCATCTTATATTTCCTGCACTTCAAAGACCTATTAACAATGGACACCCTTTACCTACCCCAGCGGACAGGCCACGTATTGCTGGTAGATGCTTGGGGTAGGTAATTTTGACAACCTTAGAAGGGTTAACTTTTGTGAATAAAAATAACTTTAACTTTTTGGCTATTTCCCGTGTTGTTATCCTTATGAATTCTTTATTCTTCAACTGTTGTTACGTACTTTGTTTGAATTTGTAAGTAAAGGATAAAGGTTTAGTAAATCATGTTTAAAAGTTTTGGGATATGATCAAGGATCAAATATCCTATAGTCGATAAATTCAGAAAAATTATGTAACTTAAGGATCATCAGTTCTGTTGTCAAAGGATAAGGGTCACTTATATGAATAATGAATAAAATCAAAGTGATCAAGGATCATACCTGAGAATCCAAGTTAGGATCCTAACCCTTTAACATACATAATCAGGATAACCAAAAGACAAACCTTAATAAAATGTAAGGATCAAGGATCCTTATTTGTTTAACTTCAAAACCCTGAAACTGAACATAACTTGGGACTAAGCCAATTATAAGAGAAGAGTTAGTAACTGGGGACAAGCCCAATATATTGGGGACAAGCCCAAAGGATAACTGGGGACAAGCCCAAAGGATAACTGGGGACAAGCCCAAAGGATAACTGGGGACATGCCCAAAGGATAACTGGGGACATGCCCAAAGGATAACTGGGGACAAGCCCAAAGGATCTTGTGTAAACTGGTGTATGGCCCTCACTGGCGACTATCCAAACTTAGTGACATGAAAATGCCAAAACCTTAGCTAACGTGAAAACGTTAGAAACCTTAGGAACGGATGTATGGTACGTCTACCATTATACGTAGGATCCCGGATACAGCCAGTACAATGAAATTGTCAGCCCCTAAAGCGAGTACTGGTTTCATTACCATGAACTGTACCAGGATCATCGTGCGCTACTGGCAAAACTGGGGACAGGCCCAAAACTGGGGACAAGCCCAAATAACTGGGGACAAGCCCAAATAACTAGGGTCAAGGCCAAATAACTGGGGTCAAGCCCAAATAACTGGATACCTCTGTGGATACTCAATCCTTTGTTAAGGATACCTAAACCTTCTACAAAACTCAGAATCAAGTGAAAGGAGGATAAAGGATCCAGGATCCTTATCCTTATATATAGGATAATTAAAGAGTGAAACAGTTTAGGATTAGATCGTTACCAAAATGAGGATCCTCTGTCTTGTAAGGATCCTTCGAGGATACTTGTCCGGTAAGGATCATGGATCCTTATCACATGAAGTATTTCTTCAAATGGACAACATTCCAAGCTCTTGGTAGCAAATCACCTTCCATTGTTAGCAATCGATATGCCCCCTTTCCTGCCTCAGCTTCAATCAAATTGGGGCCTTCCCACTTTGGTGCTAACTTTCCATCAGCAGGATTGGTGGTATTCTGAAATGTTTTCCTTAATACCATATCACCAACTTGGAATTTCCTGATCCTGAAATTCTTGTTGTAGGCTCCAGCCATCCTTTGTTGATAAATAGTCATCCTTATCCTTGCCAAATCCCTGAGTTCTTCTATAGTATCCAAGTCTTGAACCAAGTTTTCAGCATTTTCCTCAGGATCGCGAATGCTTGTTCTTGCAGTAGGAACCACCATATATGTAGGGATCACTGATTCTGCTCCAAATACCAAAGAGAATGGAGTTTGGCCAGTAGCATTCTTGGGAGTTGTCCTATCAGCCCAAAGTACATAAGGTAGTTCTTCTGCCCATTTTCCTTTCTTGGATCCAAGCTTCTTCTTCAAATTCAGCTAAGGCTTGGGATTTGATGGCAGTCCTTGGTTCATATCTTATATCATAAGCACTAAGCATCACTGCCCACTTAGTTATCCTTCCTGACATTTCAGGTTTCCTGAGAACATTCTTAATTGGAAAATTAGTCTTAACAATAATGGCATGAGTTTCAAAATAATGTCTTAATTTAGTAGATGCCATAATTAGTGCAAGGATAAGTTTTTCTAAATGTGAGTACCTGGATTCAACATCAAACAAACTCTTACTTACATAATAGACAGGATGTTGTGTACCTTCGTGATCCTTAACAAGGACCGAACTTACTGCTTTAGAGGATACCGCCAAATACAAGGATAATATATCTCCTTTTTCTTGGTTCATCAAGGCAGGGGCTGAGGATAGGTAATCCTTGAGAGCTTTGAGAGCATTTTCATGCTTTTCAGTCCATTCAAATTTCTTGTTCTTCCTCAAAATTTCATAGAATTCCTTGCATTTTTCTGAGGATTTGGATATGAACCTGTTCAAGGTTGTGATCCTGCCTGTCAATCTTTACACATCCTTAGCATTGGCAGGAGATTTGATATTCCCAATAGCCTTAATTTGCTCTGGACTTGCTTCAATGCGTCTTTTTGTCACCATATAGCCTAGGAATTTACCTGCTTCAACACCAAAGTGACACTTGGAAGGATTTAGTTTCATATTAAATTTATCAAGGATATTGAATGCTTCCTCTAAGTCACTAAGGTGATCCTCAGCTTTCTTGGACTTAACCACCATGTCATCTATATAGACTTCCATAGTGTGTCCAATTTGTTCCTTGAACATCATATTGACTAGCCTTTGATAAGTAGCACCTGCATTCCTTAGTCCAAATGGCATAGCAATATAACAATATATACCAGTTGGGGTCATAAAGGCTGTATCCTCTTGATCAGATGGTTCCATCTGAATTTGTTGAAATCCAGATGAAGCATCCATAAAAGTCAACAACTCATGACCCGTGGTAGCATCCACCATGGAGTCAATGTGGGGTAATGGGAAAGGATCCTTGGGACATGCCTTGTTTAAATCAGTGAAATCGACACATACCCTCCACTTTCCATTTTTCTTTTGAACAACAACCACATTGGCTAACCATCTTGGATACTTAACCTCTCTTATCATACCTGCTCGAAGTAGTTTATCTACCTATTCCTGGATAATAACCTTCCTTTCCGGTGAAAACTTCCTCCTCTTCTGATGTATAGGCTTGAATGACCTGTCAATGCCAAGCTTATGAGTAATTATATCTTTAGATATACCTGTCATGTCCTCATGCTTCCAGGCAAAGGTAGTTTTTCTCCTCTTAAAGAAGGATACTAGATCCTGTTCAATGTTGCTGAGGATCCCTGATCCTATGAAGACTATGGATTCAGGATCATGAGGATCCATAAGGATTTCTTTCACATCCTGTTCTCTTACCTCCAAGACAACTCTTGGAGGATGCTTTAATTGCTATTGCTCCCTTGGTCTTGAGGCTGGCTTCATTGATGATGTGTAGCAATTCTTAGCTTCTTGTTGGTCACTCTCAATTTTCACCACCCCCCATGGACTAGGGAGCTTCACGCACTGATGATAGGTAGATGGGACTGCCTTCATGTCATGTATCCATGGCCTGCCAAGGATAACATTACAACAGGATAAGCAATCTATAACACAGAATTTTTTATAAGAATGAAGTCCTTCAATATAGATAGGGAGTTTGATGTCCCCCAATGTATTCTTGGTTTTTCCACTGAATCCCACAAGAACAGAGGATCTTGGGACAATGTCTGATTCAGGAATGTTCATCTTCTTGAGGACATCAAGCTGAATGATGTTCACTGAGCTTCCTCCATCTATCAGGATCCTGCGAACAAAATGGTTAGAAATAAACAGAGTAATAACAAGACCATCATGATGAGGATCCTGAACATCAAGACGATGATCCGCATCAAAAGTTATAATTTTATCCTTGGTAACAGTGGAGGTCCGGATAGGTCTATCTCCATTATCCATCTTGGTTTCCTTGGCATGTCTTTTGGTTGCTGAAAAGGATGTACCACAAATGTCTGATCCACCGGATATGAAGTTTATAACTTGTGCATCTGCTGGAGGAGCAGGAGCCTTTTCTGGGATCCTTTCAGGATCCTGGATCCTTGACTTCTTTCGTCCCAAAAGCTCCTTCAAGTGCCCCTTGCTTAACAGGTAACCAATTTCTTTTCTTAGTGCAATACACTCTTCAGTAAGATGCCCAAAATCCTCATGATATGCACACCACTTGGACTTATCCTTTGTTGCGGCTGGTTTATCACTTTTCCTTGGCCACCTAGCTTTCTAACCTAGATTCTGCATTGCAAGAATTAGTTCATTGTTGTTTTGGTCAAAAATCGGACGAGGATAATGCAACCAAACTCTTTGTTACGGGGAATGATGCTTAAAACGTGTAACAGCGATGAGGATCACTTCAATGTAAATTGCACAAACAACACAAGGATTTATACGGGGAAAAAGCCCTTGATCAAGAGTTGATCTCCGGCACAAAAAACCCCGGGTGATGGAAACTAACGATCACCAAGCTCAAATAAATGAATAAATGTTTACAACTTCGGATAGTAACGAGCTAGGTACAAGGATCACTATCGTGAAATGTGTAAATGTGAGTAAAAGTGAATGTATGTTCGTCGAGAGCTTCAAGTGTGCGAGTATATGAGTGTGTGTAGCTCAGAAATGACTATGTGTTTTCTACTAGCTCGTTACTCCCTTTTTAAAATAGAAATAACTACCTAAACTAACTATCCGACTTTCGTGCCAAGCTCCCACGTTCTCCACAACGTTCATATTTGGCCAAGCACGTGCGGGATAGTTTGGGAATATTCTCCAGGAATGTCTCCAAGACTTGGTCCGACTTGTTACTTCTGCAAAACAATACGAAACACAAGTGAACAATTGTTAGTATTAGGATCCTTAAGATGATCCATAATCCTGTTCCTGAAACTCTTCTGAGGATCACTATCTGTCACAGAAGTAAGGATCACTAAAGAGGATAATAATTAAGGATCACGGGTCATTTAGAAATCCACCCCTAACAATTGCCCCCAAAATATAAGGAGTTAAATTGTAAATATGTGAGTTATATTTTCTTGATCTCATCCGTAACTAACTAACGGATATATAGCCATTAATATAGAACTAGCCGTTGCGATCATGACGTCACAGAAGTGACAATCCTGCAGAATCATAATTATAAATAGAGATATAGATAGGATCATTATGCATTCAAATTCGAAAGAAACTCCCTTTAAATTCTCAGTCGACGATCAACCAGGTATCTCTTTCTTCTCTTTCTACCTTTCTTACTCTGTTTTTCTTTCTTTAACACCATCGCTTTGAGAATGATTCTCCGAAGCTCACCGGGCAAGGACCACAAGAAGGATAGCCCTTTGAAGAGTCAAAAAATCATCAAGGACTCAGCGAATGAAAGGTGTTGTTTTAACGATGCACAAGTAGATAAAATCCGTCACTGTTTTCCGGCAAGTGCCTTCTTCAAACCCTTTGATCCCACTGTTCTTAGCGACTATGTTTCAGAAACATGGGTTGCCTTTCCAGCTACACCATTTACTATAGGGTACACCAATCCTTTCCCAGAATTCACACAATCCTTCTTTTCCCTGACCGGCATATCTTACATTCAAGCCATGCCGATGATTTGGAGGGTTTTATATACCCTGGAGAGGATCATCGAGCAGGAAGGCGTTGATTTAGGAATGTCAGAATTGGCGGAACTGTATGATCTTACTACCTTCGGTTCCCACCGTTATTTGTTCAAGCGAAAACCCGGTGCAGATCATCCTCTTCTCAAAGTTACCAAGAACGACAAAGATTGGAAACGTCGCTTTTTCTTTGTCAGAAGGAATTCCATTCTAAACGGAGAGCATTTACCAAAAACATGGTCCACCCATGGTAGGCCGGAGGATCCTGAGAAGGATCACCAGGTAGTCTGGTTCTTATAAGGATTACTGACCCCTTTTGTCTTGTGTCATGCAGCTATCTCTGTTTCGCATCTCATCACAACATCCGCAACCAGGGAAAGGCTTGCTGCTTTCTGGAACCTTGACCCTGAAACTAGAACTTTTAAGACAATAACCCAAGACTCTCAGGAGGTATCCTCAGGCTCTGTCACCATGTCAAGTAAGTATCCTTGTTTAAAATTTAAATAAATAGTGAAATATGAATTAAGAAAAGATACTTATCTTGTTTTGGTTGTGTAGGTGCCGGAAATTCTGCCAAATCTGCTTCAAGGTTCAGTGTCACCGATCTCACCACTGTCAAATCCTCCAAAAGAAAAGTTCCTGCCAGCCCGACGGCCTCAATCCCCAAGGCACCCCTCAAAGGAAAGGGAATCAAGAGGAGAAAGGCCTCCGATGCCGAGGATTTGCAGGGTCTGCCTCTAATCCGTCATCAATTCCTTGAGTACTTTAATGAGGTGAGGATCACTGTCTTTGCTCATATATTCTGTTGACATATCCTGCTGATATATCCTGCTGATATATCCTGCTGATCTGAGGATCACTTAAATCTGACCTTATCCTTTATCCTCTTTACAGAAATTCGCTGAGATCGAGGATTACGTCGGCCATGTTGAGGATCAGGATAAGAAGATTGCCGACCTCCAGCAGGTTGGCGTGCTCAAGGATCTTGCACTTGCTGATCTTCGGAAGGAACTCCAGGATACCAAACAGGAGATGGCCAAGGTGCTGGTTAATTTTGAGTATGAAAGGCAGGAGATCACAGATGATGCTAAAGTTTCTGCCGCCATAGCAATGTACAAAACCAAGCTGCAAATGGCCTTGGAAGCTCAGGATCCTGCCTTCGACAAAAGCGGATGGGAAATTGAAGAATGGAAAGCGAGGCTGACTGAATTGGGTGATGAAGAGGAGGCTGAAGAGATCCTGACAATTGAGGCTGGCAGCAAGGATGAAGCTGGTGAAGCAAGTGGAGCCGGAGGTGGTGATGCAGCAAAGGTTTAGGCTGCTTGATTGGGCAATGATGGACATTTCTAGACGTAGCCGGAGCCCAATTTTTTAAATTTGGTATTAGCTTTTTGTGGTTGTGGTGTTGAACAATTTAATGGTTTGTACTTTGAACAATAGGTTTTAGGATTAAGGGTCTTGTATGACCCTTAGGACAATAGGCAGGATTGCATATGGTGGAGGGATCCTCTGTTTGGGGGATGAAGCCATTGTGATCCTGCCGCCTTTATATTCCTGCACTACTCTTGAACTTATTATTATGGACACCCTTTACCTACCCCAGCGGACGGGCCACGTTTTGCTGGTAGAAGCTCGGGTAGGTAATTTTGACAACCTTTTAAGGGTTAGTCTTTTGTTTATAAATAAAAACTTAACCTTTTGTCGCTTATCTTGTGTTGTTATATTTTTTAATATCTTACTTTCCAACTGTTGTAAGGTTCATTTTGTTTATACTTATCAAGCCTTGAAAAATTTGAAAAGATATCTAGAAAGTTTAGGATATAATCAAGGATCACATATCCCATAATCGATAAGTTCTAAAAAGTGACATGGTTTAAGATTCATAAGTTCAGTTGTCAAGTATAAGGGTTATTCAAATAATTAATGAATAGAATTAAAAATAGTTAAGGATCATACCTGAGGATCCAAGTTAGGATCCTAACCTTAATAAGGATAACTATAAGATAAACCTTAGAATAAAGTAAGGATCAAGGATCCCTAGTTGCCTATCTTCAAGAACCTGAAATAGAGCATCACCTGGGACTGAGCCAATATAAGATAAGAATTAGCAACTGGGGACAAGCCCAAGGATAACTGGGGACAAGCCTAAGGATAACTGGGGACAAGCCGAAGGATCGTATGTAAACTGGAGTATGGCCCTAACTGGCGACTATCCAAACTTAGTGGCATGAAAATGCCAAAACCTTAGCTAACGTGAAAACGTTAGAAACCTTAGCTAACGTGAAAACGTTAGAAACCTTAGGAACGGATGTGTGGTACGTCTACCATTATACGTAGGATCCTAAGCATAGCCAGTACAATGGAATTATCAGCCCCTAAAACGAGTACTGGTCCCAATGCCTTGAACTATACCAGGATCATCGTGCGCTACAGGCGGAACTGGGGACAAGCCCGAATAACTAGGGTTAAACCCAAAGGACGGATTGCTTCTGTGGATAACCAACGTTATGCTAAGGATACCTGAACTTTCAAAACTTGAACTCACGTGAGAGATGGATAAAGGATACATGATCCTTATCCTTATATGAGAAAATAATGAAATGAAATAGCTCAAGTTTAGGATATTACCTAAGTAAGGATCACCGATACTTTGAGGATCCTTTAAGGATATCCCTATCATGAGGATCATTTACGCCAAGAGGATCCTGCTCACATGAAATATTTCTTTAAGTGGACAGCATTCCAAGCTCTTGGTAGCAAATCACCTTCCATGGTTAGCAATCTATATGCCCCCTTTCCTACTTCAGCTTCAATCAAAAAAGGACCTTCCCATTTTGGAGCCAATTTTCCATCAGCAGGGTTGGTGGTATTCTGAAATGCTTTCCTTAATACCATATCTCCAATTTGAAACCTCCTAATCCTGACATTTTTGTTGTAAGCACCAGCCATTCTTTGCTGATAACTGGCCATCCTTATCCTAGCCATATCCCTGATTTCTTCAATAGTGTCCAGGTCTTGAGCCAAGTTCTCATCATTCTCCTCAGGATCACGAGTACTTGTTCTTGCGGTTGGATCCACCATTTCTGTTGGGATCACTGATTCTGCCCCAAACACCAAAGAGAATGGTGTTTGACCAGTAGCATTCTTGGGGGTTGTCCTATCAGCCAAGAGCACATAGGGTAGTTCTTCTGCCCATTTCCCTTTCTTGGATCCAAGCTTCTTCTTCAAATTATTGATGATGATCTTGTTGGATGATTCTGCCTGACCATTAGCTTGTGGGTGGACTGGTGTTGACGTTATCATCTTAATCCCCCAGCTGTCACAAAAGTTAGTGGTTCTGCCCCCAATAAATTGGGAACCATTATCACATATAATCTCAGAAGGAATTCCAAATCTAGTGATAATATTTCTTTTAATGAAGGATATAACTTCCTTTTCTCTGACTTGGGCAAAAGCTTCAGCTTCTATCCACTTGGAGAAGTAATCAGTCATAGCTAGCATGAATACTTTTCCACCAGGTGCCTTAGGGAGCTTTCCAACTATATCCATACCCCATCTCATAAATGGCCAAGAGGAGGATATAGGATGCAATAATTCAGCTGGTTGATGAAGGATATTGTTGTGTCTCTGACAAGGATCACATCTCTTAGCATACTCCACAGCATCTCTCTTCATGGTTGGCCAGTAGTATCCTGTCCTCAGGATCCTTGAGAATAATGCCCTGCCCCCAGTGTGGTTTCCACAATCTCCTTCATGGAAGTCTTTTAAAACTTCTTGGATTTCAGGATCCTCAATGCATCTCAAGTATGGTCCTGCAAGAGATCGTCTATACAACATATTATTTAAAATTGTGAATTGAGATACCTTAATTTTGAAAGCCCTAGGGTTTTCTCCTGTAGGAATCTCTCCATGTTGTAAGTATCTCATAATTGGTGAGATCCATGATCCTGATCCTGAATGGGATTGAATATCAATTGCAGAATCCTTCCCTATCTCCATAGCCACATGATCCTCGATAGCCGGGGTCAGGATATGGATAATAGGAATCTTGATATCCTCCGGGATCTTCAAGGATGATCCTAAATTGGCCAATGCATCAGCTTCTGTATTTTCTTCCCTTGGTACCTGTGACAAACTAAAGGAAACAAAAGAGAATGCCAAATTTTTTACTATCTCCAAATATTTGGTTAGCTTTTCACCTTTAACAGCATAGGATCCATTAAAGTGGTTTGTAATTAACAAAGAATCTACGTGTACCTCAAGATACCTGATCCCCATATGCTTAGCAATTTGCAAACCAGCAATTAAGGCTTCATATTCAGCCTCATTGTTAGTGGTTTGGAACTCACAAGCTATAGAGTGGGGTATTATGTCCCCCTGTGGCGATTTTAGTAGTATTCCAAGCCCTGTGCCTTTGACATTTGAGGATCCATCAGTATAGAGTATCCAAGGATCCTTGGTATCTTCTAGCTGCTGGACTTCTAGCTCAGCCTCTTCTTGTAAATCACTACTGAAATCAGCCACAAAGTCAGCTAATGCTTGGGATTTGATGGCTGTCCTAGGCTCATATCTTATATCATATGCACTCAGCTTCACTGCCCACTTAGCCATCCTTCCTGACATCTCTGGTTTCCTGAGGACATTCTTGATTGGAAAATTAGTTTTAACAATGATAACATGAGTTTCAAAATAAAGTCTTAACTTAGTGGATGCCATAATTAATGCAAGAATAAGCTTTTTAAGGTGTGAATACCTGGATTCGGCATCAAGTAAACTTTTACTTACATAATAGACAGGATGTTGTGTACCTTGATGATCCTTAACAAGGACCGCACTTACTGCTTTTGAGGATACTGCAAGATACAAGGATAGCACATCGCCTTTTTCTGGTTTCATCAAAGCTGGGGCTGAGGATAGGTAATCTTTGAGGGCTCTTAAAGCATTTTCATGCTTCTCAGTCCACTCAAATTTCTTGTTCTTCCTTAGGATATCATAGAATTCTTTGCACTTCTCTGAGGATTTGGATATGAATCTGTTCAAAGCTGCTATCCTGCCTGTTAGCCTTTGAACATCCTTAGCATTGGCCGGAGATTTGATGTTCACTATAGCTTTAATTTGTTCCGGGCTAGCTTCAATGCCTCTCTTTGTCACCATATATCCTAAGAATTTACCTGCTTTAACACCAAAGTGACATTTTGAAGGATTAAGCTTCATATTATATTTATCAAGGATATTGAATGCTTCCTCCAAGTCTCTTAGGTGATCCTCAGCTTTTAAGGATTTTACCACCATATTATCTATATAAACCTCCATAGTTTGTCCAATCTGATCCTTGAACATCATATTCACCAGCCTTTGGTATGTTGCACCTGCATTTCTTAATCCGAACGGCATAGCAATATATCAATATATACCAGTTGGAGTCATGAAGGTTGTATCTTCTTGGTCGGATGGTTCCATTTGGATTTGTTGAAATCCAGATGAAGCATCCATAAAAGTTAACAGTTCATGACCCGCGGTTGCATCCGCCATGGAATCAATGTGGGGTAAAGGGAAAGGATCCTTGGGACATGCCTTATTTAAATCTGTAAAATCGACACATGCCCTCCACTTTCCGTTTTTCTTTTGAACAACAACCACAATGGCCAACCATCTTGGATACTTGACCTCTCTGATCATACCTGCCCGGAGCAATTTTTCTACCTCTTCCTGGATAATGGCATTCCTTTCTGGTGCAAACTTCCTTCTCCTTTGATGGATTGGTCTGAAGGATCTGTCGATGCCGAGTTTGTGAGTGATAACATCTTTGGATATACCAGTCATATCTTCGTGTTTCCATGCAAAGGTAGTCTTTCTCCTTTTGAGGAAGGATACGAGGTATTCTTTCATTTCGCCAAGGATCCCTGATCCGATATAGATTTTGGATTCAGGATCATCAGGATCCATGAGGATTTCTACCACATCCTGTTCACTCGCCTCCAAGACATCCCTTGGAGGATACTTTGATTGCTATTGCTCCCTGGATTTTGAAGCTGGTTTCATCGATGAAGTATAGCAATTCTTAGCCTCCTGCTGATCACTATCAATCTTCACTATTCCCCAAGGACTAGGGAGTTTCACACATTGATGGTAAGTGGATGGGACTGCTTTCATATCGTGTATCCAGGGCCTGCCAAGGATAACATTACAACAAGATAAACAGTCAATAACACAAAATTTTTGATAAGAGTGTAGG
Organism: Helianthus tuberosus; assembly: GCA_030545235.1. Lineage (NCBI taxonomy): Eukaryota > Viridiplantae > Streptophyta > Magnoliopsida > Asterales > Asteraceae > Helianthus > Helianthus tuberosus. The sequence continues at coordinate 38,428,245 of CM060371.1, read as the reverse complement.
CCTTCAATGTATATTGGGAGTTTAATGTCCCCCAGGGTATTCTTAGTTTCACCACTAAATCCCACGAGTACAGAGGATCTTGGTATGATCTCTGATTCAGGAATACCCATCTTCTTTAGGACATCAAGCTGGATAATGTTCACTGAACTTCCTCCGTCTATAAGGATCCTGCGGACAAAATGGTTAGATATGAAAAGAGTAATAACTAAACCATCGTGATGAGGATCCTGGATATCAACCCGATCCTCTTCATCAAAGGTTATGACTTTCCCCTCCGAGACACTTGATGTTCGAACAGGTCTTTCTCCGTTATCCATTTTAGTTTCCTTTGCATGCCTTTTAGCTGCTGAGAAGGTTGTGCCGCAAATGTCTGATCCTCCAGAAATGAAGTTTATCACTTGTGCATCCGCTGGAGGGGCTGGAGCCTTCTCAGGGATCCTTTCAGGATCCTGAGTCTTTGACTTCTTTCTTCCCAACAATTCTTTTAGATGCCCCTTGCTCAACAAGTATCCAATTTCCTTTCTTAGTGCAATGCATTCTTCTGTGAGGTGCCCAAAATCTTCATGGTATGCACACCACTTTGATTTATCCTTAGTTACAGCTGGCCTATCATTCTTTCTAGGCCATCTAGCTTTATCACCTAAACTCTGCATCGCAAGGATTAGTTCATTGTTATCAACACTAAAACAATATTCAGAAATTGGAGGATAATCTTCATCATCCTCTTCTTGATCAATAGAGTGCACGTTCTGGTTATCAGATCTGTTGTAGGATCTGAACTTGTTGTTCCTGAATGAGGATCCTTGCTTATCCTGCTTTGAGGATCCTGCTAACCTCTCTTAGATCCTCTTGTCATCTTCTAGTCGAATGAACCTAAGTGCTCGGGTTCTTACCTCATCTAAGTTCCTGCACGGTGTCATAACAAGATCATCATAGAAAGACGAATCCCTAAGCAATCCCATTTTAAAGGCCTCAACAGCCGTGGCTATATCTAAGTTGGGAATGTCTAAGGATTCTTTACTGAATTTGGTAATGTAATCCCTTAATGATTCATTATGACCCTGGGTTATCCTATATAAATCAGTAGTTAATCGTTCAAATTTCCTACTACAAGAAAACAGATTATTAAACAAGTTAACTAGGTTAGCAAATGAGGTAATAGAATAGGGAGGAAGACTTAGCAGCCATTTGAGAGCTGATCCAGTAAGAGTGGATCCGAATCCTTTGCACAGGCATGCTTCCTTTAACCTTTCTGGGATTGGATTGATCTCCATCCTCTCCCTGTATTGTGCTATGTGTTCTTCAGGATCCGTTGAGCCATCATACAGTTTCATTGTAGGCACATGGAACCTCTTGGGTATCTCAGCATCACAGATTGGTGGTTCAAAGCGAGATATCTTATGGCTCCCATCTGCAATCTCTGGGATAGGTTTGACTACTCCCAGGACACTTGATATCATATCCTTTAGCTTTTGCAATTCTCTGGCCATGGCATGATTGATACCTAGATCCTGCATAAGACCTTGGTTAGTAGTATAAGAATTGTTAAAAGTATTACCTCCCATTGGATTCAAGTTAGGAAGAATGGATGTTAATCCATATTGTTGGGGGCTTTGGAATGATCGAGGGACCAGTAGAAGCGTTGGTCTGCATTGGAATAAAATATCCCTGATGGACATCTGAACTTCCTGTTTGCAAACTCCTCAAGGATCCTGGCATCTGGAAGGATCCCTGGAACTTGGACGATCCTGGAACAAAAGAGGATCCTTGAACCTAGGATGATCCTGGAACGAAGGAGGATCCTTGAACCTGGGATGATCCTGGAAGGAAGGAGGATCCTTGAACCTGGGATGATCCTGGAACGAAGGAGGATCCTTGAACCTGGGATGATCCTGGAATGAAAGAGGATCCTTGAACCTGGGATGATCCTGGAACGAAGGAGGATCCTTGAACCTGGGATGATCCTGGAACGAATGAGGATCCTTGAAACTGCAGCACTCCTGAATATCCTCCTGAACTCGTGAGGGATCCCATATGCTGAGGATAGGATCCCGCTGGCTGGAAATGTGAACCTGATGCCTGGGTCATTGTTGTTGTTCCGTAGTGCACTCCTTTTGGTCCACCCACATATTGAATGTCTGGAACCACTGATGGCTGAGAAGTAATCACCGGAGTATCAAAATTCAAAGATCTGGGCATCAGTGGGGAGCGATCCTCTGCCGTTTTCTTCTGTTTCTTACTTTCGTCAATATCCCGGAGGATCCTTTCGTTGGTCTTATCCTGCTCTTGTGCATGATTCCTCATCTGCAAAATCAAGGCATAGAGATCATTAGTAGTAGGATTAGTTGAAACAGAAGAAGTAGGTGGTTTTGAGAAAATGGGAGTTGGTTTCTTCGCGGCATTCTCAGTATTCTTCTGGGATCCAGAAGGTGGCGGAGGTAAGGGAGGAACGCCTTGTGAAGAAGTGAATGAGGGCATCAAGTTTGAAGCATTCTTCGCTGAGGAAGCCATCTGCTTGGTTGTAGTGAACCGAAATAAGCACAGAAATGCGTATTTTTCTAAGGACGAAGCACCAATTGCCCCACGGTGGGCGCCAAACTGTTTTGGTCAAAAATCGGACGAGGATAATGCAACCAAACTCTTTTTTACGGGGAATGATGCTTAAAATGTGTAACAGCGATGAGGATCACTTCAATGTAAATTGCACAAACAACACAAGGATTTATACGGGGAAAAAGCCCTTGATCAAGAGTTGATCTCCGGCACAAAAAACCTCGGGTGATGGAAACTACCGATCACCAAGCTCAAATAAATGAATAAATGTTTACAACTTCGGATAGTAACGAGCTAGGTACAAGGATCACTATCGTGAAATGTGTAAATGTGAGTAAAAGTGAATGTATGTTCGTCGAGAGCTTCAAGTGTGCGAGTATATGAGTGTGTGTAGCTCAGAAATGACTAAATGTTTTCTAGTAGCTCGTTACTCCCTTTTTAAAATAGAAATAACTACCTAAACTAACTATCCGACTTTCGTGCCAAGCTCCCACGTTCTCCACAACGTTCATATTTGGCCAAGCACGTGCGGGATAGTTTGGGAATATTCTCCAGGAATGTCGCCAAGACTTGGTCCGACTTGTTACTTCTGCAAAACAATACGAAACACAAGTGAACAATTGTTAGTATTAGGATCCTTAAGATGATCCATAATCCTATTCCTGAAACTCTTCTGAGGATCACTATCTGTCACAGAAGTAAGGATCATTAAAGAGGATAATAATTAAGGATCACGGGTCATTTAGAAATCCACCCCTAACAATTGTTATCAACAGAAAAACAATATTCAGAAATTGGAGGATAATCCTCATCATCCTCTTCTTGTTCTACTGCATGCACATTCTGGTTGTCGGACTTGTTGTAGGACTTAAACTTGTTATTCTTAAAGTAGGATCCTTGCTTTTCCTGTTTTGAGGATCCTGCCAATCTCTCCTGGATCCTTTTATCATCCTCTAGTCGGATGAATCTAAGGGCCCTGGTTCTTACTTCATCAAGATTCCTGCTGTTTTGGTCAAAAATCAGACGAGGATAATGCAACAAAACTCTTTGTTACGGGGAATGATGCTTAAAATGTGTAACAGCGATGAGGATCACTTCAATGTAAATTGCACAAACAACACAAGGATTTATACGGGGAAAAAGCCCTTGATCAAGAGTTGATCTCCGGCACAAAAAACCCCGGGTGATGGAAACTACCGATCACCAAGCTCAAATAAATGAATAAATGTTTACAACTTCGGATAGTAACGAGCTAGGTACAAGGATCAGTATCGTGAAATGTGTAAATGTGAGGAAAGTGAAAGTATGTTCGTCGAGAGCTTCAAGTGTGCGAGTATATGAGTGTGTGTAGCTCAGAAATGACTAAGTGTTTTCTACTAGCTCGTTACTCCCTTTTTAAAATAGAAATAACTACCTAAACTAACTATCCGACTTTCGTGCCAAGCTCCCACGTTCTCCACAACGTTCATATTTGGCCAAGCACGTGCGGGATAGTTTGGGAATATTCTCCAGGAATGTCTCCAAGACTTGGTCCGACTTGTTACTTCTGCAAAACAATACGAAACACAAGTGAACAATTGTTAGTATGAGGATCCTTAAGATGATCCATAATCCTGATCCTGAAACTCTTCTGAGGATCACTATCTGTCACAGAAGTAAGGATCACTAAAGAGGATAATAATTAAGGATCACGGGTCATTTAGAAATCCACCCCTAACAATTGCCCCCAAAATATAAGGAGTTAAATTGTAAATATGTGAGTTATATTTTCTTTATCTCATCCGTAACTAACTAACGGATATATAGCCGTTAATATAGAATAAGCCGTTGCGATCATGACGTCACAGAAGTGACAATCCTGCAGAATCATAATTATAAATAGAGATATAGATAGGATCATTATGCATTCAAATTCGAAAGAAACTCCCTTTAAATTCTCAGTCGACGAACAACCAGGTATCTCTTTCTTCTCTTTCTACCTTTCTTACTCTGTTTTTCTTTCTTTAACACCATCGCTTTGAGAATGATGCTCCGAAGCTCACCGGGCAAGGATCACAAGAAGGATAGCCCTTTGAAGAGTCAAAAAATATCAAGGACTCAGCGAATGAAAGGTGTTGTTTTAACGATGCACAAGTAGATAAAATCCGTCACTGTTTTCCGGAGAGTGCCTTCTTCAAACCCTTTGATCCCACTGTTCTTAGCGACTATGTTTCATAAACATGGGATACCTTTCCAGCTACACCATTTACTAAAGGATACACCTATCCTTTCCCAGAATTCACACAATCCTTCTTTTCCCTGACCGGCATATCTTACATTCAAGCCATGCCGATGATTTGGAGGGTTTTATATACCCTGGAGAGGATCATTGAGCAGGAAGGCGTTGATTTAGGAATGTCAGAATTGGCGGAACTATATGATCTTACTACCTTCGGTTCCCACCGTTATTTGTTCAAGCAAAAACCCGGTGCAGATCATCCTCTTCTCAAAGTTACCAAGAACGACAAAGATTGGAAACGTCGCTTTTTCTTTGTCAGAAGGAATTCCATTCTAAACGGAGAGCATTTACCAAAAACATGGTCCACCCATGGTAGGCCGGAGGATCCTGAGAAGGATCACCAAGTAGTCTGGTTTTTATAAGGATTACTGACCCCTTTTGTCTTGTGTCATGCAGCTATCTCTGTTTCGCATCTCATCACAACATCCGCAACCAGGGAAAGGCTTGCTGCTTTCTGGAACCTTGACCCTGAAACTAGAACTTTTAAGACAATAACCCAAGACTCTCAGGAGGTATCCTCAGGCTCTGTCACCATGTCAAGTAAGTATCCTTGTTTAAAATTTAAATAAATAGTGAAATATGAATTAAGAAAAGATACTTATCTTGTTTTGGTTGTGTAGGTGCTTGAAAATCTGCCAAAGCTGCTTCAAGGTTCAGTGTCACCGATCTCACCACTGTCAAATCCTCTAAAAGAAAAGTTCCTGCCAGCCCGACGGCTTCAATCCCCAAGGCACCCCTCAAAGGAAAGGGAATCAAGAGGAGAAAGGCCTCCGATGCCGAGGATTTGCAGGGTGTGCCTCTAATCCGTCATCAATTCCTTGAGTACTTTAATGAGGTGAGGATCACTGTCTTTGCTCATATATTATGTTGACATATCCTGCTGATATATCCTGCTGATCTGAGGATCACTTAATTCTGACCTTATCCTTTATCCTCTTTACAGAAATTCGCTGAGATCGAGGATTACGTCGGCCATGTTGAGGATCAGGATAAGAAGATTGCCGACCTCCAGCAGGTTGCCGTGCTCAAGGATCTTGCACTTGCTGATCTTCGGAAGGAACTCCAGGATACCAAACAGGAGATGGCCAAGGTGCTGGTTAATTTTGACTATGAAAGGCAGGAGATCACAGATGATGCTAAAATTTCTGCCGCCATAGCAATGTACAAAACCAAGCTGCAAATGGCCTTGGAAGCTCAGGATCCTGCCTTCGACAAAAGCGGCTGGGAAATTGAAGAATGGAAAGCGAGGCTGGCTGAATTGGGTGATGAAGAGGAGGCTGAAGAGATCCTGACAATTGAGGCTGGAAGCAAGGATGAAGCTGGTGAAGCAAGTGGAGCCGGAGGTGGTGATGCAGCAAAGGTTTAGGCTGCTTGATTGGGCAATGATGGACATTTCTAGACGTAGCCGGAGCCCAATTTTTCAAATTTGGTATTAGCTTTTTGTGGTTGTGGTGTTGAACAATTTAATGGTTTGTACTTTGAACAATAGGTTTTAGGATTAAGGGTCTTGTATGACCCTTAGGACAATAGGCAGGATTGCATATGGTGGAGGGATCCTCTGTTTGGGGGATGAAGCCATTGTGATCCTGCCGCCTTTATATTCCTGCACTACTCTTGAACTTATTATTATGGACACCCTTTACCTACCCCAGCGGACGGGCCACGTTTTGCTGGTAGAAGCTCGGGTAGGTAATTTTGACAACCTTTTAAGGGTTAGTCTTTTGTTTATAAATAAAAACTTAACCTTTTGACGCTTATCTTGTGTTGTTATATTCTTTAATATCTTACTTTCCAACTGTTGTAATGTTCATTTTGTTTATACTTATCAAGCCTTGAAAAATTAAAAAAGATATCCAAAAAGTTTAGGATATGATCAAGGATCACATATCCCATAACCGATAAGTTCTAAAAAGTGATATAGTTTAAGAATCACAAGTTCAGTTGTCAAGTATAAGGGTTATTCAAATAAATAATGAATAGAATTAAAAATAGTTAAGGATCATACCGGAGGATCCAAGTTAGGATCCTAACCTTAATAAGGATAACTATAAGATAAACCATAGAATAAAGTAAGGATCAAGGATCCCTAGTTGCCTATCTTCAAGAACCTGAAATAGAGCATCACTTGGGACTAAGCCAATATAAGATAAGAATTAGCAACTGGGGACAAGCCCAAGGATAACTGGGGACAAGCCCAAGGATAACTGGGGACAAGCCCAAGGATAACTGGGGACAAGCCCAAGGATCGTATGTAAACTGGAGTATGGCCCTAACTGGCGACTATCCAAACTTAGTGGCATGAAAATGCCAAAACCTTAGCTAACGTGAAAACGTTAGAAACCTTAGCTAACGTGAAAACGTTAGAAACCTTAGGAACGGATGTATGGTACGTCTACCATTATACATAGGATCCTAAGCATAGCCAGTACAATGGAATTATCAGCCCCTAAAACGAGTACTGGTCCCAATGCCTTGAACTATACCAGGATCATCGTGCGCTACAGGCGGAATCTGGGGACAAGCCCGAATAACTGGGGTTAAACCCAAAGGACGGATTGCTTCTGTGGATAACCAACGTTATGCTAAGGATACCTGAACTTTCAAAACTTGAACTCACGTGAGAGATGGAGAAAGGATACATGATCCTTATCCTTATATGAGAAAATAATGAAATGAAATAGCTCAAGTTTAGGATATTACCTAAGTAAGGATCACCGATACTTTGAGGATCCTTTAAGGATATCCCTATCGTGAGGATCATTTACGCCAAGAGGATCCTGCTCACATGAAATATTTCTTTAAGTGGACAGCATTCCAAGCTCTTGGTAGCAAATCACCTTCCATGGTTAGCAATCTATATGCCCCCTTTCCTGCTTCAGCTTCAATCAAATAAGGACCTTCCCATTTTGGAGCCAATTTTCCTTCAGCAGGGTTGGTGGTATTCTGAAATGCTTTCCTTAATACCATATCTCCAACTTGAAACCTCCTGATCCTGACATTTTTGTTGTAAGCACCAGCCATTCTTTGCTGATAACTGGCCATCCTTATCCTAGCCATATCCCTGATTTCTTCAATAGTGTCCAGGTCTTGAGCCAAGTTCTCGTCATTCTCCTCAGGATCACGGGTACTTGTTCTTGCGGTTGGAACCACCATTTCTGTTGGGATCACTGATTCTGCCCCAAACACCAAAGAGAATGGTGTTTGACCAGTAGCATTCTTGGGGATTGTCCTATTAGCCCAGAGCACATAGGGTAGTTCTTCTGCCCATTTCCCTTTCTTGGATCCAAGCTTCTTCTTCAAATTGTTGATGATGATCTTGTTGGATGATTCTGCCTGACCATTAGCTTGTGGGTGGACTGGTGTTGATGTTATCATCTTAATCCCCCAGCTGTCACAAAAGTTAGTGGTTCTGCCCCCAATAAATTGGGAACCATTATCACATATAATCTCAGAAGGAATTCCAAATCTAGTGATAATATTTCTTTTAATGAAGGATATAACTTCCTTTTCTCTGACTTGGACAAAAGCTTCAGCTTCTATCCACTTGGAGAAGTAATCAGTCATAGCTAGCATGAATACTTTTCCACCAGGTGCCTTAGGGAGCTTTCCAACTATATCCATACCCCATCTCATAAATGGCCAAGAGGAGGATATAGGATGCAATAATTCAGCTGGTTGATGAAGGATATTGCTGTGTCTCTGACAAGGATCACATCTCTTAGCATATTCCACAGCATCTCTCTTCATGGTTGGCCAGTAGTATCCTGTCCTCAGGATCCTTGAGAATAATGCCCTGCCCCCAGTGTGGTTTCCACAATCTCCTTCATGGAAGTCTTTTAAAACTTCTTGGATTTCAGGATCCTCAATGCATCTCAAGTATGGTCCTGCAAGAGATCGTCTATAGAACATATTATTTAAAATTGTGAATTGAGATACCTTAATTTTGAAAGCCCTAGGGTTTTCTCCTGTAGGGATCTCTCCATGTTGTAAGTATCTCATAATTGGTGAGATCCATGATCCTGATCCTGAATGAGATTGAGTATCCTCACTAGGGATAATTGCAGAATCCTTCCCTATCTCCATAGCTACATGATCCTCGATAGCCGGGGTCAGGATATGGATAATAGGAATCTTGATATCCTCCGGGATCTTCAAGGATGATCCTAAATTGGCCAATGCATCAGCTTCTGTATTTTCTTCCCTTGGTACCTGTGACAAACTAAAGGAAACAAAAGAGAGTGCCAAATATTTGACTATCCTTAGTTGCAGCTGGCCTATCATTCTTTCTGGGCCATCTAGCTTTATCACCTAAACTCTGCATCGCAAGGATTAGTTCATTGTTATCAACACTAAAACAATATTCAGAAATTGGAGGATAATCTTCATCATCCTCTTCTTGATCAATAGAGTGCACGTTCTGGTTATCAGATCTGTTGTAGGATCTGAACTTGTTGTTCCTGAATGAGGATCCTTGCTTATCCTGCTTTGAGGATCCTGCTAACCTCTCCTGGATCCTCTTGTCATCTTCTAGTCGAATGAACCTAAGTGCTCGGGTTCTTACCTCATCTAAGTTCCTGCACGGTGTCATAACAAGATCATCATAGAAAGACGAATCCCTAAGCAATCCCATTTTAAAGGCCTCAACAGCCGTGGCTATATCTAAGTTGGGAATGTCTAAGGATTCTTTACTGAATTTGGTAATGTAATCCCTTAATGATTCATTATGACCCTGGGTTATCCTATATAAATCACTAGTTAATCGTTCAAATTTCCTACTACAAGAAAACTGATTATTAAACAAGTTAACTAGGTTAGCAAATGAGGTAATAGAATAGGGAGGAAGACTTAGCAGCCATTTGAGAGCTGATCCAGTAAGAGTGGATCCGAATCCTTTGCACAAGCATGCTTCCTTTAACATTTCTGGGATTGGATTGATCTCCATCCTCTCCCTGTATTGTGCTATGTGTTCTTCAGGATCCGTTGAGCCATCATACAGTTTCATTGTAGGCACATGGAACCACTTGGGTATCTCAGCATCACAGATTGGTGGTGCAAAACGAGATATCTTATGGCTCCCATCTGCAATCTCTGGGATAGGTTTGACTACTCCCGGGACACTTGATATCATATCCTTTAGCTTTTGCAATTCTCTGGCCATGGCATGATTGATACCTGGATCCTGCATAAGACCTTGGTTAGTAGTATAAGAATTGTTAAAAGTGTTACCTCCCATTGGATTCAAGTTAGCAAGAATGGATGTTAATCCATATTGTTGGGGCTCTGGAATGATCGAGGGACCAGTAGAAGCGTTGGTCTGCATTGGAATAAAATCTCCCTGATGGACATCTGAACTTCCTGTTTGCAAACTCCTCAAGGATCCTGGCATCTGGAAAGATCCCTGGAACTGGGACGATCCTGGAACAATAGAGGATCCTTGAACCTGGGATGATCCTGGAATGAAGGAGGATCCTTGAACCTGGAATGATCCTGGAACGAAGGAGGATCCATGAACCTGGGATGATCCTGGAACGAAGGAGGATCCTTGAACCTGGGATGATCATGGAACGAAGGAGGATCCTTGAACCTGGGATGATCCTGGAACGAAGGAGGATCCTTGAACCTGGGATGATCCTGGAACGAAGGAGGATCCTTGAAACTGCTGCACTCCTGAATATCCTCCTGAACTCGTGAGGGATCCCATATGCTGAGGATAGGATCCCGCTGGCTGGAAATGTGAACCTGATGCCTGGGTCATTGTTGTTGTTCCGTAGTGCACTCCTTTTGGTCCACCCACATATTGAATGTCTGGAACCACTGATGGCTGAGAAGTAATCACCGGAGTATCAAAATTCAAAGATCTGGGCATCAGTGGGGAGCGATCCTCTGCCGTTTTCTTCTGTTTCTTAATTTCGTCAATCTCCCGGAGGATCCTTTCGTTGGTCTTATACTGCTCTTGTGCATGATTCCTCATCTGCAAAATCAAGGCATAGAGATCATTAGTAGTAGGATTAGTTGAAACAGAAGAAGTAGGTGGTTTTAAGAAAATGGGAGTTGGTATCTTCGCGGCATTCTCAGTATTCTTCTGGGATCCAGAAGGTGGCGGAGGTAAGGGAGGAACGCCTTGTGAAGAAGTGAATGAGGGCATCAAGTTTGAAGCATTCTTCGCTGAGGAAGCCATCTGCTTGGTTGTAGTGAACCGAAATAAGCACAGAAATGCGTATTTTTCTAAGGACGAAGCACCAATTGCCCCACGGTGGGCGCCAAACTGTTTTGGTCAAAAATCAGACGAGGATAATGCAACCAAACTCTTTGTTACGGGGAATGATGCTTAAAATGTGTAACAGCGATGAGGATCACTTCAATGTAAATTGCACAAACAACATAAGGATTTATACGGGGAAAAAGCCCTTGATCAAGAGTTGATCTCCGGCACAAAAAACCCCGGGTGATGGAAACTACCGATCACCAAGCTCAAATTAATGAATAAATGTTTACAACTTCGGATAGTAACGAGCTAGGTACAAGGATCACTATCGTGAAATGTGTAAATGTGAGTGAAAGTGAAAGTATGTTCGTCGAGAGCTTCAAGTGTGCGAGTATATGAGTGTGTGTAGCTCAGAAATGACTAAGTGTTTTCTACTAGCTCGTTACTCCCTTTTTAAAATAGAAATAACTACCTAAACTAACTATCCGACTTTCGTGCCAAGCTCCCACGTTCTCCACAACGTTCATATTTGGCCAAGCACGTGCGGGATAGTTTGGGAATATTCTCCAGGAATGTCGCCAAGACTTGGTCCGACTTGTTACTTCTGCAAAACAATACGAAACACAAGTGAACAATTGTTAGTATGAGGATCCTTAAGATGATCCATAATCCTGATCCTGAAACTCTTCTGAGGATCACTATCTGTCACAGAAGTAAGGATCACTAAAGAGGATAATAATTAAGGATCACGGGTCATTTAGAAATCCACCCCTAACACCTGCATGGGGTCATAACGAGATCATAGAATAATGAATCCCTAAGTAAACCCATTTTAAAGGCTTCTACAGCCGTAGCTATATCCAGGTTAGGAATATCTAAGGATTCTTTGCTAAACTTAGTGATGTAATCTCTAAGTGATTCATTTTGACCCTGTGTTACCCTATATAGATCACTAGTTAATCGTTCAAACTTTCTACTACATGAGAATTGACTATTAAACAGATTAACTAGATTAGCAAATGAAGTAATAGAGTAAGGGGGAAGACTTAGCAGCCATTTAAGAGCCGATCCTGTAAGTGTGGATCCAAAACCCTTGCATAGACATGCTTCTTTTAACCTCTCTGGGATGGGGTTGATCTCCATCCTTTCTCTATATTGAGCCACATGTTCCTCTGGATCCGTTGAACCATCATACAGCTTCATGGTTGGTATTTGGAACCTTTTGGGTATCTCAGCATCACAAATAGGTGGTGCAAAACGAGATATCCTATGACTACCATCTGCAATTTCAGGAATGGGTTTAACCACTCCTGGTATGCTGGATATCATATCCTTAAGCTTATGTAACTCCCTAGCCATGGCCTGATTGATACATGTATCCTGCATAGAGCTGTGGTTAGTGTTATAAGAATTATTGAAAGTGTTACCTCCCATAGGATTTAAGTTAAGAATTGCATATGTGAATCCATATTGAAGGGATTCTGGTATGATTGAAGGACCAGAAGAGGCAATGGTCTGCATTGGAATGAAGTCTCCTTGATGTACATCTGTGCTTGGGGGTTGTATACTTCTCAAGAATCCTTGATCCTAAAAGATGTTTGATCCTTGAACCTGAGAGTATTCTTGAGGCTGAGAGGATCCTGGGACCCGAAATGAGGATCCTTGAACCTGAGAGGATCGTTGAACCATGGAGGATCCTTGGACTCCTGAGGATCCTTGAACCTGTGAGGATCCTTGGACCTGAGAGAATCCTTGAACTGTATGCGTTCCCATATATCCTCCTGAACTGGCAAAGGATCTCGAATGCTGGAAAGAGGATCCCGAAGGCTGAAAATAGGATCCTTGAGGCTGGAAGTGAGACCCAAAAGCCTGACTCATAGTTGTTGCTCCATAACGCCTTCCCAACGGTTCAGTTTGGAACTGAATGTCTAAAAGGCTGCTGATTGCTGGGCACTTATAGCTGGAGTGTCGAAATCCAGTGACCTTGGTATCAGAGGAGAGTGATCCTCCCCTGATCTCTTTTATTTCTTGATGTCAGCGATCTCTCGGAGGATCCTTTCATTGGTTTTGTCTTGCTCTTGTACGTGATCCCTCATCTGCAAAATCAAAGTAAAAAAGATCACTAGTAGTAGGATTAGAAGAAACAGAAGAAGTTGGTGGTTTCGGAAAAATGGGGCTTTGTCTCTTTGCAGCATTTTCAGCATTTTTCTGGGATCTAGAAGGTGGTGGAGGCAAAGGTGGAACGCCCTGTGAAGAACTCATTGCCGGCATTGAACTAGAAGTGTTCTTTGCTGAAGAAGCCATCTGCTTGGTTGTAATGAATCGAAATAACCGCAATAACAAGAATTTCTTAGGAATGAAGCACCAATTACCCCACGGTGGGCGCTAAACTGTTTTGGTAAAAAATCAAGCAAATATAATGCAACCAAATCTTTTGTTGTGAGGTGTGATGCTTGAATCAATGAACAAAATTAAGGATCACTCATAAATGTAACTAACAAGTGACACAAGGATTTATACGAGGAAAAAACCCTTGATCAAGAGTTGATCTCCGGCATAAAAAACCTCGGGTGATGGAAACTACCGATCACCAACTAAGATTAAACAAAAGATGTTTACAACTCGGGATGATAACAAGCTTGTTACAAGGATCACTAGTGTGCACAAATGTATGAAATCGCCAAGTAGATTGCCGAGAGCTGTTCGAGTGTTGTTACGAGAGTGTGTGTGTTTGCTAAAATTAGCTAAGTGTTCTACTCCAGCTTGTTATCCCCATTTTAAATTAGAAAATAACTAGTCTAACTAACTATCCGCAATTTGTGCACTCTCCCCACGATCTCCATAACGTTCACAATGGTCAAGCACGTGCGGAATATTGAGGGAATATACTCCAGGAATTTCGGTGAGACTTGGTCCATGCTCTCGTTCCTGCAAAACAAGTTTACGTACAAGGAAGACAATTGTTAGTAGTAGGATAACAACAGTGATCCTGAATCCTGATCCTGCGACACCTGCTGAGGATCCTTAATTCAAATAGAATTGAGGATCCATGATCCTGGTAGCAGTTGAGGACCCGTGATCCTTAGGATTTAGAAAATCCTCCCCTAACAGTTTGTATTGTTCTTTCGCTTTGTCCGTCCATTTGAGGATGATCAGCTGTGCTTAGATTTAACCTGGTTCCCATTGCTTTTTGGAAACTTGTCAAAAAATGGAAGTAAAACGGCTATCTTTATCAGAAACAATAGATAAAGGAATTCCATGTAATGAAACTATTTCATTTACATATAACTTGGCTAATTGTCTCATACTGAAAGTTTCCTTCATTGGTAAGAAATGAGCAGATTTTGTTAATCTGTCTACAATCACCCAGAGTGTATCATTACCTTTTTGTGTTTTGGGTAATTTAGTAACAAAATCCATTGTTATCAAATCGCATTTCCAAATTTGCATTTCTAGTGGTTGCAATAATCCTGAAGGTTTCTGATGTTCAGCTTTAACCTGTGAACAAGTGAGACACTTAGGAACATAGGTTGCTATATCCCATTTCCAAATTGGCATTTCTAGTGGTTGCAATAATCCTGAAGGTTTCTGATGTTTAGCTTTAACCTGTGAACAAGTGAGACACTTAGGAACATAGGTTGCTATATCCTTTTTCATTCCTATCCACCAGAAATTATTTCTTAAATCTTGATACATCTTATCATTACCAGGATGTATCGTATATTTAGACTTATGGGCTTCTTCTAAAATTCGATGGCGTGGGTTGCCTTGTTTGGGTATCCAGATCCTTTTCTTATGGAATCTCCAAATTACATCTGTTCCTTATTCTAATTCCTTAATCATTCATTTTAATCCTTCAGTATCGTCCTTGATTACAGTTTCCTGTATCTCTCTAATTTGCTCATTTAAATCTATCTGTAGATTTAATCTAAGAGAACGTACTCGTTTTGACTTTTCATGATACTTTCGACTTAAAGCATCAGCTACTACATTAGCTTTTCCTACATGATACTGGTTATCACAATCATAATCACTAAGAATCTCCATCCATCGTTTCTGTCTCATATTTAATTCCTTTTGCCCAAAAATATACCTTAAACTCTTATGATCTGCGAAGACAACAAACTTACTACCGTAAAGATAGTGTCTCCGAATCTTAAGGGCAAAAATAATGGCTCCTAATCCTAGATCATGGGTTGTATAATTCTCTTCATGATTCTTGAGTTGTCTAGAGGCATAAGCTATAACCTTTTGATGTTGCATCAACACACATCCATAACCTAACTTAGAAGTGTCACAATAGACTATTAAGTCTTCAGTTCCTTCTAGTAACGCGAGTAAGGGTGCGGTTGGTTAACTTTTGCTTTAGAATTTTAAAGGTTTCTTCCTGTTTTGGTCCCCATTCAAACTTAATTGACTTACAAGTCAGTTTAGTTAATGGAATGGCTATTCTAGAAAAATCTTAAATAAAACGTCTATAATAACCTGCTAGTCCAAGAAAACTTCTCACCTCCGTCGGTGATTCAGGGACTTTCCATTTGGTAATTGCCTCGATTTTTAAAAATTTAGCATAAAGATTTTTTTTCTCAATAAATTTAGAAGTATAAACAAGTGCTCTGTATGATCCTCTTTACTCTTAGAGTAAATTAGAATATCTTCTATAAAGACAATTACGAATTTATCCAGGTATGGTTTACATATCCTGTTCATCATATCCATAAATGCGGTTGGCGCATTGGTTAAACCAAATGGCATGATGGTAAATTCATAATGACCGTACCTTGTTCTGAAAGCAGATTTAGGAATTTCCTTTTCCTGTACATTCAATTGATGATATCCTTGAAGTTGATCGAACAGATCATCGATTCTCGTTAATGGGTACCGATTTTTAATCGTAACCTTCTTCAATTCTCAAAAATCAATGCACATACGCATCGATCCGTGTTTCTTCTTGACAAACAGTACCGCCGCTCCCCACAGCGATGAGCTAGGTTGTATGAAACCTTTGTCAAGAAGCTCGTCTAACTGTTTCTTCAGTTCCTGCATCTCCATCGGTGCTAGTCGATAAGGTGCCTTGGCAATCGGTGTCGTTCCTGGTATCAGCTGAATTCAAAATTCAACCTCTCGATCTGGTGGTAATCCAGGTAATTCTTCTAGAAAGACCTCTGAGAATTTAGATACTATGGGAATATCTTTTAATTCTTTTCCTTTAGTATTAATGATTTTGGAAATCATATATACTACTGCTCCTTTTCCTGCGTAGCTCACAGCTTTCATCACAGAGATGAATTTTGTTGACCTGGTTGGCTTGTCTCCTTTAATTGTGATCTTTTCACCACTTGGTGTACTTACTCGCACTGACTTTTGATCACATAAAATACTGGCATGATTGGCTACCAATAAATCCATTCCTAATACAATATCAAATCCAGCCAGATTTATTGGGTAAAGGTTAGCAAAAATAATGATGGTTTAAAATTTCTATTCTTGCTCCCTGCAAGATTTTACTAATCTTAATGGATTCTCCATTTTCTGTCTCCACCAGGCAATCTTGTTGAAGTTTAGTTAATGGTTGGTTGAGAAGTTTGAAGAAAGAAGTATTAACAAAACTTTGGTTTGCACCAAAGTCAAATAATACCTTGGCAAAAACATCATTAACTAAGAACGTACTGGCAATCACATCCGAAATCATCTTGGCTTCTTCAGTTGTCAAAACAAATGCTCTGGCATTCTTCTTGGGTCCTTCAGTTGTCGTAGCTTTGTTGGTTGTTGCTAGAGCTAGTTTCGGACAGTTTGGTTTTATATGACCAGCTTCTCTGCAATTGAAGCATAGCCTATTGCTAGCTTTCGATCGACATTCTTCTTCCTTATGTCTGGGTTTCTTGCAAAAATTACAATACCTTGCACATTTTCCGTAATGCTTCTTTTTACAAGACCTACAGTAAGGTGCAGAGGAAGAACCTATATCTTTTCCGCGATTGGTATTGCCATAGCGAAATTCCTGGGTAAGTCTTTGGGCTAGGTTCTTTCTCTGATTTTTCTCTTGTGTGCGTACCAATTCATCAGTCAAGATATTGGCTAGTTCTACTGCTTCTTCTATGGTTTGTGGCCTAGCTGCCTTGACTACGTGTTTGATTTCTCTAATTAATCCCCAAATGTAATGGGAGATTAATACTGGCTCAGGTGAGGCTAAGGTTGGTACTATCCTAGCATATTCAAAGAATATGGTAGTGTAACCTTTGCCGTCTATTCCAGTCATTTTAAGATTTAAGAACTTATTGGCGATTTGTTCTTTTTCATGAGGAGGACAAAATTTTCTTTCGACTATCTCCATAAAGTTAGTCCATTTCTTACTATATACTCTGTCACTTCCTCTAGACTGGAGAATAGTATTCCACCATTCTAAGGATACATTTTTGAAAAAAAAAATTAGAAGCAAACATGATTTTATCTTCATCTGCACATTTACTTATTTTTAAGACTGCTTCTGTCTTTTCTATCCAGCATAAGGCTGCAATGGCTCCTTCATTGCCTGAGAATTTTATTGGTTTGCAAGACCAGAATTCTTTATAAGAACAACCCTATGAAACGGTTCTTCTTATTTTTGGAATAGGTACTTGGATCGGTGGTCCATTATTTTCGTTCACACTATGACTTGGTTCAGTGGGTGGACGTTTACTTCCAATTACAAATTTATTATTTTCTGCTTCTTTAATAGTCTTGAGAATATATGGCATAGCATCTATAATTCCTTGTGCTACTATATGTTGGATGGCACTGTTATCTACTTGGTTTCCGTTATTATCATTATTCTGGTTTTTCTGATTTACTTCATTGTCCATCTGGATTATAAACATTTATCAGGTATCAATATTACAGAATAAATAATCACATAAGCAATTTTATCCAAAAACGTCAAACATTGCGACTTTACTCTTTTTATATATCTCTATATATGCGTTGATTACAAACTATAACTGAAATTTAAACACACTAGAAGTTAGGCATCGGTATCTATTTTAGTCTATCTATTCTAGTTGATTTTTTTTATCAAAATACAAAATTACACACATATCTATATATTATTCTAGGTGTCATGTATCCAAACATGTATTTCACGCTCGATATGATTCCACGCAAGCTTCTCTCCTATTTAACGAATTCTATCTCCTTCTTCAATTAACTCATCGCCCCATTGGCGAAGTTCCTGCATATTTTCTTCACTCATTGGAGGTAATGGTGCTTGTACTGGGTCAGGGTATCGAGGTATGGGGTGTCCAAAAGGGTATGGGTTACATATTATACTTTGCTTATACCAGTCACTGTTCCAGAATGGGTCTAAAGGGTTGGTCGGTATACTGAGCTATGGGGTTTGGTGGGGGAATTCGAGGAATCTCATAGGGGTCGGCATCTGGGATTGGGAATTGGTCTTCCTGGTTGGGTTCTAGCATTTGTTGGTCTGGGAATAAGGGTAACAATTATAACAACCCTCCTAAAACCTCTTAACATAACCCTAAATGTCCCTATTATATCCTGAATATACGTTAACGGACTTAATATATATATATATATATATATATATTAATAAAAATCAAATAAAAACAAAAATATAATGCTCTTGCGGGGCGCGACCCCCTTAGAAGTGCGAGTCGCGGGCCGCGACAAGGTGACACCAGGCCGGGCCCTGGTCCACCACGTGTCCTGTTACGCGTCAAGGTATAACACCTCGCAAAATCATGCCCAATGTAATAAAGACATGTGTCATGGACTTAAACGTGTAATGAATTGATCTTGAGAGACTAAAGTTGTCAAACAATGTAAATATGCAAGTAAAAGGATCAAATATGTCATCATGCCAAACTAGTGCCTCTGAATGATCTCATAACATGTTCGTATTCTTTAATGAATAAAATTAACAGACATAGAAAGCCGTTTATGCTTAAATTGAGAATTTTACGAAGCATAGGGGTTAAAAGTGTCAACATGTTAAATGTTACCTCTAAGTGACCTTTTAATGATCCCAAAAACATTGTAATAATTGTATATTTTGCTTCCAAGAATATTGGATATTAATCTCATGAAGTTTCGATGAAAACAAGATGTTTCCGGTGATCTTGCAACTAACCGGGAGCTTAACGGAGTTAAATAATGACCCAACGCCCTTAATAGTTAACTATGGGGGTCC
The DNA here is from genome assembly GCA_030545235.1 of Helianthus tuberosus. NCBI lineage: Eukaryota > Viridiplantae > Streptophyta > Magnoliopsida > Asterales > Asteraceae > Helianthus > Helianthus tuberosus. The sequence goes on along the minus strand of CM060371.1, from coordinate 38,409,024 downwards.
TAAGTGAAATAAATGGAAGTTAAATAAAGTTAAAATGGACCAGGGACTGAAATTGCAAAGTTTAAAAAGTTTTTACCGGATTCTCCCATTGGCGCGGCCCGCGTAGACTCCATATGAGTCTTACGTGGCCCATAAGAGCAGTGCCAGCACCAGCAGACATGCACAGCTGCAGGTTCAGTCAGTTCCACCGCCTTTGCATGCCTGAATTCGATACCAAGGACTGAGCTAATGGTTTTTTATGCACTAGGGACACCTGGAATCATCTGGAATCAATGTAGGGACATGTGGATTGATCATATGAAGTAGAAATTCCTATATAAAGGCCCTTGTTGTTTCATGTTCTTGCACACACTTTGATTTTTACTTCACAACGCATACTTTGAAGTCCCTTGGAGCTCTAGGAAGCTTTCCTCAGTTCCTAATTCGTGCTAAGTATTCTTGTAAGCATTCTTACTCCCTAAGTTCATGTTTTAACATGTTTAACTCGTCACTTTTAGATTAGTGCTTATATAGGATCGTAAGATAAGCGGTCTAAACAACCGCTTAGACTTTCGAACCCGACCCGTTTGGTTGATCTTTAGGATCCGACCAAGCATGTTTAGTGACCATAGTTGTATAGGGAATAACCTTCCGAGGTTATACCTTATGGTCACTTCATTTAGTTAGTTGTATGATAGGTAGTTTATATGCCTTAGGAAAATGACCAAAATGCCCTTTTTACGCATAATTTCATTTTAAGCATATGTAACCTAAAATGTTGTCACTTAACTAATTTTACAACACATTTAAACATGTTTAGGCATATAATACTTGTCATAGGACTAGTTAGGCGTTCCGAACGCGTTTTACGCGAACGACGCGTTAAAGTAGCGTAAGCTACCTAGACGGGTCGTAATGGGTTGTAAGCACTTAGGTTAGGTTTCGTTTTAGAATGTAGGCTTTGTTAAACCATATCATATGATTTCCAACACTCATTTGGTTTACGAAACCTCATTCTATCCGATCTCCCGGTTTAGGTCCGGTTATTAATGTAGTTACCTATATTAGGTGCCGTTTGATTTCGTGATCCCTCTAGCTTAGCTTGGTTGTTATTTAAGACTTCTAAGCATCCTCAAGTGAGTACATAGTTTCCCCCTCTTTTACCGTTTTAAACCATTTTGGGGTGATTCATATGTGCCAAATGTTTTCAAGTCTTTTAAAAAAATGCTATGGTTTATATTACTATTTGATCCATGTGAACCGTTTGTAACTGTTTGATTATGCAAACCATTTGTAACTGTTTGATTTATGTGAACCGTTTCTAACTGTTTGATTATGTGAACCGTTTGTAACTGTTTGATTTATGCGAACCATTTGTAAGAGTTTGATTTATGTGAACCGTTTGTAACTGTTTGATTATGTGAACCGATTGGTACTGTTTGAACCGTTGGGTTAGGGAAGTGATTAGGTAACGGGGCGGGTGTAATGTGTTAAAAGCATGGTGGATACACCGCTGGTACTTCCTATATATAAGTGCTTTTAACACATTATAAATCGTTGCGTTATCTAGATCACTTGGGTAAAGGTTATCAAAACGAGTTTATATTACGAGTTTTTTCTAAAAGATGTAAACCATACGAGTTTTATTAACGAGATGTTTTACAATTTGGTTTTCTTAAATAAATGGTTTTGGGTTAAGAATCATGGCTACAAAATTTTATAAAGTTATAATCATCTTGATTTGAGTCGGTTATTTATGTTGCAATACTATACACTTTTCAAAACAAGGTATTTTAAATAAAGTATCACAACATGTAAACGAGCCATGAATCCGACACTCACATAAAACCTATGTACTCGCCGGCATTTTTATGCTGACGTATTTTCACATATGTTTCTGGTACCATAGTTGATGATGTTTGATGATGATATTGGTGCATACTCACATAGGGATGGATGAGGCCTTAGTGACTTAATAACAATGAAAGTCTATTTGTTCTTGTTTCGTTTCTAGTTTCAGTGTAATGTAATACATTTAATGCAATAAAACAGAACTTTTATCCATGTGTTGTGAAACAATGATTATGTTACGACACTCCCCGACGTTTCTGCCGCGGTTTGCTGTTTTAACGCGGTCGGGGTGTGACACAATATTCCAAATGCCCCATCCGAATAGGTGTTATAATGTACAAGTCCATCCGGACGGACGGAGTCCATCCGGACGCATAGACATAGGCTCATTCGGACATGTGTAGGTTGTTGCCTATAAATAGGGAGTAAGAGTTCCCATTTGGACAAGCTTTGGGGTCTCTGAGGGGACGTGTTGTCCAACTGGTCTCACAGTCTTGTAACGTTGAATAATCAATAGAGACCAGATTGAAATTGACTGCTCGGTGTTGTATCTATCTTCTACTCCTTTCTTAGTAATAATAAATGCACCGAACACGTCGTATCGGGACCGAGGCTTCGTCAAACTCACCGGTTCCTGGAATATCAAGTCGTATGAGAGCTACGGTACCGATTTAATTGATCTAACAGTCGGTTAAATCACCCAAGCTCATCAATTTTGGGTTAAACATGAATTTTGACGTTAAAACAGAGAAAATCATCAAAATAAAGGTCATTTCACGAATGGATTTTGCAATTGAAGCCATCATTCTGTTTGGAATTGATTCGCACACAATTATGTGAAGTTTCATCATGAAATTCACACAAATAAAGATTCTGGATCGAAAAAACGTGATTTAGAGTGTTCTTGAGTTGTTCAAACATATTGGGTCCGGATAGACATCCGGACGGATGGTCATTCGGGAGGATACCCATCCGGATGGACGCACTCATCCGGATGGACCGAAGAAACTCATCTGGATGGATCTCAATTCCAACCGGACGGATGGGTGAAACCTCATCCGGATGGACATCAACTCCATCCGGATGGATGAAGACACTCAGGTGGCTAACTGTCATGGTGATCCAAGATAAGTCCATCCGGATGAATGGATCTACTCCATTCGGGCGGATGAACAAAATTCCTAAAACAAAAAAAGGCCTTTTTTGATCGCAACGACGAGGAGAGTCTCCAGAAAAATTTGGGGATTGAATTTTTTTTTGGGTTTTTAACGACCAAGTTGGGTTGTTAGGGGACACCGTCTAGGGTTTCAGTGAATAGATTTGATGATGCGATCACGGATTGTGGAAATTAGTGGGGTAGTCATGATATTGGTGAAGAATGTTTATCATTCAGGTTATCTGACTATTTATGGGCCAAAACGTAAAATCCGCAATGATGAAAAACTGGCGTTTGAGGAAAATTGTCATATTTTTGGCATAGTCGAGTTTTTCACATATAAAAGAGAACTGAATTGCTCAGTTTGAGGGGGAATTCAGTGATAGAGACGTTAGAATTTGCAAAAATGGGGGGGAATAAAAATTTTCAGATGTTCCAGCATTTTTGAAATTCGTGACGCTGCTACAGTATTCGGGTGGTTCTAACTTCAGAGTTGTCCGGGAATGTGAGTCTGATCGTGGAAGAAAGCTTTCGAGATCTAGATGATCCAAGGAGTTGATATCTGATCGTGGACGAAAGCTTCAGAGATCTAAGAGTGATCGTGGATGATAGCTTCTGAGATCTAGATTATCTGAGGAGATGAATCTGATTGTGGAAGAATGCTTCAGAGATCGGAATACATTACAAGATGATTTGTTTTCCGATGAAGATTTGATGATTGTGGAGAATACCCTTTATACGGATCAATCATTCTTACGGTGCTTAAAGGCGATCACGGAAAACGGGATATCAGATCTTCAGGGTGAATCACTGATTTGAAGTTAACCAGTGGTGTGTTTGAAGTTTCAATCAATTCCCGGTTGAGTTTTTGTACATTCTTAGAATGAGTAAGCGGAATGCGAGATCATGGTGCTTACATGACATATCAAAAACTGAACTCGGATGTAGTTAAAGCTGAAACAGAGATTATTGCATTGATTAGTTTCAAGTTGGTGATTGTTCGTGAAGATTGCAGTTTAGCAACTCAGAGGAGGAGTCAGGAACCGTGCAAATGATGAAACGAAGATTCATTTCAGGGGGAATACATTGTTAAAGATGCAAACCCGAATCATCAATCAAGGGGGAATCTATTGTTAGTTATTAGATACTTGATTGAAGTTGCAGAATATTCAGACACGGCTCAAGGTTCTCAAAGTGTTAGAGACGATTCGACAATGACAGCCGAGGAGGAATCTGTTGGTGCATATTTCGTACATCTGCCACTGTGCGAATAGTTAGTTAGAGCATGTGTTGAATATTGTATAGATTAGAGAAAGTCGGACACGGATTAGACATTGTAAAGGTACACCCGGACGAATGGACAAGTCCATCCGGACGGATGGACAACAATAGTCCAAATGCCCCACCCGAATAGGTGTTATAAAGCACAAGTCCATCCGGACGGATGGACATAGGCTCATTCGGACATGTGTAGCCTGCTGCCTATAAATAGAGAGTTGGGGTTCACATTTGGACAAGCTTTGGGGTCTCTGAGGGGACATGTTGTCCAACTGGTCTCACAGTGTTGTAACGTTGAATAATTAATACAGACCGGATTGAAATTGACTGCTCGGTGTTGTATCTATCATCTACTCCTTTCTTAGTAATAATAAATGCACCGAACACGTCGTATCGGGACCGAGGCTTCGTCAAACTCGCCGGTTCGAGAAGTCTGTGTTGCTGAAGATGTTAAATCTTTGAAAAGACTCAGAGAGAGATAAAAGACAGATGCTACGAGATTGACTGCGGCAATATCCAAGGGGGAGTCTGTGAGTGCACTAATGTCTATCGCCTCCGTCAATCCGATTCGTAGTAAGAAACTGAACAAGACGAGGTTTTATATTGTAAAATATAAAGGAAAGTCTTGTTTAAGTGAGGAGTAGCAAACTTGTAATTAATTAGATCTCCTTTAGAGCTATGCCAGTAAATAGGATACTTAGGTTAGAGTTCAAGGACTTTTGCCATTTGTGACTTTTTGAGCTTTAGAGTTTGAGAGAAGATCTAGAGAGAGAGAGAAAGTGATCAAGGTGATTCAAGTTTTTGTATTCTGTCATATTATCAATCGAATCATCAATTTATTACGGTCTTGTGTTCGGTCCACACACGTGCACGAATTTCGCATGTCGTACCTGTCGTTTTGCAATCGTTCGGGAGTTAAAACCGGTCCTACAATTCTGAAGCAAAAGTTAGCTAACGCACCCATACTCGCGTTACCAGAAGGAATTGAAGACTTGATAGTCTATTGTGACGCTTCTAAGTTATGTTATGGATGTGTGTTGATGCAACATCAAAAGGTTATAGCTTATGCCTCTAGACAACTTAAGAATCATGAACATAATTATACAACCCATGATCTTGAGTTAGGAGCTATAATTTTTGCCCTTAAGATTTGGAGACACTATCTTTATGGTTGTGTTGGATCTGAGTTTGTTTCTGATTGTAATTTACGTTTGAGATTAAGATGGAAATGAAAGAGTTGTGCAGCGGAATTAATATGAAAACAAACTTTGCATACAATCAAACGAGAGTGTTGCTTTGATCAAGACATTTTCAACAAGGAACCGAATGATTGAATTAACTTTCAACAATGATTACAAGTAATGCTTGAATACAAACTCCCCCTCAGCCAGAGCTCAGCGTTTGTTCATGCAAAGAAGACGGTATTGCAAGAGCTAATAGAACAGTACAAAGTACTGAACTATTTATAGGCACTAGCAAACCACTGAGCATCTTTAGCTGACATCACCATGAAAATGACATCTAATCTCCTAACAAACTCTAACCTCTGATCTATACAAATACTGATGTACTAACTACTGCTATTACAATTCATTACATAAAAGACACTTAAACAGCTGCTGCATCCTTCCACTGCTGTGAACCCAGCAGTGCTTGTCCGGATCAGCAGTACTAGACTCAAGGCAGTAGATTGAATCAGCAGATCTTTGGTCTTCCATCAGTCTTTGACATTGGGCAGTAGATGCAAGGCAGCAGTTGTAGGTCAGCACTTAGTAAGATCAGCAGATAGGAGGTCAGCAGATATGAAACCACTTTCAAGGGGAGAGATTTGTATGTAAACATCTGCTTATTCTGGATCCACTGCTCTGATCCAGTTTTGTCTTTAATTATCTGTTCCTCTGATAGGGTTCAATCCCAACAATCTCCCCCTGGAACAGATAATGCCAAAACTCTTCATTATTGTGGAAATCTTTATTGCCTCATCAACAGTTCCCTTATCTGGCCTTTAAATTGTAATTCAAAGTCTAGGGCATATGTATCTTCATCATCCCTGCTAAGTGGAAGATCAAGGAGATCCTGCAAATCTTCAAGACTCAGGCCAAGACCTGAGCAAAGTCAATACGCAGGTCTGTTTGTCAGTTTCCCACTTTTGTATTTTTGAGCCTGGTGGGTTTCTTGGGAGATGTTTATTTGCAGAAGTATTTGGTGAGGCTGGCCTATTCATAACTGGCTGAGCAGCACTTGCAGATTGTTCCAATTCAAGATCTTCTTTTATCATTACTTTCGTGCCTGCTTTTACAATAGCATCTCCAGCTAATAGATCTTGAATTGTTTCAATACTCAACTGGTTTTTGCTCCTTCTTTTGTAGATGGCAGCACCAGCTGGAGTAGTGGTTCTTTTAGCTTGCAGCTTTGGTGGTCTTTTTGAGACCTCTGCTTTGGAGTAGTCAGGCTTTTGTGGAACTCTTGGATCTTTCTTTCTAAGTTCCTCTAAACTTTTATAGGTTGCCCTGACTCTGTCTTCTCCCCACTTTGTCACTGAATTCTTTGACCCATAATTAGCTGTAATCAGCTCCTCTTTCATTCTCCTCAACTCTAACATCTTCTCAGCTTCAAATTGTTTAAATTGTTCAGGAGGAGTTTGCTTGACCTTATTTTTAATCATTTCTTGAATCCTGGCTGCTTCTTTTTCAAGCTCAGGAATGATCCAGTTCTTGTACATGTGTTTATCCCCCTTGTATTTCTTGTAGGTCATGATGTTCTCAATGTAGTCTTTTCTCAAGGACTCATTTGCCCTTTCTGAAATTTACTGACATACATTTTTAGCAAATCGCTCCATAGCATTGACCTGTGAGAGTAAAAACTGATAGTTTTGTTGAAATTCTCTATCAGATTTCCCTTTTCTGTTTTTGATTGCAATATCCTCTGCTTGTTTGGCCTTGAGTTTCAAGTATTCTTCAATATTGTTAGGCCTGGATATCCTACAATTGAGGGCAAACTCCTTTTGGTTGGGTCATCCTCATAATAAAAGGATTTTATTTCTTCCCTAACTGCAATGAGTTCCAGAGGAAATGAGACACCAGCAGGAGGTAGTGGTTTTAAAATTTGAGCTGAAGAGAGAGGTATGGGTTTTGGAATAGTGACAAGTGATAGGTAATTTGAAGATGTTGGTGGTGGTGAAGGTGAATCATCATCTGATATATAAATCCTTCTCCTTTTTGTTTTAGAAGAAGCAGATGATGTTTTGGGTGGAACAGTGGTGGTAGATGGTATGGCAGTGGTTTGTGATTGACTAACAGATGTTGAAACAACTGGTGTTTCAACCACTGTTGTCATTACAACAGATGTTATAACATATGTTGTCTTCTGCTTTTTGTCAGCAGGTGGAAGTGGTGGTGAAATGGTTTTTGATGGTGACAGTGGTGGTAAAATAGTGGTTGTGGTGTGTGTTGAGGTGGTGTGTGTTGAAGAGAGAACAGATGTTGAAACCACTGAGGTACCAGCAGTAGTTGATACAGCAGGAGTTACAACAGTTGTTTGGATGGAGGTTTGATGCTGATGACTTTTGGATGGTGGTTTTGGAATATTCTTTGGAATTCTGGATGAGGTGGACTTAGGCTTCCTTTTTGTCTTAGGATTTTTAGTATCCTTTGAACCAGAACAACCCTGCTCATACAGCTCCATGAAAGCTCTTTTCTCCTCATTCCACCTTGAAACATCCTTTGCCATTCTATCTCTTTTTACACTTGCTACTCCTTCATCAAGTGCTTCTTGAGTAGCATCAACCTTTTTACTACCATCTGGCACAAGAATTTTTCTGGTCATAGCATCCTTTTCAGGTTCAATGTAGAGACCATCATCTATTCCTTTCTTCTTCCACTCCTGAATTTTCTCCCCCTTTTTGGCATTATCGTCTGGGAGTTGATCAATGAAAAGTACTGTTGGAGGAGCAGTGCCAGTGGTGTGCAGGATCTGAGTTTTGAGAAGCTTTAGATCAGCCTGAGTGTTCTTGAACCCTGACTCCATTGCATTTCTCAGCTATTGGACATGTTTTTCATGTTGCTGATCTGCTAATTGTGCTTGTTGATGGAGAAAAGGTTGAAACAAGTTCCAGAGCTCATTTGTAGCAGGTGCCCGTTCTGTTCCAATAGCTGAGTTTTGAGAACCTTTAGATCAGCCTGAGTGTTCTTGAACCCTGACTCCATTGCATTTCTCAGCTATTGGACATGTTTTTCATGTTGCTGATCTGCTAATTGTGCTTGTTGATGGAGAAAAGGTTGAAACAAGTTCCAGAGCTCATTTGTAGCAGGTGCCCGTTATGGAGCAGGTGCTTGAGATGGAACAGCAGTTGATTGTACCTTTTGTACTTGTAATACCTGTTGTAGCATATCTTTGAGTTCTGCAACAGAGTTATCAAGCTTTTCAATACGATCCGTCAATTTCTGGTACTTTAAACCATCACCCAAGTTAATGGGATCATCTGATTTCCCACTAACAGTGGTTTTATCAGTAGTTGATGTAGGGAGTATACTCCAAGCATTAACCACTGATGCCCCTTTTTCTTGGTACTGGGGTCTTCTTCCTTCAACACTTGACAACCTTTTGATGTTGCCAGTAGGATAAATAAATCCACTGGTGATTGGCAGAGGTGCTATAAAAGGAATTGCCTCCAAGGAAGTCTTATTGATGTAACCATTGTCCAACTGTAAACCAATGGGTTCAACAGTTGTAGTGGCTGCTTCACTTGGACTACCACCAAGAGTTACTTGTAACTCAAGGGGTCTAACCTCCTCAGGTTGTGTTGGTGGGTTAGCAAAGATTGATACATCAGACCCAGTCAGGTTTGAGGTATATTCTCATTGATAGGTGATTGAGAAGGACTGGTTAATGCCTGGTTCAAATCAATTGCATCCAACAGCAGTTTAGTTGGTGTGGGAATTGTGGATGTGAAGGGTGGTGTAGAAAGTGGATTTGCCCCGGGTATTGAGCTGTGGATGATAGAAACGAGTGTTTCCAGAGCATCATGATGTGGAGACCCTATTTGTACAACCTGTTCTTTTTATGAAGAGGCAAGAGGAGTTTTGGTTATGGGTTGAGATATTTGTACCAACTGCTGTGAGGAAGAAGCAGCAGTGGTTTCTTGTGACTTTTGTGTTGTCACAGGCATTTGCTCTGGTATCTCATCCTCCAGAGTTGCCTTTTTGATTGGTCTGGGGGGTTTTTGATTTTTTCTTTTTGTTTTTTTGGAGATTTTAGGTGTGGGTTTCAAAGCAGTTGTGCTGCTTCTTTGATCACCTTGAGCAGTGGGCTCAGCAGCAGATACCTGAGGAGCAGTTGTAACTGCTAAAATCTGCTCAGGCACCTCTGCTTGTGTTTTGCAAGGTGATAACATTCTTGAAAAAGTTTCAGTTGTTAAACTGTTTATTTGAGTAGAATCACCTTGCTTTATTACAGCTAAATCATCCTTACTGTATTTCTTTGCAAAATAGTAACTTAAAAACCTTGGAAACAGTAAGAATGAATTTGTTTCAACATTATTAACCAAATCTTTAAAAATTTCCCGAGAATAGTTAAAATTTTCTCCTTGAAGAATTGCATATCCCAGATTTTGAATATTTAAAGGAATTTCATTGAAAGAATTGGTTTTGTTTGAAACACATAGTAGGAGGGTATGAAATAAAAATCTGGTTGCTGAAGGAAAATAACCTTTTTGTAAGGTAAGTTTCTTCATCATGGTGGCTTCATACCCTCTCTCAATGAAGTCAGTTTGTAACTCGTTTTTAGTGAAAGAAATTTTACCTTCCTGATCACCGAGTTGAAAGACCTCTGAAATGGATTGTGGCGTGATTTGGACAGCTTTACCCTTTATAGAAGAGTTTATGGTGGTTGCAGTGTCTCCTTGTTTTTCAAGGGTTGCATTCTTCCAGAACTCTCTTTGGGTCGCCAAATAGATTGGTGCATCGGCGGTGAACAAAGTTTTGTACTTTGATTTTGCCATGGTGTCAATGATGGAATTGAAAACATTGGTGGTTCCTGGTTTTGTAAGAAGACCCAGGAGATTGTGAGATGGTTTATGTGGGATTTCTGTGGAAATTGCCTTTTTAGAGGATGTTTTCGATGAAGATTTGGATGAGGGTTTTGAAGATGACTTCGATTTTGTCATTTTGAAGATGATGATCGAAGAAATTTGTGGAGAAATGAGATGAAAAACTGCTTTGAGAAGAGAATTTTTAAGAATTCAATTCGACAGTAATACCCTGTTTTGGTGGTGAATGGGGGATTTTATAGGGAAGAAAGTGAATGCTGAGGTGGTAGCCGTTACAAAAGGTCTGACCAATATGTACTGCCCACGTGACAACCCCTGGTGAAAGTGAAGGACAGTACTTTTGTGAAAGTGACTGATGAAGGCAGTGGTATGAAAGCAGTGGATGATTTTCACTATCAGTGGATAGCATATCAGTGGATAAGACACTGCTTTTGAACAACAGAGTTTATCAAAGGAATGAGAGAACAGGGGTTGACTTTCAGCAGTGGACAGACTTTTGAAGTAGAGCAGACTTTTGAACAATCAGTGGTTAATGGCAGACTTTTAAGGATTTTAATGAAAAATTTCATTTTTAGCTATTTTTAAGGATGGAGTTTTGATTTTCTGAAAACATTTTGTTGCTTTTATTCATAGAAAAACAAGATGTTGCTTGTTATTCCATGTTCAGCATCCCAATCCTAGAGACCAAGCTTTCAAAAGTGGCTGTATCAAGTGCTTTTGTGAGCACATCTGCCAACTGGTCTTTAGTTGGGACATGATGCAGAGAAATCAAACCTTTTTCATAGCAATCCCTCACAAAGTGATGTCTGATGTCGATGTGTTTGGTGGTTGAATGGGAAACTGGATTTTTGATGATATTTTCTGCTGCCTGGCTGTCCAACATGAGTGGTGTCTTTAAGGCAGTGATACCAAAATCCAGCAACTGATTTTGAAGCCACAGGAGTAGGGCCGTACAGCTTGCAGCAGCAATGTATTCAGCTTTAGCAGTGGATGTTGAAACAGCTGCTTGCTTTTTGCTTTGCCATGAAACTAAGCAATCACCTAGAAACTGGCACCCTCCTGATGTGGACTTCCTTGTGGTGTGACATCCAGCAAAATCACTGTCTGAAAAACCTGAAAGCTTGATGTTCCCATTAGCTGGATACCAGATACCAAGTGTGGGAGCACCTTTTATGTATCTGAAGATCCTTTTTACAGCAATGAGATTTGATTTTCTGGGAGCTGATTGACTTCTTGCAGAGACACATGTTGCAAACTTGATGTCTGGTCTAGATGCAGTTAGGTACAATAAGGACCCAATCATGCTTCTATAAAGTGTTTGGTCAATCAGCTCATCTTTTTCATCAGACATGACCAGCTTATTTGTTGCCATGGGTGTGCTGCATGGTTTACAATCATTCATATCAAATTTGGTTAAAAGTTCTTTAGCATATTTGCTTTGATGAATGAAAGTTCCATTTTGCATTTGCTGTACTTGGAGACCAAGAAAGCAATGCAGCTCACCCATTGCACTCATTTCAAACTCAGCTGTCATGAGTTCTATAAACTCTTCACACATTGAGTTACATGTGCTTCCAAAAATAATGTCATCCACATAAATCTGGACAATCATTAAATCCTTTCCTCTCCATTTTAAAAACAGTGTTTTATCAATGGTACCTCTTTTGAAACCATTTGAGAGTAGGAAGTTGGAAAGAGTTTCATACCAGGCCCTTGGTGCTTGTTTCAGGCCATACAAGGCTTTGTTTAGCCTGTAGACATGATCTGGATAAAATGGATCCTCAAAACCTGGAGGTTGACAAACATACACCTCTTCTTGAATTGTACCATAGAGGAAAGCACTTTTGATATCCATTTGAAACACCTTCATGTTGTGGTTGACAGCAAAGGCCAGGAACAGTCTAATGGCTTCCAATCTTGCAACAGGGGCAAATGTTTCATCATAATCAATCCCCTCTTCCTGTCAGTAACCTTGAACCACAAGCCTGGCTTTATTCTTGACAACAATACCCCTTTCATCAGTTTTGTTCTTGAAGACCCACTTTGTGCCAATGGGACTAACCTCTTCTGGCAGTGGTACAAGCTCCCATACTTGTTGTCTTTTAAACTGTTGGAGCTCCTCTTGCATGGCTTCTACCCAGTTGTTGTCTTTCAGTGCCTGTTGGTACTTGACTGGCTGATGGAGAGATAGAAAACCAGCAAAAAGACAAATGTTTTGGGTTTGGCTTCTTGTGAGCACCCCTTCATTTATGTTTCCAATGATTTGATCAGGTGGGTGAGATCTCAAGAAGATTAAATCTCCTTGGTATGGTATGATGGCATTGGTTGGTGAAGGCTGCAAATGTGTATCATCTGAGCTAACCACTGTTGGGGACTTTGATGATCCAGCAGTGGCTTCAAAAGGTGGTGGAATAGGAGGTAAGGAAGTGGACAAATGCTGACTTTTATCCACTGTTTGAGGACTTTTGTCAGCAGTGTTTGAGGATGTGGAAGCAGTGGTTGATGGGCTACTTTGGTCAACAACTGTTGAGGTAGCAGTGGTTGAGCTTTGACAACTGTTTTGAACAGTTGGTGCTTTTCCCTTTGTGGCAGACCTTTGAGGGATGATGATTTCATACCCATAGTCTGGTGTTGTATCCTCTGATGGACCTGCACTGTTAGTCTTGACAGCAGTATTTTCAAAAGTAAAATTTTTCAAGATCAAACAGATCTGCAGGGTTTGCTGGGATTTTCATTGATGAAAGTTCATTGAACTTTACATTCAAAGTCTCCTCCACTGCCTTGGTCCGTGTATTGAACACTTTGTAGGCCTTGGCAGTGGTTGAGTATCCCAAATGATAACCACACACAATTTTGGCTGCAAATTTTGAAATGGAATCTTTTAAGTTCAAAATAAAGCATGGGCAGCCAAACACCTTGAAATATGAGATCAGTGGTTTGATTTTATACAGAATTTCATAAGCAGACTTTTTGTGCCTAGGGTTTATTAAAACTCTGTTCTGGACATAGCAAGCAGTGTTAACTGCCTCTGCCCAGAAAGTTAGTAGCAAACCTGAATCTGCAAGCATGGTTCTAGCAGCCTCAATCAAAGTTATGTTCTTCCTTTCCACTACCCCATTCTGCTCTGGTGTTCTAGGGATGCTGTACTGCCTTACAATCCCTTTCTTCACACAGAAGGCATCCAACTCCTTATTTTTTAATTCTGTGCCATTGTCACTCCTGAAGCTTTTCACTGGAAGGTCAAATTGCTTTTCAACCTGTGTCACAAAGTCTTGCAAAATGCCTGCAGTCTCATCTTTTGAGTGTAAAAAGAAAGTCCATGTAAACCTAGAAAAGTCATCAACAATAACCAAACAATATCTTTTCTTTTTGAGGCTCATGACTTGAACTGGGCCAAACAAGTCCATGTGTAGCATCTGCAAACACTGAGTTGTTTTGGACTCTTCAATGGACTTAAAAGAACTTTTATGTTGTTTTCCTTTTAAACAGGAAATGCAATGTTCAGAACATGAGAACAATTTTTGTGGTAGGCCTCTCACCAAACCATTTTCTGAAATTTCTGTGATTGTCTTAAGATTTGTGTGCCCCAGCCTTCTGTGCCAAAGTTCTGTCTCTTTGTTAGAGGCAGCTGAGAACAGACAGGCATCAGCTCAGGGACACTCTTTTGACATGTCAACAACATAAACATTGCCACTTCTTTGAGCAACAAGTTTAGTTGGACCAGTTTTGATTATTGCTTCAATCTTTTTGACCATTTCTGGCCCAACAATCCTACAACAGTCTTTTGTGAAGAATGACCCAAATCCCTTGTCACTCATTTGGGACACACTCAGAAGGTTGAATTTTAGATTGTCTATTAGATTGACATTTTCAAATTTTACATTTCCAGATTGCACTGTACCAGACCCCAGAACTTTCCCTTTACTATTATTCCCAAAGGATATATCACCCCCTCCATGGATTTTAAAGTCTTTGAGGAGGGCTTTACATCCTGTCATGTGCCTGGAGCCTCCACTATCTACATACCAAAGACTATCAAAGCATGCAGAAGCTCCCTGCACATGAAGTAAAAAAGATTAGTTCATTAAGGTCTCCAAAGCAAACAAGGCTTTGGATGGGGTCTCAGCAGTGTCTGAGATGGATGCAGAGTGATGGACAGTGGTTAGGTCAGGGGTTTGGACAGTTTTAGGACATTGTTTCTCTAACCACTGTTGTGGGTCCTGACCAATCACCTGCTGGTAACCAAAAGGATGCATGTTCACTTTGGGTTTAGTGGGCCTTTTGTAGGCCTCATAAACGTGTGGAATCCTTTGGTAAGACTGTTTTTCCTTGCCTTTTCTGAATTGATTAGCAGGGGGTGTGCATCAGTAACCTGAACATCTCTTTTGACAGATGTTTGGTTCAGCTGTTTTGTGACAGCTGTTTGAACTGGCACAAACAGTGGTTTTTTCTTGGTGAACTTGACAGATGATGATGAAGATGATGGACACAAGGATGTTTTAGCCATGTACTCATTCTTTTTCACATCAAAGTTTTTGAGATACACACATGCTTGAGTTTTGTGGTTTGTTTTACCACAAACAATGCAACTGTCTGCTGGAACAATGACACTTGTTCTGTTTAAATCATAAGCTTTCAAGTGGAAACAATCTTTTGTTAGATGATTCCTTTTCTCACAGAATTCACAAAACAAATTATCAAATTTTTCTTTCTTCTTTCTCTTTTCAGACTCCTTTGCAGCAGAGGTTTTAACCACTGCTGGGATGTCCTTGAGGGGTATGACTTTAGCTTTTGGAGCTTTAACACCATCAATTGATGTAAAGTCCATTGGCTTGAAATTTTCAAGAATATCACACTCGTCAGACCAAGTGGGTTTAAACTGATATTTTTCAAGTTCTTCAAAAGTAGAGGAACTCCTTGTTCTGCCAAGTGTGATTTTGTTACCAAGTTTGTCAGTGATTTTCACTTCTTGGCCATTCTTGTTTGTGGGGATGAACTCAGTGTTTTCAACAGTGTTTTGAACAGATTTTTCACAAGTAATGCATTCATCATCATATTTTCTATACCCAACCCCAAATTTCACATTACTTTCAATCTGTTTAGCAAGCATCACCTCATATCCTCTGCAGGATTCCACCCATCTTTCACAAGTAATTTGGGTGGATTCCAACTCCTTTTTGCAAACTTGGTATTTTTCTACCATAGTTTGAAGTTGGGTTTTGGTTATGCTTTGCTCTTCTTTTAGACAGCTGATCTCTTTTTCCTTTTCAGTTAATTTGTTTTTAAGTTCTTTTAAAGACTTTTCAAATTTAACCTCATCAGTCAAGATTTTATCCCGAAGGTTTTCATTCACCTCTTTGATGTTAGCAAAAGCAATTATGCAATTGTCAGAACACAGTTTTTCAAGAACTTGAGGAGATACCTTGGCAGCTGCCATCATTGCACAATCACATTGATGATCTTCCTCATCATCAGCTTTCACCTTCTTTTCACCAGCCTTTTCTTCCTTCTCTTCTTCTTTGTCCTCTTCGGACCATGGATCTGTCATTGGTTCAATCAGGGTACCTGAACTTTCTCCCAACAGTAGTTCACTAGCCACAGTAGTAACCACTGCTTCAGTCACCTCATCTACTATTTCAAAGCTCAGTTGTTCCTCCTCAGTTTCAACCCCCTCCTGTATTGACTCTAATGCCATCAAACAAAATTCATTATGAGAGGAATCATTTGAAGCATAGAGTGCAAAATTTTCATCATTAAGGTCTTCAGGCATACTGCTCCAGTCAACAAACCCTTGAGTGAAAAAACTTTGTTGATCTGGTTGTACTGCTGCTGGAGTAGTGGTTTGAGGTGCAGGCTGCACTTGTGCCTGGGGAACAGGGGTTTGAACATATTGGATTTGTGGAACAGTAGTTTGGACATAGTGTACTGGCACAGGGGCAGCAACATAGTGAGCAGTGTTCACTTGAGCTGCTGGGGTATACTGGGCATAGTGCACAGTGCTTTGGTTTTGAGGTCTAGGATTTGAGCTAGGATGAGTAATTATGGGACCAGTAGTTTGACTCCTACATTCCCTAGCGAAATGTCCCAGCCTATTACACTTTTAGCACTTGATTTTCGATTTATCCAACCCAACCCTTAGATTCCCATGCAAACCTGGGAATTTTCGCCCTGTTCTTTTGTAAAATTTGCTAGTTCTAACACTTAGCAAAGCCAGTTGGTGCAGGATGTCCATTTCCTCTAAGTCAGTGGGATCGAAATGTTGTAAATCATTTAGTTCAAAGCTTAGATTATCTGACATCTGGTTTTCGTTTGCAGTGAATGCATAACTTGCAGAGTGAGGATCAGGGTTGTTAAAATTTGCACCATCAGTTATGTCAATGAAGTGATCATAACCCTGATCCTTACCACTGCTCCCAGATTCTTCTTGACCCAGAAGAGCAGTATTACCGAAAGTGTAATCATCAGTAGCTTTTCCTGACTCTTGTAACCTCCTTTTCTGGTTCAACTCCCTTTCGTAAGTCAGGAGTCAACCGTGGAGTTGGGTCAAGGTCAGATTCTTGAACTCAGGTGAGTTTCGGGAGACAAAAGCTATGGTGTCCCATTTTTCTGGCAGTGACCTGAGGAACCTGCTGTTTTGAGTTGAGTTTGTAAAAGTGGTGTTAACAAGCCTCAGTTCACTGATGAGACAACTGAAATGCTCAAATTGTTGCGTTAGTGATTCACCTTTAACGTAACAAAATGTTTCATACTGTTGGTTCAGGATTTCCCTATTGTTTTCTATGACTTCTTCGGTTCCCCCAAACTGTTCCTTAAGTGCGCCCCTTAACTCTTTGGCACTGTTACAATGTAACAGTCCAGCATATATCTCATTGGGCAGCGCTGATGCTATGATGCTAAAAGCTTTAGCATCTAGTTCGATCTTTTGAAAGTCGGTTTCGGTATAATTTTCAACTGGTTTTGGAACGAACTTTTTAGCATCTTCAGCGCTTGGCACTGAAGGAACATGGGGACCATAAATGACAGACCTCCAACAACCTGTGCTTTGTTGAGCAAGGATGTGACCCATCCTTCTCTGCCAGATGTTGTACTCATTTCTTTTTAGCATAGGTGGTTTAAAAAGCGAGCCGATGTTGTTTTTATCATCCTGAGATTGTGACGTCATTCTTGTTGTTTTACAGACACTGAGAAATCAACTTTAATGGTGATTAATCCTTGCTCTGTTTTTTCAACGGACGAACAAATGATCTGTATCAACTGTTATGAGCCAAACTATTTACGTCAAAATGATTGTTAAATCAAATTTGACTGTCCAGGCTCTGATACCAATTGTTGGATCTGAGTTTGTTTCTGATTGTATTTTACGTTTGAGATTAAGATGGAAATGAAAGAGTTGTGCAGCGGAATTAATATGAAAACAAACTTTGCATACAATCAAACTAGAGTGTTGCTTTGATCAAGACATTTTCAACAAGGAACCGAATGATTGAATTAACTTTCAACAATGATTACAAGTAATGCTTAAATACAAACTCCCCCTCAGCCAGAGCTCAGCGTTTGTTCGTGCAAAGAAGACGGTATTGCAAGAGCTAATAGAACAGTACAAAGTACTGAACTATTTATAGGCACTAGCAAACCACTGAGCATCTTTAGCTGACATCACCATGAAAATGACATCTAACCTCCTAACAAACTCTAACCTATGATCTATACAAATATTGATGTACTAACTACTGCTATTACAATTCATTACATAAAAGACACTTAAACAGCTGCTGCATCCTTCCACTGCTGTGAACCAAGCAGTGCTTGTCCGGATCAGCAGTACTAGACTCAAGGCAGTAGATTGAATCAGTAGAGCTTTGGTCTTCCATCAGTCTTTGACATTGGGCAGTAGATGCAAGGCAGCAGTTGTAGGTCAGCACTTAGTAAGATCAGCAGATAGGAGGTCAGCAGATATGAAACCACTTTTAAGGGGAGAGATTTGTATGTAAACATCTACTTATTCTGGATCCACTGCTCTGATCCAGTTTTGGCTTTAATTATCTCTTCCTCTGATAGGGTTCAATCCCAACAGGTTGTAAGTTTATTGTCTTCACTGATCATAAGAGTTTAAGATATGTTTTTGGGCAAAAGGAATTAAATTTGAGACAGATATGCTGGATGGAGATTCTTAGTGATTATGATTGTGATATCCGGTATCATGCAGGAAAAGCTAATGTAGTAGCTGATGCTTTAAGTCGAAAGTATCATGAAAAGCCAAAACGGGTACGTTCCCTCAGATTAAATCTGCAGATAGATTTAAATGTGTAAATTAGAGACATAGAAGAAACAATAATCAAGGATGATACTGAAGGATTAAAATGAATGAATAAGGAATTAGAAGAAGTAACAGATGGAATTTGGAAATTCCATAAGAAAAGGATCTGGATACCCAAACAAGGAAACCTACGCCACCGAATTTTAGAAGAAGCCCATAAGTCTAAGTATACGATACATCATGGTATTGATAAGATGTATCAAGATTTAAGGAAAAATTTCTGGTGGATGGGAATGAAAAAGGATATAGCAAACTATGTTGCTAAGTGTATAACCTGTTCACAGGATAAAGCTGAACATCAGAAACCTTCAGGATTATTGCAACAACTGGAAATCAATTTGGAAATGGGAATTGATAACAAAGGACTTTGTTACTAAATTACCCAAGACACGAAAATGTAATGATACAATCTGGGTGATTGTAGACAGACTAACCAAATCTGCTCATTTCTTACCTATGAAGGAAACTTTCAGTATGGAACAATTAACCAAGTTATATGTGAATGAAATAGTTTCATTACATGGAATTCCTTTATCTATTATTTCTGATAGAGATAGCCGTTTTACTTCTTATTTTTGGACAAGTTTCCAAAAAGCAATGGGAACCAGATTAAACCTAAGCACCACATATCATCCTCAAATGGACGGACAAAGCAAAAGGACAATTCAGACAATGGAAGATATGCTTAGAGCCTGTGTAATTGATTTTGGAGGAAATTGGGATGATCATTTACCATTAATAGAATTTTCCTATAATAACAGCTATCATACCAGTATAAATGTTGCACCATTTGAAGCACTTTATGGACGAAAGTGACGAACTCCAGTCTGTTGGGCAGCAATTGGAGAAAAGCAACTATAGGGACCAGAGATAGTACAAGAAACAACGGACAAGATTATTCAAGTCAAGGAAAGACTAAAAGTAGCACGAGATCATCAAAAGAGTTATGCAGATAACAGACGAAAACCATTGGAATTTCAAGTTGGAGATAAGGTATTATTAAAAGTTTCTCCATGGAAAGGAGTGGTTAGATTCGTTAAAAGAGGAAAGCTAAGCCCCAGGTATGTTGGACCTTTTGAGATTATCAAAAGAATAGGACCAGTAGCTTATCAGCTACAACTGCCAGAGGAAATGGTAGGAATACACGATGCATTTCATGTATGTAATCTCAAGAAATGCTTAGCAGACGAACCGTTAGTGATACCTCTTCAAGACATAGAGGTAAATGAGAAACTCGAGTTTGTAGAGAAACGACTACAGATTGAAGATAGAAAGATCAAGAATCTCAAAAACAAGAGATTAGTTCTGGTCAAAGTAAAATGGGATTCCAGGAGAGGACCAGAATACACTTGGGAGCTCGAGTAAAAAATACAACGGAAATATCCACACTTGTTAAAGTAGACCTCAAGGACGAGATCTAAAACAAGGCGGGGAGGATAAAACAACCCTCCTAAAACCCCTTAACATAACCCTAAACGTCCTTATTATATCCCGAATATATGTTAACGGACTTAAATAATATATATATATATATATATGTATATATATATATATATATATTAATAAAGATCAAATAAAAACAAAAATATAATGCTATTGCGGGGCGCGACCCCCTTGGGAGTGCGAGTCGCAGGCGGCGACAAGGTGACACCAGGTGGGACCCTGGTCCGCCACATGTCCTATTACGCGTCAAGGCTACATAGGTGCATTATTTAATTTTAATTTATAATAATCAGGAACATTACCAGGAAGCCGTAGAAACACCTAAGTCAACAATGTGAGTCATTCTCTTTTTCTACCAAACTGTTTTACCAAAAACTCAAATGTTTTAAATTATAATTAACAGTGATTGAGTCTATGTATTCTACAATTACTGTCGGTATGTTGGGGCTTTGTATACATTACTTGACACTCGTTACTGTTGCGAATAGTAGCATGACCACAAGTCAGGATTGACATTACCATATTAGTAATTGGGTAGATATAAACATTGTAATCACTGATGCTCTCAATACTGTAAAAATTATAAAAACTTGTTTTGATTAAACTGGGATGCACTTGCCAGTATTTCTTGCTGATAATTTTTTTTTAAAATGCGGTTCAGGTAACTCAATGTGAAGCTAATAGAAGCCAGCTGGAGAGCACTGAAGGCTTAAAGAGGTGGCTATAAAAGTTACCTAAATAAAAAGGAATTTATGTTTTCAATAATTTGGGTTTTATCCCTACGAATGTATTATAAATGGAAACTTGGGTTTTATCTCATTAATTATTTATAAAAGTTTCGTGTTTAAACTCTGATAAAATATTTCCTAACCACGGTCCTGATGTTTAATTTCCGCTGCCAGGGTAGGGGTCGGGGGTTGCGACAACAATGGTGGTTCAGCTATTTGGTTCAGATTAGAGTCTACTGTTGTAGTGGCTAACATGTGGAAATCTGCTAATTGCCTATCAAGTTCCTCTTCCCACAGTGGTCTATTAATTGCTTCCTGGGTTTGTGCATTTACTTTCCTAATGGCTTTCACTAATGCCCTATGTTGTTGTAATATCTTCATTATTTTCCTCTTCTCATGCGCTCCTCTACTAAACCATCCTCTCTTTTTAGAAGGGAATGGCTCCTCAGACTGTGCCTTAAAGATAAATATTCCTTCCTCAGTATCAGATGAGTATCCTGAGGTATTTGGCTGAGATGAGGTTCCTTCATATTTTGGGGAACTAGCTAATTGATGATAAGCGTCGGATATACCTTGTTCACTCATACTGTAAACTAACAAATTGTCAAATAACACAAAATAATATACATATTTACACATAATCACATAGATTATTTCCTAACACAAATTGATTAAAATTTAAGTGTCAGCAGAACACTTCATTGGCTTAAACCAGTGGTTGTAGCTCTGATACCACCTTCTGTCGCAAACCCCGACCCCTTGCCCCGGGAGCGTGCGGCCGCAGTTACTCAGAGCGGGTGGTATCGGTGTTTATTAATTTGGCAGCGGAAATGAGACATCAGGACCTTAGTTAGGAAATATTTATCAGAGTTAAAACACCAAACTTTTTATATAGATATAATAAGTAGACGGGATAAAACCCAAGTTTTCAATTACAATACATTGGTAGGGATAAACCCTAATGTATTCAATTCAAAATCTCCTTTTTATTTAGGCAACTTTTATAGCCACATCTTTAAGCCTTCACTACTCGCCAGCTGGCTTCTATTAGCTTCACATTAAGTTACCTGAAACGTGTTTTAAAAAGGTTTTATCAGCAAGAAATACTGGCGAGTGCATCCCAGTTTAATCAAAATAGTTTTATAACTTTACAGTTTTGAGAGCGTCAACTATTACATTGTTTATATCTACCCAATTAGTCATTCGGTACTGTTAATCCTGGCTTGTGGTCATGCTACTATTCGCAATAGTAAGGAGTGTAAAGTAATGTATACAAAACCCCAACAAACCAGCAGTAATTGTAGAATGCATATACTCAATCACTGTTAAGTATAATTTAAAACGTTTGAGGTTTTGGTAAAATATTTTGAATGATTCACAAAAAGGTTTTACAAAAAGAGAATGTACTCACATTGCTAACTTAGATTATACTATAGCTTCCAGGTGTTTCTCCTGGTTATTATCTAATAAAATTTAAACAATGCACACATGTTAGTAAGATAACCCAAATCACATTAGCTGTACAACACGAGACAGAACTCCAACGAACTGAGTCAGGCAGAGCCTTGACATGTGTTACGGAGCCCTAGATTAATCGGGTAGGGTAACAAATATGTGATCAGGGTTATAATACTTACAACGAGGCAGAGCTTCGCTTTTTAGGGGTATAATACCCGAGTAATATTGCTATTATAGCGTCTGAGAGAAAAAAAGAAATTTGAACGAAGAAGAATAAGGCCGAAGGCCTCTATTTATAGCCTGACCAAAGGCGGCTCGCGCCCCGCGACACCCCCTGGTTCCCTTTCGTGGCCCGCGAGGCTAGTAGACTAGGGCCAAGCCTTGTCGACTCACCTATCTAGCTTCAACACGTAGCAGGACACGTGGCGCACCAGGGTGCCGCCTGGTGTCACTCAGTTGCACCGCGTGACAGACCCAGGGAGATGGGTCGCGGCCCGCGAGCGACTCCTGTTTCTTGTTATATTTGTCTTTTATTAATATAAAGGTATTTTAGGCCCTTTACCGTGTATACGGGGTATATTAGGAACATTAGGGATGTGTTAAGGGGTTTTTGGAGGTTTGTTGTAGATATACATATCTATACAATCATATGTTTCATATACTTTAATATACATACAATTCATAAGGTTAATGTATTTAACAGATTCATATTTCCAAAAACAGGTCAGACATCAGGTTATGGTACTATTTAGGGAATTCCATGAATTTAACATAACATATACCCCATCTTACCCGGTCTCGCCGGAGACGCAACCCCATCTTACCTGGACAAGCTGGAGAGTCTACCACACCATACCCAGTCTTGCCGGAGAGGTAATTATCATTGTATTTCCCATAAATAGAATTTCTCAAATCTTGATTTTTAAGGTGCATCTTTTATTAGGGCTTTCATCAATGAACAAGGAAATTAGAATTCACATGACGGATCATATTCTAGAACTGAGTAGTACCAATAAGCAAGAAATAACGGTGATCAAGTGTTATCACTTATTTATCGTACTTACAATGTTCTAGTCATCATCCTCACAACATACCAATACCCATCACATTATACCTATACAAGTAATTAGCTCATCTCGAAGCTTATATTAAGGCATCTTTCTTAAGTTCAAGTCTAAATACTATCCTGGGTGCTACCAGATAATATCATTTTCCTAACTCTTCGTTTACGCTTAGGTATTATTACAACGCCTATTTGCTTCCCCAGTTGTTACCTACCTCATAAATACCTATTTAGATGTTATGTTATTAATTTAACCGTTTTGCTGTTTAAACTTCGTTTTTTAACTGATAATTTACTTTAACTGATTAACTTACTTAGCTATTAAGTTTCCTTTCCTGTTAAGTTTCCTTATCTATTAAGTTTTCTTACCTATTAAGTTTTCTTAACCGCTAAGTTTTCTTAACTGCTAAATTTTCTTAACCGCTAAGTTTACTAAACCACTAAGTTTTCTTAACCACTATTTTTACTTAACCACTAAGTTTACTTAACCAAACCACTAAGTTTACTTATCCATTAAGTTTACTTAACCATTAAGTATTCTAGTTTAGCAGCCAAATAGTTAAGAGTTCTAATTTCTAGATATAATGGAACTTGTATTAGTGTATTAACTCAATTCAGCTTTAACGATAATCACAAGATCAAAACCCACAATGCGATGACAAAGTAGAGCCTTATTCAGGCCACACTTAAACATCTGTTGGATTGGTTTCAATCGATCAGACAGAGTACCGTACCAGTGATTCGAGTTAGTACGCCAATTATGGGCAGAGGTTTAGAACTCGGGTATAATAGCAACAGAGCAGTGTAGAGCGAGAGAGAAAGTGAAAGAAAGAAAATGAAAATGAACAACTGAAATTGTCCAGGGCTCATCCCTTTTATAGCCGACTGTTGACCTGGTCGCGTGTAGGACCGGTTTGACTCCGTTTCGATTGCTAACCGACTCGTACGACGTGCGGAAACCGTGCACGAGTGAGACCGAACACACGAACAGTAAAATAAACTGTGATTCTTTGATAGATTTGATAGCGTACAAGAACCTGAATCACGTGGACAAGCTTTCTCTCTCTAGAATCTCTCTCTAGATCTCTAGCTCTCCAAATGCTCTAAATGGCAAAAGTATCAAAAGTTCTTAAAAGAAACCCTAAGGCTCCTATTTATAGGCACAAGGAATATAAGGATTTCTCCTTATTTACAAGTTTTCCACCTTGTCCTTTTAACTAGATATTACAATAAAAGCTTAGACTTCTTCGGTTTCTGCTATGTGCTAGATTGACGGAGGCGATAGACACATATTGCACTAACAGACTCCCCCTTGGATATTGCCGTAGTCAATCTCATAGCATCTTGTCTTTCTCTATCTTGAACAGAATCCCCGTGGATCTGTCTACACGCTTCCGTTGCTCCCTCTCTCGGTAGACTCTTTCTTCAGGCTCCCCCTTTCGTCAAGCTTCCGTGCTTTTAGGATCGACACCTGGCTTTCCGGGTACAAGCTCCTTCTTGCTTTGAGCTCGTCTTCAGACTCCCCCTTAGACTCAGCTTCCGGGATCGTAGTCTGGACTTTTCCTGCAATCACTCATACAACTATAAGTAACAACTTTTTAAACTTCCAGATATCGTAATCTGACAATTCAAACCTTCTAAACCACTTCTCATGAATTTGGCAGTTTCATCGAATCGTATCGGAAACTAACACTTATAACAATATAAGCATCCAACTCCCCCACAGTTAATCATCCAAGTCCAACTTAATGACCTTGGAGATATCACAAACTGTTTTTTTTTTTTTTAATTTTAAAACTTCAAGTTTCAAATTAATGAACTTGTTTTATTTTCAGAAACACGATCAGCTTACTTAGATTTTGAAACTCAGCACTCAGACATCAGTTGTCGAAAATAAAGCAGAAATCAATATTTTTGTTTGAGAATGCGTCAGAGGATCATATCAGTTTATGACAAGTCACAAGTACCGTTGAGCTTAGTTACACAGTAAGAATTAAACAATTCACTTAGATTGTCGATATACTTGTCCACTTAAATTTTCATACAAATTTCAACTAATTCAGGATACGAATTAGGTATTTTAAGAACTTAAACCCATTCATGTGTCCCACCTCTTGAATATACTCCCGTATCCAGATCCCAATATTCAGTCTTACAGGCAATTATAACACAAATTATATCTGTAAGGGGTTAATAAATTATGAAGAATCATGAGAGCTCAGGTCAGAACTACCGTTCAGCAGAGAGATCATGACTCAACTTGTAGGTGTGTCCCCTTTAGAGGATCTTTTTTACAACAGCATTGCTAAGCAATTTTATTGTCTTATCATATATGCTGAGGGTGATGCTGTGTTTCAAGCATTGCGGAAAGTATTATTCGAGGACTAGGTCAGAACTTCCATTCAGCAGAAGTCCCAGAATAATACCCCAGACATCATTGAGTATAAAAACCTGTATATCATAATACGAAACCTTTCAAACGAGATTTCAGGGGTTACCTATATATTCAAGTAGTGTTCCCCACGAAATAAGCAAGTAAGAATTTAGGTTTATATCCCGAAAAAGTTTACTAAGTGTATAAAAATCTATCGACACATCCACGGTGAGATCATTTAACACATTTTGACTTTCCATTTCTTTAGCATACTGTAACTGTCTACTGATGTACTATCATTTCCTCTTTTTACGCAAAAACTCAAATTTTTGAATTTTATCATGTTTTTGGCTTTTTCAAATTTTTCAAATGTTTTTGTATTTTCTAATGACAATTTTTCTCCCCCTAAAATGCAAAACCATTTAAAGAAAATTTGACAACCAACACTAATAGCTTTGTCTCTCCATCCATTTTCTGCTTCAAGTGCTCTGATTTGCAGAAAATATAACGTACCCCCATGATTTACAACCCATTGATCTTAACAGTTTGAAAACCGTTTTTCAATCTGATGAAAGTAATCATGTTTGTTCAGCCGTGAGGGTTTCGGCGTATTCAATCAACATACATTCAAACAAAATTAAAAACAAACATATTTTTGGTTTTTCAAATTTTACCAAACTAAAAACATATTTTTGGTTTTAAATTTTTTCAATTTTTTTAGGATTTTGAAAATATTGTTTATTTATGTACAAACACCACTCAAACTATTCAACCAAACCAGGGTCCTGTAACCTCTTCCTGTGCCAGGCTGCTCCTACTACCATTCTCACAATCTTCAGCTTCGTTGAGCACCTGCACATTCAAACTTTATCAATCATTTGAACAATTTAGCCCAGGTCTGTTGGACCTTAGGCATTTCAACACAATAATGTTCATTTAATTTCGGAAACTCTTTGTCATTTAAAACTTTTTCAGCGTTGACTTCAACTTTCTCATCTTTTACCGACATCACTTGTTTCTTAGCACTCCACATTTGACCTTTCGGAGTACCTCTTTTGTAAAACTTTGTCTCTTTTTGAACCTTTTGATTTTGAACAACATTTTTAGGTTTCCAAAACTCTTGAGGTTTTGTCATATCAACAGATGTTCTCCAACTCTGTGTTGTTCTCAATCTGGGTGTGTAAGAATTCCAGGTCTGTCTTGAATCGAACCTGTTCGGGTTTGATTTCCAATTTTGATTTGAAGCAAACTTGTTTGTATTGTACCTCCAAGTTTGTTTCGAATCAAATCTGGTTGACCTTGATTTCACATCCTCAGATTTCTGTTTTTCAACATCAACAGGCTTTGGATTTGGACACTTTCGTGCAACATGTCCAATTTGATCACATTTAAAACACATTTTCTTTGAAACATCCTTGGCCTGTTGTTGTTTCTTTTTCATAGCATCAAACTCTTCATTAGACTGTTGTCCAAATTTGAGTTTTTCCTCTTCTTTCAAGCTTTTCCCTTGAACAAAACTCATCTTTTGTTGCAAATTTGGTTTTTTACTTTGATTCCAATTCCGTTTCTTTTTATAACCCAAACCAGCCTTCATATTTTTCTTCTTAAAACCAGGTTTGTTATAAAAAGATTTATGACCTTTACCAGCAAACTTTGGAATCTCAGACTTCTCAATCTCAACCATTTTGAAAACTTTATCGACCTTCTCTGAAATCACATTCTGAATCGGGAATACAACATCTAAGAATAATTTGTCCGATCCAATCATGGTATAAACCAATCCTTTTGAATCATCATTCAAATTTTTCTCGGATTTTGTGTTTTTCAGATAACCATCATAAAGATTTCCTTCATCTTCATCCTGTGATTCAGACTTACCTTTTGTAGACTCATCTTTCAAAATGCTTTCAACAACCTTACTTACCACCTCTGAATCATTAGCATCATCAGATTTGGAGTAAGTCACATCGATACTTTCAGGTAACTGGTCAGCTATGTTCAAACCCTTTTCCACATTTTCCTCATCATAAAAAGTATAATTGTTTCTCAATGGTGGTGGTACCTGATGAAATTCTGAACCAATACCCTTTTTGCAATTTTCAGTATCTTTGTCATCTGGTGTGATGTTGAAAATGCGTTCGAGAATGTACGAAGAGTTATGATAACTTTGAAGTTTTGTAACAATCTTTTCTTTTTCAGCCAAGACTTGTTTAAGATTTGCAATTTCATCAACACATTTGTTTAATTCAATTTGCTTTTCTTTAAACTGTCTCTCATACATTTCTTTGGTTGTTAAAGTTTCAGACAATCTTTGATCAAAACTTTTGACTTGGCTCTTCAAAGTATCATAAGCTTCTTGTACTCTCTGACTCGACCACTTTAAAGAATCATACTGTTTTTGTAAATCTTGAAATTTAGATTCTTTTTCAACACAATCGACACATTTTGTAGAACACAGTTGTCTATAAACATCATTATCCTTTTCAAGACCTTGACATTTCTGTGTCAATTTTTCAACTTTTAGTTTCAAAATTTCTTCTTTTTCAATCATTTCTTTACATTTTGTTTTGAAAATCTTTTCAAGTTTGCTTGTTTCAATATCTTTTTCGGTACAGGCTTTGCACATTTCTATGCAATTCCTGCACTTATTTTCATTTTTATCAGCAGACTGTTCAATGCTTTTGTCTGTGTCAAACAATTCAGAAGATTCAGTTTGAATTTCTTCTGTTATCACACCTTCTTCTGTCTTTTTCTGATCTTTATCTTTCATCTGTTCTTCTTTATCAGTTTCCTCTGCCGCTTTCTTTACTTCCTCTATCAGCTTTTCCAGTTCTTGTTCTTTCCTCTTTTTCATTTCTACCACCTTTGGTAGACTTGCTTCAAAAACTTCTTTTAACTTGTTCATCAAATTTGGCAAATAGCTTTTATCAGAAAGCCTTCTTGTGTTGAAAGTACCCTCACTTGGAAACACATTAGTAACAGCATCAAAATCCACTTTTGATGGATCAACTACTGGATTACCATGTAGATCCATGTAACATTCTAGTTCTTCATTCCATCTATTTGCTCTTTGTGCTTCCTTAAATGGTTCATACAATTTGCCAATCTCCCATCTCGCACTGTCTCTTCTCCACCATCTATCATGATCAACATTCGACATGACTTGAAATTCTTGAATTACCTGAATGTCAATGACCTAATGAGCGGATCTAATGAGCGAACCACTGATCTGACTAATAAGCGGACCTATTATTGCACCTATGAGCAGATCTCAACTTTGACACAATGAGCGGACCAGGTATTGTCGAATGAGCGGACCAGCTAGATGTCCGGATAAGCGGACTTGGTAATGTCGAATGAGCGGTCCAGATATTGTCGAATGAGCGAACCAGAATTACTTGTACGTTGGAGCGGACCAGAAACGCGAACCTTTTGTTGTTCACAAAAGCGGACCAGACATGTTCATACGAACAGACCTGCAACTTTGACGCGAATTCGAACGAAAAAATCTCGATTTCTCCTAAACGGTTTGGAGTTTCGATCTGAAACTTGGTAGGGTTTTAGATCAGGTATAGGCGCACAACATATCCAAAAATCGGCTGAAACGGACCATGAAAACCTGTTCAATTCGATGAAAAACAGTAAAAACTGTAAGAAATATGAAAAAGATGAAGAAGAAGATGAAATCGGATCTGATTCTGATGAAATCCTTTGCGAAATCGTGTGAAAGATCAGTGCAATCGAGCTCCTGCTCTGATACCACTTGTAGGACCGGTTTGACTCCGTTTCGATTGCTAACCGACTCGTACGACGTGCGGAAACCGTGCACGAGTGAGACCGAACACACGAACAGTAAAATAAACTGTGATTCTTTGATAGATTTGATAGCGTACAAGAACCTGAATCACGTGGACAAGCTTTCTCTCTCTAGAATCTCTCTCTAGATCTCTAGCTCTCCAAATGCTCTAAATGGCAAAAGTATCAAAAGTTCTTAAAAGAAACCCTAAGGCTCCTATTTATAGGCACAAGGAATATAAGGATTTCTCCTTATTTACAAGTTTGCCACCTTGTCCTTTTAACTAGATATTACAATAAAAGCTTAGACTTCTTCGGTTTCTGCTATGTGCTAGATTGACGGAGGCGATAGACACATATTGCACTAACATCGCGTCACACGATAAATTTCTTGTTTAACCTTCCCATAACGCGATGGGGCTAAGCTAGGCATTGGCTTCTACGTGTCCAACATAGGTCTAACACTTGGCGCGATGTCGTGACACGTGTCTTTAGCCGCCTTTTTCATCCAATCGTGCATTTTTCTCGATTTCTGTGCTAATACTTATCACGTATTCTCGGGTCTTGATCCTAAATAGTTCGGTTTATAATTATGATTTTAGTAAGGGTACTTTGTGCGGGTTTGTTCATCAACCGTCAAGTATTCTGATTGAGTATTACAAGTTTAGTCAAGCGCACTTGGGGTTTTGATTACGGGTTGTCTTTGGGAATATTTTTGAAGGTTGTTACACAAACTCAAAGTGCATGGTGTGAAACTATCCCTTCCTTTTTAACTGCAAATAACTTTAAGATGGGCATAATTGACAAGGCATTGTTTTTAAAATGGGAGAGGAAGGAACTGACCATTGCTCAGATATATATATGTTGATGACATAATTTATGCCTTAACAAATTCAAGATTGTGTGAAACTTTTTAAAACTTAATGGCATCAAAATTTGAAATGGGTGCAATGGGTGAACTACAATGTTTTCTAGGCTTACAAGTTAAGCAACTTGAAAGAGGACCTTTTATACATTAGAATAAGTATGTGAAAACTTTTTTAAATAAATTTGATTTAGAACATTGTAAGACATGCACTACACCCATGTGTACATCCAAATCACTTCACTCTGATCTAACTGGGAAACCAGTTGATCAAACTTTGTACAGGTGTATGATAGGGTCATTGATGTATCTCAGTACATTAAGACTAGATATCATGTTTACCACCTGTGTGTTTGTAAGATATCATGCCTCTAAAACAAAAGTCACATATAATTACTGTGAAAAGGATATTAAGATATTTAAAAGGGTCTCTAACCCTAGGATATTCAGATATTTAAAAGGATATTCATCATGTGTCCTCTTCAACTGAGCTTGCAGATGTTTTAACAAAACAACTGGACACTCTAACATTTCAAAGCCTAATATCTAGACTGGGGATGTTAAATCTGGATTAATATTAAAAAAATCATGATCAATCAAATCAATATTTTTTTTCCAATTTTATTTTATTTTTCTCTAAAATAAAACTTCTGGTTACAAACCAGTAGTTTTGCAAAAAGAAAATCTTCTGAATTTACACCATTAGTTTCTCAGAATATCAAAATCTTTTCTGAAAATAACAATTTCTTGTTTTATACCATTGGTTCATCTCTGGTACCACACCAGCAGTTTTTCCTACCAACAGCTTGCACTTCAAAGCTCAAAGAAACACAGGTAAGCTCAGTTTTGAATCTAATCTCCTTAATTGGGCCTATTGCGCCTGCCTAGTAACACTTACCTCCAAAGGTATCCTAACGCATAAACAATCCAAAAACATTTTAACATGTTGCATTCTTATTCAAATAGCCCACTACCCTTAACGGCAACATGACTGACACACATATTCACTCAACAAAACACAAATAGTACTTCTTCTCATCTGATCTTATTGACCACATCAAACCTGAAACCTGTCAAATGTTATCTAAGTGTCTGCTGGAAAAACCTAAATACTACTGTTTAAAGCCCCAAACTTTGGTCTATTTTTGCAAAGATATCAAAAATATCTTTCATAAAGGATAAACATCTAAACATCATGAAAAGGGCAGATCTCACCAATATATCAAAGAGATAAAACTCTAGATAAATTAATCATATGCTAAATAGTTCATATCCTAACCCACATGAAGAAGAGGTGAAATCCATCCTAAGCATGTCGTGTTGATGAGATTTCATGTGTTGCTTCTACTCTTCTGATAGATTTCATTGAATCACAGAATGGCAGTAGAAACATAAGTAAGACCACCTTGTAGGCAACAACACTTTGCTTTCTTTGAAAGTCATAAATCTGGAAGCCCCCACTACCAAGAAAAAGGGGCATCACAATTTGTCGCTACAGTAGTTTCTACTTCATACAACTGATGATACAACCGCCTCTAGTAGGGCTATATGATTTCGTTAAATTTGATGCCCAGAATCTGAAACTTATGGTGTTGATGGAACAAGCTGAGAGTTGAGGTCTCCAATCTCAAGTAGATGGTCACCAACATGCCTCAAGCTAAGACCAACTGAACCATAAATTTACTAAACAACTGGCCTCCTAACAATAGGAATTTGCAATCCTTCAAACTGCTAGTCATTAATCAACAAACCACCAGCCATAACACGCAGACTAGTGGTCAGGAAAAAACTACCTCTTCATTTACCAGTGGGAAGGCTAAAACACCTTTCTTGCAATCTTCTGATACCAAAAAGGGGGAATTATACATAAACTGTCAAAATTTAAAATTTTCAAACCCACACTTCATGAGAAACACTAGAAAAGAATCTGGAAAACTTCCAAGAAAAACCAGTATTCTTCCTACCCCGGAAATTGTAACTAATATCTTCTAAAAGTTTTCACTAATCACTAAGTTAGCAAAGAAGTGTTAAGTTGGTAGGTCAATAAGAGTTTATAATTACTTGTCTAGAAAAGCTTCACATATGCTTGATCAAGGGGCTAGGATTAATCAACAAACTCAAAACTACTGATAAAAGGGATACCATCAGTTTACCAGCAGATCAGAACAAGTTATTGAGAAGTTTCAGAATTTTAGTACTTCACAAGAAAATGGAGTTGCTCAAAAGAAATCCACTGTCTTATCAAAAACTTCAAAGTTCTGATAAATCATATGCAGGTAAAGGCTCAAGGATTAAATGTTTTCCACATCTCTCGGTTGATTTAGAATAGTGGCAAGACCCTTTGTTCTTTTCCTAAGGTCTGAAGAGTTGCCTCTAGTCTGCCCTAACCCAAAGATTGTGGGATTTCAAGCACGTAAGGGTTAAAAGATGTGATGATCATATTAGAGTACATTTTTCTAAGGTTAGGATAGATTACTATGTTGAAGAAAAGGTAATGTCCAAAGCATCTCTTGAAGAAAAATTTCTTCTAAGATTCTTCATCATCAAATAAGAGAATAAAAGACAGGCTTAAATAAGTGTGATTTTGACATCAACAGATCTATAGAAAATTGTTGGGTTATATAAGATTTGCTGATGATGAAAGCCAAAACCCAAGAGAACCATCTTCCTTGCCTGATAGAATAACTTGAAGTATAATCAACTGTCCAAAAGTTTCCCACTTTGAAAGCTTCACTAACAACCAACCAAAATTATTGATATAAGAACAAATGGGTCAAAGTACTGGAAGACATAGTACAAGTGCTGGAATGATAAAGTGTAGGTCAACAAGTCAACGTTTGAATCAACAAGTCAAAGATGAAGACCAAAGACCAGTCGACTAGTCAACAATGAAAACCAGAAGTACTGGATTCCAAAAGTGCTGGAATCCTGCTAGCAGTTTTTAGAAATCTAGTTGTTTACCTTGTATTATTAGTAGTTTAATGTAACAATGGTTTTTTACTAACTGTTCAATAGTTTGTGGCAGTTACATCATTTAATATGTTTTTTTAGGGTCGCTTTCATGGTGACATCACCAGCCTTTCTCTCCTATATATATAGAAAAGTACCCCGATGTAATATGCAAAACTCTTCGAGCTGAAAAGCAGAAGAACTAAGAGAGTGATAGGTAGAGATAGATAGAATGCACTAGGTGAGGGGGGAATCAATTTTTACTTTTGATTGTACGAAAAACATGATGAATATATGAAATTATTTTACAGTCGTTCCCAAATCCAGTTATGTATTGAATTGATGTATTTATTATTACTGTTTTGATTTAATTCTAAATTGTTTTTATCAAACACACATATTCTCAGATGCAACATGCATAAACATACTTGTACACACGTTCAACATTCATTTAGAAAAATATTTTTGTGTCTAATTTCCTACACATAAATACTTCATCAGTAGTCATCATTGTCGGATACCTTTACCTGGTTGTACAACCAATTACTTGGCAAGCCACAAAGGCACTACCTCCTTACCATTCTCATGACATGATCCCATGAAGCAAATTAAAAGGTATTAGCCATGCAAAGGCCCATAAGAGTAAACAGTAAATTTAGAACTTAAACCTAATATGGAAAGAGGTATGAGCAACCCCATCCTTATTGTTACCATTTTCCTCTTAGATCAAACCTAGAGAGAGAAAGGGGCTAGAGAGAGAAAATACCCAAGCTCACTTTTGCATAGACAGCCCACTTTGGGTTTGTCATCATATATGAGAATCAAATGTTATAGAGGTGTTCTTCACAAAGGGAAGGAAGGTTTGAGCTTCGGAAGTCCGGTTCTTGCTCAAATGACATTTAAGGTAAGCTTTCACATAAAAACTTACATGTTTACGAATGATGATGCATGGAAACATGATAGACTTTGATTTCGAGGTGTTTTGATACATAAAGTTTGCCTCTAGGTGTGTTCACAAACGTGCAACATGAAAGCCACCATTACAACCGTTTAGGGTTTGTGCGATGAAGGCATGTAAGATTTTGCATGATGTATTCTCAAGTAGTTGTCGCATAGTAATTTTCATATGATGGTTTTTGCATAGTTATGTATATGGAATGGTATGTATGTGCGAGAACAAAACACATGTGAAAACTATATGATCTCGCATTGAGGACTTATGCAAGAGTTGAGCGGTTGACCATTCATGCGAAATGTTAGTCATTTCATTTGTGAACCTTTGATTAGATCTGATCCATTTGACTGAGTGTATTGCAAAGTGATTAACACCATCCAATTTTTAGACTTCATAGCTAGCTCCCACTGGTGAGTTTCTAGACTTCTTTTGATATACTGTATTGGGGTGATCTGGATATTCGATAAAATGTTTTAAAGTATAGTATGTTTTCTAAAGAAAAATATAGTTTTTTTTATAAAAGAAATAACTTTAGCTTCTCGCCTTATAGGTGTCAAGAATACTTTCAAGAGATATCTCTAAAGTTAACATTTTTCTTAAATGAAACCCCTGCATGTGTAAAGTTTTATAAAGATAAAGTATAAGGTGCATAAGGTATTGTGTAAAGTTTTCTAAAGTATGTATGTAAAGATAATTAACGTAAAGAATACTAAATGTGTCTAAGGTTAACGTAAGCGTTTAAGGTTCACGATATATTCTCTAATGTGTCTAAAGTTAATGCTATAAACACGTAATATGGGCCTTGCCTTTGTGGTTTGCTAGTAGTTGTACAACTATGTAAAGAATAGGTTCAATTTTTGTGATGTAATGTTATGTATTGTAATATTATGTCATTATGATATGATATAATATGTTATAATATAACGTATGTTAAAGATTTATAAATGTTTTTATAAAACTAGAACTTAGTCAGCCTAGCTCACTTTGAGTATACACATCGGGTTCAAGTATAGGTCCACTTGTGAGCTTTTGCGGACATCAAAGGCATCGGATGGAAGGCTATCTCATTCTGTGAGTTCGCATCTTAGTTATCCTTGTTATAAATTTCAGACGGTTATGTTTTTGGCTCTTGGCATGTACTCCTTTGTATGTTAAGACTTGTTTTGTCTTGAATGTTTTCGCTACATATGTATATAATTCTCGTTTAAGAACTATGCGTCAAAGGATAATGCAACATATGAGACCCCCTAGTTATGGGCATTTCAGATTAGTAACAGGACCTACCTTCACCGAGGGATCACCAGCAGTTACGATCGACGTTGAGCATCCTTGTAGTGTCTTTTGATTACTTTTACATTTATTTTGTTCAGTTATATTTAACTTTTTTGTTAATTAAAGTTTTGTTAACGTTTTTTTTAAACATCAATTATTTACTCCCAAATAAGATGCAATTGTTGAGATTTGAAACTTTTTTTCATATACTGTGCGTCATACATTGGATCTTATTATTATTATTATTATTATTAGAGTAACTTACAAAAAGAAACTTCATTTATGTTAATACCAGATTGCAAACTATGTCCTTTATCTTCATAAATTACAAAAACATACTCGATGTTTGCAAACCCTTGCATGTTATGTCCTTTAGCCCCAACTCAGTTAGTTTTCATGGTTAAATCTAAGCAAATGGACCCCACATGAGGGTATTTTGGTCATTTTACCTTAAATACTAAAACATATAATCATCCATCGCCCATGACCACCTACCCTCACCGGCCACCACCACTTGCCGCCACCACCCCCACCTACCACCACCAGATGCCGGACACACCCAACCGCAAAACTCAAATCAGAAACACCTGCTATCATTGTATACACTCCCCACCAAACTCAAATAAAATCCAAAACCCAATTCCATTTACAATCTTTATAACATACCTAATAATCAAAACCTGAGTTATACCCGATTCAATAAAACCCACAACAAAACCCCCCTCGGTTGTTCAAGAAAATATAAAGACCATAGTCACCACCGATCAAGCACCTCACCACTGATCTGCTGTCTAAAGGCCACAACCACTAGGCCTGCCTCATCTACCCACACCCGCAATGACCACCACCGATTGAACCCCCCCCCCCCCACCGATCTGTTTTCTAAAGGCCACAACTATGAGATCTATCTTAACCACTACTGATCTGTAGGTATGCGACAGTGGACCTAAGAGAGAGAGAGAGAGAGAGAGAGGAGAGAAAGAGAATAAGTATGTGTGTAGAGAAAGAGGGGGAGATGGATTGAGTGGTTGGATTTGAGGGTGCCCGGAGTTATTGATGGTTGAGGCTGGACGGCGTTACTGATGGTTGAGGTGGGAGTGGTGGTGGCAGGTGGTGGCTAAGGGTGGCAGCGATTGAGCCATGGAAGTTGTGGTTGTAGATGATGTAATGGAGAGATAGGTAGAGAGAGGGGATAGAGAGAGAAGGGTATATATGTGTGTTATATTAATATTTTAAGTTTATATTTTGTTTTGTTTATTAAAATATTTAAATAAAAGGGGAAAAAGACTAAAATACCCTTGTGCTACCTAATTAAACAATGAAAACTAACTGAGTTAGGGCTAAAGGACATAACATGCAAGGGTTTGCAAACCTCGAATACGTTTTTTGTACTTCTGAAGATAAAGGACATAGTTTGCAATCTGGTATTAATATAAAGGATGATTTTTGTAATTTACTCTTATTATTATTATTATTATTATTATTATTATTATTATTATTATTATTATTATTATTATTATTATTATTATTATTTTCTAGTTGCGTTTTTATTTTCTGGTAGGTAATGTTTATTTTTGGTGGTCACTCCGTAGCCCCCCATTTAAGTTATTATTGCTCTTTTATGTGTTTTAACAAAATCAGAAGTTGGTACTTGGTAGTAACTAGATATAAATTATCTCATGATAGGCTAGAAAGAGGAAGGTAACGAATTTGTCGTATTATTATTATTATTATTATTATTATTATTATTATTAGTTGAACGGTGAACTTCATGTATAATGTTATCACACTCTTTAAATCGGAGCTTGTATTGCCCTACTTTAACCAGACTATGTTGTCTTAATCGGGACACGTTGACTTCAAAGTTTGGCTTTTTTGGGTTTTTAAGTTGCCTGTTTAGACATAAAGAAAAAAAATGCATCATTGGTGGATGTATTCTACAATCACTCGCATTACATATATATTTTTTGTAATACACAAAAGAGGGTACATGAATAAAAAGACGTATATAATATAATTACCTCACAGTTTTGTAAATGTTTTCTTCTTATTATTATTCAAAAATAAGCACACATTATCATTATAGTTTCAAACCTTTTCTTTTAAAAAAATGAAGTTTTTTTATTAAATATGTTAAAATTTTAATTAAATCAAGCATAACACAAATTTTTACTCTTAGTGGTTAATTTTTTTTTTTTTCAAAAAAGGAAGTTTTTTTTATTAAATCTGTTAAAGGTTTATTAGATCAAGCATAACACAAAATACATGAGAGACATTCTTTCTTTTATAATATTTGTTTTGCTTTTATTTGTATTGATATGTTTCTATTTTTGGTAGGTATTTGCTTAGTTTTGGTGTGGCCAGTCGATAGCCCCATCTAAGTTATGCACTTTTATGTTTCATCAAAATCAGGAGTTGGCAATAACTAAATAGAAATAATCTCATGATGGGAATGTGGCAACAATAAGAGAAAACATTCAAAATCACAATTAGATTGTTTTCAAGTTGGGTGTTTTTTAAGATAATTGGTATAACATAGTTCTATAATCATATGCACTACATCTTTATATATGTTTTATAAGTACGATACCAAGTTATCATCAAAACAGTCTTTGGCATAGCGGTAACAAGATATCAGATAAATCTTTTCTTTTTAAATAGCGACACGAATAAAAGTTATAATTTAATAATAGATTTAGAAAGAGTTGAGTTATCATTTTGTGATACAAAATGAAGAGACATATAACATTGTGACGTAAATATGAATGACGTCAACATTTTCAATGATTTAATGTAATATAAACATTTTAGATATGAGATAAGATTGTGCATCATCTGTAATATGATTTAATGTAATATAAAATATTAGATATGTGATAAAGAGGCTGAGAGTACATCTGTAATATAAACATATTAGATGTGTGATAGAGAGAGCACATCATCCTAATTAATTCACGAACATAAGTGAAAGTTTGTTTGAGATACAGGTAATTTTAGTAAAAATATATTTTTTGTATTATGATTTTAGTTTAGAACTTATATTTTATAAAGATGTTTTTTTAAATAAATGTATTATAGTTTTTACTAAATCAATCATAACATATATAGATATTTTTTGTTCGTTTATTGAGGAGATGACCTGTGTAAGAGTGTGCGGATATGTCACTTGATCATCCAAATATCTCATAATCTTTGATTCCTTTTATTTTATTAGTTGTGTTTTTATTTTGGGTAGGTATTGTTTACTTTAGGTGACCACCTCGTAGTCCCGTCTAATTTATGTTTTGAAACACGGGAGTTGGCAACAACTTAATAGAAGTTATATCACGATGGACCCAAAAGAGGAAAAACGATGGACCCAAAAGAGGAAAAGATTGAATGTCTTTGCCTACGATTTTCTAATAAGAAGTGACACTATACAGAGTGAGAGGACATAAAAAGAAGGCGTGAAGTGTCATATGTCACTTGATCATCCAAATATCTCATAATCTTTGTTTGCTTTTATTTTATTAGTTGTGTTTTTATTTTTGGTAGGTATTGTTTACTTTAGGTGACCACCTCGTAGCCCCGTCTAATTTATGTTTTGAAACTCGGGAGTTAGCAACAACTTAATAGAAGTTATATCACGATGGACCCAAAAGAGGAAAAACGATGGATCCAAAAGTGGAAAAGATTGAATGTCTTTGCCTACGATTTTCTAATAAGAAGTGAGACTATACGGAGTGAGAGGACATGAAAAGAGGGCGTGAAGTGTCATGTGGCAGCCACGTCAGCAGCAAAGGGGCGTGATACAAAAAAAGCATGCCCCGGTCCATTTTTTCAACGTTGTTTTTATCCCATATATTACTATATGTGTGTTATTAAGTGTGTGTTAAATCATCGTATCAAGATACAAGCATGAGTAGTACATGGTTTGCATTTTAAATCATCATGGTTTTGATTTCTAACATTTGGATATGCTAAGGTGGATTAGCAAGTCAGGTATGCATGATTGGAAATTTTCAAGAAGATTTGAACACAATAACAAACTGGTCATGTGTTAAGTTCACTTCAGCCGTGGTAGTAAGTACTCTAACATTTAATGTTAGTACATGTATGGACGATTGACAAATAATGGTTGTAGTGTAGAATTAACGAATGTATGTATAAAGCATTAAAACGCTTACTTAGCTTTGCTAATTCAGGTTATAATGATCAATGTCCACACGTTTACAGGTCTTGTAGTCAATTTGGAGATTGAAGATCTAGTCAGAAGATTTGATTCTACGAGTACAACAGGGATGGATGATTTACTAAGTACGTTATAAACACCAACAACAAGGAAAGAATTGTAACAACTAGACAATACCTTAAAGAATTTTCGTTTGTAAGTTGGTAACAACTAGAAAAATCGGATCTTAAACGTAACAAATGTAAAACAAATTTTAGATTGATTTATTATAATAACATCGTGTATTTTTGTAGTAATTATTTTGGGGTAAAAAAAGAATATTAAATTTATATATAATCTTCGTTAGTCACATTAGTATATATATAAAAAGAAAATAACCAACTAATTTAGATCTGTTAGTTAATATAAAAGAAATGGAAAATTTTATGATATTTATTATTATATCATTTTTTCATGTATGCGTTTAATTAAAACTGGACTAAAAACGTTAACTTTATAAAGCAACACAGTTAAATCAATTAGTTTTTATAAAGGAATAAATAAACTAGGTTGAAATTATTTCTTAGTTTGGTCAGAATTAGAGGGGCTTGGGGTAACAAGTCTTGAAACTGTTATAAAGGAAAAGAAACAAAAAAAGGGGTGCAGGCGAGACTCGAACCCGGGCATACCGCCGGGCTGACAACTAAGGTAACTAGGTGAACCAAGTGCGTTTTGTAGTTGGTTGTGTTTTAACCCGATCTGTTATGTAACACCCTTATAATTTACTACTTGAAATTTAGAATAATTCACAAGAGTTTATATAAAAGATGTCTAGGTTAAAACATAAGTTCCAAAAACAAAGTTCTAAGGTAACAAACATTTGTCAACTACTAACTAATTTAAGCATTTAAAGTTATTTAGCAAACTGATTTCATCATAACATTGTCTAAACAGAATTAATCAACGCGGAAGCTTCAAAAGTTTGTGTTCGGTTCTTGAAAAGCTTGCTTGACCGTCATCCGTAATCCTTGAATACCTAGAAACTGAAATGTTTACATTAAACATTAGTATTAGAATACTTAGAAATAATACATAATCGAAACTACGTTTAAAACGGATTCGATTTAACGAAGAAATACAAAATTTATCATAAATTCCAAAGCTCTACCGTAACTTACGGTAGTTACCGTAAGTTACGGTAGCTCCTGGAAATTTTGGTTCCATCGTAACACAGGAGGAATCCACCGTAACCTTTTAGTCTCTACCTTAAATTACGGTATATACCGGAATTTACGGTAGACTCTGGAATGTTATGTATTGTTTGATTTGTTTGTTTACTTGATTCAAGTTCTCGGATTTCAATCCTACAAACCAACATGTTTAATCCTCGTATTTCTAATATGTCATTTGTCGTTGATAACAAAAGACCAATCAATCATATTACGAAGCAATATCCATGCTTTAATTGTTATTCGGCCCGTTTGGCTCATCTACGGAATCTTCCAATATGATGACTACCAACGAGATCTTATTCATCCTTGATCCATTATTCACTTTAGCGAATATCATCGCTTTTAAATTTACACAACTTCTTTTCTACAATACGACTATATGTAATTTAACGAAATTTTACTTAAGTAACGGTCAAGTTACATACCTTTAAAGTAAACCCTTCGAACGCGATTCGCCACCTGCTTGCCCGATTGACGCTCCTGCGTCCTTTCCTATAGAGTCCATTTATATCATGTTTAGAACTCCCGTTAAACCATATATCGTGTAATTCACTGAAACATCAAAATTATGCGTTTCAACTTTGAATTTCAGTTCTAAGCCTTCTTTGAGGCATTTCCACAAACACTATAAGGACAAAATTTTATATCATTCATATTCAAGTTCATAGCTTGCTATTTAGCTAAACTTAACATCAATAAAGCTTTCATATGGCATTTAAACATCATACTTTTCTGAAATCACTTTCTATGATCAAATTACACTAGAATAATCATTCTAAACCCTAGTGTTCATCATTATCTTGTAAAACCCATAACCCACCTTCAATGTGTTCATGGAATTTCCTGAATTTGGACATGATTTCACATGTAGTTGTCTAGGTTTTACTTCTAGACACTATATCATCCCTAATCTAACCAAATCACAAACATGTATCATCAAATTTTGAATCTCCCAAATTCATAAGAGTTTCAAACAGAGAATTTTCATAGAATTTTACATACCTTACAACCCCCTTGTGATGGGGATCATGAATCTATGCTCGATTTTCGTTTTGGACTGAGTTTGATCCTTCAATTTAGGGATTTTGTGAAACTTAGGGTTTTGGAGAAGCTTGGTCGCCCCCTTGTTCCTGGTCGATCACCGTACTCAATTTTGAGTAGGTGTTTTAATGAAAATGTTTTTATTAAAATTATTTTCAAGTTTAACACTTTTGGTCCCTCTAGTTTCTTTTACTTTCTTTCTATGTCTTAAACTATTCATAAGTAATAAACTAACTAGGTTAGTGTCATTACTAATTAGATTATTTTACTAATTTATTCACAACTTAATTGCAAATTTAAAAATTTGTATTTTTGGGATGTTACATGTTATGTATAAAACCCAACCTGGAAACCCCAAAACCCACTATATTTTCCTTCTTTCATCAAACGCAGCCGTGACCCACTTATTTTTTCAACCTGTCCCAGATGTCCCGGCCTCGTTACATGTCGTTTGGACCCTCAATTGATCCCAAACGACATTATATCGTTTGACATTCTTTTAAACGGGTGAAATTAAGGATCAAATTAAACATCATTTAACACCATTAATGCTTATCAAGAGCTTGAACAAATTTATATCAATTCAACCAAATTAGATTACAAAAATCATATCATTCGATTTCTCTGATCTTATCACACTAATCCCCTCTGCAATTTCACATTTCATCAACGGTAATCAACGAATTGATTCGAAGAACAAACTAGGGCTTGGAAATTCCATCAACGATTTCTCCATCAATTTGTATCCAAATCAGGTGAGTCCAAAGCCTAATCTTATTCATTTTTCATGCTCTCCGAAACCCTATTATCAATTCCAGTATTTGATGATTTTTGGAATCCGAATTGAATTCTTAGTTAAACTAGGGTTCTTGAGTTCTTGAAATTGGGGCTTTTAATCCTAAAGACATGTTTTTTTTATCAAATTGATTTTTGGACACTGATTATTATTACATAAGAGTAGTTCTTGGACAATTTGGGAATTTTCAGACCTTTTATGATTTATTATGAATTTTAGCATATTCTATTGGTTTATAAATTATAGAAAAATTACTAAAGTATCAGAATATTATATCCCAAGTTATATTTTGCATTTTTTTAATAGTTCATTAGGGTGGAATTTTAATAATAAAATTTCATGTTTAATCATGTAATTGATCATAGTATATGGTTTGATTAAATTGGAAAACTAGTTATACTGTTTCTATATAAATGACTAAAATTATTATTACAAAAATAATAATTGTGGCAAAAAATAAAAGTATTATTATTGTCGAGTTGTTAGAAAATAATGGATAAGTTATTTAGATATTTCTAGAATTAATAACCTCAAAAATATAAAAAAATTATATAAATTATGTTATTTAGTTTTTTTGATATTATTGGGAATTTTAGTATGAAAATCCAACACTTTAAAAATATATTAAATCTTTTAAGTTATTACTCGTTGAAATTACTAACCCTAATCAAAGTTACTTTTACACACACATATATATTTAATCACTTAAGTTTGTTTATATGTTTTGGTTAGAAATTGTTAATTTACCTTAAATAATACTTTTTTAAAAACAAAAGTTCTCAAATCAAGAACCTGAATCACTAGACTCATTTTATTGCTCAATTTATTTAGAATATTTGTTATATCTATTTTAGGATGTTTTGGTCATTTTATTTACATCGTATACTTGTGCGATGATTCTCTTTTGAGTAGATCTATTTCTTCTCCTCTTATGAGTCATTAAATATTTTTGGGGTGTATCATGTGTCTTATTTCTTAGGTTTCTAATCAAATCAACAACATGCAAAATCAATGTGTCATTATGTGTTTCAAACTTTTGTTTCTACTTTCTAGTTTTTATTGTTTCATGTTTCTGTTGTTTCTAGTATCTATTGTCGCATATACGTGTATCTATGTGTTTACTCACTTAGTATTTTAGGTTTTAATTAAGGATCCACGGCTGACTAGGTTCCCCACGGCAATGAGTTGAACTTAGTATTGCCACCATTAGATTCGCTCTTGGGGCTTAAATCTCATTGTTTCTATTACTTCGTTATTGTTGACGGGGTTAGTTGTAGTTGTTGTTATTGTGGTGATTGTTGTTATTGTGAGATGATATGGATGCTTCTACTACACTTGAAGTTGCATGCTAAATTATTTTTAAAATTTTAAATAAAATAAATCAACTAATAAAGAAAAATATCTTATTTAAACTTGGGTTTGATTTTATTTTGTTTTTGAGCTTCGAAATTCAATTAAGA
Organism: Helianthus tuberosus; assembly: GCA_030545235.1. Classification (NCBI taxonomy): domain Eukaryota; kingdom Viridiplantae; phylum Streptophyta; class Magnoliopsida; order Asterales; family Asteraceae; genus Helianthus; species Helianthus tuberosus. The sequence goes on along the minus strand of CM060371.1, from coordinate 38,364,816 downwards.
TTTCAGTCTCATCAAAGTGAGTTCATGTGACGGACATGTGGTAACCTGAAGGGTTAAGTACTGGTAGTCGGGACGTCCTGTCTAGGCCGGCATTCGTATAAATCAAATTAATGGACCAGTTTGCCTACCTGGGGACCAACGATGAGAGTACTGATACCTATTAGGCCAAAGCACGTCACACCAAACGTCATGTGGACTAACAACACTTTGATATGCCAAACGTTTCCATGTTAATTTGTGGATGCTATCCAAACACATAATTTTACAACAACCCAACTCGAGTCATTTATTAATTCACGATTTCCGTTGGGTTGAGTTGTGCGCCAACGGGTAAACATATGCGAACCATGCGAAAGCTCGGTAGTTGCGGGTGCACTCGTAACTACGAAAGTGACGCACAAAAGTCATACTAAACCCTATGATGTGCCAGACATATGAATTTTCAATATTTTATGTTGAAATATTATTTTATCATAATTTTATTATGAGTTAACTTTCGTTTTGCTCCCCGTGGTTTGGTCATTTTAACAATTTTTTCCAATAGTTTAAAAATAGCCATTTTCCTCCTTGATCTTTCGAGTTTGTTCCCAGTTTGCTCCCTGGCTCTAACTCAGTTAAAACATTCAATAAAAAGTAGGGGTATTTCAGTAGTTTACTCCCTGGCTCTAACTCAATTAAAACATTTAGTTAAAAGTCACGGTAGTCGTGGTCGGCAGGTGGTAGTTGCAGGTGGTGGTGGATGGTTGTGGATGGTGGTGGCCGGTAAAAAGAGTGGTTGGAAAGATGGGGGATCAGAAAAGAATTACTTACATACATGTAAATAAACAAGTTATAGGTTTATTTAGGTGAAAAGACTTACATGCCCTTGCTTTTATCTATAAAATTACCAAAATACCTTTCTAGTTAATGGATTTTTTTGAAAGGAGTTAGAGACGGGGAGCAAAATGACGATAAGTTAGAAAAATCAGGGAGGAAAATGACTATTTTTAAACTATTGGGCACAACCATTAAAATGACCAAATCATAGGGAGCAAAATGGAAGTTAACTCTTTTATTATTTTCTTGTATTCCATGTGGAAATTACATCGTTTCGTGTATTTACCACCAGAATACATCTTTAACATTCCACTAGATTCTAATGATTTTCAAATGAATCACCCTATCTTTTTGTATTTTGTCAACGAGTTAGACTTTTGCTACCTTTGATGCTCTTTAGAATTTTTCATGTTACTTGTATTCTTGAATTATGGAATTTTCCCGAAGTTCCATGATTTCACAAATCCATGAACTCCTTTCATCGGATCATCTATTCTCGATATGGGTCGTACATCTTACTTATCTTTGTCTCTCGCAGATTCCTCCTTATAGCCGACGTCGTCGTCATCCAAGAATCTCTAACCGCCGAATGGCAGCTTTAATAGGTGAACAAATGGCCGCAATTATTCCTACCATCGTCGTTCAAGTTCAATAGGCGCTCAACGCCAATGCCTCCACGAATCAGATCGAAGAGGCTGGAGCTGAATCGTCTTCACATGACAACCACCACCAGGGGAGTGAAACCAACCAAAACTATACCATACTGGCTATTTTGCTAAACCTGGTTGCCCCTTATTCTTCACCTAACAGAAAACCTTATTGGGAGTCTTCACATGACAACCACCACCAAAAGAGTGAAACCAACCAAAACTATACCATACTGGCTATTTTGCTAAACCTGGTTGCCCCTAATTCTTCACCTGACAAAAAACCTTATTGGGGACATTTTCCACAGTGCCCCACCTATCGAAAACATCATCGAGTCAACTCCTTGTGCCGCATTTTGACTTATTAAGGACATTATGGTCACTTAATCAACACTTGTCGGTGCTACAATCCTCAAACAGAACCCCCTATGGCTCCATTTAATGCGCAACTCGTGACTCCTCCATTTGACCGGCCAAACACCCACCTTATGATCTAGCCGTATCTCCAACCAGACACTCCACCTATGGATAAATAGACAGTACCATATGACACCCAACTTGTTCCATACGATCGAGCCATGCAAGCTAATCTAGTGACCCAACATAACTAGAAGGCACGCGGGCGAACACTCAGCACAAACCCAGTCCTAGGCAACAATGACTCGGATCGAGCCATGCAAGCTAATTATGCGATGAGTTTATTTTGAACAAGACATTTTGAGTTTGATTTTGTATGAACTAGCGTAGATCAAATAAAGATCGTTACGGATTTTCGAATACAAATGTTATGATGTGATTTTTGGTATTATGTTTTAAATCTTAACGAGTCGTCTATTACGACTTGAACGTGACAACCCTAATCGCTTTCGTAACCTAAGCCCAGAGTTCGGAAAATTCGAGTCGAGGGCACACGGTGACATTAAAATTTTCAAACTGCAAAATTTGGTTTAATAAAAAAAAGATAATAACAACAACAACAACAACAACAACAATAATAATAATAATACAAATTTTTAAATTAATTTTTCTACTTCGGAAAAAAAATATTTTTCTAAAACTTAATGGAACTATTTTTATAAATAAACCAGATTGTTTTTTTTTTTTTTTTTTTGCGTGAAAAATATAAATACTAATGTTTTACACTTGGTAAAGTGTAAATATAGTTAAGTATAAAAAACGTAATAAATGTGAGTCTAATTAACAAAGTAATGGTTAATATAAGGTTGTTTAACAAATAGAACTTTTTTGTAAATTTAGAATTTACCCAACTATTGTTTCATCGCGCGAGACAAACCCTCTAGACTGTCGTTCCGAGAATGTACAAGTTACTTCTATTATTTATCTTATGACCTTCTACGTTTGTCCGAATCGTAATTATAGACCACTGCTGCTACATCATTGCTATCGTCATTCGACCTCACATTTCGTTTTCCCATATTATTATTGACTTTATCTACTACTCCCGCTTCGTATCCTTGATGTTCGCACTAACATCAAATGATACAATTATTAAATCTTATTATGTACCGTTGATAGCTTTTGCCGTTGTCACGCTTTGGACGCTACTATTCTAAAATTTATCATTGTTTTTGTCCCTATACTCTGATTTTATGTGCCATTATTGGTTTGTTTTGTTATCTTTTTATATTATTGCTAGTTCATGTTGGTTGCATCATCACTCATCACGGCTTACCTTTCCCCATAATTTATGCGATGTGGGTATCGTCTTACTTATTTATAGACCAACCATTCCCTCAAAACTATGGATGTAGGTACTGCCATCATTTAGTCACGCCCTTTTTTGGGTTCGAGATTCAAGCGTTGATTGTTTGTGATTTGGTTATGTTTATTTAATTAGTAAGTTTGAGTTGAGTCGTCGTATAGAAACAATCAAATCCCGCTAACGAAGCTAATGAAATTTGATAAGGATATGGTGGATACGACGTTGGTACTTCCTATACATAAGTGTCCTTGTCAAACTATCAAAAGCGTCATGAGACTGGTTGAGAGAAGTTCTATGTAAGTTGTATTTGTGTTGTCGATCATGATCTGAATAATGAAGCCGATGAAAATTTGATAATGGCATGGTGGATACGCCGCTAGTACTTCCTATATAATTGTCTTTGTTAAAATATCAAAAGCCTCATTAGACCGGTCATGAGGAGTTCTGTATAAGTAGTGTTTGACTTATCAATCATGATTCGAATAACGATGTGGATGAAAAATTAGTAGAGACATGGTGGATATGCCGCTGGTACTTCCTATGTCTAAGTGTCTCTGTCAAATTTCCAAAAGCAGCGTTAAACTAATCATGAGAGTTTTGTGTTAGTTTGAATTGCTTATGTGTTTGGTGATTCAAATCTTATCACCTGGCACATTTAACTCTATCACTGTGGCATTTTATGAGAGATTTTTTTATGATTCTAAATTGTGACACGGATGGCAGTTTAGGCATCATGAGTTTACTTTACGACTCAGTACGACTCAGTTCGTTGAAGTGTTTAAGCATAACCTTCCACAAACTTTCTCTTTTTTGTTGATTTCCTTTTTCCTTGTCTGTAGTAGAGTGAACGTATGCTTTATCAAAAGCTAGTGCTTCGTTGGTTGTCCATTCTTGACGATTGGTTCGATTACAGATTTTTTTTGTTTTTCCTTCAACGTCAACTTCTTCTACAAAGTCCTCATCTTGGACGTGCGTGTCTTATAATAGTGGTTTAAATGGCATATCTGGCACTTGATCTACATCATTAAGGTCTTTACAAACTAAAAGTGTTCATTCAACATTATCACGTGGGGCCCATCGACATGCACTCCTATATGTACCAAATGGCTCGAAAGAAGACATAGCTACTTGAGAGAAATCCAGTTGACCGGGGGCAACCATAGTAGGAGCATTAGGTTGTGAAAAAAAATAAGGTGAGAACGTTTGCGAAAAAAAATATGGTTAGCATGGTCATGTAAAATAAGGTGTATCCATCACCATCAAACACTGAAGCGCCGGCTTAACCATCCCCGCGTGTATTCGAACCACCCCCTATTTTGTTCGAACCGTCCCTGTCACACCCTGACTTTTGCGGAAGCGTGATTATGGTGTGACTTTCTTAATACCATAGCATTTAATCATAACCATACTATATGATAAAACCATAAGATGTTCATCCATAAATTAAGTTTGAAAATACCACAACATAAATTGTTTGAAACGTAGACTCCAAATCTAAATTACAACCACAACATGTTTTAAATGAGTTCACGACGACTCAACAAAAGACCTTAAATAAAGCTGAGTTTAGAACCATGTATCTCGTCCAGGATTAAGATACATCTCCTAAACCCTAACGACTTCGGATGACATCTTTTATTCATGACGCAGCTTGAAACATGCAAACACCCGCCAGATCCACTTAATTTCCTGAAATACATGTAATTTGAAAACATCAACAAAATTTGAGCGAGTTCATATGTTTATTGTGTGTATGAATAAGCCTTTAAAGTATGTCTGTATGTATGCAAATCCTGGTATGAAGCAATAAGGACAAACAGATCACCAATGGTTTGCAAGGCCAATGGTATGTGTGAAGTGATGCAGGAAAACTCAAACCTAGCGGATTTTGCCACGACTTTAGTATGTGGACATAGTCACCACATGGGCCACCCTGGTCCTCATGGGTGTGGGCTTGCTACACCCAAATAGATCTATCACTCATGCCATCGGTCCTACAACGAGGATTAATGGCCTTAAGTGTTGTACCCACCACTCACATGATCAAGCAGTAACCTTCCTTAGCTAACCATACCATGTAATAAACGTTTGTAAACAATTGTAACATGTATTTCACCCCCGAAGTTATAAAACTGAAAACAGTTAAAAGAAAAGGGGGACATGAACTCACAGTCTTGCGTCTTCGGTACTCGTAACTCAAATCTCTTCAGCAAACACGACTACCTACAATGTACTAGGGTCTATTAGACGAGCGGGCCGTGCCTTGACTTAGAGTTAACGTTTTGAGTTACGTCTCTTTTATGACTTCCATATTATTCCAAGTTATAATTACTTGTTAAAATAATAATTATTTTAACTTTGAATTATATTTAATTTTGGAATAATTGTTAAGCATTATTTTTGTAATAATGTTTCTCAAGTATTTTTACTTATATTTCCTTCCCAAGGATGGGGGTATCTCATACATGTATATTTGTATTCTTGTATTTGTTAAGTATTCTTATACTTAATTTCTGCTTAATTATTCTGGAATAAATATCCAATACATATTTCCAAAATATATGTTTTAAGAAATAGGAAAATTGGTTTTTAATAAACCAACATTTGCCCCATTGGTAATTAATAATCCTACCTACAGAATTGGTAAATAATAATCCTACGTTTCAATATGTTGGTACTCAATAGACCTCCGTTAGTTTTTTTGTAACTGAAGTTAGTTTTTAAGTTTTATTTGTTACACAAACAGTCCCTGTAGTTATACTTTACTAGTTTTAAGTTTTATTTATTACACAAACAGTCCCTGTAGTTATAAAAAAAATCATAAAAAAAAAAACTCTAAAAAATCAAAAAAATTCAAAAAAATCATAAAAATTCTAAAAAATTCTAAAAAAATCAAAAAAATTCAAAAAAATCATAAAAATTCAAAAAAAATCAAAAAAATCATAAAAAATCATAAAAAGTCATAAAAATTCAAAAAAGCAAACGTTTCGACCCGGACCGTTTCGACCCGTACCGTTTCGACCCGTACCGTTTCCACGCGTACCGTTTCGACCCGAACCGTTTTCGACCCGGACCGTTTCGACCCGGACCGTTTCGACGCGTACCGTTTCGACCCGTACCGTTTCGACGCGTACCGTTTCGACCCGTACCGTTTCCACGCGTACCGTTTCGACCCGTACCGTTTCCACGCGTACCGTTTCGACCCGAACTGTTTTCGACCCAGACCGTTTCGACCCGGACCGTTTCGACCCGGACCGTTTCGACCCGTACCGTTTCAACCCGTACAGTTTCAAAAACGGTGGTGGCGGTGGTGGTGGTGGTGGCGGTGGTGGTGGTGGTGGTGGCGGTGCTGTGGTGGTGGTGGTGGTGGTGGTGGTCGAAACGGTCCGGGTCGAAAACGGTCCGGGTCGAAAACGGTTCGGGTCGAAACGGTACGCGTGGAAATGGTACGGGTCGAAACGGTACGGGTCGAAACGGTCCGGGTCGAAACGTTTGCTTTTTTTGAATTTTTATGACTTTTTGTGATTTTTTATGATTTTTTATTATTTTTTATGATTTTTTTGATTTTTTTTGAATTTTTATGATTTTTTTGAATTTTTTTGATTTTTTTAGAATTTTTTAGAATTTTTATGATTTTTTTGAATTTTTTTGATTTTTTAGATTTTTTTTTATTTTTATAATTTTTTTATAACTACAGCGACTGTTTGTGTAATAAATAAAACTTAAAACTAGTAAAGTATAACTACCGGGACTGTTTGTGTAACAAATAAAACTTAAAAACTAACTTCAGTTACAAAAAAACTAACGGAGGTCTATTGAGTACCAACATAGTGAAACATAGGATTATTATTTACCAATTCTGTAGGTAGGATTATTAATTACCAATGGGGCAAAGGTTGGTTTATTAAAAACCAATTTTCCTAAGAAATATTACTTAGAAAAATTATTCATAATTTTTCTTTTGGCAAAACTATTTGTAGTTCCAAATTAATATATTTTCAAGTCTCACTTTAGAAAATATATATAAACTTATTTTTATCCCAAAAATAATGTATTCCAAGAAAATATACATTTTTCCCAAAAATCATATATCTTCTAAAAATTCTAAGAAAATGTATCTTTACTTCCCAAAAATAATATATTTTCTCCTTGTCGAAAATATGATATAACTTGGTAATATTTGGAAAAATCTTATTTTCCTTTTCTTGTGTCCAAAATATTATTTGCCAAAAATATACTTGTAAATGTATTTTCCGGAATATTTTATAAGCTACATTATTTCGTTCGGTTTCCCAATATTTTGTGTGCAACTTGTGTATTTATTCCTTGTGATTTTTGATAATATTTTGGATTGTAAATTCTTGGTATTTTGTTAAGTTATATTACTTTAACCCTAAAACAATATAACTATTACACAAAGCATACAAATATTCACACACATGTGTCTTTAATATATTTGTCTAGCCATTTTTTGTCACACCCCCAAAATCCACATGCGGAGTATCACCGCTTGGAGGCGTGACTGACCAGAATCAAGCCACCAATCATATTGAACACACATAAAAGTAAACATAAATCACCCAAACAATATGAAAGGTGTTTCAAAAACCCAAGCATAGTTAAATGTTTAGCGGAAGCATAATAGTAAAACCCATAGCAAGTATTAAGTATGAAATAAAGTAAGGTTTAAAGCATGGCACACACTGCCATGTCCCACAACGACTGTTCCTCCCTGTGCAAGCTCCCTGAGTACCTAATGACCTGCAAGGCATGTAGCAACGAATCAACAACAAAGTTGAGCGAGTTCACAGTTGGCTGTTTGGTTACAGTATTCATTTCATAAATCGTATGTTCGTTTTGTAAACCATGTATCATATTAATCCTTATCGTGGCCAGTCCAGGCATGTGCGATGATTAGTGGGGGCTTCCCATGTGTTACAAGACCACGCGTATCGACTGCTACGAAAATGTAAGAGGTGCCCTAAGTCAATGTCTATCAGCATTGACCCTTTGCCCATAGTCCATTAGTACACGCCCGTCCGACTGGCATGGTGTGAGGTTTGTTAAACCTAATAGCGCTATTAACTAATGACCCGCTCGCCCTAGGCCTCGGCGATTAAGTCGATAATTGAGGGACTTCCTTTGATAGAGGTGATGGTCTTAAGATCATGTACGTAGGCTTTACGTACGTGCCCTTAAATCCGAGGACAATAGTAAGTATAACTGTACGTAGGTTTTACGTACGTGCCCTTCAACCGAGGACAGTAATAATTTGTTTAATAGTAATAGTTGTACGAGTAGTTATTCAATCCCATTCCCAACCCCCTGGGAATCCCATGCCTTGGCTAGTGTGAACTCACCTTGGTTTGCTCGGTATGCTAAAGTATATGCTCACAGTTAATCAATCAGGTCCTATAGTACGCACGTGTATAAAATCAGTTTTCGTTCGTAACAATCTTGCACACAAATCTAACGTCACATAGTGCTTGGCAGTTAACATCACGTATCACGTAAGCAATTAATCAATCTCATATACTTCATGTTTCACATAAGTGTCTTTCACAGTTTATTTCACATGGTTATCCATTAACATACCAGGCCGGGTTAACAGGCTTAACAGAAAATAATAATCAACAATGTTAACCAACTAACAGAGTTACTGAATTAACAGAGTTAATCACTTAACAGAGTTAACAGATTCAACTAAACAAGGTTACTGTATCATAATCTTAAACAATATTACAACAGACGAAAACATATGCATGATGAAAACACTTGTGGGCAAAATCTCTTGGGCCGAAAATCCCCTTTGGGCCGAAATCATTTGGGCGACGAAATCATTTTGGATTTCGTCGAGGTGTAATCAAGTGGGGTGGGGGTTTTCGTCGGGTTCACCAATCATCAACATCATTATTAGCAGTTACAACCACATACGCCCTAATCATTATCATCGACATAAAGTTCATGCAATAGCATCGATTAGCACTTTTTTAAAACTTCACGCAATTCGTTTAATGCAAAGACCCTATCATCCATATATACCAACAGTGATATGAAATCATTCAACATAGAATTAATATGATTATCATATTTTAAGTTGAACATGCACTGAGATCTATACAATTTAAAATGCATATAATAAGCATATGACATACTGACAACCACATGCAAGAATGAGAATAATGGCCGACAATCATGAAGTATTCTTATCTAATTGACTGCATTATCAAGGCATCACACATGCATTCATATTCATTACTCATCACTTGTATCTTAGTCAAAATCATGCTCATATCATAGCCATACATTCAGAATGAAATCGAACTTTAAACAAAAAACCACTAACCGGCTAAGAACGATTAAACAAAAGAAGTCTGACTTCGAATGAAAGAAAAGTTGTCGTCGCACACAAAGAACTCTAGGGTTTCTATACGTGTTGTGCGGTTATCGTGATATCAAAAGGGTTATCATAAACAAAGTTGGGCCGATCCCACTGTTGGGCCAAGACCTAATCTGATCTCGTTGGCCACATGTGGACGAAAACACACATGTGTTTTCATCTGGGAGTGTTTTTGGCTAGGGAATGATTTCGTGGATTCCTTGTTTGTTGTTTTTAATATCCACGAACACAATATTAATACAACACACTATTATTTACACACATGTTCATATTATTAACATACATGTTCATATTGCACAACAATATGTTAAACACACTTAATGCACACAATATATATCATATCAATCAAACATGGTTTAACATATTAGAAAGGTGTACCGTTGTGAAACAAACAAGTCGCGTAAATAAACAACTAAAACAATTAGCACGAAATTAATGCGGAGATGGAAATCGTGGAAACTCGAGTTGTCACATTTTTATTTATAAAAACCAACCTCCAATATTTGTATTTTTGTAACAAAAATTATGGCAAAGTTTATATGGAAACTCGTGGTTAAAAATGTACTTGCAATACTTGTTTGAAAAATATTTTTCTAAGTGTTTATATTTTTAGAAAATTTTGCCATAGTTCCCCCTAAAAATGGAGGTTCCCATGCTGTCAAAGCATATCATTTTCTTTTGGATATTATCACAAACAATCAACAACTCAATCAACACTTACCTAGTGCCAAAATTATGCAATTTACATAACAGCATGAACTTGAACTTTCATAAAAACTTGTAGTAACTTGGTAGTGTGTTTAGTAGGTTTAGTTACCCTTTAAAATGTATTTACTTCTTTAAAAACTCCATTTTTAAAGAAGTTGGGTGTTTACAACTTCCAAACACATTTTCTAAAAATGCTTCTTTATGTAATCTTTTTGTTACACAAGTGTTTCTACACTTGTTTAACCATTAAAAATAGTGTTTGTTTATGTAAGAACCAAGTCTATGTAATTCTTGTTATTTAACTTAGTTTCTTGGGAAAACTATCTTGGAAATCATCCACTTACAAGACTTGTATTTTGTTTAAATCATCATCACATATGAAAACAAATTTTATTATTCAAGCTCATGTATACATAAAGTATGATCATCTTGGTCTTTCACAAGATCATCATCTTAACTTACTAGATCATGTGTTTAATCACAATCTAGTAGGTTCCATATGATGTCTAACATCATAAACACAAATAATCAATCATCAAGAAGCAAAACAACACTAAACAATATGGTTCATGATGGTTTAGAGCTTTATGTTAAAGATTATGTTCTTGTTCATTAATGTTCTTCAGGATTTATAACATACATCATCTTTTAACCAACTAAACAAGATGTAAAATGGTGTGTAGAAGATCTTACTACCAGCTCAAGGGCTAGGGATGAACTCTTGAAGATGAAGATGACAAATGTGATGGATAATAGAAAATGAGAAAGGTCCTTGAAGATCCACAAGCTCCAAACTTCTTGACTTAGCTTCTAACACCTTGTGATCACCTTGAAATGGTTGAACATGAAGTGAAGATGGTGGTGATGGGGGTGGTGGCTCATGGTCGTGGGTTTTAGGAATGCAGTTTTATAGTCCTTACTTCCCTACACACCATACTAGTGTAGTACTTAGTCTCTGGCCCATACTGGGTCTCAAAACACTGTCTGTTTATGTGTTGAGCTTCGTCAGCATTTTTCTGAGTTATCCGCTAACTGTGCCACTGTGCTTTGTGCATCGTTTATGTCAATATGGTTTGCATGTAATAATGATGTGACAATATGCAATATGTGATGCACATGTAAGTATAAGGTAGTAATCAGAATGCAGTTATTTGTAATTCAGCACAGTCATTAAGCACTAATCATGGTTAATTAAATTGTATGGATACCTGGATTTTTGACGGTTGTCACAGTCCCCTCATATGTTCAAACCTGTCCATCGTGTGTTCGAACCGACTCTTTGGGATTTGGTGTTTTTTTGCTTGAATCGACTCCTTTTTATTTGTCCATGGATGACAAATTTGATTATATGTGTGCGTGAATTGTTATGTAAATTCGAGTGGTGAAAAATGGTTTGAAAATGGTTGTAGATATAGGTCATTTAAAGTTAAATTTTATATAACCACATGTCCACAATGATCATAAGACCGTTCAACAATGGTCATATTTGACCAACTTTCAGCAGCTTCATCTACCCTCGAATATGTCACACCTCAACCGATGGCGGAAACATCGAGGCGAAACGTAATAGATTGCTCAAAGACAACATAATACTAAATTTGCGAAAATAAATTAAAATTCAAAATTTCATTTCACTAAATCCAAACATTATATTGTTTGGAAAGGAAATACAACAAATTGCAAGTTACAAAGACTAAAACGTAAAAATGGATAAATAAAATTTGATGAGTTTTTAAATCCACCCTAAGTAGATTTCTTGTAACGCATCATCAAACATTACCTGCAACATGTATAAAATAATCGTCAACACAAATTATGTTGATGAGCATACTAGTTTGTCTACATAGCGTAAGTATAAATAAAATCTTAATCCACATGTTAATTGTATACTAAGTCGTATAACTAGCATGCAAGAGTAAATATCAACCCAAAGTTTCCACTAGCGTAACCTTATCACCAAAGTGAATAAGACCGTAAAGATACTTAACGATGACCCAACAAACGGGGTGGTGTGCTAATCCTATAACGCTATACATGTTAAGGGAGGCTTTTTATAGTTAATGATAGATAGCATGACATAAGATTGTTCTAGCATGTATGACTATTTAGCATAATAAGTAAGCACGATAAAAGATTGAGTGTTTGCATAAGATTGATTGGATGTGTGTGATTGTGTATTGAATTACGGATACATGTTGCAACCTAAATATTGTTACAGCGTAAAATGGGTCAAATATGAACTCACGGTTTGCGAAGATATTCCACAAAAAGCGAGTAAGCGGTTTTTGAAGGATATTATACAACCCTCAAAAAGGCCCGATAACAAAACGTAATTAAGACCCTGAATGCATACGACAAGAATCAGAATGATAAACGACAAAATCTAGGTTTAATCATCGTCGCGCTAAGCGACGAGGTTTGTAAAAGAGGGTCGTGTGACGTGGCGCCTCATTTTTCAACCAGAGACACGTAGCAGGCCTACATTGTGACTCATGCCACCTATGCCCTAGACTACCACATCGCGCTACACGACTGTGATGTTGAAGATTGGTTGCGTGACACGACGACATTTAAATTCAGCTATAAGTAGAGCGAGAACTGGGCATTCAAAGTGTTCAATTATTTTCTTTCTCTCTCGAAGTATTGTCCTAATACCCGAGAACTCTAAACCCTTGAAACTCTTATCCGTAGAAAGCGTGCTAACCCTGATCACTGGTATGATATCCTGTCCGATTGATCTGAAACTAATCAACGGATGTCAAAGTGTTGCCTGAACTAGGCTATACTTTGTTAACTATGTTGAGGTTTTGATATCGTGATTATCGTTAAAGTTTGAATTGGGTTAATACACTAATATGTGTTGCATTGTATGTTTAATTAGGAATCCAGGACTTAGACCAGGAAGCGTTTACTAAAAATCCTAAATTTTAAATGTGTGTCATCCTCTTTTATCAAATGCTTTCAAAACCCTAAATGATTTTCAGTTGTTACTTATATTTACAATGATTAAGTTTTTTTATTCTGAAATTACTGCCGGTATGTGGAATTTTATATACACTACTTGATAAGCTTTGTTATTGGACAATGGGGCCAATAGTGATATGACCACAGTCACCGATAAGTGTTGCTAAATGAATAGTAATCAGTCGAGTGACAAATACTTATTTGAGTAATTGAAATATATAAACAAATGCAAAAACCCTTAATGCTGTAATTATAACATTGTGTCTTTTTATAAATTTGAATGAACTCACCAGTATTTTTCGCTGATCAAATGTTTTTTTGTAACACGTTTCAGGTGATTTACTGTGAAGAGAAGTAAAAGTGCTATTAGGTACTCCAAGCTTAAATAAGTGGTTATGTAACCTGAATAAAACGTGTTTTGAAATTAAAGGATTATCCCTGTGAAAATCCTTTATGTAAATATCGGTCTCATCCCTCAGATTTATGAAATAAATATTTCGGTGTTTTAATACTCTGATATTTTTCCTAACACCTGGTCCTAATGAAATTTCCGTTGCGATAATTTTTAAATAAACACCGGTATCACTTGTATCTGCTTACGACTCCTGCCCAGGGTGGGTGATGTCTGTCGTGAAGAACATTCAAAAACCAACAAACTCTATAGCTAGGGTAAGTCGAATATCGATCCAAGGGAGGATTGTGGAAAGCGTTATAATTGTTAAGTATTGATTAACTAATGCAGAAAAAGAAATTCTTGTGGTTTGGAGTTGTGTTTAACTAATTAAGAACTAAAAAGACAAAGTTTTTATCTGTGGAGGAAAAATGGTTCCACCAAAATTTAGGTTTTGAAGTTAGGTTTAATTATGTGTTTAATCAAAACACTCACATAGACATAAGTGTTTATTCAATTAATTAAAAGTGATAATCAACGACTAAGTACTCCGGTTAATACGTAACGAGAGGTTATCGAATGACTACCAATTACATTTACCAACCCTAATCCCATAGAAAATATATCCCGATTACTAGAACTCTCGGGAATTGAATGATCAAGAATTAAAGGTTGAAATAAAGTGCAATCGATTACAATTAACTAATTAAAACAACGGTGAAAAGCATCGAATGCTTAGATCACTGATTACAATGATTGTCAAAAACACATAATGTCGTCAAACTTACAAAAACCCTCCATCCGGAGGAAACCAAGAAAGTTTAGTCGCTCATCTCACAAGTGAAATCGCCAAAAGTTTGATAAACGGATTAAATCATGATCATGGTTGATGATTCGGTAGAAGGAATGATGGATTGAAGGTGAAAAAGCTTCAAACTTGATGCCCTAGAAGTTCCTTGGTCGTCCTTAGATGATAAGATAATGATTCCTCCATTAACAAACCCTGATATAGCTCATAAGACCTAACCGCGCATTTTTTTACATCTCCGGACCGTAAGCTACGTGTGAGGAACCGTAGCTTACGGTTCCAAAGTTCTGGTCCAAACTGACACTAACCGTAACCTACGTGTAACACCTCGTAAAATCACGTTCAATGATGTATTGACACGTGTAATAAACCCTAATTAAGTCACACGTTGAATTTGAGGGACTAATTTTGCGAAAAATCAAAAACTTTGATTTTAGAAGGACTGGAAATGTTAACATGCTTATTATAAGCCTCTGAATAACATTACATGGTAATCATATTCACAAATGGGCCACTTGTTGATCATGAGTAGCCGTTTGCGTAATTAATTGAAAGTTTGCACAACGAAGGGTTAAAAGTGTCAACATGTAAATTCTTACCTCTGAGAGACTTTTTAACAAACCGAGAGCTTCATGATAATTTATTTCACTCTCGGGAATGCCTAATATTGGCCATTAAGGTCTTTTATGCCTGTAAGTGACGTTACGCGCAACTTTGCAAGTTTGAGGGGTTAAAAGCGTCAATATGTTTAATTACACATCTGAATGACCTTTTAATGAACCCAGAGCATTGTGATGTTTAATAATACTCTCGAGAATGCCTAATATGGATTAGATAAGGCTTCGATGCTATTAAAAGATGATATACGCAAGTTTGCGCATTAGAGGGACCAAAAGCGTCAACTTTTGAATCTACGCCTTTTGGTGACCATTTAAGTGAACGGGAGCGTAGTAATATTTAAACATATTCTTGGGAACACCCGTTTTGGGCCATGGAAGGCTTGGATACCATTAAACGACAATTCGCGCTACTTTGTGCGATTAAAGGACTAATTGCGTCAAACTGCAAAAGTCTATCGATTCGTGTGGTATCGGACCTTCCGGAATATGATCATAAGTTAAACATGCCCTAAATATCCCCTACATAGCTTGGAAATAGGCTTAGAGGCGTTTGGTGCACAAAAATAAACTTTTAAGTCAAGCAGGGACTAAAAGTGTCAAAAAGTGCAAAAGTTTGCATTTTCGCGCATATCTTACATTCTGAATATATCCGGACATCCAAAAATTTATGTAACCACTAAAATATTTTATTTTAGTGTTTGGCTTGATAAAATTCCATTCGTCGCGTAATTTGGATCGTTTTTCGCGTCCGTTCGTGTTTCGTCGTAATTAGTCGAACAACGTGACCGTACGGCCAAACGAACCGACATCCGACATGTTTTTGAGCATGTTTCATGTCCCCTATGTTTAGGCATCATAGTAGAGCCTTGAAACGAGGTTAACGGGCCCTAGATGTGTCAGAAACGCACTTATATGATGACAAGAACCATTTCTGCAAGTTTACCAAACTTTGAACTGGGCCAGAACTTTAGGTCGGCCGCGTAAGGCCACACAGATCCCCTACGCGGGCCGCTAGAAAAGATCAGATGCAGAAAACTGGTTTTAGTTGCTGGTTTTTGCTAAAAATGGTTTCCATACTCTCATATCTCGACTCTATGGGCTGCCAACCAATTTTAAAAGTGGTTTTACACTTGTTGTCATCTGATTATAACCTCCCGGCACTTGTCACGATCCTACGAAGTTCCGAAAACTATATATAGGAGTGGGTTCACTTGCTCTTTCACACCATTCCTCCAAAACCTGCTTTGTCCCTGATTCAAGGAGGATCCTGAGCTTTTAGGAACCTTCATTCAGTCCATTGGACCCTTGTAAGTGTCCTTAACATCCTAATTTCGTTTATAATTAGTTTTATGGCCTAAAGTCAAACCCGTCGTAATTAAGGTTTGACTTAGTGATTAATCACTAATGGTCCAGTCCATTCTCGAATTGAAAGTAGCTTTGAGTTGGTAATTATGTGGGTAATAAACCCTTAAAAGGGCACCCTCTGATTCTCACTCTAACTAGGTCAATTGTCGGGCAAACTTGATTGTAAAAAGTCAACAGAAAGCTAAATTTCAAATAAACATATAATTAACAATGTAGAAGCCATGCAACCTGTTTTATCACTTATATAACTTGGTAATTAATGTAAGAACATGTCTAAACATGTTCAACCCGACAATTTTCAGTTTAAGCTCGGTTTAGGACCGAAAGTCGCTAAAGTAGACGTTTACTTTGACTTTCAGTTCTGACCCAATGTAGCATATTGTAGAAATGTCTTAGAGCTCTATTAGGACCAGGTTATAGATTAGTGTAACCCTTTGAGGTTATACAACTTCGTTCATTAGTTATTTGATTCCTGTGCATGTTTCCGTTATATGCCTAAATGTTGACCATAATGCCCTTTTGACCTTAAAACGATATTTTTGAAAATGTGAGAGGACAAAAACCTTTGTTACTGATTTATAAACTTGTCCTAAAAATTTGACATTAGTTTGAGGTCTAGATTAGGAGTTAAGCTCAATATCGTAATTAAGAAGCTTTTTATTAATTAAACGGCATGATTAGCATAAAGCCTATCTAAACCCAAATTATGACACCAAACTTTTTACCCACTGATGTAATATAATATTTTGGGATTTTTGAAGATTTTTATTTCTTTTTAAATTGAGCATAACATATGGTTCTTGCTTTAATTCGGTAATTGTCGGATATACCCTTTTTGCTAATAAAATAAGTTTTACATAATATTTTGATACCAAACTTTTTGCTACTGATTTTATATAATAAATAAGATATTTTGAACTTTATAAACTGATCAAAAACTCAGATTTCCTATTATAACCCGAAAATCACTTTAAACCGACTTTTACGCGTTTTAAACGCAGAGTCTGAGTTAAAACTATTTTTAACATATAAGACTTAATACCTACTGATGTTTTAAGTAAATTTTTATACTTTAACAATAAACAAAAGTTTTAAACTCAGATTTCTAAGTTTTACCTTTAAAGCTTATGTGAAATTACCAAAATGCCCCTACGGTGCATAATTTGGTTATAAAAGATAAATTTCACATATATGCAATACCCTACTATTATGACTTATAAAAATAAATATTTTTACTGATCTTTTCAGTCCAGAATCTCAGATTAATGTTTAACCTCTTTTATAACCCTTAAAATGACCAAAATAGCCCTACGGGGCATAATTTGAGTTTAAATTCGTTTTGGGCATAATGGAAGGTATCTTACTGATATCACGACATATTTATGGCATATTAACTTAGGAAACCTGTTCATGACTCATTTGGTTACCCGTTATGCATTTTTCGCATTCGGTACGGTTTATGTGACTAGTTTGCATAAATTGACCGAAACGGGTCAAACCTTATCATTTGGATCTCAAAATCCAGAATGTGTTTAGTTTACACATATTATACAAGTCTTCAAACTTGTCGGGTCTAAATCACACTCTATTCCGGTCTTCGCTTAATCATGCGTTTTGAACCGTATACCTTTCTTTAGGACTAACCGGTCTAAGTTTAAACTTAATTAAGACCCGTTAGGACTCTAATAGGTTATTAAAACCTTCGTTCCAGATTAGGAGCCCAGTAAAAGCTATCTGTACTTGCTGATTTGATATACGGCTGGGATTGAATTTATATTTAGCTCAGGTAAATACTTTTAACTTATTTTCCCTTATACGGGCTTGGGGTACGGTATATAAAATACCGCTTGGTCGGGCATTGAATTTTTAATCATATAAAGGTTAAATTATTAAGATGACCCGTTTAAACTGTTATGTTTGCTTAAAGTCTTTGGGGGTTAATGACCATGTCCCGGATATCCTTGGCATCATTCATTAAAATGGCCATGACCTAAGCACGGGGTGTAGGCATACACCTGCCGGTGCATATAAATAAAAAGGTATAACCGTTTGTTCGAGAATAACTCGACGCGGTAATATATCATGCGGTGTGTCTATTAATCTTTAACCCGGTATTCAGCCCAGGCTACTGAACGTATAACGAACATGTAATTCTTTCACAAGTTTATATATAAATAATTATCCCAAGTTATAAAAGATTATTTTGTGCCTTGTGCATTCAAATCAATTTTCTTAAACATTTTCAAAATGAGTCGGTTAATTATATTTACCAGTGTAAACTGACGTATTTTCCAAAAAGGCTAAGTGCAGATACTAAACGGAATAGGCTGGCTACTCCTAGCATCAATAAAGAGTCTTACACGCTTAGATGCTTAGAAATCTGTTGAACATTGATCTTTTGGTAACTTTGATCCGCCTGTGGATCCTTTACAACCGTTCTTGTAATAAATGATATTACTTTCATTCGGTTTGTAATGATATTTATCTTTTGCTTCCACTGTGCATTTAAACTGTGATAATTTGACTATGATTATATCAACTACATCACGATACTCCCCACCGGGCCCACCGGTAATACGTGGAAATATCGGGGTTTGACAGGTTGGTATCAGAGCCAACGTTTAAGTGAACTAAACACTAGCATTTAGTGTTTAATCTCAAATGACACAGTAGCACATTCCTCAGACCTTCTGAGTCTAGACTTAACATAGGAATACTCTCATCCCTATTCAGTAAAATAGTGCTTTCGATTTTATGTATTTTGAATATGTCGCCAAGCACAGAAGCTGTCAATGGAAATTCTCCACATCCGAAGCCCAGAAATGCCAAGCTTCGTATCACGGCAAGGATAAGCGTGCAACCAGTTGGAGAAAAGACCTTTATGGGCCGATTCCCAAAACTAAACTTGTTTAAACCCTTATCCAGACTACGGAGTCCATACCAGGAGGTCCCTGAGGCTCCCATATTGAAGATGATACATGCGGATGTTATTAATCCCTATTTCTTACCTCCGAGTTTCGGAATTTCAGACTTAGAATATACCAGTCAAAACCTAATCCATGTCTTTTCCTTTAATCATTGAATCCTTGGATTCTACTTCTGCAATGGATCCTGATTTGAAATATTATTTATTCACTAAAATCTTCAGAGTCGCTACTGCATAAGATAAAGATGAAGAAACAATCAGAATAAAGGAAAGAAGACATCAGAAGACCCTCCTTCCATCATACTTCTTTTCATTTAAGTCCCTGTTTGGGCATTTAATTATTATAGTCCTTCGTGGACATATTAATTCATCAAAGTCCTTGTGGACTTACCTCTTTTGATAAGACTCCATAAATATATACGTCTACCTATTGAAAATCCCTTTGAGGATATTATCTTTTAATAATGGTCCCTTCGAGGACATTATACTTCAAATAGTCCTTTCATGGGCACACTGTTTTAATATAGTCCCCATACGGACATATGATATTTTTATATAGTCCCTATACGGACTTATAAATTTCCTTTTAGTCCTCTATGGACAAGTATGATATTAAAAGTCCTGTTTGAGGCACTATGGTAAATTTCCTAATGATTTATTGGGGGTTTTTGAAAAATTTTATATAGGTACTCATAGCGTCCTTTATCAATCATTAGTATGAATTTTATTCGAACTTTATCTATCAGCTAAATAATTTCAAAAGATCTTCTTAATGGTTTACCCTTGCCAAGTGGCAAGTCCACATTAATTGGCCAAAACTTTCGGTAGTTAAGGATAATTATTCCTTCTACTATGATAGTTAAAGGAGTTACCCATCCTATCCAAAGGTGGCGAACTATGTTCAAGCCTCCAAGCCTATATGATCAATGCAATCATGGTAATGTTGTGTAACCATTAAGACAAATTAATCCTTGTTGACATCTAAGAACATGTTAACATTCCTGGCAGTGTGACTTGAGAAACCCCACCAGCCGTCAAGGTATTTTGGACTATGTCCAAGCCGTAAAGCCTATATGATCGAATTTGATCTTGGCAAGTATCATCAATGTGATGATCAAAATGTAAACATCCGTTAGTGATGGAGTGCCTACGGGCTAAATTTGTTGTCTGATAAAGACAACGACAGTAGTGGTCTATGACCCCTGTCTAAGAAAATTGGACTATGTCCAAGCATAATAGTCTATATGATCATTACGATCATGACAAATATCGTCTAAATACGATGATCACATTATTTGACATCCTTTAGAGATGTTTTCGCCTACGGGCCATATCATATTGTCCATTTGTGACAAAGACAGTGGTGATCTTCTATGATTCCCTGTCCAAGGTGGTGAGTTATGCTCAAACCACATAGTCTATATGATCAATGTGATCAAGACTAATATTATCAAAAAGGATGATCACGTTTAAATATCCTTAATAATGTTTCGCCTACGGGCTATGTATAATATATTGTCCATTAGTGACATTGACATTGTGATCCTTCTGATCCCATGTCCAAGGTAGTGAGTTATGCTCAAGCCTAAATAGTCGATGTATGATCAGTGCGATCATGACTAATATCAACAGATACGGTGATCGTATTATTTTATATAGGATAATTGAAGTTCAGGCTTAGGCTTTCCTATCTTCATAGTAAGATTTTAAGACATACTTACGACCCGATGGTTATAATTTATGCATAAATTTTCGGTGCTTAGATAACAAAACTAGAGTAATACAACAAGCACATGGTGGATACGCCGCTGGTACTTGCTATGTATAGGTATGTTTATTGTATTACCCTTGATGGCGTTATCCTGAGTCACCATTAGAGATTGTGCCGCCTATGGGCTATATACTATGTTGTCCATTAGAGACATTAATAAGTGTGATCGTTATGGTCCATAGTCAAAGGTGATGGGCAATGCCCAAGCCTTATAGTCTATAAGATCGATAAGATCAAGACTAATATACTCAATGACAATAATTATATATATCTATATATACATGTATGTATATATGAAAACATCCATTAGTGATGTCCTATGATTTGCCCGCCTAGTACCTAAATAAATCATCTTTCAGAACGACGACAGTTGTAGTCTATGACCCCCTGTCCAACGGTGAAGAACTAGATTCAAATCTTAAAGCCTCTGATCTAATAAGACTACGGCTTATAAATTAATGTCCTCCGTGACAGGTTTTTGTTGCCATATCTTATATTGTCCTTTGCGACTAGGCCTTCGTGCCATATGATTATAGAGTCCTTCCTGGCGGACTCATGCTTCATATTTTAGAAAGCCATTATGGCAAGCCTTCGAGCTATCTAAAATCATCAATATGACAAAAACAGTTGTGACATTTTAATCCCCTGTCAAAAGGGTAATGGACTCGGTCCAAACCCTAAAGGCCATTGATGGTCCTTTTGTGACCTAGGCTGAATGTAATTAATGTACAATCAAATAACATTCATTAGGAATGTTCATACCCTATTAGCTTTTATAGTTTAATAATACCATGGCTAATGTATATTAGGTCGTCAGCGTGATGACTCATTGTTTAATTTTGGTGTTTAGTGCCAAGCTTCAAGTATGGAAAACTTGAGTGAGACAAATAACAGTCGCATTACAGATGATGTGACAAATGCTAATGATGCAACAAATGTGAACCTCAAGGTTAATATGATTGACGCAACGGTTAGAAAGGCTATGAGAAAGGTCATGAATAGGTTCAAAGAGCAGAATGCACTAGCTCTAAATCATATTTCCTCTGATCATGAAAAAGAGCTTTGTTCATACTTCGAATGCGGAAAATGAACCAAATAAGATGATATATATAGTAAGGAGCCCCGTTCCTCTAAAGGACGTACTTAAAATACTTCATCTCTGGCAAATCAAGAGACTTTAATGGCGAAAAAGGGGCTATTGATTGCATGAAATTGTTGGATGAAATCGAAACCATTATGGACATCAGCGGTTGTGCTGGGAAAGACATTGTGTGATATGTGTCACAGTTATTCAAGGGCAGTGCCCTTAATTTGTGGAAGACTTTAATAAGATTACAGGAAGAATACTCTTACACAATTTGGGATGGTCCAAGTTCATGGACTAAACAGAAAAACCGATTGACTACGACACGGAATGGAAAAGGTGGAATAAGAATTTTCTGACCCTCACCATGTAGGAACTAGACTGTCGACAGAATGTTACAGACTTTAGTTATTATCCGAGATAGTGCCCTATTCGGTTAACCCAAAATCTAAGCTTAATGCATTAATTATTGGTGGTTTAGCATCGGTAATAAGAGAGCACATTAAGGTTTTAAAAGCCTGCTTCTTATAAATCCATTATGGAGCTATCTCAACTATTCACGTTATATAGATTAAGAAATAAACCAGTCAAAGCTGAGACTGCCCTAAAACTATCAAAGATTTTACAGCTAAGTATAGAAGGATTAAGAATGGAGGTGCTTAAACCCTCCTGATGAATGTTAGAGGCAGTTCGTATCAATAATGACACCAGATAAATCCCTTATTGTGATTTTATTGCTAAGAGTTACGTTTGGATTCAGGTGCTACTGAGTCTCTCATAAGACCGCAAGCTTTGCAAACTTTTAGAATTTTCCTATAAGAACCCCAGATATTAAGTGTAAGGTAAAACTTACAGGCGAAATCATAGGAACCATCTCTTCTTTTCCTGTCAAGAGTCTTCATTCGTAAAATCTAAAGTACTCTTTCACCAGATCGGGTACAATGATATATGTTATTTTATTTTTGTTATATCCTTGATTTTTATCAACTGCGAATGCTAGACTATGCTCGATAAAGGAGCCATATGAGGATTTGCGTATCCTAGTGCGTCCCATATATTGCTTCCATGCCTGATCAGTATGGAGGTTTAATGCATGGAACCACTGAGATATCCCGATGGTCATATGGTACTAAAGTTGGCTAATGGTATTCAAAGAAGATATCCTTTATAGGAGTGTCCAAGTAAGTGCCACTAATCAAGACATCCATGCATTCATAAAGTAAATGTGTCATTTATCTGACATGAGTATTGATGGATGAACTGAAGCCTGAGATTTAGAATACCTCAGTAATCTCGGTATGTTTTGGTTATCCCTCCAAGGAATCACTCTGTTTTTACCCTGTGAGGCTAGTAGAGTTAAGAAAAGCATCCCGCTTAGGGCTACATTATTGTAAAAGCTCCATATCAGTTAGTACCAACAATAACGGAAGGATTGAAACCCTAATCATATAAGTTTCAAGATAAAGCTTCTCGAAGCCAAATTCATAATTTTGAGAGCTCCGACATTATTATTTTAGAAAGACGATTTGTTTTGCTTATGCATTGATTAACGCAACCATATTTAGGCAACAATTAAGAAACGCCATCAGCTGCCCAGGATCGTCGATTTGTTTGACTAACTGTAAGGAATAGTTATTCCTTAAGATTGGTTTAAGTGGTAGTTGGAATGACTATCTCACCTTAAATAAGCTCTCATATAACAAATGGTTGTTACACAAGTGTCAAGGACTGCTCCTTTGGAGACCTTGTATAAATGAAATGACAAACGTCTGTTTGATGGATAGGACTTTAGTAAGTCAAAATAACAGGATCTGGAAGTTACCCTGGAAACGACGGATAAGATCATATAAATTTATGATCGTCTAGAAGCTGCCAGTAATCGGCAGAAAAATCTATGATTGATGAAGGTCGCAACCCTCTTAAGTCCTTAATAAAGAATAGGGTTCAAATTGAAGGTATCACCCTAAAAGGGGTATGCTGAATTTTTTTTTAAAATTATCGGACTGCCTAAGCTCTGATATATATAGAATCATTCGAGGAAATCGAACATATCAAGATTTGGTAACCTATAAGCTAAAACTTACTTGAGGAGCTTGATGGAAATCAAGGTGTCCCACACTAAGTGATTAAAGGATGTGTTTCGCCGATAAGTCAGGAGCATTGTCACATAACGATATGTAGACTAATGAAAATTTATGGTTCGATGAGAAACCCGTATCGATTGAGGATCGACAGGTAAAGTAGCTCCAAAAGAAAGTATGTACCTATTGTATAGGTCAACCGAGATGCCCTAAGAGGCCCAAATATGCGATGGATGTTAAGTCCATGATACGTTAGAAGATATTTCCATTACTTTGGCAAATCTTGAGGTCGAGATTTCTTTTAAGGGGGTGAGGATGTAACACCTCGAAAAATCACGTCCAATGATGTATTGACACGTGTAATAAACCCTAATTAAGTCACACGTTGAATTTGAGGGACTAATTTTGCGAAAAATCAAAAACTTTGATTTTAGAAGGACTGGAAATGTTAACATGCTTATTATAAGCCTCTGAATAACATTACATGGTAATCATATTCACAAATGGGCCACTTGTTGATCATGAGTAGCCGTTTGCATAATTAATTGAAAGTTTGCACAACGAAGGGTTAAAAGTGTCAACATGTAAATTCTTACCTCTAAGAGACCTTTTAACAAACCGAGAGCTTCATGATAATTGATTTCACTTTCGGGAATGCCTAATATTGGCCATTAAGGGATTTTATGCCTATACGTGACGTTACACGCAACTTTGCAAGTTTGAGAGGTTAAAAGCGTCAATATGTTTAATTATACCTCTGAATGACCTTTTAATGAACCCAGAGCATTGTGATGTTTAATAATACTCTTGAGAATGCCTAATATGGATTAGATATGGCTTCGATGCTATTAAACGATGATATACGCAAGTTTGCGCATTAGGGGGACCAAAAGCGTCAACTTTTGAATCTACGCCTTTTGTTGACCATTTAAGCAAACGGGGGCGTAGTAATATTTAAACATATTCTTGTGAACACCCGTTATGGGCCATGGAAGGCTTGGATACCATTAAACGACAATTCGCGCTACTTTGTGCGATTAAAGGACTAATTGCGTCAAACTGCAAAATTCTATCGATTCGTGTGGTATCGGACCTTCCGGAATATGATCATAAGTTAAACATTCCCTAAATATCCCCTACATAGCTTGGAAATAGGCTTAGAGGCGTTTGGGGCGCAAAAATAAACTTTTAAGTCAAGCAGGGACTAAAAGTGTCAAAAAGTGCACAAGTTTGCATTTTCGCGCATATCTTACATTCTGAATATATCCGGACATTCAAAAATTTATGTAACCACTAAAATATTTTATTTTAGTGTTTGGCTTGATAAAATTCCATTCATCACGTAATTTGGATCGTTTTTCGCGTCCGTTCGTGTTTCGTCGTAATTAGTCGAACAACGTGACCGTACGGCCAAACGAACTGACATCCGACATGTTTTTGAGCATGTTTCATGTCCCCTATTTTTAGGCATCATAGTAGAGCCTTGAATCGAGGTTAACGTGCCCTAGATGTGTCAGAAATGCACTTATATGATGACAAGGACCATTTCTTCAAGTTTACCAAACTTTGAACTGGGCCAGAACTTTAGGTCGGCCGCGTAAGGCCACACAGATCCCCTACGTGGGCCGCTAGAAAAGATCAGATGCAGAAAACTAGTTTTAGTTGCTGGTGTTTGCTAAAAATGGTTTCCATACTCTCATATCTCGACTCGATGGGCTGCCAACCGATTTTAAAAGTGGTTTTACACTTGTTATCATCTGATTATAACCTCCCAACACTTGTCATGATCCTACGAAGTCCCAAAAACTATATATAGGAGTGGGTTCACTTGTTCTTTCACACCATTCCTCCAAAACCTGCTTTGCCCCTGATTCAAGGAGGATCCTGAGCTTTTAGGAACCTTCATTCAGTCCATTGGACCCTTGTAAGTGTCCTTAACATCCTAATTTCGTTTATAATTAGTTTTATGGCCTAAAGTCAAACCCGTCGTAATTAAGGTTTAACTTAGTGATTAATTACTAATGGTCCAGTCAATTCTCGAATTGAAAGTAGCTTTGAAATGGTAATTATGTGGGTAATAAACCCTTAAAAGGGCACCCTCTGATTCCCACTCTAACTAGGTCAATTGTCGGGTCAAACTTGATTGTAAAAAGTCAACAGAGAGCTAAATTTCAAATAAGCATATAATTAACAATGTAGAAGCCATGGAACCTATTTTATCACTTATATAACTTGGAAATTAATGTTAGAACATGTCTAAACATGTTCAACCCGACAATTTTCAGTTTAAGCTCGGTTCGGGACCGAAAGTCGCAAAAGTAGACGTTTACTTTGACTTTCAGTTCTGACCCAATGTAGCATATTGTAGAAATGACTTAGAGCTCTATTAGGACCAGGTTATAGATTAGTGTAACCCTCTGAGGTTATACAACTTGGTTAATTAGTTATTCGATTCATGTGCATGTTTCCGTTATATACCTAAATGTTGACCATAATGCCCTTTTGACCTTAAAATGAGATTTTTGAAGATGTGAGAGGACAAAAATCTTTGTTACTGATTTATAAACTTGTCCTAAAAATTTGACATCAGTTTGAGGTCTAGATTAGGAGTCATGCTCAATATCGTAATTAAGAAGCTTTTTATTAATTAAACGACATGATTAGCATAAAGCCTATCTAAACCCAAATTTCGACACCAAACTTTTTACCCACTGATGTAATATAATATTTTGGGATTTTTGAAGATTTTTATTTATTTTTAAACTGAGAATAACATAGGGTTCTTGCTTTAATTCGGTAATTGTCGGTTATACCCTTTTTGCTAATAAAATAAGTTTTACCTAATATTTTGATACCAAACTTTTTGATACTGATTTTATATAATAAATAAGATATTTTGAACTTTATAAACTGATCAAAAACTCGGATTTCCTATTATAACCCAAAAATCACTTAAAACCGACTTTTACGCGTTTTAAACGCAGAGTATGAGTTAAAACTATTTTTAACATATATAAGACTTAATATCTACTGATGTTTTAAGTAAATTTTTATACTTTAACAGTAAACAAAAGTTTTAAACTCGGATTTCTAAGTTTGACCTTTAAAGCTTATGTTAAATTTCCAAAATGCCCCTACGGTGCATAGTTTGGTTATAAAAGATAAATTTCACATATATGCAATACCCTACTGTTATGACTTATAAAAATAAAAATTTTTACTGATCTTTTCAGTCCAGAATCTCATATTAATGTTTAACCTCTTTTATAACCCTTAAAATGACCAAAATACCCATACGGGGCATAATTTGAGTTTAAATTCGTTTTGGGCATAATGGAAGGTATCTTACTGATATCACGACATATTTAAGGCATATTAACTTAGGAAACCTGTTCATGACTCATTTGGTTACCCGTTATGCATTTTTCGCGTTCGGTACGGTTTATGTGACTAGTTTGCATAAATTGACCGAAACGGGTCAAACCTTATCATTTGGATCTCAAAATCCAAAATGTGTTTAGTTTACCCATATTATACAAGTCTTCAAACTTGTCGGGTCTAAATCACACTCTATTCCGGTCTTCGCTTAATCATGCGTTTTGAACCGTATACCTTTCTTTAGGACTAACCGGTCTAAGTTTAAACTTAATTAAGACCCGTTAGGACTCTAATAGGTTATTAAAACCTTCGTTCCAGATTAGGAGCCCAATAAAAGCTATATGTACTTGCTGATTTGATATACGGCTGGGATTGAATTTATATTTAGCTCAGGTAAATACTTTTAACTTATTTTCCCTTATACGGGCTTGGGGTATGGTATATAAATTACCGCTTGGTCGGGCATTGAATTTTTAATCATATAAAGGTTAAATTATTGAGATGACCCCGTTTAAACTGTTATGTTTGCTTAAAGCCTTTGGGGGGTTAATGACCATGTCCCGGATATCCTTGGCATCATTCATTAAAATGGCCACGACCTAAGCACGGGGTGTAGGCATACACCTGCCAGTGCATATAAATAAAAAGGTATAACCGTTTGTTCGAGAATAACTCGACGAGGGATTATATGATGTGGTGTGTCTATTAATCATTAACCCGGTATTCAGCCCGGGCTACTGAACGTATAACGAACATGTAATTCTTTTACAAGTTTATATATAAATAATTATCCCAAGTTATAAAAGATTATTTTGTGCCTTGTGCATTCAAATCAATTTTCTTAAACATTTTCAAAATGAGTCGGTTAATTGTATTTACCAGTGTAAACTGACGTATTTTCCAAAAAGGCTAAGTGCAGGTACTAAACGGAATAGGCTGGCTACTCCTAGCATCAATAAAGAGTCTTGCAAGCTTAGATGCTTAGAAATCTGTTGAACATTGATCTTTTGTTAACTTTGATCCGCCTGTGGATCCTTTACAACCGTTCTTGTAATAAATGATATTACTTTCATTCGGTTTGTAATGATATTTATCTTTTGCTTCCGTTGTGCATTTAAACTGTGATAATTTGACTATGATGATATCAACTACGTCACGATACTCCCCACCGGGCCCACCGGTAATACGTGGAAATATCGGGGTGTGACACTACGTCCTGGGAACCGTAGGTTACAGTTCCTAAGTTCTAGTCACTTCCTTGTCAAAACATGCCAACCGTAAGCTACGTTTAATGAACCATAGCCTACGGTCGCCGAATTATATCACCATTTCACCTTTATAAAAAACTTTCATTTAAAGACCAATCACCCCCTATACTTTGTTCTTTCTCGTTCCTTGCATCTTCAAGTCACATTTTCAATCGAACACATTCCAAATCCATACCGAAAGCTGTAATGGCCATTCCCATGCACTCCAACTCATCTTTAAGCCTAGTAACTCCTCTGAATTACATATTTAACTTGGAAAACAATGATTTCTTGTAGTTATCTTATTCCACGCAAATAAACACACAAAATACATATAAATCTCACAATTTAAGAACATTTAAGCTCGGGTTTCACCCTCTCCATCAGTGGGGTCGGGGGTTGTGACAGATAGGATCATCAAAGTTACCTTACAAGGTAAACAAAGGTGTATGCATTTATGGAGTTTAATGATGGAATGTATTGGGAATTTATAGGTATGAAAGTACATAAAACATATCTTGTCTATATAACTATTTGGACATTATTTTTCATTTGTGTTTTTCATGAGTGTTACACTCATTAGATGTCCAAAATAAGGAGTCTAAGACTTATTATGGTTTGGTTTTGGATTTAAATATTGTAGGTATATACATAGATTATCATTACATCTATGGTCAAGTATTTGTCATGAATTAGAGGTAGGGTAATCCACTAACTTCAAAAATTCACCATGGCACAAATCACCAACATGGATGATTCGGATGGTCATGAATACAAGTATGAAGAACATAAATGAACTATCTGATTAACTAAGTAATCAAGTGAGTATAATTAGATGAGTGCTTCCAACCTGCTTATGGTTGGAGACTTGGTGTAGTTTGTTCAATTAAGAAAATGGAGGTGTGTGACCTCAAATTTTTCTGGAATCATACCTTAACACAAGTCCCTCAACAATAGAACTTGTTGGTAACTCGGTTTGGTGTGCAAAAGTTTCAATAAACAAAGTAAAGTGAAGACAAGTTTAAAAGTTTAACAAAAATCATTGGAACTAAAAAATGGTGCCATACCTTCTTTTTTTTACCTTGGTGAATATGTGGTAATGCTTCTAAAGGTTATCCAAAGAAGGAGAAGAAGAAAAACAAAAGGAAAAGTGCAACAAGCTTAAAACTCACTTATTTTGAACTTAGAATAATCTGCCTAAGTTGAAGAATTTGGTGATTATCGGAAGTTAGAGAGAGTGTTTGGAGTGTGGAAATGTTTATAATGTGGTATGAGGTTGTATTTATAGTTGGGATTAGGGTTTGGGTGTTAAATAAGGTAGTTGGGGTTGAAAGGGGGAAATGGGGCCAAAATTCGTGAAATTACAAAGCTGCTGCCAGACTAGTCCCTTGCTGTTGGGATTGAACCCTGCCTGAGGAACAGATAATGAAAGCCAAAACCGGATCATGACAGTGGATTCACAATAAGCAGCAGTTTACACTAAGTCTTCTCCCTTGATAGTAATTATAAAATCTGATGGTCTTGTATCCACTGCCCGGATACAACTGCTGCTGTTCTTCTAACTACTGATGAAGCCAGAAGACTGCTGAGAACAAAGCACTGCTGGTACAATCTACTGATGACAAAGCACTGCCCAATCAAGGACTGATCAACCTTGAGGAAAGCACTAACATAAAGAGAGAGCAGTAGTTTAGTATATCATATGTTTCATGTATAGTCAGTAGTTAAGGTTTAGCAGTGTTTGTATAAGACCAGTAGATACAGGTTGTTAGACTGTTAGACGTCACTTTCATGGTGACGTCAGCTGAGATGCCTCAGCAGTTTGGATTGTCTATAAATGGAACAGTACTCTGTATTGTTACATTTGATCGTTTTGAGTGAGTTCTTCTCCTCAATTCAATCCTTTCATCTTGTGCAACCAACCACTGGAGTATCAGGTTGAGGGGGAGCTTAGTTTGTAAGCATGCTTGTAATCTTTTGAATTGCTTTGTAATCTTTTGACTGATGAAAAGCATTTGTTTATCTAAACTATTTTCTTCATTGATTGTGTTTATAAAGTTTGTAATTATTTCCGCTGCACTTAAACTCTATTAAATTCTATTTGATCCGTTCTAATTATACAAACAAACACAATCATGAGAGCCTCCGATCCTAACAATTGGTATCAGAGCCTGGACAGTCAAATTCGATCTAACAATCAATTTGACATAACAGTTCGGCTCATAATTCATTGATACTAAGGTTGGGTGCATTTAGTTGAAAAACAGAGTACCGAGTAAACCATGTTCAAAGTGGTTATTCAAAAACTCTGTAAATCAACCAAGATGTCATATGACACACAAATCTGTGATGTCACTGTATTAGATGACAAAGTTGAACCTCATATTAACAAAAGCCTATGTTCATAAAAACATTAGCGTTTTTGCTAACGTATAAAGAGGGAAATTAAATCTTTAGTCATTAGATCTTATGTGTTGAAAATAGGTTAAGATCCTCAAAAGGAACAAATCAACTCTGTTAAAATACATTAAGGAGTCAAGATAGTCTGTATCTTATGTAATGTGAGATTGGTCAAAATTTTGTAAAAATATGGCTAAACCTCTTAAAACATTACTGCAAAATGATTCTGGATTAAGTATTCCTTCAATAAACACCTCCCAGTAAGTATTTCATTACTTATGAATGGGAAGGGTAAAAAGGGAAGAAATTTTTTTCACAAAAACTCAGAAGTGTGTTTTATCTCAAAACTTTTGAAGTCAGAAGAAAAGAGTATAAACGTAAAACACTTTAGAGTCAAAAGTTGGGGTAAAAATGGTCATCAAATCAACTATGTGCAGTCATTGGTTCAGGAAAAGGTTCAGGTAACCATAGTATTTCCAGTGAATAAGCTTTCAAAAGAGGACTAGACAAACTTTTCTAAATAATCACGTAGTAACAAAGTCTATAACAGGATTTTGAAAAACTCATGTGAACATGTGTCCTCATTTCTGTTTGTTAATCAATCAACAAGAAAATGGTACCAAACAGTGGACAAAATGCAGTTAAAATTCATACCACTGTCTTCAACCACTGACCATTCTCATAAACTTGAGCATGAGATGATTATGTGCTTTATTGTTGTTTTATCAGGTTCTTTTGGTGTTGTTTTTAGAAAATCCTTTAATTTTTTTTTTCCTAAAAAGGATTTTCTCGAATAAAGCAGGATATATTATTCTCGATTTTTTTGGAATGATATATTTTGAACTTTTACTGGTTTCTGATAGTAAAAGTTTCAATCTCCTGTCAGGATAGATAACCTTTATTTTTGTTGGTTAAATTATCCTCAAGCAGATCAAAAGAAAATGGTATAGTTGTCAAGGTCATGACAAACTCAAGTTTGTTCTTACTTTATAAAAGGGATTGATTGTCAACAGATCTTAAAATACTTGGGCACTCATGTTTTAATTCAAATATTATAACAAGGATGAGTTGCCTTGGTATAAAGTCTACATCATCTAGGGTACTAAACCACTGTCAGAAATTTGAAAAAGCTTCAAAATGTGCAAATGACTTGTGGTAAAACCATGAATGAAAATTCCTGTAAAAGTTGCTGATATAATGTGTTTTCAAATCATCACCATTATTTTACCTCTAACCACTGTGTTGTTCAAACATCTTTTTACTAAATACTGTCCACTGCTGAAAGTCAGCCACTGATCCTTCATTTTTCTTGGCAAGCACTGATGCTTAAAATCAGTGTCTTATCCACTGATATACTATCTACTGATAGTAAAAATCATCCACTGATGTCACATTATTACCGTTGTAACTACTGATGCTTGGTACATCAGTGGCTCTCAAAACAACTGTTCTCCATTTTTCATCCATATCATCAGAGGTTGACACGTGGTCAGTTTTTAGCCATCAGATCCTAATAACCGCTGCCACATCAGCGATCATTTTTTCCCCTAAATAAAACCTTGATCAAAACCCAAACAGGGTTTTACACTGTCGAAATTGAATTCTAAAAATTCTCTTCTCAAAGCAATTTCCAAACCCTCCATCTCAAATCATTCTCTGTTCTTCTTCTTCCTTTTTCAAAATGACGAAATCAAAATCAAAACCAAAATCACCATCATCTTCCAAAGAGGTCGATCAAACGGCCGCTGAATCCATTGAGATACCATACAAATCCCCTCACAACTATTTGGGTCTACTTACAAAACCCTCAAACAACCACACCTTCGATTCCGTCATCGACACACTATCTGAATCAAAGTACAAAACTTTGTTGTTAGCAGATGCTCCCATTTACTTGCAAACCCAGAGAGAGTTCTGGAAAAATGCTACGCTTGAGAAACAAGATGATAAAGTAGTAGCCATAAACTCCTCGATACAGGGTAAAGCGATTCAAATTACTCTGCTATCAATCTCAGAAGTCTTCAAACTCGATGATCAGAAAGGTAAAACTTCCTTCGATAAAAACGAGTTGAAAGCTGATTTTCTGAAAAGGGGATATGCAGAACAATCAAAGGTAGATACCTTACAAAAAGGTTACTTCCCTTCTGCACCAAGGTTTTTATTCCACACACTTTTGTCGTGTGTTTCAAATAAAACAACAGCGTTTAACGAAATACCATTAAAGATTCAATGCCTGGGCTATGCTATTTTAAATAATAAAGATTACAACTACTCCCAGGAGATCTTTAATGACTTGGTAAAAAACGTTGATAGCAAAGCATTTTTACTTTTTCCAAGGTTTCTAAGCTACTATTTTAAACAAAAATTTGAAAAAGAAAATGAAAATTTGCTCAAACAAGGTGTCTATTTTCAAATAAAAAGTTTAACACCTGAAACATTCACTAGAATGTTGACACCAATAAAAACAAAAGCAGAGGTGTCTGAGCAGAATTTAGCAGTTACCACTGCTCCTCAGACATCTGCTGCTGAGCCCACTGCTCCAGGTGATCATAGCAGCACTACCACTGCTTTGAAACCCACACCTGCCACTACCAAAAAGGCCAAAAAGAAAACATCCAGAAAACCCACCAAACCCAAAACAAAGGCAACTCTGGAGGATGAGATCCCAGAGCAACTGCCAGTGACAAAACAAATGTCACCACAAACCAGTGCTGCTACTTCCTCACAGCAGTTGGTAGAAAGATCTCCACCATTGCCTAAAACTCCTCCTGCATCCTCACAAAAGGATCAGGTTGTAAACACAGGGACCCCACAATATGAAGCTCTGGACCCAATCGGATCCATCTTCCTCAGTCCTGATCCCAAGGACATGTCTCTTTCAACTCCCATACCCTCACCAATAATATTACCACAATCCATGCTACCTTTGTTGCATGCATTTGTTATAGCTCAGACACAAACCAGTTCCTCTCAATCACTCATCAAAGAGAGTACACTCCAACAAGTGACTGGGTCTGATGCTTATACCTCTGCTATCCCAGCAACAACTGAGGAGGTTACACCCCCCGAGTTACAAGTAACACTAGGAGGTAGTTCAAGTGGAGCAGCAACTACAACTGATGGATCAACAGATCTTCAGTTGGACAGTTGTTTCATTAGTAAGACTCCCTTGAAGGCAATTTCTTCCATAGCACCATCGGTAACCACCAGTGAGTTGGTTCTAACCACTGGTACCATCAAAGGTTTATCAAGTGCTGAAGAAAGAAGTCCCCAGTACCAAGAACAAGGGGCATCAATGGGTGATTTTTGGGACTCAGTTCCTAAGTCGCACATTGGTACAACCACTGCTGGTGGGGATTCAGATGATCCCATTAAAATGGGTGATGATTCAAAATATCAGGAATTGACGGGCAGAGTTGAAAAACTCGAAACATCAGTTGCTAAGATAAAGGATATGGTGCAGCAGCTGCTAAAAGCTCAAAAAGCACAATCCACTGCTGCTCCAGCTCAAGCATCTGCACAACCTGCACTTGCTCCAAATGAGCTGTGGAATATTTTCTAGCCCTTACTTGAAAAACAAAAGCAGATGGCTGATCAGCAGCATGAGATACATGTGAAAATGTTGACAAACATGGTGGAGTCGAGATTTAAAGATACTCAAGCAGACATCAAAGCTATCAAGGCTCATCTCCAAAGCACTTCTGGAAAAGTTCCCTCTACTATCCTTTTTATGGATAACCCCCTTGCAGATAATGCCAAAAAGGGGGAGAATGTCAAACAGTTGAAGAAAAAGGGAATTGAAGATGGTCTGTATGTTGAACCAGAACAAGGACAACAGCCATCTAAAATCTCAAAAGATTCAAAATCTCAAACTTCCATCCAAACAGCTGATACAGCAGTAGTTACAAAAACTGCTGTCAGTAACCAAATAGCTGTCATCTCATCAACACACACAACTTCACCACACACCACCAAAACCACTGCCATACCACCATTTCCTGCCAAAAAGCAGAAGACAACAGATGTTACAACATCTGTTGTAATGACAACAGTGGTTGAAGCACCAGTTGTTTCAACAACTGCTAGTCAAACACAAACCACTGCCATTCAATCTCAAACCACTGAGCCACCCAATACATTATCAGCCTCTCCTACAATAAAAAGGAGAAGGATTCTCATACCTGATGATTCACCACCACCATCACCACCATCAAAAACTACCTCCCCACCTTCAACCCCTGCTCAAAAGCAGAAGACATCTACTGACACATCAGTAGTTGTAATGACAACAGAGGTTGAAACACCAGTTGTTTCAACAGCTGTTAGTCAACCATCCACCACTGCTCTCATCATTCCTACATCACAATCAAAACCCTCTTCATCCGCAAAGCTCTACACCAGAAAAAGAAAACTTACTCAGCCAAATGAGGACAAATATATCCCACTGCTGCAAAATATCCGTTGGAACTAGAAGCTATAAAAAATGAGATGAGGCAATTCTACACTGATGATGATCCTTCAAACAGAAGATTTCCTTCACTCGTTGGCTTCATAGTTCCAGAAGACATGGATGAATATCTTGAGCTCAAAGCAAGACAGGCTAAGATAAGAGCCAAGGTTGAATGTGAAGGTCAAGGTGATGAAGCCATTGCTGAATGATTGGAACTTCTGCTCACAAAAGTCAAACAAATAAAAGATTTTGCACAAGAGCTGAGCAAAGAAAAGGCAGATCAACGAAAAGAGATGAGAAGAAAACTTCTTGCATACATCATGCAAGAAAAATTTTATCCTGCTGAAGAAAACCAATTTGAAGAATGGCCAATAGTGGCTTTAAAGCATGAGGCTGATAGGATTGATAGAATCAAGAACGACCCTAGAAAGAAGAAAAATGCTCCAAATTGGAGCAAATACAAAAAGCTCATCACTGACCTAATAGCTGAATACAAAAGAAAGAAACAGGAGTTGGTGGATGCAAAAGTGGACACTGCCAATGCCATATCAAAATGGTCAAAGCAGCATACTGATGAAGCCTATGAAAGGCTGAAGAAAAGGAAGATAACTGTTTCAGGCACTTCAAAGAAACATGAACAAATGATGAAGCTTGAACAACAGATTGAAAACCTCAAAACACTGTTCCAGTCAACAGAAAATCCTATTCTTGTGTCAAAACGAGAAGAAGGAGAACAGCTGACTAGTGAAGAGGTAAAGGAAAAGGAAGCTGAGTACTTCACAGAAACCATCATGAAAATGGGTCTAAAAGAAGAAAGCTCAGAAAAACTTCAAAACCTTTTTAAGAAGGTGTTAACTAAGCCTGCATCACTAAATACTTCAGAAGTTTCAGACATTGAGCCAGATCAACAAAAGAGACAGGAGCAGATAGAAAAGGAGACTGCAGAAGACATAGCTGCAACAAACAATGTCATTGAAATGGCCTTCAAACGAATGTCTGAAAGTCTGCAAGTTTTCACAAGGCCAACATCTCCCAACTCATCTTCAAATAAATCTCTCCCAAGAAACCCATTTGGTTTAAAAATACTAAAGTGGCTCTCTGATCAAAAGACCCATGTATTGACTCTGGTCAGAATCAATGGTGAAGTGAAGCATATATCAAGGAATCAAGCACTAGGCCTGGGTATTGAAGATCTACAAGATCTCCTTGAGCTTACACTGTGTCGGGATGAAGATGATACAAGTTCCCAGGATTTTGAGCTGAAATTTAAAGAATATGTCAAAGAACTTCTGATGAGGAATAAAGATCCAGAATAATGAAGGGTTTTGGCATTATCTGTTCCAGGGGTAGATTGTTGGGATTGAACCCTGCCAGAGGAACAGATAATGAAAGCCAAAACCGGATCATGACAGTGGATTCACAATAAGCAGCAGTTTACACTAAGTCTTCTCCCTTGAAATTAATTATAACATCTGATGGTCTTGCATCCACTGCCCGGATACAACTGATGTTGTTTTTCTAACTACTGATGAAGCCAGAAGACTGCTGAGAACTAAGCACTGCTGGTACAATCTACTGATGACAAAGCACTGCCCAATCAAGGACTGATCAACCTTGAGGAAAGCACTAACATAAAGAGAGAGCAGTAGTTTAGTATATCATATGTTTCATGTATAGTCAGTAGTTAAGGTTTAGCAGTGTTTGTATAAGACCAGTAGATACAGGTTGTTAGACTGTTAGACGTCGCTTTCATGGTGACGTCAGCTGAGATGCCTCAGCGGTTTGGATTGTCTATAAATGGAACAGTACTCTGTATTGTTACATTTGATCGTTTTGAGTGAGTTCTTCTCCTCAATTCAATCCTTTCATCTTGTGCAACCAACCACTGGAGTATCAGGTTGAGGGGGAGCTTAGTTTGTAAGCATGCTTGTAATCTTTTGAATTGCTTTGTAATCTTTTGACTGATGAAAAGCAATTGTTTATCTAAACTATTTTCTTCATTGATTGTGTTTATAAAGTTTGTAATTATTTTCGCTGCACTTAAACTCTATTAAATTCTATTTGATCTGTTCTAATTATACAAACAAACACAATCATGAGAGCCTCCGATCCTAACACTTACGGAGCATATGGTCTTCTATATGCGGTTTGTAAGGATCTAAGAAAATGCCAAAATTCATTTTAGGTCCTTGTGGTTAGGTTTGGTTATTTTTTTGGTGCTCCTAACACATAGTTAAACTTGTTTTAGACATTTTAAGGTGTACATAAGCATGTGTAATGCATAAACATGTATGAATATCGTTCCGAGAAAATATAAACTTAATATATGGCTCGGTTGTTGAATTAAAATGTGTATTCGGTGATTGTTTATGTATTATGCATGTATGGTTAAATAAGAATGATATAAAATACGATTTCTATTATGATCAAGTCT
Organism: Helianthus tuberosus; assembly: GCA_030545235.1. Classification (NCBI taxonomy): domain Eukaryota; kingdom Viridiplantae; phylum Streptophyta; class Magnoliopsida; order Asterales; family Asteraceae; genus Helianthus; species Helianthus tuberosus. The sequence continues at coordinate 38,326,603 of CM060371.1, read as the reverse complement.
TGAAATTACAAGGATTGAAATTGAAACTTTGAAATAAAAATTAATGAAAAATAATTGGTAAATACGGAACTTTACAGAATCGGGACCGCCAAGCCTACCTGTATGGGTTGCGACATGTACCCGACGAGGGTAACAAGCCTCGAATTGAACCCGATTGACTCCCCCTTGTGACACCTGGGTCACTTCAACCATCATACAAATACAAAACCAATGAAATATTGTGTTTCATACTTGGGATTTGTATAAATATGTGTATCATTTGCACATATCAATTCTTGTTCGATTTCGAGCTCTAAATCGCTTTCTTGAAGGTTATACGCGAACTGATGCGTAAATATAACCAGTTTAATGCAACAAACACTCCAGAATAGTGACATAGGCTTAACATACCTTAAATAACCTTTACATAACTTAGAAATAAGTTTTGGATGGTTTGGTGTGTTGAAATCAAGTTTATTCGATCGCAGGGACTATTCGTGTCAAACTGCGAAAGTATGCTGATTCGTGTGGTAACGAACATTCCGGAACTTAACCATAAGTAAAACATACTATAAATAGCTCTTGCATAGCTTAGAAATAGGCTTTTAGGTGTTCGGTATGCTAAAATATACTTTTTGGTCATTCAGGGACTAAAAGCGTCAAAAAGTGCATAAGTTTGCATTTTCGCGCATATCTTTCGTTCTGAATATATCCGGACATCCAAAAGTTTATGTCATTATTAAAATATTTTATTTTAGTGATTGGCATGATAAAATTCCATTCGTCGCTTAATTTGGATTGTTTTTGCGTTCGTTACGACTCCCGTCTTAATTAACCGAACAACGCAACAGTACGACCAAACGAACTGACATCCGAGATATTTTTGAGCATATTTTAAGTTCCATATACTTTAACTTCATTTTAGACCCTTGAAATGTGGTTAACGGGGCTTAAACGTGTCAAATATGCATCAAAATGCAAGTTTTACAAGTGCAGGGACCATTTTTGAAATTTCTGGCAGATACATTGAACTTGGTCCATTTTTGAGGTTTTGATGGTTTTAACCCATGGTTTTGCACCCTATGGGCTGGTATTTGATGGTTTTACATGTTCCCATGGTATTCTAAAACCTTGGGCCCAAATGTAAGGTCATGATTCAAGCACATTATGCGAGGAACGATCCTAACGGTTTACCGAAATCTATATATACCCACCCCGTTTTCATTCTTTCCTCACACATGATCTGATTTTCTCTAATTTGAAGCTCTAATGCTTCATACCTGAGAATTTATAGATCATATCTTCCTAGCTTGGACCCTTTGTAAGCTTCTTTCGTTCTTTTATGCGTTTTTAAGCGTAAAAGTCAAACAGTGTTTGACTTTCTGCTTAGACTGGTCAATGGTCAACACGGAGTTCGTTTAAACTTCGCAACGTGAGCGTAATCACGATGGTTATAGTCCCGTGTGACTATACCTACTGATTACCACGTTATTTAGGCGTAGTGACGAGTCATAGTTTCGGCCAAAATGCGTATTTATGCGTATTTTGTAACCAAACTATTTTTGGGTATCAAGACCCTTTGTTTTGATATCAAACATGTTTTTAAATTTCCTTAAACATGTTTAGCTCGTCACTTTAGGTTTAGTTCTTATGTAGAGTCGTAAGTCAAGCGGTCTAAACCACCGCTTAGACTTTCGAACTAGACCCGTTTGGTCGATCATTAGGATCCGACCAAACATATTTTGTAACCATAGTTGTATAGGGAATAACCTTTCGAGGTTATACCTTATGGTCACTTCTTTTAAGTAGTTGTATGATAGGTAGGTTATATGCCTTAGGAAAATGACCAAAATACCCTTTTTATGCATAATTGATATTTAAGCATATGTAACCCAAAATTTTGTCACTTAACTGATTATGCAACATAATTAAATATGTTTAGGCATATAATTCTTATCAAAGGACTAGTTAGGCGGTCCGAACGCGTTTTACGCGAACGACGCGTTAAAGTAGCGTAAGCTACCTAAACGGGTCGTAATGGGTTGTAAGCACTTAGGTTAGGTTTCGTTTTAGTATGTAGGATTTGTTAAACCATATCATATGAGTTCCAATACTCATTTAGTTTACGAAACCTCATTCTACCCGATCTTCCGATTTAGGTCCGGTTTATTTACATAGTTACCTATATTAGGTGCCGTTTGATTTCCGTGATCCCTCTAGCTTTGCTTGGTTGTTATTCAAGACTTCTAAGCATCCTCAAGTGAGTACATAGTCCCCTCTTTTACTGTTTTCAAATATTTTGGGGTGAAATATGTGTACCTATTTGTTATGTTCATGATTTTAAAGTATAATTGATTATACATATTAGTACTTACCTTTTTACAAACTGAATGATTATTTATGGTTTAAACTCTGATTTTTCAAAGATTTTAAAATTAATTGTTGAATTGTACTTATTTTATGTTCACCAGACCGATTGGTAGTATGATATAGCGCTATAGGATTTGAGACCCCATTCCTGTTGTCATGGAATGTCAGAAACCGATATTTTATCCAAATAGGGATTGCCTTTGTGGTATTTCTATAGTCTCAAAGGTGTATTTTGATACACTCGGGTCTGAATGAATTCTTAAATCACATTTTTATTGTATATTTTGTTATACTCCCAAAAGTATAGTTTGATATGCTCTCATGTGTGATATTGTACAAAACCAACATATATTTTGTTAATTTTTAAAACATAGTTTGATATGTTATTTATAAAACCAAAACATAGTTTAATATGTTATTTGTAAAACCAAAACATAGTTTAATATGTTATTTATAAAACCAAAGCATAGTTTAATATGTTATTAATAAAACCAAAGTATACTTTTGATATAATACTGAAAATTATTATTTTGACGACTAAAGTATATTTAATATACTATTTGTTTAACGATTTTGGAACTGAAATATATTTTAATATATTACTTATTCGACTCTCTTTAAACCAAAGTATATTTTTATATACATACTATAAACCTTTTTATCAAAATATTGTTTTACAAACAATATATTTTATACAAACTCATTTTACTTAATTATTTATTTATATTATCTGATTTTCTTATTACTTGTTATATGATTTGTAAAAGAAAACATTTTAAGGTTCATGACTATTTTTGATTAAATATTTTTCTCTAAACTTACAAGTCATGAATCCTAATTATAATAAAACCTATGTATCTCACTGGCATTTTTATGCTGACGTACCTATTTTTATACATGTTTCAGGTGCTGTTATGTGATGATTGTTGATGCATGCTATACATAGGATGGACTCGTGCCTTAGCGACTTTAAAACTTGAAAGATAATATTTGTATTTATCTGATTTGTAGTAAAACAATGAGTTCAATAATTCAATAAAACAAAATTATTTAATCCATGGTTGTGAAACAATGATTCTGTTACAACACTCCCCGACGTTTCCCCCACGATTTGTTGTTTTACGTGGTCGGGGTGTGACAGAAAAGTTGATATCAGAGCCAATTGTTATAGGGAATTAGGTTATTAGTAATGCTTTGACCTAGACTATAACCTTCCTAGGACCCTAACACAAGTTATCTTGTGTTTAGTTTTAAAACAATACCGTCACTTATCCTTAGGTGACAACCACAATAAGAACACAAATTTCGAATCCCCTTTGAAAACCAATCATCTGTTCTAGGATGATTGATTACTAGGTTTTGAACCCTCTAAGTTTTCAAAATCTCATCAAAGTTTGGGTCTTATAATGTGAACACGTGCAATCTGGAAGGGTGGATGCCTGTACTCTGAGCTTTCTGTCTAAGGCTAGAGTTTTCGTACAAATCCGCAGTAACGGACCAGTCACTCTTACCTGAGAACTCTTGGGGTGAGTGTCCACTTATAGGCTAAAGCATGTCTTCGCGATACATTAATATGACCCACTTACTTTTATTTCCCTCATTTCCTCCCATGTCTTCCATTTTCTTCATGATGCCTCTTCATCGCAACAACATTTAAGTATCCGAACCAGGTGCTACAATTGCCCAACAAATAGGCGTCGTACTCCAGAGGACCGTTGATTTAGCTATCACCATGACTCGCCTCAGGGATGAAGCCGTACAAGGAAACTGCTTCTTGGTGCAATCAATGTAACCGTCATCATCCGAATCAAATACCCTGTTTCAAATGTACCCACGGTTGACGATGGAGACATTTGGTTATCATGTGTCGCTTTGCTATCCAAAACAAAGCTGTTGCAAATCCTGCCGCTACTCAAACTCCAAATTTTGCTTCATATGTCGCCTTGGCATATCTGGTACCTCAACCTCATAAATTTTTCTACCTTGTGTATCGACTTAAGCACATCTAGTGCAGGGTGTCGAAACACCTCTCGTTACACAATTCCAAAATAGGATCTTTTTATCTTCACAATTAGATCTTTGTGGATGATTATCGCTCAAATCGGAGCCCTTAGTTGAATTATTCGTATGCCTTAATACGTACATTACGATTCAATAAGGACAAAGCCGAATTCTTATTAAGATCTTCCTATCTTTATGGTTAGATTCTTGAAAATATTTAAAGTACCAAATGAAATCCACGGATTGGATTCCTGGTATGCTTTAAATACCCGTGTCCAAAGATAACAAATTTAAAAATCAAGTTAATCAATTATGTGATTATGTGCTTATGTGATTTCTTTTATGTCTTGTGTTTTTGTGTAATCCGAATATTCATACCCAAATCCTCATAGAATCTTCCATATCTCATATAAGGGATTCATAATAGGATATCCAAAGGTACTATCTTAAATCCTTAATGGACTTCTACGTTGTAGTTAAGTCCCTTGGGTTATGAAGTACTATTCTATAATTGGGACCCTTGAGTGGTCTAGTTAAACAGATTGATCCAAAAATCTGGTTAGGAATATCATGTGATGATATAATTGAAAAGATCCCTTAAGTGGTCTATTTAAGGAGATCGTACGACGGTCTAGTTAAGAAGATCATGTGTTGATCTAGTTAAAAAGATCATTCGTTGATCTAGTTAAAAAGATCCTTTGGTGGTCTAGTCAAGTCGCTTCATGTTTATTCAATTGATTTTTCCCCTACACATTATGAAATGAACTGTGCGGACTGTGCAAGGAATTATGTAATTATGGATGCATACATAATTATGGAATTCAGTGCACAGAAACCACAACAAGTTTTGTCATGTGTTAAGACCTATAGTGACAAGAATAACGATACGGGAACAATGTAGAAAGGCCATGGTGGATACGCCGCTGGTACTTCCTATATATAAGTGTTCCTTATTACATTGAGTACGTAGCGTTATTTAAGTTAGTAGAAGTCCTGAACCTTAACCAATGTTATTTCACTCTCCGACTCTGATTTCAAGCGCACACAAGTTTCCTATGATAGTCTTCATAATAAACATTCTTCTGTCCACAGTTCGAAACTCCATGTTTTGTTATTACAAGGACTTCACTTTGACAGTTGACAATTTCGCTAAGAATCCAAACATGGCCCATAGTTCTACTTAGGGTTCGAGGGATTCCTTCAAAAGCGAAACCATCACAGTTGTCTTCATAAGTTTCCTCTAAAATTAAATTTCGGGATGAAATTTCCTAAAGTAGGGGAGACTGTGACACCAGTGTCACTTCAACCATCATACAAATACCAAACCAATGAAATATTGTGTTTCATACTTGGGATTTGTATAAATATGTGTATCGTTTGCACATATCAATTCTTGTTCGATTTCGAGCTCTAAATCGCTTTCTGGAAGGTTATGCGCGAACTGATGCGTAAATATAACCAGTTTAATGCACAAAACACTCCAGAATAGTGACATAGGCTTAACATGCCTTAAATAACCTTTACATAACTTAGAAATAAGTTTTGGATGGTTTGGTGTGTTGAAATCAAGTTTATTCGATCGCAGGGACTATTCATGTCAAACTGCGAAAGTATGCTGATTCATGTGGTAACGAACATTCCGGAACTTAACCATAAGTTAAACATACCATAAATATCTCTTGCATAGCTTAGAAATAGGCTTTGAGGTGTTTGGTATGCTAAAATAAACTTTTTGGTCATTTAGGGACTAAAAGCGTCAAAAAGTGCATAAGTTTGCATTTTCGCGCATATCTTTCGTTCTGAATATATCCGGACATCCAAAAATTTATGTAATCATTAAAATATTTTATTATAGTGATTGTCATGATAAAATTCCGTTCGTCGCTTAATTTGGATCGTTTTTGCGTTCTTTACGACTCCCGTCGTAATTAACCGAACAATGCAACCGTACGACCAAACGAACCGATATCCGAGATATTTTTTAGCATATTTTAAGTTCCCTATACTTTAACTTCATTTTAGAGCCTTGAAATGAGGTCAACGGGGCTTAAACGTGTCAAATATGCATCAAAATGCAAGTTTTACAAGTGCAGGGACCATTTTTGAAATTTCTGGCAGATACATTGAACTTGGTCCATTTTTTAAGGTTTTGATGGTTTTAACCCATGGTTTTGCACCCTATGGGCTGGTATTTGATGGTTTTACATGTTCCCATGGTATTCTAAAACCTTGGGCCCAAGTGTAAGGTCATGATTCAAGCACGTTATGCGAGGAACGATCCTAACGGTTTACCGAAATCTATATATACCCACCCCATTTTCATTCTTTCCTCACACATGATCTGATTTTCTCTAAGTTGAAGCTCTAATGCTTCATACCTGAGAATTTATAGATCATATCTTCCTAGCTTGGACCATTTGTAAGCTTCTTTTGTTCTTTTATGTGTTTTTAAGCGTAAAAGTCAAACAGTGTTTGACTATCTGCTTTGACTGGTCAACGGTCAACACGAAGTTCATTTGAACTTCGCAACATGAGCATAATCACGATGGTTATAGTCCCGTGTGACTATACCTACTGATTACCACGTTATTTAGGCGTAGTGACGAGTCATAGTTTCGGCCAAAATGCGTATTTATGCGTATTTTGCAACCAAACTATTTTTGGGTATCAAGACCCTTTGTCGTTATATCAAATATGTTTTTAAACTTCGTTAAACATGTTTAGCTCGTCACTTTAGGTTTAGTGCTTATGTAGAGTCGTAAGTCAAGCGGTCTAAACCACCGCTTAGACTTTCGAACTAGACCCGTTTGGTCGATCATTAGGATCCGACCAAACATGTTTTGTGACCATAGTTGTATAGGGAATAACCTTTCGAGGTTATACCTTATGGTCACTTCGTTTAAGTAGTTGTACGATAGGTAGTTTATATGCCTTAGGAAAATGACCAAAATGCCTTTTTTATGCATAATTGATATTTAAGCATATGTAACCCAAATTTTTGTCACTTAACTGATTATGCAACATAATTAAATATGTTTAGGCATATAATACTTATCATAGGACTAGTTAGGCGGTCCGAACGCGTTTTACGCGGACGACGCGTTAAAGTAGCGTAAGCTACCTAAACAGGTCGTAATGGGTCGTAAGCACTTAGGTTAGGTTTCGTTTCGTTTTAGTATGTAGGCTTTGTTAAACCATATCATATGAGTTCCAATACTCATTTGGTTTATGAAACCTCATTCTATCCGATCTTCCGATTTAGGTCCGGTTTATTTACATAGTTACCTATATTAGGTGCCGTTTGATTTTCGTGATCCCTCTATCTTTGCTTGGTTGTTATTCAAGACTTCTAAGCATCCTCAAGTAAGTACATAGTCCCATCTTTTACTGTTTTCAAATGTTTTGGGGTGAAATATGTGTACCTATTTGTTATGTTCATGATTTTAAAGTATAATTGATTATACATATTAGTACTTACCTTTTTACAAACTGAATGATTATTTATGGTTTAAACTCTGATTTTTCAAAGATTATAAAATTAATTCTTGAATTATACTTATTTTATGTTAACCAGACCGATTTGTAGTATGATATAGCGCTATAGGATTTGACACCCCATTCATGTTGTCATGGAATGTCAGAAACCGATATTTTATCCAAATAGGGATTGCCTTTGTGGTATTTCTATAGTCTCAAAGGTGTATTTTGATACGCTCAGGTCTGAATGAATTCTTAAATCACATTTTTATTGTATATTTTGTTATACTCCGAAAAGTATAGTTTGATATGCTCTCATGTGTGATATTGTACAAAACCAACATATATTTTGTTAATTTTTAAAACACAGTTTGATATGTTATTTATAAAACCAAAACATAGTTTAATATGTTATTTGTAAAACCAAAACATAGTTTAATATGTTATTTATAAAACCAAAGCATAGTTTAATATGTTATTAATAAAACCAAAGTATACTTTTGATATAATACTGAAAATTATTATTTTGACGACTAAAGTATAATTAATATACTATTTGTTTAACGATTTTAGAACTGAAATATATTTTAATATATTACTTATTCGACTTTCTTAAAACCAAAGTATATTTTTATATACATAGTATAAACCTTTTTTATCAAAATATTGTTTTACAAACAATATATTTTATACAAACTCATTTTACATAATTATTTATTTATATCATCTAATTTTCTACTTGTTATATGATTTGTAATAGAAACATTTTAAGGTTCATGACTATTTTTTATTAAATATTTTTCTCTAAACTTACAATTCATGAATCCTAATTATAATAAAACGTATGTATCTCACAGGCATTTTTATGCTGACGTACCTATTTTTACACATGTTTCAGGTCCTGTTATGTGATGATTGTTGATGCATGCTATACATAGGATGGACTCGTGACTTAGCGACTTTAAAACTTGAAAGATAATATTTGTATTTATCTGATTTGTAGTAAAACAATGAGTTCAATAATTCAATAAAACAAAATTATTTAATCCATGGTTGTGAAACAATGATTCTGTTACAACACTCCCCGATCAAGGGTTGTTTTACGTGGTCGGGGTGTGACACCCCTCCACCTTTATTTGCTAAAACATGTTTGATATATAGAATTCGTATTACTATCATTAATAAAGCACGTTTAGAAGTTTATACTTTGATACTTATCCTAAAAGTTTAAAAATTGAAATAGAAATGAATAGGCCAAAATTTTTATAAAAAATAAAATTGGTCATTAATATATATTTGGATGAACTTGAAAGGATGCTTGATAGCAAATTTTTCATACCACAAATTGTGTGAGTCTCAAAAAAGGGAACATGTTTCTTTTTCCAAAATATATTGCAAACTAATTTCGGTCCCAAATTTAGTTGTGATTAATCATTGTGATAAAATCATTTGTGAATAAAAAAATGGCCGTTAATAATCTTTAAATGTCAATTCACGACCGCTTTAAGTAGTAATTAACTTAATAGTGCTTTAAAACAAATACGAAAGCAATGGGTGGAAGAGGAAGAGGAACAGACGGCGATGAAGAACCTTGGCAAGATGTGCCAACGCATAGGGGAAATAGCATTTGGGATGCCGAAAGGAAGAATGAATACAACAAGGGCGGAAACATCACAAAGTTCTATATTAATAACCTGCCTATAGGTTGTAATCCTTGGGACGTCGCAGATTTTCCTGGAGACATCGATGAGGTCATCGTCATATATATTGCCATGAAGAGGGATAAAAACGGGAACCGATTCGGCTTTTTGATTCTAAAGAACGTCATCGATGCTAAAGAAATGGAGAGGGTCTTGAACGGTCTGAAGTTGGGCGTCTGCAAACTTAGAGTTAATATTGCCAAGTTTGCGGCAGAAAATGCGGGCATCTAGGAGTTCGAAGGGAAGCAAGTTAAGAATAATGAGGTTGAGCATGGAATAAGGCCACAATAGTTAGTGGGTAACAGAGGAAATTTTGATAAGTCACTAAAGAAGGTGTGTCTTACAGGGACATGTTGGGTCATATTGATTCATGTGGTGTAGAGACCAGCAAGCAAGAGAAAGGTATTGAAGTCCATGATGAAACTAGTGCTTTTTACGATCTTCATGAGAGAGCAGTAGTCGGTAGGACAAAAGATCTTAAAACTCTCACTAGTTTAAGTGATCTTCTCTTAGTGGTCGAGGTGTCAGGAGAAAAATCTATTATCTAGGGGGTCTTTGTATCATGATTGCATTCCCAGAAGACTACGAAGCTTTGGTTTTCTCAACAACACGGAGATTTGGAACGAAGGGTTCTCTTCGTTAGACATGTGGGATGGACATACATTATCTTACGAAAGGATTTCTTGGATCAAGTTTCATGGGGTCCCTTTACATCTGGCCGTGAACAAAGTCTTTGACGAGATGGCTGGTTTGTTTAGTAAGGTAGTTCACTTTTCACAATTATCACCAGAGGATAGGGACCTGTCCATCAATCGGGTGGGAGTTCTGGTGGACTATGGTTCGTTAATATCGGATTCGGTTATGTTAAAATGGAGAGCAAAGAGGTATAAAGTCTGGATTTTGGAGGATGTTGAAGACTTGATTCCAGATTGTTTATAGGATGTTCAGTTGCAGGAAGATACAGTTGTTGCCAGAGATGTTGAAGATAGGTTTTTCCAAGGTGTTCCCCTTGTGAATCGGACAGCCGTGTTGACGGAACCGAAAAGGCTAACCTACATGGGGATAGGATTTATGAAACGTTAGAAATAAATGTGGAAGGTTCCAAAGGAACTCTCGATACCCAAAATATTGGTTGCAAGAAATATTCCTTCTCTGCTTCAGGATACGTGCGGTCGCTCAAAAAAAAGCCGCCTTTTGACTTGATTAAAAACAATAATAAGCCCAAGCCTAAATCAGTAAGCCCAAGTAGTGATTTTTGGCCCAAAAAAAAGAACCAAAGTGGAAATGGAGGACCAGTTCTTGTTTAATAATCGGTTGGGCCAAACTCTTGGTTATGCTGGGAATGTTGAGGGGATTTATGAACCTGCAAAGGGTAATTCACAGGTGGTGGAAAATTAAGGTTTTGACCTGAATATTAGTGCAAATTTTGAGGGGTAATTCTTCTTTTTATTCCTCGGAGCTTCAGGGTCCCTGCCCGATGGAGGCTTTATCCGAAGATAACCAGGTCGTTAATTCGGACGAGGTGACATTACAAAAGGAAATCGAGGCTATGGTAATGTTGGGTCTTGTTGTTGCTGTTAATTTGGCCGACTAGAATGATCTGGTGGAAGACACAATTCAAAAAGAAGGTAATAATGTGGTTTTATCATGAATCTCATGTTAGTTAATGCTAGAGGGATTGGAGGTTCGGTTAAGGATGGTTGGATCAGGGGTTTAAAAGATGAGAATAAAATTAATTTTATCATGATTCAAGAAACTAAGCACGAAGATCTCTCAGGTTTTAATTTTGCGAATTTTTGGGAGGAACAATGAAGTTGATATGGATTTTGTAGGGTCAACTGGTCTGTCGGGGGGTTTAGTTTATATATGGAACAAGAGGGTGTTTGAAGTTGTGAGCTCGGTGAAAAACAATGACTTTCTTCTTATTAATGGTCGGATTAAAGGTAGCCATAATGAGATAAATTTGATAAATGTATACGCGCTGCAGAAAACGGTGGCCATACGGCTTCATTGGAATGACATCATATCTGTGATGGAAGGATTTGTGGGAAAGTGGGTAGTGGCGGGTGATTTTAATGTTGTTAGGTATGCAGAGGAAAGAAAAAATTCCAGTTTTAAAAAAGCTTGCGCCAGGAATTTTAATGAATTTATATCACAAGCTGGTATAATTGAATATGATATGAAGGGGAGATGGTTTACTTGCATTAGAGATAAAGGTCAAAAGTTAAGCAAAATCAACAGATTCTTGGTATGCTCATATAAAATGAACTTTAATATCAATGTGCTTGGTTTTTGAGTGGAAGACAGGATTTTTCACAATTTGTATAGCAGCATCATTATCGCAGTAAATAGTAGTATTAAGATAAGTCAAACCTTAATCCGGCAATTGATGGTGCATCCACACCACTTGGGAACAAGACGCAAAAGCCGCAACGTACTTTGCTTCAGCTGTGGAAATCGCCACCGTTTGCGGCTTCTTGCATTGCCAAGAAATAAGCCTAACATCCAGCTGATGTGGATTTCCTGTCCATGTCAGTGCCTTCAAAATTACTATCAGAAAACGCAATCAGTTCAAAATTGGAATCCCTCGGATACCATAGACCAAATCGAGGTCGGCGTTTAAGGTACCGAAAGATTCGTTTAACAGCAGTAAGATGAGAGTTTTTAGGATTAGCTTGATATCGTGCGCAGTTGTAGACATCAAATATGATGTCTGGATCGCTCGCTGTCAGATACATCAACGACCCGATCATATACCTATAAAGGCGTTGATCAACAAGGGATCCTTCTGCATCTTCAGTTAGTAAAGGTCTTTCTACCATTGGAGTTTTAGCCGGTTCAGCGTCAGTGAACTTGAATTTTGCTAGCACATCATCTACATACTTCCCTTGATGAATAAGAATGCCTCAAGAATCCTGTTTGACTTGTAAACCCAAGAACAATGTCATTTCTCCGAGCGCACTCATCTCGAACTTCTTTTTCATAACCCTCTCAAATTCCTTTCAAAGCTCCTCACTTGTCGATCCGAAGATAATATCATCGACATAAATTTGAACCAACATCAGGTCCTTGCCCACTCTCTTAATAAACAGAGTCTGATCTATCTTGCCACGCGTGTACCCTTGAGCCAGAAGATGTTCAGTCAGATTTGCATACCAAGCTCTTGGTGCTTGGTGCAATCCATATAATGTCTTATCAAGCTTATTGGCATACTCTGGATAATCTGGATGGACAAAACCCGGTGGTTGCTCAACAAAGATTTCCTCCTTCACGTCTCCATACAAAAACGCAGTCTTGACGTCCATCTGATAAACAGTGAACCCCATATAGGACGCGTATGCTAAGAAAATCCGGATGGCCTCAAGTCGGGTAACTGGGCCGTAAACTTCATCATAATCCAGTCCCTCTATCTGTTTGAATCCCTGGACCACCAATCTTGCTTTGTTTCGAACAATAACTCCTGCAGAATCTTGCTTGTTTCTGAAAACCCATCGAGTTCCAAGTTTGCTTTTCCCTTTCGGCAACTCCATAAGCTTCCATACTCCTAGCTTCTCAAACTGGTTCAGCTCTTCATGCATAGCATCGACCCAGCCTGGTTCCTGCAAAGCTACATCAATGGTTTTAGGTTCAATTTGAGAAATGTAGCATGAGTATAAGAAAAGACTAATTGTTCTTGATTGGCTCCTGGTTTGAACTCCTGCATTTACAGGACCAATCACGTTCTCAATAAGATGATTTCTTTGAACACTTGTTGGAATGGCAAATTCAGGTATGGTCTCGTCTTGAGTTGTATTTATGTTGCTCGACTCCCCCTCATTAGGTGCTACAGTGTTGTGAACCACAGGAGTAGTAACAGTACAATATTCAGGGATGGGATCAGGAAACAAATCAGATCCAGATGCATTCGAGTGAACACCTCCTGATGATGCACCTTCCGGTGATTGATGGGACGTTTGTTGTAACATAGGATGCTATGTAAATCTCATTCCTGGTGGATCGATAATAAGATTTCGCGAGCTCCCTTCATCATGTTCCTCTTCTTCTGTATCACTAAACGAAATTGGTTGTTTCGGAGTCGTCACACCTGCTTCAGGGGAAACACTAGACAAAATGTTAAAAGATTTGAACAAATCAGCATAATCATATAACCAATCTGGACCAACTCTAGCGTCCGTAGAATTTTCTTCGAGCCATTCAATGTTGCACGACTCGACGACCTTCTTGGTTACTTTATTGTACACTCTATAGGAAGATCCTTTAGTGTATCCAATAAAGAAACATTCGTCCCCTTTGACCTCAAACTTCCCATTAGTGTCCATGAGCAACAAGACACACAGGCAACCAAAGATACAGAAGTGTGAGACGAGGGTTTACGTCCTTCTAGAATCTCGTAAGGAGTTTTCATATGACGTTTGTTTACCAAAGTGTGATTCTGGATGTAACAAGTCGTGCTAACTGCTTCGGCCCAGAAGAAACAAGGAAGCATCGAGTCTGCCAGCATGGTTCGTGCCGCCTCTATATAAGTACGATTTCGTTTCTCAGCCACTCCATTTTGTTGTGGAGTTCGTGGCGGACTGTACTGTCGTTCGATTCCCTTTTCTGCGCAGAATGTATCTAAGGTGATATTCTTGAATTCCGTCCCATTTTCTGATCGAATTGCTTTAACCCTTGTACTAGCTTGATTTTCAATTCGAGTGATGAACTGTTTGATTAAACCCGTAGCCTCATTCTTGTGACTAAGAAAGTCAACCCATGTGTAACGAGAGTAGTCATCTATAATCACAAGACAATACGACTTCTTGCCAATGCTCAGTACATTTACAGGACCGAAAAGATCCATGTGTAGCAACTCAAGCACGGCTTTTGTCGAAAGTGTAGACTTGGATTTATGAGGCTTTCGATGAGCTTTTCCTTTTGCGCAAGCAACACACTTCTCTACCAGCATGAAGTCTTTGATTGGTAGATCACGGACCATTTGACCTTTAGCAAGACGATTCAGATTCTTCATATTTACATGCCCAAGGCGACGATGCCACAACAGACCATCATGTTCTGAAATCTTTGAGAAAAGACAAGTGATTTCCTCACACGGTTTCTTATTCATGTCGATAACATACGCGTTTCCTTTTCTCTCAGAAGTCATCAAAAACCAATCCTCATGTATCACAATTCCTGGTTTAAGCACATAACATCCCTTCTTTGAGAAGTAAACTGAATTTCATCTATCACAGATTTGTGAGATACTTAGAAAATTGTGTTTCAGTTCTGGGACGTAATTCACATTATCGAAGCTTAAAATGTCGTTTCTCACTGTTCCTTTCAACGTGATTCTGCCTGATTCTCCTCCCGCAAAAGAGACATATCCACCATCAAATTCTTTTACATTGACGAGTTGGGAGAAGTCTCATGTCATGTGTCTGGAACAGCCACTGTCCATGTACCAAAGTCGCACGGTAGTCCTCCACAGCTGTTCCTGCACGATTAGCGGGATCAGTTAGCTTTAAGAACCCAGCCCATAGTGGATCTGGGTTTTCCTTGAGCGTCAATGTATGTCACTCTCTGCCAAACTAAATTATCTTTGTTCAAAAACTTTAATGGGTTTTTATTGGCAGATTTCTGTTGAGATATGTTTGATTGAGCAGCCTTAGCTTTGGGTTTCCAATATTTATGTGACCACTTATAATTGTAGTTACCAAAAGCTTTAGGTTGATTTCTTTGAAAATCACTTTAACAATTTTGATTTCTTCGTTTAGCTGCATTCCAATCTTGATCAGAAGGTTTAGCTTTACGATAGTTTTTCTTCATCGTCTCAGGCTTTGCAATCGTCACTGACTCTGAACAACGTGATCGGTTTGGCTTAACCTTCTGATTTTGTGCATTCTTATTCTTTGATTGCACGCTTGGGAGTTGAACACAGTTTCTAGCGATGTGTCCAACAATACCACAATTGAAACATGTTTGTCGTTTCAATGTGTGGAAATTTTGGTACTTCGTAGCAGATGCGTATCTGTTGGGTTTTAAAGGATGAGCCTGTTTGGTTTTTCTTGCTTGTTTAGCTTGTGCCTTTTCTGAGCATTTTGGTTCCTGCTGATCAGAACTGGCACAAGCATGAGATGTAGACGGATGATGTGTTTCATCCTTCATATTTTGATCATGATCATTTTGAAAAACCGGTTTTGTTTCAGTTTTAACTTTCTTTTCAGAAGTATTTTGTTGTGACTGTTCATTTATTTTAACCACTTTTTCTTCTTTAACAAACTCCGATTCAGTTTTAATTTCAGAACATGTTGAAACTTCATCAACACGTGTTTCATCAACACACGTATCATGTGAATCTACTTGTGGTTCTCTTTCAGCTACGGTTTCCAATGGGGTCCCACTAGATTCAACATTAGGGACGTCCACTGAGACCGATTCAGAAGAAGAATCAGGACATTCTTGATTTTCTTGAGAAGAAGTTTCAGTGGTTTCACTGAATGTATCCTGAGGGACCTCACCTGTCACACTGTAGAGTTAAAAATATCACAATCACAATCATTAACTGAAAAACACCCATCATCAGGCACATTGTTTAAAGATTCAACACAAGCATCAACAGTTTTGCCCAAAACATCAGGCCCACTAGACGACACATAACTATGAAACGAATCAAGAAAAACTTGTCCAAACACTCAACCAGAATCAGTTTTATCAAAAGAAGTTTCAGGAAAACCAGAATTAAAAACTTGTTCTCCCCCAAGAATATCTCCACGCTTTGAGTCTACTACTTTATCTGTACATATAAACGAGATATTAGGATCAAAAGTGCCTTTGGAAACAAAGTTCATTGAAGAAGTTGGTCGTTTATTATCAACAGAATTGTTGTTGATTGATGACTTGTCGATTTTACGACCGTAAGTCATCATGCCTTCGTTCATCAATTCCTCCTCAGTAATGGGTAAGTATGTGTAATTGTCATTATAAGGAGGAGGAACTTGATTGAATCCCAACCCAAACCCCTTCTTTCTTTTGTACGTAAGTTGCAGATCACAGAGATCTTTGACCAACTTACGAGAAGACTCATATTTTTTAATATTGATTTCGTTAACTTGATATTTTTCTCTAATGTCTTCCAGTTCTTTGGTCAGGATGCAAACCTTTTCTTTTACCTCCAAGTAGTGGGCTGTTTTTACACTTAGATCATCCTTGAGTTGAATGATGTCTTTACGCTAAGCTTCGATTTTCTCTTTAAAAAGTTTTTTCATTTTTAGCGAAAGTAAAATTTTTATTTTTTATATCTTGATAATCTTGAATTAGCTCAGCGTTGTGTATTCGATAAGCCTCTACGCTTTCCCTACATTCAGGAGTGCAAAAGACAGAAAGTACCTCTTCTTTAGTGAGGCCATGAATTGGATCTGAAAGGATCTGAGTCATCAATGCAAAGTTTTCAGTTGAAACCTCATCCTCAGGTGCAGAATTCTGATCTTCAGGAGCTGAAGTCATGAAAGCAATGTTATGTGAGGCAGTCTGATTTTCTAGAGCGAAGATGTTCAAACGTTGAATTTCTGCATTCCAATCAAAAGTAGCATTAGGCTGAACCACCAGAGCTGAACTTTGAGTGCTTCCACCCACAGCTGTTGACGTGTCAGACGTAGTAACAAGAACCCTTTCTGGGTTAGGTGGGGCAGGTTGGGCTGGAGTCTGTTCTCTATTGACTTTTGGCTTGGTGCAATTTCGAGCCAAATGTCTTGGTTCATGACAGTTGTAACAACGTAACTCAAACGGCATCTTGGTGGGTCCTGTAAAGGTGAGACCTTGCCACTTGTTTATTCCAGTATTTCTTACAAAGTTCTTTGCTCTAAAAGCAGCCATAGCCATCTGCCATGTAATGTCCATCTCTTCTACATCCTCGGGATGGATTTGATCTAGATCATCCATAGACCATCTAGGAGGATCCAGTTTACCTGCAACAAAAGCATTCAAGCAATTTATGACAGATGCAGCAATATCGAGATTTTCTTTAGACTGTTGTGTGAAGTAGGAAATCATCTCGTTCTTCACAAAATGATTAGCAACAGTAGAGGCAATAGTAGATGGTGCAACAGGAGCAGCAGGCGAGCCAGATAATAAGCATTTGCAGAAGTAGGTGATGCCTTAGAAGACGCTGAGCCACTGAACATTTGAAAACCACCTTGAGATATAAGAGCAGCATTGTTGTTTGATGCAGTGGGAGTAGCAGAAAATCCTGTAGCAAGCATACTATTCTTATAGTTAGTTTCCCTCTGCTTGTCATCTAGCTCACATGCCTTGATATGAGAAATCATCTCAGACAAACTTCATCTTGCAAGATCCTTGGTTTTCTTGATCATGGTAACATGATGATCCCAGCTTTTAGGTAGAGCGTTCAGAAGTTGTCTATTAGTTGTCTATTAGTTGAAGCATTTGTTGTATGCAGCTCTTCCATCTTCATTTGAGTAACCAGCTTGACAAACCTCTGAATTTGATTATCAACAGTCTCTCCATAGATATGGTTGAAATTGTTGAAGTTCTGACTCAACAAATTTCTTTGACTCTCTTTCAGGTCTTCATTACCTTCATAGACATCTATCAAAGATTCCCACATTTCTTTAGCTGATTTGCAAGTATGAAATCCGATAGCAATGTCTGGACCCAGAGCCATGGTCAGGTAGGAAAGTGCCCTGTCATCTTCTTCAACAATAGTGAAGTCTTCTTCAATGTACAGATCAAGATTTTTCTTCACTTTCACACTCGGTTCACCTTCTCGTTCCATTGTGATTTCCCTAGGACCTCTTAAAATGCTTCGCCAAATCTTGGCATCCATGACCTTCACGTGTTGTTCAAAACGCCATTTCCATCTAACAATCTGGGAACACGAGTGGTGGTCCCAATGATAGAGTCCAACTCTTGATGTTTGTTCATGGCTGCCAGGTCAACACTTTGGTTATTTGAAGTCATGTCTTTCAATTATTTGATGAATTAATTAACTGATTAATTAATTTGTCAAGTCCAAAAGTCCAAGGTTCAAAGTCAAATTCACGTTGCACGTTGTCGTTTCGAGTCGAGACGGTGATTTCGAGCAGTCTATCTTTGAGTCGAGACTGGAGTCGAGACAGACGTTGCGAGTCGAGACCAAGAATCTTTCAATAGCAAAATCCAGAGTCGAGACAGATGGTTTCGAGTCAAAAATTTACAACTCAAAACCACGTAGTTGCGAGTCGAGACCTAGAAGTCTGGTAGCCACAGAATCACTGTTGAGTCGAGACAGGAGTGTGATTGCGAGTCAAGACCATGTTGTTGCGAGTCGAGACCGAAAAATTGACAACTCGAGACTGAATGACTACGAGTCGAGACCCTACAAAACAGATTGTACGATAAAAAGACGCGTAATCCCTGATTTCCAGCACCTTCCAAAATTCAAAGATTTTGGAATCTTTGAATTTCTATCCCCAACAACTTCCGAGAAACCAGCAAACAACTTTCTGGAATCAAACGAACCAAAATCAGCAACTTTTGATGGAAATCAGCAAAAAACAGTTTGAATACTCCAATGACAGAAAATATAATCAAACCACAAATCGCTGAAAAACACTAGCAAACAAGATCAGTAAATAAATAAGGCCTTCTTGAATCTGAATGATATCGAACCGAACCGAGATTTGGTTTCTTGGCTCTCATACCAATTGTAAGTTCCGAATAGGATCTTTCAATGATATCAATCAAGGACTTATGAGTGTGCGGAATCCAATAACAAGTTGATTCAAGAACAATATATAAAAACCGAAACAATATATATAAAAACAAACCGGAAACTTGCATTCACTGATTAACTGTGACTAATACAAGACTCCCAAAAGCAGTTCGGTTGGCCTCTTACTTGCGATAGACTGATCAACCTCAAACATGAGTTTGAGGTTTGATTATATACTACACCAAATTGGGGCGAAACCCTCTAGGCCAAAACCGAAAACTAATAGACCCTCATAACACTAATTCGACCCAAAACAGATATTAAACAAAACATTACATACTCAACCCTTGAACTAATGTAACCCTCTATGAATAAACCTTCAGGTTCCACCACATTCGACAAGAAATAATTGGGATTTTATCTCGGTTAGAAAGTCTATGGGGGGCGTTTGGTGCAATATTGTAAATTGTATGGATAAAACCTTCATTGATGGGATTCGATTGAGGTACTTTTTCAAAAGCTCTGTTGGGAATAGGATGGATACAGCTTTCTGGCTTGATCTGTGGATTTGTAATTAGCCCTTGAAAAATAAATTTCCTGAGTTGTTCAAGCTTGAATTGGAAAAAAAGATGTAGCATTAGTGAAAGGTTCTCTTCTCATAACTTCGGGCAGCGGTTCGAATAGCATTGGAGTAGGCCGATTAACGCAGGTGTGGAAGTTATAGAGTTGACTGATATGTGCAGCCTTCTGTCATCGAGTTCAAATAGAGACTGTTGGTCATGGAATGGGGCGGCTGAAGATGAATTTAGTGTAGGGGCGGTGAAGAGATTGCTTGATAAAAATAGATTTTATTCAAATTTCTATGTCCCTAAATGGTACAAACGTCTTCCTAATAAATATAATATTTTTATTTGGAGGGCAGAGATGAACAAAATTGCGACTTTGGAAACGTTGAAGAAAAGGAACATTGGTGTGGGTAACATGGCCTGCGGTTTATGCAATGAAGAAGACGAATCAGTGGAGCATCTGTTTATGTTGTGCTATATTGCCACCTTGTTATGGTCTTATCTTAGTAGGTGGTGTAAGATTTTGAATCTATGGGTTTTTTCGTTTAAAGATTTATTGGAAGTTCACGATTACATGGGGCTACATGGCCTGAAAAAAGTTCTTAAGGGGCTGATTAGAATAGGGTGTTGGAGTATATGGAGGGAAAGGAATGGGCCGGGCCAAATTCAACAATAAACTTATAAAGATTGAAGATATTATTAGCGATGTTAAGTCGGTTGGATTTTATGGTATACAAGTAGGTCTAAAATTGTGTCTACTTCTTGGGAAAATTGGTGTAATTATGTAAATTTGTAAAGTTTATTGTTTTGGCCGTCTCAGTTTAAGATTTGGCTTTTGTTCTAATGAAAATTTTCTGTAAAAAAAAACATAATAGTGCTTTATCCATCTACACCATTTGATTGCTTCGTATATATAACTGTTATAACTATCACTAGTAAGCACTTTAGACGTGTATACTTTGATATAAATGTGGACCAAATAATTGTGATGTAATTGAGTCTTCCTTCAAATATAGGGACTGAATTGATGAATATGAGTAGTTTAAGGTGTGTTTTGGTACTTCGCTGTATTTACAAAACTTCCCACTTTCCACACAGGAAAGTGTTATCAAAGGCAAACCTTTGTTCTTTCAAGTCCCAACATTATCTCTCTCCTCTCTCACTGCCCCCATTAATCTTAATTCTCTATGTCGTTCTCCCCCTTCCTCTCTCTCTCTCTAGACTATCTATCTATCTGTATTGTTCAGTCACATCTAACATAGCTAGTGACATCTTGTCTATCTAATTTTTTTAACCGGATGAGGAGCTTTAAATACTTTATGAACCATGATTCACCTTGTTAAAACGTCTCCTTGCACCTCTTTTAGCTTTGGTGTTTTTGTTCAGTCTTCAACTTTCTTTTCACCTTTTTGGTCATCTCTCTCTCCCTCTCATATAACCCTATAGCTTATCTATTCATCTGATTTTTGTTTCTTTGTTTCCAAACATGAGCAGAAATCACCCATACTCCACTTACTTCAATGGAACTTGGTTCAATCTTACCCCTAACCCTAATAACTATCTTTCTTATTCCACTTTCACTCACTATTATCAACCCTCACCACCCTCTCCACCCCTTAGGGAAGCCCTTCCTCTCTTGAGTCTCAGTCCAACACCAAGACCATCATCAAACCAAACTCAAGAAAACCCTAATAGTACTACAAATGATATATACTGTACAACCCACATGGAAGTAGACCAAAACAAGAACAAAACTGTTGCTGATGGTGATGGTGATGTTGATGCTGATCATGATGATCAGGAGACTGTGACTGTAGCTCTACATCTTGGCCTCCCAAACCCTACGTTTTCTGAAGCTGATCTCTTCCCAAGACTCTCCACCAATTCAAACAATAATATTATTACAGAAGGTGAAGGTGATGATCAATATAATAAACAAGTGGAGGAGGAAGAAGAAGAAGGTGCACACAGCCATGGGTATCTTACAAGTGCACTCAACAAAGGTCAATATTGGATCCCAACTCCAGCTCAGATTCTAATTGGACCAACTCAGTTCTCTTGCCCTCTTTGCTTCAAGACCTTCAACAGATACAATAACATGCAGGTATATGTATTATATGTTACCCTATAATTATATAATCAAATTTTGTTTGAATCTCTAATAAAGATAAAAAAATGAAAAGAAAAAGAAAAAGCCAAATGAAACCCTTTCCTTGTACACTTCTTTTGTTGCTAATTTTCAACTCTTCTTTTAAACAAGAAAGAAAGTATGCATGTATAAAATAGGGTTTTGAATTAGGGTTAGCATTAGTTTTTTTTCTTTTTTTTCTTCAAATTCAGCTAAAAAATATTTACTGTATATAGCATTAATTAAACTATTAATTAATCTTCAGTCCCATCAAGATTTTTATTCATGCATCTATCTCTGCATGATTTGTGGACTTTTTTTGGGATTTTGAACAAATCAAGACTTTGGTCCAACTGATCATACTGGTCAGAAATAGTGCTGTAAAAACAGTTTCTCCTTTTTCTGTGATTGAACTAGACGAGGATTATGCTTTATGTTCCTTGGAGTTTGTATTAATGTTCTTTTCTACTTTCCTCAACTTATTGGCAGTTGTGTCAAAACTCAAAACTAAAATCATGTTGCATATATATCTCTCTCTGCTCCACCTAAGATACATATATGATTTATGTGATCATATTTGGACAAATAAAAAGAAAAAGAAGCATTCTTTTCATTAATCTGTATATCTCTGACCACTTTGATTAAATCCATATGTAAATTCCCACCCATAAAACCCCACATAACCTGCTTTTGCGGTTGGGAGATTCTATGTTATAAACGCATATTAAAAACACCAATCTAGCATTTTGCTTTCTTTCCATATTAAAGAGAGCAGATTATAAGTATAGCCTTTAATTAAGTCCTTGTACTGATTTTGTAAGGGATAAAAGTACTTAGGCTCAGAACCACCTACCTTGAGTTACCTCAACCTATCTAAATTCTTCTGAGTCACCCTAAAAGAAATATTTTGCTAATATTATTTGATTTGTCTGCGTATGTAGTTAAATGACGTTTAAAATTCGAACTAAGGAACACTGCTAAAAAATAAAAAAAAAAATTTGACAAGAGAATGTCGAAAAATAAAATTTCACAAAATTAAAAATGAAGTTTAATTAGGTGTGTAAGAAAATAGTATTAGTTAACTTCTCAAGCCAAAAAATAAATAAATCATTTTATGAGATTTAGAGGTATTTTCACAAGTAATATCTAAAAATAAAATAATTACTAAAAAAATAATATTTAGAATCTAAGAAAATTGGATTTAATTAACTTCTCAAGCCAAAAAATAATTTCACAACATTTTTATGAGATTTAGAGGTATCTTGAAGAATTTAGAAAGAATACATGTTTATATAACTATCCCTTTACAAAAGCCTTCTGGTACAAAATTTTCTTTCCTAACTTCCATTTATTATGGTAGCAGCAGATATACTGTACTTTCAACTACGAATAAAGTGGTTTTCATTTTCAAAACCTAACTGACCCAAGATGAGTAGAGACCACCCATAAAACTATTAGTTATTATTGAACCCTGGTTTGTCGCCATCTAATAATATATGCAATTACAAGATGTTCGTCTCCCATGCATTTGAACCTATAGGTTTTCTTGGACTTAAATAATTATGTATATCAAAGAAACTTAACGAATGATATCACACTAATAAAGTATCACAGTAGACATATGACAATATTATATAATATAGCGTAAGGATCATCAGAAACTAAAAAGTCCATATCAGACATGTGCGGTATATATTGCATATCTGTAGTATAAACTGTATGTATGCAATATATATTGTGTATATGCAGTATATGATATCCTCCATAGTACGACGTTTTTTTAGTTTTCACACGAAAAAAGAGTTTTCTCCCATATAATATAATTCAAAGCTAATTTGTTAAACAAGAGACTCATTTCGCTCGTTTGATCTTTACATAGTCAGCGGATAAAAATCAAGACAAATGTAGCTAACCATCTTTCATATATATACACATTATTGTTTGGGATGTAGATGCATATGTGGGGGCATGGATCTCAATACAGGAGAGGCCCAGAATCCCTTAGGGGAACACAGCCAACAGCCATGCTAAGGTTACCGTGCTACTGCTGCGCACCAGGGTGTCGAAACAACATCGACCACCCGCGGGCTAAACCACTCAAAGATTTCAGAACCCTTCAGACACATTACAAAAGGAAGCATGGAATCAAGCCGTTCATGTGCAGAAAATGTGGGAAGGCTTTTGCAGTGCGAGGCGATTGGCGAACACATGAGAAGAATTGTGGGAAACTTTGGTATTGCAGCTGCGGATCAGATTTCAAACACAAGAGGTCATTGAAAGATCATATAAAGGCATTTGGGAATGGGCATGCAGCTTATGGGATTGATGATTGTTGCCTTGAGTTAGAAGAAGAAGCTGCTTCTGAGATTGAGCAAGACAACGAATCATCTCATTGTGATAACTAATCGAAAGTAGTGTTTCGATCTATCTACTACTGTTTCTAGAGATCATATCAGAATCACTTTTGACGGACCCTCTTTGATTTTATTGTGTGTTCACTTTTTCTTTTTATGGTGTGAAACTTTTCTTTTACCTGTTCTTGTTTAGGTGTTAACTTTATAATTTTATGGAGACTTTAATTTGAATCAAGACTTGTGAATACTCTTTCAAGTTCTAATTCCCTGTTCTGTGTTTGCGGGTGCAATGGTTTTTATGAGAGTTAATGTATATACCTTTCATGATAAGGTCTTCAACTGACACAGATAAATGCCATAATTTCTACATAAATAAAATAGCAAATTATTCAGATTTGTAGCATTGTATATCATATTTTTACTTCACGTAATTCTTTTGTATTGTCGTTAGCTCTCTTTGTATATATATGGTTTTGCTACATGTACCCAAAGTTATATACATTAATTTTATTATATTATCTTTTTTAAACATATTATCAAAGCAAAATTAAGAAAACATATATGGATACTTGTTCCTGTGCATGATGCAGATTACTTTCGGTTGTAAAAAAAAAAAAAAACATTTATCAAATAATATCCTGTATCATTATATGCAACATATATATATGATCAAAACCCTCTTTAAGGGGGCAACATGATGGTATTTATTACCTAATGCTAGGTAAATTCAGTTTCAGTTACATTATATATTAGATTTGTAATTCAAACATTTCAATTCAATTTGGAAGAATCACATATCTAGTCATCAGTGATCTTTAGCTTCTACTAGGTACACAACTACATAATTGGGTTATTTGCGACGCCGAAACCTTGGAAAATTCACCGTAAAGGCCATTTGCAATGGATTTATGAGCAGAAAATTTGGTTGTAAAAATCTTTGTTTGCTTTTGGGCCATCTTTTAGATTGTAATGAGTTTGTGACGTCAAATACTGGCGACTAAAACAAGGGTGTTGTGAAATCTATGACTGATACTAGTTCCAACGGATAGAATTTGCGAACAAAAGATTTTGCAACCTAATATTAATGTCTTGATCTGTGTTTTTACCACCGGACCGAACCGGCCAGTTATTTAGGGAATTAGACGCATAAGTTATCTAAGTTGAGTCTACTTAAACCTCCTTAAATTGAATCAGGTGGCTACCACTTGATCTGGCTAGGATTTCAAGTTTTAATATCCTTTTGTTTTCTTCTTCCAAAATCTCATTCGTCTTTATATTCATAATCTATTTTTTGTTTATTTAAGGCTTCATATTTAATTAATTTTGCAAATCCATGTAAATTAATAAAATTGTTCCACAATTTATTTTTAAATCAGTTATATAATTATATTTTATAATTTTAAGTTATTTATGAAATTATCTAATTTTAAAAATGGTTTGGACTATTGGTAAGGAGGTAGGTTTGATGATTGTTCCAGTTATGTAACTATAGCCATATTTGACCAATTATCATCATGGTTAATCATGATTGGCCATTTTTTGAATGTCTATAAACATGATTGATTATTATCATCATAATTGGGAAGGTTCATTTGAGAAGAAAATTTTATTGAGAAGAAAAAGAATAAAAGGGTATAATTGTAAAACATTAAATAGTTTTTTTTCTCATCTCATTTATTATTATGTTTGACTAATTAATTAGTCATTAAGACTATAATCCTCCACACTAAATATTTTTGCCTACACACATCAAAAGTTATCCTACACATTTCGAAATTTATCCTACACATATTGAAATTTATCCTACACAACTCGTAATTTATCCTACACGCCTCATATTTATCCTACACCTTAAATGAATTTTTATTTTTATTTTTTGTGAAAAATATATATCTTAAAAATAAGTTACAAATTTAATATAGTTAGTTATTAAAGATGAAACTACCAATTAAAGATGAAACTACCATTAAGTACAAATATTAAATGAAGTCTAATGAAGCATTCCTATTGGTTGAAATTTCTTCTTTTTTATTCTTACAAAGAATTTCTTCTCATTTGAACTATCCACCATCATAATTAACTAATTTTGTAGTTATAAATCATGACAGATCATAATTCAAATTATGTGCTTGTTAACAACTCACATATATAATAAAACTAGTAAGATTATCCGCGCTACGCTACGGGTTTTCGATCAATATCTATTAAGAATATTGACACATGTTTTACATCGAGTGAAAACCATAAAAATAAATTTAAATTGGACTGCGGGATGGGATGATTTTAAATTATTTGTAAATAGAAACGTAAACGCTATCTTTAATATAACTTTAGAAAAAAAAAAGGAACCTGAAGTTAAAACAAACTAAACATAAAAAAAGTAAAAAAACTAATAAGGTCCTAAAAAATAAATCAAGAAAGAAACAAAAAAACCAATAGGATGAAAGCACTATTCACACAACTTGCTAATGTAATTTACGTCAAAACGTAAACCAACTAAAACTTACATAAAAATAAACACGAAAATGTATTATATTTGACCCGACATATACCGAAGAAAATCTACGTCGAAACGTAGACCAACTTGAATTTACACCGACACGTGCATAAAAATAAGCACGTAACAAAATAGTTACAGTGCGTTGCTGTGGTGGCGAAACGTAAAGCGACTTGAATTTATAATGTTTCATGAAAACGTATTTTATTTGACCCGACTCGTTTCCAAACAAAATTTACGTTAAAGCGTAGACCAGTTGAAAAGAAACATAAAAATAAGCACGGGAATGTATTATGTTTGGCACGAATCATTTTCGAAAAAAAAAATCACATCAAAACGTAGATTAACTGAAAACGTACATAATAATAAGCATAAGAAATTAAGAACATATTATATTTGACCAAACTCATTTCGGAAAAAATTACGTTTAAACGTAAACCAAATTTGAATTTATATCAAAACTTACATAAAAATAAACACGTAAAACTCGATTACAAAGTTTTTAGAACATTAAGGGGTTGTAAGTGTCAACGATAAAAGTTGAGATATAAAAAGTATCCAAAATACAAAAGAAAGGTTAAAAGACAAAAAAAAATCAAAATTCAAAAAGGAATTTCGTGTTCTTAACTTGCAATGGTAATATATATAATGTTCACCTATTAGACATGATATCTCGGATCTGTAGATTAAACAAAAAAAAAATACAACATTTTTAGTTGGTAGGTAAAACTAAAAAAAAGGTTTTTTTTCGCAAGAAGTAATCAAGTATAACCCATTTATGTTTGTTCCCATGAGAAACAGTGTGGTGTAAAGGTGTCTTACATTCTTCCAAATTAGATAGAAGGTTCAAATTCTACTTGCCACATGTATATGAATTTAGGATCAGGAGCATGTTAGATTACCATTAAGAAAAACTTGTTTAATCTTGTCGAAATAAAGTCGATAGGGTACTCGTGGTTTAGCAATAGATCTATGTATAAATATTATCGTGGTGGAATGATTGGCGTAATTTTGTAATTATGTAAGCTTTTATAGCCTCGGTTTCGGGTGTGGTTAGTTTTTAGTGAAGTTCACAGTTCAAAAAAAAATCTTTTTTGGACCTTCTTGGGACTTGGGGAGGTTGTGTTCAGCTTTTAAATATGACTTACCAGAGAGTGAGACTGTGAGAGACCCTTCCTTGGTCTGATGAGGGATTTGATGTAACAATTAACATATATCGCTTTTCTGTTATTTTTCATATTGTCCCTGTGTTTTCCACTCAGCTAAATCATTACAATTCCAACCCATCTGATATATTTGTCGTATATAAATCATCCTTAACTTTACATATGTATTATAACATAATAAATGGTCAAAATATGAACTACTTTTCTGCAAACATTAAAGTATTTTGTTTGAAAAGTTTCCAGAAATATCCGTCTACTCATTGTAAAATTCTGAAAAAAAAAACTATACAAGAAAAACAGGAACATTTTTACTCATGATTCTTAATTATAAAATGGATTTTTGCACATAAAGCCAGGTGTTTGTTGTTGTTAAAGTTAATCATATTTAGCAATCAAACGACTTATCCTTTTTAGAAGTTATTGGAATACAAAAGCTATTCAAACACAACGTTTTCATCTTAAGAGAAAAAATCACTATTAAGTTGTTCACTTTTCCATTTAAATCTAATTTTAATGATTTTTAAACCCCAAATAAATTTTATATATTTCATTATTTCTATAAAGTATATCATAAAATCAAGAGCTTTATCCATATAGTAATACCTAACGTTTTAAATGCTGCTCCACTAGCTAGTTAAAATGTTCCGTTTGAAAAATATTAATATATTGTTATTATATAATTGTCCATTTAAACTAGTTAAAATGAAGCCTATAAACGAACTATAACGACACATCCAGTTTTCCCTGGTCCCAATGGCGGATTTAAAAAATAATTATAGGGGCAATGTTTCAAAAAAAAAATTTATAGGGGTAGCAAAATCGAAAAAAGGTCAAATTTTCAAAAAAAAAAATTACACTTCCGACGAATACCCCTTGTTATAAGGTATGTCTGATACATGAATTGAACGTGTAATTGCAATGACGCGTTTAAAGTCCTTGTAATTAAATCGTAGCTCTTGCTAGTCCATGCAGATATACCTATATATACATACAAGTATATGTATATGTAGAAAATTAAGTTTCTAGTTGTGGACTGCTTGCATTGACTAGGGGCATAACAGCACCTTGGTTTAGAAAGAAAAGTGGATGCATGGGTTGGTCGAAGATGGGTCAGAAGGGATGTTTTGCAAACTGCAGTGAAGTGTCAAGTCATTGCGTACCAACACATTCTGATCAGATGTACTGCTCTATTCAAATACACGTTGCTTGTGCCTACAGCTTCTGGACCCACGACTCCATTTAAATACCCAACCACAAGTTCTGCTCTCTTGTACAACCTTCAACCATGGCTACAATTTTGATATTTCATGATCAAATATGTGTATATATAATCGTATATACTTCAATGTCCCCTCACAAAAATTGAATGCCATATAACATGTCAACTTTAAAATTATTTTAACAAAAAAAAATTAATAATAATAATAACATGATTGTAGTGATGGTGTGAAACTACTTGACATAAAAGTTAATTAGGGTTTTTAAGTTATATCATTGACTTATGTGCAATCCAAATAAAAGCGGTTGTTTATTTCTATTAAATGTAACCAAACAAAACAGTAAATAATATTCACAGAAATCATCAATGATAATAATATTAAATGTAACCAAACAAAACAGTAAATAATATTCACATAAATCATCAATGATAAAAATGATTAGCTATAAACATGAAATTCAGTGTTACATTTTTCCACATGGGATGATTACTATATGGTTATGATGACTATTCGATCAGATTTTAGCAATAAATGATGCATCATTTACTCTTCGTATCTTTTTTTTAACGACAAATCACTTTATATATAGATATAAAGAGTCAGCAAGAAACTGGAAGAAATACAAAACAAACAGAACAAGAAAGATAAAACAGACAACAGATTACAAAATGTCTAAAACATCAAAAACAGCCCATTTTTCCCACGCCGGCTTCTTAATCTTTGCTCTATTGCAGACCCAAAGAAAAGAGTCTTCCTTAATTAACTCCACCGTCTTCATAACCGGGATAAAACTTCCTTCAAAGACCATCGCATTTCTCGCACTCCATATCCTCCAAACCGTGGCTATGACAATGGTGTAAACTAATCGCTTCCAAATAGGACTACCCGGACTCTCTTTAATAGTCCTCACTAAGTCCGCAAGAGTGGAACACTCAGCCGGAAATCGAATACAGGTCCAGGCTAACACGTTCCACCAAATACATTTAGCCCACAAACAGTTACAAAAGATATGGTTTGGACTTTCAATTTCGAGCCCACAGTGGGGACACCCTACGTCAGCCACTGAAACCCCCCTGCGAACCAAACCCTCTCTCGAAGCTATTCTACCAATGAGGGCCCTCCAAAGGAGGAGATTACCTTTCGGTGTGGCCCAACTATTACAAGCGAGTTCAGGATCGTTTGGCACATCGGCCCATTTGGCGTCTTCAAGATCTTTTCTTACCTGCTTAACCGAGAATAACTTGTCCGAAGAAGTCCTCCATCTCCAGGAACCATTAACTTCAATCAGGTTTTGATCCATTTTTATTCCTTTCTTTTGTAAAATATCGTCCATTTTCCCAGTATATCTCCACACTCCAGGAATAGAATTTTTTAGAGGAATCAACTGACTATTCGAGTTATTATTATGGACAGAAGCTATTACTTTGGCCCAAAACTGATTAGGATCCGACTTATATCTCCACCACCATTTCGATTACATCGTATAATTGAAGTCTGTAATACTCTCAATCCCACCTCTTTTTCTAGATTTTAACAGCCCTTCACATTTAACCCATCTTAGTTTTTTAGTTGAATCAGAAAAACCCCAAACAAAATCTCTACGGATTTTTTAGAGCTTACTAAGAATGCATTTAGGGGCTGCAAAAAGCGATAAGAAATACGAGGGGAGGCTGCCAAGCACAGATTTAGCTAAAGTAACTCTACCCAAAAACGAAAGGTACCTGGCCTTCCATTTAGACAGCTTGGAGTTGAATTTGTCCACCACTGGAGCCCAAAATTTTGCTCGGTTCGTGTTGACTCCAACAGGGATTCCAAGGTAGGTGAAAGGCAGTGATCCAACCTCGCAATTCAGCATACTCGCTAACCTCGATTTTTCGTTCTCATTAACTCTGAACCCGAACAAATTGTAAGGCCTCCTAATCCAAGATCTCACTCAGCTAACGCAACCAACAGGTGTGCGGAATCCACCTGATGATCAACCACTGTAGATGAAACACTAGAATGCAAAGATTTGTGAGAGGAATCAAGAATACACAGAGTATTCTTGATGAAGAAGATGAATGACGTCACACACACAGTAGCCGCCAGACAAACACACACAATGATTAGGGTTAGGTGCACAGAATTTCACACAGAATCGCCGCCTTGTCTATTCCACATAAAGGTATAAATACAAGGCAAAACCCGGACTTTCAAGACAAACTTGAAAGTCCGGACAAACAAACTACACAAAACAAAACTCTGACTTTTGTCCTATACAAAACTCAGACAAAAGTCTATGCTAAAACTTGGACAAAATGTCCAAGGATAAAGCTAGGACTAACTTTCAATGAATGTACAATAAAGACCCTGTAGAATGGGAGACATGCACTTATCACCTAAAGTGCATTAACAAACTCCCCCTTGATCAGTGCATGGTCTTCATTGGTCTTGAGATCTTCATCCTTTCTTCGAGTATTCACTGCCTGGTTTTTCACACAGAACTGCACGACTTTGATGTATTGATCAGCTAACGGTTGATCTTCTTCAAAGGAATGCAACGACAGACGTCTTAGCTTCTTCAAATCTTCCATCTTGAGATGAACGATCCAGACGCACACAGCTTCTTCAAATCTTCCATCTTGAGATGAATGATCCAGACGCACACAGCTTCTTCAAATCTTCCATCTTGAGATGAACGATCCAGACTGTAACGCCCTAACACATTTTAACCCAAGATTCGCAACGGAAAGTACATACCTAAAATTTCTTTAATGATATTCTTTCTTTCACTTAAATACATTAATCCCTTTTTATAATTTAATTAAAAACTAACATATATATATCGAATTAAGTGACCACATACACACCCACGTACAATCCATGTCTTGACTCGATCTTCAACCGCGTACACCTCTTGATGAAACATCCATAAACCTGTACAACCTGCAGTCACCACAACCAATTACTTCATTAGAAACCGGTGACATAATACATATACTTTAAATGCCACATAATCAAGCATCAACATCTTTTATTCTTGTTCATATAAGTCCACTCGAACCCTCTCGTCTGACTTCCATACTTAACCTTCATTCTCCATTTGCAGTATACCTGCACTTCCAATTCATTCTTAACAGAAAACAATCAACATCATTAGACTTATCTCATATGTGTAATTTAACTAATTTCCATGTCATGCATAAATACCTTACCAATCATACCCCCTTCATTTACAACTTACATTTTACCCACATGTATAAATACTCATTTCATCTTTGTGCATAATACTAACATGTATATTCCCTTCTTTATCCATACTTAATAGAAATTACTTTCCTATCCATTTTCGACTCTTTTTCCGTAAACTTACCTTATTACTTCCATTGTTTAATACCTTCTCACATGAATCACAATAATCATTATACTACAGTACATTTTACATCTAAAGTGTAAGTCCGAGATTTACTTACCTTACGCGTCCGTATTTGCATTCGCTTACTTGAGTCTTCTTGTCCCGTTAGCCTTCCACGCTCCCATCCATCTTGACATGATTCCTATACTTTCATGTCATTACATTTACATCCTTATTAGCATACATGATTATTCATATGAACGATCATATCAAGTTCATATCTCACATATGTATTTCATTAGCCGATTCAAACAAGCATATAGCTTACTCAACATCATCATAACACAACCTTCACATATTATTGTCATTTAGACATTTCATCAAACACGTGGTGTGCGTACTACTTCCTAGGCACCATGTACAACTAGTTTATGCATAATCTTCCTAGTTCATTCATATTTCATCAAATCTTCTTACTAATCAACAAGTATCATTAACACATAAACATCAAACATATCAACACCATATTTCTTTCGATTCATTTAACAATAGTTCATCATAACACAACATAGTTCATCCAACTAGTGGGTTTACATCCTTAAACATCAAATTAGTCAAAATTATGCATAACACATGTTCCCTATGATGAGGTTAACACATATTCATGCTTAATTTCATACAAACTCCTGGATTGATCATAACCCACTTCATACAAGATCATCAAATCTAAGTTTTAAGACATACCTTATGATCCCCTTGCTTGGGTGATCATTAATTCACGTTCGGTTGTGAATTTAGACTTCATTCCATCCTTTAATTTGAAGATTTATCAAGAACTAGGGTTTGAACCCTTGGTTCTTTCTCCTGGACATCGATCCAGAACACACACGAGTGTGTGTGTTTGTGTGTGTGGTTTCTTTTAATTAAACATCTTTCAAGTTGTCCAACTTTGGTCCCTCATGTTTCGTTTTAATTAAATAAGGCTACAACCCTTCATTTAATACTAACGATATTAACAATCGACTAGGTTAATTAGTCCTAGTTAATATTCACTTACGGGTTCACTTTTATCCCCTAACGGTATTTTACCCGTTCCTTTATATTAACCGGGTTTAAATTACCAAACCCATTTTTGGGGTGTTACAAGTCTACCCCCCTTAAAAGAGGTTTCGTCCCCGAAACCTTGCTTACTTCCGCGGGACCATAATCCTTTACTTACCGGTCCTTCTATGTAACACAATTCTGAATATATTCATATATCTTTATATTCCAAATTCTTGCTTAGCTCTAAAGTTAGGATCATTCTACGTCTGTTAACGTTACATGCTACTGCGTATACTCATTTACGTACATTCACACGTATGTTCATACATACAAGCTTTATTCCTTTGAGCACATTCCATCCTATTAAATACCTACGTACATGCGTTTATATATATACCCGTATACATCTATTCACATACACCTGAAAACATAACTTGTAACAATAACACATCTATACGTACATGTTTACATGCTTACTTATCGTTATATAATGCACACACTCATACGTACCTTCATACATTTATTACATACATTCATACCATCCCTATCTCTCTACATACATACGTACGTTCATACGTATCTTCATACCTTCATACTTTCCTACTCGTTTACGTACATACACTCCTACATTTCTTCATACATGCATACATTCATAGATACCTTTTTACCTTAATACATACATACACATACTTACATACATTCCTACACCTCTACGTATATGCGTACATTCATACATACCCTTCATGGACAACAATTCCTTCTGCCTGCATGCGTACATTTACATGCATATTCATATATTACATTACAAATCGTTTCATTCGTGATTTATCATGCATTACATATAGGCGTTACTGAATACCTTAAGACTGAACTAAGATTTCATTCCTTTATTGACCTCTAACCAGATTGATTTCATTTGTCTGTAAAATGAGCTCTCATCGTGAGCATCCTTTCAACACATCTACTACTATCATCAGTCAAGAATTTCATCATTCTCATTTATAACATTAACGGTTATTACATTTCCTTTCATACTTGCGTTCAACTGGGTGTTCATTCACCCATAGTTCCTTCACAAATTCCCGATTTGCATTAGCATTATACTGTACATGGGTCAAATAGTATAATTTGTAAGACCTATGCTTACATAATTGAAATTTATAAGGTCATTTGCATTTCATGTAAATAATGCCCAAAAACTTTTATATAACGTTAATAACACTTCAACACTTTAAAAAAAATAATAATAATAAAATATTTATACTCATACAACCCTTACAAGGTTCATAATGGGTTCGATTCGTAACATAACATAACTTTACCCTTTCTGAGATCAACTTCAATTCCTCATACATCCAACGTTCTCATCCCTGCATTACATTGCTTTCTCAACGGAACACGATTAATAACGTTAATACTCAACGTATCTAAATCGTACATACATACATGCTCCCGTACGTCCATACATACATACATTCACTTATATCTACATATGTGCATTGATGTGTTCAAAATGTAACATATAAATTACATCAACTGTGGCATAAAACTAACCCTTTTTTAGTACTAATGTTGGAAAAAGTGTGCTTTTGTCTTCCTTTTGTATTTTCAGGATTAAATGAGCTCAAATTAACAAAAGAAGCAAAAAGGCAGCTAAATCTAGCATAAATACAAGAAAAGGAACAAATTTGGCATGCCCGACCCCCTTCAACAGCATCTCCCAAAGAAAAAACAAGAAAAAAAAGCTGAGCATGGGGCTGTGCCCAGCTGAGCACGGGGCTGTGCCCAGCTGAGCACGGGGCGTGCCCAGCTCAGCACGGGCCGTGTCCAGCTCAGCACGGGGCAGTGCTCAGGATGGACAGCCCTGGCACTAAAGACAAACCTATAGAAGCTTCTATTGCCCACCACGGGGTCGTGCCCAGCGGACACGGGGGCGTGGCGAAAGTACAGCAGGCGCATTAATTGTAATTGCGAATTACAATTAATGAAGAGAGAGAGTGTCAGACGGACACGGGGGCGTGCCCAGCGGACACGGGGGCGTGTGGAGCTAATAAAGACAAACTGTATTAATGAAGAAAGAGAAAAGGGTGGACACGGGGCCGTGTCCAGCGGACACGGGGCCGTGTCCAGCGGACACGGGGCCGTGTCCAGCGGACACGGGGCCGTGTCCAGGCTTCTGTATAGGCTATAAATATGAGTGCTTGGCTCAAGCTCAAACCATCCCTTGGCACACCACCTCTCTCACACTTCATCCACCACCCACCACCATCACAACACCATCATCCACCACCATCATCCATTGTCCATCGTAGAGTGTGTGAGTCGTCTCGGGATCCAAGATTGATCGTAAGAGTTCTTGACAATCAAGGCCATGTTTGCCTAAGTCTCTTACATCACTTGGTGAAGACAAAGTGTCTAGTATAATACTTTTTATTTCTAATCTTTTGCACTTTTTATTTGGTTTTGTATTAATGACTTTAATAACTAGTTACTTATGTTGAAGGTGATCTTTCCTTATCGTTTGTCCGTGGTGTCTTGGCATTATTTTACTGTCTATATAAAATAAAGGATTTTCACCATTCATATCTCCACGGTCTATATGGAGGCATGTTGGATACCTGGTCGGGGGTTAAGGGAACGGTTTGGTAAAGGTCTTGCCATTGTTCAGCGTTTAGAGGTCCTGCAATGGACCTGGGTCAAATTTAGTAGGACCTCCTTCAATACTTCACGGTATTGGATGGCGGGGGTCCAAACTCTTTGATCCCCTCATAAGTTAACTACTATTAATACTATAACCCGGCTATTTAGGATTGTATCCCTGCTGACTCAGACTACTTAGCAGAGGGTAACGTCACCGCCAAAAGCGGGGCCTACCACAATACTGCATTAATAACTTAATTCATTATCTTCCAATAATCCACCCTTTTAGGATTGTATCCTTGCTGACTCAAACTACTGGGGTGAGGGTAACGTCACCTTCAAAAGAGGGGCCTACTACAATAACTAAGATAATCTCTTAATTATGTGCAAAAGTGCGGAAATAATCAAAGGTTATACTAGATACGAGTCGGAACCAAGTGATTCATCTTGTCTATTTGTTTTTCTTTTATTTTTATTTTCAGCATTTTAGTTAGTTTTTATTTTTCTTAGTTTTAAACATTTTTCTAAACTTTTTATTTTGATTAGACGTTGAGGATAAACCGGTACTAAAAGCTCTTGTGTCCTTGGACGACCTCGGTATCTTACCAACGCTATACTACACTCAACGATGGGTGCACTTGCCCATATGTGTGTTTAGTGTTAGTGAAATATCGTGTTTTATAAATTTAAAACTTGGCTAAAATAAGTGTTAAAAAGGGCTTAAAATATACACCTAATATATATAACACTTCGCACGCATCAAGTTTTTGGCGCCGCTGCCGGGGACACAAGGATTTTAGGAAAGCTTAAAATCGACGGCCTAATCAGTTTTTCAAAACCTTTTCAAAAACGGGCCCACATTTTTCTGCATTTTAGTTTAGTTTTGCATTTACAGTAGGTTGAACACGGGCCGTGCTCGCTGGACACGGGGACGTGCTGCATATTTTTCATAAAACTCCCAGTAACAGAAGCTTGAACACGGGCCGTGCCCCCCCCCCCCCCCCCCGTGCTCAACGAAATCAGTAAATTTAATTAAAACGCCCAGATACAGATCCTGAACACGGGGCCGTGCTCACTGAACACGGGGCCGTGTCCAGCCTCTGTTTCCGCTTTTATTTTTGTTTTCTGATCTCGAGACTCAGTTGTGGTCTGCTGAGTGATTCTTATGGATCAATACTCAGGAGGTTACAACTACACCTATGAGGAGGATGATTATAGGGGTAATTATTGCACTAATTGTCGTAACTCACGATCGGTTCAAAATAATCGCTCATATCAACCATCCAATTCATACACCTACTATGAGGAGCCCAGGTACGAGCCATCAACTTCATACACATCCTATGAAGACCAAAGGTATGAACCTCCTCCCTCATACTCATATTTTGATGAACCAAGGTATGAGCCTTCATACTCATACTTTGAGGAACCATGGCGTGAACAACCCACCTCATATGAGTATTATGAAGAACAAAATTACGAACCTTATCCATCATATACTTACAATGAAGAACAATGGTGCGAACCATCTACTTCATATGGGTATTTTGAGGAACAAAGGATCGAACAACCGGATTCAAGCTTAGAAAATACCGATTCTTTTTCTATAACCGAAGTGACCGATAGGATATTAGAACACATTAGAGTTATCGATCGATGTATAAAAGAAGCTCGCGCAAGGGAAGAGGAGTCCCGCGCAAGAGAAGAATTAAAAAAGGAAGAGATAACTGAAAATGTAAAAATAGAAGAACAAATAAGTGAAAAACCGACACATGAGTTAAACAACGAAATAGGTGAGTCCGACAACGTTAAAATTCAAGAAGAGTCTAATTTTGAAGAAATTAATCTCTTGTCACCTTCTTTTGAAAATCATTGTTTAGTACCCACTCATGCTAAGTTTTTAAAAGAGTTAAACACTAACACTAAAATTGACGAAACGGTAAGTGTTAAGTTAACTAATGATCAAACTTCGCTAATAAAAGAAGACCCATTTGAAATTAACATTACACCGGTTCCATGTTTCTTTCAAAATTCATTTATTAGTAACGTTACAATCGATAAAGATCTTTGTGTTAACATAATGCCTAATTACATTTTCGAAAAATTAAGTATTAGTGATTTTTCTCCACTTCAAATACCCATTTTTCTATACAATCGGAAAGTAATAAAATCAATCGGTATAGTTGAGGATGTATTGGTTCAAACAAATCAAATGGTAATCCCGACCGATTTTGTCATCCTCGATGACGCTCCTCTAGTGTTTGGACGACCATTTGTAAAAACTCACGAAGCGTTGAAAAACCAGAAGTTCAACAATCGACCTCTTAAATTAGGGGCATTTAAAAGAAGTGTCGATCTTGAGCGATCAATGAAATATCCATTCGGCAATGACGACCCCCTAATTGAAGATGAGCCAGAACCACCCGATAAGGTGGGTCTAGCCAAGGACCCTTATAAACGTGGCGCACCACGGAGGCATTCCGCGAAACTATCCGTAGTTTTAGTTTAGATTAACTTTTACGTTTTCTAGTTTAGTTTTTTTTTTCAGGAATAAAACACACTCGGGATGGTGAAGGATGATAAGGGAAGCTTGAACCAACACCCCATGCACAAAAACAGAGCCTCCCGACAAATTTTCTTCATTACAGCAAGTTCAGCACGGGGCCATGCTCACCCCAACACGCCCCGTGCCCAAGGTTCTGTAGAAAATGCCCAGTTCAGGTACCTGGACACGGGGCCGTGCTCACTGGACACGCCCCCGTGCCCAGCCTTCTGTTTACTTTTGGTACTGGCAGTCTGGACACTGGGCCGTGCTCAGCCAACACCACCCCGTGTTCAGCTACCCAGTACCATAAAATCGTGTTTTTAACCCACTTTTACACATTCAATCAACCTAAAAACTTATTTTTGAGACACATTGAGGACAATGTGTAATTTAAGTGTGGGGGGGATGCTAAAACCTTGAATCTTGCAAGTCCTAAATACAAGCCTTACACAAAACTCTATTGGAACCGCTAATCACCCCAAATTTTTTCAAAAATTTTCAATTTTTTTTACTTGTCTAGGTTTAATTTGGGAATTTCAAAATTCTAAAAAGGTTATATTTTTACAAATTTACAACCGATAGCGTCGTGATAAAAAGAACCAACATAAGAAAATTATGAAAAGGCATGACAAGCTTAGTTAAAATTTAATTATATATACTTGAACACATAAAAACCCATTCCCACAAAAGTGAGTTTTGAGCCTTTATTGAGCATACAATTACATATCATTAGACTAAATGCTCATTTTTCGTTTCTTGTGTGAATAGCCGCTTGGTTCTTACGACTCTATAACTTGCCATAACGATACATTCCCGGTCCTTACCAACTTAAACCCGAGTAAGTAAATGATGGAGGCATTAGGACTAACCCCTTTTATTTCTACACCATTATTTTTCTTTTTTCTTACCACCTACCCAAAATCCCCCTAGTTAACCCCTTTAAGCCTAAACCTTTTCATTTCTTAACCCAAACCAAACACCTTTTCACCCACCTAAACCCTTTTTATTTTTCACCCTTTGTTTTAGTAACAAGCTCGGTTTTTCGTATGACGTTCCTTAAAAAAAAAAAGGTGTTGATGATGAAGCAAATAAACAAGCAAGTTCATCAAAAATAACTTTGTTTGAATACTGGCTTCATCAAGAAAAACATAAAAAAATTGCAAAAATAAAAAGTCTTTCGAAAACCGACGCTTGTTACGCTTTTTCGCCCTTTCTACTAACCACTAACCCAACCACCTACCTTTAACCCAAGCCTAACCCTTCACCCAAAAAGTCCTCTTGATGTTTACAAAGGTATATAGTTAAAAAGGAGGAGGATTGATTGCTTGGCAAGCCTATGGTAGGAGTAAGTTCCATGCCGCTCTCGAGTGATTCACTATAATACATCTTCGGCCGAGTGTTGAGTGATCCCCGTGAGGTATGTGAACTCGTATATAAATAGAATTTTAAAGAGGCATGTTATGCCCTAATAAGTAATTTATCTTATGAAAAGTTTTAAATAAATCATGACGAATAGGATTGTAAATAAATAAAAATAAAATTAAATAAAGAATCTTGGAAATCCCGACACTCTACGACAAGCCCAAAAACCTTCTTCTCTACCCATTCCATTTGGGAGTGTAATAGCCACATATTAAAGAGTTTTGCTTGAGGACAAGCAAAGATTCAAGTGTGGGGGTATTTGATGTGTTCAAAATGTAACATATAAATTACATCAACTGTGGCATAAAACTAACCCTTTTTTAGTACTAATGTTGGAAAAAGTGTGCTTTTGTCTTCCTTTTGTATTTTCAGGATTAAATGAGCTCAAATTAACAAAAGAAGCAAAAAGGCAGCTAAATCTAGCATAAATACAAGAAAAGGAACAAATGTGGCATGCCCGACCCCCTTCAACAGCATCTCCCAAAGCAAAAACAAGAAAAAAAAGCTGAGCATGGGGCTGTGCCCAGCTGAGCACGGGGCTGTGCCCAGCTGAGCACGGGGCGTGCCCAGCTCAGCACGGGCCGTATCCAGCTCAGCACGGGGCAGTGCTCAGGATGGACAGCCCTGGCACTAAAGACAAACCTATAGAAGCTTCTATTGCCCACCACGGGGCCGTGCCCAGCGGACACGGGGGCGTGGCGAAAGTACAGCAGGCGCATTAATTGTAATTGCGAATTACAATTAATGAAGAGAGAGAGTGTCAGACGGACACGGGGGCGTGCCCAGCGGACACGGGGGCGTGTGGAGCTAATAAAGACAAACTGTATTAATGAAGAAAGAGAAAAGGGTGGACACGGGGCCGTGTCCAGGCTTCTGTACAGGCTATAAATAGGAGTGCTTGGCTCAAGCTCAAACCATCCCTTGGCACACCACCTCTCTCACACTTCATCCACCACCCACCACCATCACAACACCATCATCCACCACCATCATCCATTGTCCATCGTAGAGTGTGTGAGTCGTCTCGGGATCCAAGATTGATCGTAAGAGTTCTTGACAATCAAGGTCATGTTTGCCTAAGTCTCTTACATCACTTGGTGAAGACAAAGTGTCTAGTATAATACTTTTTATTTCTAATCTTTTGCACTTTTTATTTGGTTTTGTATTAATGACTTTAATAACTAGTTACTTATGTTGAAGGTGATCTTTCCTTATTGTTTGTCCGTGGTGTCTTGGCATTATTTTACTGTCTATATAAAATAAAGGATTTTCACCATTCATATCTCCACGGTCTATATGGAGGCATGTTGGCTACCTGGTCGGGGGTTAAGGGAACGGTTTGGTAAAGGTCTTGCCATTGTTCAGCGTTTAGAGGTCCTGCAATGGACCTGGGTCAAATTTAGTAGGACCTCCTTCAATACTTCACGGTATTGGATGGCGGGGGTCCAAACTCTTTGATCCCCTCATAAGTTAACTACTATTAATACTATAACCCGGCTATTTAGGACTGTATCCCTGCTGACTCAGACTACTTAGCCGAGGGTAACGTCACCGCCAAAAGCGGGGCCTACCACAATACTGCATTAATAACTTAATTCATTATCTTCCAATAATCCACCCTTTTAGGATTGTATCCTTGCTGACTCAAACTACTGGGGTGAGGGTAACGTCACCTTCAAAAGAGGGGCCTACTACAATAACTAAGATAATCTCTTAATTATGTGCAAAAGTGCGAAAATAATCAAAGGTTATACTAGATACGAGTCGGAACCAAGTGATTCATCTTGTCTATCTGTTTTTCTTTTATTTTTATTTTCAGCATTTTAGTTAGTTTTTATTTTTCTTAGTTTTAAACATTTTTCTAAACTTTTTATTTTGATTAGACGTTGAGGATAAACCGGTACTAAAAGCTCTTGTGTCCTTGGACGACCTCGGTATCTTACCAACGCTATACTACACTCAACGATGGGTGCACTTGCCCATATGTGTGTTTAGTGTTAGTGAAATATCGTGTTTTATAAATTTAAAACTTGGCTAAAATAAGTGTTAAAAAGGGCTTAAAATATACACCTAATATATATAACACTTCGCACGCATCATGCATACAATCGTACCTACATTCATAACTACTTACATTCATTCATTCATATTTAATACATTCATACATACTTGCATACATTCGTGCATACTTACCTACGTGCATATATTGTTACATACTTACGTACATGCATATAATCATACATTCTTACATACGTGCATATATTCTTACATACTTACATACATGCATATAATCATACATTCTTACATATGTGCATATATTCTTACATACCTACGTACATGCATATAATCATACATTCTTACATACGTGCATATCCTTCATTGGGACTAACGGGGGTTCGGGGGCAGCGCCCCCGAGAGAAGCGGGGTCCAAGGGGCAGAGCCCCTGGCTGGGGTTGACCTGGAATAATTTTTATTTTGAACAAAAGTCCTTTATCAAAAATGCATCAAAACTTGGTTTCGGCCCATTCGGGCGCTTAACGGAGCACCGGGACGCGAACTACATCAACCGGAATTAAGAATGGAAGAAAACAGAAAAGCATACATCCAAGCACCGTCGCCGACGCCCATAAGGGCCGTCGGCGACGCACCTCCGTCGCCTGATTTCCCGTAGACAGCAAGTTAAGCCGTCGACAAAAGTCAGAAAGCATGGACCGTCGGCGACGGCCCATTTGGGCGTCGGCGACGGCACCCCAAAACTTCATTTTTCCTGCTGTTTGTTTTCGTCGTTCTTACATACTAAAACCCGCATAACTTTTAACCCGTTTAACCTCCCGTTTCTTCCTACATGACCAAAATTTGGTCCTCTTTCATATGGACTCAAAATCCCACGTCCGGATTAAGAAAGTTCTTAACTTACAAGCTTTCGGCTTAATATTTATTTAAGAATTATTCGACCCGTTCGTGCAATTATCAAACAAACACGTTTGTTTGATCCCAATTTCTCATGAACCCCATAAGTTCAATATTGCCTATCATACTAGGTTCATATCACGGGTTATATGCGTTCTTAAACCCGTTTTCGCTCATATGCTTGTTTTGACCCGTTAAGGGTATATAAGCATTTCCACGCATAAATCGCTTTCATTCGCTTCTAGCTTAGCATCACCACATTTCTTATCATATAATTTTCCCCTATAACTTTATTTGTAGTGGATTTAATGCAAGAATCTATTTATTCTGAGTTTTACCCTTTGGATTATCCTTTTACGGCAAACGCCCATTACGAGGTATTACGCCAAAAGGGTTTATATCTTTCACTTTTACTCAACCACAAAGGTTTATTCATTTATAAAACTTATTTCCAAACTACCTTTAAGGGTCGTTTGCCCATTTTGCCTTTTGAGGGCGTTTTGGTCAATTTTAGCCCTTCTTTTACGACGAGGAATTTTCAACTACGTAATTGACCAAAATCGCACATCTTTGCTAAAATTTTAATTACACATACCTGGCTCGAGTCAAAGCATGGACCCGTTTAAGTACCTTGCATTGTTAATTACTAAATAATAGCAACGAAATTTCCATACGCTATCCATCCTGTGAGCATAAAACTCAACAAACGTTCATTAATCATCATCGTCAAATGATCCTATCATCATTAATTGACCCATTTGGTCTAAACGCCCCAAACCTTTTACATTTTAAATAAAATGGTATCGATTTACCATTTCGCTCATTTGACTCATTACGGATTTTCACCGTATGGTCATAATCTTTAAACCTTTCTTCCATACCTTTTACCCATCATCTCTTACGCCCTAGGGTATTCTTTAAACTTTATTTTCATTCGTCCATGTAACTAATTTACCGTTTTACCCTTTTTACTTATCATGGCATACATCATAACAAAATCTTTCAAAACTCATTACACTTTCATCATTCCATGACCAACTTACCATTTTACCCTTTTTACCGTCAAATATAGTTTACTTCCAGTTTTAACTTGTTCCGACCCGTATCGATTCGTTTCGGAACATCTTATTTCGAAATCTCTTTTCGAATACTAACATCTCCTATTTATAGTTAAATACATAAGTAGTTGTACTACTTTAAATGCCGTTAGCTTTACTTACCTTCCATCCGACTACGCTTCTCCGCGTACTTGATTCGTTTACTGCTTACGGCTCAAGCCCTTCGTTCTTCTTTTCTTCCTTGCATC
The DNA here is from genome assembly GCA_030545235.1 of Helianthus tuberosus. Lineage (NCBI taxonomy): Eukaryota > Viridiplantae > Streptophyta > Magnoliopsida > Asterales > Asteraceae > Helianthus > Helianthus tuberosus. Next base: position 38,282,256 of record CM060371.1, on the reverse strand, counting down.
TTTAATCCGTATTCACCACGGATTTAACTTTCATTCGTCTTTTCATTCTTCATAAGTTTGATCCGTATCCATCTACGGATCAAAACCCTCATTCGTACCCTCCATTCTTTTCATTCCATTCCATTCGCGTTTGCATTCATTCACGAATTCAAACCTTTCCTTCCTTTCATTCCATTCCGATTTGAATTCATTCCCGAATTCAAACCTTTCCTTCCTTTCATTCCATTCCGGTTTGAATTCATTCCCGAATTCAAACCTTTCCTTCCTTTCATTCCATTCCGGTTTGAATTCATTCCTGAATTCAAACCTTTCATTCATAATTTACATTCTTTTCATTTTTATCTTTATTCATACTTTTCATTCTTTTCATTCTTATCTTTCTTTCTCATGCTTGACCCGATCCTTAAAGAATCGGGGAACCCCTTTCCATCCCACACGACCCCTATTCCCGATTCGTCCGGACACACATGTGATGATCCTCATGATCCCACGAGTGTCCTATGCTTCTTGCACACTGGCCAGGCGTGCAATCCACATACTAGTCTCGTGTCCTCATAAGAATTATCACTTTATGTCTAGGGAACCGGTCTTAAGTTCATGCCACACCCATTTGAATCCTTCAAGGATTTCACCCTCGTATACAAAGGTATGCTACATACTAATGCTTACCAAATTTAAAATTTGTGCACCTGGGGTCCATTTTCCTGACATACCGCACACCTTAGCTTTTGTACTTGGACGCGACTGCGGAACATCCTCATTATCCATCAAGCTCACCTTTCAATATTCATCATTATTAGTAACCTCTCGCATACTTACTTATATTAAATCTTACCTTTCAGTCTTGATCGAGTCTTGGATTGTACGGGTCATTAATCACAATAGCACACAGGTTTGAGTTCAAGTACTCACTCCTTTGTACTTGATTTCGCTCAAACCTAGGCTCTGATACCAACTTGTAACGCCCTAACACATTTTAACCCAAGATTCACAGCGGAAAGTACATACCTAAAATTTCTTTAATGATATTCTTTCTTTCACTTAAATACATTAATCCCTTTTTATAATTTAATTAAAAACAAACATATATATATCGAATTAAGTGACCACATACACACCCACGTACAATCCATGTCTTGACTCGATCTTCAACCGCGTACACCTCTTGATGAAACATCCATAAACCTGTACAACCTGCAGTCACCACAACCAATTCCTTCATTAGAAACCGGGGACATAATACATATACTTTAAATGCCACATAATCAAGCATCAACATCTTTTATTCTCGTTCATATAAGTCCACTCGAACCCTCTCGTCTGACTTCCATACTTAACCTTCATTCTCCATTTGCAGTATACCTGCACTTCCAATTCATTCTTAACAGAAAACAATCAACATCATTAGACTTATCTCATATGTGTAATTTAACTAATTTCCATGTCATGCATAAATACCTTACCAATCATACCCCCTTCATTTACAACTTACATTTTTTTGGTATCAGGTAAGGTATTTATGCATGACATGGAAATTAGTCAAAATTATGCATAACACATGTTCCCTATGATGAGGTTAACACATATTCATGCTTAATTTCATACAAACTCCTGGATTGATCATAACCCACTTCATACAAGATCATCAAATCTAAGTTTTAAGACATACCTTATGATCCCCTTGCTTGGGTGATCATTAATTCACGTTCGGTTGTGAATTTAGACTTCATTCCATCCTTTAATTTGAAGATTTATCAAGAACTAGGGTTTGAACCCTTAGTTCTTTCTCCTGGACATCGATCCAGAACACACACGAGTGTGTGTGTTTGTGTGTGTGTTTTCTTTTAATTAAACATCTTTCAAGTTGTCCCACTTTGGTCCCTCATGTTTCGTTTTAATTAAATAAGGCTACAACCCTTCATTTAATACTAACGATATTAACAATCGACTAGGTTAATTAGTCCTAGTTAATATTCACTTACGGGTTCACTTTTATCCCCTAACGGTATTTTACCCGTTCCTTTATATTAACCGGGTTTAAATTACCAAACCCATTTTTGGGGTGTTACACAGACGCACACAGCTTCTTCAAATCTTCCATCTTGTGATGAACGATCCAGACCTGAAACACTTAACACCGGATTAAGAATCTTAACCCTAGAGACACCCGGCCCAAACCTGGATCCCAAAACTAAATTCCAATATCCCGGAATCAACAATTGAAATATTAAACAACCAATATTTAATAATTTGTATTTCAAAACACGATCATTCACAAAAAGTTACTTCAAAACTTATACTTTTGGAAAAATATCACAACTTGGAAGCAGATTTACCGAAACACCTTAAAATGACGTGATTACCCACACACTTAGATGGATCTTGCACGACCGATTTTTATACAAAAAGACTTATTTTAAGATTACCTAACTTGATGTTTAACACCTTATTAAAGAATGTTCACAACCCTTAGAGAATTTTCAAAATGATAACTCGCACATAGAAACAAGAAAGCAAAATCTTTTTGAAGTTTTTGATTTTTTTTTTTACTGAATAAAGAAATTTAACCTACGAACGTATTTACACTAATTATCTTTTTGTGAAATCGGAGCAAAGGGATCATATCGGTTTTTCTGTCAATATCCAACACAAGAACATAGTTTATCAGTTTAAGCTCTTAGAATGATATTGACAGTTCAAGACGTTCAACGGTATTGTGGTCCACTTAAGCTTTAGCACGCTTTCGAACACTGTTTTCGAGATATGATGTTAAGTGTATTAATAACTTATTGTAACTATGTTTACCCACCTCATAATATACTCCCGTATCAAGGTATGCACGAGAGATCATCTTACTGGTGAGTATACCATTTATCATCTGTTTTGACGTATAAGCTAATGTGAGATACTCACTTATTTGGTATTGAAAACAAGTCCTTTGTGATAGAATCACTTATTGAGGAGGAACTTGAATTTCAGATGCAAAGGGCACAGGAGCAAGTCCGGGAACAGGTTAGTACCATCGTACAGACAAAGAGACGAACTTGACTCCCGCATAATTTTGTGGGACATGTGATTGTTTATCACTTATTTGGGTCGAATGCATCAGGAATTAAGGATATTTACACGTATGTATGGTATCATGGAAGATCTAGACTTGCGTCCCTGTTATTTTCCGGTAAAAGAAACAACCATGATACACAGATGATAAACAGCATAAAGACCACGTATCTCAGAACCTCGGCAATCTATCAAACGAAATTACGGTATCAAGACCATATATCCGAGAGATGTACCACACAAGTTACGCAGTTCATTATGTTTATATACCAAAAACAGGTTCTTATTGACGCGTAAAACCTACCGAAGCAACGTATAATGAAGCTGTTACAGTTAACGGTTAATTTTATATATTACTATAATCCTGCACCAGATACGACTAACCGATGTACTATCATTTCTCTTATATCTCAACACGACTTCATTTTATATTTTTCAAATGTTTTTGTATTTTTCTTAAAATTTATCCTACAACTAAGTAAAATATTTTTGGAGTTTTTCAATTTTTGGAAAGCGGTAAGAACTGTACAGTAAACATAAAATAAAGTTTCTATGCGAGTTTTGAAAAGCATTTTACTCGGGGTTGATCATGCCAATCATTCGGACCAGATTTTCAAATCTAGCCCGATCGAATGTCTTCGTAAACAGGTCGGCAAGATTATCCAAGGTGTCTACCCTAACCACTTCTATTAAACCCTTCTCAGCACAGTCGCGAATGAAATGATGCCTAACATCTATGTGCTTAGTGCGTGAGTGATTAACTGGATTGTTAGTTATGGAAATGGCAGAGTTGTTATCGACAAGAATAGGAGTTCGAGTAAAATTCAAACCGTAGTCCCTCATTTGCTGTTGAATCCACAAGACCTGAGCACAGCAGCTTGATGCAGCAATGTACTCGGCCTCGCACGTGGATAGAGAAACGGCAACTTGCTTTTTGCATTGCCAAGAGACAAGATGGTTCCCAAGAAGTTGTGCGCCGCCAGAGGTTGGCTTTCTGTTCATCGGGCACCCTCCGAAATCTGCGTCAGCATATGCCATCAAGTCCAGACCACCTTCAGCTGGATACCACAATCCAAGCTTAGGCGTCCCTTTCAGATATCTGAAGATATGCTTGACCGCTTTCAAATGAGACTCCTTCGGAGTTGATTGGAACCTTGCACACAAACAAACAGAGAACATAATATCTGGTCGTGAGGCAGTAAGATACATTAGCGAACCTATCATTGCTCGATATAGAGTCGGATCCACTTCAGGATCTTTCTCCTTATCGGGTGAAAGCTTGTGATTTGTTGGGAGAGGCGTGTCATAGGGTAAGCTATCTTCCAATCCAAATCTTTTGAGAATCTCGTGGACATACTTTGTCTGATGCACGTACGTCCCGGTTTTTTCTTGACTCACTTGAAGACCTAGAAAGAAGGATAACTCGCCCATCGCACTCATTTCAAATTTTGACTTCATCACCGCCTCGAACTCACAACACAATTCTTCATTTGAAGAACCAAAAATTATGTCATCAACGTAAATTTGTACAATCAGAAAATCTCCCCCTTTCTTCAATATGAACAGTGTGGAGTCAATCGCGCCACGCGAGAACCCGTGCTCCAATAGATGTCTTGATAAAGTCTCGTACCACGCCCGAGGAGCCTGATGGAGACCGTAGAGAGCTTTGTCCAACAGATAGACTTTGTTGAAAGATCCTGGAGCTTCGAAACCCAGTGGTTGGGATACATACACAGTTTCATGCAATTTCCTGTAAAGGAACGCGCTTTTCACATCCAACTGATAGACTTTGAAACGCATGTGTGCAGCAAAGGCTAGAAACAAACGAATAGCTTCCAGTCTTGCCACCGGTGCATAAACTTCGGTATAATCAATCCCTTCCTCTTGATTGAAGCCTTGAACAACCAACCGTGCTTTGTTTCTGACAACGACACCCTTATCGTCTTTCTTTCACTTGAAAACCCACTTCGTGTTGATTGCATGTTGGCCCTTTGGAAGATCGACCAAATTCCACACCTTTAACTTGTCGAACTGAGCTAACTCCTCTTGCATCGCTTCACACCAAGAATTATCCTTCAGAGCCATTTGATAGTTCTTTGGCTCTATCTGAGAGATAAAACATTCATGTAGTCTAAGATTGTAGATTTCTTCTTTCTTGATAGCAGAGAACAGACACTGCATCTCAGAAATACTCCTTCGCGTTTGCACTCCCGCATTTGGATTCCCAATAATATTATCAACAGGATGATGAATATTTGTTCTTGGAACTGGAATAGCCGGAGCTTAAAGATTATTTCCCAAATTCGATTGAATCTCCCCCTCAACATTTGCATTACTACTAGAAGCTTGATCATTTCCAGAAGACGCATTAACATTTGGATATACTGAGAAGTCAACGTAAAGATCACCACTTATAGTTTGGGCAGCTGTATTGGGGATCTGCTCAGCAACAACTTCATTTACGATCGAAGACTCAGCGACTGGAACATTCGGAGACACATTAGTAGGAATACTTGCTCTCCAGCTCTGATACCACTTGTAAGGCCTCCTAATCCAAGATCTCACTCAGCTAACGCAACCAACAGGTGTGCGGAATCCACCTGATGATCAACCACTGTAGATGAAACACTAGAATGCAAAGATTTGTGAGAGGAATCAAGAATACACAGAGTATTCTTGATGAAGAAGATGAATGACGTCACACACACAGTAGCCGCCAGACAAACACACACAATGATTAGGGTTAGGTGCACAAAATTTCACACAGAATCGCCGCCTTGTCTATTCCACATAAAGGTATAAATACAAGGCAAAACCCGGACTTTCAAGACAAACTAGAAAGTCCGGACAAACAAACTACACAAAACAAAACTCTGACTTTTGTCCTATACAAAACTCAGACAAAAGTCTATGCTAAAACTTGGACAAAATGTCCAAGGATAAAGCTAGGACTAACTTTCAATGAATGTACAATAAAGACCCTATAGAATGGGAGACATGCACTTATCACCTAAAGTGCATTAAAACAAATTGCTTTTTTGATAGTTGACCTTTAGACCCGACACTAGATTAAGCCATCTAAGGAGACGGTTAAGGGTTAAAACATTTTCTTCCATCCATTTACCCACAAAAAGTACGTCATCCGCATAACATAAGTGAGAAATAATAGGGCCGCCATTCGGAAGCTGGAACCCTTGAAACAACTCGGCTGCCATCGCCCTTTTCATAAAAACGTTTATTATCTCCATGGCTATGATAAAAAGAAAGGGAGAGATGGGGTCTCCCTGTCTTAACCCCCTTTTAAATTTAAATTCAGACGTTGGCGAGCCATTGACGAGCACCAAACCCATACCGGAGTCCAGACAACTTTTAATCCAGCTGATACACTTATTAGGAAAGGCCATGTATTGCAACATAAGAAGAAGAAATTTCCAATTTAAGGAATCGTAAGCCTTCTCAAAGTCGACTTTAAAAATGAGCATCTTCTCTTTATTTTTCTTAGCCCAGGCGACCGATTCGCTTATGATAAGCGGGCAATCTAAAATATTTCTACCACCAATAAAGGCCGACTGCGTAGGGGAGATAACCTCTTTGATAACCCTCTTCAAACGATTCGCCAATACTTTGGTAATTATTTTGTAAACCGACCCAACAAGAGAGATAGGCCGAAAGTTAGCAATCACTTGAGGGTCTTCACTCTTCGTATCTTACTTAACATAATGGTAATAAACACACACACACACACACACACATATATATATATATAATATGGGTCGGGATTTAGAGAAAATGGTAGAAAGTGTGAGAACGGTGAGAACGCTTATCGATAGTCCGATCAAAACAATCTATGGACTAGATTGGCGCGATGGCGTTTTCGTAAATAACATCAATTTTATTACATGGACGCGCTTCATTAAGGGTAAAAGGGTCTTTTGACTTCTCCACACAAAACGCCATCTCATGAAATAAAACGCCAAAAACAAAAATCACAGACCATTCTAAGTAAAAACGCCATTAGATATAAAACGCCAAACTTAATTATAGTAAAATCCCGCCAAAAAAATCCTATATATACAACATCTCAGACCTTCAATTAAAAACACACACAAAAACCCAAACGCCACATTTGATATAACACATTCGCCTTAGAAACGCCAAAAAAACCCAAACATCAAATATCTTCTAACCCAAAAACGTTTTTTGAAATTCAGTTTGGTTGTCTATAAGATTTCGCTCAATGAAATGGACAAAATCCTTAAGTGAGGATGTTGTCCATTTCATTGAGTAAAATCTTATTGACTAATCCTCAACTTCCATCCAATTTATAACGCCAAAACATACAAAAACATTATTGAGCTTTGTTGTCAATAAAGTTTAGCTGTATGGGGTGGACAACATTGTCAGTTATCTTTCTTAACCGAGGATTAACAATGTTGTCCATCTCATACAGCAAAACATTATTGATTTTAGCATGATCAAATTTTGAGGTTTAAGGTGCTCTTATTTCGTGGCGTTCTTTTTATTGGTAAAACGCCAAAAAAGTTAAAAAAAATCAAACATCGTTCATTGTAAAATTCAAAATTGTTGGCTGAAGGGTCTAAATTCAATAACATTTTGCTGCATGAGATGGACAAATCTTCAAGAAAAAGATGCTGATGACAGACTGTGTGCTTCTAAACAGCCACACAAAAAACTACTTATAAAACAAAAAAAACAAAATGAATCATACGAAAGTCGAACAAGCCAGTTAACATGATTCAAAAAAGAAGAAAGAGACTGGTGACAGTGAAGATTTTGAAGATCAATTGTTTATGTATTCTTTTTTTTATTTTCCTTTTCAGTTGATTGTTATATAATAAAAACATCATATATAATAAAAAAGCCAAAACAGCCAAAATGCTTTTTTAAACGCTATCATCCCGTAAAACGCCCCCAAAAACTCCCAAACTATAATAAAATTACTTTGAAAAAGTATTATAAAAAAACCCAAAAAAAATAAAAAATAAAAAGCAAACTTGAAAATGTAACTAGAAACAGTAAATACAAATCAGTAATACTGAAGATAGGGAAAATTTATTATATTAGAATCTAAAATGCCAAACTTGAAAGATGGGACGTGTTACAGACTTCAGAGATAAAGCTTATCAAAAACAATAATTACAAACAGTAACTGAAAAGACTAATACTTTATTATAATAACGCACCGCCTAACTTAGGCGCCAAAAAGAGATCCTATAAAATGATACGTCTCGGCAACTTCCATTTGATCAAACCAAAAAAACAAACGCCAATACTACTAAATACCACTCACTGTAAAACGCCAAATAAAAAAATCAAAGATGGCTAATATGCTCTCTTGGATATTCACAATTGTTCTTCGTGAAGTTTCACTGAATGAATTGTTATCAGAGGGGAGTAACTCAGAAAGATTTTGCTGCATGAGATTGACAAAAATTCAAGAAAAAGATATTGATGCCAGTCATATGGCATTTTGTATTTTTTGTTCTTGAAGAAGGTTTGGATGAGGAGAAGAGATCAATAACACTGAAGAGAGGGTTGATTATAAAGATGAAGATCAAAATAAAGAAAAAGCGAAAAACCCACTCACACGTCATAGATCTATATCCCCAAACATCCACAAAAAAAGCCAATTCAACAGACGAGCAGGCAAAAATAATCAAACGGATGGGTTTGTTAAGTTTTACATAAAACGTCATATATTTGGTGACAGTTTTTGTACTATTAAAGAAGAGAGAAACTGATGGTAGTGAAGATTGTGAAGAGAGAACCGATTAGGATTTTTAATTTATTTTCTTCGCTTGTATTTTTTTCCTGTGGTTGAAATATAATCTAACAATAGTAAAACGCCAAGATACCACAAACGTCAAAATGTTTATAAGAAATAATAGAACAATGGGCCATCTTCTTTAAAACGCCTTGAAAAACGCCATTCAAATAGATTTCAATGAAACCAAAATGTTAATACAATGAAACCATTAAAACGCCATTAATTATTGAAAAACCTGGGTTCAATGGCATTAAAACGCCATTAATTATTCAAATAGATTTCAATGAAACCAAAATGTTAATACAATGAAACCATTAAAACGCCTTGAAAAACCCTGGGTTCAATGGCATACGATTTGAATAAACGTCATAAACGCCAAAATGTTAATACAATGAAACCATTAAAACGCCATTAATTATTGAATTTGGTTAACGCCAAAAATCTTAAAAACCAAAAATTAAAACAATATTGGGAAAAGCGAAACTGAAAAAGCAGAAGATGAAAGGACAAAAAAGCTCCTCCGCCCTTTTCTAAGCGGCGTGACACGTGTTAGGCTAGGAAGTGTTCTCACCGTTCTCACACTTTTGAGTGTTTTCTCCTGATCCCGTTTCTATATATAATGGGTTGGGTTCATTTCAGAACTCTAAATAATTGCAGAACTTACAGAACTTCTAATAAACAATCATTTTATATATTTTTTTTTTATATTTAGTGTTGGTACATATGTCTGTTGACTTCGTCTTGTATCGAGTCATGTAATAGGTTAGTTAGACCAAGACACGTTGTTCAAGAAAAACGGGAAACAGATCAGGATGAGCCACTTCGCACGAACTGACCAGTTCGTGCGGACTGATTCCATGCGATCTGGCTTCCATATAAATAGTGGTCTTAGGATTTCATTTGTAACAGTTATGATTCTGGTAGCGAAGCTCTGCCGAAGTGTCGAACAAGCTGTAATCAGTTTCAAATCAATCTAATCGACAGTTAAAGTGTTTCTTAGTGTGTATCAAGCTGCAATGAAGATCGAATCATTGAATTACGCCTTTGATTTGGTCTAGAACTCTTCTAATCGACTCATTTGATCGATTCAACGATCCTACAAGTGGTATCAGAGCTCAGGAGGAAGATTTCTTACCATTTCAGCTTTATTTTGTGATAAAAACTGATTTCTTCTCATTTCTACTCATTCTTCTACACATTTTCTACTAAAACAGAACGTTTTCACGGTCAAAATGATCTGAATTTCACATATAATACGTAAAACTGCGTTTTAATCAATCCTTGAAAAAATCAGATCTAAAATCAACCTAAAACTTGATAAAATGAACTAAACCGCATGAAAATCATGTTAGATCGTTCGAGTTTCATTCAGTTCGTGTGAAAAAGTGTCTAGATCGTACGAGTTGATCAAGCCAAGTCGCACGGTTTGATCAGTTAGTGAACCAGCTCGCACGAGGTTGTCAGGTCGCGTGAAAATAAATCAGTTCGCACGAGTTGAACATCCAGTTCGCACGAAGTTCTTTAGGTCGTTTGAGTTTAACCCCAGGTCGTGCGAAGTGACCTCCAGCTCGCACGGTTTGAGATTGTGATCCGAGTCGTGTGGGGTGAAATATAAACTACCAGTTCGTTTGGAACTAATCAGATCGCTTGAGAGATTATATTCCAGGTCGTTTGGATTGAGCCAATTCGTTTGAACCAAGTCGTGTGAACCAAATCGTTTGAAACTTCCAGTTCGTTTGAAAAGTCTGTTTGTGTGAACTTTTAAAACCAAAACATGGACAACGAATTTTAAAATGCGTTTGCTACTGCTCCAGCTGCTCCAGTTACAGTTGCCGAAACTCTTGGAATCGAAAATGAAACGGGAACTTTCCAAAAGCCTCCAAAGCTTATGTACATTGAGGACTTTAAAGGATGGCAAGATCATTTTGAAAACTGGGTACAAGCTAATAAGTTTGATGCATGGGTTTCGTTAGAGAAAGATTACACTAAACCGAAAGATGATCTTGAAAATGAAAAATCATTAAGTCAATTTACACCGGAAGAAAAATTAAGATACACCAGTGAAAAAATGATGATTAGCATTCTCCAACAAGCAGTAAAAGAAGATATTTTTGTTTTGGTTCAACATGAGGGAACTGCTAGATCAATTTGGTTAGCGTTGATTAAAAAGTTTAAGGGAAGTGTTGATATGATAAAAAAATAAACGTGCATTACTAAAAAAATCGTTTGATATGTTTACAGCTTTTGAAGGTGAAACAACAAGAACGATTATTGAGAGATATTGTCATCTTGTCATGGAAATGAAAAGATTGGACATCAAGAAGGAAGATGAAGAATGGGTTGATAAGCTAGCCGATGCGCTTCCACATAATGAATGGGGAACATATCTGTTGATTTTAAAGCATAACCGACAATTTGAAGATATGAATTTGTGTAAGTTTATCCAAAAGTTGGAAGAACATGAGCTAGCAATGCGAAAAACTGCTACGATGAGAAGTCCGGGTGTTCAACAAGATGTTAGTCTATACTATCGAGGAAGCAAAGTTGAGACTACTCCGAGTCTGAAGATTCAGACTGCTTTCAATGCTGATGGTACTTCCGGAACAAATGCAAGCAATATAAATCAGAGCAGTGGATTTTCTTCGTCTTATTCAAATTTTGAACCAAATTTCTCAACACCGAGTTCTCAACAACAAAGTTCAATAAATACTATCAGTCAAGTATTGCAATGTAATGTTACATTGAATATTCAAAATGGTCAAAATTTCTCTCCAGATATTGCGAAGCAACACATGGCATCACTTGTTACTGTGTTAGAGTTGTATGAAAGCTTAGTTATTGGATGAATCCGAAATCCGATGCTTACTAAAGAAGATTATGACCAGATTGATTCTGAGGAACTTGAGTTGATGGACATCAAGTGGTGTTTAGCTAGTGCTTTGAGAAGAGCATAAAAGTTCAAACAGATCACAGGAAGAGATGATCTTCGTGAAGTTGCTACATCTCAGCTAGGTTTTGACAAATCGAAGGTTACTTGTTTTCGTTGCCGAGAAAAAGGGCATTTTAAATGAGAGTGTACAAACAGAGAAGCAACCGGAAGACAAGATCCATTCGGAAGCAACGATTATCATAGAAAAGAAATTTATCATCAAGTTGCTCAACAACCACATCAACAACAATCTTCACATTCGCGTACTATTGAACAATCAAAGGGTAGAGCTTGTTATGGTTTGATAGACCAAGACGATGAAAGAATTACGAAAGATTTCAATTGGGATGATTATGATCCTTCTAGACCCTCAGTTCCTAAAGAATTTGTTGCTCGAATCTTTGAAGACTCATCCTCGGAAGAAGAATCAGTCAAATCTAAGAACCGTCCTAGAAGACAACCGATTTTTAAGTCATTAGGAAGTGATGCAGACACTGATGATGAAGAAGAGTATATTAATAAAGCTAGAAGACAATTGGATTCTTATAGTTTTAATTTGTTTTTTGCAGATAAAATCGAGATGTTGAAAGAGAAAAGGGCTGCTAGACTGAAGAGAGAATTGGAAGCAAGAAGGGTTGTTGAAGAAGAAATTGAAGCAAGAAGGATTGCTGAAGAAAAGGCAAAAGTTGAAGAAAAACCGACACAGAAGGTCGAGGTTGAAGAGAATGAAGTGAAGATGGAAGTTGAGAAAGAATCAATTGTGATTGAAAAGGTGGTGGAGAAAATAGTTGAAAAAATCATCGAAGTTGAAAAAATTGTTGAAGTGGAAAAGATTGTAGAAGTTGAAAAACCTTGTGCTAAGTGTTTAAAACCTTGCAACAAGTGTACTGAAAAAGATACAAAGCTTGCTGAATTGGAGAAGCTCAAAGAGAATTTATTGCATAATGTGAGAAGCATAAAGGAGTCATATGATCTTCTAAGCAGCAAAGTGAACTTGTACAAAGGAGCTTGTGATGAGGATATTCAGATGAAAAATCTTCTGAAAGCAATAGTTCTTCAAAAGCAAACTGCAATCAATGGATATATTGAGATGAATGCTGAGCTGAAACAAGAATTGGTAGCAATGAAGATTGAAACCGAAAGAGTGAACAATTTACTTCGAAGTTATCAAAGTTCAGAGTATATTATTGATCGCATCTATCCTACCATTGCAGCTCATAAGTTTGCAGATGATGAAGGAAATTCTTGTAAGAAAACTGGTTTGAGTTATATCAGAGTACCAAATCCAATGTGGGATGGCTATACCCCCCCCCCCGAGACTTTGAAAAGGTGGCTGAAGCACTCAATCCAAATCTGAAATCCGAGTCTATCAATGGATTACCAGATGATATTGATGTCACCTTCACATCGTCTGACACTGATCATGAGTCCGAGTTAATTAAGAAAGTGGTCGATCAGGTGTTGGATAAAGATGAAGAGTCAATGTCAGAGTCTGAATTTGAAAAGTCGAGTTCGTCAGAGAAAAGCTCGAGTTCACCGGTCAAAAGGGTTTACAATAATGATTTTCTGTTGTCACAAAATAATTTGAATGACGAAACATTCAAAGTAGCATATACTTTGAATGATTCTGACAAATTATATTCAGACGAAGAATTTCCAATAAGAGGTGTTAAAACTGAAATGATTAACAAGGTTTTCAAATTAACAGAAATTAATATTTCTGAAATAAAAAATGTAAATCTTACTGAAAAACCTAAAAAATACACTTCAAGAGTTCAACAAAGATTGTACAAGAAAAAAGGTTACAGTTCTGGTTCGGGTTATCAAAAGAAACCAAACCATAACAGTAATTTCAAAAAGAAAGGTTTAGGTTTTATTCCACCAAAAAATCATAAAAATGAGAAAATTTATAAACCAAAAACAAAATTTGTTTCAGGAGCAAGTTCAGAAGAAGAGAAGGAGAAACCGTTATGGGGACAGTCAAACAAGGAGTTTCTCGCTGAAAGGAAAAAGAATATGTTGAAAGAATCTGAACTAAGAGTTGAAAGAAGAACCTGTTTCAAATGTCAAGAGGTTGGACATATTGCTTGGAATTGTCCAAAGCCAACCAAGACAAAACAGGGAGTTTCTTCTAATTCAAAACTGAAAGAAAAATGTGTTGATCAAAAGGAACAACCAATTGAAAAATTAAAGAGTTCAAAAATTCGACTTTTGAAGTTGGTGAAAGTTCGAATCATTTTTACAAAAGAAGAGGCAATTTGAACAAACAAAAATGGGTTGTTAAATCAGAGGTTGGTTCTGGAAATGAATCAGACTCGTCAAAGTCAGAGGAGCCATTTGTTGTGATAAACAATGAGAATTCCGTTCCAACAATGGATGATGAAAATTTTCCACCATTGTTAAACAGAAATTTGAAATCAAAAAGTGGTAAGATTGAGATTTCAGATCAATTCTTCTCTGATCTGAAAGAATTTGATGTTGAAAAAGCATTTAATGGTAAAGTGTTGCATATTTTTAGAAAGATGGCTGATGGGAAGGTGAAGGGAGTGAAAGAATTTTATGAATCGAAAATTGTTAAACCAAATGAGGATGGTTCACCCATGATTGATCAGGCATGGGTGAGATTTTTTAAAAAGTAAAATCCTGACTTGCCGGAGCTCCCAAGTTGATAATCGTGGAGCATGAATCGGCATCATTTTTTTAAAAATGTTTTTATGAGAAAAAACCTACAAGTGTTAAATGTTTATAAGTTGTTGAAAAACAAAGTGATGAACGAATCCCCGATCTTACAAATGGTGTGTGAAATCAACAACACTAATTTTCCGGAAAAACCATTTTGATTAAAACAAACTTAAGTTTTTTGAAATCATAATGGGAAAGTAGTTTGTTGACAGGGGGAGTTCTGATTGCTTACGCCAAGTGGATGGAGAATTGAAGCAATTCACATCAGTTTGCCATGCTATTTGTACAAGTTTATTGCTTTCATTTTCAAATTTTCCTTGAAAATCAAAAATTTAAACATATTTTTGATTTTAGGGGGAGTAAAAAATTTTAGAAATTTTGAAAATTTGAAAAATCCAAAAACATCAAAAAATCAAAATGAGTTTTGTTGTGAAAAAGAGGAAATGATAGTACATCAGTAGAGAATCACAGCATGCTAAAGAATTGGAAAGTCAAAGGTGATAAACGGTCTCACTGATAATATGCCAGTAGGTTTTTGCACATTCAGTAGATTGTTCTCGAGATATAAACCTAAATATCATATACTTACTTATTTCGTGGGGAACATCTCTCGGATATATAGGTAACCCCTGAAATCTTGTTTGAAGGGCTTTCTATTTCTGACATACTAGGTCTTTGTGTGTGATGATATCTGGGGTATTATACCAGGACTTCTGATTTTGCGGGAGCAATAGCCTAATCCTCGTATAATACTCTGCATTGCTTTAATCTTAAAGCCCACCCTCAGCATAAAAAATGATGAAACATTGAAAAATGCTAATCATGTGTTGTTGAAAAGAAGATCCCCAAGGGGGACCCACCTAAAGTCGAGCCATCATCTCTCTGATTTTGCGGAAGCAATAGCCTGAGCTCTCATGGCCTCACATTTACCCATTTACAGATATCATTAGTGTACATTCACCTGTAAGACTGAATATAGGAGTCTGGATACGGGAGTATATTCTGAGGTGGGACACGCGAATAAGTTAAGTCCATTAAAACACTAAATCTCGTATCTCGAAACAGTTGAACTTTGTGTGAAAATTTAAGTGGATCAGTATACTGACAATCTAAGTGAATCGTTTAGAACTTAAAGTGTTTAAAGCTCAACGGTGCTAGTGATTTGTCATAAACTGATATGATCCTCTTACACAAACTCACAAAAATATTGTCTGTAAATATTTCTTTACTGTTTTTTATTAGTGTGTTTTAGCATAAAATTTTGAAAAATCAAAAAGATTTTATTTTGTATTATTTTCGACGAATGATGTTGAAAAGCTGATTTTCAAAATTCTGAGTGCTAAACATGATGAACGACAGTGGGTTGTGAGAGTGTGATTGAAATGGAAATTGAAGTTAAAGATTGAAATAATTTGAACTGTTAGTTAATCAAGGTCATTAATTTGAACTTGATATAACTTTTGTTGATCTATATCTACAAATGGTTTCTAAATTTGTTAAATCTTTACAATTGTGAAATTTACTTTTGGGTAGAGTTTGTGCATGTGAAAAGCTTTGAAAGAGCTAGGTTTCTGATCCTATTGCTACAGAAAGCCAGGAGACGTTTCTGAATTTGTAAAAGATGATTGTGAATTCCATACTGCGATCCCAACTTATCAAAAGGGGGAGTCTGAAGACAAAAGAGCCAGACTCAGATTCTGGAAGAGATAGAGTTTGATGAGGATGCTTACAGAGAGAGATACTTTGGAAGAGCGAGAAGACTGATCAAGACTGAAGACTCGACATACTGAAGACTCGCACTGAAGACTCGTCAACATCCAAGGGGGAGTTTGTTGGTGCATATGTCTTTTGACTTCGTCTTGTAGCGAGTCATGTAATAGGTTAGATAGACCAAGACACGTTGTTCAAGAAAAACGGGAAACAGATCAGGATGAGCCACTTCGCACGAACTAACCAGTTCGTACGGACTGGGCCAGTTCGTACGGACTGGACCAGGTCGTGCGACCTGGGCCAGCTCGTGTGGGCTGATTCTGTGCGATCTGGCTTCCCTATAAATAGTGGTCTTAGGATTTCATTTGTAACAGTTGTGATTCCGGTAGCGAAGCTCTGCCAAAGTGTCGAACAAGCTGTAATCGGTTTCAAATCAATCTAATCAACAGTTAAAGTGTTTCTTAGTGTGTATCAAGCTGCAATGAAGATCGAATCATTGAATTCCGCCTTTGATTTGGTCTAGAACTCTTCTGATCGACTCATTTGATCGATTCAACGATCCTACATTTAGGATCTTTTTATCATCTATTATATGTATTTTTATGAATACCTACATGTTAAAAGTAGTTTACATATGTCTAATAGCCAAATTATATATATGTGTAATAACTAATTACATATATGTAAAAACACTAGTTTACATACGTGTAATTATAAATTTACATATAAAAAATGATAAAATTACTCTTAACATGTAGGTAATCATAAAAATACCCATAATAAATTTTTTTTGAAAGGTGAACTTCATTCAACAAACGCGAAAACCACCAACTCTCCAAGGAGGAGAGAAGGGGCCGCAAACTTACAATAACATTACATTACTCCAACCTTTCCAATCCTTAACAAAATCTTTATGCCTATTCAAAAACCAAAGGAAACCGAACGCTTTAACCTCGGCCACAACCTCCACCACATTGCTCCTCCTATGATTAAAGACAACGTCATTTCTAGCCCTCCAAATACACCAACAACACACCATAACCATACCTCTTATAATATCTTTACGCGTAGCCGATAATCCATCCATCTTGTGCATATTACCCAAGTCGCTCACACTGAAGCTGAAGTAGTTTGGAATACCAAGCCATCCTAGAACTCCATTCCATACACTAGCTGCGAATGCACAACCGGTAAATACATGGTCCACCTGGTCGTCACCGTCCCCACAAAAAGCACAACGACTGTCGTCTATTAAAATGTTTCGTTTCAATAACGCAACCTTAGTGGGGAGGCGCTTCATCAATAAACGCCACATAAAGATATTGCACTTGATAGGAACCCATTTACACCAATCAAAATAAACCGGATTGACAACCTGACGCGAAGAATCAAGCCAATTTCTAACAGCCGTAACCGAGAAGTAGCCCCTCGGATGACCTCCCCACTTCCATAGATCTGCACCTTGTTTAAAACGAAACTGCTGCAGAAGGAACAGCAGCGTCAGCAGCTGCTGAACCACCTCTGCAGTCGACGGATGCTTCTTCCAGGACCAGATATTAACTAGTGTATCCCCTACCTTCTTCAGCCTCTCACAAACTGCACAATGCTTATTAACTTCCAACTTAAATAGCGCAGGGAAACCTTCCTTCAAGACTCCAAAAGGGGCCCAATCGTCCACCCAAAATCTAGCACACTCCCCATTACCCACTTCACATTTTATTAATCGAATGAACGACGAACCGTTAACCTTTAACTTATATCCTTCTTTGACAATATTAATCCAACCACTAGAATAGGAGCCATTAATCGGAAACATATCCCATTTTCGTTTTGAGCAATGAATAACGTCAATAATAACCTTCCACATGGACTTCTTCTCAGAAACGTATCTCCATAACCACTTAGAAATTAGCGCTCGATTACAATCAAATAGACGAGAGACACCAAAACCGCCTTTATCTTTAGTAGTTGCTACCGTCTCCCATGCCACCCAATGAAGCTTTCTCACATCACCATTACCCCCTCCCCCCCCCCCATAGAAATCTCTTCATCAACGCTTCCAAAACTTAAATGATAAAATTATCCTAAACATAAAAATATATAAATAAGAAGATTGTTTATTAGAAGTTCTGCGAGTTCTGTAAATATTTATGGTTCTAAAATGATCCTTACCCTATAATAAATGTTCATAATGGCGTAGTTAATTTATCACCACATTAATTAAGGCATAGTTCCCTTTTGCATGATAATTTCAAATCACATTTTATAACAAAAAATTTCGAATGTGCAACATACATGCTAGAGCATCCACAATAATAAATCTTAACAACACTCATTTTATCGCAACAACATCCACAAACACTTGTTATATATATATACACACTATTTTTTTTTTTTTGAAAGGCCAACAAATCTTTTAGTAAAAAGAGAACTGGTCAACAACAAATAACACGGCACTCATACAACGTTCACCGAAATACACACAATATTACATCAAACCCCATACCAGACAAGTCAAAACACTTAATGTATACACACACACACACACACACACACAAACACAAACTATATTATAATGCATATTAGGATGGCAATATGGGCTAGCCTTAAAGGCTAACCAATGTTGAAAGCGTCTTAAAACATCTTTGTCCATCAGATGAAAACCCTAACGTGTGATCGTCTCTCTCTCGTCCCCCTTTTTCTCTCTTGCCACCACCGCAGTTGGTCCGGATCCGGTGACTTCTGAAGTGGCAGAACAGACCACCACTAGCAAGCCAACGATAGTTCGTTGCGAGCAATTGGTGTTGGTGGTGTATTTTGGTGTTGGTGACCATAAGTGGCAGAACAGACCACCACTAGCTAATCAACGATGGTTCAAACGTGTTCAGGCAAGATTTTGGCCGCCGGAAAATGGTTCGTGTTAGGGTTTTTGATGGAAAGAATCAGTGGTACCGAGTGGCTGCTTGGAGATGGGTCAAAGCCTGGTCAACCAAGCTAGGCCCTGAATAAGGATGTGAGGGTTACTAATGTTTCTTTTGATCAAGAGAAAGTTTTCATTTAGTATAGATGTTCTGAATCTTTCATCAAAGAGTCTACATATAGGAGTGCTCCTTGGGTAGTTGGCATATAAATATGGAATCTCGGCTAATCTTACTGAATAGTTAAGAAACGAGATTTCAGCCAAGAGGAAACTTTTTAAGAAAAACAAGGTAACACTTTATTTCATGGCCCATGTTTGTACAGAATGGTAAGGCTTAACAGATGTGATACTTAAAAGGATTTCTAGGTAACATTGGGTTAAAATCATTAACTAAAAACCCATGATATCTGTTATTTACATAATTAACTTGTCTATATGGGATTATAAATATATCAATATAATGATAATCGATTGGTTCTAAAGGAGGATTTTATTTAGCGTGAATGGATACTTATGTTTTGAAACTCCTATTTGTAAATAATTTGAAAAAAAATGATAAATTAGATAAACAAGGGTTGATGGAAGAAGCTTCATTCGATTTCGCAAATGTGAGTTAAACGAATTTATAGAATACCACACAACAAAATAAGAATTATACAGAGTACTTATTGTAACACACAAACCGACGGAGGAATATGTTGGGGTATTACAGATTGGTATAAGAGTCATGGTTATAGAGAATTAGGGTATTAGACATGATGACCTCGTCTATTACTTTAAGTGCCCAAACATGAGTTATCTCATGTATTGCATGCTTAACCATAGATGTTCATACTTGTGCTATGTAATGCTATTTGATCACACTTCATGCTATATGTGCTTACATTATCTTATCTTTTATGTGTTTAGACTTTATTCATGTCACACACTTATGTTATCATTATATCTTGCACTTATTCATTTGGCTTAATTGCCTAGTCTCTAACCCTCATTGTTGAAATTTTGTTAAATATATATTTTATTGTGGGAATTTCAATATTCAATTTATTTCGATTTTCAATCTTGTCTAAGTTTGAAAGTTCTCAAAGTGACGGACATGTACCCATCATTGTCACCCCAATCTTAAAAGTTCTCTGCTGGA
This sequence comes from Helianthus tuberosus, assembly GCA_030545235.1. Taxonomy (NCBI): domain Eukaryota; kingdom Viridiplantae; phylum Streptophyta; class Magnoliopsida; order Asterales; family Asteraceae; genus Helianthus; species Helianthus tuberosus. The sequence continues at coordinate 38,262,026 of CM060371.1, read as the reverse complement.
GTTTAATACCTATTTCATCCACACTGATTTCTCAGATGAAATCCTTGATGATTCTTGTGCCCCGACTGATCAAACTGACCTCGTTAGTTCCCCATGTACCCATCATTATCACCCTAATCTTTAAAATCACCATACTAATCAACATATCTTCCATCATCCCAATCTTTAACACTAGCCCCATTGTTTCCTTGGTCGAACAAATTACCTACACGATGCGGTGTGGCTCTTGGTTGGCTCTATGAACAGCCCGTAATGGATTAGGTTGTGGTGGTTCGTTTTCTAGCGGATAGTCCATGCATGGGTATTTTTAATGCCCCGCCATTCACGTGAAACTCACCCTGTTGAGGTGGTGCTTGTCGGACAATTAAGTTCGGTTGTGGTGGTTGATTTTTCTTGGATCTAAGTCTATTATACTTGTGGTTTTTAAACAAATTAAGAACAAACAATTTATGAATTAAATAGCAAATAATATAAACACACAAGCAGGGAGATATATCAAAACTATTTTGTATTTAAATCAAATGATTACAGTTAATGTATAATGATTTAGCAATATCCCCCCCCCCCCCAGCCTAATCACTCACAGTTTTGTTTGTACAAAAGAGAATATGTATGAAGTGATAAATAGATCTCTAACAGGTGAGATCTATTTATACTAACTATAAAAGGTCTATTTGCAATCAGTTGACATCACCTTGATAGTGACATCTAACGTTCCTAACTGAAAAGATTCCACAGATGTTAGCAAACATCTACAGAGATCTAACATCTGATCTAAGACACGTGTTACAAGCAAAATGTTGTTACATTGATGAAACCGTTGATCTTCAACCCATTGTTGCTTTGTATCAAACATTTGTTTGGCCTGAAAAATGCTTATTCTTCTTGAGTAGAGCTTTGCTTCAACAGGGCTTTGGCCTTTGATCAGTGCTTGACTTTATCTTCAACAGTGGTTCCAAGGCTTGAACAGATGTTAGCATGTCTTCAACAGTTGTTCTGATTAGTGTTCAAGATTCACTATCTTTAGGAGGAGAATGCTTCATCTACTATTTATTTCTTGATCAGTTAGGTCATGTTTTGGCTTTAGAATATCATCTGTTCTTTTATAGGTCCAACAACATCCCCATAGAATAGATGATGCCAAAACAGATGTTTATTGGATCAACTTTTGTTCTTCATCAACTTCTCTCTGATTTGCCTTTAGAACTGAAGCTCAAACTTTTTGGAGAGAGAGTCGTCTGGATCCCTTTCAAGTGGAAGACTTATTAGGTCTTGCAGATCTTCATCATTAATCCCAAAGGCATTGTTCATTATCTTTTTCACTTCTCATTAGCTCTGACTATTGTCAATTCATGGCTAGTCTTATCAGACGCCCATTTTAGAATTTTTAAGCTTGATGGATTTCTTGGGGCAGATGTTATCTAATGAGTTGAGGGAAATGGCTTTCCCAATACTTGGCCAAGCAGATCTTCTGGTTTTGCATCTGGATGCCCATACATCAATTCATTCTTGATCCCTTCTTTTCTTATTTGATCTTCATATTTCTTCAAGTCTTCTGCAGAAATCTCTTTTTGCCTCTTTAGGTAGCTTTTTACAGCTATAGAGATATTCTTTGCATTTGGAAGCTCTGGGGTATCAACCAAATATCTGATAGGAAAGTCTATATCTTCATAGTTTAGCCTTTTTGGGGACTGGGGAGTCTTTTGCTCTTAAAGCTTCAAGTATCTTGTAGTTTTCATTGATTGTTGGCTCATCCCATCTGGCCATTGATTGCATAGAGCCAAATTTGTCTTCTACAATATCCTCCTTCGTTCTTTTTAGTTGAAGTACCTTTGGCCAACAGTATTTTTGCCTACTCTCTAGTTGGGATGAGTGGGTTTGATTTCAGGATTAAGTTTCATCTTCTTAATCCTCATAGTTTCTTCTAGAAGGCCTTCTATAGAACATCCAGAGAATTGGGCTCTTGTTGCATTACAAGGCTTGTTCTTCATTATATATTCCATGTAATCTTCCTTTATTACTCTTTTGAGGTTAGGGTCACTTACAGGGACTTGTGAAGGCTTTTTGCTAACATCTTTGACAATTTTTTTTTAACTGATCACTTTAGTGAACTCTTCAGATAGAATTTGCTGAACATCCTTATCACCTTTCCCTTTGCTTCCTTTGCTGCAATCATTTCTACCATATTAATCCTTGTTTCCAAATATTCTTTGACATTAGTAGGCTTTGGGAGATCAAGTAAAGAAGGGAATGTGAGTTGTTTTGGATCTCTTGTGGAATAGAAAGGTTGTATCTCTTATGATACATTTTTCTAATTCGAGAAGGTGTAAATAGATGGTTATGGCTATGGTGGTTGATGGAATGATGTGGTGGTTGTGGAGGATGTTGTGGTAGTAGTGGTTTTGATAGGTGATGAATCAGGTGTTTCTTCATCATCATCTTGAATAATGAATTTGGCTCTTCTAGATCTAGTTTGAGGTGTAGGTGTTTTTGTTGGTGGAAGTAGGGTTTTTGTAGGTAGTTTTCTTTTGATGAGGAGACCTTTAGGAGTCTTTTGTGTTGGTAGTAGTGTAGATGTAACATTTGTTGTTACTTTTGTAATGTTAACAGATGTTTGGGCAGTAAAGGTAGTGGTTTGGGTGGTTGGTGTTGGTTTTGTTGAAAATTGCTTTTAGAAACCTCTGTTGAGGAGCCTTGGTTATCTTGAATTATTTTTCTTTCAATGATCTCTTGCACTATCAGCATCATCTTTGCTTCCCTTGTATTTTTCCTCTTTTCTTTTTCAATTGCTTCTTGTTTGGCCTTTTTGGCTTCAGAAGTATCAGGCCTCTTTTAGGCTTTCTTGACTAGAGGTGGAAGCTTTCTCATGCTATCACCCCCCCCCCCCCCCTTTAGCATCATTTAATGTATTTGAGGAGAATAGGAGTTGTACAAGTGGTTTGAAGAAGATGGTCTTTAATGGCCTTGATCTCTGCTTAGGTGTCTTTGTACCTAGCATCCACCATGTTTCTTATCAGCTCCATTTGCATATTGTATGTTGCCTTTGTAGATTGTTTTTAAAGATGAAGATACCTTTGAGCATGCACCCACATTTCTTTTGGAATTTCTGAATTGGTTGGTAGAGTTCTAGATTATTGTATTAAGGTCTTCAACATATCTTTGACTTTATTAACAGAAAACTCTATCTTAGTTACTTTCTCCGCAATTCCTAGTATCTTAACCAATCGCCTAAGTTAATAGGATCATCTAAGTTCCCACCAGAGATGGTAGTACTTGGTTTTGAACCAAATGCCATTTTTTCTTGGTACTGGGCACTTCCAACTATTATAGAGTGTACTATTGTAGACTCAACAGTTGGTGCCTTCAAGGATGTCTTAGCAATGTAACCACTATCCAACTATGAGATTGTTGTCTACAGTTGTAGTGGCTGCCTCACTTATCAAGTGTGCCTTGGGACACAAGAGATGTAACCTCCTCTGCTTGTGGGCTAGCAATAACTTCTAAGCTTGCCCTAGTCACTTGTTGTGCCATACTCTCAGTGATATGTTGTTGATTGGAATGTAGAAGGAATCGTATTTGTGGGTGGTGGAGTGAAAAGATAAGTAGCCCTGGGAGATGGGCTTCAGAAGAAATGTTCAAATGAATCATCTCCCTCTTGACTTGTTCAAATGTGTCACACCCTGATTTTCCGGTGAGCCTGGACTTGGGATTTATGTGACGATTGATAACAGTATCACAATTTGGCAGCAGAAGATGGAATAAAGTATTAAACGTAAAAGCATGAATATATTAAATAAATTTTATACAAGTTGTTCGTACAAATAACCATAAGCAATATCGAAATAAAAAAAAACACTTGAGACTATAAGGGTCTTTTATCAAGGAGTTGCAAATTCCAAATTCTAAGACCAAACCCACTCCAGCCTAGTTCGTACTTGCTTTAATCTGTGCTCAGTCTTTTGAAGATACGTCAGTTTTCACTGGTAAATAGTAATAACCGACTCTTTTGAAAATCTTTTCAAAATTCATTTGATACCATTTCGTATTTCATTTTAGTTAAATTACTTGGGACAAACTATATCTCTTGTTACCAGTTTTACATGTTTGTCAATACAGTCGGGGACCGGAAATCATATGTCGATACATGATTAATAGACACACCACATTTATATATATATAGGGAGAAGATCATGCGAGAACCACCTCTTATTGCGAGAACCGCGAGAACCAATGTGAACACAACCAAAAATGCCTAAAAATAGCTAAAAATCACACAAAAAAAAATTATTATTTTTTATATAAAAATCGCTACTTTTCGAAGCCAAAAAAAATTTTAAAAAAAAATTTTGGCCACTAAAAGTAGCGATTTGAGCATAAAAAATATTTAAAAAAAATTTAGATTTTTTTTTAGGTTTTTTTGGGGTTTAGTTTTTAGCATTTTAGCTTGGGGGTGGGGGATTTAGGTTTTTGGGGCGTGGGGAGGGGGGTTTAGGTTTTTTTTTTTTTTTGGGGGAGGGGGGGGGGGGTTAGGTTTTTTTTGGTTTTTTTGGGGTTTTAGTTTTTAGCATTTAGCTTGGGGGGTTAGGTTTTTTTGGGGGGGGTGGGGGTTAGGTTTTTTTATGTTTTTTTAGCTATTTTAGGTTGTGTTCACATTGGTTCTCGCGGTTCTCGCAATAAGGGTGGTTCTCGCATGAACTCCTCCCTATCTATATATATATATATATATATATATATATATATATATATATATATATTATTTTGCGTTTATCAGGTGTATGCATACACCCTGCGCCTTAAGCTGTGACCATTTGCAATTAAATAAGTCGGAAGCCCGGACACGGTCGTATTAACCCCCAAGTGTTTAAGTTATCAAGCAATACGGATTAAAACGGATTATTTGCATTTCTGTGACAATATTAGCCCTTTTTGCAATACCCGACCAAGTGGCTAATGTCATATCCCAAGCCTTTATAAATAAAATAGGCTAAAAGTATTTACCTATGCTAGTCTTTTATAATAGCAATATATATAGCACAGCCGTATTCAAAGTATCTCAGCTTAGGTGCAATTTACTAGAGGTTTCTAGTCTTGGATGAACAGAAATATTATCCGTTAGAACGTTAACGAGTCTTATAAGTCTTTGACCGGTTGACTTAAGGATACGCTCGGTTTGCTAAATTAAGCGTTGATGTCGGTCCCTTTGATCCTGATCTTTCAAAGAATTGTCTATCTAATCTAGAGTGCGGAATCCTCTAGATCAGATTGTCACAGAAAACAGTAGAAACAGAATTATATTAAACAGTCTTCCATTGATTATCTAAACAAACAGTTTTACAATCAACTCAAGCCTCACACAACCTAACACCCTATCTCTGTGATCTTGTCTCTCTCTCTCTCTCTCTCTCTCTCTCTCTCTCTCTCTCTCTCTACAAAATCTCTATCTCCCTAGCCTTTCTGTTCAGTTTTCCTCTAAGCTTCTCTTGTTATTTCAAATCCTAATCACAAAACATATTTATATACCACATGTCTATGAACTGGGCTTCTAACTGGGTTAGGCCATTCCCCAAGCCCATTACAACAATTAACTCTCTAACCAATAATGCTAAGCCCAATACAAAATATCCAAATACTAAATACTTAAAATATTAAGTTGTTGTCACAGAATATACACCAACAGACTCCCCCTTGACAATAGCTTCATAGTGTAACTTTGTCTTCAAACATCTTGCTGTCTTTTGGTCTTTGGATAGCTTCAGCTACACACAGTTTCTGACATCAACAGACTCCCCCTTAGCTAATGCTTCCAATCTCCAAAACTTTCATTCGTTATAGATCAGTGAACTAGCATTCTCTGGTTAAGCAAGTAAGCTCCAACTTTTTCATATCTCTCTGCAATGTAGTAGAAGGATCCTACCATGCATCTTCACACATTCTTCACTTCACTCTCAATCTGCACTTCACTCTCAATATGCACTTCACTTGTGTGCTGCACTTCATTTTGATAACTGCATCAATCTGTTTAGAAACACAAGCAAGTAACTCGAAAAACCATTAGCCTTTTTCACATTAAAGATAAACAATATTTTATCTTAGTTTGCAAAAACAACAACTTGTCAATTCAAATGGAAGACCTTTAAAAAGAAAATCTTTTTGGTATTTTTGATATTTTCAAAACAAACTAAACAAAATGAAAAATATATACAATACATCTTTTTGTGAGAATCATGTGCAAGAAGATCATATCAGCAAAATCAAACTATTTTCACACTATCGAATAATTCTCTAAGTAATTTTCGTGAAAAGCAGTCCAAGACGATTACCAGTATTGTTTATCCATTTAAACAAAATGCGTGAACATTTCAAGTTCCATTACCTTGTGATATGATTAAGTTAATATTACACTAATGTACAAATGTGACCCACTTCTGGACATACCCCCGCGATCAAGGTATGCACAAACTTTCCTCATAGTAGGTTAGTATACCTAATTCATTCGTTGTGTTTTACAATGTTAGATAATTGGTGATCAGGTCAGTACTTTCGTATAGCAAAGAGACCAATATCCAACGAGGGTTAGGCAAATATCAAATTTTGGTATGAATTACGCACTCGCACAATTGAATGACTCTTTAGGAGAGCTTCTTCAATTTCTTGGTTTTTGACATTTTTTAGCTCTTTTAAGATATCTTGGTTGTGACTAGGTCAGCATATATCTGGATGCAGCAGAAGGACAACCCTGATATACCCGGATGAAATAACAGTATAAAGACCTAAAACCTCATAATTTGGCAATCTATCAACACACGATTTAAGGTTATAAAACCACACGCCACTGATATGTTACCCACTAATACATAGTTCATTATGTTTATATCACCATGGTAAGTTAATTATTTCATGTATCTTGCCTACTGGTACATCATATGATGAAGCTGCTATCACACTTAAGCAGTTTAATTTCAGTTCCAGTGTGACAGTCTAACTCGCCGATGTACTATCATCTCTTCTTTTTCACACCATGAAAACTCTTTTTTTATTTTCTTTTTTTATGTTTTTCATTTTTCAATGTTTTTGGATTTTTAAATTTTTTTTAACTTACTCCCCCTAAACATACACACTAACTAAACTCTTTTTGGCTTAGGGAAATTTCTCCCCCTAAATTTTTGTTTTTATGGAGCAAGTTTTAAAAACACAAATTTAAACACTAACAGACTCCCACTTTAATCTGCAATAAGTTTTTCAATGTTGAGAATACTCAATCACTGTAGTAAATAGTTCGTTACCAATTTTAATCCATTATTCACCTCAGATGCTTTACAGGAACAACCACTGTTAAACACACCAACAGTCCTTCTTGGTCATCCAACACACACTCAATAACTCAGTTAGACTTCAGAACCCAAACCATACCAGTTTTGGGTTGACCATAAACATCCACATAAGATAATTTTGTCTAATATCCATCACACCCTACTAGTGTCTTGGATGTCTTCCCTGTTGTTGAACAAGATCTATAATTTTCACTAGGTCTTTGATCGCGAGAGTTCGAATAAACTTTCGGATTTACCGACCTTTAAAAATTATTATCTCAAAACCTTCTTCTCCCATTATCATAACCTGAACTTTGAAAAAATTTTGGATTGTTCTGAACATTTGAGTTACTAAAACCCCTATATTCGTTTCTTCTTTGACAATTTCGATTACCAGAAGTCTGGTATCGATTTTGATATCCAAAATTTCTATTTTGAGACTGATTTGATTGACCATTAAAATGATTTATTTTTGTAAAATTGCTTCATGGTCTATCAAATCTTCCTGATGGTGAAGTCTTTGATTGAAATCTTGGTTGATTACTTTGACAATGTTGTTGCACATTATTATTTAAACCAACCTTATTCCCATCCTTAACTTCATCAACTTTTCCTTTGTTTTTCTTGAAAGGACAACAACTTGCCACATGCCCTTTATTGTGACATTTAAAACAAGATTTTTCCTTATAAATTCTCTTTTTGTTAAATCCCTTTTTAAATGTTTTACTCTTTTCGTCCTCAGTATCCTCATCCAAGTCCACAGTATCCTCATCCAATTTATGAGGTGTACTGTTTGCTATTTAACCGGAATACTTATAGATCTTTATTTATAACAGAACCTCTTATACTCTTAACGGTTTCGTTTTATCTATAGTTCCTAAGGTGAGCACCCCACGAGACTTATAACAATTAATTGTATTATACCATTCTTAAGGAACCTTTCAATTTGGTTGGGTCTACCCACGTATCATAAGTTAGATGTGTTTTCGATGTTAGTATACCCACTTTACATCTTAGCAAACACAAGTTTATGTTTTATCAATAACTAGTATTTTAACTCCACCGTGCGATATGGCGGCGGTGTCAAAACTTAAAGTAACTCGAATTTATACTGTTAACCATTTGACCCGACTCGTTTTCGAACAAATCATCATCATCATCATACTCAGTAAATCCCACCAATAGCAAAGTTAAGGTGGGGGTCTGAGGAGGGTAGATGTAGACATCCTTACCTCTACCTCGTAGGAATAGAGGGGCTGCTTCCAGTGAGACCCTTGGCTCGATTGTAGTTTTGTATCAAGCCTTGGATCTAAGACACATAACACTCAAACAATTGGGACAGAGACTGATCGGTGCATGTACCATCGTGTCTTTCAACTATCAACGTCACCACATGATGCATGATTAACCATCTGCCATTTTTAACGTTATTTTCACGAAATTATTAAAATAACGTTAAAGTTAGTACCATTTCACTTTTGCCCCTCGAGCGCCCACACATATATACATTATAGGTGCACACCGCAAGCGGGGCATATCGTTTTCGAACAAAAATTACTTAAATTAAAATAAGCACGCAAACTTATAATATCAACCCCACCGCGCATTGCCGCAGCAGTGTCAAAACTTAGAGTAACTCGAATTTATACTGTAGAATATTTTACCCGACTCGTTTCCCAACAAAATTTATGTAAATTAAAATAAGCAATATGACTTATAATATTTGACCTGACTCGTTACCGAGAAAAAGTTATTCGAAACGTGAATCAACTATGATTTATACCAAGGCGTACTTAAAAATAAACTTCCAAGAAAATAGTGTTTTATAAGTATCGCGTGTTGCGGTAGCGTCGAAACGTAAAGTAACTTGAATTTTTACCGCCTATTAAAAACGTACACCAACCGAAACCTTACATAAAAATAAACATGAAAGCGTATTATCCATAATAAAATAAACAAGTATAACTCGAGTGGGTTAAAATAACATTTACGAAGTTTTTAAAAAGTTGAGCGAGTGTAATGTCTACACTGAAAGTTAAAGATTAAGGTAAAAGAAAAACTAAAAAACAAAAACAAAACAAGCACAACTAAAAAACAAAAACAAAATGCCCAAAAAAAAGAAAAGAAAAACTTAATTGATAATTGCCGCTACAGTGTTTTTGCTAGTTTGAATTGTTATTTATATAGGGTTAAGATATAATAGAAAGTTTATTTGGGTAGAAAGTCTAGGAGGTAATCTTGACCATCCATTTATTTAATCAATGGTTAAGATTAAATGAGTGAAATTGAAGAAAAAAAAGGAGGTGTGTGGGTTTGTTTAGGGGCATTCTAGTCAATCCAATGCAATAGTTTCTCTCTCATCCAATTCCCCCCCCCCCCCCCATTTTTTAAACCTTAATAACTCTTTCATACGACATTATTTTTTTATAAAAATTGTACCAAAAAACGAGCGTTTTTTATCTTTAAAACGAGTATACTATTGCTATATTTTCGAAAAAAAATTTGAAAACCCAGTTGCGTAAAACGCAATGGAAAAAACCCAGTTGTGTAAAACGCAATGGAAAAAAACCTAAAAATGACATTTTTCTAAAACACAATGCACCAAAAACACAAAGAAATGTCTTATTTGTAAAACGCAATAGCCAGAATACACAAAGAAATGCCTTATTTCTAAAACGCAATAGCCTAAAAATACAAAAGAAAGTGTACTTTCTAAAACGCAATACTGAAAACACATAAAAATGTGTTTTACCTAAAACGCAATGCACCAAAAACACAAAGAAATGTCTTATTTCTAAAACGCAATGGCCAGAAAACACTTAAAATGTCTGTTTTCTAAAACGCAATGGACTGAAAACACATAAAAATGTGTTTTACCTAAAACGCAATGCACCAAAAACACAAAGAAATGTCTTATTTATAAAACGCAATGGTCAGAAAACACTTAAAAATGTCTTATTTCTAAAACGCAATGGCCTAAAAAAACAAAAGAAAGTGTTCTCTCTAAAACGCAATGGACTGAAAACACCTAAAAATGTGTTTTACCTAAAACGCAATGACTAAAAACACTTCAAAAATGTGTTTTTCTAAAACGCAACAGCCAGAAAACACATAAAAATGTCTTAGTTCTAAAACGCAATGGCCTAAAAACACCAAAGAAAGTATTCTCTCTAAAACGCATTGAACCAGGATAATAGTTTTGTCTGTGAATTGTCTGAACCAGGAAGTAGAAGATCAAAAATTGTCTACGAATGCAGTTTTCCAGAGGCAATTTACAGATAATTAAATTTTCTGATGCATTTTTATTAAATTTTCGACCCCGGCCAGGGGCTGCCGCCCCTTGGACCCAGCTCCCAGGGGCGCTGCCCCGGGTCCCCACCAAGATCGTAAAACGCAATGACTAAATCAAAATCCAAATCGTAAAAATGAAATTAAAGAATTTCTTACATGGATCAAAGCTGATTTCTTCAGCGATTGAAGAAATTTGAATGATAGAAACACTTATCAGCGATCGAATCGAACGGATCGAGTGATTATCTTCAAAATCACGGGAAAAAAACGAGATATTGTATGAAATTAAACTGGGTTTCTTCAAAAAAGTTGAAGAACACGTTGATCGGGTGTTTGAATCATTGATTGGTGATGAAAATTGCACTATAATGTAGTGATTATTGAGATAGAAAGTGAAGAAAAGGTTGAAGATGGTGGGTTTTGAAAATTATGGGTTTTGAAGTTACTGGGGGAGAAGAAGGAAGAAGATTGGGTACGATTGACTAAAATACCCTTCCTCTTTATTTTAAATTTTGTCACATGTCATAATCCTATTGCTTCCTATTCTTCCTAACCAAAATCAACTTCCTAATTGATCCTCACCCTATTTATATAATAACACACTTAAAAAATCAATTTCATTAAGAAATTAAGTTAAAAGTATTTATTTTACAAGTATAAAAAATTATTGTTAACAAATGAAAATGAACTTCTCATTTTTTAATATTACCATACTATAAATTAGGAATATGTTGGTGCTTTAGTGAGTTGTATTCCAAGGTTTAGGAGTTTTCCAAAAAAAAAAATTGAGTTTCACTTTTAACCCAAATTTTTTCATCTTTTGCAATTTAACCACAACACATTTTTATTTTCAACTTTGATCCCCGTATCTTTCAACTTTTCCAAATTTTTCGTTTTAGTTTTCGTTCTAATTTTGTAAGTGAACACGCCGCAACGTGCATATGGGTTTCAACATTTTTTCGTCTATTTTTTCCTGTTTGACATGACCGTCACAACGCGTCTATTTTTCCCTGTTTGATAGGTTTGTCGCAACACGCGTGGTCTTAGATCGACTTAGTTATTCTTTTCTATTTTTACGTTTCAGTCTAATTTCTTCGCATTATCAAATGCCGCAACGGACATTTGTGATTCAACGATTTTACATATGTTTTTCGTTTGATGTTATTTTTCCTTTTTGTTTATTTTGTTTTTACGAGCTTTTTCGATATTGTTGGTCACTGGTGTGTAGCATTAGTGCTACTTGGCATGGTTTATGTCCCCCCCCCCCCCCCCCCCCCCCCGCCGCAACGCGAGGGGGGGCTTAATACTAGTTAACTATTATGAATTAGCAACATGGTTTGGCTTTAAGTGGTTGTACAATGGGCTTTGGGTGTTTTTCAAAAAAAAAAAAAGTCAATGTGGTTTGCTTCATAGTCCAGGTTTCTGTCTTGAACGGTGGATTTTGATAAGAAGAGACTCTTACAGAGAGAGAGGGGTTATAGTGTTTCATGTAGAGAGAGAGAGAGAGAGAGGCGGTGGCGGAGACACGGCGGTGGCCTTCTTCCTCAACTCGCTAGGGTTCCGGCACTGTGTTCAGATCCCCCCGGCACTGTCTTCAGATCACCCACTGTGTTCAGATCCTCAACTCGCTAGGGTTCCGGCAAACTGTAAGTTTTTTTGTGTTTCGTGTGTTGTTTTATTTGACTGTTGTTAATTAGTGCATTATTGTGTTTTTAATTTTATTGATTGATTATGTAAGTTTTTTTGTGCTTCCTGGGTGTGTTTCGAGTAACCTGAAATCGTCATCTTTTGCGTTCCTTTGGAGGGTTTCGGACAAGTCTTTGGATAATGCACTCCATGTGTTTGATGTTTTGTCTGTTGTTGTTTATTTATGTTTATTAGTGAATTATAATGTGTTTGTTGCTCTGAGTATTTGTTTTGCGAATGTTTTATTTCAACAATTGCAGGAAGCAGTCCTGGAAACTCAGAAGAATGCGAAGATTGAGGGAGTGGAAGACACCCCTAATGGTAATTTACTGATTTAGAATCACTTATATGATGTCGATGTGTGTCTGCATGTTGAATTCGGTTGTCCTTTGTTGGTAAGCGGATTTGGCATGTCTTTCTTTTTATTTTGGTTCATCCTTTTTTGTTGCGTGTGGTGTTTAACTGATTTGGCATTAGACTTTGTGAATTGATGAGTACAGAGGAGATGAATTTGGTTCAATTTTTAGTTTCGAACATGTTGATCCATGTTTTTTTTATTGATGATGAATTAGTTAATAAGGTAATCGATGTGTTAATTAATGTATTGTTGTTCTCTATTTGTAAAACATATTCCCTGTCACTCTACGTTATTTGATAATACTTTTTCTTTTGGGATGCCTCACAAAGTTAACAAACGCCCACTATTGTTGATGTGCCAACGCCGTCCCCATGGTAGATAAAAATGTATGATTTAGTATCTTTTTCTACGCCGTCCCCGGAATCGAATTACTTAACTTTTTCCCCGCCAGAATTTCTTTGGTCACCACGACCGTACTTAGATCGATCGAATCTACAAATATGATGCTAACAAATTTCGTATCACGAAATCGATCTACAAATATGATGCTAACAGATTTCGTATCACGAAATTGGATTTGGAAAATTGTACAGATTGTAGCTCGGGACGACGACCAAGCGTACGGTCTCGGTGAAGAGAGAAATTCCGTTGAGTTCATACACTTGTCGTTACATGTTTATGTTACAAAGCATGATTAAATTCTAACTTATTTGATTTTCGGATGTTTATAAATATGCATATCAGACAAGACCCAAGAGTTACTTTTGTGTGGAAGATGAGGTCTTGATGATGGACAATTTGTTAAGACATGATGGGTATATCCTGTTAAGAGCAAACTTCATGTGAGTTGAATTTATGCTTCTTGAAACTGCCTGGCTTCTTTGTAATTTTTTTACTAGATATATCTTTCATATAGAGAGGAGAGTATGCAACTATATTCAAGATTTGTGAATTGGTAGTGGTAATGAGGCTGCAAAAAAAATGGAATCATCCTTGCACTATAAATGTAGTTTTTCTTTGTCTTACCACACTTCTTTTGTAACAAGAGAAATCCGATGTTCTTCATAATACTAGATATTTTGTTTAACTAAAAAATGTTTTAATTTGTTAGCCCCTGACCGCATCGCGGCGGGGGCTTCCATCTAGTATGTACTAATTTGCAATTTAGGTATGCATTATGGGTTGTACAATGGGTTTTAGTGGGTTGTATCCACCTTTTGTTTTTTTATCTTTTTTTATACTTTTAACCTAATAATTTCATATCTTTTACAATTTAACCCAAAACTTTTTCACTTTCAACTTTAGTTCTTCATACTTTTCATCGCTTATATTTTTCTTTTTACGTTTAGGTCTAAATTTTGCGAGTTAACACACTACAGTATGCGTGTGTGGTTTAATGTTTTTACCCCTATTTTTCCCATTTAACAGCCCGTTCGCAATGCGCTGCTTCTATATCAACTTAGTTATTGTTTTCTAGTGAACTCTTTTTTTCAGATAAAAGAATAATAAATACAATAAAATTTCAAAATACTAGCAATCATTACTAAAAATACATTTAATAATCCATAACGAAAAAAGAACTATTGCAAAAGAGAAAGCAGCAGTAAAGCAGCGGACGCAACAACCATGGAAATCGTGACCGGGGTTGTAGATCCAACGTCCATAAGAGCGGGAGCAGGCGCGATAGAGAACTCGGATTCTCGAGCAAAGATAAACGTTGAGGAGATTAGCAAAAGGCAAAGGGCGATAAATGTGAATCTGAATACAATTGCAAACACCATTGTTATAGGTTGGGAAGAATATCGCAGAGAGACGAGTGGGTGAATTTGGGGTGAAATGAGTGAATGTGTTTATGGAAGAGGCTGGTGATACATTTTAAGTTTTAACGACAGGGACTAAGAGCATTCACGTCTTTTGATCGGGACTAAGAGCATTTATATCAGCTACACCATAACTCCCCTCATTTTTATAATTTAAAGTAATGTCTAAAAATCATCATTTTTCACTCCACGTGAGAACCACCATACCTATGCCTTGTTTTTATATTTTGAAAAATTGTTACAGTAGCTTTTTATATATGAAAAGCTACTATTCATCCTATATATATAAAAAGCTACTATTCATCCTATATCAAATTATTATGTGTATAAAAACGAGGAATATAATAAAATATGTGTGAATAAAAAGATAAAAATAGTGGATGAAATATAATTTTTAGTTCAATTATACAGCAAAAACAAAATGATGACATAATGCTCTAATAACTCTTTAAGAAAAAAGGAATGAAAATAATTGTATCTTTTAATTATATGTTTGCCTTATGTACAAGGCTAGATGCAAAACTACTATCAACTCGAGGATCTCACTGAAATCAATATCTCTATTCTAACAATGTAGAGGCAAGACTGTCTACATCTTACCCTCCTCAGACTCTACCTTAATTTGCTATTTGTCGGATTTACTAAGTTTGATGATGATGATTATATGTTTGAATAGGGCTATTTTCAATCTACTTGGTTAACAGGGTTTATGTTTCCAAGGGTAATTTGTAATTTTAAAGTAACAAGAATATAAAGAGAAAAAACTTCAAATTTATGTTAAACTTCAGGTTTTGGTTTGTGTTTGGCTCAACCCACTGACCCATGAACACGCCCAGTTTAACACCATGACGTCTTTCATATGCTTTGATATGCACCTATTTGACTATTTCTACCGCACTTATTAACCATCAACGCCACGCTTAATGGCATTTTAGAATCCATTTACGACTTCCTAATCTTTCCTTCTTAAGACCTTAAAAACCGTCTTAACAGAAAACACAAGCTACAACAGTTAGACAGAAATGCCCCTGGAAGATGACTCTGCTTCCAAGTACTTGCACATCCTCTCCATAACCTCCCTACCCTTGGCACTGTTCTGCTGAAACTTCTCAACACATTTTTGCTCTATCTTCTCCGCCATTGATGCCAGCTTCGACAATGGCTTTATCCTTATGCTCGTTTCTTGCCTGCAAAGTGTCCATCCGGTTGGATTGTCTGGGTGCGGATCGTACCTAACAATTTCAACGCGTTTTTATTTGTACAGTAATAACAAGTCAAACGAGCATAAATATTTTTTAAAACAGCTAAAAAGAAATCGGGTCAAAAGTGACAAAAAAGTGTAAGTAGCTTTTGAGTAAATAGTTTTTTTAATAATATTTTGTTCAATACGTATTCGTAGATGTAAAAAAGTTGTTGAAATTGGCCCAATCTAATTTGACCCACATACACAAATTACCCGTTTGTATTTGCACTTAACAAAAAAAACTGTTGGCTCAAAATGAATGGGGAAAAAGTCACATAGCACATATCAAGGTACTCGCAAAGTTCTACATTTTTTATCCATATTATTTAACAAAATATATAGAGAAAGGTTTAAATACAAAAGGCTCTTAACGTGCGACGGTACATGACCACCAATATAACGTGCGTAATTAGGGTTTAACCTAACCCATGCGTAATTATGCAAATAACGTGCGTAATTATGTATTATAACGTGCGTAATTATGCAATAATGTTCGTAATAATGCAAAGTTATTACTATTGTGCCACCGCGTTCAATTGAAAGCCTAGATTAGATCAGATGTGCGGTAGAGATGCTCGTGTACGCATCGCACGATAAGGTGGTCTTGTACGTTAACCGGCCTCTAGTTTTAATAATCATACTTGATGCATAACTCTTAAGAAAAAGTAAAAAGAATAAAAAGTAAAGAGGTATGCCAGCCCAAATTGACCTGCACATAAAAATGCCTTTTCGAATTGACCCAGGTCAAAGTTTGACCTGTTACCCAACTTTAGGGATCCACATAATCATACCTGATCTTCTCCTCCACCTCAACGTATTTCTGCAGACTAATGTTCTTGGTAGCAAGCTGCATCGATCGAGTTTTGGCATCAACAACAGTTGACTCGACACAATGGCAAATATCTTGACCCACAATCTTTCGAAGGAACCACGGACCAGGAGCATGGATGGTGATGGCACGGGTGGTGTAGAGCTTACCGGAATCAGACTCGAGCTTGTGGTTCAATGTGTCAACTTGTAGGATGTGTGATAAGGTGCGTTTGTTCTCTGGGTCGGCAAACTTGCGCCATGATGCAGATGTGACTCGTTCCCATGGGTGCTTGTAAGTGTGCTCTTGTGAGTATGCTCTAACCATTTTATAGGTTTAATCGCTTGTTTTGACCTGCATACCAGCCATAACAAACAATTACCTGTTATGAGCCATAAGCTAAAATAGAAACAATCAAAACAAACAAATATAAAAATTAAAGAACCGATCAAAAATCATTATAGCAAGCTGACTGTGCCAACCCCAATTCAGTGAACAAATGCATCAACTAATCAAATACAAGTTACTAAAGCATGTTAGATGTGAAGACAAATTTCAAGTTTCAACTCAAAAAATGGTGATGAAGAACTCCATGAACCAAAAACAATATGTAAAATCCAGTTAGAAACACAGTCAAACGGGAACTTGTCACAAAAGCATGACAAATTCAGAAATTAACAAATATAGACAATTAAAAACAAGCCCTAAACAATCAAAATTAATTCTGGAATGCGAGCACTAAACGGAAAACAATCAAGCACTAAAGTGGAACCAAGCCCCAGACAATCAGAAACAAAAACAGAATTCAAGAAAATAGCTTACAGTTTTACAAACCCTAGATTGGGTAAAGATTACATAAATTGTGTGTGCGTTGTGGGGGTGGGGGGTGGGATGGATCCTACTGTCACGTATCTTACATCAGTAACAGTTAATTATCCAGAAAACTTAGCTGGTCTACTATATGCATCTGAATCAAGCTTATTATATATAACAGACTTTAGTTAACTTTTATGTTAACTGAAAGATAGTGAGTTAGTTAAGTGTTTCTTGTATCAGCTAGTACAGATGCTAGCTAGAAGCATCTGCACAATACACTTGGCTTTCTCTAGCGACTTTTTTTCCCTAAGTTTGATTAGCTTAATTCATACATAAACCAGTAGTTTTATATTTTTTTAGTTTAACCACTCGATTGGTGATGATGAACAATGAATTTTGCTTTTTTTTTTCCTTTGTTGTGAATTGTTACTGGTTTAGAACTTTTGGTAATTGAATGATTCTAATTGCTACTTACATCAGATTTTAATTAAATTTGTAATACATTCTCCGTATATTATATACATTTAAAGTTCTCCTATTACTGCACATTTTTATCTCAAATATGCACTTTTTTGTACGTCATGCCTGCGCAACGGGTGAGTCCTTTGTGGCTTGCGACTTTTGGCCAATGATGGTTGGCATCAACCACCACAGAAGAAAATCCTTGCAGTTAAAAATCAAAAAATACTAAACACAATTGACTTTCAGATTAAATCTCTCTGACATGTGGTTCAGTTTGGGTTATGACCCACGTGCAGTTAAAAATCAAAGAAACTAAACGCAATTGACTTTCAGATTAAATCTCTCTGACATGTGGTTCAGTTTGGGTTATGACCCACGTGCTTCTTACAATTCCAGATATCTCGAGTTAAGCTTAGTTTAATCACATCATGCATACCTCGTTCAGGGACCGCGAACCTTTAACCCCGCCTGTGCAGTCCCTTTTTGTTGCTTTTGCCGGTGCAGGGTTATTTAGCTTATACAACTGTGGACTATGCACTTCCTATCCCGTATTAAAGCTTAACCTTGACTCGATCTGGTCTCGTGTATGCCTCAGTTACGTAAAATCATTGATGACATTAAATTCACCAACATCTTTTTTTTAATTGTTAATGATTCTCTAACTGCTAACTATGTTAGGTCTTTACTTTTTAATTGCATTTATGGAATGGTTATAGTTTTTTAAACTTACTATGCATGTTTTGTGAATTTTTAATATTTTTTTTCATTCGTCGTGCATATTTAATTTACAAGTACTTTCTGAATACAACAGCTTCCACGGCCCTAAGCACCTTGACAACTAGTATCTCATAAACATATTTCACAATACACTTGGCTATCTCTCTCTATATTAAATTCGCTTCATTCATAGATTTGTTTAGATTTGTTCTTAATTCTACAAATGTTCATAAAGTTCCAACATATATTCATTCCATAAACTTGAAGGTGACACGTTAAATGTTGTTGTCCAGCACTAGGATTGTCATGTGATTTAGAAAAGTTTCCTTCTAGACCAACAAGAAGTCATCTTTAATACAACAAGAATATGCCTGACGTAACAAGCATAAGAACTTGACGCAATTGCTTCAAAGGTCAATAAGGAATCTCCCAAAACCCAAGATACAAAACATAAGTGGACCAATAACGTAAAAATGTCTAGATTGTCGTATCTAATCTCCCGACAGACCTAGTTGGTTTATATACTAATAACCAGTTCTTGTCTTCACCGTTAACTATTTCATAATCCAAAGTGTTCTCCTCCTATTGGAATTCATATTTTGTCTGTTCACATTTCCCTCTTTTCGTAATCACTATGATGGAAACACATAACACGATTTGATCGACATCCAAATATCTGACCACAGCAGATGTATCATTTGCAATCCTATGTCTACTGATCTCTTCCAAGCCGAGAAGCAGAACATCTGTTAGATGTCTAGGCTTCGCAAAGGGCAACCGGCCGTAGTTTCCATTCTAATGGGGAATTAAACAGCTTGCCTATTCCATTTTCTTGTCTAGAAAGTTTGTAACCCTAATTTTATTACAATAAATAGACGTCTAGGGCATTGTAACCTTTCATCACCTCCAAAAAGAGTAAAAAAGATCCTAGTTGCAGCCCGTGGAGGCGTGGACATAGATCAGCTTAGACTAGACCACGTTAAATCCTCGCGTTCTTTAGTTTCCATATCCGTCATCGTCTGTGAATACCTAACAACATCTACAGCCACATTCTAGATCAAAAGCAATAAAATAATTCCAAATGTGCTAGCCATATCATTCTGCATTTCTCTTCCTTATATACAACACCTAACTTTCTTGCTGTCAAGCGCAGCCGGCAGCCCCGCATAACACTTCAACACGTTAATAAACATTAAAAAAAAAAAAAAAAAAAAAACTTATTCTACCAGATATCTACATAATAAAACATGTATACACCACAATCAACCACAATTCCCCTAAATAACATTAGGTCTATATGATCTTCACCTCCATATGCTAATTTTGTGCATAGTCTCTATACCTAATCCCTCTGTAAGACAAATTCGCATCATAACACGCCCGTACGAGTGAAGTAGAACAATATCATCCTAAAAGCCCTAAATTAACTTTTACAACAATAAATCATCATCAACGAGATTAACTACTGCAGCAGAAGCTAATCGCTAAATCAATCAAGCAAACAGAACACAAAACGAAGAAATCATCCAGCAGCAAACAATTCGTAACAATCTAGAACTATATGTAAGTATATATCAAAATCAATCAACAAATATGATCTAATTCGGAATTTAATCAGCAATAGGTTTACGATTAAACGATTAATGATAGATACATTATACGAACAAATTGAATATCTATAACATTATGTAGAATTTAGATGAACGTATACCTTGCTGTGTTAATCGAAAGCCGCAACGGAATGATATGATAATAAGAAAAAGGAAAGAGAAGGCGGAAAAGAAGGAGACTAACGAGCAAGAAAAGGTTTGGTTTGGTTATATAGTGTTGGGGATTGTTAGGGTGATGCGGTGGTCTATGACGGTTTCAGTGGACGTGACGTTAGCAGTGTGCCACGTGTCATGGGGATGATCGGTGTTTTCTTTTTATGGGCCAGGTTTTGGGCCTTAATGGATATACTCTCTATCTGGATTCAGGCTAATGAACCAACGGTACATATGGGCCGAATAGAGGTCAGACTCAACAATAAAAGGATTAATTTGGATTTGCACATTACGGCTAGAGTGCACAAACCCGTTAATTTTAATAACCGGTTATACCACTTAATTAGACTTTTTGACTTACCGGTTGATGCTTTAACGGGTTACTAGTTATTTTTTTAACTGGTCCGGTTAATTACTTTAACTGGTTCG
The DNA here is from genome assembly GCA_030545235.1 of Helianthus tuberosus. Classification (NCBI taxonomy): domain Eukaryota; kingdom Viridiplantae; phylum Streptophyta; class Magnoliopsida; order Asterales; family Asteraceae; genus Helianthus; species Helianthus tuberosus. Next base: position 38,241,323 of record CM060371.1, on the reverse strand, counting down.
GTTAATTAACCGCTTATTTTCGATTAATAACAAGGTTTTTTTAATTTTTCGGTTAACTGGTCTGCCGGTTTAAAAAACAGTTAATAACCAATTCCTATACTGAATATCAATAACCGGTTATTCCTCGTCGGTTATTAACCGGTTACGGTTTCGGCTAATAACTGGTTACGGTTAATTAACCTGCTATTTTGTGCACCTCTAATTACGACTATGTAGGTTTTTTATTTACCTTGTATAAAATTTAAATTTTGGGTAAATTACACTTTTCGTCCTTTATGTTTGTACTGAATTGCAATGGATAGCCTTTAACTTCAATAATTACAGTCACAGTCCTTTATTTGCAAAACCTGTTACACCTTAGGTCCTTTAGCACTAACCCAATTAAAATTTTCAGTTAAGTTATAACACATAAGGGTAATTTAGTCTTTTAACCAATTAAATTAAATTACCCTTAAATTAAATTAAATTAAATTAAAAATAGTTTAATAAAAAAACAATAAACTAAAATATATATAACACATCTCAGATCTGAGATCTTATCTCTCTTTATCAACCCTTTCTTCCTCAACCAAACCCACCACCACCTGCCACCACACCACCACCGTTACGCGGCGTCGTCGCTGCAGACTGCTGTCGCCACCACATGATAACCGGATGCAGACTGCTGCCGCCACCACGTCGTCGCTGCAGAGAAAAAGCAGTTGATGCATAACCGGTTAGACAACGATCCGCTAGACAGAGAACAAGCTGTTGATGCATTATGGAAATACTCTTTGGGCGGAAAAATCTGAACCTTTTATTGATGAATAATGATAGATTTGGACGAGTATCGACAACATCACCAGAGCTAATCATCAGCATCACCGGAGTATCGCTAATAATCCGGATCTGGTGAGATGTGTGGTTCGAAGAACATCTTTATTTCACTCGCAAATAAGAAGATGAGGCCTTTAATAATCCGCCCCTAACCCCTCCACCGCCCCTAAACATTTTTATTCGGTCTTCAAAATCCAGTCAAATTAGCACCAAAGGTGTATCAGATATACAATTTCAAACTGGTTATCACAACAAAATTAGCACCAAAGGTGTATCAGATATACAATCCAGTCAAATCCAGCCTCAATAATCACTTCACAAACACATCCAAACAAAACCTAATCTATCATATTTCCAAAACAAAATTGATCAAATTAACCTGAGCAACAATGTCGGACATCGCCACACTGACTCAACAGCTTCTCGTCGGACATCGCCACCAGTTTTTTTCCACTGTCATTGCCGGAGGTGTACCGGAGTTGTCTCCGGTGGCGCAACGGAATGACGACGTTCTGTTAGGTGAAAACGATATCGTGTTGTTACTGTTGATGATGTTAAAGTGGATTTGAAATCGCCGGAGGTGTACCGGAGTTAGGGATGTAGATTTGGTTGGGGAAGAAAGGGTTTAAAGAGGGAAAGATAGGGGTGTGTGCAGACGATGAAGATGAGAGTGGTGTGGCGGAGGAGGTTGGTGGTGCTTAGGGTTTCAAACGGAGGTGGATTAGGGTAGCTGAGGTGGTGGTTCTGCTGGTTAGTTTAGAGAGAGAGGGAGAGAGAGAGAGATTTCAAAGTGAAGAACATCTTTATTTGATCTGGTGTGATGTGTGTGTTTATTTATAATAATAATTGTAAATAAATTGGTAAAATGACTATATTACCCACATGTGTCTTGCACATGGCTATACTTAACTGATAAATTTAACTGTGTTAGTGCTAAAGGACCTAGTGTGTAATGAGTTTTGCAAATAAAGGACTGTGACTGTAATTATTGAAGTTAAAGGCTATCAATTGCAATTCAGTACAAACATAAAGGACGAAAAGTGTAAATTTTTCTTAAATTTTTACACCATTTAAATTTGATAATTGTATTTACCAATACTAGCAAAGGAAATAGTTCTTTTTGTAACAAGTTTTATGTTGAAATCTACATTATGTGAAGCATTGATGAGCAGGGGCGGACCCAAGTTATGGGGTGGGTGGGTAGCCGCACCCCTTGAAAAAAAATTAGTGATATTTTTCGCGAAAAATCCAGACCACACCCCTTGGAAATTTTCGTCCGCACCCCTTGAAAAATTCCGACCGCACCCCTTAGAAAAAAATGTTAGGAATTTATGTAAAAAAATTGTGAACATGGATTGAAACCCGATCAAATTATGTAAACAAGTTAGCCTACTAACCTCTTTAATAAAACTTAAATTCAATCCATCAAGCCCAATAACTTAATACCCATTCAAGCCCAACCCAACTACTAGTTTTGTTAAACAAACCAGTCCACGTAATTAAAAAAAACCCCAAATCGCTGCCACTTGCCAGCGACTCTCGCCCTCCCTCTGCCTCACTCGGCATACATGTTTGTTGATTATATGATTGTTGGTTGGCAAATAATAATTACTAGGGCTTGAAATTCAAAATTTTAAATTGAAAATTACGGAACATTGGCTATGGTTGAACACTTGAAGATCCTTGTTTATTTTGTATGTGATAGGATTAGGAATGAACAATGACTAGGGAAGTTATGCCGCGATTTCTCAAGAGGAAAGTGGTTGAACCACTTTTTTTCGCCGGATTATTCTAATTAAAGACCAAGGTATGTTATAGATAAGTTTTTTTGTTCTTTTATTGAAGAGTAAACTGCCATTTTGGTCCCTGTGGTTTGGGCAGTTTTGCCATTTTAGTCCAAATCTCAAACTTTTTAAATCTGGGTCCCTGTGGTTTGCATTTTGTTGCCATTTTAGTCCAAAACTCAAAATCTCTCATTTTTTGACTGTTTTAAGGCCCCTTTTTTGTCTTTATCTGCAGGGGTAATTTGGTCATTTAATTTTTATTGGTTTTTGTCTTGTGTTTTTGAGTCAAAAAATGAGAGATTTTGAGTTTTGGACCAAAATGACAACAAAATGCAAACCACAGGGACCCAGATGTAAAAAGTTTGAGATTTGGACTAAAATGACAAAACTGCCCAAACCACAGGGACCAAAATGGCAGTTTACTCTTTATTGAATGATTAAGAGAAATAAAAGTATGGATGGTTTGAACTTTGATTTTTGAGTTAATTACTGTTTTCGTCCCTGTGGTTTGTCAAAAATCACTATATCAGTCCATTAGTTTAAAAATTGCGATTGCAGTCCCTGTTATTTCACTTTCGTAAGCATTTCAGTCCACCTCGTAAGCATTTCAGTCCCTATACTAACAGAATAAATGGATTGAAATGGTTACGAAAGTGAAACCACAGGGACTGTAATGGTTACGAAAGTGAAACCACAGGGACTGAAATCACAATTTTTAAACTAATAGACTGATATAGTGATTTTTGACAAACCACAGGGACGAAAACCGTAATTAACTCTTGATTTTTTTTGTTTGTGAATGTGATAGGAAGTTAGGAACTAGGGTTTGATTGTTTGAGAATTGAAATGGACCCGACCCGGTCTGATTCGACCCGCCATTAAACTTTGTTTGTTTGTTTTTACTTGTTTTACATGACCCGACCCGAACCGCTATGAACCGATTTTTTATATAGATAGGGGTCTAAAATCTTTAAAAAATTTCCGCACCCCCAGGAAAAAAATCATGGGTCCGCCACTGTTGATGAGTTAATTAGATAGTGAAATAGATTGTTATGTAACCGTCTTCTATATCACAATTTAAGCATAAGGTACAAGTACAATATGAATTTCTCAAAATAAAGTGGATTATGAATGAAAATGTAACAGCGTAACAATGTTTGATACACAACCACTTAGAATAAATAAAACGATACATAATTAAAAACAACAATTTTGTGACCCTAGTTAGAATGTAGTTAAAATATGTCAAGTAGACCTTTATGTTATGCCTAAAGGATCTAGGGTTGGGGTTGATGTGTTGAGATGCAAGTATTAATTAAGCTAAAATCTTAAGCTTAGTTATATTGTGAATCGAAATACATGATAATGGGCTAGAGTTGAAAAGGCCCGATACAATGGTGTGAGCCCATGTCAAAAGCCTATTATGAGCATTGAAACTAAGGACCGAACACAGACTCACCACCAGACACTAATCGCCAACATGTGGCCCAGATAGCTATCAATAACTATTTTAACCACAATATACACTTTGCTGTAAAGTTAGTTGGTCCAGCCACCATATCACCTTCTGACTTTTCCCTATTATTCATCATTTTTCCAATTTGCCAGCCTAACCTTGAGAGCGAAACATTCAATATTCAACAACACAATAATAAAAAATTCATCACCGTAGAAAATATAATATAACATTACACTAACATATATAACCAATTAACAAATACAACCCTCAACTTTCACCAAATTTCACAACCACCCCTTCTTCCCCAACCGCCTCTCGTGACGTCAGCACACCTACCTTCACTTCTTCTCTGTTCCTAACCTTTGGCGTCATATTTTCACATGCGAAGACGCAACGAATCGATTAACTGAACGACGTCGTTTCGGTTTCCGTTTTCTACTCGTGTTTTAAACCTTGAGAATCTTCGCCGCTCTAACAACCGGATTTTCGCGCGCGATAGCTTCACGTCCGGCGGCTTTGTAGTCGTAGCTACAGACATGTCGGTCGGAGTAACGGTGTTCGGAGCAGAACATTTCTCCGCATCGGCAACGGAATCCGATCAATCCGACTTTTCGCTTGCAACCAGAGCAACGATTCACCACGCGCCGCTTAGAACTGATGCAAGCGCTGTTGCTCAACGGCTCAACCGCCTCCGATCGGCGTTTTTTAGACAGATCTGAGGTTTCCGGCGAGGCAGCGGAGCTCGGTCTAAAGTCAACGGTGACACCGGACGTTAGATCTGGTATTTCCGGTTGCGGTTTACGGTCGTCTGAAGCGGAGATGGTGGAGGATGCGACGGTGATAGGCGGTGAGCATAAGGTTAGGGTTTCAGGAACTTTGAGCTCGGTTTCTTCTTTCTCTCTCTTCTGAGCCATACTTTTGGGATGAGAGAGAGAAGAGAGAGAGGTTGGGGTTTTTTTAGAGAAAGAGAGAACGGATGGGGGAGAGATGGGGTTAAAGTTTTAAAGGTGTGAGAGAGATTATTAAATGATGAAATGACAGTAATGCCCTTTTGTAAAGTTTAATCGGTTCTGACAAAGAGCAGCAGTGTTGATAAAGGATACCCTCTCAACCAAGTTATAGACAGTGCTCCAAAGTCCAAACCAATGTTTTTCAAACCGGTTTTTAAATCAAATCGGATTAGGCTAAAAAATGGTTCAATCGGTTGAATTAGGTTGTACCAAGCGGTTCAATCGGGTTGACTATCTAACTCTATAATTTCATAAATTACAACATCAACTCAAAAGTTAATCCAAAAATGCATGCTTATATATTAAAAGACGATCTAAAAGTAAATGCATAATAAAAAATAATCCAAAAGATAATGGAAAATCATTCAATTTTTCAACAAGCTCTTTTAAATGAAAATGTTCGATATGTTTAAGTCATTTGATAGTTGATTACATCAAGTTCACGATCGCATAAAAGATGAAATTCACTGTTATCGTCATCCTCATCAACTAGAGGATAACTATTTTCGTTTCATACAGTATCAAATAAGAACTTTTAGTTACGAATAATCATAATATATAAAAACTACGTAAGACAAGTAACATATATAATAAAAATAAGTAACAACCAAAACTAAAATAACTCTGGGCCGGTATCGGTATTATGTTTCAAACCGGTATACCGGGTTTTACCGCCGATACAAACCTTATGCCGTTTCACTTATTTATCGGTGTGTTTCGTACCGGATTTACATCTGAAAACGGTAATACCGGTATAACCGGCTGGTTGGTATTTACCGGTTTTTAAAACACTGGTCCAAACTATAACACACAATTTCGATATTTACTACATTTACATTTCCCCTGGTAGGGAATAGGTCTGCTTTCTTATTGGTCAAAAATGACGACAACCAACAAGTTTTTTTTTTTTTTTAAGTTAGCATACAATAGTTAAAATTACGATTTTGCACTTATTTCAAAATAAAATTTTGCTTTTCCCCCCAGCTTAAAATTACGATTTTGACCTCAGTTAAAAATTACGATTTTGCCCCCAGTTCAAAATAAAATTATGGTTTTGCCCCAGCTTTGGTCCTACAAATTACGATTTTACCCCGAGTTTAAAATTACGATTTCGCCCCAGTTCAAAATAAAAATTTTCTTTTGCCCGCAGCTTAAAATTACGATTTTGCCCTCAGTTAAAAATTACGATTTTGCCCCAAATTCAAAATAAAACTATGGTTTGCCCTCAGTTCAAAATATGATTTTGCCTCTGTTTCAAAATTACGATTTTACCCCAGTTAAAAATTACAATCTTGCCATCGTTTTTTTTTAACAAAATTATGGTAGTGTTTTATTTTACTTCGTTGACGCAGTGTAGTTTTTTTTCGTGCCAAACAACTGTCTAATTGATCCTAACAAATTATTGTTTTGCCCCCAGCTTTAAATTACATGCTTGCCATCGTTTTTTTTTTTGCAAAACTATGGTAGTGTTTTGGTTTAATTGGTTGAATCGTTGTATCTTTTTTTGAGATCGTGTTATAAGTAGCATGTATAAGTAACCGAAATAAAGGCATACATGTTATTAAACTAAGGAATATTCGGTTTAGCGACCCGCAACGCGGGCAGGGCATAACACTAGTTGTATACATATTAAAGAGTAAATTGTTATTTTGGTCCCTGAAGTTTGGTCATTTTTAACACTTTAGTCCAAAACACAAATCTTTTGTATTTGGGTCCCTGTGGTTTCAGTTTTATTGTCATTTTGGTCCAAAAGTGAAGTCAAGTCATATTTATCTTATTAAATATTAAATCCTGCTATTTTGTCCTTTTCCTGATGGGCAAAATGGTCAATTTAAATAAAATTTGATCTTTGACTTATATAATAGAATCCAACATATATAAAACGATAACCCTTCCACTCTCATTCAGATCTCGATGCCAATTCACATGACGACGACCATCGTCAAACACCACCACCAACTCTCATCAACCACCAACCGCCATCGTATAATTTCCTTCTTCAACGACTCAACACTCAACGACAACAACAATTTTTCAAACAAATCAAGCCGATAACTCAGTTTACAGAAGACCAGTATATAAAAAATGGGGATCGGGTCTGATCTGATGATGTTGAGCCCATGATTCAATCAATCCCCAATTTTCCTTGAAAATCAACAACCCCTTTGAAGAAAGAATGCCAATAAGCAGAATCATCTACCATTTGAGAGCCACCAAATCAGGATCCAGAGGGTTTGTAGCCATAAAGGTGTGTACCATACGTTGCTTGTGCGAACTCACCTAGTTTTACAGTTTTGTCATTGGTTTTATTTTTTTTCTTCCCAGTCAAATTACGATTTTGCCCTCAGCTCAAATTTACAGTTTTTTCATCCTTTTTGTTTTTTTTCTTGTGAAATTACGATTTTGACCCCAGTGTAACATTCCAGTCATGCCATCGTTTTAGTTTTTTTTTTTAATAAAATTATAGTAATGCTTTGCTTTAATTGGGTGAATCGATGTAATTTTCATTCGCGCCAGTCGGCTGTCTGACACACTGTAACACTCTAACCCAATTTTAACAATATTTTAATAAATGCGGATGATTGGTCCCATTTTTTTTAAAACATAGAACTTATATGTTTGGGTTAACTGATAACTTAGACGATAGCATTAAAGTTTTAAACTCGAAAACTTTGTTGTGCATAATCATTCTTCAACCTTTTCATAATCATCTCCAAAGAGTTAGCAGTTTAATAGTGTTCGGTTCTTCGCGTGCTTGGTCGTCCATCCGATTCCCGCCTTTACGAAAGCCTATCATAAACGCTAAAAACAATTAGTGTTGAAGTTAAACGATCAAACGCTTAGTAATCGAAACATTTGAACGAAAACATTAAATATCTATTAGCCCCGTCACAATGCCGGGTCAGGTTTCCACCCGGCCGGGTCAGTGGAACGTGTTTCTTCTCAGAACCCTTCCCTGGCCGGTCAGGTTCCACTGACCGTGTCAGCTGAACATGCTTTCTTTTCACCCAATTTGCATCCAGATTCATCCAAACTCGTTTTAATCGCTTGGGATTCATACCTTAACATATTTAAACCATAATCCATAACCGGGATTTACAAGTTTTATGTTTCGCGCATATGTTTGATCGACCCATAATGAGGTTTAAGCACTTAAGCTTTAATCATCCATACTCTTTTCGTACCCTATATTTTCACAGTAAGACTTTCATTTATCTATCACCACGATTTCATTTGTGATGGGTTATTATAGGAAAACTTTTATATTCCCCCGGTTTGACGATTTACAAAAACGACCCGTTAAGAGACATTAACAAAAAAAATCTACACCTCCCATTTTTATGTTACCAAGAGACTAACACAAATATGGGATTCATTATTATTATTGTTATTTATCTACCCTTAGGGGTAATTTGCCTGATTTATCATTCGGGGGCGTTTTAGTCAAATATTGACATCGTGGACATATCCGTGGCTCTAATAGCTGTTGTACCAAAAATACTAGACCTACCTCACTTAGAGTGGTCTAATGTCCACCCTTGACTTGACCGACTCTATTCAGATCATAAGACTTCACCGAGTGCCTAACCCATTTTACATACCTGGCGCGATTCAAAGTCATGACCCATTTTCAATACCTTGTAAATTCTCTACATTAGTCACGACAATACTTGTCCGTAATGTAAGCCTACGTGTAAGTATTACACTTAACAATAACAAGCGTTAAGTACTACGCTCAAATGGCGATATCATCACCATTTGATCCGTATCACCCCACTGGTCTTTTAACCATTGTTGTTTTATTCTTTAGAGAATTACACAAGTGATATACTTACGAATTTGCTTATTTGACCCTTTATGACTTACGTCATTGGGTCTCCTTTTTACACTAATTTGTTTAATCATTAACATATGATTTACTTGCCCTTTTTACTCGCTAGTCCCAATTTGGTTCGCGTCAGCAAGTGGTTTATATTAAAACATATTTTTTTCCCGCTCGACTCATTTCGGTTCACGTCAGCAAGTATTTATATAGAAAACAACATGTTTTTACTCGGTTGAGCCATTTCGGTTCGCATCAGCAAGTATTTATATCAAAAACATATTTTTACTCGCTCGACCCATTTCGCTTCGCGTCAGCAAGTATTTATATAAAAAAACAACATATTTTTATTCGCTTGACCCATTTCGGTTTGCGTCAGTTAGCATTTATTTCAAAAACATATTTTTACTCGCTCGACCCATTTCGGTTCGCGCTAGCAAGTATTTATATATAAGAAAACATATTCTTACTCATTCGACCCATTTCTGTTCGCATTAGCAAGTATTTATATCAAAAAATATTTTTACCCGTTTGACCCGTTTTGGTTCGCGTCAGCAAGTATTTATCATCAAAACTCAAATTTGTTTGTTTGACCCGTTTCGATTCGTGTCAGCAAGTAGTATTTATCATCAAAACTCATTGTTGATGCACAGAATGTCTGTTGACTACATCAAGTCGTCAAGATTGTCAAGATAGGAGCTTGAAAGTTAAATTTAGGGTTTATCTTGGTATTTCGCTTATATGTACTTGTTTAGATAAGGTATTTCGCTTATATGTACATATAGTATAGTGGTTTCGCTCATAGGTCATAGTTAGGTGGTTCGCTTATGTGTCATAATATGGTTTCGCTTATATGTACATGACATATAAGCGAAATTAGCTGGCTCTATATATAGTCTTCATAAGCGGAACCTGATTAATTGGTTGTGTATGTCTGAGCGGAACCTTGTCATTGCTTCGGTAACAAAACTCTGTCAAAATCGATTAAAAAAGCATCAATAAAGAAGGAATTGAAAGAGGAAAGCTGTTGTAACTTCGTGTATACTGATTCCGCCTTTATACGTGAAGATGAACGTTCTCAACTGACTTTTTAGGGTCGGAAAACGGTCCAACAAGTGGTATCAGAGCTTCAGGACAAGGAGTTCATACTACTACAGCTGAATCGACAAAATTCTCTCATTTCTACTCACTTTCTTTCATACTTTTTCGATTTGAGATAGTTCCTACGGTTGAAATGGTCTAAAATTTGAGTATAATGTGTAAAACATACGTTTAAAAAACCCTAGAAAGTTTCAGGTTGTAATTTGGACTAAAACATAGTGAAAATTGACATAAACCTGTTTTCACTTTTCCGGACATCAGCTAGTTTCGCTCATTCGGACATTGACCTATTTCGCTTTTACGGACATTGTTCTATTTCGCTTATACGGACTAGAGTGGTTTCGCTTTTCTGTCAAAGAGAGATTCCGCTCATTTGTACATTGAGTAGTTCCGCTTTTTCGGACACATCATATTTCGCTTATTGTGACACACTATTTCGTTTATCAGTTACAATAACTGATTTCGCTTATCAGTCATACTATTGATTTCGCTTTTGTGTCATTGTTTTCCAAAATTACGAAAATTTTTCTAAGTGATTGTTGATTTTTGCAGGTACACTCAAGATGGATGATATTTTCTTGAACCCGTTTAGCGACATGTACGCATTTGCTGGAGATTCCGGAAACAATGATACTTCGTCAAGCAATGTGAATGAGAATCCACCGAAAGAGAAGAAAAAGGAAGCTTGGGAATCGGAAAGTGCTTTCGGAACATTCAATAGACCTCCAAAGCTAATGGCTATCGAGGAATACAGTCGGTGGTCAAGAAAGTTTGAAGATTGGTTGATGGCATTCGCATTTCCCAGTTGGAAGAGTTTGAAAAACGGTTATGCCAATGGAAACAAAAATGGTGAATCTTTAAGAGCAGCTGAGGAGATTGATTCGTTTGTAGCTGAACAAAAGTGTGTAGCATTGTTATTTCAATCCGTCCGGGAAGACATAATCTCATTGATCGATTATTCAAATGCTAAAGACCTCTGGGCAAAATTAGAAAAGAAATGTATAGGTAGTGAATAAATCAAGAAAAACAAAATAAAACTACTTAGGAAAGAGTTTGATATGTTTGGGTGCTTAAAGAATGAATCAGTTTCAAAAATGATCGAGAGGTTTGGGCACCTGAAGCTGGAATTAGTTAGACATGGAATTAAATATTCTGATGATGAGCAAGTAGACAAGTTGTTCGATTCGTTGCCAGACGAGATGGAGTGGAGATATTATGCTCTCATGCTAAAAAATACTATCTTGCCGAAAGACCTTACTCCAGATGTGCTGATTGAGAAACTCGAGAGTCACGAGCTGGAATTGAAGAAGACATACAAAGTAAATCACTCATCTTACCAGCAGAATTTGGATTTGTACTATCCAAAGAGCATGATGCCAAAAGCAACTTCTCCAAAGACTGCGTTTTCTGCTGAGAATGTGTCCATAGTAAGCAAAGAAAGTCAAAGTGGTCAAAGCAGTGGCAGTCACAGTGGTTATCACAGTGGATCTTCATCATCTGCAAATCATTCTGATGCAAAGAATCGTTTTCAATGCAACATTGCAATAGACTTGAAGAATGCTCAGAATTTTGATGAGGAGTCGGCCAAACAGCAGATGATCTTCCTAGCATCGGTGTTGGAATCGTATAAAGGGTTAGTAGCTGGGAAGATAGGCAACACCAATCTGACGAAAGAAGATTATGATCAGATTGATCCTGAGGAAATGGAACTGATCGATATTCGTTGGGCTATGGCAAGTGTTGTTCGTCGAGCACAGCGTTTCATGAAAATTACTGGCAGAAAGACAATTGGTGGTCCATCTACCAAATTGGGGTTCGATAAATCCAAGGTGACATGCTTCAAGTGTAAGCAGAAAGGTCACTTCAAGCGAGAATGTCGAAACGCTTATGCTGATGAGTCGGAGAATCCTTTCAGAGATGATTACTACAAGAAGGTGATTTATCACCAGAATAAATCTGAGCCGCCTAGATTGAAGCAGGTTGAAGACAATAAAGAGAAATCTAGAGCTCTTGCGGTGATTTATGATGATGAAGGGTATGATTGGAGTCAAGAGGTTCTACCGGAAGAAGATGCGGTTGGTTATGCATTCATGGCGAAAAATGACGAACCTATTCCGTGGAAAGACGATAGAACTGAAGAGCAGAAATATCAATACATAAAAATGATTACTGAAAACAAAATAATTAGAATATCTCGTATCTTTCTGGAAGCGAGGAGAGCAAATAGATGGGATCCGGACAGAGAGTGTTATCTTGATGAATATGGAAATATTGCGATCGATGACAAAACGCTTGATATCGAGGCCATAATCCAGCAGTACAAAGAAGAGGATGAGTACTGGCAGAATAACTGGTGGGGAACTGGAGACGAGAAAGAGAAAGAAGAAAAAGAGAAAAAGGAGAAAGAAGAGCAGGAAAAATCAAAGAAAGTTGATACTGGAGTTATTGACACAACGCAGGAGTTGAATGCTGAAAACCTCGGAAAAATGGCTGACAAAGTGATGGCTGCTAAGGCACTTGAGGTAGACTCTAACTCCGTGTCTGAGTCAAAAAGCCAGGTCAGTTCAAACGTGTCAACAAATGCATCAGGTAAGAAAATCAATGGAAGTGCTGATTGCAAAAATTGCAACAAAGAGTGCAAATTTTGTAGCACAATCACGTATCTCAACAGTAAGAAAGTTGATGATCTGACAGCAAAGGTCAGAACTGTTGAGAATTAGATTCTTGATCGTGACAAAACAGTTAAAGCTTCAACTGAACGGATAAGAGTATTAACTAGCCAAATTGAAAATGATAAAATTGATCATGACAAAATTGAACAAGAAAATGAAAAGTTAATTCTTGAAAACCTTCAGATTTCTGAAAAATTTGAAAAACTCAAAAGCACAATGAAAGATAGTGATGATCGAAATGGTAAAACTTATAAAGAAAACGAACACCTAAAAGCAGTGCTTAGAGTAAAAGAAGAATCAATCAACCAACAACTGGATGAAATCGCTAAACTGAAACTTAAAGTTCAAGAGGCTGTAATCGAAAACGAGCGAATCCAGTTGAAGCTTAACAGTTACAGCTCCGCAAGCTTTGTTTTTCAACACATTATTCCCAAACCCATCGGGAAAGACAAAGCAGGTGAAGATGTGTATTCTGATGGAACTGGGGTGGGTTTTCATCAAGTTCCACCACCTGTTCTTGATAACTACACGAAAAAGCAATCTGGGTTGGTTGAAATTGAAGAAGAAAGTGAAATGAATCTTCCAGATTCAATTGATGTCATGTTCACGTCTTCCAATGACGATAGTGTCCAAAATGATATTGTAAAAGGTGTTGTTGAAAATGTGCTAAAAATGGATAGTGACACTACTGAGGAAGATGGGTGTTTCTTGGACAAGTACATTCAGAAACCAAAATCCAAAAACAACTTTAGTGATGAACCGGGTCTTGTGATGTACAAGATGGCTGGATCTGATAAGTTGTATTC